>JAJTJO010000890.1:0-1345412 GCA_024550625.1 Dendroctonus valens
CACACCCACCACCCCCAAACAAGGAGGAGGGTCGGCAGGCCACAGAGGAGATGGTTGGATGCTGTTAAAAGAATAGCAGGAGTAAGATGGTACCATACCGCGAAAGACAGAAATCATGGAAACAAATGAAAGAGGCCTTTGTTCAGGAGTGGAGAGATAATGGCTGCAAAGAAGAGGAATTGAACTATCTGATGAACCGAGTTTATAAGGAATTAGAGCAACACATCAGTGACACTCAAATGGGTTTTATCAAGGGCGTGGGAACTAGAGAAGTGCTCTTCGGACTGAACGTATTGAGACAAAGACGAGATTGAGATTGCGATGCCTAGATATGAATCATGATATATACATCTGCTTTATCGACTTTTAAAAGGCATTTGATAGGGTCCAACACAAAAATCCGAGAGATACTAAAGAGAAAAAACGGATAGTAAGGACATAAGAATAATATCCAATCTAGAGATCTAGAAATCTGAGGAGATCTAAGTGAAGATATTAAGATATGTCGGGGTGTTAGACAGGGATGTATATTGTTGCCTCTCTTGTTCAATGTGTATAGTGAGGGCATCTTTGGAGAAGCGCTGTAAGGAGATACCAGTGGTATTGTAATAAACAGGAAAATAATTAACAACTTGCGATACGCAGACGATACCGTTATTATCGCCGACAATCTGGAAGACCTACAACATCTGGTTGAGTTAACAAGCATTGTCTGCAAGAGATATGGCCTAGATATGAACCTAAACAATCCCAAAACACAAACCACATTAGACTAACTATAAATATTAATAACGACAACCTGGAATAGGTATCCTTCTACAAATATCCAAACACACAAAAAAGAAATCAAGAGTCGAATTAGCAAGTAGCTAGCATAGTAGCAGCTTCATAAAACTGCATAAAATACTCAGCAGCCGAGATATAACATTAGAACTGACAACCAGAATGCTAAATTCCTATAGAACATGGAAGCATTTGAAATGTGGTGTTATAAGAGGATGCTGAGATATCATCGGTTGACAAGGTTTCGAATGAGGAAGTACTACACCGAATGAATAAAGCCAAAGAAATTAGAAACACCATAAAAAGGGGAAAATTAGAATATCTAGAACATGTTCTGAGAGGAGATAGATATAACATCCTTAGCTGCCATTCAAGCGAAAATAAAAGGCAGAAGAACAATTGGAAGAAGAATTCTTACAGTAGATTTCGTGTAAACCTACAGCTGCACCCCATAAATATTGTTTGCTCCATCAATTACTATTCTCATTCAGCTTTAAAGTGAAAATTACATCTACACGACACTAAAATACTACATGATTCATAAAAAATGGCTGGAAAGAACAAAACGACCGAAATTGTAATTGAAAATTCACTAAGTTCTGGCATTTTTCGTCTCCAGCCCTGCTTTATTTGTCGAAGTCGAAGAGAAGAATAATAAGGGTGCTAATCGCTACCTTTTTTGTGTCTTCCAGCGCCCCTGATGAGGACGTGAATGTCGAAAGCCCTGGATAAATGATATTCGAGGGTTGAATTAAACCACACCCTTAATTAAAATATCCACACTTTATTACAAAATTAACTTCTCGTTTGATCGGAGCTAAGAAAAATCTTGAAAATTCTGTTAACTAAGTGCTTGATACATGAGGAAATACCAGAAATATGGCAAAATGCAGTAGTCATAGTACTGTACAAACAGGGCAGTCCCACTTGAACAAACTTCTTACAAACAGACGCAAAAAATGGACGCGTACCATCCCCGGAGCAGGCCGGCCTTCGCAAGGGTTTCAGCACAATAGACCATCTTCAGACAGTACGAACACTTAAAGAAAAAACGACAGAATATAACATACCCCAACATTAGGCTTTCTTTGACTACCAGAAAGCGTTCGACTCTATTGAATCATGAGCGGGTCTCAAAGCGTTTCTCAAAGCGGGTCTCAAAACTGACGTAACAGTTTTAAATCGGGTTGATACTGCCAGCGACCACCGGTTGATTAGAGCTACCATTCCCATAAACCTAATCAATAAGCAAAATTTCCCAACTGCAAGCGAAATAAGCGTCCATAAAGAGGCTGTTCAGAAAGAATTGGAGAAGAAATTTAACCCCTTGCCAACACAGAGAGAATGGACCTGAATCATCTCGCCGAGAACACAATAAATTGGAAAGTATGCTACAAGGCTTCAAATACCAAGAGACAGTAAGCTAACGCCAAGCAAACTATAATTATAAATATATAAATTATAAAACTTATCAAAGAAAGGTAAACAAGATCCAGAGATACAGCGGAATACCAGTAGCTCAACGGGAGGATACAGAGGACAGTGTGAAGAGATGTAAGAACAATTCAAACGGTAATCGAGGATAACTCTAACCTGAAAGTCCTTAGATCGAGACTTTCGCCTGGAAAAGCAGAATTCTCAAAATGAAGGATGCGGATGACTGTATGTGGACTGGAAGAGACGAAATCTCTAAACATGAGGAAATATTTTGTTCTCGTTTGTACACCTCCGTTGTGCTGGATGTTCAGAAAGTTACCATTTGCAATGTAGGTTCAGAAGAAATTCCTGATATAACCAAAGCGGAAATAACGGTGGCACTAGGACAAATGAAGGAAGGAAAACCAAACGGCAGGCATAAAGCGAAGAATATGACTGACATACATGCCATTTGCAAAACTGAGACATATAGTTAAAAACCCTGACATCCCTATAAACCTTAAGCGAAAGGTCTTTAACACATGCATCCTGCCTGTCGCAACATATAGTCATGAGACAAAATCTTTAACCCAGCAGTACACCAATGACCTTAGGACAATGCAAAGGGCCATGGAGCGGGCAATGCTTGGCCTTAGCTTACGAGATAAAATCCGTAACTAAGAAATAAGAAGACGGACGAATGTAATGGACATCGCTGAGCTTAAGTGGCAATGGGTTGGGCATGTTGCCAGACTGAGTGTGGACAGATGGGTATTAAGGCCTGTACACTAGAGATCACGGCAAACAAGGAGGAGGGTCGGCAGGCCACAGAGGAGATGGTTGGATGCTGTTAAAAGAATAGCAGGAGTAAGATGGTACCATACCGCGAAAGACAGAAATCATGGAAACAAATGAAAGAGGCCTTTGTTCAGGAGTGGAGAGATAATGGCTGCAAAGAAGAGGAATTGAACTATCTGATGAACCGAGTTTATAAGGAATTAGAGCAACACATCAGTGACACTCAAATGGGTTTTATGAAGGGCGTGGGAACTAGAGAAGTGCTCTTCGGACTGAACGTATTGAGACAAAGACGAGATTGAGATTGCGATGCCTAGATATGAATCATGATATATACATCTGCTTTATCGACTTTTAAAAGGCATTTGATAGGGTCCAACACAAAAATCCGAGAGATACTAAAGAGAAAAAACGGATAGTAAGGACATAAGAATAATATCCAATCTAGAGATCTAGAAATCTGAGGAGATTAGATCTCCTGATATGTCGGGGTGTTAGACATATGTGAAGATATTAAGATATGTCGGGGTGTTAGACAGGGATGTATATTGTTGCCTCTCTTGTTCAATGTGTATAGTGAGGGCATCTTTGGAGAAGCGCTGTAAGGAGATACCAGTGGTATTGTAATAAACAGGAAAATAATTAACAACTTGCGATACGCAGACGATACCGTTATTATCGCCGACAATCTGGAAGACCTACAACATCTGGTTGAGTTAACAAGCATTGTCTGCAAGAGATATGGCCTAGATATGAACCTAAAGAAAACCAAAACACAAACCACATTAGACTATCTATAAATATTAATAACGACAACCTGGAATAGGTATCCTTCTACAAATATCCAAACACACAGAAAAGAAATCAAGAGTCGAATTAGCAAGTAGCTAGCAGCGCTTTCATAAAATTGCATAAAATACTCAGCAGCCGAGATATAACATTAGAACTGAGAACCAGAATGCTAAAATCCTATAGAACATGGAAGCATTTGAAATGTGGTGTTATAAGAGGATGCTGAGACATCATGGGTTGACAAGGTTTCGAATGAGGAAGTACTACACCGAATGAATAAAGCCAAAGAAATTAGAAACACCATAAAAAGGCGAAAATTAGAATATCTAGGACATGTTCTGAGAGAAGATAGATATAACATCCTTAAGCTAATTATTCAAGCGAAAATAAAAGGCAAAAGAACGATTGGAAGAAGAAGAATTCCTTGGCTGCGCAACTTGATTGTGTGGTTTGGTTGCACGTCCGCAGAACCCTTCAGGCGGGAGATTGATATGGTATATTGATATAGCGCACAGGCTGGCGAGTGACGGCGCAGAACTGACGGACATTACAGAAGACACAACCAGATACAACACTAAGACAAGCAAAGAATGGACCAAGACAAGACTAAACATGATAATGGACACATGGCAGGACTATTGGGACAAAAGCGACAAAGGACGACAACTCTACAATATATTACAATATATTGGTATTACAATATATGGTACAATTACATCGACATTCAAAGGGGCACAATTTGCAACAGGACACGGAAATTTCAAACAATACTTACATAGATTCAAACTGACAGACAGCGCGACATGTACATGCGGAACGGAGGACGAAACAATCGACCACATTAAGTACAACTGTACAGAGACCGACAGACAACAAGCGAGACAACATATAAGGACTAAGTACGGCAACTACAACTTAACACTAAGACATCAGGACGGGAACAACGACGAGGACGAGGAATTAGAACAGTACGCTGGGGAAGACTCGTAGTCCCCACATAGAATAGACATAGTGATTAATAGATATTAGATAGAAATTAGATTTAAGGATTTAAGGGTTAGATTAGGATTTAAGGGTTAGCGTAGGGAAAAAGCAAAAATGTAATAGTTCGAATAGGTTAAGGTCTTTTTCACCCTAATTCCTAGGAGGTCCAAGGAACGGAGAACGGAGTTCCAGTGGTGGTCGTTTCGCGAATAGTGGGTGTGCATAACACAAGGGGACAATTGGGGTATACCGAAAGGTAGGCACCCGGGTATTAAACCCATCAACATGTAGAGCTCTTTTATTAGCTTCAATTGCAGTGAGTTTTAAGGGTTTGAAATAAATTGAAATATTTATACGGTGCAAATCGTAAATACTATCAAAAGCTGCGAACCACAAGAAATTTAGGGATCATGCTGTAACTGCTAATGAGGTAGATGCTCACGCATTGTCTTTCGTTACACGAGTCACCTTGGTGATTGGCCGTAAAACAAAATGGCCTTAATAAGTACTCGTCCTGTAATTGGAGCCGCCCCAGGAGACCGACAGAAAATAAAAATCGCAACCCGAACCGTTTTATTACAATTTTTATGCCATGTGTTGCGGTCCGAAGTTTTTGGTAAATTAATTTTATCTTCTCCATCTGCAGACATGTCGTAAATTGTTTTTGCATTTGGCTGCTTTTTATCCAGTTAATCGGGACCATAAAAAGCTTATAAAAGTGAAATACTAAATGCAAGAAGAACAATAAAACTATAATATTAATGCCTGCAGTGTGCTACGTGCCTTACCCGCTGGAGCGACATAAGCGGTCCCAGATGCAATCGCCGTGCATGTTTGTCTGTGTGTCTGCCGGTATGCCGACTTTTCTGCACGCCACTTTAACCCTTTAGGGCATGGGCAAATTGGTCTCGAAAGACCCACATGCAAGACTAGTGTTAGTTGCCGTTGTTTCAATTTTAAATTACTCGCTCCCTATAAGCAACAATTGCTTTGCAAGGCTTACCACCCAAAAGTCACAAAACTCGGTGCATTCCATGGAAACTGTCCAGTAGTCTGCAGTGAAAATTGTCCTTCCATTCCCAAACTTTACTATTCATCAATTTCATCAGGAAATATTGTTCAATTGACCAAAATAATTGCGTTTTAGTAAAAAAAAGTCATTTCATAGAGGTCCATATAGACAAGTCTTCGTAAGGCCTTAATAATCAAGCTACAGGCTGTTAAAATATTAATTTTGATTTTAATATTTTCTAAGTAATAAAACAAATATTTGGAAGAGGCTTGGATCAATTATTTTTATTTTGGTTTTGCTCTTACATGTAGAGGACGCTTCCTACATGTCTTTTTCTCTTTGGAAGAGTCACAACTTTTTATGCAGACCTGTCTGTATCACATTTTTTAGCAAGAAAATAAATTCCACTATAATTTTTAAGTGAAAAGTAGTAGAATATTCTTATCAAAAGTGGCTACAACCAACCGTTTTTGAGGTATTTTGGGTGATGTTGAGAATGAGAGAAAAACATGTAGGGCGCGCGTTCCATATGTAAGAGCAAAACCAGGATCATCAATTTGAGTTTCTCATGTTGCAAGACCCCCAAATACTCAATACTATTTCAAAAATTTATCCGGCCGCCATATTGCCAGGGAGTGGAGTAGACAGCTTGATGAGGGATACTCAGGTAATGATCTGCACCAGAGTGGGGCGAGTAAAGGGAGTGGAGACTGGGTCTTGAGACCTCCTCCGTTCTGGTCCTGTGGCGATTAAGTAAAATCTATTCAACTAAGAGGAAACCTCCTTCCTACTAGGGGCATACCACCAAACCGCCCGATGCGCGACGTTGTAGAGCAGGATGCATGGGATCTGAATCACTATCTCAAGCCCTGCAGGTCATGCGCGGCGGGTTCAAAGGCAGGACGTAATTGTTAGGTGGTTAGGTGTAAAGGTGGCCTCTATCGCCTCGGGAAAGGGATGGAAGGTGGATGTCGAGCCCACCGTGTGTCACGTTTTTTGGCAAGAAAATCAATTCCACCATAATTTTTAAGTGAAAAGTAGTAGAGTATTCTTATCAAAAGTCGCTGCAACCAACCGTTCACGGAACGAGGATCATCAATTTTAGTTTCTCATGTTGCAAGACCCTCAAATACTCAATATTATTTCAAAAATTACCAATAAAAACAAGAATTAAAGGAATTTTTCATAATACATTTTTTTCTTGAGGACTCAACTTTTTTCCTCCATTGCCAAAGGCCAACCTTATCGAACCATCTAGTTGTCTGTAGAAAAATCAATTTGAGTCACATATTGCGACTCCTTTACACTTTAATTATTATTTTCAAGGAGCAAAACCCAACATGAAAATAGTGGGAATCTCGATAGATTAAAATCGATTCATTTCTATGGGCCATACATGCGATCGACGTGTTGCCATGCAAGTCTTCTAGTATGTCAATCACTATCCATCGGCTATTCTGCGTAAAGTCATCCACCTACCAATTTGCAACTATCTGCAAGACACATCAAAATTGTCCCTGGTCCGATCACGTAGAAGACTGAATATAATTTACGGAATTGCCCACATCGAGTGGTCAATTTCCATCGAACAAACACGTTTCGCAAATTTTAAATGGACGTTTTTAGCGGTGCATCGATCAGATATCGCAGTACGTAACCAGACCAATAAAATGCAAATGATCTTTTTATGATACTGACGATAAAATTCGCGAATAAAACGGTCGTGAAACGGTGGGTGGACGAAATTAACCTGATTTTATGATCAAAAATGGCTATTAAAATATGTATTAAACTGGTGAGATGGTCGACCAGCAAAAGAACAATTATTGTAAATGTCCTGCCAAATGTGGTATAATGAGATTGTTAAATTCTCAAGAGAAAGTAATTCCAAAAGAGAGTAAAAGCCTTTACTCTTTCCTGGAGCTATCAGTAGCTTGGTTTGTTGCTTTGTGGATTTCTGCATTCTGCAGTGGCAGACTCTCTAGCCTCTTAGCGAGAAAGGGCGGTAGGAGGATGGGCGGGGTTCAGGAGGATGGGCGGGGCAAGTCCCGGCGGAGAAGCAGCGTTTCGTCCCTACTCCTCTTCCAACGAGGCCAGCCTGGGGTCAAACCAGTCGAGCCCCTGGCCCGATCCACCCTTCACCCCTAAGCAGCAGGACCATGGCGCCAAGTCACGCCAACAGGACCATGCTGCCCCCGCCACCGCCTTCATTAGCGGAGTTTCCTCCGCTGAGGCAGCACGAAGCTGTCCCGACGAACTCCGCCCACCCATCCCATGGTATAAATGGGAACGGGGTGGCCATGCTGGGCAGTGTCCAGCGGGAATTCGCCGAGCTGTCGTCGCAAATCAACTTGGAGGAGGTGATCAAGGCGGTAAGATTTTACAGCGCTGCATTGAGGGGTTGCGTCTCGAAGACAGACAAATTCCTAGTCTCAGCGCAGTTCTTCAATGAGGATATGCAGCTTCGATTTTTAAGTAGTGATATTGTCAACTGTGTCCTATGAGGATTGGGGAATGGAACTCATGTGGACTCCGGAGTCGTCTCGGTGAGTTCGAGCAGTTCCTCGGGTCTGAGGACGTCGATGTGGCCTTCATCGTGGAAACATGGTTGCGCCCCGCAGACAGAATCACAATCCGGGGGTACAGGCTCGAGCGTGCCGATAGGCCCGGTCCAAGGGGTGGAGTGGCCATAGCGATCAAAGCAACGATCCCATACAGGAGACTCAGTAATAGAGAACGTTGGCGTAGAGCTTTATGATAGTGTTTTGATCTACTGTGGGTACTCTACTTCTACTCGCTTACAGGCCACTGACATTGATCCATTTTTTATGATGTGGTGGACCACTTTACCTATCTGGGGGTCTACAATGTCAAACAAAAGTGGTTGCAATGACGAGGCAACTGGTCGAATACAAATGGGAAGATCAGCAATGGCAAAACTAGAGAAGTTATGACAGAACAACAGCTTAACCATTAATACAAAAAAGTCTTTGAGCTGTGGTGCTGGAGAAGAAAGCTCCGAATTCCTTGGACGGCGCATCGGACTAACATCTCCGTAATTCGTGAAGTCCATGCGGGACGACGTCTCTTCAGCATGGTGCTGGGGAGATTTGTTAAATATTTCAGCCACCTGATGAGATCTAACACTGGTTTAGAGAAAATAGTCATACAGGGGAGAGTGAAAGAATCACGTAGGCGTGGCAGATCACCAGCCAGATGGACAGACCAGATTCGAGCAGGTCTGGAGCCTACAGGAGGTAACATCAAACGCCCGTCATCGCTCCAGATGGCGAAAACTGGCTCGCGGTATCCAGGCTGTGGGAGCCTGGTCTTATTAGATGGAGGTCTGGGGTCACGAGTCGAAGACACGGAAGAAAACTAAGAAGAAGAAGAAATTTGCCATCAAAATTTATTTTAACGCAATTTTAGGAGTTTTTAGATGAGGAAAATACTCAATATATTTGCTATTTATTTTAGTAATTCGTAACTTCTTGCAAGTTGCACACATTTGTGTACAACGAAAAATGTATTTTCACCTCAACATGAATGCACAGCCATGCAAAAATCTTTAATCACCGCGAAGTAGTTTGAAGGTAAAATCAACAAACACCAGTTAACAAAACCTTATTACGCGAGTCCGGTGTGCAAACATTGCTTAGATTACAGACATGTTTTTTATTAGTATAATTACATTATCAACTAAACAGTATGCATGCAATGACGCTGCCAAATTTTATTGAGTCTAGACTGCTAAACAGACAAACAACATGATAGTCTGTGACTGCTTTCGATCCGTATACATTTTATTTGTACGAAACACGATAACTTTTTACGTTTATTTGTTACATTCAAATAGGAGATGATTCTGAATAAAGCGGATTCAGATTCAGCTCTAGGTTTAATTCAACATTTCGTTCTTGTTTAGTAGAGAAACGTATGCGAAAGCGAAGCATGATAACCAATGGCAAACGTTAACATCAAAAAAAAATAAGTGTCTGGTAGCGCCACCAAAACTTAATAGGCAAATTTGGAATGCGATTAACAACTCTTCTTTCGCTTCCACTCTTTATTCGGGCCTTTGCCAAGGCTGGAAACACAGATGAAATAAAAAATAAATATAAAATAATTATGCACTTCAGGACAATTTAAATAAATAACCACAACAGGAAGAGACAACAAAACAAATAACATCCTGTAATTAAATACAGATATTTCTTTGTTGGATGGGGTAAAATTTTAGCAAACTTTCTACAAAGAGAAGGGTTCATCTAATATATACTTTCTTCCAAAAGAGAGAGAAATGCAAATGGACATGGAATAACCCAGATGGCCAAACCAAAAATAAGATCGACTTTATAATCTACCACCATAAACACATAATCCAAGACCTAGATGTATTCAATCAATTCAACACCGGCAATGATCATAGGATGGTAAGATGCAAATTTCTCATAAACACAAAAATGGAAAGGAAAGGAAAGATGGAACAACAACGAAGAAAGGAAGCAGAGAAAATATAGCGGAAAGAGAGGAAACATACAAACAAAAGCTGATTGACAATGTTTCCAATAATCAAGTCTTTTCAAGTTTTCAAGTCACTTTCAAAATTAAGGTAGGCAAAACCAAATCCGAAGGACAAACACCGGAAGCAGGAGTGCCACAAGGAACTGAACTTTCCCTACTCCTGTACAGCATATATACCCACGACATCCCGAGATCGGGCAGAGCCTTCATAGCATTCAATGCAGATGATACAGCCATAATTGCAGCACACAAACGCAAAAACATAGTGACCAAAAACCTGCAAGATTCTACGGACCGGATCCTTAACTGGTTTATTCAGTGGAAAATTAGGATAAACTCTGAAAAGAGTCAGGCCATTTTGCTAGGACCAGAGACTAACCTTTCGACACCATATCCAAGCAGTAGTGAGCAAAGCAAAAGGCTGCATTGCCCAACTTTACCCACTACTAAATCAGAAAACTCAGCTAAGGCTGGAAAACGATATAGAAACGTAATGGGGTCGGTTTCGTTTCGACGTTGGGGATAAGGGCCGTGGTGAAAAAAGGTTCAATTGTTCCAGGCCGAGTCGGACCAGGGTGCGTAAGCCCTTGACGAGGTGCGCTTTAGGTCGAAAGTGGGGCAGCTGCACACGTGCAATCGCTCGCAACCCGAACGTGCGGATACCCGTCCCTAGCTAAACCCAGGCTCTCTGAGCTCAGCGGGGACTCCTCCACGTTACTTGGTGGTGTCGGTTCTGGTGACCGGCGGTACCACGATCATTAAGGGACTTTTCCATTATATTATACATTACATTATACAGAAACGACCAACCCACACCCGAGGACACGACACTTTTTCTATACGCTGATGACGCTGGTGTAGCAGCACGGGGAAGGACCTTTGAGGAGGTGGAGGCAAAGCTGGAGGGAACTTAGGCCACTATGTCAGCCTACTACGAGGAGAACTCTCTTAAACCCAACACCCTTAAAACTCAGACTTGTGCATTCCACCTTCGCTCACGTCAGGCTAAAAGAAAGCTTAACATTGTTTGGAATGGTGTCACCCTTGAACATACCGAGAAGCCAATATATCGCGGAGTAACCCTCGATAGATCACTTACATATAGGCATCACTGCGAAAAGACTCGTCACAAAGTGGCCGCAAGAAATAACATCCTGAGGAAACTAACAAATAGCAAATGGGGCGCTACACCAACTGTCCTCAGATCCACTTCCCAAGCACTTTGTTTTTCCACAGTTGTATTTTGTACTGACCGATTTTTCAAAATCGGTCGCGAAACCTGAACAAGTTCCAAATTGATTTAAACATCCGATCCAATATTCAAATAAATTCCAGACGTGCCGGTTCAGGTATATAGACGCTAGACAATGTAATCCCGGTCGGAGTGGCTATACATAAAGGCAAAAGGGTCATTTATTCAACGTAATTAAAGGGAGTTTATATATCCGTGTACAGTCGGTCGATTTATTGCTGACTGTCTTTCGCCGGTCGTAATTCTCTATTAATTTGTTGCTGTTGCACGGCGATTCTAATCCAGTAAAAATAAACCTTGCATTTTAAAATAGAAGGGTTTTGTTCACTCTATAAAACGTTGTAGGAACAACTATGAACAATCGAAAACAGGGGAATCTTTCTGCCAGTTATAAGGAGTGTCGGGATTGACAAAAGTAATAATCTCCTTTATAACGGCGTAATATCATATACATATGACACAGCAGTGAAATTCACCGACAATATGGTTAGTGGATATTAGTGGTATTCACAGTTGCAATGTGGGTAGAGGTGAAGAGCGGCACTGTGATCGAGGTAAATAAAACCAAAGATTGGTTGACAAATTGAAATTAACATTGAGGGTCTCAATGTTCACCCTTCATACAGAGATCCAAATTGGCAATTTAAAAACTTATATACAAGAAGTCGACCAAACGAAATACCTGTGAATCACTACCTACCATCATCTGAGACGGCGTCCCCATGTTTTGGAACTCACAAATTATATCAGAAAGTTGATGAATAAGATTTGCAACTTAAGACAAATCTTGGAGAAGAGGGTATTCTTAAGAATTTGTAGAGCTGTCCTAGGATCCCTTTGCCAGCATGGCGTAGGATTAAATGTTGACGATCACACAAATTTGAACCTCTGGATCTATCGACCAAAATACGCTCAGACATCCAAGTAGTGACCAAGAAAGGATGCACAAGCAATAGAAGCACAAGACAATGCAAACTAATTCAAACAACGAAGATGCTGATCGAAAGAAGGCGCGCAACCAGAAAAGAGTCAAACCACTACCAAGAACTCAACAATTGATTAATATGTGTGTGATTTGTATTTTAATCTGTGAATTTTGATGGAAAATTTTATATAAATTAATAATAACTGTAAATGTATATTTTAAGCAAACCACCAGCACCCGTGCCTGCGCCGTGTGGCAAATGCAACCTATTCAACCACAAAACGGAAGACTGCAAACAATCGCCGAAATGCAACAAGTGCCAGGGTCCCCATCCAACTTCCAAAAGCGAGTCACCACTGCCAACCAAATGCGCAGCATGCAACTCTGAGGACCACGCAGCATGGAGCATTAAGTGCCCAAAACGACCGACAGCCCCAATCGTCGGAATATCAAACGTGAAAATAAAATGCGTTAACAAACGGACGACCGGGATTGCGGAGACGACGACAGTGGCAAGTAGAATACACACACCCATTACAACACATGACCACATCATAAACAAATACAAACATCAACTTAACAAGACAAACAATACCAACAGAGACGAACTACTAAAAAAACTACGAAAATAATTTATAGAAGACTTCGACATTGACACCTCCGTTGTTTTCTTCGGGAACCATATCTACATCCTAATGTTTGACATGCTCCTGCACGAGGGACGCTCTCCAACTGAACCCTACGAACAAGTGAGACAGACAGTAACAAACATACAAGATTCAATTTGAAAGTACTTTACGCGAACATCAACGGACTTAACAGCAAAAAACCACTTATTTACAATTACTTAGAACAAAACGACACAGACTGCTGCATATTTGTAGAGACTAAAACCAAACTAGGACAAACACCAACGTACAGAAATTGGCAGTATATCTATAGGCATGGAAATACCATCAATCATGCCAGGGGCGGGGTCGCAGCTCTCCTAAAACCAACATTTAAACTTGGAAGAGCAAATCCTCCTTTCCTCAACAACCCTTTGAACGACTGTCTACATTTTACCATACCCTACTTAAACGACCTGATACACATATTTCTGACATACATACACCCACACTCCAACCTAGAACAAAACATACTGACTAAGGCGAGCATCTATAAATATGCAATAATTATAGGCGACTTTAACTTGAATAGAAACAAAACGAAACAACTTAAAATATTTTTGCAAAATTCCGACTTTATAAAACAGCACACCCCACCAACTTGTCTGATGCCCGCAAACCCAGACTCAACACCAGACGTTCTACTGCACACAAGAAACTTGACAAACACCATCAACAACATAAACTTAACCAACGAACTTGGATCCGACCACCTGGCTATTACGTTTAACATAGACTTACAACATACGCAACCTACCTCCAATACACCTCCTATAGAGAAAAACTTAAACCTAACAAAGACTGACATAGACAAAGTGAAACAACATATACATGACTACATTCAATCACAAGCACAGCACATTTCAATAGAAACCATACAACAACAACTTTCCCTAGTCATAGGAAAATTTAGCCCGGAAATAAAAAATGCTTTCTACCGACATACACTACCCAAATACATACTGAGACTAATAAAACATAAGAGAGAACTGTACAGACTATATACAAACACTCAAAATAACGACCTAAAAAGACACTGAACCAACTTAACAGAAACATTAAAACTCTGATTGGACAATACCGACAAGACAAATGGCTAGAAACATGTAAAGAAATACAGAAGGACAAAGGCAAAACATACTGGCGAAAAATTAAGAAACTGGCGCAATACAGGAAGACTGGCACTACTGACACAATTGACGAAAACTGAATAGAACGCTACACAGACAAAGAGAAAGCGGACGCATTCTCCAGACACTATCAAAGGGCCTTCAGCATATCGACAAACCTTAACTTCGACAATGACAACTGGAACTTGATCAACGACTGGTACTTGAACTATTTTAACAGCTCACCAAACTACACCTACAAACTGATCACAGACACAGAGTACGATGAAGCCCTAGCGCACATCAAGAACACTGCACCGGGGAAAGATAAAATTAAGGCAAAACTCTTGAAAAGCCTAACTCAAGAAACACACAAACTGACCCTAACTGAATTGAACAACTGCATCACAAATGGCAGAATCCCAGAAACATGGAAAAACGGCTTAATAATCCCTATACCCAAAAATGGACTGGACAATACACAACCGAGCAACTACAGACCAATTACACTACTTCCAGAACTAAGCAAAATTTTCGAATACATAATAAAGCAGCGGCTTGAAAAAGTGATTGGAAAATATATACCTACCTACCAATTTGGTTTCAAACAGCATCACTCGACTGTTCATCCGCTCTTTATTTTGGCCAACAATATACAAACTACCCACCTAACTGACAGAAAGACAGCTTGTCTGTTTATGGACATTAACAAGGCTTTTGATAGTGTCTGGCATAGAGGCTTACTATACAAACTATACAAACTACACAGACCAACATATCTACTACACACCATAAAGAACTTACTAGAAAACAGACAACTACAAGTACGAATTGACAAAACACTGTCATTTTCTTTTTCCCCTGAACAAGGGCTCCCTCAAGGATTCCCGCTCTCACCGTTTCTCCACAATATATACTGCCATGACATATACAATTACAACTTACCAGACAAAAATCAAATCGACAGATCGGCATACATATTACAATACGCAGACGACACGGCACTTATTGTACATGACAAAACTACTGAGAGAGCAGCTCAAAGAGTCCAAACACTAACAAACAACACAATGACATGGTTTTATAAATGGAGACTAACACCAAACGCGTCAAAAAACCAACTTCTGCTCACAAACCACAGACTGAACGCTGACTCCCCTACAATAACTGCAGACGGCCAAACGACACAACCAAAAAACGACGTAAAATACCTTGGAATCACAATCGACCACAAACTTAAATTCACTAAACACATACGAAACATCAGGGCAGAAACAATAAAGAGAACAAAACACTTCCGATCATTAACCTACAAAGACAGAGGAATTAGCACAAACACCGCCACCAAAATATATAAAGCTATTTGTAGACCCTTGCTAGACTTTGGACATATACTCCTGACCAACGGAACAGAAAGGACAAAACGTTATACACAAACAACAGAACAAATTGCACTAAGACTAATAACACGAATAAGACACCCCCAAAACCCACTACACAACCCCCCCACCCAACTACTATACGAACGCACAAACATGACAAAGATCTCGGAAAGACTCATACAGCTACAGACAAAATGGACAAACAACCCCTACAACTGGACCATACTGAATCCCCTTTGTCTTACAAGACCAACCAGACAATCCCCCTTCCGTTTCCCTACATTAACGCTACTCGAACACTTACAAACGCAACTGACTAGTGGACAATAAAATAATTTCTTCTTCCCACTGAAATTTTATTTATTTAATAATATTGTTAACCTAGAATAAGAGAATTTTCATATTTGTTTTTTATTTAGATTAAGACTACATGTATTAAACAAGGCAGAAAGACCGATTGGTCGATAGCCTTTTTTAGAAATAAAGATGTTTACTACTACTATAGAGTAAGGAAACTAATCAGAAAACAAAAAGAAAAGAGCTGGGATCAAAAATGTAGTCAAGTTGATATGTATATTGGTGGTAGAAGTAACGAAGCCTGGAGACTCATAGAAAATGTCAGATCTGAGAAAAGCAGCAACTTCCAACTTATTTCCGCTGATAAATGGGAGCAATATTCCAAAAAACTACTCACCGAAGATAGACTAGACTTTGTAAATGAAGATACACAAGTAATAACAGTGGAAGGAGAACGTGTAGAAATATCTTTAGAAGATATAAAACTAGGAATAAAAAATTAAAAAATCGGCAAGGCAAGTGGTCTGGGCGGCACTAAAGCTGAACTAATAAAGAAAAATGCAAATGACCAACATCAAGGAAACAATAATAGAGGACATCACGGAAAAGCAACTGATCTGGTACGGCCATGTCCAAAGAATTCTCCAAGGAAGACTACCAAAATAGCAAGGGAATGGATGCCTACGGAACGAAGGAGAAGAGGAAGACCTAGGAGATCGTGGAGCGAACGCATAAAGAAAGCTATGTGCGAGAGAAACCCCACGGTTGCAAACTGTCCCAATCGTGCACAAACCAAAATTTCAAAATCAGGAGGACATCCCCAAGAACTCATAAACTTACTATATATATATTGTTTTGGGGAATACCACATTAACATGGAAGAAGCTGTAAGAACTTACGCCAGCAAAGGGCTGGAGACACTGGACGATTGGCTCCAGGAAGATAGTGGACGACAATAGGTGTTCGGGTTCCAGACATAGAGCAACAAAAAGAAGATCCTGTTGAATTTACCGTTCATCCTTATCAATTTTATTGTCTCTTACTGTATTTTCCCATGGTTATTGGAGTTTTTAGGCATTTCGAAGCAACAGGTATTTACGTAATGTTAATTAGGCAGATTACCTTGAAAACATTGTTGCCGTCCTTCTGCTATAGTTTTTTGCAAATTTCTCAGTTTTCAATAACAATGGAAATTTGTTACTATTTTTTCTGTACTCCTAAAGCACCCCCACAAAACACCTCCAGAGGAATGACGCCAATTTTGAATCACCCTGTACTATATACAGGGTTGCTACTATATAATTTGTTTAATATTTATTGTGCACTTTGCGATATTTTCAGTGGTTTTTTGAAGGCATTGGTTGGGGGAGTTAATTGGTCTGTATCACCGAGTCTTTGTTGTTCCTCATTGTTAGCTTCTAGTTTGGGTTAATTTAGGTTATTTCCTATATTAATTATATATTAGGTGTTCCCCAAACAGTTCTATATAAATATCGGATCGTTTTTTTTTTTGGAAGACGGACCCATTTGCTCGAATTTTCTGCATTTGGATCCAGATACACACTGTATAAAACATCGGTGCAAGCAAGGGTCAGCCTGTGTTTGAAGGTGGTTTAGCATCGCAAAAACAAGTAGCTGCTGTACGTCCCTGTGCAACACTTAATCATATTATCGCTGCTTTTAATTGCCAGGCAATTCAGGCTGGTTTGTATACCGTTGGGCATTGCACGGATCCAGAGATTAATGCTACTTTGTTTCGGTTTTTAATAGGCAGTCCCGCTCATGACGACCAGATCCGGTAGATAATTAATTGCTATCGATATGTGATTTATATCCTGCTTTAATGCCGGGAATATGAAGCGCCACATAAATGAACCCAGCGTGAATTGTGAAATTCAGTTACGAAAACTGTGCCTTCTTGATGGTTAGGTATCAGGTTATCCGGACATTCTAATTGGTATAGAATTATCCTTAGTTTTGTAATTTGCTTAACGGCACTTCCAATTAACACACGCAACTGCAATTATTCGCAACAACCGGTAATTGGTCCGTCATATCAAAGCAATTAGGAGTCAGGTTGGGCTTAAAAATGCGACAACATGCGATAGGCAAATTTGCCTGAGGCATAAGGTCACAATCACACGCCTTTCTGGAATTTCCCGTTCGACTGGAAACGAACAACGTTTACAGGTTTCCGATTATGTTTGCATTCCCCACTGACTGTTAATCTCAAATATTAGTTGTTTCAGCGGAAATCTAGCAAAACAACCGAATCCCCATATTCCCGGGGGGCTTTTATCTGCCACTCAGCCAGAAGTGAAATATGGAAGATTTATGCAAATCGGCGTGACGCGACTGACATTTCTGGCGTTACTAATGCGGTCCGAGGCATCGCTTATTTATTTTTAGGCATTTTCTCGTCATCTGTTGCGCTTCGTGAAGCCGAAAGCTCTTCAATTCGCCCGAAAAAAATATTATTTCATCGCTGAGCACGATATGTCATGATGAAAGTTAAATGGTTCCGCATCTCGATTGTCCTAATTTTATTCAGGTTCGAGGTTTGCGTTTCAATGGATGCTCATTGTTTTTTTCCAGTTAAGCTGGCCCACATAAAAACGCCTTTAAAGATGTCATGCATTTGGAACAGTTTTCGTGTTCCGTCCTGACTTGGGCCACAAGAGCAAATCGACCTCAAACAAAACCAGATTGCTTAATGACAAAAACGCTGTTTTGGAAGATTTTTTTTGGAATTTCTTGAAACACTTGGTGCGTGCCTGATTCTTACACGTGGCAAAACTGTCACATCAAAAATTCAAAAGTTATCCACCATTACGGCACAGAAAGTAATGAAAATGTTGCAGGAGCCCCGAGGAAAGCTTGACCAAAGCTAGTAAGGAAACTTGCAGGCAATAAACCAAACTTTCCCAGTAAACTGGGCTCAGTGATGGATAGCTTTGTAGCGAAACCGATGAAGGAGAAATATCTGCAAAGGCACCACGAGTCAAAACGATTTCTGGGAGCTTGGCAATAGAAGACTTTCCTCGCTTTTTTGGAAGCGTTCTTAAGTGATAGTTAATCCAAACCAAAAAATCAGGTTTCTCCACAATGCCAGCAGAAAACGGTGATTCAGAGACTGTTCCTTCAATTTCCAGGACCTTTTCTCCAGAGACAGCCTAAAATCGCTGATCAAAATAAAGCAACTGGGACAAACAGGACGAACAACAACGAGGTTGCTGCGGAACTTGCTAAAGCAGGGGCCGAGCAACCACCGACCAACCAAGAACCTGCTTGTGGTATACCTCATGCCCACGTTAGGGCGGGAGTTGGGCAATGGATCTTGGAAGAACATAAAAAGTTCTGGGAGGAGACACCGAAACTCCTTACCGCAAGGTAGTTGGTGGGACCTCCACAACCAGTGCGTAAAAACGAACTGCTAGATCTCAGCAGGCAAAAAATAACGAGGATAGTGGCCTTTTTAACAGGACACGCCCCCTGCAAAAAAACACCTCTTCAGGATGGGACTGAGCGATCAACCGACCTGCAGGGGGTGCAGATTAGATGACGAAACTACGCTACATATTATGTGTCATTGCATGTCATATGCAACAGGTACACGAAGACTCCTGGGAGAGGATGAAGTTCTACCAGACCAGGTCATGCGTACCGTCCTCAAGATTCTTCTGGACTTCATTGAATGCACAGGGATAATAAGGGAGTAAAATACGAAGGCACACTAGGACAGGAATGACCGGGGTGCTAGGCCAAACACCACTTCGGAGGTGAGGAAGGGTTTGAGTGGGTAAATAGCTAGGGAGCGCCAGAACATCAGCTCTGGGTGTCCGTAAGAGAGCATTTCTAATGACAGCAATTCTAATGACAAGAAAAAATTATTTTATTGTCCAGTAGTCAGTTGCGTTTGTAAGTGTTCGAGTGTAGGGAAACGGAAGATTGATTGCCTGGTTGGTCTTGTAAGACAAAGGGGATTCAGTATGGTCCAGTTGTAAGGGAAATGGTACATTTAGGCTTAATTTTCGCTTTGAAGCTAGGAATTTTTTTTACTACCGACCCGACAAGTAACCATTATTTACTTCATTTCCCTAGTGAGAAGTAATATTTCTCTCCCCAGGTCAATAATAATAACAATAAAAAAGTACCTAGGTAAACAATACAAGATGTTTGAGTTTCTCATTATTTTTAGTTTGCCCACCTCTCTAAGTTCAAGTGAGATTCCATCCATTTTTCACTTCTAAAATCACTGTTTTTACAATCACAATTTTTCGCTTTTCCAGAAGTTTTCCATAGAACTTTTATCTTATATATTTTTTAAGAACTATGAATTATATTGCAGCAGTTTCACAACTGAACGTCAGGCTATCCAATATTGCGACACTTCAGCAAATTAATGGAAATTTAAAAATCTAATTAAATCAATTTAGGCAAATCGAATCAGCTCATGCAAGTATGTAAGTTCTATAAAAATTAGTTTTACCTTTGAATTCCGCTACAGTGATCTCAAGCTAATTTAGTAACCGTACATGATGATATACTGATCTGAACCGCATTTGTTCTGCCTGGCCGACTATCCAGGTAAATGCGTCGACCTTCCCCCCAAGAATTCCGTTGCACCTACTTTCTAAAAGTATGGGGAAATAGACGAGGCGAAACTTGGCGGTCCTCTAGCTGGCACGAAGTTGCAATTTTAATGTATATCAAGGTTTAATGCAATTTAGAATGTGCCCATTTGTGTCAATTGTGATCCGGCATCGGGTGCACTTTGATTCGAATTCAATCAAACTAACAAAGCAGAAAATTACAAAAATTGTTTCCAGTAGTAATAACAATAAATCGAGATTTTTTATTACCACGATAGACCATGAAACTGAAATCACAATTGAATTAGGGCTACGTTATTGGTGGCAATTACCGGTTGCTGATTGAGGAAGTGATCAACTTTGTCAAAGAACTTCTGTTAGGTTATTGAGAGCAATATCCCAAATCCTACACAATTCTGCACCGAAATGGAGGACTGTCGATGATTTTTTTAATTAATCGCATGCAACAATTTATAAATTAATTGCTTAGAAGTCGCTCTGAGCAATCTTAACAACCACCAATCTCCTGGATCTGACACCATCGTCGCTGAAATGCTAAAAAGCAGGGGCAACAAAGGCACAGATCTACCACATCAAATATGCACAAAAGTATGGGAAAACGGAAAATGGCCCGAAAGATGGACATAATCAGTCTACATCCCTATACATAAAAAGGGAGCTAAAGATGAATGTGGCAACTACAGAACCATCGCTTTGATTAACCATGCCAGTAAAGTTCTCCTGAAAATCATACCGGAACGATTAAAGAACTACCTTCTACCTCAGATCCCCCCAGAACAAGCAGGGTTTGTGCCGGGACGTGGAACGCGAGATCAACTTATGAACTTACGACAAATTATAGAAAAAGCACATGAGTACAAAGTACCGGCTATGTTTTGCTTCTTTGACTACACCAAAGCCTTTGACACCGTACAAAGGCGACGACTATAGCGCATCCTCAGTGAGATGGGGTCCCGAAACATGAAATATATCGCAAAAGCCATGTACGACAAGAATAGAGCATACGTACAAATAGAAGGAAAACCCTCAACACACTTCAGGGTCGGGAAAGGTGTCAGACAAGGCTGCATTCTCTCCCCAATTCTCCTCAACATATACGGAGAATGGATTATTAGTAAGGCTCTAGAAAACTGGGAGAGCGGAGTCTCTATTGGCGGAAAAAAAGTGTCAAACCTACGATATGCGGATGACACGATAGTTCTGGCACAAAACGAACAGGACATGTTTGAAATACTTCAACGTGTAGAAGCTGTTCAGTTTGGAATCAGGTCTACGACTAAATAGGATCAAATGCTGTCTGTTGATTGTTGACAAATCTCAAACAATTCCAATGCCACTTCGACTCATCCACGACAGAGAGACCAATGACACTGTCATTAATCTCGGCGCAAAAATAACCAACAAGGGAGGCTCTGAATCAAAAAGCAGGAGAAGAATTGGAATGGAAAACGAAGCTTTAGACAGTCTAATTAAAATCTGGAAATGTGACAATATTTGAAAAATGACCAAGACGAGACTACTCAAGCGCTGATATTCTCCATCCGCACCTATGTGGGTCAGAATCGTGGACGTTAAACGCAGCATGCCGCAATAGAATAGATGCGTTTGAAATGATATGCTACCGCAGGATGTTGAGGATCCCTTGGACAGCTCATAGACCAAATATCTCTATACGCAGGGAACTAAATATTCGAGATCATGAAAGGCTCCTCCCAATAATCCAGAGGAGCATACTCAAATATTTTGGTGATGTGATACGGAAAGATGGGATCGAGAAAATTGTGATACAGGGGAAGGTGGACGGCAAAAGAACGAGAGGCAGATCTCCTGTAAGATTCATAGACCAAATCAAGGACCTTACAAATATGTCAATAACAGAAGTAATGAGAACCGTAGAGGATAGGGAAGCATGGCGAAGGCTTTTACCATGAATAGTCACGATGCTCGAAACGAGCAAAGACTGGAGAGATTCCTCAGTCTGTTCTCGTTCTGTATTGTCGTTTTTTTTTTCAAATAACGTTTAAAACATTCCTTATCGGGCAACTACCGGGTTTGCGCGATAAGATTGATGAATCCCGGAAGCTCTGTGGAATTCGAGTCGGATCAGGGCTCCCAAGGGAGCTATTTTCTTAGGCCCAGGACCGAGAAAAGGGGTAGGGTGCCCAAGTCTGACCCAACATCGCCAGAGTCACTTGGTCTTTTTGATAAGAATGAAATGTTTTTACTGTTTTCCCTGTACTCCCTAAACACCTCCATAAAGTTAACTCCTCCATAATTTTGCTAAAAGATACCTTTTATTACATTCCTCAATAAATCAATGGGCATCAGACCTCATTTCGGTAATTACCACAGAGAGCAGTGCTGCAACGTTGATTGATAATTAAACTAAATGTAGGGTCGTTAAGTTCGGCTTAATTTTAATCATCTGCAATTAGGATTTTAGCCGTGCAAGATGGTTGAGGAACGTAATAGGTAACATAAAATTTTAATTTATGTTTGCTGTATGCTTTCCGTGATCATCCCATAAAGTTGGTGCTATAAACGTCTGCGGAATGTTTAAAAACAAATAGGACAGTTAAAGGAGCCATTGCTGCCGTCCATAAATGCGTGCATCAGCAAATTACAGATGCACGATCATTGGATATAAATTAAATATGGCCAGCCACACTCACACCTGGCAGAATGCTGTCGTATAAGTCAACATCAAAGGTTGTAATTTCAAAAAATATATATAACATAACGGCGCCTGGGATGACACTGCTGGTCCCAAGCCCGGATAAAGAAGGAGGGTTGAAGGGTGAGGCCAGCAACCTGCCCTTTCTACAGGCATAAACGCTCACAGAACTGACATGTCAGGCTCGGAACCCGGACGGATTATTAACGACGACACAGCACGAAAAAGGAAAAAACAGTATGGGAAAGGAATGTAATATGATTGGGTAGCTGGAATATTACATCCTGGACCAACAAAGTCTAGGAGATAATATTGCAAATGGAGAAAAACAAAATAGACATCTGCGCTCTCTCGGAAACTAAGAAAAAAGGCACTGGAAATCAAAGATACAAAAACTACTCATTAGTTTTTAGTCGCGTTGACAAGAACATGAGAGCTGGAGGAGGTGTATATTACGCCAATTGATAGAGAAATCCATTGCCACATGGTTTGTAGATCTAAAGCAAGCATTTGACAATGTACAGCTTAAGGATGTAATCGTGGACTGAACCAAAAAGATGTTAATAAGTGCCAGATAAACCTAATAAAGCAGCTTAATATAAACAATAAAACAATGATAAGAACAGAATGTGGCCTAACAAGAGAACTTCTCTCATCGTCTCATCCGGCATTAGACAGGGCGATAGTCTTCGCCCATGCTTTTTTAACATCAGAATGGACCAAATAATTGAAAGTGAGAACGAAGTCGATGCAGGGTTCAGGAAGAACAACTGCCGCCTGAGAATACTCTGTTACGCGGACGATGCTGTCTTGACGGCAGAGAGCGACCCCTTCCCTATCTCTTGGAGACAAACTATCACCCTGTTTCAGGACGTTGTCCACCACAAAATGTTCTCTAACGTCCTAAGCACAAAGAGCGTCTAAAGTTCTCTCTAAAGAACAGTCTCTAACTGGACAAATATACCTAGAATTTCCTCAACTTGAATTCATTCCAGCACTGGTATCTTTATTTCCAAAGCCACAAGGACCAAACTCTCCAGACAAAAAACTTATCTCCCAATCGGTGGATTGGAAGGAGAGGACCATTGAATGGCCTCCTAGATCGCCAAACCTAACTCCGATACATATTTTTGTGCTGTTACCTCAAATCGAAAGTATTTGTTGACAGGCTAAACAATCTTCAGGAGTTAAAAGAAAATACCCGAAAGGAACTGCGTGCCATAACTCCGGAAATGGCTGAAAATGTGCCAAAAGAGTTTATTGATTGCCGTAAAGGGCTTCTGTTTCTAGAAATAAATCGGTCCATTTCAGGACTACAGAAATACGTTACCTGAAGCAAACCTAGAATTCAACGTAGAATTCAAAAGTGAAATAAAAGACAGGTAGATCCATTTGAAAAAAATAAGAGTATGTATTAAGAAATGTTTCATGAGATTTACTCCTCCAATATGAACTGATGCAATTCCTGATAAGGTAACTACCAGATGGTTGCTTGTACCAAAGCAAAGATACCTGACTAGAACAGTATTCAGCAATACGTCCAGAATCGTTCAGACGTTATATTACATATATCTTAAGAGTTCATCATCCAAATACTGTGAAATAGTGGCCCAGACCATTTATATAACTCGATAAGTGCAACGAACTACAAAGTTAACCAGCATGGTGCGGTTTGTACAGGATGTTTCGTGATTAGTGACAAGACCGAGTCCTGATATTTAATTATCATGGATCGCTTAACCTGTAGATGAACAAACGTTAATACCATGAATTAACTTATTAGTTTCACCTTTACTGCAAAAAACGTTAAACAGTTAGACCGTGTGCTGGCTAAGCAGCCATCTGTTTACAAGGCACAAGTGAATTGGAAAAATCAAAAATAAAATTATATAAATATTGATATTGAGGAGCATTTTATCATGAAGGATGCTGTAGTTTTCCTTGGGAGTTCTCTCATGCTTCTGGAACTTTAACACACACACCGGCACTATTATTTTGCTTTTAGCCTGCTGAGGACAATTTTACAGCCTCCAATATGTTTATTTGCATCTCTGAATAGAAAGCAATTTGGCTACAAAATAGTTGTATATTTAAGGAAGATTAGGAAGTTATTAATTGGGCAGCCGGACAAAATAAGGTATGGGAATCCATAAACGATATAGACATTTCGGAACATGTTCAAGAGATTCAAACGATTTTAATATGCTTTTCGATATGTTTGTAATTTGTATTTTAATATGTATATTTTAACAGAGCTCTTGTTTTTAAATTAAACGGCTGTGAATGTATATTTTAGACAAACTGATGATGGTGGAGAAAGACGCCGAAACGTATTTGTAAAATATTTTAAGAAATAAACAATAAATTGACTGGAACCCAGGAATTTCTTTTGAATTAAGTATAAAAACTAAGCCATTTTATGTACTATATAAAGTAGTATACATTAGTATACAGTTTATAAGTAGTATAAACAGCAGGAAAATGTACACTGTAATTAAGATGCTTGGGAATAAAGGCATGATAGATCTGATGGATGAGGATGAGTTGAAAAGAACAGATATGGAACTGCAGGGAAAATTGGCAAGAGAGAACAGAAAAAACTTCTTAACCAGATGCAAGAATCTGGCCCTCATACCAAAATTCATACAGGTGAGGGGAAGTGATTTTAATTTTGGGAACAGACAGAAAAAAACAGGAAAATATACACAATAAGTAAAAATTAAGACTAAGAAAAATAAAAATAAGAAAAGTAAAGGGACAACTACCGGAGGGTTCAAAGATTGATACAGGCAAATATTAGAATAGCGAAAAATTAATGGCTGGAGCATGAATCTGAAACTATTGAGTCTGAAAAAATGAAAGAAACTTCTCTATAATAACAAATGGGAAAAATGAAATCGCATGTGATATCAATACGTGGAAGATAATATGGGAAAACTATATTAGAAACCTGTTCTCAGTTGAAATAATTCTTAACCAAGATAAGGAGGATGATCTAGTAGGATCCTCAATAACAAAATCACAAAAAGAAGGGACCATCCGCACATTGAAAAACAACAAAACACCTGGTCCCGATGAGATACCGGCAGAGCTCATAAAACCACTCGATGATAGAGGCATAGCAGTTCTTCAGAAACTCTTCAACAAAATATATGAAACTATGATTCTCCTTCACAGGGCCCTGTCCATCTTTAGCTCTTCTGCTTCCGTAATATTCAGAGTTCTAACATTTGATGCTATGTTGTCACTCCACCGTAGTGGTGGTTTTCTACCGGTCGTGGCCTGCTCTCATATTAATTTGCAACTCTTCCGTATCTCTTTCGTCAGTCTTTCCGCTTTAATTATTTTCACAATGTCCGGTTGACCATATAGTTGTTCTTTTTCCCTGTTTTACCTACTACGATATTGTTATGTGGTTTCATCCCTTGTAAGGTCCGTATATACTTCGTAGGATTTTCCTCTCTGCATTCCTCAGTCTGAATCTTTTAAAAAAAGTAAAAATGCTTTCAAAAACCTTCAAAGCTCATTACGTTCCAATCAAGAACACGCATGGAGTTAGGTTGACAACAAAAACTGAAATCATAGAACGATGGCGGCAATACTGCGAGAATCTGATGGGCCCAGAAGAAGAGAATGTGCAGAGCGACGATGATCTAGAACACATCCAGCAACGCGAACCTCCTATACTAAAATCCGAAGTAGAAGCCACCTAAGCAACCTTAACAACCACCAATCTCCAGGATCTGACAACATCGTCGCTGAAATGCTGAAAAGCAGCGGCAACAAAGGCACAGATCTACTACATCAAATATGCACAAAAGTATGGGAAAACGGAAAATGGCCCGAAAGATGGACATAATCAGTATACATCCCTATACATAAAAAGGGAGCTAAAGATGGATGTGGCAAATACAGAACCATCGCTTTGATTAACCATGCCAGTAAAGTTCTCCTGCAAATCATACCGGAACGATTAAAGAACTACCTTCTACCTCAGATCCCCCCAGAACAAGCAGGGTTTGTGCCGGGGCGTGGAACGCGAGACCAACTTATGAACTTACGACAAATTATAGAAAAAGCACATGAGGACAAAGTACCGGCTATGTTTTGTTTCGTCGACTACACCAAAGCCTTTGACACCGTACAAAGGGGACGACTATAGTGCATCCTCAGTGAGATGGGGGTCCCGAAACATCTCATATATCCTAAAAGCCATGTACGACAAGAATAGAGCATACGGACAAATAGAAGGAAAACCCTCAACACACTTCAGGGTCGGGAAAGGTGTCAGACAAGGCTGCATTCTCTCCCCAATTCTCCTCAACATATACGGAGAATGGATTATTAGTAAGGCTCTAGAAAACTGGGAGAGCGGAGTCTCTATTGGCGGAAAAAAAGTGTCAAACCTACGATATGCGGATGACACGATAGTTCTGGCACAAAACGAACAGGAAATGTTTGAAATACTTCAACGTGTAGAAGCTGTTCGTTTGGAATCAGGCCTACGACTAAATAGGATCAAATGCTGTCTGTTGATTGTAGACAAATCTCAGACAATTCCAATGCCACTTCGACTCATCCACGACAGAGAGACCAATGACACTGTCATTAATCTCGGCGCAAAAATAACCAACAAGGGAGGCTCTGAATCAAAAAGCAGGAGAAGAATTGGAATGGAAAACGAAGCTTTAGATAGCCTAATTAAAATCTGGAAATGTCACAATATTTGAAAAATGACCAAGACGAGACTACTCAAGCGCTGATATTCTCCATCCGCACCTATGTGGGTCAGAATCGTGGACGTTAAACGCAGCATGCCGCAATAGAATAGATGCGTTTGAAATGATATGCTACCGCAGGATGTTGAGGATCCCTTGGACAGCTCATAGAACAAATATCTCTATATGCAGGGAACTAAATATTCGAGATCATGAAAGGCTCCTCCCAATAATCCAGAGGCGCATACTCAAATATTTTGGTGATGTGATACGGAAAGATGGGATCGAGAAAATTGTGACACAGGGGAAGGTGGACGGCAGAAGAATGAGAGGCAGATCTCCTGTAAGATTCACAGACCAAAGCAAGGACCTTACAAATATGTCAATAACAGAAGTAATGAGAACCGTAGAGGATAGGGAAGCATGGTGAAGGCTTTTACCATGAATAGTCACGACGCTCGAAACGAGCAAAGACTGGAGAGATTCCTCAGTCTGTTCTCGTTCTGTATTGTCCGTTTTTTTCAAATAACGTTTAAAACATTCCTTATCGGGCAACTACCGGGTTTGCGCGATAAGATTGACGAATCCCGGAAGCTCTGTGGAATTCGAGTCGGATCAGGGCTCCCAAGGGAGCTATTTTCTTAGGCCCAGGACCAAGAAAAGGGGTAGGGTGCCCAAGTCTGACCCAACATCGCCAGAGTCACCAACCCCGGCTCCAAAAAAATCAGCGATGGAGGAAACTGTAGAGGTGTCGCAGGCGACTCCAGCGGGCGCAGCGGATGACGGATTTGTCGTCCCGCGAAAGACTGTGGCGTGGAGTACGCTGATTCTTGATCCAGAGGCCTCCACGACGCTGAAAAACCGATTCACGCCCATCCAGCCGCCAATCGTAGATGAGCCTCCAACACTTCCCAACTCCAGCGTAGGGACTGAACGGGAAGCGATTGCTGAGAGCCCTGCAGCAACTGCAAACAAGCCCAAGAAGGCAGAAAAGCCGCCGCCAACTGCGATCGCTGGAAAACCCAGCAATCACACAATGCTGATTGGTAGTCTAAAAACAATCACCAGTCAGCCTTTCACGCTGAAGTACATGAAGGATTCGTTAAGCGTGTACTGCAGCAGCATTATGGACTGGGCGGCGGTAAAACGATTCCTGGAGATCCAGAACAAGAACCAGTTCCACACCTACGCCCCTTCGTCGGAAAAAACACACGCGTTCGTCCTGAGGGGCCTGGAGGGGAATGTCGATCCGACTGCCATAAAGCAGGATCTGGCAGACCAAGGACTGGAAGTGAGAAGTGTCTTCAAAATGAAGACACTCTTCAGGCCGCTCTACCTGGTCGTCACTAGCGACAAGGCAACCCTCCGAAAACTGAACGCCGAGGCCAAGGTGGTGTGCAGTGTCAGGGTTTCGTGGGAAACCCGCAAAAACCGGAAGACCCTGACACAGTGTCGTCGATGCCAGGGCTGGGGCCATGTCTCCGGGAACTGCCACCGGGACTTTAAATGCTCCCGATGCGCTGGGGGGCATGAAATCTGCCCCGTTGGAGCTACATTAAAATGCGCTAACTGCGGTGGGCCTCATCGTAGCTTTGACGAGGCTTGCCCAGTCTACATATACAAACAGGCGCAAGTCCCGGCGGAGAGGCAGCGTTTCGTGCCTGCTCCTTTTCCAACGAGGCCAGCCTGGGGTCAAACCAGTCGAGCCCCTGGCCCAATCCACCCTTCACCCCTAAGCAGCAGGATCATGGCGCCAAGTCACGCCAACAGGACCATGCTGTCCCCGCCACCACCTTCATTAGCGGAGTTTCCTCCGCTGAGGCAGCCCGAAGCTGTCCCGACGAGCTCCGCCCACCCAGCCCCTGGTATAAATGGGAACGCGGTGGCCATGCTGGGCAGTGTCCAGCGGGAATTCGCCGAGCTGTCGTCGCAAATCAACTTGGAGGAGGTGATCAAGGTGGTAAGATTTCACAGCGCTGCATTGAGGGGTTGCGTCTCGAAAACAGACAAATTCCTAGTCTCAGCGCAGTTCTTTAATGAAGATATTAACAGCTTCGATTTTTAAGTATTGATATTGTCAACTGTACCCTATGAGGATTGGGGAATGGAACTCATGTGGACTCCGGAGTCGTCTCGGTGAGTTCGAGCAGTTCCTCGGGTCTGAGGACGTCGATGTGGCGTTAATCGTGGAAACATGGTTGCGCCCCGGAGACAGAATCACAATCCGGGGGTACAGGCTCGAGTGTGCCGATAGGCCCGGTTTAAGGGGTGGAGTGGCCATAGCGATCAAAGCAACGATCCCATACAGGAGACTGCCATGCAGGCAGTCAGTAATAGAGAACGTTGGCGTTGAGCTTTATGATGGTGTTTTGATCTACTGTGGGTACTCTACTTCGACTCGCTTACAGGCCACTGACGTTGATCCATTTTTTTCAAACACCAATAGGGTGTTGCTTATGGGAGATTTCAACGCCCGCCATCCACTATTTAATAACCCTGGACGGAAAAACGCAGCTGGCAATTTCATAGCCAGCTACGTTCGCGACAATGGCCTACTAGTTATGCCCACTTAATCTCCAACGCATTATCCAAACAGTGGAATGAACCCATCTTTCCTTGATTTCGGAATAGCCAAAGGACTCGCCAATCTCACCGAGATGGTGGTTATAGACGCCCTCAGCAGTGACCATTTGCCCATTTACCTCGACATTAGGGATTTAAAGCGCACACAAACGAACGACTTTCGATATTCATACGAAAATTTCGATTTTCGCGAATATCGGAAACGACTACAAGACCTGACGTGTATTCCGGGCAAGATTGATACTGTCGAGGCTCTAGAGCATGCGGTAAAAGGTCTGACCAGGAATATACAACAGACACAGCAAGCTTTGGCCAAAAAAGTTCCGAACAGACCGCGGCGCGACAACCTTCCTGAGGAAATCTTGAACCTTATTAAGGCGAAAAATAGAATCAGGAAGCGTTGGCAGCGATTCAGGCAATCTGCCGATCGCATAAGGGCAGCAGAACTTGCACGAGACATCCAGAGCGAAATTTCCGCATACAGGAATTTTACCCGGGCGGAAAAGTTGCGAAACTAATCTCCCCGTGACAATTCTTTGTGGAAACTGTCGAGAAGCCTACGAAAAGGCTACGAGCAAGTCCCCGCTCTTCAAAAAGAGGGGCGGAGTTACATTACCACCAGCGACAAATGCGAGCTGCTCGCCGACTTTTTGGCAGAAGTACACAAAGTCCAACCAGCCCTTCAGGATAACGAAATAGAAAGACAGACCGCTGTTTTCGTAGAACGGAAGTATCCTATACCACCCTCGATTATGCATTCCTATATAACAACCCCGTCGAAGATACAATCGTGTCTTCAGCGCCTCCCTAGCCGAAAAGCCCCCGGGCCAGACGGCATCCCTTATTTACTCCTCAAAAACTTACCGCGGAAAACTATTGTGCTAATAGTACAAATAGTCAACGCAATTCCTATCTTAAAGCCGGGCAAAAACCCGACTGATCCCGCCTCTTATAGGCCAATTTCCCTCCTAAACGCCCTCGGCAAATTCACCGAGAAGGTTATCCTATCGAGACTACAGGCAGCAGCCGAGCGTCGAAGTTTAATCCCGGATGAGCAGTTTGGCTTTCGAGCAAGACACAACACAACGCTGCAGACTGCTAGGATCGCAACGGATGCCTATGAAGCATTTAATAAACTTCAAAGTACTGTAATGCTGCTTCTCGATATGGAAAGGGCCTTCGACACAGTTTGGCACACAGGCCTGCTGTATAAGTTGTTTGCCGTACATTACTGCCTCTCTACCTAGTGTGCCACAAATGTCACTGCCACTCTACTCAGTTTCCCTTATAGCGTCTTACCTAAAAAACCGTACCAACCAGGTGAAAGTGGAGAATTCCACTTCTGCCAAAAGGCGCATCGCGGCAGGAGTACCACAAGGTACAGTCATTTCGCCGTTGCTGTATACATTGTATACAGCAGACATTCCAAAACTTCCCACTACAAAAATAGCACAATACGCGGATGATACGGCTATCTACACATCGTCTTTCTATGCTCAGGCTGCGAAATCTCGCATTGCGCATCACCTGAGTTTATTGACGCCGTATTTCGATAAATGGAAACTTAAAGTGAATCCCAGGAAGACTGAACTTATTATCTTCTCGCCCAAATTTACTAACAATAAAATCCTATAGCCACTCATGGTGCAAAATACTCCAATCCAGCCAGTAAAAGAGGTGAAATACCTGGGATTCAAACTAGACGCCCGACTTCACTTCAACAAGCACGTTGACTATGATGTACAAAAGACTTTCATGGCTCGAAGAAAGTTGTACTCTCTTCTGGCGCCAAATTCATTTCTGTCACCTCACAAACTTCTGCTCTACACCTCCAACATAAGGCCCATACTGCCCTACCGCTTCCCTGTCTGGCACTCTGTCTGTGATTCCACGAGACGACGTGTTCAAAGGATCCAAAATAGGTTCCTGAGAGGCGTCCAATCGGCTGACAGATACACCAGAATAACCGAAATGCACGAAGCTACAGGGATGGCCTATATAGCCGACTATATAGATACCATCGCTGAAAAATTTTATCATAGCGGAGTGCAAGGCTCAGTCCTTACGCGAAATATCACCCAAGTAAGAGCAAACGATCGCCCAACCCATGGTCCCCTGTATAAGCGACTTCCCATATTTTATGAGGATTTTGTCCCTGGCAGTACGTGACGACAAACAAACATTGCCTGCCAGTTGCAGACAGTCGTTTCAAGCAGGCTGGAAACACACAAATCCAACATAACGTGACTTGACGGGTTCGTCCTGCCTCGTTCTGGTTGGTGTTGGCTGGTCCTTGCACCGATCGGGGCGGGGGCGGATGGATTTGGTCATCTAGTTGAAACTGCCTGCGGTTAACGCCACGGCTGACAGTATCAAACTTAAAGGTCGAAGCAAAAGGGGTTTTTGGCTTCCCTTCAGAAAGACCTTTTTTCCTTAATGAATGCCCCTCGAATAAAACCAAAACCGCCACTTCAAGACTATCTCCTGGCGTTGTCGTGCGTATGGCTAGCTCGGTATGGACATCCATGTTAGGGCACTGCCCAGGTAATGGACGACTTAGCGCGCCTATTTAGATCATGGGCAAAGAGCAACCGGCCGAACATCTGGCTAGACATGGGAGTTATGTTTTTTAACTTTGTTTGTGAGTTTTATTAATGGGAATGTTCAATACATTTTTATCTATCTATCTATCTCTCTCGTTCTGTTTCGTCCTGGTCCAGGTCGCACAGGCGTTCGTCATAATCGGTCTTACAATGGGTGATATATTCTTATTTTAGTCTTCCGAGAAACATTTTTGGATTTTATTACTTTCAGTAATGCAAAACAGATGCGATTAGCACTTTGCATTCTAATGTTAATTTCCTTGGTCATGTTATTGTCTGACGTGATAGTGGCACCCAGATATTTGGGCATCCAGAGTCTTTCGAAGTTGTATTAGTCCATCGTCACATTTTTCCCTAATCAATCCCTACGCTCCGTTCTTGATGTTGTCATGAACTTGGATTTACTCTCATTTACTTCTAGGCTCCCATTTTCCGCTGCAGATTCTATTTTTAGAAATTATTCTTTGACCATCACAGTTGTGTTTCCAATGGTGTCTATGTCACCCGCAAAGGCCAGCATGAGACGGGGCCCCGATTTCTGAAAAGAAGAGTCTCGGTTTTTGCCTCCCTCACTACCTTCTCTAAGGCTATATTAAAAAGGAGTGGGGAGATGGCGTCTCCTTGTTTTAGGCCATTATTTATAGTAAAAAATGTTGAAATCTTCCCGCCGATCCGTACTGCACTTGCGTAGCCTTCCACGCTGATCTTTGTGAAACTGACAAGTTTATTCTGGATTCCTAATTCTACCATAGGATTGCACAGTTCCACTCTCAAGACGTTGTAATATGCTTGTTTAAAGTAGATAAAGAGTTGATGTAGGACTTTATATTATTCCCAGCACTTCTCTATTAGCTGGTGGAGTGTACAGATCTGATCTTCGGTTGATCGATTTTTCTGAACCCACATTGGTAGTCACCAAGCTTATGCTCCATGTTGGGAGTTAGTCGTTCGATTAGTACTAGGGACCGGGCCTTATATCCAGTATTTATCAATGATATTCCCCGATAGTTGGAGCATGGTAGTTTGTCACCCTTTTTGTGTAGGGGCTCGCAGACAGTATATTTCCATCAACTTGGTATTTTTTTCTTCCTTCCAAATCTGGAATATGAGGGTGCGGAAGTGTTCGAGAAAAGTGTCTGCTTCAAATTTGAGACACTCTGCTGATATTGTGTCATTACCGGGAACTTAGTTATTTTTCAACCTGCTGATCGCCTTCGTTAGCTCCTCAAGAGTTGGCTCTTCGACCAGTGGACCTGCGGTATAGTGGGTGACCGCATTTCTCTCTTGGTCCTGCTGTGCGTTTAGTAATTGGTCGAAGTCACTTTTCCACACCTCCATCATCCCGCTATTACTTATCACTTATCTTCGTTAACTGTTTTAAGGAACATGCCAGTTCTCGGTCTGAAGCCTCCTTTAATACTTCTCACTTCTTGAAAAAATTTCCTAATTTGGTTACCTGTCCGACTTACTTCCAGGTAAAGGACTTGGAACATTTTTTGTTCGTTTGCTTTTTTCTTTACTCTAAATGTTGTCCGTGCTGTTGCTCTTGCTTGTCTATATTTCGCCCTATTAGGTATGCTTGGGTTTTGCAGAGTACCTCCTTCCAAGAGTACCTCCTTCCAGTCTGTTTTTTCCCACTATCGTGGTTAAGGTTTCCCCATGTTTTCTCTACATCCTTCTGTCTGCATTTCAACTCAAGGTGCGCTGTTAGACTCCTCTGGTATTCTCGCCTCTTGCTGTTATCTTTGAATGTTTCAGTATTCCATCTAGGGGGCTGGACTGCGTTCTTATACTTTTGGTTAGATATTCTTGCTCGTACTTTAGCTCTAACCATAAATGATCACTATCTGCATTCACACCTCTGAGGCTTCTTACGTCGATTATATTACTGCGTGTCTGCTGTTTACTGGACTAAATTCGAATTTGCACTTGCAATAATTAGTTCGGCTTACTGCACACAGAGGGTTATTTATATTCTACGACACGCAGGATTTAAATCTGAAAAAAACCCTATAGAAAACTAAGATATTTGGAATACCATTCATAGCTTCCTCGGACGTTTGGCCTGAAATGGAACTTTGGAATGGCCCTTCCTATTCAGATGAAGAAGAGCTACATCCCAACTTTCATATTTAACCCAAAAGTTTTCCTCAATAATCATAATCAAGGAAAAGGATGAGAAATTTAATAAGTTTAAACTGTGTTTAATGAACGAATTGTTCACTCTATTAGAAGTCGGCAGACTAATTTCAAATATTGAAATTGAATAATAAAAACAAAATAATATAAACGATCAATCGGCAAGAATCCTAATAAAACTTGCGCGCATAGAAATCGGCCCACAGTAAACTTTTGAATTTAACTAAATGTTTTTTTAAACTATTCATCAGATCAAAAAAATAAATATGCTGTTTGAAAGACAATTTAATATGCTTTAATGTGAGTATAAATTATTGTGAGTATTCTATGTTTAACATAGTGAAATTAATGCATTAAGCAAATTAAGCTTTTTTATTATTAACATAAATAGGGTTATTGACAATTTAAAACATCACACTTAATTTTTTAATAATGGGTATGACCTCCTCTTTCCCTAATATCTTCTCTCATGCGATTAGGCATAGATCTAATCAAGTTTGGTATTCTTTCTTGAGGGATGTTAAATCACTCTTCTTCTACTGCAACAATAAGCTCTGGGATCGAGTTTGGGGTATGAAGTCTAGCTCGAATTCTTCGTTTTAGCTCATCCCATAAGTGTTCGGTCATATTTAGGTTAGGACTGTATGCTGGCCACTCCATAACCCGAAAACCGACTTCTGCAATGGAATCTTGCACGATTCTTGCGGTGTGCGGCCTGGCATTGTCATGCATAAAGGTAAATTCGTCTCCAATGTAGTAGACGTAAGGTACCTCATGAATTCATAAAATCTCCTCGATATATCTAACAGCCGTTAAACCTCTTCTTCCGTGAACACGGTCGCCCCTACGAATGAACTCAGGGTCGATTCGTGCTTCTCCAGATCATACAGGAACCACCTTCATAAGCACTCCCCTCTTCAAAGCAGCAATCTGCAAATCGCTCTCTTGGTCTTCGGTACACTTTCCTTCTTCGGTCGGTACCATGGAGGCATATTCTGGTCTCATCTGAGAACAGAACAGGTCCCCATTGTTCCAACGTCCAATTCAGATGATCCCGTGCAAAACGCAGGCGTGCTTGCCGATGAGCTGGAGTAAGTTTTGGTCCAATTGCAGGTGTTTTAGGGGTCAGGTTATTTTCCTGCAGTCTTCGTCTTACTGTCCACTGACTAATAGCCACTCCTCGCACCTCACGGAGCTGTCGTTGCCCTTGAACGGCATTAAGGTGACGATATCTTAATGTTGTTGACACAATAAAGCGGTCATCACGAGCGGTTGTAAATCGCCTTCTGCCTGTTCCAGGTCGCATATGAAAGAATCGAGTCTCCTCAAAACGTTTGCACACTCTTCGAACCGCTGCGCGTGCCATAACCAATTGTCTATGTTACGTGCAAATATTTTGCCGTAAACCTGTTAATTTGTTTTCGACCTCGGCATGCGTGTGCAAGTTATTTGCCAAGCATATCTGTTTTGGTTTTTTCATCATAGAGTTAAATTTTGGCTGTAAAATCCGAATCTAGCAAATTTGGCGATTCGTATCGCAGTTTCGATTCTTATCGCAGGTGAAAAAAATGTTTGGTAGATTGCGGGATCACGTGTCCGTTAGGGCCAATGAAATTGGTGATTTTTGATTCCTGCTCCAACGGAAGGTTGGGGGGAGGAAAAACTTCTACTGGTGTAACGGTAGATTTTTTGGTGGTTGAAGAATTAATTAGGCCGTGCCGGTCAGATCGGCAGGTCGATTTTTGAGTTTGTTCCGCACGGTCGGGCTTTGAGATTTTCATTGTGTTCAGGGCTACCGCATGGTCGGTTTTTTTATTGAAAAGTTTCAGAATCAAGAAATTTATTGATGATGCTTGCAAGAGGCCTTGATTGATGGTTTGCAAGAGGTTTGCAAGAGTCGGCGATTTGAAGTTTTGGGACCCAAGAACCAGATAGACGAATCCATGATGGCCGTTATGACCACGTGGAATTGATCCGAGATTCGTTGAGCAATTCAAAACCAGCTCTTTTGGGGAACTTCAGCGGGACCTTTGGATTTTTGACGTGGAGGCTGGTTCTGGTGTTTTCCATTTTGGTAGAAGTTGCATGCTACTTGGAAGCATGCTGGCGCCCAACTTTTGGTGAAGACTTTGTTTTTTATCAGTTTTTTTATGACAGTTTTTTTATGATAGGAATTAATAACTTTTATAGTTAACTGCTTGTGCTGAAACATTCAAGTTCGACTGCATTCAGTTCATTTTGTTTCTTTTTACTTAATTGCGATTCACAGTCGGACCTGAGTGATTTTCTTATTTATTTGGTACCCCTTTACTGTGGATTTTTTTATTTTTATTTATGATCACGACCGATCCCCATTGGAAGACCTGCGAGGCCACTGACTGAAGTGATCACTCCAGCAGGTCCCCCTCAGGGTCCTTCCCCTTCACCACCCAGGCTTGATTGAAGTTAAGGTATCCATAGATTAAGGGTGCTACCAAAAATATCCGAGTGATACACTCTAAGTAAATTTATATGTTTTTTTTTACCTTTATTACTCTCAGTAAAATTGTTAAATTGATTAAATACATTAGTTGTGCAGTTGAATTTGAGTGTGCATAATTTTGTATTGTCCATTGAGCGTTCCAAAAATTGTTCACTAGCCGCAAAGTACTAGCTCTTGCTCTAACTCACGCCCGAGATAAAATAAATATAGTTGGAAAGAAAAATTCATAACATCTAGCAACAGCTCACTGACTAAGTCCATTTTCGATTAAAGCAATAACTTGGCCGGCTTTTTGTGGTGTAGGATGCATTAAACTAACACACTTAAACGCTATTGAGATTATGAAAAACGACGAGTGTCCAGCCGAGCTTCGTGGTGATAAGACGTGCCCAGTGCTAGCGTATTCAAAGCAAGGTCGTTTACACTACGGCAAAGAATTCTAACAATTCAAACGCATTTATCGATTCAGAGAAAATATACAGGTCTAATTCAAACGAAAGGATGAACCCTGGGAGTTCGCAAGAATCCGAATCGGATTATGCCTCCCAGGATGGTGGGTTCAAAAAGCCACAATCGAAAAAACGGGGCAGAAAACCGAAGACGACCCAGCCAACCCAGCCAACCCAGCCAACCCAGCCAACCCAACCAACCAGCCAACCCAGCCAACCCAGCCAACCCCCACAACGCCAACACCTGAGGCCAAACGAATAGCTTTGGACTATCAGTCTACAACCAATAAAAACCAAACAACATCAACAAGATTTCCCACGTATTCGCACACATTAATAGCGAACGCAATGCCGACCATCACCAGAGTTCAACTTGCAATCAGATGGGAGGAACTCAACCCCAACAACAAGGTGTGATTATCAGACAAGATAATCACTTTCTAATTAAAACCAACCATGATGACAAAGCAACACAAATTTTATAACAACTGAAACAAGAAAACATGATAATGTAGGGATGGCCGATTCAAATAATAACCTTTCCTTCTTTCACTATATTTTCAGCATTTTATTAATTTACAAGAGACTACTAAAAATCACTAACATCCAAAACACATCAAAAATCTGTGGCGGACAGCCAACATCTATCTCACCGCCCAAGAGCTACGCCGGCTCGGTTCATATACTTCTGAACATGTATAACCGGTAACCGGCGTATAAAGGAGGGTCTACCTAAGCCTTACTGACGAGTCCAATAGGTGGGCCCAGGACGAAACGCATGGCTCATCACATGCGCCATAAATTTTCAAAAAAAAAAAAATGGCGGACCCCTAACCTCAAAACGTCTAACTCCCAATGGGCCCGACCATGTTGCCAGTGCAAGTCCATCTCGCTAACCACGCGGTTGCCATACCAAACTCCTACAGCTCGGCTATTCCTGACAACCTGGTCGTCCTCGACCAATAATATTTTCCTAACTACATAATGCTCAAAATATTAAAAATTAATCTAATAAGCAAATGGTATCGACAAAGTAATCCACCGCTCATTCATAAACATAAGGCATAATTATTGAGAACATAATACTGTTAATTCGACATAAGAACTCCTTATACTACTTATGGACTAAATGGTGACTATCTTATACATAGCTAAACTTCATTTAATCAGGACCTACAACACTAGAAAACGGCAATTCCGTAACTTGAAAACCTTCTATATCGCTAACGAGGTACCGATCATTATCTAGTACTTTACTAACTACATAAGGACCCTTAAATTTTGGAATTAGTTTCTTATTCACTCCTGGAGTGACATCTACATTTCGAATCATAACATGATCACCCACGTTATATTCCTTGGCAAGTTTGTGAGTTTTGTTATAATAAGATTAGTTATATTGTTGTCCTTTCATTATGGTTTTTTGTGCCATATCCCTAATTAAAACTAAGTCTCTGTCTTCATCAGCTAGGGACGTTAAATAAAGACGAAGCTCGTCGCCAACCTTACCTAATTGATCTATACCGAACAAAAGTTTGCTGGGTGTTTTTAAGACTGGGTTTTTTAATTAAGACCTGTTGAACAGATTCATTTTCTAAAAATAACTTAAATTGTCCTCAAGTGAAAGTTGTCCCACGATCTGAAATTATTCACCTCGGTTTGCTATATGTTTGGAAATACGATGTCAGATGACGTATACTTTCTTCAGACTTGGTAGACTTACAAGGATACAACTTCAAAAACTTGGTAAAACCATCAATTATCAACAGAATGTACTTATAACTTTTACCCGTCTTTTCCAAAGGTCCGTAATGATCTATATGCAGGGTTTGGAATGGCAAATTGCTCTTTGGCAAACTGTGCAAATAACCCTCTGGTTTGCCACTAATTGGGGAATATTGAATACATTTTAGACATCTGGCGATATAATTTTTAACCTTATTACTCATATCAGGAAACCAGTAGACCCTTCGAATATTCATCAGGACATTCTCAAGACCAACATGGCCTAAATCATCGTGGCATGTACGTATTACATTATCTTCCAAGGATTGAGGAACAAAGAATAGTAATTTATTATGTTTATCTTTACGATACAGCAGACCATCTCGCAGCTCAAAAAAATTATCCCCACCGTCATTGAGTTTATCCCTGATTACGGAAATATCTGGATCGCTGTCTTGCTTAACGGCCAGCGTCAGTTCGAAAGACATTTCATCTAACACAAAAACTCCGTGACAACGACTCAATGCATCTACATGCGACATTCTTTTCCCAGGACGATGCTCGAGAGTATAATCATAATTTTGCAACAGCATTGCCCATCGAGCTATGCGGCGGTTAATGGTCTGTTTACTCAATGTGAGTCTAAAACTATCGCAATCAGTTATAGTAGTAGTAGTAAACATCTTTATTTCTAAAAAAAGGCTATCGACCTATGGGTCTTTCTGCCCTTTGTTTAGTACATATAGTTAATCTAAATAAAAAAACAAAGATAAAAATTCTCTTGTTCTGGGTTAACAATTTAATTCAATAAACTTTCTAATTCTAATGATATGAAAAAATTATGTTATTGTCCAGTAGTCAGTTGCGTTTGTAAGTGTTCGAGTAGCGTTGATGTAGGGAAACGGAAGCGGGATTGTCTGGCTGGTCTTATAAGACAATGGGGATTCAGTATGGTCCAGTTGTAGGGGTTGTTTGTCCATTTTGTCTGTAGATGTATGAGTCTTTCCGAAATCTTTGTCATGTTTGTGCGTTCGTATAGTAGTTGGGTGGAGGGGTTGTGTAGTGGGTTTTGGGGGTGCCTTATCCGTGTTATTAGTCTTAGTGCAATTTGTTCTGTTGTTTGTATATAACGTTTTGTCCTTTCTGTTCCGTTGGTCATGAGTATATGTCCATAGTCTAGCAAGGGTCTACAAATAGCTTTATATATTTTGGTGGCGGTGTTTGTGCTAATTCCTCTGTCTTTGTAGGTTAGTGATCGGAAGTGTTTTGTTCTCTTTATTGTTTCTGCCCTGATGTTTCGTATGTGTTTAGTGAATTTAAGTTTGTAGTCAATTGTGATTCCAAGGTATTTTACGTCGTTTTTATCAGCTATAATTTTGAATTTAATTCTAAATAAATAAATGTGAAACCGTTTGAGAGCATAAACCACTGAAAGTGTCTCTAATTCGTAACTGTGGTACTTGGGCTCCGCCTGTAAAGTCTTGTGGCTATAGTAAAAAACCGGTTTAAAATGATTGTCCTCTTGTCTTTGCAGTAATATAGCTCCAAATCCAGTTGAACTGGCATCACAGTGTAACTCAGTTTCAAGTTTTGGGGAATATACCGCTAAGATTGGAAAGCTTGCTAACTTCGATTTCAAAATCTCAAATGCCTTATTTTCGTCAGATCCAAATTTAAATGTGGCATTTTTCTTAATTAGTTCGTAAAGAGATTTGGCGATCAACGAAAATTAAGGAATAAAGCGTCGAAAATAAGAGGTAAGGCTCACAAATCGGTGTACTTCTTTAGTGGACATAGGCATAGGATAGTGAATTACCGACTCGACTCTTGGACGATTCTCTTAACTTGGACGAATTCCATACTGGTTAATGAGATAACCCAAATAGGTAATTTCAGAAAACAAAAAAAACATTTATCTAAACGGAATCTAAGCTTATATCGACGGGCTAAAACAAATACCCGAGACAGAATTTCAAAATGATCATCAAGATTGTTGGTAGCAATCATTATGTCGTCGAGGAAAAGTGAATATCTGATGAGTGAACCTTTGAAATACCTTTGGTGCGTTTGTGAGACCCATTGGCATCATAACATATTCAAACTGACCGAAACAAGTTACAAAAGAAGTATATTTAATTGAGTTTTCCGCGACCTTTACGTGATGAAAGCCATTTTTCAAATCTAAGGTAGTGAAGAATTTTTTATTACGAAGGTGGTCCAAATGGTCGTCTATTAATGGCGTTGGAAAATTTTCCGTAATTGTAATTTTGTTAATTTCGCGGTAATCAATGCATAACCTGATTTCACCATTTTTCTTATGTGCCAAAACAATGGGGCTTGCATATGGCGAAGCGCTAGGCCTTATAATACCGTCTCTCAATAATTTATCCAAAATATTGCGTAATTCAGTTTTTTCAACATATGCCAACCTTCTAGGACGAAATGAAATTGGGGTGTCATGTTTGAAATCAAATCCAATGTAATGGAAAGTCTGGAAGAAAAACTAATACCTGATTTGAATTTTAAGTGTGGATTCTTTAAAAGATACGTGGATGACTGCATAATGTGCCTGCCAAACCAAAAAGTTCAATATACACTAGATAAGTTTAATGCATTCCATGAAACCATTAAATTCACCATTGAGGAGGACAAAAACAAATCATTAAACTTTTTGGATATGACGGTTATGTATGACGATAATGGGGAAATAAAAACAAACTGGTACACAAAGGATGTGTGGTCTGGTAGATACTTGAATTACCAATCATATGCACCTATACAATATAAAAAAAGTGTGGTAACAGCTCTTACTGATAGAGCGATAAAATTAGCACATTGTGGATACAGACAAAAAAATCTTGAAAAAATAAAAAAGGTACTAATAATGAACAACTATCCCAAAGAATTCTTCGAACCAATTATAAAACAAAGAATAAATAAAATATACAATGCAAATAAATGGAACAACATAAATAATATAAAAAAGAAAAAAGAGGGTGAAATCAAGTATGTATCATTACCGCACATACCAGAAATCAACACAAAAATAAAAAATGTTTTAAAACCGCATAATATTACTATAGCGGAAAAAACTAAAAACAACTTGGCAAAAGAGTGTTTTACAAAATTTAAGCCTAGAAGCGATAAGTTGGACACACCTAACGTAATATACAAGATTGACTGTTTGAACTGTGACAACACATACATAGGACAAACAGGGCAATATTTAAAGAAAAGAATATACGAACATAAGTATAGCTTAAGAAAGGTTAACGAAAATGCAACAGCATTAGCACAACATGCACAACAAAAGTTGCATGATTTTGATTTCGATAACACACAAATATTGATCAATGAGGACAACTATAATAAGAGAAGAATCCATGAAATGATACAAATTAAGAAACATCAGAATGCAATAAATTTCAGATCAGATACAGACAATCTTAGCTCTGTGTATCACACATTAATTAGATGATCGCATGCATGAATTGAATGGACCTGGTAAATAAAAATTAAACAGCAGATATTGAAGAATTACAGAGCAATTCCAAGAATGCAAAGAAAAGGCGAAATATAAACAGGTTTTTCGGGCACTCGCTCGATATCGAATAAAATAGGTAATTCAGCCGGCATGGTGGCCGAGCGAACAGACCGACAGACTAGTAACCTGAAGGTCTGTGGTTCAAATCCCAGCCGTGCCCATGAAAAAGATTTCGAAGTGATTGATATGGTACATATAATGAGCTGGCAAATAGCCCTCAAGGGGAGCTGCGCCATTTTGAAAAAAAAAAAAAATAGGTAATTCAATGTCCAATCAAATGTAAAGGTAGAAACAACTAGACACGTAAGTTAAATTTAAATCTCTAAACAATAGATTCTAGTCTTTTCCCAGACATGTTTGTCCTGACTCATCACCTGAAAACCAATGTTCTTGATGTACTTTTTAATATGTGTGTGATTTGTATTTTAATATGTGAAATTTGGTGAAAGTTTTCTATTTAAATTGATGATAACTGTAAATATATATTTTAGACAAACTGATGATGGTGGAGAAAGACTCCGAAACGTATTTGTAACATTTTAAATAATAAACAATAAAATTGACTGAAACCCAGGATTTTTTTGAAATAATTTGAAATCAATGTTCATTTGAAAGTTGGGGTCTAAAACATCGGTTCCCCATTTTGCAACATATTCGTCTTCATATAATCTAGTCAACCCACTCGAAAACGCTTGATCAACTGAAGGGCAAATGTTTAGAATATCGCCAATTGGTGCAGACTGATCAATTGGCGGCAGTTCAATGTGCATGATTTGATTTAAATGATCTTCAACATTATGTTCTGGAGTTTTTCGAAGTGCGATGACCACCGGATATTCCAATCTAACAGAAATGTTTCTGTTACTCAAAAAGTCTCGACCTAATATTGTTGCATATGACATAGTTTCATCTGGGACCACAAACAATTTGACATCCCCTGAAATGCCGTTAATAATTGCCTCAGTGTTGAATGAACCGAGAATTGTTAACTTCGAATTATTGATTCCACTGAAATTTAATTGTTAAAATATTTATCATAAATAGGTGCGTGCTTCGCCTGTTATGATATCTCATTTCACGTACTCAGCGTAAGGAATTATCTAATTACTCTTACGTTATAAATATTGTTCTGTAGTTTCACTGATGGTATGTAACACCTCAGCACTTAAATAATATAAATTTGAACAAATCTGTAATAAACAGGCAGTTGTATCTTGAAGCTGAATCCATATCAATCGAAAGTAAAATAAATTTGTTTTAAAAACTCCCTTTCCAAGGTAGCGATTCTAACTGGCGCAGTCGGTAAGTTTTGTCACGAAAAGTCGTAAGAAATTCTTCAAAACGATCGTCGGGTGAGTATCAAAAACGATCATCGTGTAAGCATCGTGGAAGAACTTTCAAAACGGTCATCCCGCATCGTGCGTGATAAATTCGGTTCGTTTCAACGATTTGTGACAAACCCGAACATTTCATTGATTGGCAGCGACAGGGCAACTCAAGTCCAGAACGTGAGGAACAAGCATCGTCCGATCAACTTTGGTGCGAGAAGAAGGGAACAAGCATCGTCCCACCTCTCATAGATTAGCCAGGGAAGAGACAATCATCGCCCTTCCTATTGGACCCTAGCAACTAAGAAAGAAACAAGAATCAAAGAAATGAAACAACATTGGTACTTCTATCACTGTAAGTCCACTTTTCCAATTCCATTTTTTTGAACAATTCGAATATTGCGAATTTTTCCGCTTTTGTTTGCACAAGCAGCAAAACATTCTTTCGCTCAACATAATTTTAAGTCTAATTAAAAAAAAATATAAAAAAAAATAAAAAATAAGACAATGGCACACCCTAATTTTGCTTTTGATCAAATATCAAGCAGATAACATTCCCCCATTTGACGGCAACGCCAAGCAAATCAACAGATTTATAAATGCTTGCGACAATTTTCTCAATAACCATCGAGATAGAACTAATGAGGACGCACATATAAATTCTTGTCTTTTGACACTATCCTTGAACTTTGACCTAATCCGCTGATTTAATAGCTTCTCGTGTTGAACTTCAATCATGAGAACTTGTTAAACAAGCTATCATTGACACATTTGCAGACCAAGATCAATTGATTGTGTAGTGCAAGATATAATCACCCTCAAACCCTCGAAAAACGAAGCAGCCCAAGAATTTGGCTTGCGTTTACAAGACGTACGCAGTCTCCTATTCTCAAAAATCAATATCAGTAATGAACTCGGGAGATCAAAATATTAAAAATATCAGAATATCAAAACCTTATTCTCAGAACATTTACTAGTGGGTCTAAGCTATCACATGCAACTAGTAGTAAGGCTTAAAAACCCAAAAACCCTTGAAGAAGCCATGAGTTTCGCTCAAGAAGAAGAAAACTTCATTTATTACAAAAATCGAGTCAATAATGAAATAAAACGGTAATTAATATTCCAAAATCAATTACCAAAACCAAATCCATTTTCTCCAAGCTTTGGAAACACACAGAAACAAACATTACCCATTTTTAGACCAAGCTTTCAAAATAATCGACCCATGTTTTTCCGTGCAAATCCAAACCCTTTCAGACCCAATAATAATTTCAGAAATTTTCCAAGACCGCAAATGCACAATTCCAGTAATTTTGCGAGACCTCAAATGAATAGTAATATTTTCAACCGCAACCCGAATCAAAACAATAATCATCGCAATCCTTATCAGAGTAATAAACGCCCACGCGAAAACTCAACCTTGTCTAGGTTACCTCCACCTGAACCTATGGATACTTCGTCAATGAATACGTTTATTAATAACCATAATCGTCAGCAAATTCCAAGCTTTCTAACACAGGCTATAGAACTCGATGATTCTACTAATCAAGACAAACAGATTGACTACCCCGTTAACCAATTTGATGACTATCAATATTACTGTTCACAAAATGAACAAGACTACCCAGAAAACCCAAATACCCACTATGAATACTATCTCAATGAGGATTTCTATGAAAACCAACCAATTTCAGACTCACATGATTTTAATCAACCAAATGTCGATAATTGTGAAAATTTTCAGAAACCCCAGATTTCACCCCAGAAAACGTAATATTGATCAACAATCTTTCAATGAACAAATTACCTGTGCTACACATTCCAGAAATTAACGCAAACTTTCTGATTGACACAGGTAGCAGCAGAAGTTTTCTAAAACCTGATTAGCTTACCAAATTTCCCCAAACACTATCGGTTCAGAACTATTCTTTGTCAAAACGGCACACGACACTTCAATGCATAACGAAGTAACGCATTTACCTACCTTCGAATCTTTTCATTTTCCCGGACATCACAAATTCTATCTTTTTGATTTTTCACCAAGATTCGATGGCCTTTTAGGAATCGACTTTCTTACTAGTATTGGTGCGAGTGTCAATCTAAAAGATTTCTGTTTACAGACCGAAAACGTCACACTACCCTTATATTATCAAACAATGCCAACTGAACGTAATCAGCCAGATAGTTCAAAACTATTGATTGAACAAGTACCACCGCGAACATCTCAAAGAGTGAAAGTTTCCCGTCAACAAACGAAACGGTCAATTACCTCTCTACGATATTAAAATATTTTGGTAAATGGAAATGCCAGCAGCCATTAGTAGAAGTCAAATAACTAGCCGTGCAAACACAGTAATAACGAACTCCTCTGAAAATCCCGGTGAAAATCCAAATTTCTTCCCCATTAAATGTAGAGCCAATGGAAGAACCGAAATTACTTTTAGATCAACACCCCCGAACATCTTTCAATAACCTGACAGAATTAACAACTCTCAACAAATAACAAATCTAGAAAACTTAATAAAAGTTAAAAGTTTCATAAAGGAATTTGAAGTAATTTTTATTTTAGAACTTCCATTAGTCGAGGCGGAAACATACCAATATTACAAATTGTTTCCTTCTCAAATTCCCAAAAACAATTCCTTTCTAGTCAACAAACCCTTCAAACCATACCTGGCCCTAAGTGAGAAAAAGTGCTCATTTGACAATGAAAAATGTCTAGAAATACAAACTAATGAATTTCTTTGCAAACGAACAGTCAGCCAGATGATAGAAAATCATCCACCTTGCAGTGTCCAACTGATCAAATTCCAATCAAATGTCACAACTTGGCACCCATTCGAAGTTAAACTTGAAGAAATCCAATCGACCAAAGTAGCCGATGGGAAATGGTTAATCACAGCACCTGAAGAAGTGATTGGCAAATCAAACTGCCAAGGCCGTCAAGACGCCATTCATTAATATTTGAAAAATTTGAGTTAAAGCAACTACAATTTCAAGAAATCAACCTACCCAATCTGACCTGGACCTCTACCAGAGCATGTCAAGCAGTATTCAATCCACCTACCCTTAAATTGAATACCATGAACCAGAAATCAGCAGAAGACATCCAAGCTCAGTTAAAGAGCCAAGCAGTCCAACTCCAAGGGATGCAGACACCCCTATATGTTAACCGTACTAGCTATGGACCAAACTATTATACATCGTCCTATTTGCATTTATCTACTATATAATATATAAATTGATTTGTAAGAAACTTAAGAACAAGTCGAAAAAAAAAAGAAATTATCGAAACTTCAATTTTCAAATGAAATTACATTACTTTGAGGATATAATTTCATCTAAGGCCGGAGGTGTTATGATATCTCATTTCACGTACAGTTATGATATCTTATTTCACGTACTCAGCGTAAGGAAGTATCTAATTACTCTTACGTTATAAATATTGTTCTGTAGTTTCACTGATGGTATGTAACACCTCAGCACTTAAATAATATAAATTTGAACAAATCTGTAATAAACAGGCAGTTGTATCTTGAAGCTGAATCCGTATCAATCGAAAGTAAAATAAATTTGTTTTAAAAACTCCCTTTCCAAGGTAGCGATTCTAACTCGCCTTAATTAAACTAATAGGACTTCCTAAGTCAATTAATGCTATCAGGCTAAAATAGGACTTACATTGCCCGATCTCCACCAGGTATTCTAAATTAACTGTGTATGCACTCACCAATTGGGGAGGTTCTTGAATTACATTCATACTCGATTGCGCAGGTGAAAATTGTGGCAGGGTTTGTAATGGTCCAGCTTGGGTTTTGCTTCTCCGTGGGCAGTCGAAGATTTTGTGGTTGGTTCTCCGCATTCAAAACAAGATCCCTTGGGCCTTCGAGGCTTAGGGCACCCATTGGTACGGTATCCCACCTGGTTGCAGTTAAAGCAATGTTCTCCTTGAATGCCAGGCTCCTGCTTATCCACTTTCACTCTGGCTGCTGGGCCATATGATACTGCTTTGGACAATTGATCCCCCCTTGTGATGTTTGACATAACTCGTAACATTTCGTCCAAACTTGTGAAACACTTCATACGAGCCTGGCTCTGCAAACTGCAACTGTCGAAGCCATCAATGAGGTACTCAATCAAGTCTGACGAACTTAGACTAATATCATTTCATAACTTCACTTTTTCGTGAAAATATTGAGCAAATGGTTCGTTTCTTTTCCACTTTCTCATCTCAAAAGATCTAAACAAACGTATTTTGTCAGGTCGTGATGAAAACATCTTCAATAATTCTCCCTTAAATGTCATCCAGTCCATTGTTATGTGGTTAATACGGGAATGGTACCAATCTTTTGCGACATCAGTTAACTTGCCTATAGATAGCAGTTGCATAACATTGTCAGGTACCCCATACACGTGCTGTACTGTATCAAGTTTCTGGATCCAAGCACCAACATTTTGACTTGAATTTCCGGAAAAATCAGAGAGTAATGCCGAAATTTCTTTGTTACTAAACCTTGGGCATGTTGCTTGAACTTCAGGATGCTGTGCACGTGTCTCCGATTGGTGTAACAGAATTCCCCGCACCGTAGCTTGGACTAGGTCATTGATGGAAACTTGAGCAGATTCACCACTTACACTGGGTATGGTTCCAACTGCACGTGTAACCATTTTTTCTTGCTTTCTTTCCATTGAAATTTTTAAACTGTCCAGTCAAAAGGTCGTTTACACTACGGCAAAGAAGTTGAAGAATCCAACCGCATTTATTGTTCAACGAGAATATACGGGTCTAATTCAAACGAAAGGATGAACCCTGGGTGTTCGCAAGAATCCGAATCGGATTATGCCTCCCAGGATGGTGGGTTCAAAAAGCCACAATCGAAAAAACGGGGCAGAAAACCGAAGACGACCCAGCCAACCCAGCCAACCCCCACAACGCCAACACCTGAGGCCAAACGAATAGCTTTGGACTATCAGGCTACAACCAATAAAAACCAAACAACAAACAGCATATAACATATAATATCAACAAGATTTCCCACGTATTCGCACATATTCACAGCGAACGCATTGTCGACCATCACCAGAGTCCAACTTGCAATCAGATGGGAGGAACTCAACCCCAACATCAAGGATGTGATTATCAGACAAGATAATCACTTTCTAATTAAAATCAACAATGATGATAACGCAACACAAATTTTATAACAACTGAAACAAGAAAACATGATAATGTAGGGATGGCCGATTCAAATAATAACCTTTCCTTCTTTCACTATATTTTCAGCATTTTATTAATTTACTAAAGAGACTACTAAAAATCACTAACTAAAAGAAGAATCTTCAAAAAAACGGCGGACCCCTAACCTTAAAAATTGTAACTCCAAATGGGCCCGACCATGTTGCCAGTGCAAGCCCATCTCGCTAACCACGCGGTTGCCATACCAAACTCCTACAATAACAACATTCAAACTACAAAAAAAACGATAACCTCCCATTAATCCGGGACACTAATCCACAAACTAGGACAGACACCAACGTACAGAAATTGGCAGTATATCTATAGATGGAAATACCATCAATCATGCCAGGGGCGGGGTCGCAGCTCTCCTAAAACCAACATTTAAAGTTGGAAGAGCAAATCCTCCTTCCCTCAACCACCCTCTGAACGACTGCATACATTTTACGATACCCTACGTAAATGACCTGATACACATATTTCTGACATACATACACCCACACTCCAACTTAGAACAAAACATATTGACCAAAGCAAGCATCTATAAATATGCAATAATTATAGGCGAGTTTAATTTGAATAGAAACAAAACGAAACAACTTAAAATATTTTTGCAAAATTCGACTTTATAAAACAGCACACCCCACCAACTTTTCTGATGCCCGCAAACCCAGATTCAACACCAGACGTTCTACTGCACACAAGAAACTTGACAAACACCATCAACAACATAAACTTAACCGACGAACTTGGATCCGTCCACCTGGCTATTACGTTTAACATAGACTTACAACATACGCAACCTACCTCCAGTACACCTCCTATAGAGAAAAAGTTAAACCTACCAAAGACTGACATAGACAAAGTGAAACAACATATACATGACCACATTCAATCGATGGCACAGCCCATTTCAATAGAAACTATACAACAACAACTTTCACTAGCCATAGGAAAATTTACCCCGGAAATAAAAAATGCTTTCTACCGACATACACTACCCAAATTCATACTGAGACTCATGAAACAAAAGAGAGAACTGTACAGACTATATACAAACACTCAAAATAACGACCTAAAAAAGATACTGAACCAACTCAACAGAAACATTAAAACCTTGATTGGACAATACCGACAAGACAAATGGCTAGAAACATGTAAAGAAATACAAAAAGACAAAGGCAAAACATACTGGCGAAAAATTAAGAAACTAGCGCAATACAAAAAAACTAACACTACTGACACAACTGACGAAAACGGAATAGAACGTTACACAGACAAAGAGAATGCGGACGCGTTCGCCAGACACTATCAAAGGGCCTTCAGCATATCGACAAACCCTAACTTCGACAATGACAACTGGAACTTCATCAACGACTGGTACTTGAACTATTTTAACAGCAGCTTTAATAAGATTATTAACCTAGAATAAGAAAATTTTCATCTTTGTTTTCTATTTAGATTAAGACTACATGTATTAAACAAGGGCAGAAAGACCGATAGGTCGATAGCCTTTTTTAGAAATAAAGATGTTTACTACTACTGAAAAACGAGTTAATATACAAATTTCAGCTGCAAACGCAATGATTTTAATATTTGAATTTTTTTAGTAGTAGTAGTAAACATCTTTATTTCTATGAAAGGCTATCGACCTATCGGTCTTTCTGCCCTTGTTTAATACATGTAGTCTTAATCTAAATAAAAAAACAAATATGAAAATTCTCTTATTCTAGGTTAACAATATTATTAAATAAAATTTCAATGGCAAGAGAAATTTTTTTTATTGTCCAGTAGTCAGTTGCGTTTGTAAATGTTCGAGTAGCGTTGATGTAGGGAAACGGAAGCGGGATTGTCTGGTTGGTCTTGTAAGACAAAGGGGATTCAGTATGGTCCAGTTGTAGGGGTTGTTTGTCCATTTTGTCTGTAGCTGTATGAGTCTTTCCGAGATCTTTGTCATGTTTGTGCGTTCGTATAGTAGTTGGGTGGGGGGGTTGTGTAGTGGGTTTTGGGGGTGTCTTATTCGTGTTATTAGTCTTAGTGCAATTTGTTCTGTTGTTTGTGTATAACGTTTTGTCCTTTCTGTTCCGTTGGTCATGAGTATATGTCCAAAGTCTAGCAAGGGTCTACAAATAGCTTTATATATTTTGGTGGCGGTGTTTGTGCTAATTCCTCTGTCTTTGAAGGTTAGTGATCGGAAGTGTTTTGTTCTCTTTATTGTTTCTGCCCTGATGTTTCGAATTTTGAATTTTTTTATTTTCGTTATAATCAGCACATAAACACGTTTCATTTGTTTACCGTTTGCTACGCATATAAACGACAAGCCTTCTTGATAAATTTATACTCACATTAAAGCATATTAAATTGTCTTTCAAACAGCATATTTCTTTTTTTGGTCTAATGAATAGTTTTTAAAAAAAATATAGTTAAAGTCAAAAGTTTGCAGTGGGTCGATTTCTATGCACGCAAGTTTATATATTAAGCTGTAAAATTCACAGGCGATTTTGCAAAGCAGAACAAAAATCTACTTTCAATTGATCAACAGTGTATTATAAGCATTAACATTAATCAGAAGCCACTGGCATAGTGAAGTGTCATTATGGCACATGAAATTAATGACCTCAGATAGGAGGGACTGAAACGAAAATATTTGCTTGTAGAATTTTAACAAGACAACTCGAGCACTTTCAGGAATCTAGGTGTATTATTTTCAATAGGAAGACCGAAATGAACGCAAGGCCACAATTTACATAACGATCACACGCTGCTTAGATGGATGTGAACGCGCCGGCAGTAGTTACAATAATGCAATTGTGGTTTTTTTGGACGAACAACCACATACGAGAAAAACCTTCAGAGTCTAGAAACATTAAAATTATGCAAGCGTTACTTGTATAAAACACAACTTTAATTTCATTTTGTCATTGTTCCAGTGCTTCCGTGCACGTAAATGTCTGCGCCAATTACCTTTATTTGTGAACAAAGTACTTTTGCGCTATTGTCTGGCTTTAATTGTGCAAACATGTTTTTTCATTGATTGCAAATTCAACGGCAAATTAATAAGCGATCCGGGTTTCCAAACAGAAGCGACACCCCTGGTTCGTTGCTGTTGCTAAAACCACCTAAACTGTACAAACTGTAAGCCGAAAGGAACAAAGACAGTATGTCTTGGAGCTGATAACAAAATTCAGACAAAGAGGATTCGTAGCTACTAAAAAAAGGTGTGTTGAAAGGCCAGTAAGAAACCAAGTTGCCGAGGTTGCGGTTTTGGGGCATGTCATTAAGTACTCAACAATTAGTTTCTGTATCTGCTAGTGGTAGGCAAATCATAATTTTCACTCTTGCTACAAGACCAGAATGAAAATGAAGATGACCATGACCGACGTTTGGAATTCAGTGAATTAATGAGTGAAACAGCACAATACAAGGTGATTCAAAAGTGGCGTCACTCCCTTTAAGGGGTTATAGGGGCTCAGTTGGAGAGTACGAGAAAAATATTGAAATATTTTTTTTGGAAAATTTATACAAGAAATTAAAATTTAATTATTATTAAATTGCCACATTAACATAGCAGAAGGTGTAAGACCTTACATCAGCAAAGCGCTACAGACACTGGACGATTGGCTCCAGGAATTGACGCAGATTGTGGACGATCTAGAGGTGCTCGGGTTCCAGACACAAAGGCACAAGTATTGGAGATAATTGCAGCAGAGCCTTCCAGGAGTGTCCGGAGCATTGCACAATCACTGATACTTTCCCAGGCACCGGATAATTGTCCCAATAACTCCCCAGAGGAAGTGCCACATTCCTACCATGTATGTAAGATACACAGGACACAAGGACACATTAACTCTCTGATCTTCCGAACACCGGTAGAAATTGAGCAGCAGTTAATAAACCGAATACGAGAAGCTGATCAAAAGGTGATCCCGGACTGCGGCGAAGAGTGCACAATAAAGTGATTGGGGAACAAACATGTCTGGAGTTAAACGGGCAGAACTTCGTCAACATCTTGTGATTTATCAACTTAATTGTATTTTATTTGATTAATATTAATCATTGATACATAACCTTACACAGAATATGTTTGTTTACATGTGAGGCGAGTTTAGGTATATCACTCATCTGCCCCAAAAAGGATGGCAGCACTGACGGCAAATTGACAGAGTTATTCTAACCTCAAAATATTTCTATTAGGCATTCCAACGACCTGTCAAAGGTATTCAAAATGGCGGCTTGTGGGCAAACATTGAATTGTTGTTATCTTCTTCAGTTTGCTTTCAGTGACTTTTCTCAGTTTTTGTGCAGTCGTTATTGAATTCTGTTCCTATTTAGTTTCTTTCTGGAACCCATTAGCGTATTTTTAAGTAATAATGCCCATTACGTGCTTAGTAGTAGGCTGTGGAAGTCGTTCTAACAGAGATAACGTAAAATTCTACTGTGTGCCAGCTGTGTTGTCTAATAAGTTTGCGACCCATAAAAATGAATTATCTGAACGACGGAGGGGACTATGGATAGCAGCAATCAAGCGGGATGATCTCACAGAATCCAAATTAAAAAACCAGAGAGTATGCAGTAAGCATTTCATTACAGGTAAGTCTCCCCAAGTCAATAAAGGAATTTTTATAATAAGGAATTGTTTAATTGAGCTGAGAGTAGGAACATAGTTAAAACCGCCTTATAATAAAAATTACAATAAAAATGAGTGAAAATGTAAACATTATCTAAATGGGTATAAAACGCTGCTTACCTTTCCCCAACATCAGGACTTTCCAACAATAATGTCTTTAAATATTCACTCTGCATCTTAAAAAGTTTTTTATCACTAAAAAAACACTAAATCGAGTTATTCAGCGAAAAGTAAATCGAACAATTAACTGAATGAACCTCAACAGACTGGTTGTGTGCCCACAGCTGTCAATTTTGGTCACGTGGTTTGGAATGCCTAATTGCTTTCTCTTCCTCTGTTTTGGGTTAATCCATGGTTACTACAACTTTCGATAATTAAGAAGTAACAGGTATTTACGTAATGTCAATTAGGCAGATTACCTTGAAAAGCATCGTTGCCGTAATTCTGATCTAGTTTTTGGCAAATATCTCAGTTTTTGATCAGAATTAATATTTTTTACTATTATTCCTGTACTCCCAAAACACCCCCAGAGGAATGACGCCACATTTGAATCACCCTGTATAAGAAAGAATCTATCAACCTGTTTATTATTATTTCAACTCGGGCTGTTTGGCATACACGCATAACGATTCTTATCAAGCGAAGCCAAAGAATCATTGCGTTGTTTATTTCTAAGCATCATGCACTCATTGTCAACGTCTGATGCCCTCTTTATTCGTTTTATTGAACGTAAACAAAGCGCAGTCTGTCTGGGCCTTTTCCATTTTGTTATCAGTCAAGAGCGAGGTTTCTTTGATTTGTGACCAGCGACGGGGTCAAACTGATAATAAATGCACGAACGTACGATGCAACTTGAAAAGAACCAAACCTGGTGGAAAAATTCTGATGTTTCTTCGTCTATCAAGCAATTAATCATAACTGAATCAAAGTGTTGATATTTTTTTGGGAAAATTTCATTGCCGAAACTCAAATAGAATTCAAATACAAATTGTGATTGCACACATGCCATGTTGGTGGCAATTTGTGCAGACGACAAGATGCCGCAGCTATAGTTTGTTGATATTTCTATTAGTGGAAAGCAGTTAAATAGGAGACCTATTAATAAGTGTTTAAATGACAAAAGTGTGTTGGAACGCCTGATATTAATAATCTATTACAAACATTTATCTTTAAATTTTTTGGAGAGAGCCTGTAACTCCTATAGATCGCGTCCCCGGGTGGCGCATAGGGGTATGCTCCCAGATATGGGTGGTAGGGCGGACATCAATTACTCCCCGCGGGCCAACAGGCAAAATCTGCAGCGTCTGACCCAGAGTGGGCGGCTGCAAACAGCGACGGTTCCCCAGGTTAGGGGCGGCTGCACCAACACTCCCCAAGACGTCTGGTCAACGTGGTGTTTTATGGCTAAACCCCAATCTCATATGAAGGCACACCAAAAACAAAGGCCCCCAGTCACCAGGTGCTCGAATGACCCTGGCCAAGACGGCGATCAGACCAGTCATAGAGCAAATTGTTTACACTAGTGCTACAGGATGTTTTGAAAAGCCTATACTGAGAGGACAGAGGAATTAATATATCGGGAGTAACCAACGAAAATGTCCAACAAAGAATAAAACTAGAATATCAACTGTTACTAATGATCAAAAAACGAAAAAAATGCATATATAAGACACATAGTGCGAAATACGAAGTACCAGCTGTTACAACTGATCATCGAGGGGAAGATAGAGGGAAAGAGAGGAATGGGAAGGAAGAAGATGTCGTGGCTACGTAACATAAGGCAGTGGACCAAGCCTAATACATACGGCCAGAGACGGAATACAGATGAGACATGTGGTCGCAAACATTCATTAGTGAATATTCACAACAAGATGATGAAGAGGGTGTACTAGGTTAAGTGACCCGTAGATTAAGTAGCAGAAAGAAGGTGTAATCCTTGTCTGAATAAATATGTTCAAATGAGAAGTTGAATCAGTCCGGTTACCTCATCGCCTTTGATAATGTCTTCCGCAGTTGCAGACGAAACGTCAGGTTCTAAACCTTATGGACCACGGCCTACAAGCCCGGAAAAACAATATTTTTCTAACGAAATTATAATTCTAACTCACTGCTGTCGTACAAAAATTGAGTAATCGGTTGCATCTCGTCGAACTAAGAGGCTTGTTGTTGAATGTACCAATAGATTTGATCTCTTTTACGCTCATTTCTTTTCAATTGTACCGATAAATTTAAACTTTTTTCGATAGTATTGCGGAAAGTGTTACTGATAATATCGAATAAAGCAGGTACAATTCAAAGAGACAATGAAAAATTAAAATAAATATCAATATCTAAATTGCTGTCTCTAATAGAAGGAAAAAGTTCGTTCGACTCGAAGGGCCATATTTTAAATTGTTCGTCACAGCTGAATCAATATCATTGATATTCGTGGACTGTATTTTTCATCCGTTGTATGAACTTTAATATTTTATTGTCACTGGCAATCATAAAAATACTATCACCCCATTCTAATTGACACCCTTTGCCAATATCCATAATTTTAATAAAATGAACGGTTTGGAACTAAACGCAGGCTGACTAATATTAGGAACAACAAAATCACACGGACTAAAAAAACATAAGTATCTCCTAATAACTTACTGCTTGCTTGCTAGTTAGTAAAAACGTTTAAAAATGTGGCCCCTAGGAAGAAGCTATTGAGGACGATCTTAAGTGATCAATAACCTGCATTGTCTGCAAATGGCCTTAAAGGTTAAAGTACACCGGTGGCCGTCGCCGGCTAACTCGTAAATAATTACAAAACCATTTAAGAGTACAAAAACACCAACAAACAGTTAAGAATAATCACTTACGACACCAAGAAGAATGCGGATACACACCGCCGCGGTTACCGATGCGTTGGAATGCTTACCTGCAACAACAAAAAAACACACAGAATTAATTACTTTAGAAGGAAATGAAAATGCAACAATAAAATTAAATAAAAGTAACTGAATACATTAGTTTTATGTGATGTAAATAGTTTCTGAAAGATAATTTATGCGCCGCTTGTTTAAAAGCAATGCCGTAAACATAACGAACTTGCGTATGTTTATAAGTATTACTATCCGGAAATTCATACATACATTATGAATTTTCTTTTTTGCATGGTCATAAAATCTGCTGTACGTAGTATCTTGCAATTAAAGTGGCTTCAAAATTAAAAATAAGCAGGGTCTAGAGATTGAAATTTGTCTCGATCCCATTACTATGGGTTTTGGTGGAAAAGCCAAATAAGCTCGAAAATGTCTGCTCCTTCGGAAGCACATCGAAAAACTTGCATTAGAATTCGTTCTAATGTCGTCATGTTCCTTTTCCATATATTTAACATATATACAGAGTGACCTTTTTGTATCTTTCTATGGGCACTACAGCAAGCCCAGAATATGCGACAGTTACGCAAAACTAATTAACAACATTTACCGAAATGCTACTCTACAAATCCAGCTACACAAACAATCCGACAAAGTTGCAATTAATAGAGGAGTGCGTCAAGGAGATCCTATGTCACCCAAGCTCTTCATACTAGTTTTGGAAGACGCACTAAAAACAATCGACCTCCAAGACAGAGGCATCAATATCAATGGCGAGAAACTTAACCACTTAATGTTAACCGACGACATAGTATTGGTAGCCGAAAGCAGAGAAGACCTTGTCACACTCATCGAAGACATCTACAGAGCCACGAAGCGCATAGGCCTAGGCCCTAAACTTTGACAAAACGAAGTACATGACATCAAAAGTAGGTGACGAACGAGAAATTGCTCTAGGAGACAACAGAATCGAGAAAGTGACTGCATACAAATACCCAGGACAACCACTAACTATAGGCAACGCTAATCAAGAACTCGAATTAAATGAGAGAATACGCCAAACCTGGGCGGCATATGCCAAAATAAAAGACATCTTAAATATGGACATACCCTTAAACCTCAAAACCGAATTATACAACCAGTGTAGCCTACCAGTAACTACTTACGGGTCAGAAACTTGGACCTTCACGAAAGCTATACTTCACAAACTTAAAGTAAATCAGAGAGCTATTGAGAGGAGAATACTTGGGATTTCATTAAGGGATAGGAAAACAAATGAAAGGATCAGAGAAAAAACAAAAGTGCATGATGTCGCCGCTCAGAAGTGGAATTGGGCGGGTCACATCGCAAGAGACCAGGATAAGTGGAGTGGTAAACTAATTCGATGGAGCCCATGGAGCAATAGAAGGAGCACAGGAAGACCGCAGATGAGATCTGAAACGAGCGGCAGGACTAAACTGGTACCAGGTGGCACAAAATCGTGATAACTGGCAAAATAAGAGGGAGGCTTATATCCGTAGGGTAGCAAACGGCTAATATATATCTAAAAAACACAGAGTGACCAATCGAAAACAAAACAGAGGCTATTTCCGGCGTTCATAAATTTATGTTCGAAAAATGCTCGGGTACGTGAACTTCATATTCGAAAGGGACACATTATGAACGTATTTTATAAAACGTAAAACTCCTTAAATTTAAAATAGAAAGTGGGGTCGAGTAGAACCTTGTTTGAGAAGTCTTTAGATTCTCGTTATAATAGAAACCCAATAGCCTAACCCTCTCTAGGAGAATCTAGGACAGTTCGGACTCGGTACCTGAACTGCATGAAATGTTAGCAAACTTTCTAGAAAAATGAGATCGACTTTATAATCTCCCGCCATAAACACATAATCCAACACGTAGATGTAGCCAATCAACTCAACAACGGCAGTGATCACAGGATGGTAAGATGCAAATTACTCATAAACGCAAAAATGGAAAGGAAAAGAAAGATGGAACTAAAGACGAAAAACGGAAGCAGAGAAAATATAGCGAAAGAAAGGAAACATACAAACAAAAGCTGAATGAAAAAAAGAAAGTTGTACTTATTCACCCTCAGTAGCACACTCTCATGTTTTCCTGGCTGGAACTGGATTGTATTGCTACAAGGAATTCAGTAATTTTCCAGTACCGTTCTGCAAAATCTCTCATGTTGTTTGCTGTCCATTCCTTCGTAGGGATATGGATATGGGGTATGTATTAGTTACATTATTAAACAGCATTATGTTACCTTTGTGACTCAGTTTTTTTCCCTCATTGTTTGTATTTTATAAAACCTGAGAAAATTAACAGTCCAAAGGGATGCCCCCAGGGCTCCAGTATGGGACCAACACTATGGCTTCTCGTAATAGAAGGACGGTTCCGGACAATCGGCGAGCAAGAGCGCAGGTGGAGACAAGAACAGGTCGACCCGAAAGACATAACAGAAAACAACACAGAAAAACTGTCTGTAATATACGAAGTCTAACTGAATTAAACACAAGGGAAAACATGAGAGCCGAACTTCAAAAACTCTGCCTGACAAACAATTCTGATTGCGAAGACGATCCCAAAGAAACGGTGGAAGCTGAAAACCAATATGAACGTATCGACAAAGGGACAAGTCTAAAACCCTGGATGACAGAAGAAATAACACGTTTCGCTGACATCTCCAAACGCAGAAACCTGTCCCAACATGGTTAAATATATATGCCAAAACATATACCAGATGGCGTGACATAGGTGGCGTTGGAGAAGGAAGCAAAAATGAAACGAGTTGCAGCATTGACAATACGGCTGATAACATCTCACCAAACACACCTAAGCCGAATTAATATATATATAAGTACACACATAAAACCAAATGTCGAGACCAGAGGCCTACTAGAAGGCTAACAGACGTCAAGAACGTAAGAAGCGTTATAGGGCAGGGTCTATCTAAGCCCTACTGACGAGTCCAATAGATAGACCCGGGATGAAAACGCAGGACTCCATCACATAACACCATAACTGTGGAAAAAAAATTGACTGAAAAACCCAGAAATACATTGGAAGAAGAAATAACAAGAGAAGCTTTGTTTCCGCTAAAGCTTCTGGTATAAAAGTGCTAGGATCAGCGACAGGACGTGTTTCTCTGTTTTATGGATTTCCAAAGAGCTTTCAATAATGTCACACATTATTTACTTCTAGCAAGACTACGAGAAATCGGAATAGATGAGAAGGATTTTCAAATCATAAAACAACTATATTGGAACCAGAAGGCCGAGGTGAAGATAAGCGACACAGCATCAACCGATGCTTTCGATGTAACCAAGGGAGTGCGACAGGGCTGTATTTTGTCTCCGATGCTTTTTAACATTTATCTCAAGAAAATATTTCAGATTGCTCTCCAAAATGAACCCAGTGGTATCAAGGTCAATGGAAGACCCAGCAATAATATCAGATACGCCGACGATACCGTGGTGTCGTCCTCCACCTTGGAGGATCTTCAGCATGTATTAAATAAGATAAATAGCATTGGTGGGCGGTACGGTCTGCATATTAACATCTCCAAAACGAAATCCTTGGTGATCAGTAGACAAATCAAAGAGGTTACTCTCGAGGTAGAGGGCGATAACGTCGAACAAGTGAAAAGATTTAGGTACCTCGGATCTGTTGTTAACAGCGCGTGGGTCTGCGACGAGGAAATTAAAACTCGAATCGGCATGGCCAAAACGGCAAATCGACGACATCAGGGTGTTCTCCTACAGCAATGCTTACCCCTGGACCTCCGACTAAGAGTGATAAAATGCTATGTGGAGCCTATCCTATTGTACGGGGCCGAAACATGGTCAATCAAAGTAAGATCACTCAATCGCATTGAAGCGTTCCAGATGTGGACTCTTCGCAGACTATTTAAAATCTCATACACCGAATACATTACAAACGAGGAAGTACTGCGGAGAGCAGGTATAGAGAGACAGCTCCTAAACATAGTGAAAACCCGGAATGTGTCATACCGTGGACACATCCTGAGAGGGCCTCGCTACGCCATCCCAAAGCTGATCCTGCAGGGCAAGATGGAGGACCGAAGGGGACCCGGACGAAAACAGCACTCGTGGCTCCGAAACATCAGGAATTGGAGCGGGGTGCCAGCTGTGGCAACCATATTTCGTCGGGCAGGAGACAGCGCCCTTACAATCATTCAAGGAATGTGCGGAAGATCCCAACGCGTAGGATGCACATGGGACCAGAAGAAGAAGAAGGAGGAAATGGAAAGGAAGTATTCTCTACCAGTCTATATAGTTGATCCACTCGTGAAATAATTTTATTTAAATTCTTAAATAAAAAAAATAAAGTGTCTTTAAATAAAAAAATTAAAGTCATTATACAGGGTGAGTTTTTTTCGATGACCAGTACAGAGATCTTCGGAACTAGAACAGCTACTAAGAAGGTCAAATGGACAAAGAATTGTAATTTTGCATGCTCTACTCGAACCCAATTTTATTTCTCTAAAATTTGACAGCTGTCAATAGATAGTTGGGAAAAACTTATTTATGGTAAATTTTTAAATTACTCCTAGTACCGATGATATTAATTTGACAGAAAAACATTAAATAGAAAACTTATAGGAAATTGATTATATATATACTGATAGGATTTGATAGGATTTCACATCTGCAACCCCGAGCCTGGCCTCAAGGAGAATTATATGCACCACGACGAAGTAACTTAAGTGAAAACCACAATGATCATGCAGATATAGAATTCTGCATAGAGGGTGTGAGTAAAAAGGAGCTTAAGACCAAAGCCAAGAGGATGCCCAGAGCAGTAGTAAATGGTTTCGCTACAACGTGAGAAGAAATACTGGGAGGGGAGCAAGATCCAACCCTTAAGGCGTGTGAAATGATGGGAATAATCTCGCGAAAGTGCCAGCAGATCATGGGAACTGAGGGCCCAGCACGCTGGAGCGAAGTTTACTGGTGGACAAGAGACATAGGCAGGAACAGAAAGGTATGTAAAAAGGCCAGGAGAAAGATGACCAGGGCTAAGAGCAACAACGAAAGCCAAGAAATAATCCGGGAGCTCACGGAAGAATACCGCCTTGCAAAAAGGAAACTACGCTGGAGCATGGAGAGGTCCAAGAGAGCGAAGTGGAAGGACCTCTGCGATGAGCTGGACAGAGACCCGTTAGAGGCAAACTGGCAAAAAGTCTCCCCCGACAAAAAAAGAAGAGGAGGAGGAAATTGGAAGACTATTCGCTTTTGGAGAAGAGGATCATTCTCCTCCTGTGGAAGCCTAGAGCGAAGAAGCTGTGCCATTTACATCAGGAGAGCTTATGGAGGCAGTCCGTGGGATAAAAAGAGAAAAGACCCTGGGCCGGATGATTACCACCTGAGGTCATCAAAATGACGATAATGACATGGACATGTCCTTGCGGATATATAACGAATGTCTGGAAAGCGGAAACTTCCCCAGAATATGGAAAGTTGCGAGATTGGTTCTGATCCAAAAGGAAGCGCAGGAGGAAGGAGCGGCAAGAAAATTTCGGCCGCTTTGTCTGATGGACGTGGCGGGAAAGTTTTGGAGAGGATAATATGCGGCAGACTGCTGCAGGAAGTGGAAGAAAAAGGACTGTACAGGGACGTGCAGTATGGTTTTAGGAAGCGTCGATCCACACTTCATGTCCTCCAGAAACTTAAAGGGCTGGTGCAGGAAGCTACAGCGGTGGCATCACAGAACTGAAAGTTCTGTGTGCTGATCACGTTAGATGTAAAGAAGACATGAGGGTTGAGAGACTAAGGGTTAGAGCGGGTGTCCCACAGGGTCCTATTCTGGGCCCCTTCCTCTGGAACATCGTTTTCGTCAAGATAGTCAGACTTAGCCTCGGACACATGGTTGAGACTATTGCATATGCTCACGATATTGGACTCGTTGTAAGAGCTTCTATAGTGGAGATGCTGAACTTAGCCATGGAAAAAACTGAAATGTTCATTTAATATGGTGGAAGACCACTGAAGGACGTTAGCCTGGGCCTGGAGTTGCAGGATGGGTGTGTTATTGAATCCCAAGAATATATTAAATACTTGGGAGTGAATGTAGACCGGAATTGCAGGATGACGATGCAAGTTGTAAAAGCGTGCAAGAGGGCAGCGGCACTCCAGTTCTCGGTGGGTCGGTTGGTGGCAGCATCAAGGGGCCCGAGGCATTTTAAGATGAGGATCGTAGCAACCATGATGATGCAGGCGGCATTATATGGGGCACCAGTATGGAGAGAGGCCCTAAGATATAAGAAATACGGAAACCAGATCAACGACATATCTAGGAGACAATCCATAATGACAGTGAGGGTGTACCGCACGGTCTCGTGCGACGCGGTGCATGCCCTTGCGGGCATACCTCCCATGGACCTTATGATGCATGAGACAGCAGAGTGGTTCGACCGAGGCCGAGACAGGGCCTCGAGAGTCGAGTCGTGGGAAGGACTTCTGGACTGGAAGGAACTGGAAGGAAAAATTAGTAATACATTGTAATTTCCAAAAGGGTTAAATAAAGGAAAAAAGTAGTTGTAGTTGACCAAGGGGGACGTGGGATTGGAATCCTTTAATTAAGAGAGGTAAACCCACCTCCTTCTACTGAGTGGTTCCCCCCTGATGATATGTCCGAAAGGGTGGTTCCGGGGGGCTGAGCTCGAAGTCTGGTGTTCTGGTTCTAACCCGGCTGAAGCTCTGGACTCTAAACAGAGAGAGAGAGAACTACCAAAGCAACTTTACGGGTTCTACGCATTGGCAAAATGGCAGAACATATAGAGGTTTTGATATGCATATTTCCACTCGAAATGAGTGACCTCATTATAGATCAATGATTACGGCTTAGTCTCTTTGAAGTTCTACTTTAATATGCCGCAAAGGATATAGATGCTTATCTGGAAAATATAATTAATATTCACTACAGCTTTCAATAGCAGCTTGAAATATTGTACATAGAAGTGCGCGTGCATTAAAATGCAAACTTTGATAGGGCCGTAAATATGCTAAATCTCAGCTCTTTCAAGCAACGTTGCGTGATAACTAAGAAAAAACAACCCTTGCTTTCATAGTATGAATGTGGGAAACAGCGCAAATAACTCCAAAAGGTGAACGAACTGCCTTTTTTCTCCAATCTAATTCAAATCAGCAATTGACAGACTATTGTTTTACTATGATGGATGGCACCTAAGGACATACTGGTACCAAACTCAGTATGCAATAGACAAACGTGTCGCGGTATCCTGGTAGTTCACACCTGCAAACACCGAATATTCAGGGCACGGATCTACACCCAATAAATTGAGGTTCGATTATAAATTCAGCAGTGCACACAAATTGCTAATGCAGTTTTGCTGATCGGGTCGTCGATTAAACAATAATTGTATTTTATAATTTGAGGATAGGCGAATTACAAAGTAGGACATCAACACATTGTATGGCGTTGGTGTTCAATATTGAAAGGTTCATGAAGTCGAAGTAGTAAAGTTCCAGCCGTAATTGCGTAAAGCTGCACAAGATCGAAAGTCTGTAATGGATACTATTTAGAACTGAAGAGAATTCACACACCGGAAGATCAAAATGTACGATCAAAACAGTGTAACATTTGCCAAATCATCGATGGATTTCTTCCGATTGGTTGGCTCAGGAGTGGTTCTGTGAAAATACCTTCGGGTGGTACAAAATGGTCATTCTGGTGACAATCTCGCGGCCTTGGTTTAGCAAGATTGATCCATTTTCAGAGGCGAGTATCAAACATGTGCGATCAGATTAATTTTCAGAATAAAAGTTATGGTGAGCGTTCCTCAATTAGGAGGGCAGTTCATCTTCACCAGTCTCTCCAACGTGAGATTGTTTCGTCATTTGCCTGGTCAATGGCCAAGTTGGCTCGAAGAAATTATGACTGACCTGACACTGACAGCATCGGCAGGATACTGAAGAAAGACAGAGTGAAAACAGTCTTTAAACCAACTCGAACAATCCAACAGACTTTGAGCTCGGCCAAGGACAAACGGGATCCTTTATCGGCACCAGGAGTCTACAGGGTTCCATGCAGTTGTGGCAGAGCATATATCGGCACCACAAAACGTAGTGTAAACACAAGGATCACTGAGCATAAAAGAAGTTGCAGAATAGGACAAACAGAAAAATCAGCAGTAGCGGAACACGCACTTCTAGACGGCCACCAAATACGTTTCGATGAAGTGGACATTTTGCACCAATCTCAACGGTATTATCCGAGACTAACCAGAGAGGCCATTGAGATGTTCAAACATGACAACAATTTTAACAGGAAAGAAGAAGTCACGGTCCTTAATCCAGATTGGAAACGCGTTTTGCGGCAAACCGCGTGTACGCCAAAACCATTGAAGCGCCTCCCACTCCTCACGCATGAGCTCACACGGCCGGACCACATAAATACGACAAAGAATCCAGTAGTTGAACCAGAGCAAATCCCAATTGCCACCGTTGTGGCCAAAGCCATTCCTACAAAACATGTAAAAAACCCACCACCATCCCAGCAAAGTGCTGCAATTGCGGCGGTCCACACCCGGCCAGTTATTTTAACTGTCCCAAAAACCCCAATTCGAAAACCGCAAACGAAGCTTAGCGAAAGCAAGCTTCGTTCAATAACCTCACCACACCCGAAACCTCATATGCCAAAAAAGTATCAACAAATTTAACAACCCAGGAAAAAACCGACCAAAACCGAAAACAACCGATCCCGAAGCAATTCAATATCCCAGAGCAACTTAGTCCGCAGATGATCCAACTTCTGCTCCTACCCTTACCCGAAATCGAAGACAAGGTCAATACGATCGCGGCTTTGATTTCACAAAACCCCATCCTGAGCATGATACGCTAAATCCCACAGTCACAGCTTTCAAATCCTTCCGCCCCGGGCTAAAGGGCCAATAACAACATAAGAAGTCAAAAGGAAACAACCAAGCATAAGTGCCATCAAAACAGAGTAAAGGCTCGCACGAGCTAACTCGAGTAAACTCCACAACTGATGATAGTTGAACCAGTCTTAGTCGGAAAGCACGGGAGATCACTTCTCCCACTGCCTCATCGCCTTTGATAATGTCCACCGCAGTTGTGGACGAAACGTCAGGAAGAAATTCCCATGGACCACGGCTTCAAACCCCGAAAAAGATTTCTATATGTGCTTAAGTAATATTATTTTAAATTTATATTTCATTTATTATTAGATTACTGAAATTCGGATTATACAACGAATTTGAAACCTTTTTTTTCTTTTTGAAAGATAGCAAGGTATAAGATATTGAATGTTGTAGACCATTAAGAAGTAATCTTCATTCTTATCTACATAACGGTTTTCTACATTGTCGTTGTCAAATTATACGAGACAGATAAACTGGACTGTTGAAAGTACCAGATTCTATCAAAGGAAATGCTCACATCGCAAGTTTGCCCGAATACGAATTGAAATACGATTACTTTTGCCCGACGATGCAATCGTAATTGGAAGGAAGAACATGCGCAACATGCGGAATGTATTTTGTAACGAAAAAAAAAGATTCTTGAGTACCAAAGACATCTCAAACACAGATTCGCTTGATGAATCAATAAAAAAATTGGAAAATATTTGACGATTTTGCGAACGAGGTAGGAATCGAGAACATTCAATGTTCCAGTCAAAAATTAGGCAGAATTTTAAAATCAAGAAAATATTTCCTATTATATTCATACTTCGTGCAATTTTTGAATATTGATCCTCATATTTATACATAATTTACTACTGATTTGTCTTGAAAACATGAAGCAAAAGAGGTGTTTTATATAACATTTCAAACATGTATTATTTTGATTAACGCCGGTGCGTTGGGTTGGCGCACCCATCCATTCTGCCGGCACTGCGCCGGCTCTTGAAAACTCACTGAGTTACCCATCTCTACACTGGGGTACAAAAAATACCTTACGTAATCTATGGACGGCCCCTTAGGAAATTTCAGTCAAATTAAACATTTAGGGCCTTGGGGACCAGATGAATTACCTCCATTAATGGAGGAATTTACTCCATAGTCATACTCCATAACTGGAGGCAATCGAATCTATTTTGAAAAATTGATTATATTGAGTCTTCAAAAACCTACGGGACAAAGCTCCGCTCCCACTTTTACTACAACAAACTGTATTTTTTAGTGCATGGATACTTTAAACATTTGATTTCGTTATTTAAAAACTTTAATTGCTATTAGCCTCAAAGCAAATTTCGTATTGAAAGACTAAAAACATTAGATGCATGTAGCAATCTGTTACTTCAAGTTGCATCGTCCTGATTGTCTAAAAAACATGTTGCAAGTTCGAATGAATTGCAAAAAAAGCAAAGCAATGACATCCTCTTGGTGCCTGCCTTACAATCAATAGCGAATAATAATAAATAAAAAAACGAAAATCCTGTTACAATTCATAGGAAATTGATGCTAAAAATACTCAAAATTACATAGGTAGGCATGCGTGTACGTCCTAGCTACATAAATCAAGATATTTCTCCTTTATATGGCATGACATACCTTAACTAGTCGGCAATATATCTAATATTTATTACGTGTGTTTTATTTGAAGTAAATCAGAAATTGCTGATTTATACACGAGCCGATTTCAACGACTTGCGGTATAATGATGGCGTGCAGTGCGACATTTTGCTGCAAATTTCTTGCCTCAATAAGGTAAAAAAAAAACTAATGCAATTTGCATTTGAAAACTTAAACGTTTGGAGAAGACTTTTGAACGACGTTTGTCCACTCCTGGCTAGATACTGAAAAGAAATATTTCTAGAACAAGTCAGCCCTTGAAATATGTGCTTTTGATGTGTCTTTCAAGGTGGCAGTCCTGCAGTTTCAATCATTCATTCTCTTAAGGGTATTCAACTTGGACGTGGTTTAAGAGTTAAGTTAAGCTTAGTGGTTAAGCTTCCTCTCTACGAAGGGCGGGTCTTGCTCTTCGGAGTTCGGTAAAAGGAGGATTTCGGCGAACGATCTGCCTCCCACAGGCACAATCCAGTCATCTCTGGGTGGAGACTCATGCCACCCGCCACCTTGTCTGATTTGCCGGCGCGGGACTAAAACACCGCGGCTCAATGCTCGTTTTGGGTATGCCGATAGTGAGAAAACCTGCCGAGGCCTAGCAAGCCGAGGTGGGCTTCCCGTTGCTCCTAGAGATGAATTTTCTGAAGCCTCGGATGACGAGGAGGCGCTTGCTTCCGCTTCTCCTCGTACTGGTCACGGAAGCACCGATGACGAACCAGGCCTGTCATGTCATGACATGCAGTTTGCCATTTTTACCATTCCTGAGACAAATCCTAGCGGTCGGTGATGCTATCCGTCACATAAATCGCGATCGTCCTAGCGCGATTGTGACATTCACATCTCGGCTGAACAAACGGTACCAGAACAAACATGCTGCATTGTGCTACGCGCCGAAGTGCGCCAGAGGGTGCGTTCTGCTGTGCCAACTGCAGCAGATCGTTTGTGACTGCACGGGGATTGTCGACTCACGAGCGTCACGCTCATCCGGAAACCCGACATATAGAGAGGGCAGCTGGAATCGTCCGCCGTGAACCGAGATCATCACCACCCCACCGCGATGGGGTGCAAAGACGCAACAAAATCGTTAGCGATAACGATCTGGCGATAATGTTCCAGTGTGAACCACGAGCTCCTTCCGCACTTGACCTTGAAGCAATTCAGGGACGATAAGAGGGAAGCTACATATATTCGTCCCAGAGAGTTGGTGTTTGCCAATGGACACCAACAGGCTCCTTTTAGGGACGAATGTGCAGACCAGCCACTATTTAACGATCAGGTGGTTAATGCACGAAGCCCCGAGCCACTCCCGGACGACCTTGAGGAAGCTGTTCCGAGCGAGCCAGTGTGCACAAACTCGCCGTTCGATGTTGCCACCCTCGGCGCGTCTGGGAGGGAGATTCGTTGGAAGCATAAAGTCGTGGAAACTGCCCAAGCTTTGAACTACCGAAATTGGCGGAAGAAGAGAGCTTCTCTCTCGCTGAAGGATAGAAAAGATAGTGGAATTGCTGAGAACCACCGTTTGATAACCATCTTCACTGATCAGTACAGGGCTTCAGGAACGGGGTCCGCATTGTCATTGTCCCGAAGCTCAAGTCCTGTTCGCTGGACGACCAAATGGACTCAGCTGTGGCCGTTGCTGGTTGGGCTAGCAGTCGCTTACCGATTGGCGAACGGGAAAGCTCACTTAATTGGGGGTACTGGGGAAATTAAATAGCCAAAATGGTCCAAAACCAGCAGAGGGTAGGGCCGCACACCTCCCCGCAACCGATGGAGTGCCGTGCGGGGAAAAGGCGGGAATAATATGGACAAAGGCTGGATGAGATCGGTAAACACGACTGAGCATAGGAAGGTTAATTGATGGCAACCGCAGATGAAAATGGCAATAAGATTAAGATTGACGGAACACATAACACAGGAATTGAAAAAGGTGGAAATAAGCGAGGATGACAGAAATGAGCAAGAAAAAGGAAAAACGCAGGCGAAACAAAGGACCAGAATCGTGAGCAACCGCTGAAACGAGGTCGGAGCCACGGCGAGAATGGCGCAGGAAAAGTGCAAAACAGAGGATGAAAAACAGGGGAATGGACTGTAGCCGGACGTGCAGGAAGTACGAAAAAGGGTCACAGGAAAGGATTAATGGAACACATGATGAAGGGATTGAAGGAAGAGGAAACAAGCAAAGGACTGCAGAATGGCAAGGAATGATAAGGACAATGGCGATTTTACAGAGGGACGAGAAGGATGTAAAAGTGAATAAATGTAATTAGTGTTGTGCTGTCAACAGAGGATAAACGATGAACAAACCACGGACATGTTAGGACTCTCCTCTTGGCATCAAGCCTGGGACACACTAGCGGGCAGAAAACTTATCGAAATAAACAGAACAATGGTTAAAGAAGACGGTACATACACGAAAACAGACAAAGAAAAACAAGACTACCTTATAAACAAGTTCTTCCCACAGGACAAAGAGGAGGAAGATAATGATTATATGAGGCACTAAGGGAAAACTAACTCCACTTCAATGAGGAGACGGACCCACGAGTTACTGCAACGAAATAAAGCAACGGGAATAGGCTAATAACATTATGTAACAGATGCCTAGATGAGTAGACGTTCCCGCACATCTGGAAGACCGGCAAATTGGTGTGGATCCCCAAGAAGGACGGTAACCCAAGACCCATATCGATACAACCGACACTTGGAAAGATACTAGACAGAATTATAAACAAACGTCTAAGGCTACTAAGAAGGTCAAATGGACAAAGAATTGTAATTTTGCATGCTCTACTCGAACCCAATTTTATTTCTCTAAAATTTGACAGCTGTCAATAGATAGTTGGGAAAAACTTATTTATGGTAAATTTTTAAATTACTCCTAGTACCGTTGATATTAATTTGACAGAAAAACATTAAATAGAAAACTTATAGGAAATTGAATTCCAAAGAAAATGGCATAAGACATTTCTCCAAAATAACTGTAATTTTTGACATATGACGCAAATTTGAGTTTTTTTAAATGGAAACCATCCTTGATTATTACTTCATCGAATAGAGCATTTTATTACGAGATCTGTGATATATCACACCTTAGGTTTTTTTCGAAAATGAAGTGCCCGCGAACAATTTATACTTTTTCATTTCAATTTCAATTAATCCTAGTTGTCACACGAACAAAACTTTAGCAGGCGATTTGAATTCAAGTTATGATCTCCCCGATCTCTGCTAAGTTCCAATAAAATTTCAAGAGTCTCATAATGCATAAAACGTTATGTTTCGGAATTCAAGTGGATTTTAAAAGAAAGTTGTACTTATTGCACAACGATATATTCCTAATTTGGCATTCGTGCATTTGTTTAAAAAATGTTTCGATATTCAAAAACACTCTCTCATCTTTTCCTGGCTGGAACTGGATTGTATTGCTACAAGGAATTGAGTAATTTTCCAGTACCGTTCTGCAAGATCTCTTATGTTGTTATTGCTGTCTATTCCTTCATAGGGATATGGAGATGGGGTATGTATTAGTTAATAATTAAACAGCATTATGTAACCTTTGTGACTCAGTTTTTTCATCTGAGGATTGTATACAAAAAATCATATACACCTAATTTGAAAAACATATTATTAAAACGTTATGTTTCGGAATTCAAGTGGATTTTAAAAGAAAGTTGTACTTATTGCACAACGATATATTCCTAATTTGGCATTCGTGCATTTGTTTAAAAAATGTTTCGATATTCAAAAACACTCTCTCATCTTTTCCTGGCTGGAACTGGATTGTATTGCTACAAGGAATTGAGTAATTTTCCAGTACCGTTCTGCAAGATCTCTTATGTTGTTATTGCTGTCTATTCCTTCATAGGGATATGGAGATGGGGTATGTATTAGTTAATAATTAAACAGCATTATGTAACCTTTGTGACTCAGTTTTTTCATCTGAGGATTGTATACAAAAATCATATACACCTAATTTGAAAAACATATTATTAAAACGTTATGTTTCGGAATTCAAGTGGATTTTAAAAGAAAGTTGTACTTATTGCACAACGATATATTCCTAATTTGGCATTCGTGCATTTGTTTAAAAAATGTTTCGATATTCAAAAACACTCTCTCATCTTTTCCTGGCTGGAACTGGATTGTATTGCTACAAGGAATTGAGTAATTTTCCAGTACCGTTCTGCAAGATCTCTTATGTTGTTATTGCTGTCTATTCCTTCATAGGGATATGGAGATGGGGTATGTATTAGTTAATAATTAAACAGCATTATGTAACCTTTGTGACTCAGTTTTTTCATCTGAGGATTGTATACAAAAATCATATACACCTAATTTGAAAAACATATTATTAAAACGTTATGTTTCGGAATTCAAGTGGATTTTAAAAGAAAGTTGTACTTATTGCACAACGATATATTCCTAATTTGGCATTCGTGCATTTGTTTAAAAAATGTTTCGATATTCAAAAACACTCTCTCATCTTTTCCTGGCTGGAACTGGATTGTATTGCTACAAGGAATTGAGTAATTTTCCAGTACCGTTCTGCAAGATCTCTTATGTTGTTATTGCTGTCTATTCCTTCATAGGGATATGGAGATGGGGTATGTATTAGTTAATAATTAAACAGCATTATGTAACCTTTGTGACTCAGTTTTTTCATCTGAGGATTGTATACAAAAAATCATATACACCTAATTTGAAAAACATATTATTAAAACGTTATGTTTCGGAATTCAAGTGGATTTTAAAAGAAAGTTGTACTTATTGCACAACGATATATTCCTAATTTGGCATTCGTGCATTTGTTTAAAAAATGTTTCGATATTCAAAAACACTCTCTCATCTTTTCCTGGCTGGAACTGGATTGTATTGCTACAAGGAATTGAGTAATTTTCCAGTACCGTTCTGCAAGATCTCTCATGTTGTTATTGCTGTCCATTCCTTCATAGGGAAATGGAGATGGGGTATGTATTAGTTAATAATTAAACAGCATTATGTTACCTTTGTGACTCAGTTTTTTCATCTGAGGATTGTACACAAAAAATCATATACACCTAATTTGAAAAACATATTATTAAAACGTTATGTTTCGGAATTCAAGTGGATTTTAAAAGAAAGTTGTACTTATTGCACAACGATATATTCCTAATTTGGCATTCGTGCATTTGTTTAAAAAATGTTTCGATATTCAAAAACACTCTCTCATCTTTTCCTGGCTGGAACTGGATTGTATTGCTACAAGGAATTGAGTAATTTTCCAGTACCGTTCTGCAAGATCTCTTATGTTGTTATTGCTGTCCTATTCCTTCATAGGGATATGGAGATGGGGTATGTATTAGTTAATAATTAAACAGCATTATGTAACCTTTGTGACTCAGTTTTTTCATCTGAGGATTGTATACAAAAAATCATATACACCTAATTTGAAAAACATATTATTAAAACGTTATGTTTCGGAATTCAAGTGGATTTTAAAAGAAAGTTGTACTTATTGCACAACGATATATTCCTAATTTGGCATTCGTGCATTTGTTTAAAAAATGTTTCGATATTCAAAAACACTCTCTCATCTTTTCCTGGCTGGAACTGGATTGTATTGCTACAAGGAATTGAGTAATTTTCCAGTACCGTTCTGCAAGATCTCTTATGTTGTTATTGCTGTCTATTCCTTCATAGGGATATGGAGATGGGGTATGTATTAGTTAATAATTAAACAGCATTATGTAACCTTTGTGACTCAGTTTTTTCATCTGAGGATTGTATCACAAAAATCATATACACCTAATTTGAAAAACATATTATTAAAACGTTATGTTTCGGAATTCAAGTGGATTTTAAAAGAAAGTTGTACTTATTGCACAACGATATATTCCTAATTTGGCATTCGTGCATTTGTTTAAAAAATGTTTCGATATTCAAAAACACTCTCTCATCTTTTCCTGGCTGGAACTGGATTGTATTGCTATAAGGAATTGAGTAATTTTCCAGTACCGTTCTGCAAGATCTCTCATGTTGTTATTGCTGTCCATTCCTTCATAGGGAAATGGAGATGGGGTATGTATTAGTTAATAATTAAACAGCATTATGTTACCTTTGTGACTCAGTTTTTTCATCTGAGGATTGTACACAAAAAATCATATACACCTAATTTGAAAAACATATTATTAAAACGTTATGTTTCGGAATTCAAGTGGATTTTAAAAGAAAGTTGTACTTATTGCACAACGATATATTCCTAATTTGGCATTCGTGCATTTGTTTAAAAAATGTTTCGATATTCAAAAACACTCTCTCATCTTTTCCTGGCTGGAACTGGATTGTATTGCTACAAGGAATTGAGTAATTTTCCAGTACCGTTCTGCAAGATCTCTTATGTTGTTATTGCTGTCTATTCCTTCATAGGGATATGGAGATGGGGTATGTATTAGTTAATAATTAAACAGCATTATGTAACCTTTGTGACTCAGTTTTTTCATCTGAGGATTGTACACAAAAATCATATACACCTAATTTGAAAAACATATTATTAAAACGTTATGTTTCGGAATTCAAGTGGATTTTAAAAGAAAGTTGTACTTATTGCACAACGATATATTCCTAATTTGGCATTCGTGCATTTGTTTAAAAAATGTTTCGATATTCAAAAACACTCTCTCATCTTTTCCTGGCTGGAACTGGATTGTATTGCTATAAGGAATTGAGTAATTTTCCAGTACCGTTCTGCAAGATCTCTTATGTTGTTATTGCTGTCTATTCCTTCATAGGGATATGGAGATGGGGTATGTATTAGTTAATAATTAAACAGCATTATGTAACCTTTGTGACTCAGTTTTTTCATCTGAGGATTGTACACAAAAATCATATACACCTAATTTGAAAAACATATTATTAAAACGTTATGTTTCGGAATTCAAGTGGATTTTAAAAGAAAGTTGTACTTATTGCACAACGATATATTCCTAATTTGGCATTCGTGCATTTGTTTAAAAAATGTTTCGATATTCAAAAACACTCTCTCATCTTTTCCTGGCTGGAACTGGATTGTATTGCTACAAGGAATTGAGTAATTTTCCAGTACCGTTCTGCAAGATCTCTATGTTGTTATTGCTGTCTATTCCTTCATAGGGATATGGAGATGGGGTATGTATTAGTTAATAATTAAACAGCATTATGTAACCTTTGTGACTCAGTTTTTTCATCTGAGGATTGTACACAAAAAATCATATACACCTAATTTGAAAAACATATTATTAAAACGTTATGTTTCGGAATTCAAGTGGATTTTAAAAGAAAGTTGTACTTATTGCACAACGATATATTCCTAATTTGGCATTCGTGCATTTGTTTAAAAAATGTTTCGATATTCAAAAACACTCTCTCATCTTTTCCTGGCTGGAACTGGATTGTATTGCTACAAGGAATTGAGTAATTTTCCAGTACCGTTCTGCAAGATCTCTTATGTTGTTATTGCTGTCTATTCCTTCATAGGGATATGGAGATGGGGTATGTATTAGTTAATAATTAAACAGCATTATGTAACCTTTGTGACTCAGTTTTTTCATCTGAGGATTGTATACAAAAATCATATACACCTAATTTGAAAAACATATTATTAAAACGATATGTTTCGGAACTCAAGTGGATTTTAAAAGAAAGTTGTACTTATTGCACAACGATATATTCCTAATTTGGCATTCGTGCATTTGTTTAAAAAATGTTTCGATATTCAAAAACACTCTCTCATCTTTTCCTGGCTGGAACTGGATTGTATTGCTACAAGGAATTGAGTAATTTTCCAGTACCGTTCTGCAAGATCTCTCATGTTGTTATTGCTGTCCATTCCTTCATAGGGAAATGGAGATGGGGTATGTATTAGTTAATAATTAAACAGCATTATGTTACCTTTGTGACTCAGTTTTTTCATCTGAGGATTGTATACAAAAATCATATACACCTAATTTGAAAAACATATTATTAAAACGATATGTTTCGGAACTCAAGTGGATTTTAAAAGAAAGTTGTACTTATTGCACAACGATATATTCCTAATTTGGCATTCGTGCATTTGTTTAAAAAATGTTTCGATATTCAAAAACACTCTCTCATCTTTTCCTGGCTGGAACTGGATTGTATTGCTACAAGGAATTGAGTAATTTTCCAGTACCGTTCTGCAAGATCTCTTATGTTGTTATTGCTGTCTATTCCTTCATAGGGATATGGAGATGGGGTATGTATTAGTTAATAATTAAACAGCATTATGTAACCTTTGTGACTCAGTTTTTTCATCTGAGGATTGTATACAAAAAATCATATACACCTAATTTGAAAAACATATTATTAAAACGTTATGTTTCGGAATTCAAGTGGATTTTAAAAGAAAGTTGTACTTATTGCACAACGATATATTCCTAATTTGGCATTCGTGCATTTGTTTAAAAAATGTTTCGATATTCAAAAACACTCTCTCATCTTTTCCTGGCTGGAACTGGATTGTATTGCTACAAGGAATTGAGTAATTTTCCAGTACCGTTCTGCAAGATCTCTTATGTTGTTATTGCTGTCTATTCCTTCATAGGGATATGGAGATGGGGTATGTATTAGTTAATAATTAAACAGCATTATGTAACCTTTGTGACTCAGTTTTTTCATCTGAGGATTGTATACAAAAATCATATACACCTAATTTGAAAAACATATTATTAAAACGTTATGTTTCGGAATTCAAGTGGATTTTAAAAGAAAGTTGTACTTATTGCACAACGATATATTCCTAATTTGGCATTCGTGCATTTGTTTAAAAAATGTTTCGATATTCAAAAACACTCTCTCATCTTTTCCTGGCTGGAACTGGATTGTATTGCTACAAGGAATTGAGTAATTTTCCAGTACCGTTCTGCAAGATCTCTTCATGTTGTTATTGCTGTCCATTCCTTCATAGGGATATGGAGATGGGGTATGTATTAGTTAATAATTAAACAGCATTATGTAACCTTTGTGACTCAGTTTTTTCATCTGAGGATTGTATACAAAAAATCATATACACCTAATTTGAAAAACATATTATTAAAACGTTATGTTTCGGAATTCAAGTGGATTTTAAAAGAAAGTTGTACTTATTGCACAACGATATATTCCTACTTTGGCATTCGTGCATTTGTTTAAAAAATGTTTCGATATTCAAAAACACTCTCTCATCTTTTCCTGGCTGGAACTGGATTGTATTGCTACAAGAATTGAGTAATTTTCCAGTACCGTTCTGCAAGATCTCTTATGTTGTTATTGCTGTCTATTCCTTCATAGGGATATGGAGATGGGGTATGTATTAGTTAATAATTAAACAGCATTATGTAACCTTTGTGACTCAGTTTTTTCATCTGAGGATTGTATACAAAAATCATATACACCTAATTTGAAAAACATATTATTAAAACGTTATGTTTCGGAATTCAAGTGGATTTTAAAAGAAAGTTGTACTTATTGCACAACGATATATTCCTAATTTGGCATTCGTGCATTTGTTTAAAAAATGTTTCGATATTCAAAAACACTCTCTCATCTTTTCCTGGCTGGAACTGGATTGTATTGCTACAAGGAATTGAGTAATTTTCCAGTACCGTTCTGCAAGATCTCTTATGTTGTTATTGCTGTCTATTCCTTCATAGGGATATGGAGATGGGGTATGTATTAGTTAATAATTAAACAGCATTATGTAACCTTTGTGACTCAGTTTTTTCATCTGAGGATTGTACACAAAAAATCATATACACCTAATTTGAAAAACATATTATTAAAACGTTATGTTTCGGAATTCAAGTGGATTTTAAAAGAAAGTTGTACTTATTGCACAACGATATATTCCTAATTTGGCATTCGTGCATTTGTTTAAAAAATGTTTCGATATTCAAAAACACTCTCTCATCTTTTCCTGGCTGGAACTGGATTGTATTGCTATAAGGAATTGAGTAATTTTCCAGTACCGTTCTGCAAGATCTCTCATGTTGTTATTGCTGTCCATTCCTTCATAGGGAAATGGAGATGGGGTATGTATTAGTTAATAATTAAACAGCATTATGTAACCTTTGTGACTCAGTTTTTTCATCTGAGGATTGTATACAAAAAATCATATACACCTAATTTGAAAAACATATTATTAAAACGTTATGTTTCGGAATTCAAGTGGATTTTAAAAGAAAGTTGTACTTATTGCACAACGATATATTCCTAATTTGGCATTCGTGCATTTGTTTAAAAAATGTTTCGATATTCAAAAACACTCTCTCATCTTTTCCTGGCTGGAACTGGATTGTATTGCTACAAGGAATTGAGTAATTTTCCAGTACCGTTCTGCAAGATCTCTTATGTTGTTATTGCTGTCTATTCCTTCATAGGGATATGGAGATGGGGTATGTATTAGTTAATAATTAAACAGCATTATGTAACCTTTGTGACTCAGTTTTTTCATCTGAGGATTGTATACAAAAATCATATACACCTAATTTGAAAAACATATTATTAAAACGTTATGTTTCGGAATTCAAGTGGATTTTAAAAGAAAGTTGTACTTATTGCACAACGATATATTCCTAATTTGGCATTCGTGCATTTGTTTAAAAAATGTTTCGATATTCAAAAACACTCTCTCATCTTTTCCTGGCTGGAACTGGATTGTATTGCTACAAGGAATTGAGTAATTTTCCAGTACCGTTCTGCAAGATCTCTTATGTTGTTATTGCTGTCTATTCCTTCATAGGGATATGGAGATGGGGTATGTATTAGTTAATAATTAAACAGCATTATGTAACCTTTGTGACTCAGTTTTTTCATCTGAGGATTGTATACAAAAATCATATACACCTAATTTGAAAAACATATTATTAAAACGTTATGTTTCGGAATTCAAGTGGATTTTAAAAGAAAGTTGTACTTATTGCACAACGATATATTCCTAATTTGGCATTCGTGCATTTGTTTAAAAAATGTTTCGATATTCAAAAACACTCTCTCATCTTTTCCTGGCTGGAACTGGATTGTATTGCTACAAGGAATTGAGTAATTTTCCAGTACCGTTCTGCAAGATCTCTCATGTTGTTATTGCTGTCCATTCCTTCATAGGGATATGGAGATGGGGTATGTATTAGTTAATAATTAAACAGCATTATGTAACCTTTGTGACTCAGTTTTTTCATCTGAGGATTGTATACAAAAATCATATACACCTAATTTGAAAAACATATTATTAAAACGTTATGTTTCGGAATTCAAGTGGATTTTAAAAGAAAGTTGTACTTATTGCACAACGATATATTCCTAATTTGGCATTCGTGCATTTGTTTAAAAAATGTTTCGATATTCAAAAACACTCTCTCATCTTTTCCTGGCTGGAACTGGATTGTATTGCCTACAAGGAAATTGAGTAATTTTCCAGTACCGTTCTGCAAGATCTCTCATGTTGTTATTGCTGTCCTATTCCTTCATAGGGATATGGAGATGGGGTATGTATTAGTTAATAATTAAACAGCATTATGTAACCTTTGTGACTCAGTTTTTTCATCTGAGGATTGTATACAAAAATCATATACACCTAATTTGAAAAACATATTATTAAAACGTTATGTTTCGGAATTCAAGTGGATTTTAAAAGAAAGTTGTACTTATTGCACAACGATAATCCTAATTTGGCATTCGTGCATTTGTTTAAAAAATGGTTCGATAATCAAAAAGCACTCTCTCATCTTTTCCTGGCTGGAACTGGATTGTATTGCTACAAGGAATTGAGTAATTTTCCAGTACCGTTCTGCAAGATCTCTCATGTTGTTATTGCTGTCCATTCCTTCATAGGGATATGGAGATGGGGTATGTATTAGTTAATAATTAAACAGCATTATGTAACCTTTGTGACTCAGTTCTTTTCCCTCATTGTTTGTATTTTATAAAACCTGAGAAAATTAACAGTCCAAAAGAATGCCCCCAGGGATCCAGTATGGGACCAACACTGGCTTCTCGTAATAGAGGGACGGTTCCGGACAATCGACGAGCAAGAGCGCAGGTGGAGACAAGAATAGGTCGACCCGAAAGACATAACAGAAAACAACACAGACAAACTGTCAAAAAAAACACAAGGGAAAACATGAGAGTCGAACTTCAAAAACTCTGCCTGACAAACAATTCTGATTGCGAAGACGATCCCAAAGAAACGGTGGAAGCTGAAAACCAATATGAACGTATCGACAAAGGGACAAGTCTTAAACCCTGGATGACAGAAGAAATAACAAGAGAAGCTTTGTTCCCGCTAAAGCTTCTGGTACAAAAGTGCTAGGATCAGCGACAGGACAAGTTTCTCTGTTTTATGGATTACCAAAGAGCTTTCAATAATGTCACACATTATTTACTTCTAGCAAGACTACGAGAAATCGGAATAAATGAGAAGGAGTTTCAAATCATAAAACAACTATATTGGAACCAGAAGGCCGAGGTGAAGATAAGTGACACAGTATCAACCGATGCTTTCGATGTAACCAAGGGAGTGCGATAGGGCTGTATTTTGTCTCCGATGCTTTTTAACATTTATCTCGAGAAAATATTTCAGATTGCTCTCCAAAATGAACCCATGGGTATCAAGGTCAATGGAAAACCCAGCAATAATATCAGATACGCCGACGATACCGTGGTGTCGTCCTCCACCTTGGAGGATCTTCAGCATGTATTACATAAGATAAATAGCATTGGTGGGCGGTACGGTCTGCATATTAACATCTCCAAAACGAAATCCTTGGTGATCAGTAGACAAATAAAAGAGGTTACTCTCGAGGTAGAGGGCGATAACGTCGAACAAGTGAAGAGATTTAGGTACCTCGGATCTGTTGTTAACAGCGCGTGGGTCTGCGACGAGGAAATTAAAACTCGAATCGGCATGGCCAAAACGGCAAATCGACGACATCAGGGTGTTCTCCTACAGCAATGCTTACCCCTGGACCTCCGACTAAGAGTGATAAAATGCTATGTGTGGCCTATCCTGTTGTACGGGGCCGAAACATGGTCAATCAAAGTAAGATCACTCAATCGCATTGAAGCGTTCCAGATGTGGACTCTTCGCAGACTATTTAAAATCTCATACACCGAACACATTACAAACGAGGAAGTACTGCGGAGAGCAGGTATAGACAGCTCCTAAATATAGTTAAAACCCGGAATGTGTCATACATGGGACACATCCTGAGAGGGCCTCGCTACGCCATCCCAAAGCTGATCCTGCAGGGCAAGATGGAGGACCGAAGGGGACCCGGACGAAAACAGCACTCGTGGCTCCTAAACATCAGGAATTGGAGCGGGGTGCCAGCTGTGGCAACCATATTTCGTCGGGCAGGAGACAGCGCCCTTACAATCATTCAAGGAATGTGCGGAAGATCCCCAACGCGTAGGATGCACATGGGACCAGAAAAAGAAGAAGGAGGAAATGGAAAGGAAGTATTCTCTACCAGTCTATATAGTCGATCCACTCGTGAAATAATTTTATTTAAATTTTTAAATAAAAAAAATAAAGTGTCTTTAAATAAAAAAATTAAAGTCATTATACAGGGTGAGTTTTTTTCGATGACCAGTACAGAGATCTTCGGAACTAGAACAGCTACTAAGAAGGTCAAATGGACAAAGAATTGTAATTTTGCATGCTCTACTCGAACCCAATTTTATTTCTCTAAAATTTGACAGCTGTCAATAGATAGTTGGGAAAAACTTATTTATGGTAAATTTTTAAATTACTCCTAGTACCGATGATATTAATTTGACAGAAAAACATTAAATAGAAAACTTATAGGAAATTGATTATATATATACTGATAGGATTTGATAGGATTTCACATCTGCAACCCCGAGCCTGGCCTCAAGGAGAATTATATGCATCACGACGAAGTAACTTAAGTGAAAACCACAATGATCATGCAGATATAGAATTCTGCATAGAGGGTGTGAGTAAAAAGGAGCTTAAGACCAAAGCCAAGAGGATGCCCAGAGCAGTAGTAAATGGTTTCGCTACAATTAATTTGACAGAAAAACATTAAATAGAAAACTTATAGGAAATTGAATTCCAAAGAAAATGGCATAAGACATTTCAGTAGTCAGGAAATAGAATATACAAAACGAAAATAAGACATTTCTCCAAAATAACTGTAATTTTTGACATATGACACAAATTTGAGTTTTTTTAAATGGAAACCATCCTTGATTATTATTCATCCTTGATTCATCGAATAGAGCATTTTATTACGATTTCTGTGATATATCACACCTTAGGTTTTTTTCGAAAATAAAGTGCCCGCGAACAATTTATACTTTTTCAATTTAGTTGATCGAAGTTAGCTATGGAAAATAGTATAAGACATATAGCATTGTTTCCATCGCAACAGATAATAACATCACCTTTCAATTTTTGACATCCAAGTTTAAATTCAACATAGAAATCTAAGTTAGTTTTATTGTAAAAATGAATTATTCCAATCAAGAAAAGCGCGACATGACTGAAACCTACATTAGATGTGATAAAAATGCTGGACGAGCCTCCGATTACTATTTTGAGAGGTGTTTTGACAGTCGTCAACCGTCCTTGAAAACATTCAAGCGATTATACAATTTGGGCACTTATGGTGAGATAAAGTAATGGGATAGTGGTAAGATAAAGTAATAAATGAAGCTGTGAATGTTAATGTCTTGGCCATTTTAAGCAAGAATCCACGGACTTCAACCAGAGAGATCGCAGCAGAATCCGGGACTTCCCAAAGCACCGTGATCAGAGTTTAAAAATAAACACAAATTCCATCCGTATAAATTATCAGTATCACAAACCTTACATCCAGGGGATGAGGAGCTGCGTGTGAATTTTTGTACATGGTTCCGAAACAAATGCCAACAAGACATCCAATTCCCTTATGAAATATTGTGGACCGATGAAACTCGATTTACAAATTGTGGTATGTTTAATCGACACAATGAACATCTTTGGAATCAAACAAATCCCCACCACGTTGAGCAAAGGAGACCACAAATTAAATTTGGGTTTAACGTTTGGAGCGGAATGGTAGGCTCAAAAATTCTTGCACCATTTATTTCTGAAGGCACGCTAAATGGGAGTCGGTATCTTCAATTCCTTCGCAATAACCTGGATTTTATGTTGGACGATTTATGTATATATATATAAATGTATATATATATACATTTATAACAGTTTATTATTATTATTATTATTATTAATTATTATAATTGTAATACTGTACAAAGTAGCTAGAAAATGAAATCAACTGGCTTCCAATGAGCATTAGCAAGTTGAAAGCTTTTTGCTTCAGTTCTTACTTTCTCAGCGTAATACTGCTGAGAAACTAATTTCTTCTGAAAACATGAATATTCATTTCAAATACATTTACTTTTTGTTTCTGCTTCTTGTTGGTTTATAGTCTATCGATTCACTTCATAGCACCGTCATGATCGACTATTTCTTTGGACATTCGCCGTATCGTTTACGCATAAAAATTCAAAAGTTGGAATGATCAGAAAATGTTTTGATACAAAAACAAAAAAAATGCGGCCTTCCACAAGTGGAATGGAGATTTAGTTCAAAAGCTCTGTAAATCAAGCTCAATTTTAATGCAAAGCTGCAATTATATTAAGGCACATAGATCGATGTCTGACTTATTTCAAATCTGTTCTATCGCGAATTAATGGAAGTTTGCCAATGGAGCGTGGAAACTCTCGTCACGGTTTCCTGAGTTTGAGTCAGTTCACGCACTGTTGCTACGTGCGTAAGGTCTCCCAGTTGCCCTGGAAACCGACGGGGGAAAGCGATGACGTCATAGCCTGGATATCCTGCTACAGACGGGAGTTCCAGAAATGTGAAGGGAAACGGTGTTTTACCAAATTGCCAACTCTTGCATGAATGTGAAATTTAGAAGAAAATAACTCAATGGGAATACAGCAATGGAACTTCCTTTTGTTCTCAGAACGAATTAAGTTTTAACCAGAATAAAGTCTTACCACGTGAACGGCTATATGTATAGGGCGTTAGTTTATACTTGTCACAGATAACATCAACTACTTTGATAAACATATAATTACACATACACCACACTTACGTTACAACTAATAATATTAATTTAATGGCAGTTCGTCAGGTGGTCGATCGAGATAATACATCTGAAACCAATTTAGAAAAAGTAATTGAGTAACCAGTTCAACAAGAAAAGGGGTATGATTGTTAATTATAGAAACTTGTAAATACATCAGGTTCAGCTACAAGCATCAAACGTGCCTCGACAAGATATGACTCAATCCAGAGTCCCCACTTGGAGCCAACAGTTATCAACCCATAATTCTTATGGAAACTTTAATGGATGATATCTTTCACTATCTCTGAACCCCGCAAGACTACAACCGAAGTTGCATCCTGCCACCGCTAATCCTGAGTTGTTAAGAGGTATTAAGGGAACAGCGCGCGAAATACCTCCTCAGGAAAAGCCTCCAACCACCGCTACTCCTGAGTTGTTAAGAGGTATTAAGGGAACAGCGCGCGAAATACCTCCTCAGGAGAGCCTTACCAGTCATCGGCGTTTATCATGATAAATAGTCTCTTAATTGGCCATACTAAGTGCTGCTGGAATCAGCACACAGCCAGCACCCGCCTACTAGCGTTCTCAATCTCAACGGGTTCAGAGCACAGGTACTGCGGGAACAACGCGCAAACAGTACCCGTCCCTAACAATATTACTCAAACTGACTAAATAGATTACTACTTAACGAGCTGCACTCGTTTCCTTTTTATGGTTTTATACGAAGCGTTAACAGTATCTAACTTTAAATGAACATTGAAGAGAAACAGTTAAATATTAAGAAAGGTAAATAAATATAGAAGAAAGACAGAATGAATATTGAACTATAGTTGAAGAGGTTACTATCGTTAACGTTTTACCAAATAGAAATATGCTGAATAGGCTACTCTGTGAGAAACACTCACTACTTAACATTATCGTTAATCGTTCATCAAATAGAAATATGCTGAAGAGGCTACTCTGTGAGAAACACTCACTAATGAACATTATCATTAATGTTTTACCAAATAGAAATATGCTGAATAGGCTACTCTGTGAGAAACACTCACTACTAAACATTATCGTTAATCGTTCATCAAATAGAAATATGCTGAAGAGGCTACTCTGTGAGAAACACTCACTAATGAACATTATCATTAATGTTTTACCAAATAGAAATATGCTGAATAGGCTACTCTGTGAGAAACACTCACTTCTTAACATTATTGTTAATGTTTCACCAAATAGAAATATACTGAAGAGGCTACTCTGTGAGAAACACTCACCTGGTAAATAACTATCACGGACTGGCACTATCAATGTTGGTGAAAGTGGCACTGATTTTAAGTAGGGACTAATGGCATTACGAATAATGTTTCCCTTATTTATATCAATGTTCCCACCCTCAGATTAGGTGGAGTTTCGATCAAGTTAGTTCCCGGATTCGAGTATTGGGAGGAGTTAAGATTGGAATTCGACCATCGATTCTAAACACCTGGGAAAGTTGTCTCGGAAGTGATGAAGAAAGCCGTCTTTGTGATTTATCGACAAAGACTGCGGGTGGTAGCTAATAAGGCGCTCTTCAATAATTTGCGCATTGTCTTAGCTTTTAGCAGCAATTCGCGAGGTTTGTATTGATAACGTATGAAACAATGAATGAATGAGACGAACTGTCTAAAGACGACACCTGCTATCCACCTGGGCATCCTCTTGGAATTTATTTGGCCCTGTGTCTACTTACGTCTTACATATGAAACATGCAAATGTTCCTAGAAATTGGATGAATCTCACTGGCCATTTTTATCTGCGATTTTCGGCTTAACAGCTCCTGCGGTCAGAAGGCTAAAGAAGAACGTCCTGTTGCTTCTCTGTGATTAAATAGAAAACGAATGATTTTCGGGAACTTGAAACAAGCAACTGCCTTGAACTCTGCCTGAACTGAACGACTCTAGCCTTAAATAATCTATTTAAAATTTAGCTTCTGGAAGTGACAATTTCTCGAGAGAAATTGGATTTAATTTAATCAAAATCAAAAAGTAGTCGGCGTTCGTTGACCGCTAATGTTTTTTCCTGTGTGGTTAATGATGGTTCCTTCACGGCAACTCGGTGCGACGAATCTGCAGAACGCGCTCTACGTGAAGGTCATACGCACAAGAAAAGGCCTCGTGGTGGTTGAACCAACGTTTACTTTCGATATATACCTGCCTTTAGGTCGTTCACCTTCTTTTAGGGTCGAACGCCTTCGAGAGCCATCGGTTGTACACCTAAGAGGAAGCGAAACCGCTTAAGAGGATTTACTGTGCTACAACAATGGCAGTTACAATAAAAGGACTTTAATGATGGAAGATATAGGAGTTGACGTTCTGCGGCTTCGAACTATGTTTCCTCTTCAGCTCTAGGTGAGGCTCGCAGAATGATCTTCAATGTGGTTATGTAATTACGTATATTTTCCTGACTGTACCTTAATTCATTCCAATGTATTCCTGGGTTTCTGTCAATTTTTTTGTTTATTATTTAAAATGTTACATAATTAATTAGCGTGTTTATTCAGTGTTACACGTGAAGATCGGAAAATACTACGAGGATTCTATGACAGTCACAACAGTCTACACACCGATCGATTCGACATAGGATAGAGACATTATTTTGAATATTATTACCGGTGAGGAACACACAAAATATAACTTTGCTGGATCAAATCATGAATATCTCATTGAATCTAAATTATGGCCAGAGGAGAAGAGGTAATTTCAATAAATAAGGGAAATCACTCACGGTACTATTAGATTAAACAGTTCGACATGTAGCACGCATCGTTCTCCGGCGGTGCATCAGTGAAACAAAAGACAATGAATCAAGACATGAATAACTTGATCAAGGCGAAGGATCACCAAATTGACACGCTCACTGAGAGCAACAAGGAGCTGATGCTCATGGTTAAAGCGCTGCGAGAGCCCATAGCGGCACTGAGAAAAGATATACAGAGCCTAAAAACTGGAGAAAATGGCAGAAAAACCAATATGACGGAAATCAAGCGGCCAACGCTGAAAACAGACGCCAAGCCGACAAAAGGGGCCCCTACAGCCTCGAAAAAGGTAACCTTGCCAGAGAAATCAAATAAGAGGAAAATCGAAGACGATATGGCCGAAGTCCCTGTCCCCAAAAAAGCGGGATCAGAGTCTGTGCTGGAACCTGAAACAGACATGGAGGTGGAAAACCCCAATAAGCCAATCAAATATGCAGCTGCAGCACGGAAAATCCCGCGGGTAAATGTAAAGGGCCATGAGCAATGTACCCAGATAATGGCCTATCTGGAAAAAGAAGGCATCAACCTTGACAAATCAATGATGACCAAAGAGGGATATAGGATGTACCCAAAAACCGCTCTTGACCACCGCAAACTAACGCAGTATCATACGTACTCTCTCCCAGATGAAAAATTGACTTATGCAGTCATACGAGGACCACCCACAGACAGCGATCTATCTGCGCTGGAAAGGGAAAACCAGCAGAAAAAACAAAGCAGACGCTACCACTTATCATGGCCAAGACCAAAAATAATAAGATCTTTGATGTCACCCGACTCAACCATCTAGTCATTCGAGTGGAGATCAGACGCAAAGACAAAGGACCCAGACAATGCTATCGGTGTCAGAGATATGGACACGCGCAATTAAATTGCCACTACAAACAGCGCTGCGTTAAGTGCTCAGAGGAACATGATGCATCCCAATGCCCTCTCCAAAAACCCGCCGATGGGGGAGAGAATTGCCAAATGTGCGCTATGCAACGAAGACGGCCATCCAGCCAACTGGAACGGGTGCCCAATGTACCCCAGAAAAAAGCCTCAAACACAGCAACGGACAGTGACGCGCACAACAACTAAAGACAACACCAACAACGACCTGGAAAGTAGGATACTTAGCCAAATCACTTCTAACCTATGCGTCACCATACGAACGGCCATCCACGCAAATCATGTGCGATAAGCCAAAAGCGCTAACAATTGCATCCTGGAGTGTTAAGGGACTGAGGGCTAGACGCATGGAGATAGAAAATTTCCTTGCAGAACACAGCCCAGACGTAATGGCGTTACAGGAAACTCGGATACCAAAAGCAACCAGAGTTACCTTCCACAATAATGTACTCTAGAGATATGATAACCCCCACCCTAACCATGGTGGTGCAGGAATCCTCGTTAAACGACAAATAGATCACCAATTCATAGGAGTCAATGACACTGAGGCAGATGCAGTCACAGTTGAAATAAACATGCAACATGAACAGCTGAAAATAACCTCAATCTACAAACCACCTTTGGACAAAGTAGACCCGGAAGATATTGCCGACCTACTCAGAGGACAGCAACCCCGAATCTTAATTGGCGATCTCAATTGTAAAAACCCTGCATGGAATCGCAGAAAATTCAATAGAGCGGGCAGAAGACTGGCCGATATGGTCGAAGCACAGGGAGCAGTAGTTATAGGCCCTGAAGAACCAACATACCTACCAGCTGGCCGAGGACTCCCAGAAGTGCTGGATGTTGCAATCCTAAAAAACATAGGACATCAGACGACTATCAATGCGATAAACGATGGCTCTTCCGACCACAACCACAATCCAATTATGCTAACGTTAGGCAACATCACTGGAAAAACTGACACGACCACCAAAAGCCGAACCTGCTGGGAACAGTTTAAGCGACAAGTGAAACCTAGTCAACATCCCTGTATTTGAAAATACAGAAGAACTTGAACAGGCAACAGGCGATCTTGAATCAGCAATTCTTCAGACACAGCTCGAGAACCAAAATCACAACAGAGCCCAGGTCTAAGCACCCCTATGGCGAGCCACCACACCATATTAAGCGGCTCGTACAAATGCATCGAAGGCTGAGACGAGCTTAGAAAAACCTACCAAACAATGAGAACAGGCGCACTCTGGCGCATGCAACGCAGCCTGCGGACTGAGAAATTTCACATTCCACCTATGCATGGCGCAAATGGGATAGTATATACAAACCAGGACAAAGCTGAAACCCAGCAGAAGACGAAGAGCAAGAGAGACAAGTGCGACCAACTGTGCGAGACTTGCGACGGGCAGCAGAAATAGAGGAAGTCAAGCCGACATCCCCCAGAGAAATTGCAGGGATCATCAAATGCCTGAAACGAAGAAAAGCTCCCGGCAAGGATGCCATCACCAATGTGATGCTCAAGAACCTCCCGCAAAAAGGAATAGTAGCCATCACCAACCTCATTAATGCTGTTCTGCGAACTAGACACCTACCCACCAGCTGGAAGCATCCGGACATACTCATGTTTAGCAAGCCTAAAAAATATAATGTGATTTAGCCTGCTGCCAACCATCAGCAAGGTTGCCGAAAGAGTGATTCTTCGAAGGCTCAAAGATGAGGTCAAAGCACTGAATCTCCTCTCCCCAGAGCAGTTTGGGTTCAGGAATAAACACTCTACTGAACGTTGGACCGTTGGAAACACTGATAACCAACATGGTATAATATATATGGTATAACCAACATGGTATATAAAACATGGTATAAAAAACAAATTCCAATGTATTCCTGGGTTTTCAGTCAATTTTATTGTCACTAATTATGGTGTTGTGTGATGACAGCGCAGGGTTCATCACATAACACCATAATTAGTGACAATAAAATTGACTGAAAACCCAGGAATACATTGGAATGAATTAAAGTACAGTCAGGAAAAAGAATATACAAAATAAAAAACAAATACAAGATTAATGAAGAATGGATAAAAAAATTTAACAACAATAAACATACCAAACAACGTCAAATATATACTATCACTTGGTCCAAAGTTTTCTATTAACAAAAAACTCCACTGAACTTCAACTACTCCGAATAGTACAGCAAACATCGCACAATGCAGACAGAGGTCTCACCACTGGCATGCTGCTTCTAGACGTAGAAAGAGCGTTCCATAGGGTCTGGCATGATGGCCTAATTTGCAAATTGGTAGATTCAGGCATCTCAAAGCGCATGTGCCAACTAATGGACAGGTACATTCGAAGAAGGACGTTTCAAATTAAAATCGATCACTCCAAATCTAGCGGACGAACACCAGAAGCGGGTGTCTCCCAAGGAGCTGTCCTTTCCCCACTCCTGTATAATGTATACACCCATGATATTCCGAGGTCTGCGCTGAACGCCGATGATACAGCCATCCTAACAGCACACAAACGAAAAGACATTGCAACTAAAAATCTTCAAGCTGCCATCGACCTGATAAGTGATTGGTTTATCCTTTGGAAAATTAATATAAACTCCGACAAAAGCCAAGCCATTTTCCTGGGATGAAAATTGGACACGTGCAGCAAGCGGATTATCATTGAGGATAAAGAAGTCGCCTCGACCAGTACCATCAAATACCTGGGGGTTATCCTAGACCAGCATCCAGAGAGTTTCGCATCGTTGTTTGCCGAGTGTGGACGTGCTGCGGAGCTAAATCGTGCGACATTTACGATAAAATAGTGTTTGTTATCTGTACTGCGTTTTTTTCAAAGAAAGGTTAAAACATTCCTTATCGGGCAACTACCGGGTTTGCTCGATAAGATAGATGAATCCCGGAAGCTCTCTGGAATCCGAGTCGGACCAGGGCTCCCAAGGGAGCTACTGTCTTAGGCCCAGGACCAAGAAGAGGGGTAGGGTGCCCAAGTCCGACCCAACATCGCCAGCGTCACCAACCCCGGCTCCAAAAAAATCGGCGATGGAGGAGGCTGTAGGGGTGTCGCAGGCTACTTCGGCGGGCGCAGCGGATGACGGGTTCGTCGTCCCGCGAAGGACTGTGGCATGGAACACGCTGATTGTTGCTCCAGAGGCCTCCACGACGCTGAAAAACCGCTTACGCCATCCAGCCGCCATCGTAGATGAGCCTCCAACACTTCCCACCAGCATAGGGACTGAACGGGAAGCAATTGCTGAGAGCCCTACAGCGGTTGCAAGCAAACCCAAGAAGGCAGAAAAGCCGCCGCCAATTGTGATCGCTGGAAAACCCAGCAATCACACAATGCTGATTGGTGGTCTAAAAACCATCACCAGTCAGCCGTTCACGCTGAAGTACACGAAGGCTTCGTTATTCGTGTACTGTAGCAGCATTATGGACTGGGCGGCTAAAACGATCCCTGGAGGAAGACCAAAGCCCTTTCCACACCTACGTCCCTTCGTCGCAAACAACAGACGCGTTCGTCCTGAGGGGCCTGGAGGGGAATGTCGATCCGACTGCCATCAAGGAGGATCTGACAGACAAAGGACTGGAGGTGAGAAGTGTCTTCAAAATGAAGACACTCTTCAGGCCGCTCTACCTGGTCGTCACTAGCGACATGGCAACCCTCCGAAGGCTTAACGCCGAGACCAGGGTGGTGTGCAGTGTCAGGGTTTCGTGGGAAACCCGCAAAAACCGGAAGACCCTGACACAGTGTCGTCGATGCCAGGACTGGGGCCATGTCTCCGGGAACTGCCACCGGGACTTTAAATGCTCCCGATGCGCTGGGGGTCATGAAATCACCGCGTGCCCCGTTGGAGCTACACTAAAATGCGCTAACTGCAGTGGGCCTCATCGTATACAGGAGATCAAAGCAACGATCCCATACAGGAGACTGCCATGCAGGCAGTCAGTAATAGAGAACGTTGGCGTTGAGCTTCATGATGGTGTTTTGATCTACTGTGGGTACTCTACTTCTACTCGCTTACAGGCCACTGACGTTGATCCATTTTTTTCAAACACCAATAGGGTGTTGCTTATGGAAGATTTCAACGCCCGCCATCCAGTATTTAATAACCCTGGACGGAAAAACGCAGCTGGCAATTTCCTAGCGAGCTACGTTCGCGACAATGGCCTACTAGTTATGCCCACTTCATCTCCAACGCATTATCCAAACAGTGGAATGAACCCATCTTTCCTTGATTTCGGAATAGCCAAAGGACTCGCCAATCTCACGGGGATGGTGGTTATAGACGCCCTCAGCAGTGACCATTTGCCCATTTACCTCGACATTAGGGATTTAAAGCGCACACAAACGAACGGCTTTCGATATTCATACGAAAATTTCGATTTTCGCGAATATCGGAAACGACTACAAGACCTGACGTGAATTCCGGGCCAGATTGATACTGTCGAAGCTCTAGAGCATGCGGTAAAAGGTCTGACCAGGAATATACAACGGACAAAGCAAGCTTTGGCCAAAAAAGTTCCGAACAGACCGCGGCGCGACAACCTTCCTGAGGAAATCTTGAACCTTATTAAGGCGAAAAATAGAATCAGGAAGCGTTGGCAGCGATTGAGGCAATCTGCCGATCGCATAAGCAGCAGAACTTGCACGAGACATCCAGAGCGAAATTTCCGCATACAGGAATTTTACCTGGGCGGAAAAGTTGCGAAACTTATCTCCCCGTGACAATTCTTTGTGGAAACTGTCGAGAAGTCTACGAAAAGCTAGAAAGTCCCCGCTCTTGAAAAAGAGGGGCGGAGTGACATTATCACCAGCGACAAATGCGAGCTGCTCGCCTACTTTTTGGCAGAAGTACACAAAGTACAACCAGCCCTTCAGGATAACGAAATAGAAAGACAGACCGCTGTGTTCGTAGAACGGAAGTATCCTATATCACCCTCGATTTTGCATTCCTATATAACAACCCCGTCGGAGATACAATCGTGTCTTCAGCGCCTCCCTAGCCGAAAAGCCCCCGGGCCAGACGGCATCCCTTATTTACTCCTCAAAAACTTACCGCGGAGAACTATAGTGCTAATAGCGCAAATAGTCAACGCAGTCCTTAAATTGCAACACTTCCCACAGGACTGGAAAACGCTGTAATAATTCCTATCTTAAAGCCGGGCAAAAACCCGACTGATCCCGCCTCTTATAGGCCAATTTCCCTCCTAAACTCCCTCGGCAAATTAACCGAGAAGGTTTTCCTATCGAGACTACAGGCAGCAGCCGAGCTTCGAAGTTTAATCCCGGATGAACAGTTTGGCTTTCGAGCAAGACACAACACAACGCTGCAGACTGCTAGGATCGCAACGGATGCCTATGAAGCATTTAATAAGCTTCAAAGTACGGTAATGCTGCTTCTCGATATGGAAAGGGCCTTCGACACAGTCTGGCACACAGGCCTGCTGTATAAGTTGTTTGCCGTACATTCACTGCCACTCTACCTAGTTTCCCTTATAGCGTCTTACCTAAAAAACCGTACCATCCAGGTGAAAGTGGAGAATTCCACTTCTGCCAAAAGACGCATCGCGGCAGGAGTACCACAAGGTACAGTCATTTCGCCGTTGCTATATACATTATATACAGCAGACATTCCAAAACTTCCCACTACAAAAATAGCACAATTCGCGGATGATACGGCTATCTACACATCGTCTTTCTATGCTCAGGCTGCGAAATCTCACATTGCGCATCACCTGAGTTTATTGACGCCGTATTTCGATAAATGGAAACTTAAAGTGAATCCCAGGAAGAGTGAACTTATTATCTTCTCGCGTAAATTTACTAAAAATAAAATCCTATCGCCACTCATGGTGCAAAATACTCCAATCCAGCCAGTAAAAGAGGTGAGATACCTGGGATTCAAACCAGACGCCCGACTTCACTTCAACAAGCATGTTGACTATGCTGTACAAAAGACTTTCATGGCCCGAAGAAAGTTGTACTCTCTTCTGGCGCCAAATTCATTTCCGTCACCTCAAAACAAACTTCTGCCCTACACCTCCACCATAAGGCCCATACTGACCTACGGCTCCCCTATCTGGTACTCTGTCTGTGATTTCACGAGACGACGTGTTCAAAGGACCCAAAATAGGTTCCTGAGAGGCGTCCTATCGGCTGAAAGATACACCAGAATACCCGAAATGCACGAAGCTACAGGGATGGCCTATATAGCCGACTATATAGATACCATCGCTGAAAAATTTTATCATAGCGGAGTGCAAGGCTCAGTCCTTACGCGAAATATCACCCAAGTAAGAGCAAAAGATCGCCCAACCCATGGTCCCCTGTATAAGCGACTTCCCATATTTTATGAGGATTTTGTCCCTGACAGTACGTGACGACAAACAAACATTGCCTGCCAGTTGCAGACAGTCGTTTCTAGCAGGCTGGAAACGCACAAATCCAACATAACGTGACTTGATGGGTTCGTCCTGCCTCGTTCTGGCTGGTGTTGGCTGGTCCTTGCACCGATCGGGGCGGGGGCGGATGGATTTGGTCATCTAGTTGAAACTGCCGGCGGTTAACGCCACGGCTGACAGTATCAAACTTAAAGGTCGAAGCAAAAGGGGGTTTTGGCTTCCCTTCAGGAAGACCTTTTTTCCTTAATGAATGCCCCTCGAATAAAACCAAAACCGCCACTTCAAGACTATCTCCTGACGTTGTCGTGCGTATGGCTAGCTCGGGAATGTCCATGTTACGGCACTGCCCAGATAATGGACGACTTAGCGCGCCTATTTAGATCATGGGCAAAGAGCAACCGGCCGAACGTCTGGCTAGACATGGGAGTTATGTTTTTTAACTTTGTTTGTGAATTTTATTAATGGGAATGTTCAATAAATTTTTATCTATCTATCTATCTATCTATCTAGACCAGCGACGCACGTACCGTTTCCATATACAGGCAGTTGTGGACAAGGCCAAAAGCTGCATCGCCCAACTCTATCCACTCTTGAATAGAAAAAGTCAGCTCAGCTTGAAAAACAAACTTACACTGACTGATTAAAGTAGTAATTTGACCTGCGCTACTGTTTGCCTCAACTGCGTGGGGGCCCGCAGCAGACTCTTCAATTCAAAAAATTCAAAGCATGGAAAATAAACTGCTGCGGATGGCGCTTGATGCACCTTGGTTCATTAGGAATGCCCACATTTACAGAAACTTGGCCTGGCAACCCTTCAGACAAGCCCTGAAGGAGAAGGCGCAAGCAACCTTTCGTCGAGCAGTGCAAGTGTAGTGATTGTGACAAGTGAACTGACACAAGGTCATACCGCGGACACTCAAAGGCGCTCAAGTGAGGCTTGTGGAGTGCATACGACACGTGACATGCAAACTAGACATTCTCATGCAGTTTGCCCCCATCGGACAGTGCATCTAAGTGCGGAACAATTAGTGTACACTCAGTCATCTAGGGACAAGTCCACCGCATCCATCAGCGGATGACGGTAAAATAGAAGCAACATGGTATGCCGGGTACCTGATCCGACACCAAATTTCGACAAACAGATTTAGAGGCTATGCCTGGAATCCTTTTAAATAGGGTTTTTTTTTTAAGTTGGTTTAAATCCAACACTACCCACAGCACGGAAAACTAGCTACAACCTGAAAATTATTTATCAGGTGAGTGTTTCTCACAGAGCTGCCTCTTCAGCATATTTACTATTGGTTAAATATTAAAGATAGTAACCTCTTCAACTGTAGTTCCATATTCATTCTGTCTTTCTTTTATATTTATTTACCTTTCTTAATATTTAACTGTTTCTCTTCAATATCCATTTAAAGTTAGATACTGTTAACGCTTTGTATAAAACCATAAAGAGAAAACGAGTGCAACTCGCTAGATGCAAAGTACCAAGTACTGGCTGTGGAGGTCCCGCAGTACTTGAGTCAGACTTCTATTTAGTCAGTGTTCAAATAACATTTGAACATTGTAGTAGAGATTTGTTGGGCTTGTGACTTTTTTCTATATTGAATTCCGAAAATGGTGCGCCCCTGTCGAAGATCTTCGGGCCGGTCACCACAAGTGCTATTTCCGGGTTTAGCGATTGAAAGGTTGATTCTCCAGCTTATCATAGTCGCGATAATTTTAGCATCCTGTAGATAAGTGGTCATTGTTTTCTTTTGAGTGGCTCACTTGTCAGAGCTGACCGATGACCATTGTCTCAAATTTGAAGGATGTGCGAAATCACAATATTGCGTTCGGCGGGAGGTCTACTTTTGGTACCCTTTAGAATCAGCCCACATTCCAATGGGGCGACCATCCAAGGGGCCGAAACCCAAATCGTGGGAAACATCTTTCCCTCACCCTGCTTCTCTAATTTTGACCACGCAAGTCGAAAGAAGGGACGAAAAACTCTAAACAGTCTTCAGAGAGTCGTCGCCAGACACTTGTCGGGAGCAGTCGCCACACACTCTTCGGGACTACACCCAGTAGTCATCTCAACAGAGTCTTTGATATAGACTCGTCGGGAAAACACAGTCTGCGCCAGAGACTCGTCGGGACAAGAGAGTCATCGCCAGACACTTGTCGGGAGCAGTCGCCACACACTCTTCGGGACTACACCCAGTAGTCATCTCAACACAGTCTTTGATATAGACTCGTCGGGAAAACACAGTCTTCGCAAGACACTTGTCGCAAACAGTCGTGATCATACACTCTTCGGGACTACACCCAGTAGTCATCTCAACACAGTCGTCTCCACACACTTGTCGCAAACAGTCGTGATCACACACTCGTCGGGACTACACTCTGTAGTCATCTCATCACCTCAAACAGTCTTTGATATAGACTCGTCGGGACTACACCCAGTAGTCATCTCAACACAGTCGTCTCAACACACTTGTCGCAAACAGTCGTGAGCATACACTCTTCGGGACTACACCCAGTAGTCATCTCAAGACAGCCTTCGCCACACACAAATAGTCACAAGTCTACAAAGGTAGAACTGCCCAGCCCAATCGCACACTGAAGTAATAAACGGTGGTTACCAGTACTGGTTTCCCACTTGGCAAAAGGCCATAACGCTTATTATTTCCTCGACTGCCCCAACTATACCCACCAAACACTGATCTCAAACCCTTTGGTCCTTCGAGTAACACATAGTTCTCCCCAAATTATTCCGGTGGTGCAACGAGCCGGATCATTTGGTTCTTCTCCGGAACATTCGGTCTTTCGAGCCGGAACATTACTGCCCGCCTTGAAGCGACATAGCTTCAACTAATTAGCCTAACTTAAACAAACAAATTGCGACATCAATTGAGCAAGTAAAACATACAAGCATTACTATATACTAACTTATTCTAACAAAGCACGTAAATTTAAATTTTCTATTGTAAGAGGACAAATCTTTGTTATACTACGGGTAATAATTCCATCAATAGTTCGAATTTTTACTAGTCGAACCTTACCATCACTGCCAGGCATAATTTCAACAATTCGGCCTAGCGGCCACTCAAGGGGTTTGCAATCTTCGGATCTAACCAAGACCATATCGTTTATTTGTATGTTGTTGCCATGAATTAAGTGACACGCGTTTTCTGATCTAAATGGGGGTTGAGCTGAGCTAGATTGAGTATTGCAATAAATAAGACTATCTACGGGAATCGGCCCACTTATGATGTGGCCAAGATGAGTTTCCACGATATACAATAAATTCCTGGGTATTTGAGAGGGGGTTCCATAAACAATTGAATAATAGACATCTGCGCCTAAAAGCATTTCTATTTGTCCAGGAATGTGGAAATGGGGGTCAGCAAGCGTGCAATCGGGACGTATTGCAATTTTTTCTCTAATTAGCGTGCAATGGGGCATGCTCTTCGTGATTTTGTCTAGGACATAGCATGAAATATCAAATTTGGTATTCTCCTTGACTGTCGAGAATACCGAAATGTCTACCATTTTGTTAGTGTGGGTTGCAATTCCATGAATTCCTGTTAGAGTTATGGGACTGTCTCTAGAATTTATTCCTAGTTTTTCTACCAACTGCCTACTAATAAGTGATGTGGTGCTGCAGGAATCGAGAAGTGCTCTAGCATATACGATTTCCTGTTTTACGGAAACTAGTTTGACATAGGCAGTTGCTAGCAAGACTTCTTTGCTATTTGCGTGCGTGCTCAGAACGGTATTAGAAGGAACTTGATGTGGTGATGGAATTACATGAGATGTCGAGCTGTTAATTTGAATTTCAGAGGGTGCATTGACTAAGGGGGCCGTGTTGTGTAACACGGTGTTGCTTGATACTTGTGGCTGAGTGTGAGATTGCGTGTTATGATTCGATTTTCGCCAATTGGGTAACTGTGAAGAACTATTGCTTGAGTTTGACTGAGTTCTGGGACGAGTACTAGAGCTCTCTTTATGGATCAGGGTGTGATGAGGTTGTTTACAAATGCGACAACGTTGAGACTGACACTCTTTGGCAGTATGTTTAGAACCCAGACAGTTAAAGCATAATCGGGTTTTCTTGATAACCTTATATTTCTCATTTAGCGACAGATTCGCAAACTTAGAGCAGCCATAAATGCGGTGCCCTTGCTTACAAAACAAGCACGAGCCTGCGAGGTGAGAGGGTCCGTTATGTTTATAACGAGAAAGAGCATTGCGTGGATCCAAAGAAACATTGTTGCTGTTATCAGTAACATGGACAAACTGGTGTCCTTTGTGATTATACCTGACAGTGTGAGAAGTCGATAATTCAGGTATAATAGCTCTTTCTAGAACCGAGCACTTTGTATTTAAAAACTTTAAAAATTGTTGCAAAGTGGGGCGATCATTTGCCTGTAATTCAAAATCAAAGGCCCTTCTTGTGCTGGCATCCAGCCTTTCCGAACATAAATATACTAACATTAAGTCCCAAGCATCCACATTTACGTGTAAGTTTCTTAAACCATCACAATTTTGTTTAATTGTGGTGATAAATTGTCTCAAATTGAGCGCATTTGCCTTTGTGATTTGCGGAACATTCAAGATGTTTCTTATGTGTGCATAGATTATGTTGAGTTGATTTGCATATCTTTCTTTAAGCGTATTGAGAGCCACAGAAAAATTTGAGTTAGTTGATTTTAAGTTAGCTATCAAACTGAGAGCTTCTCCTGACAAATATGAGCGTAAATAAATTAATTTTTCAACATCAGTCAATACGCTGTCCTTTTCAATTAAGGCTTCAAACAATTGATAAAAACCTTCCCACTCAATGAGAGTGCCGTTAAAGGGAGGGATATTTAATTGCGGTTTATTAACTCGGGTTGATGTGGATGCCTGTACTTGAGTTCCTGAGGATGAGCTTGGGTTTGAGCAGTTATTGCGAGTAATATCACTCATTCTAGAGCACAATCGTGCTGACACATCGAAATACTGCTCTTCTACATTATCTCTGTCGGATTCTTGTTCCGGAGCAGAGTCCTCAATTTGCTGCTGAATATCACAATATGAGGTATACGAGCTCTTTAGTGTTTCTAATCGCCTTTCAAAATGAAAAGGATTCGATTCTGTTTGTTCATTTGCATTGAGCCAAGATTGAATGCGAGTGATGCTGCCTTTTATCGCACTTCGACGCAACTAAATTTAAAATAAGCAACTTAACTTGAACTATTGAATTAACTTATTCAGCAGCACTTGGGGATTGACTTATCAAATACAATGCAATTTCGAGTTAGAAAATAGCTTAGATCCTACCTCAATTCTACTACTTTGTCACTTCACTGTGCTTTGGTACTTGACCCACTAATACTTCACTGCGGTTTGGTACTTGACCCACTAACACTGCTGCTGCCACTGCTTCTTCGATCAAGTTGTAACTAACTTGATCCGGCTCGAAGGACCAAATGGTTTTGAGAGTTGCTATCCGGCTCGATGGACCAAATGTTCCGGAGAAGAACCAAATGATCCGGCTCGTTGCACCACCGGAATAATTTGGGGAGAACTATGTGTTACTCGAAGGACCAAAGGGTTTGAGATCAGTGTTTGGTGGGTATAGTTGGGGCAGTCGAGGAAATAATAAGCGTTATGGCCTTTTGCCAAGTGGGAAACCAGTACTGGTAACCACCGTTTATTACTTCAGTGTGCGATTGGGCTGGGCAGTTCTACCTTTGTAGACTTGTGACTATTTGTGTGTGGCGAAGGCTGTCTTGAGATGACTACTGGGTGTAGTCCCGAAGAGTGTATGCTCACGACTGTTTGCGACAAGTGTGTTGAGACGACTGTGTTGAGATGACTACTGGGTGTAGTCCCGACGAGTCTATATCAAAGACTGTTTGAGGTGATGAGATGACTACAGAGTGTAGTCCCGACGAGTGTGTGATCACGACTGTTTGCGACAAGTGTGTGGAGACGACTGTGTTGAGATGACTACTGGGTGTAGTCCCGAAGAGTGTATGATCACGACTGTTTGCGACAAGTGTCTTGCGAAGACTGTGTTTTCCCGACGAGTCTATATCAAAGACTGTGTTGAGATGACTACTGGGTGTAGTCCCGAAGAGTGTGTGGCGACTGCTCCCGACAAGTGTCTGGCGATGACTCTCTTGTCCCGACGAGTCTCTGGCGCAGACTGTGTTTTCCCGACGAGTCTATATCAAAGACTCTGTTGAGATGACTACTGGGTGTAGTCCCGAAGAGTGTGTGGCGACTGCTCCCGACAAGTGTCTGGCGACGACTCTCTGAAGACTGTTTAGAGTTTTTCGTCCCTTCTTTCGACTTGCGTGGTCAAAATTAGAGAAGCAGGGTGAGGGAAAGATGTTTCCCACGATTTGGGTTTCGGCCCCTTGGATGGTCGCCCCATTGGAATGTGGGCTGATTCTAAAGGGTACCAAAAGTAGACCTCCCGCCGAACGCAATATTGTGATTTCGCACATCCTTCAAATTTGAGACAATGGTCATCGGTCAGCTCTGACAAGTGAGCCACTCAAAAGAAAACAATGACCACTTATCTACAGGATGCTAAAATTATCGCGACTATGATAAGCTGGAGAATCAACCTTTCAATCGCTAAACCCGGAAATAGCACTTGTGGTGACCGGCCCGAAGATCTTCGACAGGGGCGCACCATTTTCGGAATTCAATATAGAAAAAAGTCACAAGCCCAACAAATCTCTACTACAATGTTCAAATGTTATTAGAACAGTCAGTTTAAGTAATTATGTTATGGACGGGTACTGGATGAGCGGTTTCCCCGCAGTACCTGGGCTCTGAACCCATTGAGAGAGAGAACGCTAGTAGGCGGGTGCTGGCTGTGTGCTAATTCCAGCAGTACTTAGTATGGCCAATGTTGAGACTATTTATCATGATAAACGCAGATGACTAGGAAGGCTCTCCTGAGGAGGTATATCGCGAGGTTTCCCCTTTATACCTCTTAACAACTCAGGAGTAGCGGTGGTTAGAGGCTTTTCCTGGGGAGGTATTTCGCGCGGTTTCCCCTTAATACCTCTTAACAACTCTGGATTAGCGATGGCAGGATGCAACTTCGGATGTAGTTCTGCGGGGTTCAGACATAGTGAAAAAGATCATCCATTAAAGTTTCCATAAGCATTATTTGGGTTGATAACTGTGGGCTCCAAGTGGGGACTCCAAGTGGATTGAGTCATATCTTGTTGAGGCACGTTTGATGCTTGTAATTATCAATAATATCCCTTTTCTTGTTGAATAATAAATAAATAATTCAAATTCAAATGAGAGACATATTCTTTAAAGACACTAAACCTCTGACTATAACTCCTAGTCGATCCCTTCACACTTCACACTAAACCTCTGACTATAACTCCTAGTACATCCCTTCACACTTACACTCCCAAATACACAAGCCGTATTGAGCAAGTCCGGCCTTAGAAGGTTCAACCGATTCCTTAGAAGTGTGCTTGCCTGTTCGGACTTTGAATCGACCTAAGGATAAGATTAATGGAATGCTATGTCTGGCCGGTGCTTCTCTATGGTGTGGAAGGTTGGACCCTGAAGATAACTAGTATAAAAAACTGGGAGCCTTCGAGATAGCAGAATTCTCAGGCTACCATGGACAGCGAGAGTGACAAACAAGGAAGTTCTTAGGCGTGTGAACAGATAGTCGGCCAAGAAAAGCAAGACGGCCTATTTGAGACGAAAAGCGTAGGCTCCTACAGTTGATTATCCAGGGCAAGTTTCAGACCAGCAGATTAATAGGAAGGAAGAGGATGGATAGGACTATGTGATATACAGTCTTTGGTTCACACCGCGCGAGATCGGGAAGCAATGAAACATGCGATGGCAAACATCCATTAGTGGAGGTGCATCTGGAGAAGAAAAAGCTCTCAGATGAATAAAAAAACGAGAAGACACTGAATAAGATTCAATGAAACTAGCTGGAATTGAGTGTGTATATTCAACATTCAGAATCAGAAGAATGATTTTAACGTCTACTGCACCAAACAGCAGTGGAAATGTTATGTTTTGCGGTACCACGTGGGCGCCTTTCGTAAACGTACTATGTTCCGATTCTAGTTTTTCATCAATAATTTCAGAACCTTGGTCTAGAATGATTAATATATTATTCTGAGACAAGTTTCTTCTTGAATTATTATGTTGCTCTTACTCAACTGTAAATGATCAATTTCATCATTAGTCACTCAGACGCTTGAATCGCTCTGAATAACTCTTGGCGTATTAAGTTTCCTCTTACTCGTCCTTAAGGAAGTAGGGTGTCTGAAGGAGTGAAACAATATCTGGTAAACTAAAAAGCGAAGGTTCATTGCGTCCTCACTTTAACCACAATGAACCCTCGTTTTGAGGATTTCTAAATCTATTTCTCTGATTAAAAATACAAGAGTTTGATCAAAACACATCATTGCGAGAAAAACACAAGAGACGTGGCCAAATTGTTGACAAAGTAGTAATGCTTTTAGTATTATCAGGTATAATATATGCAATTTCCAGTTGAGTAGGGATCTGAGCAGTTAGAGCACTAGCCCTCTTGAAATTCTGGACCAAACGACTTGAGATCAGGCGCGGATTAAAGCTTTACGGGGCTCGGAACTGTAATGAATATGGGGCCCACTTAAGGACTCAATATTCAGAGTCCACGGGGCCCTCGGCTACAGCCCCTCGGTTAATCCGTCCCTGAAATTGGTGCTCTCTTCCCCTGATTTCGATATTATATTTCTCATGGGAGTCACAAAATAATAACCACATCCAGCATACCAAGAGAGAGAGTGGCACAAAAGTATCACCATACCAATTTTTAAAAAGGGACAAAATACCAATCCGGAGAACTACAGAGGCATAACCCTGCTTTGCACCACTGTGAAACTGCTCACCAGGATTGTCAAAAGCATCTTAGAATCACCATCGAAAACAAAGATTAACACCGAGGATTTCTGAAGAACATATCGACAACTGATGCCCTATTTATTGTGAGACAGGTAGAAGAGAAGATCGAATTCAACTACCCTGCTTATGTGCGTCTTATTGACCGAACAAAAGCGTTCGACAAAGTACAGCTGCCCGATATACTGGACATGTTGATAAAGAAACAAATCCCAACATCAATCAGAAATGTGAACACAGACAACACTACAAGGATAAAAGTGGATCATCAAACAACAAAAGACATACCGACATACCGACACTATATATTTCATCTTACATTTCAATCTCCATTGATAAAACAAAATGTATGACCTTCTCCAAAGAACCAGTGAGGTGTAAAGTCGTAGTAGACAACAAACCAATAGAACAGGTTATGAGCTTCGGTTCCTTAGGAGCGGACACACCAAGCAGCAGCAACAACCCGATGAACGACATGAAACCAACCACAGGTCAACAAAGCCCTGCAGCAACAATTTCAGGATGTTTGAGAGATATCGTCTGGAAAAACAACCACAAGGGCATTGATAGCAAGGTGCGGATATATAAGTCGTGTGATAGCCCGGCGCTAACCTATGGTATCGAGACTAGAGGTGACACGAAGAAGACAAAGAGCATCCTCAGAACAGCGGAGATGAAAACCTTTAGAACCATCGCACAGCAGACAAGTGATATATTTTATTATTGACCGATGTTGAAATACTTGAAATATGGAGATTTCTTGGGGATACGGTCTAGGCAGAGGTGAAGAAAGAAAACTTTTTCAGCTTACCGAGCTTTCGGCGGTTTATTACCAAATTTTTTCGTTGTGTGAAAACATTTAGTGTACAGTTATTGTAATTCGTCCCTTTGTCTCTGCGTAAGATGTAATTGTGAAACATTTTTAATCAATGACAACTTATAACCCAGCAATGTGTCTCAGGTGAACAGTATTAAAAAAATAGTTCTACCCTTGTAATACGATGAAAACCATGAAAATTGGATGTTTAATCTTCTTAAGCTTTCTCTATCTCTGGGTAGCACTACAACCCTTGGTGGGTCTTGGCTGCGTTAACGATTTGCCTCCATCGGTCCCGGTCCATCATGGCCTCCCTCCAGTCATCTACCTGCATAGTCTGTATGTCCTTCAAGATGTCGTCCCTCCATCTAAGTCTCGGCCGCCCCAGCGGTCTCTTCCTTGCTGGGTTTCCTTCCCATACTATCTTGATCAGTCGATCGTCAGATGCTCTTTGAACATGTCCGGCCCATCTCAGACGTTGGGATTTTGTTGTTTTGACTATATCTGGCTTTTGGTATAGGTCCTGGACTTCTGCATTCGTCCTTATGCGATATTGCTCCGTGTTTGGGTCCTTTACGGGGCCAAATATTCTTCTCAAGATCTTCTTTTCAAACCGCTTTAGTAGAAGCTCGTTGTGTTTCGTAAGGGTCCACGTCTCACAGCCGTAGCAGATAATCGGTTTGATTACAGCCTGATACACCCTCAGCTTTGACACTCTTGATACCGTTTCGGATTGCACGAGGGTTCGCATAGCAAAGAAACATCTATTGCCACTGACTATGTTGAAGAGTATGGGCGACAGTCCATCTCCCTGTCTCATGATGTTTCATCAGACTGTGGTAATGATAGGATTCTGGAGGGTTCGTAATTTATCATGAGGAACAATTGGCACCCTGAAGAAGGCGGTGATAAACCTCCGAAAGCTAGGTAAGCTGAAACAGTTTTCTTTCGTCACCTCTGCCTAGACCGTATCCCCAAGAAATCTCCATATTTCAAGTAATGCAGGGAAGACACTTAGAGACAGGGTGAGCAACAGGCATGCAAGGTGGAGGACATAGTGAGCTGGGGGATGAAAAGAAGAAGATATTGGCGTGACCACATAGACAGAATGGACCAAGAGAGACTAGTATACATGGATAAAGACGGAACACCAGCAGGCCGACTTCTAAAGCAAGCAGAATTTACATAAGACCATGTAATGCATGTCTTCCTATAAAGTAAAGTCAAGCAGAAAGTGCCTATCAATTAGAAACTTCCAGTTAAATTAAAAAAAAGTTGGAATCACTGAAAGCTGTAATAATTAAGCCCACACGAAACTGATTATGAAATTTTAAATGAAAAATCAGTGAGGTTATGATTCCAAAATCTTTCACTGCTGGCGCAAGAACAACGTGTAAATGGCAACGCTGTATTTAAGACATCATCTGCTTTCGTTAAGGTCTTGTATTAAAAATACGCAATTTTAACCAAAACCTATAATTTTCCTCTCTACGGATAGTGTCAATGTGCGCCGCATGTGGAACCTATAATTTGGGGCGTAGGGTAGGGTCACGTCCAGAATTCCGCTCATAACTTGTTATTAACATTACACCAATTGTTTTCCATTCCGAGTATATACGGACGGCCCCGTTGCTTTGGCTAATTTGACAGACTAATTGACCGTTTTGTAATTAACAGAAATGTGATTTATCAAGCATGAGCGGGACCTTACGCCTTCGACGGTACAGTAGGGATATGAGAGGGGGATGCCATGATGTGTGAAGATTTTTTCTCTTCGCTTATGATGTAAATATCCAAATACCGTGCTTGCAGCTGTAGAATTTATGTACCAATTGGAATTCAGACGCAGTAAACTCGGCATAAAAAACCATCAGGCAGGTATTTCTGCAATTCGCCGCCCATAACTCACCATTAAAACTAATCTAGATTTGTGTATCAGATGCAGCCAAACTATCCGGCGAATTTCAACGGCAACAAAGTTTTATGTCGCGAATTCACCCAGATTGCACAAAGGTAATAAGAGAAGCCTTTAGTCACGTACGGACGGTCCGCGAGTTGCACATTCTCAATCCCATGCACTCTTTTGTTGTGTCCTGCATACAAATGACAATTAAAAGCCCATAAAGACTTATATCTCACTTATCGCTGAATAAAAAATAACCTGAGAATGCGTCGATCTTAACAAGATAATCTCGTGATTTTAATTCGGGTATTGTCAGGGCCGGACGGTCATAACGAGAAGTCTTGTTTTTGTTATTTTGTTTCAGCTTTAACTGGCAAATGAATTACCATATGAAATAGGCCTACAAAAAATGCTCATAAACAAAAAGGCAATTTGAACTGGTTAACAAACTGCCATTAATGACTCAAACACAGTCACACATTTCATGTTAGGTATTTCTAGGTGTTCAGATTCACAGAAACAAAGCAATGATATCAAATAATTCTAGCTCTCAACATATAGTAGGCCCACATTACATCATTCGACCATCTTCTTGGCCTCGTAAGCCCCATATAAGAGTGTTTTTAACATCACATCTAATTTCAGTGATTTCTTGTAAACGTTTCCTACCAAATCAATAAGGTCCACGCTTCGTGTAAGGCCAAAATCGGTAAGCATGCGGACTTTAAAGAAAACATTTTTCGACATGACATTTTTATCTTATCTGATTATCTGACGACGCATTATTATCAATTTCTTTCGTGTTAAATGGAGCCAACGTAGTTTGCACTTAATATAAAAGTACCTGAAAAGTCTGGAAGTTTACGGGCTTCGCAGGATTATTACATCTTCTGCAATTCCAATGCTTTCCTCGAAAAAAAACCATGAATTCCGTCCCCACTTTGGCTTTTCCCGGGAACTCCATTAAATTGAAAATTATCATCCGGCGCACTTACTTTCTCGAATTTCTGGCGAAAAGCGCCAAAAACTGCTCAGACTGTTACGGTTTTCCTTTGTTTCGTATTTTCCGCGGTATTTTCCGACTTTCCTCCCCCTTAACAAGCACCGTGGAACATAAAAGTTTGTCTCTAGGATCGATAAGCGGCGAAGCGATAAAAAATATGAGTCCTAAATGTCAGCAGCTTTGCAAGCTTTCTTTGTTGTCTGGGATCTAGACAGGCGGCCAACATTTTTAGTGGCTATGTAAACTCTTTTTGTACTCTCTCTTGCCATTATTCCTTTGTTGTACGTTCACTCTATTTGCTTATGTCGGAGACGCTTGTTTTACTAAATCAAGGTATACACTCCTTTAACAAGCATTTTATGTCCGCTTTATGCTGAGCTATCCTGATCTCAGGACAGTACAAATATACAGCTAGTGTTTTGTCCCAGTTGCTTTTACCATGCCATCCCGATATAATTGAAACCAGAAGAGATATTTCCTGGTCAGCAAACTATAATTTTTCGTCATTGTCCAAGAAAGCAGAAGAAGAAGGGTAAATGTAATGCACACTAGTCTAAAACTTCACACGTGGATTAGACTAGAAAAGGAGGAGTTGCTGATCACAATATTCTGCAACTGCAAGAATGGCTACGGTTCGCGATGTGGATGCAGGAAATCGGGGTTGCCGTGCTCCTGAGCTTGTGACCAGTGTAATTGGCAAGCTTGTGTCAATGCTTCACCCTATCCGAGTGATCTCAATGGAGATGGTACCTTTGACCCCGAAATGCTGGAACACCTGGAGGCAAATCTCGTTGAAGACGAGGACGAGGAAGAATTTGAAATTCCACAACGAGCAGACGACGATGATGAAGAAGATGACTGAAATTGACACTCGGATTTCTTCATATTTTTGTTCAACTTTTTGAATTTCAACTATGACAAATGTATGAAATCGTATTTTTTAATAAAAATATAAACTAAACATTTATTTACGTTCGTTTCATTCAATATTATTAATAAATTATTTGTAATTAAATATTTTGCAATTATTAATGGACTTTATACGGCGTTTTTTTGACCGAGACTACAGGTTGGACTTGAATGAAACCGACCATAGTAAAACACTGCGCGATCGCCGCCCTCTATCTCTAAAACCGTTTAACGTATAAAAAAAAATTTGAAACAAAAGTTGTAGAGAATTTAATCGACTAAAATATTTATAATAAATACAAATAGCGTAAAACTTACAGGGAACGAGATATTTGCAAAAAATCGTCGCGTCCACACTATCATAAGTAGGTTTTGAGACAAGTTTTAGGATCTTAAAATAAAGGTTTATACGAGTTTGCAGCTGATTATCTTGAATTCCGACGTGAAATAGTGTAATCTGACTGGACTACGGGGCTTAGGAATGAAGGCGAAGAAAGAATGAAAACTAACTTGAAAGGAAAATCTGACAACATCGATCAAACTGCGAATCTAAGTTCTTTGTTTTAAGCTCACGCATAAGCAGCAGGCCAAATAGGGAACGCACTCTCTGAAAGGGGCTCTTGTAAACGGGTGTTTTGAATAACTGGGTCAAACGCAAACAAAACCCCATAAAGCATGATTAGAATCGCGAGCAAAACCGTACAATGCGAATGCAGCGAGGTCCATTACCACCATGAATAGCGTGTAATCCCATCGTGCATAGGCTTTGATGGATCTCGGAGGGGAGGTAATAAAATTACGTGATTTTTTTATGCACATGGACGATGTTGTGAAACCTTGCAGAAATGGTTATGCAAAATTGTAAAATAACTCCTCTATCAGAAGATGATTCATCCAGAAATGTATTTCATTGTTTTCTATTAGAATGATCCGAAAACATCAGACTTTAAAGGGCTCTGCACACTACCATGCACGTATCGTTACAGGCAACCGGATCGCGCGTTCACATCTTTGATGCGCCTCATACATCTGTGCCTGACAATATGAATTGGTCCATACATCTTCTTCTTCTTCGTCCTTACATACGCAATGCCTGATCATCTTCAGGGCGTCTCCAGTAGGTTGGCGTTCCATCTTTTTCTTGGGCGTCCTGCTGATCTTCCCGCTGGGGATTTGCCTCTGGCAATGTTGATGACCTTGTCCCTTGCCATTCTAGAGATTGATCTTTGTGACTTTGCATGCGACCCTTATGACTTCACTTCTGACTCTCTCTCGCAGCGATTTCGTCATCCTTCTATTCTCCGGAGGATTCTCATTTCCCTAGAGAAAAGGAAAAATATCCTAGAACCACAAGCGAACCACCAACAGAGGGGGGACACGAGACCTTTCTAAACGGCAATTGCAGCACAGAAGAAAGGATATCAGCCACGATCCACGATGATATTGAATAGGGAGGGCGGCACAGTAACTACATCAAAAATTGAAGTCCTTGATACATGGAAGAACTACTTAACTTCTGAACCGACCAAGCCAACAAGAACAGCTAGGGAATAAAATCCATCCAGCCGAAGCTAACCTGTGTCCTCCACTACTTGAAGAGACTAGACAAGCTATAAAAAGCTCAGGAACAACAGAGCCCCCGGTCGTGATAACATACCGGTAGAGTGTTTCAAAAAAGGCGGAAACCAGCTGTTAGAACACGTGCATCGACTCATGGAACTAATATGGACTAATGAATCCATTCCAGAAGATTGGAAAGAAGGCGTGATAGTCCCAATACACAAAAAAGGTGACAAATTGACATGCAATAACTACCGTGGCATTACTCTCCTTAACAACGCCTATAAAATACTGTCAAACATCCTGTTAGATCGTATTACCCCCTACGCTGAAGAGATTGTAGGAGAATACCAATGTGGGTTCCGAGGCGGAAGGTCGACAACGGATCAGTTATTCACCATTAGGCAAATACTAGAAAAATGTTGGGAATTTAACAAGGATCTGCACAACCTGTTTATAGATTTCGAACAGGCCTACGATAGTATAATCAGGGTACGCCTCTGGGATGCCGTGGAAGAACTAGTAATACCAAAGAAACTAGTACGGTTGGTCAGAGTTTGTCTGGAAGGGTCGAAAAGTTGCGACAGAATAGCCGGTGACTATAGTGAAGTTTTGGCAATTAACAGGGGCCTAAAGCAAGGAGATGTTTTGTCCCCGTTGCTGTTTAACATCGCGCTGGAGAAAGCCGCTAGGACAGTACCAACCCCTGTTCAAATTTTCGGACCAAATGGACCTAACCTACTTTTGGCATATGCAGATGACTTGGACATGATAGGTGGAAGCACGGTAAAGGTGAAAGAGAACTTTGTCCAGTTAGAAAAGGAGGCTAACAAGATGGGCCTGTGTATAAATGAAAACAAAACAAAATATATGCACGACACAAGAAATGCCGACCGCGATCGCATGGGGCAAAACGTCACCATGGACGAGTACAACATTGAACACCCGCAAGCCTTCAAGTACTTGGGTGTCATCGTAACATCAGATAATAATGTGCAGGAGGAAATCAAACAACGCATCACCCAAAGCAATAGATGTTTATATGCACTAAAATCAATGATGATGTCCAATCTGCTATCAAGACATACCAAGATTCTAATGTATAAGACCATAATACGGCCAGTAGCGACGTATGCATGCGAAGCCTGGACACTAACAGTACAAGACTCGCACGTACTTCGAAGATTTGAGAGGAAGTGTCTGTGAAAGATATATGGCCCTCACCTTGAACCTCACACAGGAACCTACAGGATAAGAACAAACGCAGAACTTGCGCAACTGTGCCAAAGCCCGGACATCACCCAAGAGATTAAAGCGAGTAGACTACGATGGGCAAGGCACGTACAAAGAAGCCGGAATACAAGGCTGATAAAATCGGTATGGGAAGAAGCCCCCCGAGGAAGAAGGCCACTAGGTAGACCAAAACTAAGATGACGAGATAACATCCGAAAGGACCTCTCCATCCTGGGAGTGGATCTTGACACGTGGCAAGAGACAGCGGAAAACCGGACGAGATGGAGGCAAATAGTGGAGGCAGCCAAAATCCTCCCAGGGTTGTAGTGCTACAGAGAGATCTTGTTGCTCTTCTTCATGTGATTTGAACTAATCATTTTGGATATCGAAATCAATATTGGAAACTTAGTTTTCCATTCTTCGCTTATAGGCGATGCATTTTGCATCCCTGGTGCCGTGTTTGTTGTCCCCAATTTTAGCCTTTATACATAAAATGCATTTGTGCTTTTTGTTGTGTTCTTTGTTCGTACAATGCTCTTCCCAGCAGTATCCGCAAGCGGCTTTATTCTTGCATTTTGGTGCTATGTGTCCGTACCCTTGACAATTGTAGCATTGCGTGATATGAGTCTTATCTTCGATGCTGCATGAGTCCCAATCCAGAAAAATAGTCTTCTCTGGAGTAGAACTAGCCTTGTTTTAGGGTCTTTTTGTCCCGAACTTGTAAACTGATCTGATCAACGTGTCCTCTGATCCTTTCAGGTCAAGCAGCAAGCAGGGCAAGAGACAGCGGAAAACCGGACGAGGTCGAGGCAAATAGTGGAGGCAGCCAAAACCCACCCAGAGAATGGAAGATTCCTTTTGCATACTAGATGGATCACGTCTGCCAATTTTACTCGATCGAACGCTTTTTCCAGGTCTGTAAAGCATACATAGACTGGTTTACTATACTCCAGAGCTTTTTCTTTAATTTGCCTTATTACAAAGATGGCGTCAGCACATGATCTTCAGCTTCTGAATCCCTTCTGTTCATCTGCTAGGGATAGTGTTGTGTTCAGCAGGTTAGTTCCACGATAATTTCTAGGATCTTCTTTTTTGCCTTTCTTAAACGGTAGCAGGAGGATACTTGATCTCCTTGTGGTATATTCTGATGTTTTATATTTTTTTGTATAACTACTGTTAGTGGTTCTATGAAAACTGGTCCTCCATTCTTTAAAAGCTCGTTCTGTATTCCGTCTTTTCCCGCGGCTTTCCTGTTCTTAAGTTTTTGTACCATCTCTTCTATTTCTGTTCAGAGCTGTATTGAAGGAAAGCTTTTTTCTTCTCTTTACATTTTTCTTTAACTTCTTCTGAGAACCAGGGTGTTTGTTTGTGGAAAGGGTTTATTCTTTTGACTTGTCTTTCCCCAAATGATTCATTTTCTGATTTTCTTATGTTAGAGCGTAGTTTGTTCCAGCTTTCTTCTATGTGATCATTTTTCATCATTTTGTTTTCGGCGATCGCGGCTGTTAACCTTCTTTGATAAAGATATTTTATTGAGTCATCTTGCAGTCCCTCTATCTTTATTTTTGTTGTTGAGTTAGTGTTGATCTCATGTCTGCGTGTTCTGTTTTATATTCTTATTTTGCTCAGGACTAGGTAGAGGTCGCTGCCCATGTTTTATGGGTGTATCCTTCTGTTTTTTAACACGTAATCTATCATTGATCTTCCAGATATAAGGTCCATATATAAGAATAATATTTTGCGGAACCGACACGCTAAAGGCCGGACACGATACGTGCATGATAGTGTGCAAAGACCTTTAGAGTTGACGCCTCTTCCGCTTAGCCCGCATGCTCTACACAACTACAGCCTTAGAGCCCTTCTTTCTAAGGTCAGCATATGGTCTGACAGTATGGGTCCTTGCGTATTCTCGATTAAGTTGAAAACAAGTTTTGTACACTCAAAACACTTGAGGTAGCTTTGAAAGTCGTTGAGCCAAGTTCATGTTGATGTTTCCGACATCCGAAAATGTTGTAGCCAACTGGTATGTTCTAAGACACTAAAAAGGCAAATAGAAAATGAAAAGACCCTTTATTAACAAATAGACCTAAGGCCGAAGATGGACAATGAACGTATTTCTGGTGAGTATGACGGTGAGAGTTGGAAAACATGAACTAGAAATTAGGGTTTTTATAGATGCTTATTAGTAACCTATGAGACTGAGAAGAAATGGGGCAAAGTTATTTAATTTGCAAGAAAAGCAGCCTGAATTTTCCTAACCTACATTCCTCTAGTACGTTTATAAACACTGGCCGCATGTACGTTGTGTTAAATAAATAAGCCAAGAGCCATTTTTGTTCCCTATTAAAACGTGCCTAAGCGCTTAAGCATTTTGCGTTGCTGTACATACATATAATGTAGACATGGAGGTCAGACACTCAATGAACCTTTCATGCTTACCATAAATCGATTAATACAAGCATTAACTACGCCTGTAGCTAACCAACGGGAGAGTGTGCCCTCGGATTAATTCTTCGGAAGTTTATAAAGATATCGATACGGGCCCAACTTTGTACCAATTTTACACTTTTACACACGGGCAAATGTGCAACTGATGAGTATAGACAAACAAGAGAAACAAGGAAGATGATAAGAAAGGATCTTCAAAATGACTATGAGGGAATGGCTGAAGATATCATAAAGACGAACAAAAATATGAGGAGCTTGAAACGGAAAGAAGGTAAACAACCGATTATACCTAGACAGATTAGAAAGACATAAAGACAAAATAATAGAAATAACTACGACCTTCTATGAAAACCTATATGACACAAAACTGGTAAAACCAGAGGAAATTTGCAGAGAAAGGTTGAAAGGTCCAGAGGATACAGAAGAAATAGATGACGAAGAGGTAATCCACGAAGTAAGTCTCATGAAGAATAACAAGACCTCGGGTGAAGATAATATCCTCATAGAAATGGTAAAGGAAGCTCAAGATATAGGTATCCCAAAGGTAGCAAAGCTATATAATGCTTCAAGGAAGGGAAGATATCTGAGAACTGGAACAATGCAATCATGATCATACTACATAAAAACGGAGACAGAAGGTTGTTAAAAAACTACACACCCATAAGCTTGCTTTCTCATATGTATAAACTTTTTATGAGGATAATAACAAGCAGATAACAAAATAACTGGATCAACACCAACCTCCAGAGCAAACACCGTTCCGCAAAGGCTTCAGCACAATAGATCACCTTCTAACAATAACGATCCTAATAGAATAGAACACTGGGCAGTCATGAAAGAAATGGATGACGCACGTATAGATAGTAGATACATCTACGAAAAAGCAACAGCTACAATAACAATACACGAGGATACCCAACCAACCCCAATAAAGAGAGGCATACATCAAGGAGACATATTGTCCCCAAAGCTCTTTACGCTGGCGCTAGAAGGTGTGTTCAAACAACTTGAATGGTCAAATAGAGGTATCAACATCAATGGAGAAAGCCTAGATCACGTGAGGTTTGCTGATGATGTGGTGATAATAGCGGACAAAAAGAAGATTTTTGCAGATTGTTAGAAGAATTGGAAGGGAAATCAAAAAATGTGGGATTAAAAATGAACATGCAGAAAAATAAAATCATGACCCCGAAGGAGAGACGAGCATAAGTATAGACAACAATAAATTGGAAAACGTCAAGGAGTACATATACCTTGGATAACAAATAAAATTAGGAAAAGGAAACAAACAAGCCGAAATAGAACCAAGAAGGCGTTTAAGCTGGGAAGCTTTCGGCAAACTCTCAAGGATGCTAAAAAATTAAAGATCTCTCAACGAATACGCACAAAAGTGTTCAAGCAGTTTCCATATGGAGCGCAGACGGGGACCCTTACAAAAAAAATACAATACAAAAATGATAAACAACACAAAGAGGTATAGGAAGGACAATGATGGGTATTTCTTTAAGAGATAGGAAGACAAACGAATACATAAGACAACATAAACAGATCAAGGACGTTATAGAAAACGAAAATGTTGTTACTAATCTCCAATAGGTACTAGTTTACACGTACACATAATAATAATATTATAACTTATTTACATTGGGGAAACTTAGGAAATACTGAAGAATAAACCGCAGGAATTCAAGAAGGCTTGCTTGGAATGTCGTTCAGCAACGGAAGAAAACGGTCTCCCAACCAGGGTGCTGTCACACTTCTTTAACATCCATCAAAAACGAATGTCTTGAAGATCAGCCTGATCTTAAAAGTCCATTAGACTTCTGTTTGCCGGAAATGGTCCTATTGTGTACAGAAAATGTTCGGTGCGTCTGCAACGGTTGCAACAGTAGTCTCGTATTTGCTTGTAGAAGAAAAGCTCAGCAGTTTTGCTGATGTCGCAAAAAGACCCATAGATTTAGGCAAGCTCTTACATAGTATTCCAGATGGTAAATTACGATGATGAAAGGGGATTGTTATAGAAGGGGTAACCGAGATAATATGGGACTTTGCGGGACATGTGGCAAGGAGAGACGACGAGAGAAGGAACACCAAAATAATACCATGGAGACCATGGCTGGGAGGAATTTCTAGAGGTAAACCAAACACAAGATGGTACGATGACATCAAACGAACTGCACAACTAAAATTGGATGGAAATAGCGAAAGACCGCGAGAGGCAGAAGTCGTTAAGGGAGACCTATGTTCAAGTATGGACGCAAGAGGGTTGATGAAAAAAATTAAAATATATTATTTCCTTGGCTGATGGTGGATGATGGTAGAAATAGTGAGGATATTCTTAAAACCAAAACAAATCATGGGTCAGAGGTAACCACTTAACGTAAACCTAGTTGAACCACCTAGATCCTAGACCATTGAAGCGTGAGGATCGGAAGTAAGTGCAAAGCAAACAATCGGGTTCATTATGTAATAATTTAGTAAACAAATAATATTAAAATGGTCCTAATTAGGAGATTCTAGTCAAATAAATTTACTATACGCCAACAGATCTATTTCTGATTGGAATGGGCGAAATGCCTCCACGCCAGTCACGAAGTCTAGTCCCGATTTAAACTCGCTCTTTATTGTTTTCCTTGTTGCCAATATTACGTAAAATAGAATGTTCATTAAAACACAAGTTGCTACATTATATAATGGTGAAAATAAGTAAACAGTTAGTTCTTGGGAATGTGGACCTACCAGAAGAAAAACCATCTTACTCGCAGACGAAAAAATAAAGAGGAAGTTTATTGACCCGTACAAAACGAACCCATTAAAAAATGCGCTATTCACTCCTTTGTGTTTATACTACTTGAATTGAATCAGAGCAGACAAACAAATTGCGAAACATTTGGCAACAAAGCGACCGAGTAATTACTCCTTGCCATGTTTACCTTTTGACATCATTACTGCATTACTAATAGTAACAGAAATAGATATCTCGCACCTTAAATCTAAATATTTCGGGTACAATTATAAATCAAACTGTTTTCTATATTACAATAATGTGCAACTACTGGCGGCGATTGTCCAACAGAAACCCGTAGTAAAATAACATTTTCAAATATGCTCCAATCATTTTTTCTGGTCTGAATTAGGAGAACCGTTAGAAGTGGAAAGGTAATTTTGGTATGCAAAAGTCGATTTGGCCATTGTTCTGTTTTTTCAGTTGAAAATGGTGCATAAATGGCATTAATGATGCCATTAATCATGAAATTGTCATGAAAAACAATTGACTATCATTAGTCCCAGAACTATTGTATTGGGAACATGATGATTCCAACCTTATTGCTGATGGAAGAGATCTTGCAAGAGTCCTAACAACAGGAACATCTTTATTCTATAATGCCTAATGGTACTTGGTTTACTGAAAATAGGTTGGTTTTGAACAAGAGTATCCTGTAACTTTCGTGTGGAGAGGGCGTGATAAGAAGAAGAACAATAACAGAAAAGAACACTAACAACATTTGTAATAGGCGCAAAGCTACAACAAATGCTCAAAATGACCTCCCTCAGACGTGACACAAGACTGAACTGTACACCTCATTGATTGTCGTGTTCGCGCCAATATTCCTGGTGTATTTCTTGTTGTCTCACAGCCGGCTATAATGCGATTCCTCAGGTCAGCAACATTTTCAACGGGAGAGGAATAAACCAATGACTTAAGAAAACTCCAAATGCAAAAATCTAGGGGATTTAAATCCGGCGATCGAGCAGGCCAATGTACGGAACACAGTGTTGACTCAGTTGTAGCTGATACCGTTCAAATCGTTGGCAAATTGGCTGCATTTAGAGCTTAATGAAATAAAACATCATTATAAGGTGTTTTCTTTTTTTGCATCCGAACGGCGCCCCATTCGCAAAAAAGATAAGAAAGATTTTTTGAGTCAGTTTTAACAAGGACTTCAAAAATCATATTAATCATGAAATTGCCATGAAAAACAATTGACTATCATTAGTCCCAGAACTATTGTATTGGGAACATGATGATTCCAATCTTATTGCTGGTGGAAGAGATCTTGCAAGAGTCCTAACAACAGGAACATCTTTATTCTATAATGCCTAATGGTACTTGGTTTACTGAAAATAGGTTGGTTTTGAACAAGAGTATCCTGTAACTTTCGTGTGGAGAGGGCGTGATAAGAAGAAGAACAATAACAGAAAAGAACACTAACAACATTTGTAATAGGCGCAAAGCTACAACAAATGCTCAAAATGACCTCCCTCAGACGTGACACAAGACTGAACTGTACACCTCATTGATTGTCGTGTTCGCGCCAATATTCCTGGTGAATTTCTTGTTGTCTCACAGCCGGCTATAATTCGATTCCTCAGGTCAGCAACATTTTCAACGGGAGAGGAATAAACCAATGACTTAAGAAAACTCCAAATGCAAAAACCTAGGGGATTTAAATCCGGCGATCGAGCAGGCCAATGTACGGAACACAGTGTTGACTCAGTTGTAGCTGATACCGTTCAAATCGTTGGCAAATTGGCTGCATTTAGAGCTGAATGAAATAAAACGTCATTATAAGGTGTTTTCTTTTTTTGCATCCGAACAGCGCCCCATTCGCAAAAAAGATAAGAAAGATTTTTTGAGTCAGTTTTAACAAGGACTTCCAAAATCATATTAATCATGAAATTGCCATGAAAAACAATTGACTATCATTAGTCCCAGAACTATAGTATTGGGAACATGATGATTCCAATCTTATTGCTGGTGGAAGAGATCTTGCAAGAGTCCTAACAACAGGAACATCTTTATTCTATAATGCCTAATGGTACTTACTAATGGTTTACTGAAAATGGGTTGGTTTTGAACAAGAGTATCCTGTAACTTTCGTGTGGAGAGGGCGTGATAAGAAGAAGAACAATAACAGAAAAGAACACTAATAACATTTGTAATAGGCGCAAAGCTACAACAAATGCTCAAAATGACCTCCCTCAGACGTGACACAAGACTGAACTGTACACCTCATTGATTGTCGTGTTCGCGCCAATATTCCTGGTGTATTTCTTGTTGTCTCACAGCCGGCTATAATTCGATTCCTCAGGTCAGCAACATTTTCAACGGGAGAGGAATAAACCAATGACTTAAGAAAACTCCAAATGCAAAAATCTAGGGGATTTAAATCCGGCGATCGAGCAGGCCAATGTACGGAACACAGTGTTGACTCAGTTGTAGCTGATACCGTTCAAATCGTTGGCAAATTGGCTGCATTTAGAGCTTAATGAAATAAAACATCATTATAAGGTGTTTTCTTTTTTTGCATCCGAACGGCGCCCCATTCGCAAAAAAGATAAGAAAGATTTTTTGTGTCAGTTTTAACAAGGACTTCAAAAATCATATTAATCATGAAATTGCCATGAAAAACAATTGACTATCATTAGTCCCAGAACTATAGTATTGGGAACATGATGATTCCAATCTTATTGCTGGTGGAAGAGATCTTGCAAGAGTCCTAACAACAGGAACATCTTTATTCTATAATGCCTAATGGTACTTGGTTTACTGAAAATAGGTTGGTTTCGAACAAGAGTATCCTGTAACTTTCGTGTGGAGAGGGCGTGATAAGAAGAAGAACAATAACAGAAAAGAACACTAATAACATTTGTAATAGGCGCAAAGCTACAACAAATGCTCAAAATGACCTCCCTCAGACGTGACACAAGACTGAACTGTACACCTCATTGATTGTCGTGTTCGCGCCAATATTCCTGGTGTATTTCTTGTTGTCTCACAGCCGGCTATAATTCGATTCCTCAGGTCAGCAACATTTTCAACGGGAGAGGAATAAACCAATGACTTAAGAAAACTCCAAATGCAAAAATCTAGGGGATTTAAATCCGGCGATAGAGCAGGCCAATGTACGGAACACAGTGTTGACTCAGTTGTAGCTGATACCGTTCAAATCGTTGGCAAATTGGCTGCATTTAGAGCATAATGAAATAAAACGTCATTATAAGGTGTTTTCTTTTTTTGCATCAGAACGGCACCCCATTCGCAAAAAAGATAAGAAAGATTTTTGTGTCAGTTTTAACAAGGACTTCAAAAATCATATTTAAGGTAAAATATCTCAACGGCGTACCATTTTTTTCGCAAAAAAATCTAAAAAATTGAGATCATTACTGGTATGAGCGCCAATGATGAACCACCAAATTTCATTTCCCTATCTCGACCGGTTTCGGAACAATAAATACAGCGTCAGTTTTTAAGAAAAACTTTAACACCCCGTATCTCGAAAACGAATCATTTGCGGACATACAAATCATAAGCAAACTGTTATTTTTTTAGCAGAATGACCCACTGACATTTGTCGCACATATTTACTAACACCCTGTATAAACAAAGTTATAAACACAAAACGGTACTTATGCCATATGGTGCCATATGGGAAACTTTTTTATTATTAATTTTACGAAAAAAAGTTCTCCATGTTCTCAAATCTAAAATACAATAATCAGATATTAATTTATTTCAGTCTTAAACGAGATTTATCGGAAAGTATGAATTTTGGTCAACAGTAAAGTTCGATATTGTCAAAAATTAAGGTACTTTACTATTGAGCAAAATTCATATTTTCTGATAAACCTCGTATACGACTTAAAAAAATATATATCTGATAGTTTCGTTTTAGGTTTTGGATCATGCAGTACTTTTTATGAATGCCTGACAAAAGGACCCCTTGATAAGGGGGAAAATATAGATTTTCTATTTCTATAAAAATCTCGACAAATGAAATTGAGATATAAAAAAAACCAAAGAAAACAAAAATTTGGGAGACGGAAAGTACCTGAATTATTTACGTTTCGCAGACGACATTGCAATTATGAGCCAAGTTATAAACGAACTGGCGGAAATGGTGGACGAACTTGGGGAAGCTTCAAAAGATGTTTGCCTGCAAATAAACATCCAGAATACCAAAATCCTCTCTCACGAAAATGTCCAAATGACATTAGATAACCGGACATGGAAACCGCGGAAGTCACAAGGAGAATCGGCTTGACGTGGACTGCCTTTGGAAAACTAAACCATAGTTTCAGAGGCCGTAAAGTCCCAATGCGCCTCAAGAGGAAAGTGTACGATGCGTGCATTATCCCCGTTGCAACTTATGGCCTAGAAACCACCACTATCACGGTCAACAGCATGACCTGCTTAAGAGTCTGCCAGAGAGAAATGGAGCGAGCGATGCTGGGTAACAGCCTGAAAGACAGAGTACGCAGCACGGAAGTTCGCAGACGCACTGGAGTTTCCGATGTCATAGAACGGATTGCAATATTGAGATGGCAATGGGCAGGTCATGTTGCCCGAGATGACGTGAAATCGACCAAGCAAATAATGCAGTGGAAACCCAGACAGACGAAAAGGAGTCTTGGTAGATCCCAGGCGAGATGGCGAGATGACCTACAGCTGCTAGCCGGGAAGAACTGGATGCAGACGGCTTAAAATAGATCGACCCGGAAAAAGATGGAGGTGGCCCATGTTCAGCAGTGGACGTCTAAGGGCTCAAGAAGAAGAACTGACTAAGTTTACGATTAAGCTGCCAAATCAGTTTCAGTGCAGTTCTTTTGTATCATGTAACCAATAAAAAAAGGTTTTTGTGTTGGTCCTCATATGAGTGACTTTTATCTTAAATATCAGCAGTGTGGACGTGCTGCGAAGCTGAATCGTGCGATATTTTCTAGTTAAAATCGAGTTGAAATTGTGTGCGTTATCTGTATTGTGCGTTTTTTTAAATAACATTTAAAACATTCCTTATCGGGCAACTACCAGGTTTGCGCGATAATTTTGATGAATCCCGGAAGCTCTATGGAATCCGAGTCGGATCAGGGCTCCCAAGGGAGCTACTGTCTTAGGCCCAGGACCAAGAAGAGGGGTAGGGTGCCCAAGTCCGACCCAACATCGCCAGCGTCACCAACCCCGGCTCCAAAGAAATCGGCGATGGAGGAGGCTGTAGGGGTGTCGCAGGCGACTTCGGCGGGCACAGCGGATGACGGGTTCGTCGTCCCGCGAAGGACTGTGGCGTGGAGTGCGCTGATTGTCGGTCCAGAGGCCTCCACGACGCTGAAAAACCGATTCACGCCCATCCAGCCGCCAATCGTAGATGAGCCTCTAACACTTCCCAACTCCAACGTAGGGACTGAACGGGAAGCAATTGCTGAGAGCCCTACAACAATAGTAAACAAGCCCAAGAAGGCAGAAAAGCCGCCGCCAATTGTGATCGCTGGAAAACCCAGCAATCACACAATGCTGATTGGTGGTCTAAAAACAATCACCAGTCAGCCGTTCACGCTGAAATACACGAAGGCTTCGTTAATCGTGTACTGTAGCAGCATTATAGACTCGGCGGTGGTAAAACGATCCCTGGAGGAGGACAAGAGCCACTTCCACACCTACGCCCCTTCGTCGGAAAAAAACACACGCGTTTGTCCTGAGGGGCCTGGAGGGGAATCTCGATCCGACAGCCATAAAGCCGGATCTGGCGGCCTAACATGTCATTCACCCAAATCGAACGACAAATTGAGGAACAAAAGCGGGAGATGCAGGCTTTGACCAAAGAAATAAGGGAACTAAAAAGGGATGGAACGGCAAACACACAGAAGGGCACCACCATGGAGAAAAAAATTAGGACAAAGGAAGGCACACGGACAAAAACGGGACAGACAAATGATCGACCACGCATGGACAATGTTCCTACAGAAACCCAAACAGACACGGAGACCGAAGGCGAGTGGAGAGCGCAAAAAAGAAGGACAAGAGAGGACAGAACAAAAAAAACTTACGCGGATTCAATAGGACAAGGGAACAGCCAAGGAAACACGACGGACGGATGGAGGACACCAGAGAAGAAGGACAGACTAACGACGCTCATACAAATACCGGAAGGACAAAGACACGCGGACATAATAAAAACAATTAATGAAACAGCACAAGAGGAGGCAAGGCAAACGGGTGGAATCCGGGGATTTGTCAAAACCAACTCGGGACAGCTGGCAATCCATTACAAAGACGGGACACAACAGAAACTGATAGACGACAAGATCAAGACTAGACCGGAAATACAGATTAAACCACTGCAGAGGACAAACCCGAAACTATTGATTACGGGTGTCATGAGGGGATATATTGACGACGAACTGATGGACGCAATAATTACAGAAAACAGGGAACTGCGACAGGAGCTGGGAGAGAACGTAAAGGCCAAACTGAAAGTGGTGAGGAGGACAACTTCTATTAACGAAGTAACGAGAACGTGACCATGGAAGCAATACCCGAGGCATTCAGGACCCTGGTGAAAAAGGGGAAGATATATATAGACCTAACCGAAATCTACATAAGGGAGGAGATGAATGTGGCACTGTGCTTCAAGTGCCACAAGTTCGGACACCCGTACAAGTATTGCACGGAGCGGGCAAGGTGCCATGTGTGCGGGGGGCCCCACGAGGGTCGCCTGTGGACGTCTGGCAATCCGGATTGTCCTAACTGCGCGTCACAAGGAACGCCCAGGGACATGAGACATCACACGGCGAGAGACAGGCTGTGCCCCGTGTACCAAAGAAAGGCAAGACAATACCAACAAACGAACGTAAACTACGGAAGTAACACTAACAGACGAACACGAAAATACTACAAATTAACGTAGCCAGAGGGAAGGCAGCGACGGCGAAGGCTATCACGGGTCAACAGCATGACCTGCTTAAGAGTCTGCCAGAGAGGAATGGAGCGAGCGATGCTGGGTATCAGTCTGAATGACAGAGTACGCAGCACGGAAGTTCGCAGACGCACTGGAGTGTCCGATGTCATAGAAGGGATTGCAATATTGCGACGGCAAGGGGAAGGTCATGTTGGACCAAGAAAATAATGCAGTGGAGACCCAGAGAGACGAAAAGGAGTGTTGGTGGACCCCAGGCGAGATGGCGGGATGACCAACAGCTGCTAGCCGGGAAGAACTGGATGCACACCGCTCAAAACAGATCGACCTGGCGAAAGATGGAGGTGGCCCATGTTCAGCAGTGGACGTCTAAGGGCTGAAGAAGGAGAACTGACAAAGTTTACGACTAAGCTGCTAAATCAGTGTCAGAGCAGTTCCTTTGTATCATGTAAGCAATAAAAAAAGGTTTTTGTATTGGTCCTCATATGAGTGACTTTTATCCACTTAATCCAGTAGTAAATTGCTGATATGTTTTAAATTCAAGCTGGAACTGATTTGGACACAAGAATAATGTCCTAAAGTACAAATTGTCTCGCTTTACGATCTAAAAAAAACTTGTCAACATCGTCCATAAAATAACGCTTTTAAATGAGGCACACTCTCTTACTTATGGGAGAGCTAGTAATTTTTCTTCAGTCGTATGTTATTGTGTGCATTAATGTGTATGGAATAAAGTAAAGATCTTTGGCCTTTTTGTAAAATGTTTAGCGCAATTACCTTTAGCAATTACTCATTGCAGTTAAAATTCAAGTTAATTGTTTTAGGTATAGCAAATGCAGTGTTTGAGGTCTGGGATAATTTATTCACAAAGAATCCCAACCCAAACATTGGCTATCTCCTATATTTTGATATTGGTACAGTGAATAATTGCTCCTTGGCTTAAGAGCCTGTGAAAATAAATGAATAACACATTCCTCGCAACGGCAAATATATGGGAGCAAAATACGTTGCAAAAAACTGTTTGTTATTGCAAAGGCATATTGTATAATTTAATGTCTGCATAAGCAAGTCAACAAGTGCATTCAAGATTACTGGGACCAATAAAAATGTGGTTGTATCAAGATAAAGACGAAGTCATTAGACTCGACAGCACTAATAATTCTGAAAACTACTTTAAACAGACTGACGCTGTCCATTATGTTAACACAAACGACACAACGTAGGCACCGTTATTATTTTTATGCGCTCGAAAATGTCATACTTGTCCGCTCTCTTCATTAAAAGAAATATCTCAGAACGTAAATAAGGTCCTAACGATGTCATATCGCGTCTACGGGCCAGATAGTGGCCCGCAGAAAACCAGAGAATTAAACAATTTACATAAAGTTAAGGAAAGTGGAAGTGCCCACTTGGTTTTCGATGGTGCACAGATGCAGTATAATTGCGAATTTATTCTACATTCGGACTCATTACAAATTGTATGTTTTTTGTGGACACTTACATGAATCGGTGTCCTGCGCATGCGCCGATGGCATGGACAAGTAAATGCTCTCGAAACTTTTCCTTCCCCCGTTGGCTGTTGAATTTCGGTTGACGTATGAAGACTTCACCCTCTTAAAGGATTCAGTTCGCGTATTGTTAAGACGCGACGCAAATGTCGGTGCACTTTCCTTTGAAATGTCGTCACTATCACTATTATTGAAAATTTCCGAAACTGTCGGATAAAATTCGGAATTACTAACACTATTGTCGTCGGTCGGTTGGTTGAAGTGTCTTTCACCGGTTCGGCTCGGGTCGGTTATGTCGATGCGATTCGCGCTTTGAGGGGCTGAATATGAGTAGTGAGTTTTAGAACTAGGGGATTTTATGCTAGTATCACTTTTCCTTAAAACTAAACTGGAAGAGGTTATGAGTTTGGAATTATGAGGGTATTTAAACGGTATGCTGGAGCCCCGGACCACCGCTGTCAAAAAGATGATGACGTAGAAGAATAGGGAGGCCAGTGGGTAAGCCTTAAGGGCTCTGGTCGGAATCTTGACCAGCAACCCTTCATATAAAGAGACCACGGTGACGTCAGTGTTACTTTTTGAAGCCTACCTGGATGATATGTATATAGTTAGTCGTAAGTATGATGCTAATATTTATGGGTCTATACAAAAGGGATTAAGTGATACTGACGTTGCCTTTATGCATAAAATACTAATCTGCTTAAGCGTAAGGATATTATTAATGGAATTACTGTTGAGATTTCTGGTTTGATTATTATTAGTCTTTGATGAATGTGGGCTGCTTATGTTAAACACCGCGCACGCGTTGGATCCCAGTTGAATACGAAGTCTCTTCGAGAAATGGCGACCTTGAGAAAGCTGCATATTTTGGCCAAGCCCTGATGGCTCGGTAGTACCATCTTCTGTTGATGTCTAGTACTTCAACCTAGTTTCGTGAGGCAGAGCAGTAACCAATTCGCAGTACCTGCAACAACACAAAAAGCACACGTTAGTGCCACATTCCTCCTATAAATCTTCCATACAAAGTTAAATACCTTATTACATATCTACATTTATTTTCAGTGTCTTCGCTTCAGATGCGTACGGTACGTTCTGTAAGCGTGCCCTGATTGACATGGACAGCACGCGGATGGTTGGCACCATGCCAAACAGCCCTATTTTAGAATGACCGAAAGCCAGAAGGTATTTATACAAAATCAAGATGACTGCGACCAGTTGTTGTTTGTATACTTTGTACTAGTAATTCTTGTGATCACTCTACGGTAAGAGTTTTCAGGCTGCAGCTATGATAATTGGCGTTTTCCTAACTTCAGATCGACCTACTTAACTCCACCTGCATGATCGCGGGATGCACCGAGCAGCCTTGTGATTATGTTGCCGGTCCCAAGCCCGGAAAAAGTAGGAGGGATCATGGGTCAGGTTAAAACAGCAACAGGCTCACAGAACCGAAACTCTGCCTCGGACAAGGCTGGATGTAAAGATGACCAACCATGCACGAGAAAAAGGGGATATAGTTCGCAAGGAGAACGATTTGGAAAAAGAGAAATATAGTTCGCATATGTACATGATGTAAGAACCCTAAATTCGGCTGATGTCGGCAGTGATCACAGCTTAATACTGGGAAAAATTGACATAGGGATGGAAGTGAAAAATAGGACAGAATTAGAACCAGGGACACAAACACGAAAACTAAATGTTGGGAGATATTAGTACAAAAGAACTGTTCCAAAAACGATTAAAGGAGAAAGTTGACTAGAACCCAATAAGCGAAGCCGAAGAAGTGAATGAAAGTTGGGAGACACTAACACGGAACATTTTAGAAGCTGCAACAGAAGCCCTTGGCACCCGAGATATAAAACAACAAAAAACACGGCCCAAAAAAAAACCCTTGGTTCTGGATCGAAGTCAAAGAACAATGTATCAAAAAAGGAAGGCTTATCCAAAAATTTATTTTAAACGCCGGAACTAAAACGCCGGAACTAAAACGCCGGAACTAAAACGCCGGAAGCTTATGATAACAGCATTGGCCTCCAAAAAGAGATGTGGAGATTCACCAGCCGCCAGAGCAAAGAAGCAGGTGAATTTATTAGCACAAACCACATAACGAAATAAACCTGGGACCAGTGTCTTAAAGAACTATACAACAAAGAAAATGCGGAAAGCATACCGGACACCCCAGAAATCTAACGAAGTAACTGAAATAGAAGAAAAGGATATAGACACGGTTAAACAACTTCTCCTCCTAGGGAAATTAATGAAGATTTCCCTCCAAGGAAATCTACCTGTAGTGGTGAGAGGGCTAACAACTTTATCCAGAGAGCGATGTCGGCGGCAGCATAGCTACAGCAGGGGCACCTATGGCGGTAAGGTCTCGAAGTGATGAAGGTGAAACCAAGATCATTCCCACACGGCGTCTGAGTGGGCGACTGCGAACAGCGTCTGTTTTCCAGGTTAGGAGCGACTGATACAAAAACTCACCAAGACTGCCCCGCAAGCGTGGTATTATTAATTGCCAAAACCTTTGAAAAGAAAATATGTTGAGCTCAAAGCGAAATAAAGTACTCCAGGTGGGTAGAGGTGCCTCAGCAATCCCACACATATCTCGGTCAGCCTCGTGGCTTCTGGGGGAGGCAAAAGAACGACATCCATAAAGAAAAAATCAAATAATAAGGGACCTAACAAAGCTATAACGAATTGCCTGTTAACCATTGCAACTTACAACACAAGATCAATCGGAACAAAGGAACGTCTGGTTGAATTAGAGTACGAATTGGAGAAAACAAACTAGGACAAACAAACAGGGAGTGACCAGAGACTGGTGAGAGCCAAACTCAGATTTCGACACAAAATTGAGAGAAACAAACAATCTCATAAACAAGCCAAACAAGATCAATATTGTCGTAAACTCAGGGGAAATTTTTCCTGCAGATCTGATAACAATGTCTGTGGATGGAATACAGACGAAAATAATTTCCAGCATTCAAACGGCTTCAAGTAAACTTTGCACTAAAATTAAGACCAGCAAAGAAAACAAAGTAAGACAATAGACCAAAAACCTTTTGGAGGATACACGAAAAACAGACAAATGTACTGAACTGAAGACATATTGAAAACTCTGAGGAGGTGAACCAAAGGTTGTGTGTAAATAGACGAAAGTACCTGATCATTTACGTTTCGCAAGACGACTTGCATTATAGCCAAGTTTAAACGAACTGGCGGAAATGGTGACGAACTTTGGCAAGCTTCAAAAGATGTGTGCCCCGGCAAATAAACTTCCAAAAACAAAATCCTCCCTCAACTCACTCACGAAAATTCCAAATGACTTAGAACCGGACATGGAAACCGGAGAGCAGTGCATCGATCTGGGGCATAGCACTAAATTCGTCACGTATGAAGAAACAGCGGAAGTCACAAGGAGAATCGGCTTGACGTGGACTGCGTTTGGAAAACTAAACCATAGTTTCAGAGGCCGTAAAGTCCCAATGCGCCTCAAGAGGAAAGTGTACGATGCGTACATTATCCTCGTTGCAACTTATGGCCTAGAAACCACCACTATCACGGTCAACAGCATGGCCCGCTTAAGAGTCTGCCAGAGAGCAATGGAGCGAGTGATGCTGGGCATCAGCCTGAAAGACAGAGTACGCAGCACGGAAGTTCGCAAACGCACTGGAGTGTCCGATGTCATAGAACGGATTGCAAGATTGCGATGGCAATGGGAAGGTCATGTTGGACCAAGAAAATAATGCAGTGGAGACCCAGAGAGACGAAAAGGAGTGTTGGTAGACCTCAGGCGAGATGGCGGGATGATCTATAGCTGCTAGCCGGGAAGAACTGGATTCACACCACTCAAAACAGATCGACCTGGAAAAAGATAGAGGTGTCCCACGTTCAGCAGTGGACGTCTAAGGGCTGAAGAAGGAGAAACTGACTAAGTTTACGACTAAGCTGCTAATCAGTGTCAGAGCAGTTCCTTTGTATCATGTAAGCAATAAAAAAAAGGTTTTGTATTGGTCCTCATATGAGAGACTTTTATCTAGGTAATCCAGTAGTAAATTGCTGATATGTTTTAAATCCAAGCTGGAACTGATTTGGACACAAGAATAATGTCCTAAAGTAAAAATTGTCTCGCTTTACGATCTAAAAAAAAACTTGTCAACATCGTCCATAAAATAACGCTTTAAATGAGGCACACACTCTTACTTATGGGAGAGCTAGTAATTTTTCTTCAGTCGTAGGTTATTGTGTGCATTAATGTGTATGGAATAAAGTAAAGATCTTTGGCCTTTTTGTAAAATGTTTAGCGCAATTACCTTTAGCAATTACTCATTGCAGTTAAAATTCAACTTAATTGTTTAGGTATGCAGTGCTTGAGGCCTGGGATAATTTATATACAAAGAATCCCAACCCAAACATTGGCTATGAAAATGAAAAGTGCCTGTGAAAATAAATGAATAACACATTCCCCGGAACGGTAAATATATGGGAGCAAAATACGTTTGCAAAAAACTGTTAATTTAATGTCTGCTAACTTCAGATCGACCTAACTTATCCTATCGTACTACTATTACTACTACTCCACCTGCATGATCGCGGGGTACACCGAGCAGGCTTGTGATTATGTTTGCAGGTCCCAAGCCCGGAAAAAGTAGAGGGTTCATGGGTCAGGTTAAAACATCAACAGGCTCACAGAACCGAAACTCTGCCTCGGACAAGGCTGGATGTAAAGATGAACCAAACCATGCACGAGAAAAAGGGGATATAGTTTCGCAAGGAGAACGATTTGGAAAAAGGAGAAATATAGTTCTCGGTCCAAATTCGGCTGATGTCGGCAGTGATCACAGCTTACTACTGGGAAAAATTGACATAGGGATGGAAGTGAAAAATAGCACAGAATTAGAACCAGGGACACAAACACGAAAACTAAATGTTGGGAGATATTAGTACAAAAGAACTGTTCCAAAAACGATTAAAGGAGAAAGTTGACTAGAACCCAATAAGCGAAGCCGAAGAAGTGAATGAAAGTTGGGAGACACTAACACGGAACATTTTAGAAGCTGCAACAGAAGCCCTTGGCACCCGAGATATAAAACAACAAAAAACACGGCCCAAAAAAAAACCCTTGGTTCTGGATCGAAGTCAAAGAACAATGTATCAAAAAAGGAAGGCTTATCCAAAAATTTATTTTAAACGCCGGAACTAAAACGCCGGAAGCTTATGATAACAGCATTGGCCTCCAAAAAGAGATGTGGAGATTCACCAGCCGCCAGAGCAAAGAAGCAGGTGAATTTATTAGCACAAACCACATAACGAAATAAACCTGGGACCAGTGTCTTAAAGAACTATACAACAAAGAAAATGCGGAAAGCATACCGGACACCCCAGAAATCTAACGAAGTAACTGAAATAGAAGAAAAGGATATAGACACGGTATTAATAAAACTTCTCTCCTAGGCGAATTATCCAGAGAGCGATGTCGGCGGCAGCATAGCTACACGCAGGGGCACCTATGGCGGCAAGGTCTCGAAGTGATGAAGGTGAAACCAAGATCATTCCCACACGGCGTCTGAGTGGGCGACTGCGAACAGCGTCTGTTTTCCAGGTTAGGAGCGACTGATACAAAAACTCACCAAGACGCCCCGCAAGCGTGGTATTATTAATTGCCAAAACCTTTGAAAAGAAAATATGTTGAGCTCAAAGCGAAATAAAGTACTCCAGGTGGGTAGAGTTACCTCACAATCCCACACATATCTCCGTCAGCCTCGTGGCTTCTGGGGGAGGCAAAAGAACGACATCCATAAAGAAAAAATCAAATAATAAGGGACCTAACAAAGCTATAACGAATTGCCTGTTAACCATTGCAACTTACAACACAAGATCAATCGGAACAAAGGAACGTCTGGTTGAATTAGAGTACGAATTGGAGAAAACAAACTAGGACAAACAAACAGGGAGTGACCAGAGACTGGTGAGAGCCAAACTCAGATTTCGACACAAAATTGAGAGAAACAAACAATCTCATAAACAAGCCAAACAAGATCAATATTGTCGTAAACTCAGGGGAAATTTTTCCTGCAGATCTGATAACAATGTCTGTGGATGGAATACAGACGAAAATAATTTCCAGCATTCAAACGGCTTCAAGTAAACTTTGCACTAAAATTAAGACCAGCAAAGAAAACAAAGTAAGACAATAGACCAAAAACCTTTTGGAGGATAGACGAAAAACAGACATAATGTAAGTTGACTTGCGTGTTCACGCACCTCGAACCAACCCTCGATGTCACCTTATGAATCTCCACATCCTTGCTGGAAATGGCTTTCTGGCCTGACCGAGCAGTGAAAGCGGAAACGCTTTTCGCTGCCAAGCGCCCCGGAAACCTGGACGAGGCCTCAGAGAAGGCAATGGAGGAGGGCACAGCCTCCTCCACTGATAGTGAGGCCGTTGGGGGACCCGCGAATGCGGCTACCCAAGGAGGGCAGGGACCCGGAAACGGACTCTTCGGACGGCGAGGGCTTTAAAGGCACAAATCGCCGAGAAAAGAGGATGCGTACCGGACCGAAGTCTTCCAGTGAGGACGACGAAGCCCGTAAAAGTTCCAATTTACCAGCAGGTGGCGCCCACAGCAGCAAGGACCACAGTTCTTCAGATGCCAACTATACTGGCAAGTGCAGCTGAAATGCACTGCAGCCTCCAAGTGTGTTGCCACAAGCTGCTCGAGAAGAGTGCACAAGAAGATAATGACGCAGGCACTAACTTGTTTGGAGTTAAAGACAGAAATTTATGTTTATATGTAAACACCAGTTCGAGGTTATGGTGACAATAAAAAACAATTTCTGGTTGAGAATATTGACATTTCGAAAAAGTAGATCCGTACATTTAACGCATCCTGTCGAATTTACTGTTTATCTTACCCTATTTTATTGACACTTTCTGTGCTTTTCCATAGTTGCTTGGGTTTTTAATAATTCATTGTGTATACTTTCCTGACTCTATTTCAATTCAAATTAAAATATTTAATTTTAGTGAAATAATAAACAATATGATTGACTGGACCCAGTTTTTAGTTTTTGATAATTACGAAGCAACGGATTTTTACGTAATGTTAATAAGGCAGATTACATTGAAAAACATTGTTGTCATCCTTCTGATCTAGTTTTTTGCAAATATCTCAGTTTTTAATAAAAATTATTTTTTTTAACTATTTTTCCTGTACTCCTAAAACACCCCCAGAGGAATGACGCCAATTTTGAATCACTCTGTTTATCCAAAGTATTTACGAAAACGCCTAACCTCAAATTAAAATCAACCAAGACCTTAAGACTGACAAAGTTCACTCTGGCTTTAGAAGAGGTTTTCAAGTGGTTTGACACTTTTGGGCTAATTTGGGGGTTGATTTCCATTTTCCGGTTATCGATAATTCCATTCCTGCTTGGAGTTGACATACCATGGGATGATATTTTTAAATGTTGTGTGCTGGTGTCTTGGAGTGACTTTCTTGATGGCTACAATTTGCATAGAGGCGACTTAAAATTATGCAAGCACTTATGTCCAGAATATGCAGATGACCACGCTATCTTCACGGTTCATTTTCTCTTTTCTTCCTTTTGGAAATGGTGTTGGTGTAAAAGACGGAGGGTCAGGATTGTTTCAAAATGCGATAATCCAAAGCGAAATCATACTACATGTCTTGTACTCAAATATTCGGTCAAGACTTGCGTTTTATAACAGTTTTTCTCATTAGTTTCACAACGTGGTCTAAAATAAAAACTGATATTATCTAGCTCTAGAACTAAAAGCGCCGAGTTTTTCAAGACCGCTAAATGCCGATTTCAGTATACAAGAACAGAACAGTGCATAAAGTGGAACACTTCATATTCAGAAAATAGATTTAAATAAACTATCCGCAGGTTTTATTTTTCAATTGGTCATGGGTTTCATTATCGATTTATCCCGGAAATCTGTTCGGGGTGGTCAACTGGCAACATCGCACCGATGTTTGTCTAATGATATTTTTAACTCGAAAGCTATTTACCAGTATGCTGCCAAAAAACCGAACCATGGCAAGTAGACGGGGTCGTATTATTACATGCGCAAAAATTGCTGCTTCTTTCAAGAGTGTATGTTTATGCTGAATTGTTTTAATTTAGTGTTCATTTCGGCCGGTCCATTGTAGTCCACGTGCACAATTTGCAGACCATCACCTGTGCCAATGATGTTCGAATGAATTTTAAGCAGAACTTTTGTATATTCAAGAAAAGCTCTCAAGTTTAAGCATTCTTATATAATATAATTTTATATTGTTTGTCCTCTAAAATTCTCAGTATTGTAAAAAATGCTTGAGAACATGTTAAAAACAGAATAGAGTGGCACATAGAAAAATGCCTAGAAGTTTCAAAGCCGATTTGAGAAAAGGCCAGGGAACCGTCAATGGCCAGACCATGCTATATATCCGGTGTCTTAGTGTCTTGTGCCTTCCGGTTCCTCGCTTCCATCCTCTTCTGTCCTCCCATCGCCCTGGTTGTAGGTTTCGCTCCTACATGGCTTTTTTCATTCCATTCATCCATGTCGTCTTGGGTCTTCCTCTTTTCCTTCTCTCTGTTGGTGTCAATCTGAGGATTTGTTTGAGAATTCTTGTGTCAACCATCCGCTCAACATGCTCGTACCACATCAACTGTCTTCGTTGGATTTCTTCTATTATGTCTGTCTTGACGTTCATGATCACTCTGATTTCCTCATTAGTTATCCTCTCCAAGCTTGATTTCCCTGCTGCTCTACGCCAGAAGTCCATCTCCAGGGAACGCAACCGCCTCTCGTGGTGGGTAGTAAGTTGCCAAGTTTCGCATCCTTACAGCACTATACTCTTAAATATGAAGAGGTGTTTCCTTTCTCGGGGATATACATGTTGACCATAAGATGGAGGTTAGGCATCAGATCAATTGCTTCCCTTTTGTGATGCGTTGTTCTATTCCTTTCTCTGTACGACCTCCAGGCTCAATTTTTGTTCCAAGATATACGTATTCGGTGCATGCTCCTATTGCTTCGTCTTCTTCTAGGTGTAGGTCACCTCTGTCGTTTCCGATGCACAAATATTTTGTTTTCGATCGATTCACCGAAAGTCCCCATTCTTCCTACTCTTTAAATCCTCCTTTCCTTTGTTGTTGTTTGATCATAAAGTTGTTTTACAGCTGTTATTAATGTATAACTTATCCTGGATTTCTCCGTTACTTGCCATAGTTTTTGTACGAGAACGGTGCCTTCGTAAGATCCACAAACAGAAGGTACACCTCTCCGTTTCTTGCTACTTTCTTCTCGGTTAGTTGGGTCAGACTGAAGATATGATCTATGCATGAGCAACCCGCTCGAAAACCTGCCTGTTCTTCAACTTCTTGGTGTTCGTATTCTTCTTCTATTAAATTTGGATGACTTTTCCATAGAGCCGGCTCATGGTGCTGGTGGCGGAGACACCTATAGTTGGAACATTCATCTCTCCTTCCTTTCTTGGGGATGGGAGTAATCCAGGCTTCTTTCCGTGCTAGAGTTACTCTGTCTCCATCCATGTATCTAGTAAAGAGTTCTTGAGTAAAGAGTTTGATGAGTTTTTGCGTCCCCCATTTAATCAGTTCTGCGGGTATTCCTGCTTCAATACTTTCCCCCAAGTCAGAATAGTCAGCTATGCGGACGACAGTCTGGTTATTGCCAGGGAATAATAGAAACTTCATGAAAATTACTCTAATAATTTCGAAATATTTAGCTGCAAAAACCTATATCAAGACATACGGACTGATGTTTAGTATTTAGGCTAAGCCTAGGTGAGTCAATATTCTTTAAGGGACAATTTCTTGCATAATACTTTCGGATTGGCTGTTGATGTCTCTTCATTAGTCTCTTGTGATGCGCCACTGTTTTATTTTTTGTAGACATACGAGAGTTTATATTACGAGTATATTTACCAAATGATTTGCAAAATTGTTTGCCAATCCGGAATAATTCATCGGGAAATTCCTCCGGTTGATTTCAACGTTAAAACAGATTTTTTGCGTCAATATGCAACATACTTATAAGTAGAAATATCCAGCTACAAAAACTTATATCAAGAAGTACGGACTGAGGCAAAGAATATCTGGTTGCTTAAAAGAAATAATATGGAAGAACAAACCTTTAACAGCAGAAAGCAAAGTCCGTACCTACAAAACCCCGGTGAAAACGGCCAATATTGACATGCGCCGCAGAAACACGAACTGAAACCTCCAGAACAAGGAGTCTGCTAATAAGCACGGAGATGAAAAACCTACGTACAATAAAAGTAATAACACTACGGGACCAAATAAGAAGCACGGCCATACGGGACGAACTGGAGGTTCAGGATATCGCTCGGTTTGTACGGTCAAGATGCCGAAACTGAAGGGATCATATGGAAAGGATGGACAATGACCGATGGGCAATGGTGGAAGGACATACATAAAATCAAAAATGGGGACATAATGACAAACAAAAGAGACATAACAACAACTATCAGCATGAAGATGATGCAGAAATCACGGCAGCTCTAAAGGGCATGAAAAATCATAAAGCACAAGGCGAAGACGGTCGAGTAATAGAAAGCATAAAAAATGGTGGACCAAACATTATTAAAGCCCTGAAGATCCTATTCAACAAACGTCTACTCGGAGGGACAACACCATCTCAGTGGAAAACGCACAAACTATTTTCTTTACCTACCGATCGGCCTGTTAAGTCACATCTACAAATGAGGGGGAGGAGTAACAACCTTGTAAAAAAACAGAGTTCATCTGGCTCCAGATAGTAGCACCCTGTAGGGCCCCTGCCAGGGTACGGCAAAGCTGTTTCCTTGTAGGATCGATGTTGGATCATCAAAGGCTAGAGGAGGAAAACCTCGATAAAAAAAATTTCCGCTCCTCCAGGATGGGTGGTTAACGCATTGGACTGGTTCTCCAAAACTTTTAAAAAAATCTCAAATACTAAAAAGCCTAAGCGAAGCCTGGAACTTCGGACGGATTCTCTGGACAACGGACTAAGCAAAGAAAAAGGTTAATGAATATCGGAACAAGGAATGTACAAGGATAAGACTAAAGATACATCTTATCGCTTCCGACCTGAGTAAGACTAATGTAGACATAGTTGCATTGACGGAAAGGCGGCGCCCCTAAAGAGAAAAGGAGCATCCAGAGGTGTATCTCTGCTAGTAAGAAGAAGGTTTAAAAATTAAATCACTATCTGAGAAGCTATTGATGAGAATGTTCTCTTGATTATTACTTAATTTATTTAAAAGACCACGTGGTAACATGTAAAATTGACTCTTCTGATGGTGAGGTTGTAGCTGAATGGTCAACGCATCAAACGCACTGACCATCGTTTTGGAGTCAAGCTGCTGGCAACCCTTATAATGGGAAAAACCCAAATGTCCCTGTTCGTCGCTGTGTGGCAGCGTTGTAGAGGGTGATTACTTCTAAACAGCCACTAAACAATTTTTCTTTAATTGGAGAAAACTGTAAGAAATAGTGGCAATAACAGGGAATGAGAATAGAATGGTCTAATAGAGCAATTCGACCAAGAAACAGTGGAGGTAGTCCTGAGGAAACAGATACGCATGATGAGGGTAAGGGTTGGGCTTGCCTCCCATGCATACATGGAGTCACGGACAGGATCGGCAGGACACTGGAGAAACATCCGATGAAAACAGTCTTTAAACCACTAGAACAATCCACAGACTTCAGATCGCCAAGACAACGGACCTTTATCAGCACAGGAGTCCAGGTTCCATGCAGTTGTGGGAGAGCATATATCGGCACCACAAAACGTAGTGTAAAACGACAGATCACTGAGCATAAAGAAGTTGCAGTTGGGACCAACAGAAAAATCACAGTAGCGGAACACCACTTCTAGACGGCCACCAATCACGTTTCGATAATGTCATTTGACCAATCTCAACGTATTATCCGAGACTAACCAGAGAGCCATTGAGATATTCAACATGACACATTTAACAGTAAGAGAAGTCACGTCCCTAATCCAGATTGGAAACCGTTTTGCGCAAACGACGTGTACGCCAAACCATTGAACTCCCTCCACTCCTCACAGAGGAGCTCACAACAATCGCCGGACCAAATCGTCATAAACATCTAGCGCACAAACAGCCCTAGAACAGCGTGGAGCAGACGTCAGAGTAACCTCAAAAGCCGTGCCAAAAACACGTGCTTTCGAAACTTAAAAGAAATTCAGCTGTGTCTCTTCAGAGACACAGCCCGACGTTCCAGCCGCAGCCCAACGTGAAAGTGCCCAAATATGGGGAAAAAGCAGAAGCGAAAGCTGACCAGTGTGAACACCGCAGAACAGCCAAGTAAGCCAAAGGCCCCTAAGCCCTCAGCCCTTAGCCCTCCCGAAACCCCAATGATCCCTCCCGAACTAGAGGAGTCCTTTGACGAGGACTCGAGCTCAACAATAAGTGAATATTCAAAAAAAAGGGAAGAAATTTCAATTGTAATGGAAAAGATACGGCAACAACAGGAAGCGTTCCTAGAACTCCAAGAAAAACTAGAACAAACCATAGCCGAAAATACCGAGCTCAGACTCAAACTCCAACTTTTGTCCAAACCAGCCCTGATTGAATCGCCGATTTCTGGCGAAACAATCCCAGAAGAGCCCCAACAAGAACCCACCCTGTCACAAAACTCCCCAAAAGCGCCCGCAAAAATCCCAAGCAGGCCCAAATCGGGCAAAACCCCAATTATAATAACAAACCCGGCTGACTGGCGTAAAACCCAGGAAGTCCTGTCCCAAACCAGCTAGGCTTTACTGGCCACAAAAAATCCGACGCAGGGATTACCATCTATCCCTGCGACCCGAACCACCACAAACCTATCCTAAACCTTTTAAAATCAAACAACATCCAATACTTCACTCACACAAGAGAACAAGACAGGAAACTGGCTTGTATAATTAAAGGCCTCGATGCCCGCATGGACATTGAGGAAATCCAATCTGAAATCACCGCTCTGGGCTTTGCCCCAGAACAAACGCACTTCTACCGGCTCGGACGCTCCAGAAAGGTGTCCAACATGGTAAAAGTGCTACTCCCTAAACACCAAACCAACTTCTTCCAAATAACCACCCTCCAAGGCCTACAAGTCCTAATTGAACCCCAAAGGAATCCAAACCCCCATAACCTCAAATATACTCCGCAGTGCAAAAACTGCCAAAAGTTTGGGCACACCCTAACTAATTGCGGCGCAAATCCCAATTGCCACCGTTGTGGCCAAAGTCATTCATACAAAACATGCAAGAAACCCACCACCATCCCAGCAAAATGCTGCAATTGCGGCGGTCCACACCCGGCCAGTTATTTTAACTGTCCCAAAAATCCCAATTCAAAAACCGCAAACGAAGCTAAGCGAAAGCAAGCTTCGTTCAATAACCTCACCACTCCCGAAACCTCATACGCCAAAAAAGTAACAACAAATCTACCAAACCAGGAAAAAACCGACCAAAACCCAAAACAATCGATCCCAATGAAATTCAATATTCCAGAGCAACTTAGTCCGCAGATGATACAACTTCTGCTCCTCCCCTTACCCGAAATCGAGGCCAGGATCAATACGATCATCGCTTTGATTTCACAAAACCCCATCCTGAGCATGATACACTAAATCCCGCAGTCACAGCTTCAAATCCTTCCGCCCTGGGCTAAAGGGCCAATAATAACAACAAAGAAACCAAAAGGAAACAACCGAGCACAAGTGCCAACAGAATAGAGTAAAGGCTCACATGAGCTAACTCGAGCAAACCCCACACACAGTAGCTGAAACAGTCTGAGTCGGAAAGCACGGGAGATCACTTCGCCCACTGCAATAATGCTTTAACTTTGATAATGTCCACCGCAGTTGTGGACGAAACGTCAGGAAGAAATTCCAATGGACCACGGCTTCAAAGCCCGAAAAACATTTCTATATGTGAATAACAGGGAAATTATTATGATCGGATACTCTAATAGTAGAAGTGGGTGTAGAGCGGACAGTCAGGCAGCAGGCCAATATGGTGAACCAACGACTAACGATAACGGAAACAGATTAATAGAACTATGTGACCTCTAAGCATGAGCCGAAAATGAAGGCGAGTTTGGAAAATTTAACTAATCATGTGGTGAACGTATGTGTAGGTAAAGTATTATTCCATACAGAAAAAACGCGTGTTGTAATGATCTTTTCTGTGGCGAGGAAGGGAAATTTCTACCTCAAATGGTTCTCGAAAGATTAACAAAGAAGTAATCATGATTTTGTGGCCGAGGAACCACTGACCAACCAACAACCTGCTGGTGGTACATCTCATGCCCAAATTAGGGCGGGAGTTGGGCAATGGATCTTGGAAGAACATAGAAAGCACTGGGAGGACACACCGCGACCCATTACCATAAGGCAGTTGGTGGGACCTCCACAACCAGTGCGTAAAAACGAACTGCTAGATCTCAAAGGTTCTCTTTGATTGTTTGGTGGAGAACTACAGCGTTTAGTGTGCATGTTTGATTGTTGTTCCAAGTCTCTCGTGTGCTCTAATTATACGTTGTATTATCCTTTCTTAATTGAAAGCCATACTTTCTACCCCACACGCCTCCACGTGGCGAGAACCGGGCAACGGTTGTAGAGACTAAGGATAGTGGTTTCCACCGCTCCGAGGTCTTTTGCAAACGGCTAAGCTGTGGGATTGTGCCAACAAGACGTGGTGATTTGAAGAGAGTGTATTCTTAAGTGGGCAATAATAATCGGTGTGTACTAACCCTACATCCACCGATTCCACTCTCAAAATTTATAGTGAGCCTTTGCAATGCCGATCTGTGTGTGCGGCACAAATTTTGCCACCGAAGAGGGGATTAAAACCCACCTCTGAAGGTTAAGGTGCAGGGGTGTCAAAACATCTAACGACACCACATGCAGTTACTGTTCGAAAGAATTTAACTTGTATGCCGGCCTAAGGCAACATGTAAAACGTGCACATCCAGTAGAGTACAACGCTGAATTGGAAAACAAGTACGAAAAGCCCAAAACCAGAAAGGCTGCTTCAGCCAGGGTCTCTCAATCGGATGACGATGATGAGGAAGAGTACATTAAAATGGCAAAAATCGAAGCCACGTATGATGGCAGATTTCCGAACGCTCACCTTAAGCCATTCTTCCCACATCTGACGGTTGATCAGATCAAATATCGACGGAAGCAGAGCAACTACAAATCCTTTCTGGAGTCATTAAGAAACAGGCCACAAACTGTGGACCTAGTAGAGCAAGTTCAATCAGAATCCACAATGGATGTCTCAGACATCTTGAACGAAGCCTTTATTGTGGAGGAGGAGCTCCTGACACCTGGGGATGTGTCGAGGCAGTTGAATCCCCCTGAGAATCCTGCTAACGGCTCAACCTCTGCGGGGATTGCGGAGGAAACTAACCTCAAAAGCGATGACAGAATAGGGCAATACATATCAGTCCTCTGCCATAAGACAGGGCTAGATGAGGATTTCAACCTTCTGGGGAGATTGAGCAACCTACCCCAAACATCTAAAAGGGGTAGGGAATTGAGAAAGCAGCTCAGTAAATGTATTGCGGCCTTGCCTAGGGGGAAAGCCAGAAACACAAGCCACACAACATCAAAGGCAGCTCCCACAAAAGTTGGGCAAGACCCATCTCGGTCTAATAGATTCTATCGAAGAGCAATGTGTTTCAGGGAGACCCAGAAAGCTTATAGGCGCAATAGAACTGAGCTTGCGAAATGCATTCTAGAGGACTTGCCACTGTCACGCTGCGAGGAAAAGCCCGACGTAGATACCGTAGAGAGGGAGTATCGGAGCATCTTTCAAAGGCCATCGGAGGAGGATGACGAGCGATATGATATGACCACCAATATCGTCGATCTCGATTTTCCCGTTACTACTCAGGAAATATCTGACGCCCATAAGAACAATAAGGGCAAGGCATCCGGACCTGATTTAATCAAACCATCGGACCTTGCGCGGGTTGAACCCGAGAAATTAGGCATCATCTTCAATGTTATGCTTAAACATGGTATATTTCCGGAAGAACTGACTAGGAATCGCACCATTCTCTTACACAAAGGTGGAGATCCGAAGGAAGTAGGGAACTATAGACCCTTGACCCTATCATCGGCATTGGTTCGCCTATTCCATAGGATTTTGGGACGAAGACTTGCTAAGATACCTATCGTCAGTAATCAGAGAGGATTTAGGGCGATAGATGGAGTGGCACTTAACAACCTCACTCTGCATGCACTGATCAAGCAGCAACGCGCCAATCTTAAGCCGCTATTCTTAATTTCTTTAGATCTGAGAAAGGCCTTCGATACAGTCTCGCAAGACTCTGTTCGGAGAGCTATGAAGCGAATGGGCATTAGTCCCCTTCTGCAACAATATATAGTGGAAACGTACAACATCAGTACGAAGATAGAGGTTGGCCAATGCGAAACTGCGGAGATTGGCATCAGTAGGGGGGTTAAACAGGGCGATCCGCTGTCGTCTTATCTCTTCAACTTTGTGGTGGACGAATTGATAGCCCAATTGTCAGAATCGGAGCTGGGTGTCCAACTTAATCAAGGCGCTAGACTATCCATACAGGCCTACGCAGACGACATAATTTTATTCGCTGACGATCAGAAAAAGGCCAACAAGCTTTTAAAACTTGCACACACTTTCTTTGTCAACAGAGGTATGGATATTAACATCAATAAGTCAGCAGCCCTCTCTATCAAAGTCAATGCCGGTAACAAACACCGTTACACTCTTACAAAGCCCATTTTCTATATCAAAGGGCAACCTATCAAACAGATAGGTCCCGGGGAATTCCTCAAATACCTCGGGAAAAATTTTAGTCATGAGGGAGTGGCAACCTTGGATACATCCCAGTTCCAAACGCGTATCAACAGGGTAAAGGCAGCTCCTCTGAAACCTCATCAAACACTTCTGCAGGATGGGACTGAGCGATCAACCGACCTGCAGGGGGTGCGAATTAGAGGACGAAACTACTCTACATATTATGTGTCATTGTACGTCATATGCAACAGGTATATGCATAACCCCCTCTCAAGATTCTTCTGAAATTCATTGAATACACGGGGATAATGAGGGAGTAAAATACGAAGGAATAATAGGACAGAAATAACCGCGGTGCTGGGCCAAACACCACTTCGGCGGTGAGGAAGGGTTTTAGTGGGTAAAACAGCTAAGTGGAAGTCCCACACAGCCCAGAGCGCCAGAACATCGGCTCTGGGTGTTCCGAAACCTCACCGTAAAAAAATCATGATTTTAAAGGAATGAACTAATTTTAGATTATTTGCTTTGATTGTTTGTCCGGAAACTAAGGACGAACATTACGACCAAACTTGCAGGACTAATAGACAACTTCCTGACAGACAGACGGATACAGAGCAAGGACGCAACATACAACATGACGAAGGGCTGCCCACAAGGATCCAGCATGGGCCCAACACTCTGGCTGCTGGTGATGGAAGGGTGGTTCCGAACTATGGACCAAACAACGGAGAGATGGAAGGAGGAACAAGCGACTTTAAGGGACGTAGACAAAGAATACGTGGACGAACTGACATACATTCAGGCATTCGCGGATGACCAAGTGATCATTATCACGGGGGAATCCGCGAAAAGGATCGAAAACAAATGGACATACGTATGGGACGGGTGCAGGAAATGGGCAAGACAGACAGGGACGAAATACAATACAAAAAAGACGGAGGCTATGTTTATCGGCACCAAAAAGATTCGGCCCCCGACATTGAAAACAGACAATGACAAAATAGAACAAAACGACAACATTAAATACCTCGGAATCACAATCGACGGACAACTAAACTTTGCCAGACACATACACAAGACGAGACACAAAGTAGAGGAGACAGCACTAAAACTCGGACACAAGATAAAGCGACTATGGGGGAAAAACCAGACGACTCTGGTACGAATAATGCAGAGAGCAATAAGACCGGCAGTGCTGTACGGTTCCGAGGTATGGGGATACAGGGCAAACGAGACAAAACAACGACAACAACTTGACGTTACAATGAGGACGGTCTTGCGCATAGCTTGCAAATCTTACAGCACCACACCAACAGCCGCACTACAAGTGCTGGCTGGTACACCACCCTGGTGGATCGAAGCTATGGCAAGACACGACATATACAAGACCAGACGGGACAGTGGACAGGGACATAAAATAAAACACAAAGACAGACCACATCCGAACATGGGACACCTACAAGGCACAGACACACCATCACATCAACAAAACACAACAAGAATAATACATACAGACGCCACCGTGAAGACGAACGGACGGACAGCATTAGGAATACACATTGAAGACGTTGACGACCACAAGGTACGAATAACGGACGAGACCAAAATACACAACGCAGAGACGTACGCGGCAATTAAAGCCATTTTAATAGCCAACACCAGACAATACACCAACATTACGATACTAACGGATAGACAAGAAACAGCACAGAACATCAACAGAGGAAGGACGACAACAAAGGCAATCACGGAACTACAGAAACACATGGAACAACGACACAAGAAAGGATGGCAGACGAGGATAGCATGGGCGAAAGGACACGACAAGGACAACATACACAACGCTATAGCGCACAGGCTGGCGAGGGACGGCGCTGAACTTACGGACGTGACAGAAGACACAACCAAATATAACACTAAGACGAACAAAAATGGGCCAAGACAAGACTAAGCATGACAATGGACAGATGGCAGGACTACTGGGACAAAAGTGACAAAGGACGACAACTATACGACATTTGCAGGACGGTGGGCCGAGATACAATAAGAACAACATTCAAGGGAACACAATTCGCGACAGGACATGGAATCATAAAACACTACTTATACAGATTTAAACTGACAGACAGCGCGACGTGTACATGTGGACAGGAAGACGAAACAATTGACCACATTAAACATAACTGTACGGAGGACGACAGACAACGAGCAAGACAACATATAAGGACTGAGTACGGAAACCACAACTTAACGCTAAGACATCAGGACGGGAACAACGACGAGGACATACGTAAACTCAACGAATGGGCCGACCTGGTGATGCGGAAAGAGGAAATAGGTTAAGTAGGTTAAGTAGTTCATAGATAGAAATAAGGGTTAGCGTAGGGACAATGTACAGTTTTCGAATAGGATAAGGTCTTTTCCCCTAATTTGGAGGGAGGAGGTCCAAGGAACGGAGAAAGGAGTTCCATTGGTGGTCGTTTCGCAGATAGTGGGTGTGCACAACACAAATGGACAAAGGGGGTATACCGAGAGGTAGGTACCCGGGCATTGTACCCATAACAACATGTCCGGAAACTAAACAGATTTCAACAATAATTAGAATTTAAAAAAAAAAATGTGCATTTCAATTTTAATTCTCGTTTCTGTGGAGGGCAATTGAACTGATTTACACAATACTTTGGTGCAATCATTAAACATTATTTTACTGTTGACCTAACGATATAAAACGCATCGTCAGCATTAAAATGTTTAAACAAAGCGTGGAATGAAACTGACGCTATTAAGCAATAACGCAATTTCTAGCATTTCAGTTTCGGAACCAGACAAAAGTAATGACAGAGTCGAAAATATCCTCCTCTAAAACTGTAAAAAAAAACTGCTAAATTCGACAACTGCCAACTAGTTGTAGCGTAAACTCGCAACCGGGAAGGTCAGCTGAATGAAATAATCGTAGACATTAATTGCTGCAAAACCTGTAGGAACGAGCTTTCTCGTTTCACACTCTACCTATTTAAGATGCTGGGATAATGTACTTTTAAAATTAATATCAACGTAATAATGCAATGCAATATCTCTATAAAATTTGATAGTGATCGTTGAAAGGCCCTATATGAATAATACAAAGCAAAACAACAACGAACCAAGATGTATAAGCCGTGGACGCGTCGAAGCGTGACAATCAACAAGACAATCATGTTGAAAAAAGGCTCTGATTGGACAGGCATATGATTGAAAGAGTCAAGAAAATGATAAGACTCATTCCTCAGTAAAAAGTGGTTAAATATGTGTGTTTATACGATGTAATCGCAAAGGGATTGCAAAAAAGGAAAAGGTAGTTAACGATTGGTCCATTCGCCGAAACAAAAAGTCCTTCGCATGCTGCTGTAAAAAAACCTGATTGATCTACAAAACCGTAGGTAGACAGTCGCCGCGCTGCGATAGTATTTCTTGACCCCGGAAACAAACGTTGAGAAGCCATTGTTTTTAAATTTGGCCGCTTTTTTAGTAATTTAAATGGAATGTGCTATGGGTCAACGGCAATTCGGAGGTTATCGCCAAACGGGTTTTCGAACATCTCTTTTTCAAGGATAATATTAGGAAATTATAGCACGACCGCCTAGGTATTATGTAACATTCGAAGCTGCGTTAATTATATGATTTCTGTGCTTTATTGGATACCTTTGCTTTCAACGCAAACGTGCTGAACGATTTGCGGCGTTTTGGCATGCCGTTTTTCGTATAATGGTGCCAGTTTAAGATACCAAAATTAGCAATACGACCACTTTTCTTTATGTTTTGTCATTTCCAGTCGAGCCATACTCTCCTGCCGAAGAACTGATTTTCCAGCAAGCTGGTGCTCCTCCATACTATGCTGCCATTGTGCTTACATTTTTGAAAGAAACCTTTCCCAATCGGTGGATAGGAAGGAGAGGACCTACTGAATGGCCTCCCAGCTGGCCAGACTTAACGCCGATAGATTTCTTTTTGTGCGGTTACCTCAAATCTAAAGTTTTTATTGACAAGCCAATCAATCTGCAGGAGTCGACAAAGAAGATCCGCAATTGATGCTCTGTTTTTCTGGGAAATAAATTGATCCTTTTCAGGACCGAAAAAAATTTGAAAGAAATCGTGGCGTCAATGAGTCATACTCATTGACAGGTCTAATCGTAAATTTCGCGGTAACTGGTGATTTTAAGTACGTATAGGACAAGTTAGTTGTGGTAGCTGAATTTTGGGCCACCCTGTATATCTAAAGTTGGTAAAAAAATCGGGTGAACATGTCGTTTGAGTCCCTCCGAAATTTCAGTGTTTTCTTCTTTTACCTTAAAGAACCCTTTACAGGGTAGTTTGTAAGCAGTTTCAAAAAAACCACTTACAAACTTTTGAAATTCGCTTTTGCAAAAGCAGTTATTAATGCACAAAAATGACATTGTTCGATGCCATTTGCTGCTAAATAGTGTTTTAGGTACCAACAATTCATAAATACACGTGCAAAATTGTCGCTAAGATGCACAATAATTGTGTTTTTCGCAAAAGTTTTAGCATCTTTTCTAATGTGCCCATTGATTGAGGTTATCTAGCGCGTCGATAGTCAAATGATGGATCATTTGGCTCTTTCGGGAATTTAACAAAATGCGGTGTTGCCACGTATTTTGGAGTTGTTTTCCTTTCGGTTAATTTTGAGTTACTTTGTTTGGGTTAGCATGGTTGAAGTCATTTTTTTAATGAACCCGTTCGCTGAATTACTTCGTCATTACTTCTGGGCCTCACTGTATAAGTCATTAGAATGTAGAAGAGCCTAATTTACACCAATACCCACAGCAGCAAACCTGTTGAACCTTGTTGAAGAACCTGGCTGAAACCGGGTATTTTATAAGGCATAACAACGGAAATTTGGTGACTACTTGAGCCGACAAAGATGCCACCACGGTTATTATTTAACCAAACAAGAGCTTGATCAAAGCACGTCATTCAGAGAAAATCACAAGCTATGTTGCCAAGTTGTCGACAAAGTAGTAATGCTTTTAGTAGTATCAGGTACAATACATGCAATTTCCAGTTGAGTAGCGAGTTGAGTGCATGAGCAAAATTCAGGATTGCAGAAAAAGAAAACACATTCAGGATTCTCTTGACTCAAAGGCAGGTCATGCCCAATTTGATAGTATTTCTGGTACAAAATGTTATTTAAAACTGCACATAAAAAACACATTGTTTATTGAGTTTTCTTCTGGCCTCTGTCTTTGCACCATGAACTTTCCTTTGATGAAACAAAAAGTGGTGTGTACGAGTAGTTGCCCCACATCTACACTCAAATTGGCGACTGCTTTACTACTTGGAGGGGAAGATAGTGGATCTGGGAAGAGAGTGGACGACAATAGATGTTTGGGTTCCAGACACAGAAATACAGATATTGGGGATAATTGCAGCAGAGCCTTTCAGGGGTACTCAGAGCATTGCACAACAATTAACCTAGGAAGGGCTACATTCCTACCTCGTATGTAAGATACACAGAACACAAGGACGCATTAAGCCTCTGGTCTACTAAACACTTTCCCAGGCACCGGATAATTGTCCCTATAACTCCCCAGAGGAAGGGCCACATTCCTATCATGTATGTAAGATACACAGGACGCAAGGACACATTAAATCTCTGATCTTCCGAACACCGGTACAAATTGAGCAGGAGTTAATTAACCGAATACGAGAAGCTGCGCGAGAAGAGAGCACAATGGGGGGAATGCCACACTAACATTGCAAAAGCTGTAAGAACTTACGCCACAAAAGGGCTAGCGACACTGGAAGATTGGCTCCAGGAAGATAGTGGACGACAATAGGTGTTCGGGTCCCAGACACAGAGGAACAGCTATTGGAAATAATTGCAGCAGAGCCTTTCAGGGGTACTCATTGACACTTTCCCAGGCACCAAAAACATACACATTAAACCTCTGGTCTACTGAACCCCGGTACAAATTGAGCAGGAGTTAATTAACCGAATACGAGAAGATGCTCGAGAAGAGTGCACAATAAGGTGATGGCACAGGCCCTAACTTCTTTGGAGTTAAAGACAGAAATGTATGTTTATTTGTAAACACATCAATTTAAGGTAATAATGACAATAAAGAACAATTTATCGTTGACAATATTGACACTTCGAAAAAGGACGTTGCTACATTTAACGAAGCCTGTTGAATTTTTCGTTTATCCTAACCTATTTTATTGCCACTTTCTGTATTTTTCCATGTTTACTGGAACAACAGGTATTTGCGTAATGTTAATAAGGCAGATTACCATGAAAAACATTGTTGCCATCCTTCTGACCTAATTTTTTGCAAATATCTCAGTTTTTAATAACAATTAATTTTTTTACAATTTTTCCTGTAATCCTAAAACACCTCCAGAGGAATGACGCCGATTTTGAATCACCCTGTCTAATTGTCTCCTAAATGATATCACAGTGACAATATAGAACAATAACCATAAACTCACGCTCATGTACATCTGCATGACATAAGTGCTTTGTGCAATGGTCCAAAACATCGTTTAATCTGTTGATTACTGTTTGGAAGGAATATTTAGAAGTGTTTGTTGATAAAGTTACTTCTATCTTCTACCATCCGACGATAAATATTCGCTTGGCGAGTTTACAAAAACGGTTTTTTGTTTTTTCTCTAATAGGAATATAAAAGAAGCAAGTGAGGCGTGACGTTAGAAAAATCTCTGGAAAAATTTGTCCGATTTTGGAAAAACGCAAAATGAATGCTTCAAGCCTCGGAGTAAAACCTGACTAAAATACTAGATGTCCCAGTCCCAGAGTGAAATTTCGCAAACGCCGGAAAATAATCCACAATAACAGGAAACGCGACAGAAAGAGAGGACGATCGATTTTAGGTTATGTGCGTGTACTGAGCGACGATTATTAAGGTTTGGTTACCGACATTGCGCAGGTGTTTTGAGTAGTGGGCTACAGTGTGGCGCGAGTCGAGGGTAGCAGATGAGTAAAATTAGCAGTGGCGGTGGGAAGTGATAGCGGGCGCATTCGTAAATAAACAATGATACGTACATTATCTTTTATCTGTCTGCTGTTTGTGCCTGTGATGACGCGGCCTCACTGATAAGAAAGTCGACACATCAAACATTTGAAAAGAGCGCGCTCTGTCCCAGGACGTTGCCGCCGCACTCTCGATCGGCCGCCTGTCGCCGTAGCTACTCTAAAACTGTTCATAGCCTGCTGGGATTGTGAAATATCAGATCGCGAGAATGAATGCGGCTCGAATCTGGCCGTTCAGGTGGACATTTAACTGATGGGGTATGATTTCTGGTCAGTTTTTGATCAATTTTCTGCCGGCCGTCATCCTGCGCTGACAAATGGCTGCCGAGCTGTTAATTCGACGCGGTTCCGTGCCTTTCTGATGGCCGCCACGAACTGTTCGGCTTCGTTTGTTAGAAGGACCGCGTCTCGTGGACCCGCGTCGGGGGTCGTCGGTGTGAGCTAGACGATACACCGAACGTCACTCGGGCCGTCTCGGCGCTTCCGTCGCTCGGGACTCGGGACAATCAAACCTCCGTTGCCGGATAGAAACAGGTTATCCGGGAATTCAGGCAGCTCTCAAGCAAGCGGACGAAATCACCTGCAAAATATCCTCCGGCATATTACAATTCTTCCAGTCTTAAGCTCGATTCATATTTGCCAGCACGTGGCGTCCCCAACACGGAACCGGACGCAGCATTACAGAATAGACATGTGACGTTTAGTATGGAGAATACCAACCACGGAACTACCATAACCTTACTTTGACTGTCATTTACTTATCTGTTTTGTAGTATTGGCAAAGACTAATTACTCTTTAGTTCTGGTGCCTTTACCTGTTTTCAAACATGCATAATTACTCATTGTGTTGCCGTTCACATTGTATATTTGGCTATAAATTGGTATATTTGATATTCATCTTTGACAAGTGACAAGTAAATTGACATTTGACAAGTAAAAACTACGCCATTATTAAAAATGGTACGATACACGGGTCAACAACGCATCGAAATTGTTAAAATTCACTACAAAAATGGTGAACATTTTGCAGTTACAGTTCGCAAAGCTCAAACACTTTTTGGTCGTGGAACAATTTGAGCTGTTAGGACAAGTTGCCTTCAAATGCATCAAAATGATCCTGATTTTGATCTGAAAATCATTTTCAGTGATGAGGCCCCTTTTCACCTCGGAGGCTGCGTTAATAAGCAGAATTGTCCCATTTGTGGCTCAGAAAATCCAAGAATGATTTTTGAAAAGCCCCCCATCCTCAACGTGTCACTGTTAGGTGCAGTTTTTGGGCTGGCGGTGTGATTGGACCTTATTTTTTCGGAAGTGAGGCTGGTGCAACTGTTACGGTGAACGGATTGAGCTACGGAGCTGTGATTAACGATTTTTCATGGACGAAATTGGAAGATATTGATGTGGACGACGTTTATTTTCAGCAAGACGGCGCTACGTGCCACACAAGCAACGAAACAATCGAAATCTTGCAAGAAAAGTTTCCTTACCTTGTTATTTCGCGGAGAGGTGATTACATTGGCCACCGACATCTTGTGATTTAACACCTTTAGACTTTTTCTTTGGGGCCACGTGAAAGATAAGGTCCATGCCAATGCTCCACAATCAATTCAAGACCTTAAAGATGGAATTCGTGAAGTTATCGAGGACATACAGTCACAAATGTGTGAATTGGTCATGGAAATTTTCATGAAAAGGATATGGTGCTGCAAGCATAGCCATGGCGGCCTTCACCAATCGCATACCTTCCTCTTTACAATTAAATAAACATTCATTGATATCTCTTTAAAAAATACTCGTTTTTTTCATATCAAAATGAAACCTCTTATTGGAAAACCCTTTACATGTGTGACATAATGGTTTCGAGCATTGCACACATACAAACTGCTTTTCTACACTCCACATTCCATATTCAGCAAATTTCGACCCTGCATGTGCAGTCGTCTGTGTTCATCTAAAACATTACTCTCTTGCAAAAGATGTCTGAATGATGTATGAAAAAATTATGGGAAGTCTAATTCCGCTGCCGTCTGCTTTTCGCCGTATCAGGAATAATAGATGAAACCAAATTTCCCTTGGAACGAAACTGGCTCTGCTCTATTCCGTTTCGATTTATAACTCAAAGAGATTCTTGGCAGATGCATGTGTCCTAAATTATACGATGCATTGCCAGACAATCTTAAAAGAATTAACCCTCAACTTACATTCAAAAAAGCGCCCAAGCATTTCTTAACAATAGCTATATAACAATGAGTTCAATAACAGCCAATAAATCCATGTTTGATGTTAGTAAATGTACATTTGCTTGCTGTATCTCGTATAGACATAGGTAACACTGAGTTGAGTTGCGCTTTTGAGTTGCTGCCGCTCTGGGAGTTGCCCGTACCGAGTACCAGAAGTACACAGATAATCCTGACCTAAGCACCCTGCGGTCCCCACAGTCGGCGATCAACAAGGTATCCTTCTTATTTAAACCCACCACCTTAAATCCCATTCCTATGCCACGTTGTCCGCGGGAGCCCCGCAGCCAAGTGTCCGCCATAGGCACAGATTACTTGGCGCACTGTTAACGCTGGCCTAACAAGCTACTAACTAAAATTAATTTCTAAACTGACGTTCATGCACTCCCGCACTGTCCTACATCCTACCAGGTCTAGCGGCTTACTCTGCTACCAGCCACATGCGGCTGCTAGAGGCAACAGTCCAGCTAAGCAGTGCCCAACTCGGCCTGAGAGGAAAGAAGCACCCGCACCCAATACCCACGCCAACATGCATTCGCGACCAACACGGCAGCGAAAACTAGAACACACTATTTTAGGCATGGGTAACACTGAGTTGAATCTACTTCAGTGGCGCTTTCACAGCGCATTCCCCCTAGAACTGTAACTGAATACGGGTAAACTGAGATGCTGTTCTACGTTTAGAGGTTTGGTTGTAGATGGCACCACTATGCCGTGTTGCAGAATGCATACTTGTCTTTTATTGACATGATATATTTGTATCTGATAACTGTTTGTGAAACTTACAGTTTTCGGCCTGACTTGCTGAATGCAATCATCAGAAATCAATTAATGGATAAAATGCTATCATTCCAAACGTTTGAAGTTTCGCGCTTCGAACATAGGTGGCGCAAAAACTTCCTCTCGAAATCTAGCTTGTCAATTACGGTTTGTGTGCCGATGTGTACAGATGCGCTGTGAAACTGCCATTTAACTCAGCGTTATTTTTAACACAATTCTAGTTTGCATAGATTTAGAATCTTGGTTGCACGAACAAATTTATTCAATACATTTACGGCTCACTGTATAAAGGGATGGGAGTTAGAACAATCTAGTGCCGAGTGACGCTTCTTGCATTCAAAAAAGGTGTCTGTAATATTTCAACCCAACTGAAGCATGAGCAATGAATAATGGATTTATCAACCCCCCGGGTGGCATAAAGTTTTCGGCTAAAATTCCGTTATGATGTGCATGCTAATCCATTCTTGAATTAAAATATACTTAGCTACGGCCAAACAAGTCTAAAACTTTGGCGCGCCGTTGTTTGCGCTCGAAGTTGAGAGGCGCTGGAAAGACAAACACAATCAGCCCGTCTGAAGAGACACGTTGTTCCAGTGTTGACACTGTCCGCCCGAGAGTGTTCCCGTTGATAAATTGCAGTAATGCATTCTATTCATCGGCTCGGAGAGGTTTATATCCATGGAATGCAATTTCCTGCAATTATTTTATGAAAAGGAGCAGACAGGGTAATCAGTTTGGGTTTGCACCGTCGCATCGTTTCATCGTCTTTCAAGCTTTATTATTTATTTTATTTTCAATCAAATCAAAGGGCTCGGCTTTTCATAAAACTCAACTTAATTCCGACCTGCAGTTGGTTTAGAAACGGGAAATTTGGTTTTGGACTTTCATTTATTATCAAGAGAACGTATGCTTTTTCACATGTTTCAATTGCCCTTCCATTTTGAGTTTGGACACCGTGCTTCAACAGAGTTGTTCTTCTTGAGTCCTACTTCTCTTGTAGCCTGTTCTATGCGATTAAAGATACCTTTTACTGTTGGTGTGGAGTCTCCAATGATGTCAGTGTCATCTGCATATGCTCACAAAAATTTCGGGCCTCGGGCAGTCTGCAGACCTCGTAGCTTTCTCTAGGGAATATTAAAGAGTATAGGCGACAAGGCATCTCCCTGTTAGTTATTCGCACTCTGGGTATTCCGTCTTCCATACATGCCTTCGTCATCTGGGTGGCGCAGAGATAGAATAGGGCAGAATGAAACAAGACACTTATAATTTTAAACGAGTGGAGCGTTTCAAATAACTAGGAGCTACAATTCCAGTCGATAACGATGTCACAGAGGAAATAAAAGGGGCAGAATACAAGCCGCAAATCGATGTCTGTTGAGGTGAGAGTCTATAAAAGGATTATAAGGCCAATAATCACTTATAGATGCGAGACATAGATAATGACTAAGGCCAATGAAGAAGAAGAAGAAAGAAAGGGGGAGTCCCACCTCCCTCGTACCACTCCCAGACCCTGAAGAGCTCTGAAAGTGCCCCCGAAAGGATTTGAAAGGTGTGTTATTAGGACTTGTCGGCAAAATTGAAGGAGTTAATGTGTGTACTTGAATTGAGTTTCTTTATTGATTTATTGAGTAACAAACTTATTTGCCAACTAGCTTCCAGCAACTGTGCAATTGAGTTGAGAGATAGGGTCCACCTAATTGTGGGTTTCCCCAGGAGGTTCCAAATACCCTCCTTTATGTGCTACTATGACTTGTGCATTTTCAATATGCACTTTTAGATTGGTTGGACTTATTGCGCTTTTCCTTTAGGTTACTGTTCTGCTCTTTACCATCAGTGTCTGACGAACTCGGCGAGGAAGTCCGAGTTTCCAGTGTCCGTTAGAAATTCTAATAGGCGGCCAGGTCCTAGCATCAGGAGATTGTCCTCTGTTGACTCTCGAAATCTGGTAATATTCTTCTGGCTGTTTCTGTAGACCTTGGCAGTCTCCAGGCCTCGAATCGATAACCGATTAAGGTGTTGAGATCTTGCCTAAGGGCGTTGTATTTTTCGCACTCGAAGATCCTGTGGATCGGTTCATCAGGTGTTGTTGTATTGCAGTTTTCGCAATCTGATGAGCTGCATTTGCCAATTCGTTTGTAATGGGTCCTGAACTGCCCATGCCCAGTGAGAAGTTGGACTGTTCTCTTATTGCAAACCAGATTCATGCTCTGTCTGCAATAGATATCGGGAAGCCATTTGGTGTGTACATGTGCCCGTGTCCGCAGTGTCCCATTGATGCTGCCATGTGTTAAGCGTTCTCTCCCTCAATTGCTCGTTCAGGGCCTTCTTGTTGAGCCCTGGCTGAGGCTCGATCGTGAAGTCACCTCTGTGTATTATAATGCTTTGGTCCTTCTCTTGTCGAGATACCTTCCTCTTGTCGAGATACTCATAAATGAGTTCTTCGATCGGCGGGATGTTGGCCAAGACAGCAGCAGCCTCCATAGAAGTGATGCTGTATGCGCCTATGATGGCTCTTGCAATTGCCCCTCTTGCAGAATTGAACTTGATCTTGAATCTTGCCAAATGGATTCTATGTTCAAAGAGTGAAGCTCCGTATGTGAACAAAGGCATTATGCCCATGTGGAAGATTGTCCTGAGTGAGGAGTGTGTGATGTTATATAACCTGCTTGTAGCTCTTCTGAGCCACTGAAAAATGCCCTTGGCTTTATTGCATATATGTGTGACATGTGTTAGGAAGTTCAATTTCTCGTCTAAGGTAATTCCCAGATATTAGTAGGTGTTGACTCTGGCTATAGGTTGAGCATTTAGCCTCACGTTAGGGTTGCGTGAGATTTTAGCTCCAAACGCCATGTAATTGCACTTGTTTAGCGAGGTCAGCTTCTGCGTGTCTGCCCAATCCTCTAGTACTCCTAGTGCCTTGGCTATGTTGTCCTCCAACGAGCCTCTGTTGTGCCCGCAAGTAGTTATGCACAGATCGTCTGCATAAGCCACGATGTTGGCATCTTCGATAGATTCGAATGCCTCGATTAGTGGATCAACTGCCAGGTTCCACAAATTAGGTCCTAATTTGGAGCCCTGAGGGCAACCTTTCTCTATTGTTCTGGTTATGCTTGCGTTTCCGCATTGATATAGAATGGTTCCATCTTCCAGAAAACTTTTAATTATATTGAATAGGTTCTTAGACGGATTGAGCCTTTTTAAGGAGTCCCGAACAGCTGGCCACCATAAGTGGTCGAAGGCCCCCTTTATGTCTTTAAAGATAGCAACCTTAAATTTATAATCATTGCTCACATCATTGAGCATTAATTTGATAGCATCTTCGGTGCTTTTACACTTGACGAATCCGAACTGCCGATCTTTGTGTAGTTCGTGATTTGGCTGGTCGTCCAGTAGTTGAGTTTTAATATAGTGCTCCAGCATTTTGCCAAATATTGCCAATAGTGTGAGCGGTCGGACTGCCTTCGGGTCTTCATTGATTTTGTTCCCTTTTGGGATGGTGACCAGTGTTCCAATCTTCCATGCTGCCGGGAAGTATGCAAACCTGAAGCAATCGTTTAAGATCCTTGTTAGAAATTCAGCGATTGCAGGAGCCACTGTCTTGATTAAGATGCCAGGAATCTCATCTGGTCCACAAGCTCGCTTGGTGTCTATATGAGTTAAGTACTCAAGCACGCTGTCCTCTGTGATGGAGTCCATTGCGTCTATTTTGTTGCTATGGTATATGTTAGCCTGATCTCTGAGCATTGAATGCAAGGCAGAGTCTCCCATTGGGTCATCCTTGTGTATGAAGGTATTCACCAGCTCTGCAGCGGTGTCCTCGAAGGTGATGGTTGTCTTACCAGTGTTGGAGTCGAACAGTGATTGCTCATAGCTCGCCTTCTTGCGAGATTTTTGTGCCGCCAATTTATATGGTAGGCTCCATGGATCTTTGGTGAGCTCTGTGTCTACAAATTCATCTCATGATTTGGCTGCTGTTGATGTTACATATTCTCGGAATTTTCGAGCGTGTTCGTGATACTCGGCAAAGAGGCGTTCCCTTTCAGACACTCTTCTTTCCTTTTGAGCAGATCTTCTGCTGTTATACATTCGTTTCTTTAATAGTTCTGCGCTTTCATTCTACCAGACGGGTTTGCGGGAGCATATTTTCCTGATGGGAATAGAGCGTTCAGCAACGAGCTTTAGGCCCTCAGTGAGAGCGCGGATCCTGAGATCTATGTTTGCCGTGGTAGGCTGCCAGATTGTGTGTTTTTCAATTTCTGCCATTAGTTGTATGGCTAGATCAATTGCTTTATTGGAGTTGATGGTATTTCTAATTCGCCTGAAGGTGATGCCTTCGTTTTGAGTTTGGTGTAGGGCATAGTCAAAGGTGATCAGCCGATGGTCACTGATCGATGTATTGTGCACAGTCCAGTTGGATGTTCTTGTGCTTGCCTCTAACGTGGATATCGTTACATCTATATTGGTGCCTCCCCGTCTTCTACCGAAAGTTGTTTATTTCATTGCTGATAAGTGACCAGTCAAATGTGAAGTTGGTAGCAACTATATACACAAACTGATGATGGTGGAGAAAGACACCGAAACGTATTTATAACATTTTAAATAATAAACAGTAAAATTGACTGAAACCCAGGAATACATTGGAATGAATTGCTGATAAAAAAGCCTTCCCTATTTAGGAAGGCAATGAAATTTTCTCCTCTTGCATCTATGCTGTCTGAAAACCAAGCAGGGTGATGTGCATTGGTGTCAACTGCATATATCTTGGGTAACTGACTTTCGGTATTTAACTGCTCAATATAGGAGAGATGTTTCTCGACAACTTCATCCTTTTTCGGTGGCCAATAGAAGGAGCCCATGTAGACCCGTGATCCACCTATGGATACAAGAGCAACTGCTGCATGTTCCTCAGTGTATTGAGTAAGTTTGAGTGTTTTTACTCTTGGGTTTAGTATGACTATACATGCTTTGAATTTACATCTTAGGTCTGCAATTAACTCGTATGATCCAGCCGCAAAGGGCAGATTGAATTTGTCCTTAAGCTTGTGACAGTAAGGCTCCTGCAATAACATAATGTCGAACTTATTTTCAATCGCATCAGCAAGGGCGTTGTTGGTGGTGTTATAGTCGTGATGAAGATTTTAGAGCAGAACAGGAGCTTTGGCCGAAATTCCTCCGACCTCCAGAGGGGTACCCAGTCCCTCTTTTACACCTCTTAGCCGTAGACAGGAGCTTATTGCGTAGTAAGACCCAAAAAAGGACTCCGACTTATAGCCTGTCAGTCGTTGCCCGATAGAAGCCCACGGGGAGGGGGGTGTCGACTTTAACCAATATAATATAAAAATATTTTTCACTTTGTGAATTTCTATTTGCGTCGCCTTCCAACAATAATCGCACCTCGGATAGACCTCATTGGTTATGATAATGCCATCTAATGAAGAAAAACTTTGGAGTTTCTAAAGGAAAATTTTTGGTCCCCACTGTGACCCTAATAGCAACCAGTATCGCATCAGGACAAACGCCGCGTATAATCAGATTAATGGCGAATTAAGTCCCAGCTCCTGAGATGGTTCGGGCATGTCCATAGACTACGAAATGACAGACTGGCTAGACTGATATGGGAGGAGAGACCGTTGGGAAAAGGGCCACTTGGGAGACCACGCCCCAGAGATGGAAAGACAACATCAAAGCAGATCTCACAAAAATGAATACCCCTCTGGACACGAATCTGTTGGAGGACCGGGAGACCTGGAGGAGCACAGTGCAGACAGCCGAGACCCACCCCGGGGTGTTGAACTGCCTTGTATGTTTGTATGTAATACAGTTCAGTGCTTTGGTTCCTTACTCTGACCTGTTTGGAGCCAGCATTTCTTTCTCCTTTGGCGATATTTAAGTTAGTGCCGATATGAATTTTCGTGGAGTAAAAAGAAATTTGTAACAAGCAGGGGCCAGGTGGAAAATGTTGAAGTTCCGACTTTATGAAAAAATTGGATTTTAACACGAAAACACTGATAATGGAGATGCAATTTAGGGGTTGTAACCATATTTTTTGCGATTTGCGACGAAACGTGACCTGCTAGCGGAAAACGAAAGAGTTCTAGAAAATAAAAAAAATTTAACACTTTTGTATTTAAGACTTTTTGACATAACCTCGAATTAAGCTTTGCGCAGTGGCATTATCGTAACCAATGAGGTCTATCCGAGGTGCGATTATTGCTAGAAGGCGACATAAATAAAAATTCACAAAGTGAATAGAGATATAATATATCATTGGTTAAAGTCGACACCCCCCTCCTCGTGGGCTTCTGGCGGACAACGACTGACAGGCTATAAGTCGGAGTTCTTTTTGGGTCTTACTACGCAATAAGCTCCTGTCTACGGCTAAGAGGTGTAAAAGAGGGACTGGGTACCCCTCTGGTGGTCGGAGGAAATTCGGCCAAAGCTCCTGTTCTGCTCCGGGCACATCTGCGAGGACGGACTCGGACTCCAGCATGGAACCTGGAGAGAGAGGATCGAAGCGAACAAGGCAAGAATCTGCAAAAGATAAGGCGATTGCTGAATCCTTGCAGGAACAGCTGGAAGCATTCGAAAGTGCAGTGGACTCAATATACGAGCAGTTACCAAAGGTGAACAAGGAAGTTAGGAAAACCTTCACAAAGCAAGTCCACAAGCTGAAGGAACTAACCACAGACATAAAGGAGACAATAACACAAATATTTAGAGAAAACAACGAAAGAGTGCCAGAAATCAAGAGCATGTTAAAAGCTCAAGACGCAAAAATAAATGAAATCCAGAAAGAGCAGAGAGCAAGCAGGGCTCCAGCATCTATTCCAACCACTTATGCTGGAGTGACTTCGGTCACAAGCAGCCTGGTGAAAGTAGCGGGAAATTAAGAAACCATTAGAAACTGGCAGGACATATAAAATCCAAATCTCCTCGAATGGCGGAAACGTCACCGGAGAAGAGCTAAAGAGGGCAACAATGTAAACAATAAAACCGAAAGAAATTGGGTTCAAACCCAACAGAATCTATGCCACCAAGGACAACAAAGTCATCATAGAGACAACGGATGACTGCATTGACAAAGTCAAGAGTTGTGCGGCCCTCAAGAACATGAAGGTTCAAGTAAAGAGCCTAGACAAATTTCTCCCACGATTGGTGATATACAATGTACCATCGGACATAAACCAAGATACATTGGTGCAAGAAATCATCTCCCAAAATAACCTAGAAGGAGTGGAGGAAATACAAATCAAACCAGTCTATAAATTTGGACCCAGAAATAAACATTTTGTCCACTGGACAATAGAGGTCAATGCTAAAACCAGACTAATCCTGATGCACATGAAAACAATATTTTTAGATTGGCACTCGTGCAAAATTGAAGACAAGGTATATATCTCCCAATGCTACAACTGTCAGGGGTACGGACACACCGCCCCCAAATGTAGGAATAAGGTAGCCTGTGGGTACTGCTCGGAAGAACATGATTCGAGGACTTGTCCAAAGAAGGAAGCAACAGAAAAACATAAATGCATCCTCTGCGTTAAGGCTAAAATCGAGGACAATAAACACCGTCCCAGGGACGCAAAATGCACTGCATATAAGCGTAGGATGGAAAACTACGTCTCCAACATAGATTACGAAATCCATGATTAGTAGCTCTAATCAATCAAGGTCTTCAGAGTTCCAACGGACATCAAGGAACCCGGACTTCGCCGAGATTGTCAGACGCCGATTATCGGAGCAGAACAGTAAGGTAAAGCGCAAAAGTCAAGACCCTATATATATGTAAACCAACTTGCTTGCAATAAATGCGCAAAGCTCTCAAACATAATCAATATAAAAGTGCATATTGAAAAAGGCACAAGTCATAGCAGCATATAAAGGAGGGTATTTGGAACCTCCTGGGGAAACCCACAATTAGGTGGACCTCATCTCTAACATTAATTGCACAGTTGCTGGAAGCAAGTCGGCAAATAAGATGTAAGCTAGCAAGTAAATAAATAAAGAAACCTAGTTTAGTATACACATAACTCCCTCAATTTTGCCGACAAGTCCCAATAATATACCTATCAAATCCTTTCGGGGGCACTCTCAGATCCCTTCAGGGTCTGGGAGTGGTACGAGGGAGGTGGGACCCCCCCTTTCTTTCTTCTTCTAACCTCGAATTAACCGCCAGAATGGCAAAAAACCGATTTTTCAGTATTCAATTTGTAACAGTATGTTATTTTTGGGGTTGTTTAAGCAGTTTTTTTACAGTTCAGGAGACGATAAATTTTCCAGTTATGTACATTTTTCGAAAAAACTACCCCTATCTTCCACAAACAATAGTCTTGATGTTTTTTGCATTTCGAAAGTGTAGATATAAGTGCCAGGCACGGGTAACACTGTGTCTTCCTGCGAACAAAGGTTAGAGCTTACACATACTCATACGACCGGTGCTGACCTACCGATGCCTGCATGGTCCACGGCCAGCGACTCGCAAAAGCAGAAACTGGCAGTATTCCAGAATAGAATACTGAGGATAGTAGCGAAGACCCCATACTTCGTCAGGGAAGAGAAGAGACCTGCAAACAGAAGACCTGCTGACATCCAGCGCTTAACATCAAAGTTCCTAGATAGGGCCGGGCAAAGCAGGAATCCCACCGTCAGAGTTTTCTGAGTAAGCATTTTTATTTCTTTATAGAGAAGGCTATCGACCTATCGGTATTTCTGCCCAACGACCAATTTTTCTTGTTCAACGACCAATTGCTTCGATTTAATCTCTGAAAAAATCCTGGAAACTCCCAGAAATTTCCTATTAAAGTGAGTTTTTTCCTCACTTAAGGCAGCGCATTTTCTCTTTCGAGTCATATTATGAGCCGGATTGTGGGATTTGTAGCTTTTTTTTGCCAAATTTTTGAAAAATCGGTGTTGTCCAACGACCAATTGCTTCGATTTAGTATCTGAAAAAAATTCTGGAAACTCCCAGAAATTTCCTATTGAAGTGTGTTTTTCTACACTTCAAGCAGCACATTTTCGTTTTGGAGCGATATTATGAGCCAGATTGGTGGATTTTTGACTTTGTCTTGTCAAATTTTTGAAAAATTCGTTTTTTCCAACGTCCAATCGCCTCGCCTTCTTATCTGAAAAAATTCTGGAAACTTCCAGAAAGTTCCAATTAAAGTGCATTTTTCCACACTTCAAGCAGTGCAGTTTCTCTTTCGAGTCATATTTTCAGCAGGATTGTGGGATTTGTGGCGTTTTCTGTCAACGTTTTGAAAAATCGGTGATGTCCATCGACCAATCGCTTCGATTTAGTATCTGAAAAAGTCCTTAAAACTCCCAGAAATTTCCAGTGCGTTTTTCCACACTTCAAGCAGCACCGTTTCGCTTTGGAGTGATATTATGAGCCAGATTGTAGAATTTTTGGCTTTTTCTTGTCAAATTTTAGAAAAATTTGTGTTTTCCAACGGCCAATCGCCTCGCCTTAGAAACTGAAAAAATTCTGAAAACTTCCAGAAATTTCCTATTTAAGTGCGTTTTACCACATTTCCGCTTTCGAGCGATATTATGAGCCAGATTGTTGGATTTTTGGCTTTGTCTTGTCAAATTTTGGAAACATTCGTGTTTTCCATCGGCCAATCGCCTCGCGTTAGTAACTGAAAAAATTCTGGAAACTTCCAAAAATTTCCTATTAAAGTGCGTTTTACCAGATTTCAAGCAGGACATTTTTGCTTTCGAGAGATATTATGAACCAGATTGTTGGATTTTTGGCTTTTTCTTGTCAAATTTTTCAAACATTCGTGTTTTCCAACGGCCAATCGCCTCCCATTAGTAACTGAAAGAATTCTAGAAACTTCCAGAAAATTCCTATTAAAGTGAGTTTTTTCCACACTTAAGGCAGCGCATTTTCTCATTCGAGTCATATTATGAGCCGGATTGTGGGATTTGTGGCTTTTTTTTGCCAATTTTTTAAAAATCGGTGTTGTCCAACGACCAATTGCTTAGATTTAGTATCTCAAAAAAATCCTGAAAACTCCCAGAAATTTCCTATTGAAGTGTGTTTTTCCACACTTCAAGCAGCACATTTTCGTTTTGGAGCGATATTATGAGCCAGTTGTTGGATTTTTGGCTTTGTCTTGTCAAATTTTTGAAAAATTCGTGTCTTCCAACGTCCAATCGCCTCGCCTTAGTAACTGAAAAAATTCTGAAAACTTCCAGAAAGTTATTGTTAAAGTGCATTTTTCCACACTTAAAGCAGCGCAGTTTCTCTTTCGAGTCATATTATGAGCCGGATTGTGGGATTTGTGGCGTTTTTTGTCAATGTTTTGAAAAATCAGTGATGTCCATCGACCAATTCCTTCGATTTAGTATCTGAAAAAATCCTGGAAACTCCCAGAATTGCCTATTTAAGTGCTTTTTACCACACTTCAAGCGTGTTTGTGCTGCTAATGGAAACAAATTCGTGTTTTCCAACGGCCAATCGCCTCTCCTTAGTATCTGAAAACATCCTGGAAACTTCCAGAAATTTCCAGTGCGTTTTTCTACACTTCAAGCAGCACCGTTTCGCTTTGGAGCGATATTATGAGCCAGATTGTTGGATTTTTGGTTTTTCTTGTAAAATTTTAGAAAAATTCGTGTTTTCCAACGGCCAATCGCCTCCTATTAGTAACTGGAAAAATTCTGGAAACCTCCAGCAATTTCCTATTAAAGTGCATTTTCCACCCTTAAAGCAGCGCATTTTCTCTTTCGAGTGATGTTATGGGCTGAATTCTGAAACTCGTGTTTTCCAACGTCCAGTTGACTCGCCTTAGTAACTGAAACCATGCTGGAAACTACTAGAAATTTCTTATAAAAGTGAGTTTTTCAAAAAAAGTCAGTCAGGCTCAGTAAGGGAGACATTACTCATGTTTCAACGTCCAATAGTTAACACACGACTGCAAAACCACCAAACCATCAGTCCAATAACTTAAGTCGTTTTGAGTAAACTTCGCTCATTAAATCTCGACCATTTTTCATTTTCTGTGCCAGCGCTTTATATCCAGAAAAATACGCCGATATTCCTTACTCTTTTCTACATGTTTCGTTCCCTCTTGCTCTTAGCTACTAATGATGGATTATTGTGGTGCACTTTTTCACTTCGTCCTGCAAATGCAACATGAATCGGCGAATTCCTGCTGGTGCATCGTCCACAGTGCAAGCCGATGTGCAGGGCTATCAGCCGACCTCTTCTCGGAGAAGGGTTATGTAAAATATATTCCATTCAAATCGTCGGAAAGTGTAAGCAACGGTTTTTGCGGCGACTTTTCAAGTTGATACTGTTACATGAGGTATGGACAATATAAACAAATGGACATACGTATGGGACGGGTGCAGGAAATGGGCAAGACAGGCAGGGACAAAATTCAACACAAAAAAGACGGAGGCTATGTTCATCGGCACCAAGAAGATCCGGCCGCCGACATTGAAAACAAACAATGACAAAATAAACCAAAACGACAACATCAAATACCTCGGAATCACAATCGACGGACAACTAAACTTCGCCAGACACATATACAAAACGAAACGCAAAGTAGAGGAGACAGCACTAAAACTTGGACACAGGATAAAGCGACTGTGGGGGACAAACCAGACGACATTGGTACGAATAGTGCAGAGAGCAATAAGACCGGCAGTGCTGTACGGCTCCGAGGTATGGGGACACAGGGCAGACGAGACAAAACAAAGACAACAACTTGACGCTATAATGAGGACGGGCTTGCGCATAGCTATCAAATCATACAGTACCACGCCAACAGCCGCACTACAAGTGCTGGCTGGAACGCCACCCTGGTGGATTGAAGCTATGGCAAGACACAACGTACACAAGACCAGACGAGACAACGGAGAGGAACACAGAATAAAACACAAAGACAGACCACACCCGAACATGGGACACCTACAAGTCACAGACACACCATCACATCAAGAGAAGACAAGAAGAATACACACAGACGCCACCGTGAAGACGAACGGACGGACAGCAATAGGGATACCCATTGAAGACGCTGACGACGACAAAATACGATTAACGGACGAGACTAAAATACACAACGCTGAGACGTACGCGGCAATTAAAGCCATCATAATAGCCAATACGAGACAATACACCAACATTACGATACTAACGGATAGACAAGAAACAGCACAGAACATCAACAGAGGAAAGACGACAACAAAGGCAATCACTGAACTACAGCGACACATGGAACAACGACACAAGAAAGGATGGCAGACGATGATAGCATGGGCGAAAGGACACGACAAGGACAACATACACAACGCTATAGCGCACAGGCTGGCGAGTGACGGCGCCGAACTTACGGACGTGACAGAAGACACAACCAGATACAACACTAAGGCAAACAAAGAATGGGCCAAGACAAGACTAAACATGACAATGGACACATGGCAGGACTATTGGGACAAAAGTGACAAAGGACAACAACTCTACGACATTTGCAGGACGGTGGGCCGAGATACAATTATAACGACATTTAAAGGGACACAATTCGCAACAGGACATGGAAATATCAAACAATACTTACACAGATTCAAACTGACAGACAGCGCGACATGTACATGTGGAACGGAGGAAACAATCGACCACATTAAGCACAACTGTACAGAGACCGACAGACAGCAAGCAAGACAACATATAAGGACTAAGTACGGCAACTACAACGTAACACTAAGACATCAGGACGGGAACAACGACGAGGACATACGGAAACTAAACGAATGGGCTGAACTGGTGATGCGCAAGGAGGAACTAGGATAAATAGATAATAGATAGAACTTAAGGGTTAGCGTAGGGAAAGTGTAAAAGTTTTCGAATAGGATAAGGTCTTTTCCCCCTAATTTGGAGGGACAAGGTCCAAAGAACGGAGAAAGGAGTTCCATTGGTGGTCGTTTCGCGAATAGTGGGTGTGCATAACACAAGGGGACAAATGGGGTATACCAAAAGGTACCCGGGCATTGTATCGATCAACATGTTACATGAGGTATAGGGTCGCTGTTTTCGAACCCATGAACTTTTAACCCTCATTAGTCCCCTTTGGAATGCTTATACTGCAACCAAACAGCTGTTATACGGGTTGATGGCAATGAAACAAACCAAATACAACTCCAACTTCCAAAGAGGAGTCAGACAAGGCTGAGTGCTGCCGCCACAATTGTTCAGAGTGTTTTCAGAGATAGTATTTCAGAAAGCACTATCGAAAGAACAGAAGGTATGAGCATTGGAGGGACCATCATTAATAACATAACATACGATTTGCAGACGAGACCGCAATAATGGCCGAGAGTATAGAAGACCTACATATCATTTTAGATAATATTAATAAGGAAAGCAAAAAGATGGGGCTAACAATGAACATAGGTAAGACCAACCAAACACATGGTCATCTCAAAAACTGCAATTGACACTGGATGGTAAGCAGTTGGAGAGGGACGACAATCCGATACTTGGGAGCAACTATAGGTTCCCAATTGGACCAAGAGGAGGAGATAAAAGTCAGAACAGAAACAGCCCGGAAAGGATTATTTAAATACAGGTCGAAGTTTACAAATTAGAAATTAAGTTTAGCCATTAGACTAAGGTATTAGACATGTATGGTCTCAACTCTTATACGGGGTGGAAACTTGGACACTGAAAGCACAATCCATAAAAAGATTGGAGGCATAAGAAATGTGGCTCACAGACGCGTGGACTCCTAGAACCACTAATGAAGAAGTACTGAAAAGGAGTATCCGCACTGAAACCACCCAATGTAATGTCAGCGAGGGTTTTTATTTGTATTATTCTGAGATTGTTTCTCACACTACACATCGTCTTTTGACGGTATGGAAGACACGTTCACCCTCATCAATTCTCAAATTTTTTTCGCAAAAAGACGTGATAGAATTAGTGAGTAGATTTCCCGAAACGAAGTAGCTAAACTGAAAGTTATAAAGTGAAACGAAGATTTTTGCAAAGCAGTATCTTGGCTCCCAACAGTAGTTTCCAAAGAAGACCAGCCATTGCTCCCGAAAAATGTTCCCGTTCTTGGACTATTGACATTTTAAACAAAATTAAACCATGTCAATTTAATCTTCCTATAATCAATTGACGATTGCAAGTTGATTATCTTGAAAAAAACTTCTTTCAAGTTCCCATGGAATATACTCTAGAGCCTGATTCGATTCGACTATGACGTAGTGTCTAGACATCACAGAACCCCCGCCTGATCCTCCCTGGACAGACGCCGCCCCTGTAAAGCCGCCCATAGCGTCGCCGTCGTCGTGACGTCCAACCGAGCCTGTCATAATGATTTACTCGACCGGCAAAGAAGTTCCTTGTTTTAAGACTGGTGAAAGAGCCGAGCAAAAACAATCGTACAACAAGGAAAATAATCAAATCATTCAAAATATATTTTTTAATTTTCAATTAATTAGGAAAAATTTTTACGTAAACATGAAATTTGTAATTGCATCTTGGGCAAAACACATGTTTCTAAACCCTAGTAGAAATCGGGACAATTTAAGTCGTTAACAAACTAGTTTAGGGGTAGGATTAATGCGAGACAAATATTCTGCAAAAAAATGGCCTAGAATTATGTACATGCCCAGTTTCCCTACAGGGAATCATTATCATTTTTAATTAAATATGAAATGGCCAAATAATGCCCAGAAAATGACATTGAAAAAACTTGTTGTTAATACTAATGCAAGCAGCAATTTTTGACCAAATTTTGTTGTACTGTTTCGTGTATTTTAGAACACCTAACCTCTATGTCGGCCATTCAATAACCTAAAACGTACTGTTGGCAGCCGTCTACTAAGCAGATATTTTTTCCTTAACGGTCCGCCCCAGTCCTGGACGTTCGCGCTTGCGCGTTTCCATGTTGCCGCTCTGCAGATATTTGTTACCTAAGCATTCGTCACAGTCCTGGGTGTTCGCCTTGGTCGGATAGTGACTAATAACGGTGAATAATAACGGTGAATAATAACGGTGAATAATAACGGTGAATAATAATAATAATAATAATATAATTATAAATAAATAATAATAAGGGTGAACGACTAATGATTAAATTAGCATGAATTTCAGCAGCAGAAACTGAACTAAAAACGTGCTTGAACCATAAGAAAATTTGCTTTTGTCAGGTCGTCTGTGAGCCACATTTCATTTGCAAAAGCGTATCAATCCGGCAGGACAGAAATTTCGCGATGTATTGGAGAAATCGCAAACAGAAGGCCGGAATGGAAGGATATTGCAGATAAAAATCCGGTAATGAACGCGTTGCCAGCTCAATGGGACGCATTAAGAGTAGACAATGGCTAATTGAAGATTACCTGGGAAAGTGCGGTTGGCAAGTCTGTCGTTAGCCAATTGGTTGTCCCTGAGTGCAAGAAAACCGTTGTTTTAAAAGAGATGCACAACGGAAAAACCGGAAGACATTTTGGAGTGAATAAGACTCTGGCCAAAATTTAGGATGCGATTTTGCTGGGTCAATTATCCGCAAGACATCAAGTACTGGAGCCGTAAGTGTGAGGCACCTCATAGAGTTGACTCAGAATCAGCTCAGAAGAAATTGCGTTTACTGTATATTTATTTTTCCTGACTGGGTTTTTAATTTATTCCAATGTATTCCTGGGTTTTAGTCAATTTTTTTCACAATTATGGTGTTATGTGATGGAGTCCTGCGTTTTCATCCCGGGTCTATCTATTGGACTCGTCAGTAGGGCTTGGAGAAGGAAGCAAAATGAAACGAGTTGCAGCATTGACAGTACGGCTGATAACATCTCACCAAACATACCTAAGCCGAATTAAAATATATATAAATACACACATAAAACCAAATGTCGAGACCAGAGGCCTACTAGAGGGCTGACAGACGTCAAGAACGTAGGAAGCGTTATAGGGCAGGGTCTATCTAAGCCCTACTGACGAGTCCAATAGATAGACCCGGGATGAAAACGCAGGACTCCATCACATAACACCATAATTGTGAAAAAAATTGACTGAAACCCAGGAATACATTGGAATAAATTGCGTTTACTGAAAACGTCCTATTTTTACAATGGAATTGCTTGGGTCGGAATTACTGGCTCGAATACCATTGAAGCACCTGCAGAAAACAGCTTGTGAAACAGCAGGCGTTTAAAAACCGCGATTTCACCGTAATGATACTGTTAGACATTCAAAACTCGTTTAACTCGGCTCCATGGGATGGCATCAGGAAGGCCCTGGAGGACGGAGGGATTAGTAAATATTTGAGAGCAATAATCAACTCATAGATAGATAGATAAAAATTTATTGAACATTCCCATTAATAAAATTCACAAACAAAGTTTAAAAAAAACATAACTCCCATGTCTAGCCAGATGTTCGGCCGGTTGCTCTTTGCCTATGATCTAAATAGGCGCGCTAAGTCGTCCATTACCTGGGCAGTGCCCTAACATGGACATTCCCGAGCTAGCCATACGCACGACAACGTCAGGAGATAGTCTTGAAGTGGCGGTTTTGGTTTTATTCGAGGGAAAAAAGTCTTCCTGAAGGGAAGCCAAAAACCCCTTTTGCTTCAGGTTTTTGAGAATCAACTCATATTTGTCACAGAGGAAAATAATCGCACCAAACAACAAAATATTCGAAATGACATGCGGGGTGCCCCAAGGATCCATATACCGAATATTACGGATCGAAGTGGAGGAAGGCATCGAACTGATTGTGTATGCGGACGATCTTGCAATCGTGGTAAGGGCCAAAACAAGAAGGAAATTAGAAGACAGAGCGCAATATCCAGCCACGATGGTGAGTCAGAAAATTGGTCGGAAGTGAATATTTCGGTTGCAACCGGGAAGACAGAGATGCTCATTATGGCTGGTAGAAGAAAGAGGGTGGAAGCTGAGGTTAACCTATATAACACCACAATAAGGGGCCAGAAAGCCGTAAAATATCTAGGATTATACACGGACAAAGATTTAAGAATGACCACGCATGTCACGAAAATAGCAGAAAATGCGAACATGATGCTAAATCTACTTACCATGATAATGCCAAATGTCGGAGGACGTAAAAGTAATAAAAGAATAGTTATATATAGTGCAGTCATATCGGCAATTCTGTTTGCTGTCTAAAAACCGTCTCAACACCTTGGAGAGGGTAAATAGAAGAATGGCTATAGGCATAACCTCGGCCTACAGAACGACCTCGATGGCTGCGACGCAAGTGCTTGCTGGATTACCACCAATGGACTTGGCCATAAAGGAGAGATGTGAGATTCATAGCAACGGAAGGCAAAACAAGGGCCAGGCGAGGGAGCAGCTGATCAGTGATTGGCAGACAAGATGGGAAAGATATGAAGGGTTTGCAAGACATTTTATCAAAGACGTAAGAAGCTGGATTGGTAGGAATGGGGGAGAAACAGACTGCTACATAACAGAAGCGATTACCGGCCACGGAATCTTCGGATCCTATCTAAAGAAGATTAAAAAGGCGGAAACAGATAAATGCTGGTTCTGCGGACAGCAGGATACGCCCGAACATACAATCTTTGTATGCACAAGTGCTAGAGACCTGAGAGAACAAGCAGGAGGAAAGTGTGAATCAGAAATAACAACAGAAAATGTCGGGAGATAACTCATGGAAAGGAAGGAAAACCTAGAGGCAATAATGGGTATGTTGAGAGAGATTATCAAGAGAAAGGAGAAAGAGGAGAAACGTAGAGAGGAGATAGGAGACTAGCGGCCAATTCCCGAAGTAATGCTTTACGGAGGTTCCGGGAAGTGTAGCGGAAGGGTTTTAGTGGGTCGGCTTGGCTGAAGTCCCACACTACCCTGTGGCGCCTGAACAACAAGCCACAGGGTGTGCAAAGATACGCATTTCCAATCAATACTAGAGAAAGAAAAACGACAGCTTATGGACGCTCTTGTCAATTGAGGTGTTTGGGAAATATTGGTTTGGAGTTTTGTTTTGGAGTTTGGAGGAAAAAAGAAGAAAAATTGAGAAAAAGAGAGAAAGAGTGAACAAGCGACTGCAGGCTCTTTCGGGAATAACGGCCCTAAGACTTTCATCTCAAGATCTCCCAACTGGCAGCTTCAAGTAATTTTCATCTCCTTCCGTGTCTAGTATATTAGCTTGGTTAAAACCTACTATTATAGATTTGTATGAAGTATCCAGTTTATATACATAATTTCAATCATTGGAACCGCTTAATTCTCATCGGAAACCTAGTCACTAACAAGGAGCGACTTAAAACACAAGGTTTTTTTCGAGTGTGGAAGTGTTTTGAAATAAGTCTTCATTTCATTGGGGCGCGAATGCCAGCAGGCGTTCGTAAGACTTAAGGCAGCTTTGAGATCCAGCCCAATTCTATCGTACACCGCAGAGAATGGGTTATTTATACTGGACACCGATGCGAGTAAGTATGGATTGGGGGAAAAGTACAGAATAAGGAAGAAAAGGTTAATCGAGTATTACTTCAAAACATTGAATCAATGAAAATGAGGACATACTACAGGACTGGACAAACGCCTTCGTGATAATCATCCACAAAAAGGGAGACACCGAGAACCTGGAAAATTACAGATCTATCAGCCTGCTATCCCAAATATATAAACAAGCTAGACTGTTATCAGCCAAAAGAGCAGGCTGGGTTTAGGAAGGGCCACAGTACGACAGAGCACCTGCAAACGATGAGAACACTAATCGAAAAGGCTGTGGAATACAATATACCTTTATGGCTAGCATTCATTGATTTTAGAAAGGCTTTCGGCACGGTGGAAATATGGGCACCACAGGAAGCCAACAACATTTACCGAAACGCTACTCTACAAATCCAGCTACACAAACAATCCGACAAAGTTGCAATTAATAGAGGAGTGCGTCAAGGAGATCCTATGGCACCCAAGCTCTTCACACTAGTTTTGGAAGACGCACTAAAAACAATCGACCTCCAAGACAGAGGTATCAATATCAATGGCGAGAAACTTAACCACTTCATGTTAGCCGACGACATAGTAGTGGTAGCCGAAAGCAGAGAAGAACTTGTCAGACTTATCGAAGACATCTACAGAGCCACGAAGCGCATGGGCCTAGGAATCAACTTTGAAAAAACGAAGTACATGACATCAAAAGTAGATGACGACCGAGAAATTACTCTAGGAGACAACAGAATCGAGAAAGTAACTGCATACAAATACCTAGGACAAACACTAACTATAGGCAAGGCTAATCAAGAACTCGAAATAAATGAGAGAATACGGCAAACCTGGGCGGCATATGCGAAAATAAAAGACATCTTAAATATGGACTTACCCTTAAACCTCAAAACCGAATTATACAACCAGTGTATCCTACCAGTAACTACTTACGGGTCAGAAACTTGGACCTTCACGAAAGCTATACTTGACAAACTTAAAGTAAATCAGAGATTTTTTTTTTTTTTGTATATTTATTTTTCCTGACTGGGTTTTTAATTTATTCCAATGTATTCCTGGGTTTCAGTCAATTTTTTTCACAATTATGGTGTTATGTGATGGAGTCCTGCGTTTTCATCCCGGGTCTATCTATTGGACTCGTCAGTAGGGCTTAGATAGACCCTGCCCTATAACGCTTCCTACTAAAAAACCCAGTCAGGAAAAATAAATATACAAAAAGATAGATGCTTGGGAAAAAAAGCAAATTGGCAACACGTTTCGCTGACATCTCCAAACGCAGAAACCTGTCCCAACATGGTTTAATATATATGCAAAAAAACATATACCAGATGGCGTGACATAGGTGGCGTTGGAGAAGGAAGCAAAATGAAACGAGTTGCAGCATTGACAGTACGGCTGATAACATCTCACCAAACATACCTAAGCCGAATAAAAATATATATAAGTACATACATAAAACCAAATGTCGAGACCAGAGGCCTACTAGAGGGCTGACAGACGTCAAGAACGTAGGAAGCGTTATAGGGCAGGGTCTATCTAAGCCCTACTGACGAGTCCAATAGATAGACCCGGGATGAAAACGCAGGACTCCATCACATAACACCATAATTGTGAAAAAAATTGACTGAAACCCAGGAATACATTGGAGTAAATCAGAGAGCTATTGAGAGGAGAATACTTGGGATATCATTAAGGGATAGGAAAACAAATGAAAGAATCAGAGAAAAAACAAAAGTGCATGATGTCGCCGCTCAGAAGTGGAATTGGGCGGGTCACATCGCAAGAGACCAGGATAAGTGGAGTGGTAAACTAATTCGATGGAGCCCATGGAGCAGTAGAAGGACTTCAGGAAGACCGCTGATGAGATGGAGCGACGATCTGAAACGAGCGGCAGGACTAAACTGGTACCAAGTGGCACAAAATGGTGACAACTGGCAAAATAAGATAAAGGTTTGTATACGCGAGTACGAAGTGGCTAATATGAAACAAATAACGGTATTTCATCATATTACTTTTGAAACCAATTTATATGCTACACAGGCCAGTGCAAAATCTTATCAAAATCTGATTTTTTAGGGTTCAATACGTGGACGTATCTTTAATGCTTGGAGTGTTACCGATAGTGAAACGAATTAAGAAATTCAGTAGTTGGCCAATTTATAATTTAAGAATGTAAACTTATTTAATTTAATATACTCAATGACTGTTCTCAATAGTTAATGTAAATAATTTGAATATTCCCATCATATGACCATAGTATTAAATATGCAATAAGTTACTAGATTGTTTCTAGTCAATTTATGTCATATTTTATATGCAATTTCTATGACAATATATGAAAAAAGTCAAACCGAGCTACTCTGGAGGGTAGGGTAACGTGGTAGGTAGTTGGCTGAGGGACACATCGTTTTTTCTGCTGGAAGTGCGTCTGCGGGAAAGTGTCCAATGCGGAACTGGCACTGAAAGTGCTCAACGTTTTCCGGTGCTTAGAGTCATCGCGCACAACGAAGTACTCTCAATTCGTTTAGAGTAGGTGAAGCGCAATGTGTAGCACAGATTACTGATCTGGAAATTGAGTAGATGAGTTTCAGCGCGATTTTAACTGAAATTTTGCTGATCGAAACGCACATTTGGGGTTTTGGTTTGGAAGTTCATTAGGGGTATTAACAATTTTGAGGTTTTTAGCGCAGCAATACTCACGCCTCAACGAGCTCAACTCGAGTTGAGAGGAAGACAATTTTACGGTTGTCAGCATTCAATTTTTTTGAGCAAGAAACTGCATTTTGTGTAGCTTCAGATTCATCAACATGGAGGAAGCTGATGATGAAAAAGTAAATATCTTTTTATTCCGTCATTCATACACCGTTTGATTATGTTTTACTCTTACCATCTGTTTCTACTACGTGATTTTCGTTAATTGCCCAATTTTTTTTTTGAGAATCTTAAACATCATTTATTCCACTATACCAATTTAGTGCTTGTTCGGCCTTCTTGTAAACAGGCGATTTTATGCTATAAAATCAATTTGGCCATTTATAAAGACAGTAATTTAATCACCCATTATAAACCGGATCCCATTGCAAATAGTCAGAGAGTCAGTAGAAAAGGTCATCGAGTATTACTTCAAAACATTGAATCAACCCGAAAGAGGTTACTGTACGAGGGAAGAGCTTGGGCAATCAAAAAGAAGAAAGAGAATTTTCAGGGGTACCTGTATAGAACGAAGTTTCTCATTAGAATCGACCACCATGGAGCATTGAGATGGTTACTGCAAATAAAGAAAACTGAGGAACAGATAGACCGCAGACAGCCATACGATTTTACAGTTGAAAACAGCCCGGGGACTCAGCACAGAAATGTAGACGGATTATCCAGAAGACCGTGCAAAGAAGACTGGCGACATTGTCAAAGAGTGGAACAACGGGAAGGTGTTTCTCCACTCGAAGAACCACTGTTGAGTTAAGTGATGGTGGGACCCCGCAGGAACTTCAACAAAGGCAAAGGGAGGACTAAATAATTGGACCCACCAGTCAACATTTTTTTAACCCTTTCGAGCTTACCGGTACCACCAGTACACCACTTCTACTAAAAATCATTCCGATGCTGATTGGCGGCTAGAAAGTAATACCGCCCTGTGAATGTAAGCATAGTATAGTCATCCAGCGGAAAAAAATTACAACAGATGATTTAGAGGTTTCCATCCAGAATCGCGTGGTATTATTCACGCTGAACAACTGATTTCCTGTCTGTTTTGTTTACTGTTGGTGTTTTTTTGTGAAAATAACAATAAAAATGGCTGGTAACTATTCACACACTTTTATGTACGGAATAAATAATATTTAATTTTGGATTGTTTTTTTGGAGAAAATTAAGTGATACAATATGATACCACTCCGCGGCCATTTTTTGTTTTTCAAAATAGGTATGTATTTTAGACAAAACTTGGAAATTTGAAGATCTTGAGAAAATGGACCAAGACGAATTTCAAAAGAAGTTTCATGATGAAATTCCTTCTGGGGGGGATTCTTTTGCCGGCGATACCAGTGATGAGGATGAAAATGTGTCAGAGGGACGTTTGCGTTTTACTGGTGTCGATTTGGACTTCCCTCTTGATGAGCACGATAACTTGGATGATCCGTTTGATAATGATTCAATAAGTAAAATTATTTTTTAATATTTCGTCAAACCATTGAAAACAAACGGAGAGAAATAAAAACATCACAAATCCTAACATCATCGAAGATTATAATTCCGATATGGGACATGTTGATAAAGCAGACATGCTGAAGACAACCTATGAAATCGATCGGAAAAGTAGGAAGTGGTGGCCGAGAATTTTGTGGCATTTTATGGATGTTACTCTAGTTAACTCCTTCATCACCTTTAGCGAAAGATGCTTTGGAAATTGTTTGACCCTGAAAGATTTTCGGCTTTCCGTTGTAAGTGGGCTAGTGGGGCCAGGTATGGAAACCTCCCAGAAAGGAAGATCTAGTTGAAAACAGGCTGTGAACCGATTTAACCTTTTCGAGCTTTGTGGTGTCACAGCGAAACCACATTAATCAAAAATCATGTCGAAGTTGCTGTGCGGTTATATCACTATACCGCTTCGTCAATAGAGATCTGGTCCATCATTTAGCGATAAAAAAATACACCTCTTGATTTCATCATTGTTCGTGTCTTGATTCCGTAAGTGAGAGGCATGTTGCACAACCAAGGCTATCATGAAAAACGTTATGTGGAAGAAGTTCAATTATTCAATCAAAGTAACCAGGAAATTGAGGCAAGAGTTGTACAATGAAATTGCTGGGATCAGAACCGGTGCTTCAAATGTTATTGGGGCACCTGCAGGATGCAGCTTGTGGACGCTCTTGCCAATTGAGGTGTTTGGGAAGAATAGGATTAATTTTAAATCGGTAAAAGTGACTAATCGACTGCAAGGTCGTTTGGGAATAACGAGTCCCAAGACGTTCATCTCAAGGCTACATGCTTCAAGTAATTTTCGTCCACGGAAACATCATCTAGTCCGTGGTCGTCCTCTGTCGTCTTGGTGAAGAAGAAAGATGGGATTACAAGAAATTAAATGATGCAACGAAGAAGCACAGCTAACCGATAAAACCACTATATGTGAAAAGTGGATATTGGCAAAGAAGAATCGCCGCAAAGGATAAAGGGAAAACTACGTTTTCCATCGGATCAGGACTGTACCAATTTAACGTGATGCCAGTCTGATTGTGCAGTGCCTCATCGACTTTTGAGAGACTTATGGAACTGGCTGCTAGGCTTAAAATGGAGAAATTGCGAAGGATCTTCGGAGACAGTCTCCAGAACCTGATGAAGATATTTGTTATATTCCGAATTGCTCATTTAAATTTAAACTTCAAGAAATACAGCCTGTTTCAGAAGCAAGTCGAATACCGAAGATATACCATCTGCTAGGTGGGAATTAACACAAGCACAGAAGGAACAGTGTTGCATTACTGGTTTTGTCAGCCTGAGACATGGAAAGTGGTCTGGTCATCATCAGTGATCAGAAGGCTGTTTTAAGGCATGTTGGTGATTTCCACGAAATTTTCCGACCTGGTTTTGTCCGTATGTTTCGTTCTTTGTTTGGACTTGCTACCTTTGTTGATGAACATGCTGCCAAAGACGATTTACGACTATCTTGAAAGCCGTTTCAGATGTTTGAGAACATCGGCTTCCGCCGTTTCCGAAGACAAATTGCTTCCTTACAGACCTATCAGCCTGCTATCCCAAATATATAAATTATTCTCGAAAATAATAACTACTCGTCTCACACCAAAGCTAGACTATTATCAGCCAAAAGAGCAGGCGGGGTTTAGGAAGGGCTACAGTACGACAGAACACCTGCAAACGATGAGAACACTAACCGAAAAGGCTGCGGAATATAATATAACTTTATGGCTAGCATTCATTGATTTTAAAAAGGCTTTCGACACGGTGAAAATATGAGCAGAACATGAAACCATGAAATACTCCAGAATATGCGACAGTTACGCAAAACTAATTAACAACATTTACCGAAATGCTACTCTACAAATCCAGCTACACAAACAATCCGACAAAGTTGCAATTAATAGAGGAGTGCGTCAAGGAGATCCTATGGCACCCAAGCTCTTCGCACTAGTTTTGGAAGACGCACTAAAAACAATCGACCTCCAAGACAGAGGCTTCAATATCAATGGCGAGAAACTTAACCACTTAATGTTAGCCGACGACATAGTAGTGGTAGCCGAAAGCAGAGAAGAACTTGTCAGACTTATCGAAGACATCTACAGAGCCACGAAGCGCATGGGCCTAGGAATCAACTTTGACAAAACGAAGTACATGACATCAAAAGTAGATGACGAACGAGAAATGACTCTAGGAGACAACAGAATCGAGAAAGTAACTGCATACAAATACCTAGGACAAACACTAACTATAGGCAAGGCTAATCAAGAACTCGAAATAAATGAGAGAATACCGCAAACCTGAGCGGTATATGCCAAAATAAAAGACATCTTAAATATGGACTTACCCTTAAACCTCAAAACCGAATTATACAACCAGTGTATCCTACCAGTAACTACTTACGGGTCAGAAACTTGGACCTTCACGAAAGCTATACTTGACAAACAAAGTAAATCAGAGAGCTATTGAGAGGCGAATACTTGGGATATCATTAAGGGATAGGAAGACAAATGAATGGATCAGAGATAAAACAAAGGTACATGATGTCGCCGCTCAGAAGTGGAATTGGGCGGGCCACATCGCAAGAGACCAGGATAAGTGGAGTGGTAAACTAATTCGATGGAGCCCATGGAGCAGTAGAAGGACTTCAGGAAGACCGCTGATGAGATGGAGCGACGATCTGAAACGAGCGGCAGGACTAAACTGGTACCAAGTGGCACAAAATCGTGACCACTGGCAAAATAAGATAAAGGTTTGTATCCGTAGGATAGGAAACGGCTAATATAAAATAAATAACTGTATTTCATCATATTACTTTTGAAACCAATTTATATGCTACACAGGCCAGTGCAAAATCTTATCAAAATCTGATTTTTTAGGGTTCACTACGTGGACGTATCTTTCCTGCTTGGAGTGCCACCTCTAGTAAAACGAATTAAGAAATTCAGTAGTTTTTTATAATTTAAGAATGTAAACTTATTTAATTTAATATACTCAATGACTGTTCTCAATAGTTAATGTAAATAATTTGAATATTCCCATCATATGACCTTAGTATTAAATATGTAATAAGTTACTAGATTGTTTCCAGTCAATTTATGTCATATTTTATATGCAATTTCTATGACAATATATAAAAAAAGTCAAACCGAGCTACTCTGGAGGGTAGGGTAACGTGGTAGGTAGTTGACTGAGGGACACATCGTTTTTTCTGCTGGAAGTGCGTCTGCGGGAAAGTGTTCAATGCGGAACTGGCACTGAAAGTGCACAGAAGGATCCGAAAATACTCAACGTTTTCCGGTGTTTAGAGCAATTACTATCCAGGACGTACCATCAATTCGTTTAGAGTAGGTGAAGCGCAATGTGTAGCAGAGATTACTGATCTGGAAATTGAGTAGATGAGTTTCAGCGTGATTTTAACTGAAATTTTACTGATCGAAACCTCATGCTGAAAAAGCAAATATCTTTTTATTCCGTCATTCATAAACCATTTGACTATGTTTTACTTGCACCATCTGTTGCTAGTAGGTGATTTTCGTTAATTGCCCAATTTTTTTTTGAGAATCTTAAACATCATTTATTCCAGTATACCAATTTAGTGCTTGTTCGGCCTTCTTGTAAACAGGCGATTTTATGCTATAAAATCAATTTGGCCATTTATAAAGATAGTAATTTAATCACCCATTATAAACCAGATCCCATTGCAAATAGTCAGAGAGGAAATGATTATCTTTATCACGGCCAAGATGCACCAGGAAAGCGCCATTTAACACAAAGTGGCACCGACGTAAATCTTAAGATCTAATTGTAATGGTGTGCATTGCATAAAATTGATCCACTCTAGGTTTAATGATTATTGGAGGATACAATCTATAACATTTATAACATCGGTAAAAAATGCATTCGTAATTTAGGCTGTCAATTAATATTAATGAATATCTTTAGGTTTCTACTACGAGTAATTGCATGAAAGGTCATTTTATCCGAGAAACGAAGTTAATCTACTCTAAATGATCGGTTAATAACCTATCTCGTCGTGTTTATTAGGTTGATACCCTGAACTGATACTAAGACAGTTCCAGAAATATATGAGAAGAAATATGAGTTATAAAATTAAAAAATGACGAAATAAATTGCAATTAAGAGAATAAAGCCTCACAATTGATGCACAAATTAAGTAGCAGATAGATGCTCCTTTGAATAACAAAAAATATGTTTCTAAAAAGTTATAGGAGACTACTGTCTGTCGTTTCAGAATATGACACAGAAGGCCGAGAGGTTCGTAGCAGAATGTCCAATAACTCCGATAACTCCGCCTGTGATGGTTGATGGGTGAATCGAGTAGATCATTGACTGTAACTGCGGGTCCCACGCCCGGGTAAAGGAGGAGGGTTGAAGGGTGAAGCCAGCAACCTGCCCTTTCTCAACAGACACAAACGCTCACAGAACTGACATGTCAGCCTCGGAACCCGGACGGATTAATGACGACGGAACAGCACGAAAAAGGAAAATATGAGTATGGAAGAGGAATGTAATAAGATTGGGTAGCTGGAACATTACATCCTAGACCAACAAAGACTGCAAGATAATTTTGGAAATGGAGAAAAACAAAATAGACATCAGCGCTCTATCAGAAACTAAGAAAAAAGGCACCGGAAGTCAAAGATACCAAAACTGGCGTATACATTATAGTGGCGTTGACAACAACATGAGAGCTAGAGGTGGTGTAGGATTATGGGTCAATAAGAAATTAGAAACGCGAATCAAGGAAGTCCAATATATAGATTTCAGCATTGAAGCAACACACATACGAAGTGTATATGAACCAGATGCAGACAAGCCGAATGAAGAATGAGAATAATTATTCGACACCCCGCAACACACGCCAGAAAATATAGCCAGAAAAGACAAAGTCATCATCATGCGCGACCTTAACTCAAAAACTAGTAATTCTGTTGTCTCAGGGAACCATGCACAGTTTCCACGAAGAGACGATAAACGACAATGGGGCGATTCTGATACAAACATGTGCCCATAATGCAGTTCGCCGCACATCCAGCACAACCTGCTTAAATCACCTCAGGGAAGAATATGGATAAAGAGACTCTAGCTTTTACAGTTCCGAACAGCCGAAATTTAGGTAGATAATCATACCAATCGAGTGAATAGCCCGGAAATAAGTGATTTGTGATGTTAATTGTGTTAATTAAACTATTGTGAACTATTGACATTTTCAACATGACTGTTACTTGCAGCGCTTTCAAAGCTCTGGAGCACAACGCGTTGCTTAAACAAGAAAATCTGCGCCGAATGCAGGAGTAAAAGTCTGATGAGGAAATTAATTGGAACGACTAGTCCGACGTAGAAGATGACCGGGGAAGACGGTCGCGTTTTTCCAGTGCAATAGACGTAGTCGAGACTAGTCCAAGGGAAGGGCAACCCCTGCAGTTTACCATGCACGACAGAGATTAGAGTACATACATACAATACAATAACAGGAAGAGATAATGTAGAAGAGGCATGGGAAAAATAAAAAACAACATAAAGAACTATGCACATTTTCAACATGACAAAGCACCATCTATGGTAATATCCAACCATTTGCGAGATATAATTTAGAAGAACACATATATGACCACAGAGTGCAAGACACGAGTTTATAAGACCTGCGTCAGGCCCATAATGACCTAGGCCGCCGAGACAAGAGCTGAAACTGCTACCAAAAGGAAAATGGGAACAGTGGGGATGAAAATCCTAAGAACAATAACAGGGATTGCATTGCATGACAGGATACGAAACGAGAACACCAGAAGAGAACTGAGAGTGCAGGACATTGTCAGATGGGTGAGAGAGAGACCACATGGAACGAATGAGTCCCGACCAAATTGCAAAGTGGGCCAAAACAGAAAACGAGAAACAAGGCGCCCAGCTGGCACGCCCCCAAAACGTTGGTATGAAAGCGGGACATTCCGATCACAGGAAGGCTGATGACAGAATTGACAGGACTTTGTCCTTTTACACGAAGAAGAAGAAGAAGAATGTCCAATAGAGTTTAAGCATATGAGTAAAGTTGCTTTACGATGTTGGTATGTATTTCCAACGATATCTTAAACTCTTGGTTCTGTACAAAGCCAAAGACATTCTCATCTCTCCCGGTGAGCCCCTGTAACCCCTTAATAGGAATGACGCCATTTTTGAATCACCCTGTATAGTGACTAAAGACTAAAAACACATAGAAACTACAGAGTTTATTTACAAAAATCCACCCACATATCAAATATGAGAATTAGAAATTTGCAAAACTGAACTAGAAACACACAATGAAACAATGCTCGTATATTGATACTATTGTTTACAGTCCTCTCTATCAGAGCGCTCTTGAACTTTATTTTATATCTTTGAAAACGCCCAAAACAATATCCCTTCAATACACCGAAGTAAACGAGCCGATGTAACGAAGTATAATCGTTTTATCTCCTTTGCCTCCTCCACCCAGATATATAAAGCGTTTTCAAACGCGAGCTCGCATGCTCTGCGGAATATCCGTTGGCTTCGTCTGAGCAAAATTGGATTTAAAAAAGCAGTATAGATTACATACTTTTCCGAATAAATCCCTAGAGACTCGCCTTGCTTTAATTCAATCCAAACAGACCAAAATAACCGTTTGTTGTGCAATGGCGCTGGTCCGGAGATGCTATTTCGAACCTTTGGATTGCAACACCGGAATAATTTGGGGAGAACTTTGTTTTACTCGAAGGACCAAAGGGTTTTGAGATTAGTGTTTGGTGGGTATAGTTGGGGCAGTCGCAGAAATAAGCGCTATGGCCGTTTGCCAAGTGCGAAACCAGTACTGGTAACCACCGTTTATTACTTCAGTGTGCGATTGGGCTGGGCAGTTCTACCTTTGTAGACTTGTGACTATTTGTGGTGACAGCTCTTTCTGGCGAGGTTGAGTGCAAGACTGCTCTTTACTTTCTGGAGATGACTACTGGGTGTAGTCCCGACGAGTGTATGATGAAGACTGTTGGAGATGACTACTGGGTGTAGTCCCGACGAGTGTGTGATCACGACTGTTTCCGACAAGTGATTTTTCACGACTGTTCTGGTCAAGACTGTTTGGAGGTGATGAGATGACTACACACACTCGTCGGGACTACACTCTGTAGTCATCTCATCATCTCCAAACAGTCTTGACCAAGACAGTCGTGAGAAAACACTTGTCGGAAACAGTCGTGATTACACACTCGTCGGAACTACACTCTGTAGTCATCTCATCACCTCCAAACAGTCTTGACCAGAACAGTCGTGAAAAATCACTTGTCGGAAACAGTCGTGATCACACACTCGTCGGGACTACACTCTGTAGTCATCTCATCATCTCCAAACAGTCTTGACCAAGACAGTCGTGAGAAAACACTTGTCGGAAACAGTCGTGATCACACACTCGTCGGGACTACACTCTGTAGTCATCTCATCACCTCCAAACAGTCTTGACCAGAACAGTCGTGAAAAATCACTTGTCGGAAACAGTCGTGATCACACACTCGTCGGGACTACACTCTGTAGTCATCTCATCATCTCCAAACAGTCTTGACCAAGACAGTCGTGAGAAAACACTTGTCGGAAACAGTCGTGATCACACACTCGTCGGGACTACACTCTGTAGTCATCTCATCACCTCCAAACAGTCTGACCAGAAACAGTCGTGAAAATCACTTGTCGGAAACAGTCGTGATCACACACTCGTCGGGACTACACTCTGTAGTCATCTCATCCTCTCCCAAACAGTCTTGCCAAGACAGTCGTGAGAAAACACTTGTCGGAAACAGTCGTGATCACCACCTCGTCGGGACCACACTCTGTAGTCATCTCATCACCTCCAAACAGTCTTGACCAGAAACAGTCGTGAAATACCATTCATTTGTCGGAAACAGCTCGTGATTCACAACACTCGTCGGGACTACCCCCAGTAGTCATCTCCAACAGTCTCTATCTACACTCGTCGGGACTACACCCAGGAGTCATCTCCAGAAAGTAAAGAGCAGTCTTGCACTCAACCTCGCCAGAAAGAGCTGTCACCACAAATAGTCACAAGTCTACAAAGGTAGAACTGCCCAGCCCAATCGCACACTGAAGTAATAAACGGTGGTTACCAGTACTGGTTTCGCACTTGGCAAACGGCCATAGCGCTTATTTCTGCGACTGCCCCAACTATACCCACTGTACCTACAGAGTGTAGTCCCGACGAGTGTGTGATCACGACTGTTTCCGACAAGTGATTTTTCACGACTGTTCTGGTCAAGACTGTTTGGAGGTGATGAGATGACTACAGAGTGTAGTCCCGACGAGTGTGTGATCACGACTGTTTCCGACAAGTGTTTTCTCACGACTGTCTTGGTCAAGACTGTTTGGAGATGATGAGATGACTACAGAGTGTAGTCCCGACGAGTGTGTGATCACGACTGTTTCCGACAAGTGATTTTTCACGACTGTTCTGGTCAAGACTGTTTGGAGATGATGAGATGACTACAGAGTGTAGTCCCGACGAGTGTGTGATCACGACTGTTTCCGACAAGTGTTTTCTCACGACTGTCTTGGTCAAGACTGTTTGGAGATGATGAGATGACTACAGAGTGTAGTCCCGACGAGTGTGTGATCACGACTGTTTCCGACAAGTGATTTTTCACGACTGTTCTGGTCAAGACTGTTTGGAGATGATGAGATGACTACAGAGTGTAGTCCCGACGAGTGTGTGATCACGACTGTTTCCGACAAGTGATTTTTCACGACTGTTCTGGTCAAGACTGTTTGGAGGTGATGAGATGACTACAGAGTGTAGTCCCGACGAGTGTGTGATCACGACTGTTTCCGACAAGTGTTTTCTCACGACTGTCTTGGTCAAGACTGTTTGGAGATGATGAGATGACTACAGAGTGTAGTCCCGACGAGTGTGTGATCACGACTGTTTCCGACAAGTGTTTTCTCACGACTGTCTTGGTCAAGACTGTTTGGAGATGATGAGATGACTACAGAGTGTAGTCCCGACGAGTGTGTGATCACGACTGTTTCCGACAAGTGATTTTTCACGACTGTTCTGGTCAAGACTGTTTGGAGGTGATGAGATGACTACAGAGTGTAGTTCCGACGAGTGTGTAATCACGACTGTTTCCGACAAGTGTTTTCTCACGACTGTCTTGGTCAAGACTGTTTGGAGATGATGAGATGACTACAGAGTTTAGTCCCGACGAGTGTGTGATCACGACTGTTTCCGACAAGTGATTTTTCACGACTGTTCTGGTCAAGACTGTTTGGAGGTGATGAGATGACTACAGAGTGTAGTCCCGACGAGTGTGTGATCACGACTGTTTCCGACAAGTGTTTTCTCACGACTGTCTTGGTCAAGACTGTTTGGAGATGATGAGATGACTACAGAGTGTAGTCCCGACGAGTGTGTGATCACGACTGTTTCCGACAAGTGATTTTTCACGACTGTCTTGGTCAAGACTGTTTGGAGATGATGAGATGACTACAGAGTGTAGTCCCGACGAATGTGTGATCACGACTGTTTCCGACAAGTGATTTTTCACGACTGTTCTGGTCAAGACTGTTTGGAGGTGATGAGATGACTACAGAGTGTAGTCCCGACGAGTGTGTGATCACGACTGTTTCCGACAAGTGTTTTCTCACGACTGTCTTGGTCAAGACTGTTTGGAGATGATGAGATGACTACAGAGTGTAGTCCCGACAAGTGTGTGATCACGACTGTTTCCGACAAGTGATTTTTCACGACTGTTCTGGTCAAGACTGTTTGGAGGTGATGAGATGACTACAGAGGGTAGTCCCGACGAGTGTGTGATCACGACTGTTTCCGACAAGTGTTTTCTCACGACTGTCTTGGTCAAGACTGTTTGGAGATGATGAGATGACTACAGAGTGTAGTCCCGACGAGTGTGTGATCACGACTGTTTCCGACAAGTGATTTTTCACGACTGTTCTGGTCAAGACTGTTTGGAGGTGATGAGATGACTACAGAGTGTAGTCCCGACGAGTGTGTGATCACGACTGTTTCCGACAAGTGTTTTCTCACGACTGTCTTGGTCAAGACTGTTTGGAGATGATGAGATGACTACAGAGTGTAGTCCCGACGAGTGTATGCTCACGACTGTTTGTCAAGACTGTTTGGAGATGATGAGATGACTACAGAGTGTAGTCGCGACGAGTGTGTGATCACGACTGTTGGAGATGACTACTGGGTGTAGTCCCGAAGAGTGTATGGCGAAGACTGTTTCTACTTTTTCGTCCCTTCTTTCGACTCGCGTGGTCAAAATTAGAGAAGCAGGGTGAGGGAAAGATGTTTCCCACGATTTGGGTTTCGGCCCCTTGGATGGTCGCGCCATTGGAATGTGGGCTGATCCTAAAGGGTACCAAAAGTAGACCTCCCGCCGAACGCCATAGTGTGATTTCTCACATCCTTCAAATTCAAGACAATGGTCATCGGTCAGCTCTGAAAAGTGAGCCACCCAAAAGAAAACAATGACCAATTATCTACAGGATGCTAAAATTGTCGCGACTATGATAAGCTGGAGAATCAACCTTTCAATCGCTAAACCCGGAAACAGCACTTGTGGTGACCGGCCCGAAGATCTCCGACAGGGGCGCACCATTTTCGGAATTCAATATAGAAAAAGTCACAAGCCCAACAAATCTCTACTACAATGTTCAAATGTTATTTGAACAGGCGCTAAATCAGTTTAAGTCGCTTTCAACTCTGTCTTTATTGAATCTCATATCTAATAATGGTCTCCGTTTAACACCGTTGCAGAATTTATACATACTAATTTTCAATCTACCTCATCAATAATAGGACCTTCGTCGTTCGAACTTGCAGGAAACTCCCTATGTGACACAGGTCGTCCTGCATATATTCTCATTATAACTGGTTTACAAATTCTTTCAATATCGTCTTTTTTCTCCGCGTACTCGCGCTCAGAAGCCTTAGCATTGCTCCTCAGCCAGTCGTCCACCTCATTACACACTCTTGTAATTTCAGTTTTCTCTGGTGCCTCAATCTTGTGGGAGACTACCGAATCGTTCAACAAAGATCTCATCTGGTAAATATAGGATTCCAACTCGTTTCTAGCAGCCACCGATGCTCGCACCTCTCGATCCTGTTCTTTGAAATTTTCAGCTTCATTGACCATATTTTCGATTTGCTGTTTGCTTAATCGACCTTTGTCATTCGTGATCTTTATGTTGGTTTCTTTGCCAGTTGCATTTTCCTTTGCGCTTACCGTTAGAATGCCATTTGCATCTATATCGAATGTAACCTAAAAATGTATCATGCGTTAGCAGATGAATCGTTATTGCGAAAAAGAGGTTATTGAGGTGTCTTCTCAATATAGTCCCCACGTTAAACGTATTTGTAGAAGTACATTATGCCGGCGTCTTTTGTAGTAGCAGTTGTAAATTCAGAAGATTATCTGTCTTCTGAATACCCAATATCCACACATGAAGACATGTTCTTCACGAAAAAAGTAACTCAGTTAGTTAGACTAAAAGACCTTACGTCTGAACGAGTAAAGCTGACGAATTTTGAACAGAATTTTAGAAATGTTGGTACTGAGAATAAGCGATTTTCTGCATATACAAGATACTCTAAGTTCTACAGTTGCTCGAAACTTATCGTTATAGTTGCTAGATCTCCCATCGGGCGCCTCCTCAGGAGGCAGATAGGGGAAGCCAGATATGGCAGGTACCGAGGAAATCAAATACTGGCGGCGAACCAAAACCAGCCTGCCAAAAAGCGGAAAATAAATTATATTGGCAAGGCCTATGTGCAGATGCTCTTAGGCAGAGTTGGATCAACAGTATGGCAAAGTAAGACACTGTGATCAGGAAGGCAAGGGGAAACCATCTCATTATATATTCCCTAGTAAAGTTATCATGGATAAACAAAGAAAGAATACGGCCCTTAGTATCCGGCAGCCCTTAGATGGGCAGAGGGTGCGAAGCATCACCGGGTGCAGTTTACAGCTCAAAATAGGAAAACCCGACAGTTTTATAAAGGACTCATCCCATTTTGTTCAGAGGCTGCACTCGTTGTCATTAACTCCCGGAGAAATCCTTGTGCGTTTTGATGTTGTATCGTTGTTCACAAGGGTACCAATCAAAGAGGTAATGGAACTTATTGAGAGAGAATTTCCACCAGGCATCGCCAAACTGTTCGAACACTGCTTGACCACAACCTACTTTCAGTGGAAAAACGAATTCTATGATCAGACGGATGGAGTAGCAATGGGCAGCCCCTTAGTCCGGTGATAGCCAACTACTTTATGGAGAAATTTGAGATGGACGCTCTGGACACAGCCGCGAGGAACCCTAAGTGTTGGTTTCGATATGTTGATGACACTTTCGTTGTTTGGGGCCATGGTTTGGTTGAACTTAAAGACTTCCTGAGGCAGCTCAACTCAATCAACTCAAAAATACAGTTCACTATGGAAGTGGAGAAGGATGGGCGACTGCCATTTTTAGATGTCTTGGTAACCAGAAAAACCAACGGAAAGTTGGCCCACACGGTGTACAGAAAACCGACACATACCGAGCGGTACCTGCACAGTGGCACAAACCATCATCCCAGCCAAAAGAGAGGAGTCATTAAAACCCTCACCGAAAGAGCCAGAAGAATTTGCGAACCATATGAGATAGAAAGAGAATTGAAACACCTAGAAAGAGCCTTTGGTTGGAATGGATACAGCAAGAACGAGTTTAATGGAGCAATTCGACCAAGAAACAGTGGAGTTCGTCCTGAGGAAAGAGATACACATGATGAGCGTAAAGGTTGGGCTTGCCTCCCATACATACATGGAGTCACGGACAGGATCGGCAGGATACTGGAGAAACACAGAGTGAAAACAGCATTTAAACCAACTGGAACAATCCAACAGACTTTGCGATCGGCCAAGGACAAACGGTATCCTTTATCGGCACCAGGAGTCTACAGGGTTCCATGCAGTTGTGGCAGAGCATATATCGGCACCACAAAACGTAGTGTAAACACGAGGATCACTGAGCATAAAAGAAGTTCCAGATTAGGACACACAGAAAAATCAGCAGTAGTGGAACACGCACTTCTAGACGGCCACCAAATACCTTTCGATGAAATGGACATTTTGCACCAATCTCAACGGTATTATCCGAGACTAACCAGAGAGGCCATTAAGATACTCAAACATGACAACAATTTTAACAGGAAAGAAGAAGTCACGGTCACGGTAAGTCCTTAATCCGGATTGGAAACGCGTTTTGCGGTAAACAGCGTGTACGCCAAAACCATTGAAGCGCCTCCCACTCCTCACGCATGAGCTCACACGGCCGGACCGCATAAATACGACAAAGAATCCAGTACATGAACCAGTCTTAGTCGGAAAGCACGGGAGATCACTTCGCCCACTGCCTCATCGCCTTTGATAATGTCCACCGCAGTTGTGGACGAAACGTCAGGAAGAAATTCGCATGGACCACGGCTCGATGTGGATTCTATATGTGAGAAGAGGTGACGAGACAAAGTGGTCAGCGGTACGTCCGACCGACCTTATTTCTACTCCAATGTATTCCTGGGTTTCAGTCAATTTCATTGTTACCAATTATGGCGTTATGTGATGTGCCATGCGTTTCGTCCCGGGTCTACCTATTGGACTCGTCAGTAAGGCTTAGGTAGACCCTGCCTTATACGCAGGACACCGGTTATACGCGTTCGGACGTAAATGAACCGAGCCGGCGTAGATCTTGTGCGGTGAGATGTTAGCAACCCGTGTTGCTGATGCTGCCACTCGTTCCATTCTGCTTTTGTTCCCAAGCATCTATCTTCGTTTTGTATATTCTTTTTCCTGACTGTACTTTAATTCATTCCTTACTGACGAGTCCAATAGGTAGACCCGGAACGAAACCGAGTAAATGAACCGAGCCGGTGTAGATCTTGTGCGGTGAGATGTTGGCAACCCGTGTTGCTGACCACGAAGTGGCAGCATCGGCAACACGGGTTGCCAACATCCCACCGCACAAGATCTACACCGGCTCGGTTCATTTACGTCCGAACGCGTATAACGGATGTCCGGCGTATAAGGCAGGGTCTACCTAAGCCTTACTGACGAGTCCAATAGGTAGACCCGGGACGAAACGCAGGACTCATCACATAACACCATAATTAGTGACAATAAAATTGACTGAAAACCCAGGAATACATTGGAATTAGTGACAATGAAATTGACTGAAACCCAGGAATAAATTGGAATGAATTAAAGTACAGTCAGGAAAAAGAATATACAAAACTTATTTCTACTCTGAAAGGATATTTCAAGAGGCACTGGAAGATTCTCCTGAAGAGACTAAAATGAACGGCAAAAAGATAAACAACATCAGATATGCAGATGATACTGCTATCCTCGCAAGTAGCCTAGCGGATCTTCAAACTCTTTTTGAGAAAATTAGTATAACGAGCGAGGAATATGGATACACCTCCTTGGGATCAATGGTAAATGCAAACTGGGATCAATCCGTAGAAATTAGATGCAGAATCGAGAAGCCAAGAACTGTATTCCATAAATTGGATACATTTTTTGTCAGCAGAAACATTTTTGTCAGATGTTACATCCTTTCGGTTCTTTTCTACGGTGTTAAGGCGTGGACCATGACAGAAACCTTTATGAAAAAGTTCGAAGCGTTCTAAATGTGGATATACCGGAGAATTCTGCGCAGCTCATGAATCGAGCATATAACTAATGAAGAAGTACTTAGAACAATGGGAAAAACTCAAGAGTATATCATATAGAGTACTTCGGACATATTATTCTACAGGGAAAGGTCGACGGCAGAAGAGGACCAAGAAGAAGAAGGAACTAGTGGCTGCAAAACCTACGCCAGTGATCTGGGATGACATATTTCCCATTATTTAGACAGGCAGCTAATAGAATAAGAATATCCATGTTAATCGCCAACGTCCGCAGAGAATAAGGCACCAAAAGAAGATTTGCAAAGTCCGAAATGCTTGAAAAAATGTTTGCTCTTCACTTACTTCAATTTGTGGAATTCCCCTAGGAGCTGGTGGTATACCATTCAAGTCAAAACTTCCTAGCAAGTTATTATCCCTGGTCATACCACGCTCGCCTTCAAAAACTTGAATGAGCACACCTGGTTGATTATTCGCATACGTGGAAAATATTTGAGTATGCTTGACCGGTATGGTAGTGTTTCTTTTTATAAGCACGGTCATCACACCACCTGCTGTCTCAATTCCCAACGACAAGGGTGTAACATCTTCAAATAAAAGAAGCAAATCAGAAAAGCAGTAGAGTAAATATTCTATGTTTACCAAGTAACAGAAGATCTTTAACTGTGCCATGAGTATCGCCAGCCAATATGGCAGCTTGAACAGCTGCTCCGTATGCTACGGCTTCGTCTGGATTGATTGACTTATTCAGTTCTTTTCCTTCGAACATGCCCTGGAGCAGCGCTTGGATTTTAGGGATTCTTGTTGATCCTTCAGTAAAAAAAAACAGATTGTTTGAGGGAGAATACATCCCCAAGTAAAGTCAGAACGTTGTCCTAGTAGTCACGCAGCTGCCAACCAAATGGTCAGCTCGATTTGAAGAAGCACCCACATTGGGCTTTTGGGTCCTCCATATGTTTGAACAAAACTAATATGGAATATCAAATTTCAGACCTCCAGGATCAGCATCAGGACTAGCCTGATACTTTCGTTGCTTGACCACCACACCGGCAAGTTACGTTAGGTTTGGGTTACAGTCGAATTTGCCCAATGGTCCCACAGACCACGCTGATGATTAATTTGCACACGATGTGTCCAAATCAAGCACTGAGTGGATAACGTAGACGTCACCACAGGTCGCGTTAGCGCAAACTTTCAATGTTTAAACAGTTACTAATTAACTGAACTGAGCACTATTAACCCGTGTGGGGATGCTGAACCCCCATGGGGCGCCTCCCCAGGTGGTGAATAGGGAAACGCGTCCCAGATATTGGTGAACCCGGGGCGAACCAAAAGCAGCATTAGCGTCTGTTCCAGAAAAGAAAGCAATCGGCGATGTACCAGTGGGAGGAAATGGGGCAACATGGAGAGGAAATGGGCGCAATCCCAAAACGACAGTCACTCCCAAGGTCGCCAATAAGGCAAACCAAAAAGGGAAGAATGGACACCGAGCCAGCGAAAAGACTGAGCCAGGAGCAACAGGCAAAGGTGGCATCATTAATAGCCAAAGTGGGAGAAATATTGGGGAACGAGGAGGAAGTCTTCAGCACGCCGAGCAGTGAATCCCAGGGAACAACGCAAGGGGTAAGATCCGAACCAATTACATTGGAATGGAAATGAGGAACGGAGAGCTCCGACACACAAACAAACACGCAAGAGAAAGACAGGACAATAACAAGAGGAGCAGAAAGGGTAGGAGAATTAATAGCATGCAAGGAGGACATACTGAGGGCGGTGAGCAGATATCATTTGGGGAAAGTGCAGTTTAAAAGAGAGGACAGGGAAACGGTGATTGCAAGAGTCAATGATATGACGGACATCGTCCTCAAATTGTTAGGAGAGGTGTACGAGGAAGCAAAGGGGGATAAAAACCCGAAGATGTCCTGCCAATAGATCCAAAAACAGATGGAGGAACAAAAAAGGGAAATGCAAGCATTGACCAGGGAGATAAGAGCTCTAAAGAAGGATGACATCGAGAACAGGCAAAACACAAACACTAACGCTGAGAACGGGACCAGCACACAGGCACACAGAAGGACAGCTAACGAAGATAAACAACGGAACAAAATCAAAAACGGAAATCTGGACAAGAGAGGAAATAGACTACAATATAATAACTGAACTCATGAGCAACAACACAACAACCATACAGATCAATAATAAAAACAACGGAATATACATAACATCAATATACGACGCAAGGGAAACAAAACCAGGAATCGGAAGACCTCAAAGAACATGGCTAGACGACGTCAAAGAGGTGGCAGGACGAGCCTGGCATCGCCTAGTTCAAAACAAAACAGCGTGGACAGACTCAAGGGAGACGTACGTTCAGAAGTGGACAACAATGGGCTGAAAAGAAGAGGAAGAAAAGGCACTATTAAGCTGATTTTATCAACTTACCACCAACTAGCACCACATCATTTATCTGGTCCTTTCTGAGTCGAGCATCTTTCAGCGCCTTCTCAACAGGAGCAAGCGTGGATGAGAAAATATCCGAATTGATTTCTTCAAACTTAGCTCTGGTCATGTTGGAATATAAATCATTTCCATCAGCTAGAGAATCGATTTCAATTGATGCTTGAGTCGATGTGGACAGGGTTCGCTTCGCCCTCTCGCAAGCTGTTTGCAGCCTTCGCAGAGCTCTTTTATTTCCAGACAGATCAGACTTGAACTTCCTTTTGTACTCTTCCTTGAAATAGTGTACTAGCCTATTATCAATATCTTCACCTCCTATTGGATGTTCCGCGCGGTATTAAAATACAAATCCAGAACAATCAATAGGAAACCACCACACCTAGATGGGTATCACCTGCGGTTGCTTGCACTTCAAATATGCCTCCAGAAATCTGCAATATGGACACGTCGAAGGTGCCACCACCGAAATCAAATATCAGCACGTATCTGTCGTTGTCGCTCTTCTTGTCTAAGCCATATGCAACAGCAGCTGCAGTGGGCTCGTTTATGATTCGTTGAACATCCAATCCAGCAATGGTACCTGCGTCCTTCGTAGCTTGTCTTTGAGAGTCATTGAAATACGCTGGCACGGTGACCACAGCTTTTGATACATGACACCCTAATAAAGATGCAATATTTTTTGGCTCTTGTAAATAACCAGGAATTTTATCATGTGAAAAAATTCATGCTACCGAGGTATGCTTCAGCAGTCTCTTTCATTTTCGTCAAAACCATGGCCGATATTTCCTCAGGGAAAAACGATTTTGATTCTCCCTTGTATTTAACTTTGACTTTTGGTTTTCCTGGAAAACAAAGCCATCATAATCGTATCTCTTCCGATTCGATTTGTTGTTGGAGCGTTCGGTTTCGACCGCAAGTTTATGCCGCGATTATACAGGGTGTCCGGAAAAGGTGCGACCAACACTTAACTTCGGGAGGGTTGCGTACTGGCGCGCGGTATACTAACGACTTTAGATACTCCCCGAAAGAAAAAATTCCATGGGGTTCAAGTCAGGAGGTCTGGGAGCCCACTCTACAAGGTCCTACCATCTTACAGGATACGTTTCATTCGAGAATCTCCTAACAGCTACGCCACAATGTGGAGGAGCTCGATATTGGTTAATTTGCAACTTCAACCACATGGAATTTGTAACTTGAAGGAGCACATCTTCCAAAAGATGAGGCAATTGATTTCTTCAGAATGAATGTGTGTCTCACTATTGAGTCTAGGAGGCAAAAATACGGCCCACATTAACAGAAGACTTATTTTGAAAATTACTTTCTACAGTGGCATGAGTATTTTCATTAGCCCATTGATGATCATTATGTAGATTCACAACTATCCGGGACCTACATTTTAACGCCGGTTCCGAACGGCACTAGGTGAGAGGGTTGTGGCATAGTTGTGGATGATGCGTTCCAGAAGTATGCCCGAGAGGAGGCCTATATCCAGCAGTAGATGACGAAAAGGGCTGATGATGATGATAAACGGTCATGCCCACATCCCGCTTCATCCGTGAATAGCAAACTTTAAATCTAACTTTAACGCCCTGTAGATCCGTTATTACTGAGTTTCCGCAAAAGTGTAATAGGAACTTGTCACACTCATTTTTGCTGTAGATTTGCCTGGTTAGGTGTTGGTCGTCGCACCTTTTCCGTACACCCTGTATACAGTTGTACCTTTATCATTGATAACTTCAAATGGCCAGTTTCGCATATCCTGTTGCACAGTGGCATCGTCAAATTTTCGTCCTATTAACCTTTTGATTCCGTAGATCGTATTTGTGGGATTCAAAGCAGCCTGTCCTTTTGCGCTGTCTCCGATAAGGCGTTCAGTGTCTACAGGTGTTATACTCAGATTTGTGCGCAAAAATGTGCAAAATTAAGTTGTTACCTGTAAAAGCCACATAACTAGGGGTTGTACGATTTCCCTCGTCGTTTGCAATAATGTCAACAACGCCGTTCTGGAAAACTCCAACAACTGAGTAGGTAGTTCCAAGATCGATACCCACTGACAAATTTTTTTCAACATACGAAGCCATCACTTGCGAGGATTAATGAACAAAAAATTTTGTATGAATATGCATTAGAAACTCGAGAATCTTTCAAAATTGAAACATATAAGAGTCAGAAATTTGACAGATACCAGTTCATTTATAACGCGAATGAAGTTTGGAACAGTCGCACAAACCGTGTTCCTCAAAACAACAAGATAAAGTTAAAACCATCAACGTCTTGGGACAGTTCGAACTGACTCTACTTATAAACATTAAGACACCCATTATCAAGCAAGTCCCATAATGTGCTTCCGCTTAATCATTTTCAAATCAAAGAAATCTTGTTCATCACCATATTGTTCGACATAATAGTTCCCACGTGTGTACCGTCTGTTCGGACAACTTTATAGTCAACTCAAGGTCGACTAAATGCCAGTTCTGTGCATAAGAAGGTGTATACCATGCCCAGTAAGCACAATTTAGGGATCAAACATTGTCCCTTCCATTCCAAGTCCGTTAGGGATGGTCCCAATATATTCTGGTACTGTAATGAAGGTATAAGGACTTTGAACGACATCTTCAAGCAGATCGGATAGATCTCGATCAGTCCCTCTAGTCCTTCCGTAACTTTCTTATCTGTGGCGACCTCGAGAATTGCATATAATTCCGCCTAAAACACTGTCGTCCAGCTTCCCAGCAAAAAGGACGCTCCCCTGTTGGTGTCTTGCTGGTACACGCCTGCCCCAGACCATCGCGTATTGGGCGCCCGTGAGCCGTCGGTGTACCAACATTGCACCCCTTTTCGGGAAGCCACTGTCCTAGTATTCCAACTTTCTTTTGTTGGGATTTCCACCTTAAATTTTCTTTCGAACCTAAGTCCGCTGTCAGGTTTCAGGTCAGACCACCTTTGCACCTAGGATTGGAAGATCCCGATGCACGGTGGTCCCTATTTTTGGATGTCCCTGACGTGGGCAGTTGTCATGCCTTGTAGAGCTGCATTCCATCTTTTGGAGCGCCGCAGCGGCCTGCGCACCCACAGGGTTAGCTCAGGGAGGCGCAGGAGGATGTCTAATGATATGCTCGGTGTCGTCCTCATTGCGCCGGTCATCGCTAGGGAGGCCTGTCTTTGCAGACCCGCCAGTTTCCGAGATATGCACGCCTTCTCCACCGCCGACTACCAGAGCACGAAACCATAGCAGATCCTCGGTATTTTAACGGCAGTGTACAACCCCTTCATAACGTATGGTTTTGGATCCCAGTTTTCCCCCAGCGCCCGTCGCAACTGCCACATAGTGACGGTAGCTTTTTGCTTAACGTTCTATATGTAGGGGTTCCAGGTGGGTTTAGTGTCTAGGCTCATGCCTAGGTACTTGACCTCTCCCACGAGGGTAAGATGTTTTCCTTACAACATTGGCGCTCTGTAATCCTTTATTTTCGTTCTCCTTGTAAAGAGTAAGATCTCCGTTTTGCTAGGATTAGATGCAACCTGCACTCGGCCCGCCCTGAAACTTTCCCTTAACGAGGACTGGGCCGTCGTCCGCATAGGCTTGCGCGTAGAAGCCGTCCCGGTCTAACCACCCCAGGAGCTGGTCCATACCAGACACCACAGGCGAGGGGAAAGGCACCTCCCCTATGGATAGCCTCCCGCACTTCGATCTCCAGGTGGTTGCCCCCAAGCAAGCAATGGCGTGGCCTGGCATCTATCGTACCTGCCCCCCTCGACCCAGTTTAATACCGGACCGGGTGACCCTTTTAATTTAAGAGCATTGCAGATATTGCTTGTTCTGGCCTTATCAAAAGCCCCCTCCACGTCGAAAAAGAGGGCCAATGTGACTTCCTTATCTTGTATTCCCTGTTCAGCTTTTTGCACCAGGGCATGGACAGCCGTATCTGTCGGCCGCCTTTCCTTTTCAAATTCATATTTAAAATATGAAGCCATGGTAAAAAAACATCATCAAAACAAGTCAACAACCTTGCTGTATGCATGCTGGTTACCCTGCAGCAGAGTCCTGACGAGGTCTTCCTCTGTTAGGTACCTGTCTTTCATCTTTTCTAACCTTGAATAGCTTTCCAAAGTTGACGGTAGAAACAGAGATTTCGCATGCAAACTGATGATGGTGGAGAAAGACACCGAAACGTATTTGTAAGAAAATTATAAACAATATAATTCACTGGAACCCAGGAATGTTATTTAAATCTTTTCTAACGTTTTCATAAGGAAAGACATTAAACTGATGGGTCTGAATGATTTGGCTTCGGTATAGTCCTCCAAAACCCTCTCACCTAGTGCCGTTCGGAACCGGTGATAAACTGTAGGTCCAGTATAGTTGTGGATGATGCGTTCCACAAGTATGCGCGAGAGAAGGCCTATAATCTAGGAGTGGACGAAAAAGGGCTGATGATGATGATGATAGTCCTTTTTACCGGGTTTCGGTATAAAGACCACTTCCGCTGACTGCCAATCATTGGGGACATTCGCCACGCTGGCCCTGAAGATCATTCCCAGTAACGGGAGTAAGATATCTAGGCCCGACTGCAACATTTTTGGGATTATCCCGTCTGGACCTACGGCTTTATATTGACAAAACTGCGAAACCGCCCATCTGAGAGCCTCATCACTAACTACTCTTTTGGCCGTGGTCCAGTCCCATTCGTTGGGACAGACCTTAACGTCCAAGCCCCCGGTGCCGCCGTCGCCTGGAAAGTGTTTCGCTAGGAGAAGTTGTAGGGTCTCCTTTTTCGTTCCCGTCCAGGTGCGATCTTCCTTTTTAAGACTACTTAAATCGTTTTGCGATTTACCTGTGCTGAGCATCTTCCCAAGCCAAAACTTGCGCTTTTTGCTTAAAGTCTCTCCTTATTTTGAGGTAGAGGTCCCAGTTTTCGTCGTGGTAATTATCTCGAATAACTTAACGAATGTTACACATGAACAATGGAATGAACAGTACACTGAACAACATAGAAAGAGAAGAAATTGGAACCAAGGACAGAAGAATAAGGAATGCATGGATGACGGGCGACATACTGCAAATGATGGAAGACATAACAAGAAAAAAGAAGAATAAATACACAGAGAAACATAGAGAAAGCAACAGAGACATCCAGAGGAAAGTTAGAAGAGCCAAAGAACAACGGTTGAATGTAAAATGTGAGGAAATCGAATTATGGCAAATTTATAACCTGCAAGATGTGGAAGTCGTTTTTCTGCGTCCAACTAACTGTAAGCAAAGGTATTTCTTAAACTCCGCGGGGGATAAAAATACCTTCCGACTTCGAATAAAGTTCGAAATGCCTGTTTCCTCTAGAGAATTTTTAAAATTGGCTCGGGGATATCTGTTCCAGTCACAGTTGTTGACCGTTCTGGATTATTTGCTATCCCATGCCATGTTCGTATTACTGCCATGTCGGCAGGAGATACGATTCGAAATTTCAAAGCCAAGACGTGCATGAGAAACTACCGTTCGGTAGGCAAATATTTGTCTCGATTTATTTAATATACGTTTCAATTATTATTTATTATTTATATATATTTTATTATAAAAAAACACCGCGAATATTATTCAATGTTGGTATTCTTCAGAAGAAATTTCATATCTAAAGTGAATTTCATATCAACTGTCTTGACAACAAACAAGTGGGTTTTTCGGGTTTTTAGGCCGTCGTTCGGTAGAATTTCTTCTTGACGTTTCGCAAGCAGGTGCGGCTTGCATCTTCAGAAGATGCAATGCAAGATCAAGTGGTTTGCTTGAACGCTTACACTGTTCTGATCAAGACTTCACTTCACTTCTGAAGATGCAAGCCGCACGTGCTTGCGAAACGTCAAGAAGAAATTCTACCGAACGACGGCCTAAAAACCCGAAAAACCCACTTGTTTCAAGGAATGGCCTCGAAAGTCTATCTCTTTTGATATGTCTTTACAACATTGTCCACTTGAGATTGCAGATGGGTTGCAACCCAAACGTGAAAAACTATATTAGACGACAAATAAGTGCGTCAAATTTAACCCTGTTTATTTACAATATTCAAACAAGAAAATGGTTAATGCCATTGATCGACCATGCAGACTCCGGTTAAAAAAACCGCTGTTGTTGCACAATACAGCGTGGTTCCTCTCGGGATGATGTCTGGGGGTGTTTTGGGAGTACAGGAAAAAGAGTAAAAAAAATTAATTGTTATTAGAAACTGAGATATTTGCAAAAAACTACATCAGAAGGATGGCAACAATGTTTTTCAAGGTAATCCGCCTTGTTAGGCGTTACGTAAATACCTGTTGCTTCTCAATTATTAAAAACGCCAGTAACCATGGAAAAATAAAGAAAGTGATAATAAAATAGGTTAAGCTAAACAGTAAATTCAACGTACTTTTTCGAAATGTCAAGAATGTCAACGAGAAAGTGTTCTTTTATTGGCGTCATAAACTCAAATTAATGTTGACAAACATATATTTCTGTGTTTAACTCCAAACAACTTTCTGCCCGTGTAATCATCTTATTGTGCATTCTTCTCGAGCAGCTTCTCGCATTAGGGTTATTTAACTTGTACTCAGTTTGTACCGGTGATCGGTGAACTAGAGAATTAGTGTCTCCTTGTGTCTCTCCTAAAATTTCAGTTTCATTTTTCTCGTACTCTCCAAGTGAGCCCCTATAACCCTGTATACCTATAAAGTGCGCCAGTGTTTAAAAGCGCTATTGTTTTACATTTTTATTACAGTCTAGACGGGGAAACTATTCGAAAATTGGAATAAGAGGTGCTAAAATGCATTTTCTGCTGTTCTCTTTTCCTCTTTACAGGCAAATTCGCACTCTTTAGAACGATTTTCCTCTTTACAGTCAAATTGTTTGAATGCCGGAAAAACGTCTAATGTATTCCTAGATTAAAATGTGGTATTATTCATCGAAAGTGTGCCTCGGCCAGCAAAGTGCCTTGTTTAGTTCTCTGAATGTACAAATATTTGCTCGACAACCCTCTAAAATATAGAAAATTTATCGCACATTCAAAAACAGAGAACTGTATGTTCTGATGTTCATTTTTCTTTCCCGAAACCACGTCAACATTTTTATTTCGCTGCTCTTTTTTGGTCACTACTAAATTCGAGTATTTCGGTTGGCCATCATTTATCAATCGACGTCTGCCAGTAGCAGCAGTGAGTCACGTTTTAGTTTCCTTAACTGCCTTATACATACAGAGTGACCGGCTAGAGCGAGTCTTCTGCGATGTCCGCGCCATCAAAGCAAAGAGCAAGCATCAAATGTAAGGAAAATTGCAGGAAATAACGATTGTCTTCACAGAATGATCGCAGATCAGATGATATAAGAGATATAATCCCTATACTTATTTTTTCATCTTAAATTTAAAGAGGAAGTAAAAGTTTTGAGTCTAGTAACAGACTCGTTGCTGAAAACACATTCAAACATGTACTTGGTATTTTTCCCCGCTTAATTATGTAACTGTTACTGATCCTTCTATACTGATAAAAGCCTGATGCTATGTCATTTATTATCGTTTCGAGAGCATTGGAAACATTATATCCTTGCTTAGCGTCGAGGTTTCAATCCATCATTCCGCTTGTCCCTGGGGTTCGTTTGTCTTCATCTGTTTTCAATTTAATAAATGTTAGTCAATAGCGGAGAAAAATTAGTCAAAAAACTAGCTTCTGCACTAATTGGTTGAATTTAGTGCTATTTCATGGAGTTGCAGTGAAAATATTTATATATTGCCTGCTCGCGCCTTTATCAGCGTTGCCACATCGACACCGGTTTTGACTTCCAAATGTCAAGAAAAAGAGAGAACCAGATGATTCGTTGTACCACATGGTCCATGCAACTTGTGAAAGTTATATATTTCGAACACGGTTAGTTCTATCCAAAAAAGGTGTCTAAAAGAAGTGATTTCGTGTATAAGAACAAATAATATTAGGTTACAAGTAACAATAGTATGGTGGGGAAGTGAAATGCATTGCATATTCAAAACATCGACAGCAAACTGGCTTATCAAATCCAATATCAAGCTCTGAGGACGGCAATGGGTTGTATGAAGTCTACCCGCATTCGAGTATTTCTATCAGAATCAGCGCAAGTACCACTAGACTTAAGAAGAACATGGCTAGCGTGCCATTTCTTCAGGTGCCAAATTCTCTCTTTCGGCGAGTTTTACAATTCAAGACCGAAAAGCAGTTCTTCGATGCTCGTCTTAACCGATCTCTTCGTGATTCCTATGTAGTCGCTTTCACAGGAGCATGGGATTCGGTAGATACCTGCAGTGGCGAGCGAAGGTCTTCTGTCCTTAACCGACCTTAGACATTCCCGGATCTTTGTCGTGCGCTTGTAGATCGTTTCCCTAGGATCTTCCCAATTCTGCCCGTAACTCTGGGAATGAAAAGTCTTCAACTAGCGGTGGTACGATCCGCTTGTGCGAAAAATTGTTTCTAGTGCTCTCGGATTGTCAACCACAGTTTGCGTGCTATATTTTCTTTTGCGGTGTTAATATAAACAGTACAAGAGTTCTCCGTTGTGGCGGAATCAATAGACATTTTAGAATCCGCCGACTAAGACCACAATGAGTCCGTAATCTCATTGTCGTGTCTAAGTTGGCTCGCCAGTCATCAACTAGCCGTGGTACGATCCGCTTGTGATTCCGGATTGTTGACCATAGTGACGTGCGATAGTTCTTTTGCGTTATAAGTGTTCTCCGTTGTGGCGGAAACCACAAACATTTTAGAATCCGCCGACGAAGACGACAATGAGTCCGTAATCTCATTGTCGTCCTTAAGTTCGCTCGCCAGTAGCGCTGCATCAGCAGACGCTTTCCTCCAATTGGACGAGGAACAAAAGCTCCAAAAATTTAATCAGGTTTTCCGCTTGCTGAGAGTCAATAAAAATTGCGACCGCTGCAAAGCAATATCAGCGGACTTCACAGCAGCCTACAGAGCAGGCAAACCACCAAAGTGGTCGCTGGCGGTCAATCACCTGAAGGCCGAGCACCCAACTGCACGGAAAAGGGCCCTCCTAACCACCCAGACCTCTACAGGGGCCGTACCCAAACGGAAGCTGGATAAGGTGAGCCCCCCTAACATAACAAAGAAACCCAAGCACCAGCCAGAAAAAGCGACGATCGAGATTGGCCCAGAAACGTCAACGGACCAATCACAGCGAGCCACGAACCGTCAGCAGATCAACGAAAAGCGGGGAGCTGTTGCTATGGCTGAAAAAGAGCCAGCCGTGCGCCAAACAGTGGCCGATGACAAGTCGGGCCACAGCGGGGATGCCTTCATTCTGCCACGGAAAACGGTGCCGTGGAGCACACTGCTCACCACACCGGCAAAACCAGCAATAGCACTGGAAAACCGCTTTTCGCCAATACAACCGGCAACTGACCCCTTCGAGATCGAGCCTCAACCCTCCACCAGCGGGACCCAACCCATGCATGAGGAACTGGCTGCCAAAGCGGCTGCTTCTCTCAACAAATTGGCGAAGAAGCCCGAAAAACCGCCACCAATTGTCATCGTGGGAAAGCCCAGCAGCCACAGCGCGCTGGTGAATGGCCTAAAATCGATAACAAATAAGCCATTCACTTTAAAATACACGAAAGCGTCGCTGATAGTGTACTGCAGCTGCATATTAGACTGGGCGGCGGTCAAACGGTCACTGGAGGCAGAAAGCAGCCAGTTCCATACCTACGCACCTGCAAACCAGCGAACACACGCGTTTGTGTTAAGGGGGCTCGAGGGCAACGTGGAGACTTCGCACATCAAGGAGGACCTCGAGGAAAAGGGGTTCTCCATAAAAAACGTCTTCCGTATGAAGACCCAGTTTAGGCCCCTGTACCTGGTTGTCACCGACGATTCGGTGACCTTACGGAAACTCGCCACCACCGCCAAAGTGATCCGCGATGTCAGGGTCTCCTGGGAAACCAGGAAGAACCAACGAACCCTGACGCAGTGCCGCCGATGCCAGGGCTGGGGACACGTATCGGGCAACTGCAACAAACATTTCAAGTGCTCCAAGTGTGCGGGCCCCCACGAAATAACATCGTGCCCGCCGGGATCGGCGCTAAAATGCGCCAATTGCACTGGTCCCCACCGGAGCTTTGACGAAGCATGCCCAGTGTACGTGTTCAAACTGGCCCAACGCCCGGTCGAAAAACCGCAAAGGCAGTTCGTGGCGGCGCCACTTCCGTCCAGACCAGCGTGGGGGCAGACCTTCCGACCCGCAGGCCCGATCCCCCACCCAGAAACCAGCAGGACTAGGCAGCCCATCCCGAGCCCGAACGAGTTTCCGCCGCTCCCTGGCAGAAATGAAATGACCAGCAGGGCCACACAGCCTGGTCAAACCATCGCAGCTAATGGTCCCCAACCAAGACCCCCCACTAACCAAGGCATGAACGCTGGCGCAGTAGCCACTCTGGGCACCCTGCATCGGGAATTCGCCGATCTGGCATCGCAGGTGAACTTACAGGAGGTAATCAAAGCGGTTAGATTTTATAGCGCTGCGTTGAGGGGCTGCGAGACGAAAGCGGACAGGTTCCTCGTTTCCGCGCAGTTCTTCAACGAAGACATTAATAGCTTCGATTTCTAAGCCCTGATTTTGCCAACTGTGCCCTATGAGGATAGGAGAATGGAACTCATGCGGACTCCGGAGTCGTCTCGGTGAGTTTGTGCACTTCCTTCAGACCGAGGATATCGACGTGGCGTTGATTGTCGAAACATGGTTGCGCCCCGGGGATATACTTAGGATTCGGGGGTACAGGCTCGAACGTGCCGATAGGCCCGGTTTAAGGGGAGGGGTGGCCATAGCGGTCAAAACGTCAATTCCATACAGGAGACTGCCACACAGGCAGTCAGCAATAGAGAACGTCGGCGTTGAACTTCCTGATGGAGTTTTGATCTACTGTGGCTATTTCTCCACCGTACGCTTACAGGCCGCTGATGTCGATCCATTCTTCATAAACACCAATAGGGTGTTGCTAATGGGAGATTTCAACGCCCGCCATCCACTATTCAATAACCCTGGACATAAAAACGCAGCCGGCAATTTTCTAGCCGACTACGTTCGCGACAATGGCCTACTCGTTATGCCCACTTCATCCCCAACGCATTACCCGAACAGTGGAGGGAATCCATCCTACCTCGACTTCGGAATTGCCAAAGGACTCACCAATCTCACGGAGATGGTGGTTATAGACGCCCTCAGCAGTGACCATTTGCCCATTTACCTCGACATTAGGGATTTAAAGCGCACACAAACTAACGACTTTCGATATTCATACGAAAATTTCGATTTTCGCGAATATCGAAAACGACTACAAGACCTGACGTGTATTCCGGGCCAGATTGATACTGTCGAAGCTCTAGAGCATGCGGTAAAAGGTCTGACCAGGAATATACAACGGACACAGCAAGCTTTGGCCAAAAAAGTCCCGAACAGACCGCGGCGCGACAATCTTCCTGAGGAAATTCTGAACCTTATTAAGGCGAAAAATCGAATCAGGAAGCGTTGGCAGCGATTCAGGCAACCTGCCGATCGCATAATGGCAGCAGAGCTTGCACGAGACATACACCGCGAAATCTCCGCATACAGGAATTATACCTGGGCGGAGAAACTGCGAAATTTGACTCCCCGTGACAATTCCCTGTGGAAACTGTCGAGAAGTCTGCGAAAAGGCTATGAGCAAGTCCCCGCTCTTGAAAAAGAGGGGCGGAGTTATATTACCACCAGTGACAAGTGCGAGCTGCTCGCCGACTTTTTGGCAGAAGTACACAAGGTCCAACCAGCCCTTCAGGATAACGAAATCGAAAGACAGACCGCTGTTTTTGTAGAACGGAAGTATCCTATACCACCCTCGATTTTGCATTCCTATATAACAACCCCGTCGGAGATACAATCGTGTCTTCGGCGCCTCCCTAGCCGAAAAGCCCCCGGGCCAGACGGCATCCCTTATCTACTCCTCAAAAACTTACCGCGGAAAACTATTGTGCTAATAGTACAAATAGTCAACGCAGTCCTTAAATTGCAGCACTTCCCACAGGACTGGAAAAACGCTGTAATAATCCCCATCTTAAAGCCGGGCAAAAACCCGACCGAACCCGCCTCTTATAGGCCAATTTCCCTCTTGAACACCCTCGGCAAATTAACCGAGAAGGTCATCCATTCGAGATTACAGGCAGCAGCCGAGCTTCGAAGTTTAATCCCGGATGAGCAGTTTGGCTTCCGACCAAGACACAACACAACGCTGCAGACTGCTAGGATCGCAACGGATGCCTATGCAGCATTTAATAAGCTTCAAAGTACGGTTATGCTGCTTCTCGACATGCAAAGGGCCTTTGACACAGTCTGGCACACAGGCCTGCTGTACAAGTTGTTTGCCGTGCATTCACTGCCACTCTACCTAGTTTCCCTTATAGCGTCTTACCTAAAAAACCGTTCCATCCAGGTGAAAGTGGAGAATTCCACTTCTGCCAAAAGACGCATCGCGGCAGGAGTACCACAAGGAACAGTGATTTCGCCGCTGCTGTATACATTGTACACAGCAGACATTCCAAAACTTCCCACTACAAAAATAGCACTATACGCTGATGATACGGCTATCTACGCATCGTCTTTTTATGCTCAGGCTGCGAAATCTCGCATTGCACATCACCTGAGTTTATTGACGCCGTATTTCGACAAATGGAAACTTAAAGTGAATCCCAGGAAGACGGAACTTATTATCTTTTCGCGCAAATTCACTAACAACAAAATCTTATCACCACTCGTGGTCCAAAATACTCCTATCAAACCAACAAAAGAGGTGAAATACCTGGGATTCAAACTAGACGCCCGACTCCATTTCAATAAGCATGTTGACTATGCTGTACAAAAGACTGCCATGGCCCGAAGAAAGTTGTACTCTCTTCTGGCGCCAAATTCTTTCCTATCACCTCAAAATAAACTTCTGCTCTACACCTCCACCATAAGGCCCATACTGACCTACGGAACCCCTGTCTGGCACTCTGTCTGTGATTCCACGAGACGACGTGTTCAAAGGACCCAAAATAGGTTCCTAAGAGGCGTCCTATCGGCTGACAGATACACCAGAATAACCGAAATGCACGAAGCTACAGGGATGGCCTATATAGCCGACTATATAGATACCATCGCTGAAAAATTTTATCATAGCGGAGTGCAAGGCTCAGTCCTCACGCGAAATATCACCCAAGTAAGAGCAAACGACCGCCCAACCCATGGTCCCCTGTATAAGCGACTTCCCATATTTTATGAGGATTTTGTCCCTGACAGTACGTGACGACAAACAAACATTGCCTGCCAGTTGCAGACAGTCGTTTCTAGCAGGCTGGAAACGCACAAATCCAACATAACGTGACTTGACGGGTTCGTCCTGCCTCGTTCTGACTGGTGTTGGCTGGTCCTTGCACCGATCGGGGCGGGGGCGGATGGATTCGGTCATCTAGTTGAAACTGCCGGCGGTTAACGCCACGGCTGACAGTATCAGGCTTAAAGGTCGAAGCAAAAGGGGTTTTTGGCTTCCCTTCAGGAAGACCTTTTTTCCTTAATGAATGCCCCTCGAATAAAACCAAAACCGCCACTTCAAGACTATCTCCTGACGTTGTCGTGCGTATGGCTAGCTCGGGAATGTCCATGTTAGGGCACTGCCCAGGTAATGGACGACTTAGCACGCCTATTTAGATCATGGGCAAAGAGCAACCGGCCGAACATCTGGCCAGACATGGGACATTTTACTGACTTATGTTTTTTGGTTTTGAACTTTGTTTGTGAATTTAGTAATGTGAATGTTTAATAAATTTTATCTATCTATCTATCTATCTAAGTTGGCTCGCCAGTAGCGCTGCGTCAGCAGACGCGTTCCACCAATTCGACGAGGAACAAAAGCTACAAAAATTGAAGCAGGTTTTCAGCTTGCGTAGAGTAAATAAAAATTGCGACCGCTGCAAAGCAATTTCAGCGGATTTTACAGCTGCCTACAAAGCAGGCAAACCACCAAATTGGTCGCTGGCGGTCAACCACCTGAAGGCCGAGCACCCAACTGCACGGAAAAGGGCCCTGCTAACCACCCAGATCTCTACAAGGGCCGTACCCAAACGGAAGCTGGACAAGGTAAGCCCCCCTAACACAAGGGAAAAACCGACGGACCAGCCAGAAAGAGCCACGAACGAGTTTGCCCCAGAACCACCAGCGGACCAATCACAGCGATCCACGAACTACGAGCAGAACATAGAAAAGCGGGGAGCTGTTGCTATGGATGAAAAAGACTCAGCCGTGCGCCAAACAGTGGCCGATGACAAGTCGGGTGACAATGGTCAGGCCTTTATGGTGCCACGGAAAACGGTGCCGTGGAGCACACTGTTGACCACACCGGCAAACCCCGCAATAACAACGGAAAACCGCTTTTCTCCAATCCAACTGGCCACTGACCCCTTGGAGATTGAGCCTCAACCTTCCACCAGCGGGACCCAAACAATGCATGAGGAAGTGGCTGCCGAAGCGGCGGCTTCGCTCAACAAAGCGGCGAAGGAAACCGAAAAACTGCCATCAATTGGAATTTTGGCGTTCAAAAACGCAGCCGGCAATCTTCTAGCCGACTACGTTCGCAACAATGGCCTACTCGTTATGCCCACTTCATCCCCAACGCATTACCCGAACAGTGGAGGGAATCCATCCTACCTCGACTTCGGAATTGCCAAAGGACTCACCAATCTCACGGAGATGGTGGTTATAGACGCCCTCAGCAGTGACCATTTGCCCATTTGCCTCGACATTAGGGATTTAAAGCGCACACAAACTAACGACTTTCGATATTCATACGAAAATTTCGATTTTTGCGAATATCGGAAACGACTGCAAGACCTGACGTGTATTCCGGGCCAGATCGATAATATCGAAGCTCTAGAGCATGCGGTAAAAGGTCTGACCAGGAATATACAACGCACACAGCAAGCTTTGGCCAAAAAAGCCCTAGTGGCAACGCAGTTACTGGTACAAAACTGCCACGATCTGCGGAAGGATGTGTGCCTGTGTTTCATAGTGGTTGCAAACATTCATTAGTGAATATGCATAAGAAGAAGAAGAAGATGGTTGGATAGCTAGATATCCGATGGTCCAATTGGGTCCCTGTCCTAGATACCAAGACATCCATTAAAGCCAACTGTTGGTTTTGTTCAACTTCCATGGTAAATTGTATCTCCGGATGTTGCTTGTTCAGGTGATCGAGGAACTTGTCCAGGTTATCGCGTTCGTGTCTCCATATCAGGAACTTGTCATCGACATATCGATACCAGATACTCGGTTTGAAGGGTGCAGTTCTCAAATCTGTTTCCTCGAATTTTTCCATGAAGACATTTGCTACAACCGGGCTGAGTGGGCTTCCCATGGCTACTCCTTCCTTTGGTTCGTAGAAGTCTCCGGTTCCAGAGGAAGTAGGTGCCGTTAGACAAGCTTTGAAGATGTTTGTGCTACTCTCCTCAAATAGCTCCGACACTAGTTCAATGGATTCATCCACGGGGACTTTTGTGAACAGTGAAACGACATCTGCATTTCTGCATCCACAGACACATATGTCAGAGACTCTAAACAGTTTATTAGCAAAATCAAGGAACTGAGACTGGAACCAACCAGTTTCAAAAATACCATATATTAACTTAAACCGGTCTAAAGATACGGAAAATAGCCAAAGGTTCACTAACAACATGAGCGAAATCGCTCCAGTTTACCCCTTAGCCTACGCATGAGTAGCCCCAAAAATCAAAGCGTGTGGAACACCACAAATTACGATAGGCAGAAAGTTAAGTAAGAGCACATCATTGAAAGATGGTTTTCCGTTTTTGGGGATTCGGTCTGAAAAGTGGTGAACAACAAGAAAATAATTTCAGTTACCAAGCTTTCGGCAATTCATTAACGCCTTCTTCAGGGCCGGAAGAGTTATTATGCAACATCAATTAAAAATCAGCTAAAGTAAACGGGGTACAAAACTTAAAAGACATATACAGGGTACTCACTGCTAACTGTGACTATGAGAAGTCTGGGAACCGTCCAGAATCCCATTATTACCTCAGTCTGGTGCAACATCTTATTTTCATTGCTTTTATCATATTACAAGGGTGGAACTATTTTACTATTGTTCACCTGAGTCACATTGCTGAATTAAAAGTTGTCATGGATTAAAATTTCACAATTAACATTTTTGTGGAGAGACAAAGGGACGAACTACAATAACTGCACACTTAATGATGAGCTCAAGGCCCTGTACATCGAAATGATTTATTTTCGAGCTTCACAACGCTATAAGTTCAGAATTCCTCCAAATTCACCTTTTCGTATGTTTTATTTATGTAGTTGGGGTTTGGCACTCCAGCCTCCACCGCAGAGGCGCAGGGACAACGTTCTAAAGCGCCCACTCCCATAGTGGAGCAGGGGGCACAGGGCGCAGACACCTCTGACCACCTCTGCGGAAAGCCTAGTCAAGAACCATATGTACATAAGGGGAGAATTGGAGGATTGGGGAACTCCAGAGGACAGGTAGTCTACTGCCAATCTGAGGAAAACCCACGAACATGTTTTATCCTAAGGAATACAGTCAGAGCTATACCGTTACGGGAACACTGTAGCAGGGACCTTACGTGTATAAAAGTAAGTAAGACTATAGTTATCAGGCGGGGATCAGAGCATAGTACTAGCACCTGCATACCTGCCTGACGACTAAATAGGACAACCGCCTCCAAGTGAATTACGCAATTTTGCGGAGCACTGTAAGGTGTCTAAGAGCAGAACTGTGATTGGGTGTGACGCAAATGCGCATCACACTTTGTGGGGCAACAGTGAGACCAATAGACGGGGCGAGTCTCTTTTAGAATACCTTACGACTTCAAAGTTTGAAGTCTGTAATCAGGGGAAAGAAACAACTTTTTTAACAACGGAACTAAAAGAAGTCATTGACATTACAATCTGCTCAGACCGCACTAGCGAAGTAATAAAAGCTGATAAAAGACAAACCTGGGTACTATCACGACCGCTTTTCAAGCAAGCGATAACAAATTGCGCCCGGAAAATGAGGAAAAGAGCCTACACACGTAAGCATATTATAATATGCTGAGATGAAGCCGCAATAAAGGCACTTCAATCGTACACAATCAGGTCACAATGTGTGCTAGATTGTGTAAAAGAACTTACGACCCTGGCTGGAAACTCTAATAGAGTAAAACTAACTTGAGCAACTGGGACTGCAAACAGGAGCAAAAGATACGAGATTGCTGCGGAACTTACCAACCAAGAACCTGCTTGTGGTATATCTCATGCCCAAGTTAGGGCGGGAGTTGGGCAATGGATCTTGGAAGAACATAGAAAGTACTGGGAGGCAAAACCGCGACTCCTTACAGCAAGGCAGTTGGTGATACCTCCACAACCAGTGCGTAAAAACGAACTGCTAGATCTCAGCAGGCAAAAAATAAGGAGGATAGTGGCCTTTTTAACAGGACACGCCCCCTGCAAAAAACACCTCTTCAGGATGGGACTGAGCGATCAGCCGACCTGCAGGGGGTGCGAATTAGAGGACGAAACTACGCTACATATTAGGTGTCATTGCACGTCATATGCAACAGGTAGACGAAGACTGCTGGGAGGAGGTGAAGTTCTACCAGACCAGGTCATTCGTACCGCCCTCAAGATTCATCTGGAGTTCATTGAATACACAGGGATAATGAGGGAGTAAAATACGAAGGCACAATAGGACAAAAATGAACGTGGTGCTAGGTCAAACAACACTTCGGAGGTGAGAAAGGGTTTTATTGGGTAAAACAGCCAAGCTGGAGTCCCACACAGCCCAGAGCGCCAGAAGATTAGCTCTGGGTGTGCGTGAGAGAGCATTTCCCAAACTTCACCGGAAAATTTTTTTATAAATGCTCCTCAAGGTATTCAATAGTATAAATATAAAGTATAAATATAGTATAAATATATATATATATATATATATATATATATATATATATATATATATATATATATATATATATATATATATATATATATATATTTATCCTATACATCAAGTCTAGTCTAGTCTTTTCCCAAACTTGATTGGGAAATAGTCCTGACTCGTCACCTGCAATCAGAAGACATTCAAACGATTTTAATATGTTTGTAATTTGTATTTTAGTATGTTTATTTTAACTTCCTGTTGCGATGCAGGAAAAACAGCATATCACCTAGTCACATTGCCGATGGCACCTCTAACATCGATATTCCAATCAATTTCCATAGGGGCACAACGGGACAATTAATTAATAATTTTAAGAACACGGTGATCAAAAAATGTATTAATCTTGAGGTCCGAATAACTACCATAAACTTGAAGCAACTTGAAAGGGACCTAGCAACAATATAAACGCAGAGCAAGGCGCTGAGGAGCGATTTAGGTTGGTCAGGGAAAGAACAAAAGAAAATTGCTCAAACTGAAATAACAACATTGAACTAGGCCACATACATACAGAGGAAAAATGTATCAAAACCCTGACAAACGATGTGACTCGTTTCCTGGCGCTCGGCGCAAAGTTCGGATTTCCTGCAACCAAAACTGTATATATAAGAATATAAAAGGGAAACAATGGCTAAAGACGTGACGAGAGAATCAGAGCACGAATTTCTTTAATAGCAACAAGACAGATGGCTACCTTCAAAATATTTATAACAAAAGCAAACAATTCCTAAAACTAAATAAATATCTAGAGAGCTGAGTAACAGATAAAGGAAATGTCACAGTCATCATAAGCAAGAACCAATACAAAGAAAAATCTCTACAAATTCTCTCGGATATTTCGAACTACAAATTGCTTGATTCTGATCCAACCAACAAATATCAGCCAAAATGCAAGTTTTTGACCTTGACTCTGATGGTATCAATCATAGTTATACTCGCTAACTCTCGTTTTTCCAATGGGAAGCTATACTTTTTTGTCTCTAAACTTAATAAACAGGTGAGAACTGGCAACTTTTACCCGAAACATTTTTCTGCATTTTCATATGCAACTTTGGGGGGCGCTGCGATACGTAAGCAAATATGGAGGATAGCGAGGGACATTTGCTAAGCAAGCGAAACGTGCGAGTGTAGTTTATAATGAAGATTTTCCGAATTAAATTCGGAATAGGACGAAAAGTAGAAACAGTTTTTGATAGAGACTCGTCGGGACTAGAGAGTCATCGCCACACACTTGTCGGGAGCAGTCGCCACACACTCTTCGGGACTACACCCAGTAGTCATCTCAACAGAGTCTTTGATATAGACTCGTCGGGACTACACCCAGTAGTCATCTCAACACAGTCGTCGACACACACTTGTCGGAAAGAGTCTTTGATATAGACTCGTCGGGAAAACACAGTTTTCGCCAGAGACTCGTCGACACACACTCGTCGGGACTACACTCTGTAGTCATCTCATTATCTCCACACAGTCATCGAAAAACACTTGTCGCAAACAGTCTTCCGCACACACTCTTCGGGACTACACCCAGTAGTCATCTCAAGACAGTCTTCGCCACACCCTTTCAATAGTCACAAGTCTACAAAGGTAGAACTGCCCAGCCCAATCGCACACAGAAGTAATAAACGGTGGTTACCAGTACTGGTTTCGCACTTTGCAAAGGGCCGTAATGTTAAATGAAAGGGATCTTTTTCTAGGGCTAAGTCTAGTTTATGTTGAGATTGCTGCGAAAATGAAAAAAATTGACAATTAATATAATTATTTGAGTATTTCAGTCCTAGCAATTCATATTTCCTTCGTTTTAGATCAACCGTGGCCAGGTAAGTCGTTGTAAATTCGGTTATAGAATATATTTCGCCCGTATAGGCCAAGCGATAGAGATGAAAATAATAGGTTTTTTGACATAAATCCTATCTGAAAATCCCAGTATTGTCTGTACAACGAAATGTCATTTGTTAGTTTTTTATAAACAATTTTCAACAAAAAATTGCATTTTTTTTACTTTCTGGCTTGTGAAATCGAAACCATTGAAGCAATCTTAATGGCTGAATTGTGGAGCATTGAATTACGAAGAGAATGAGAGGTCGATCGACCCGCTCGCATAATTAGAAACGGAGAAAACTCGAAAAAACCGGAAAACTTTACGTTTTCTTAAACAATTCACACCTTGGCCATTTTCTAATATTAAGAGCCCAAATGTTGCTTACGTGTAGCTATCTATATATACTTTATTTGTGTTAAAGCTTTGCTTGGTTGGATTAATAATTTTCGCACAATTCCCATTTCGATTTTGCTTAGCTATTTTTTCGCCGAGGGCTCCTTGCTCCTGAGATGGTCCGATTGAAATTTAAAATATGGATTTGGAAACTAGATATAAGTGGCAACAAAACGTATATTCCAGTTTTTTGATAAACTGCGTTTAAGTGGGTCAAACATAGTCTTGAATATGAGTGAAAACGGCCGAGTGGGGGACGCTGCTGGTTTAGGGCAAAAGCGAATGCGCGGGCTGTGCACATTTTGTAATTCTTTTCCTTTTCCCCTCAAGTAGGAAAGGTCGAAGTCATTAAACTTATTTTTAATGTTGTCTTGATAATCTAGAGTCCAGAGCCAATTTTAATTAATATAATATACATGTGTATAAATAAGGAAAATTGAGCTTTTAATATGCATCCCACCGAAAGACACGACATCATTTATACGCCTTTAAGGAGAAAATACCTTTGCTTTAATTTATAAATAGCAAGGTAGTAAATAAGCCTTAGTCGAAGTGAAAGGTGTGGAAAACATAAAGGGGCTTCCACGTATAAAAGCTGTTATATAAATTCCGGGAAAAGAAAACCGTTCTAACGAAAAATTGCCTCGGTGCAGAAATGGGAAATGTCACTACGAGTTGATTTGTGCGAAATATGCATAAACAGTGGGATTTATGGGTTCTTATTTGTTATTTAAATCTCCCTTTTCACAGGCTAAGTTGGAATTTAAATATTTTTTGACCGATAAATGTGAGATATAAATTTTCTGTGTGGCGTAGAACAAATTACACAAAATTTCGCTCCTTTGCCAGAAGACCGGTCTAGATAAAGAGTTCATCTTGCTAGGGAGATTGAGTAACCTACCTCAAACATATAAGAGGACTAGGGAACTTAGAGAAGATCTCAGTAAATGTAGTGCGTCCTTGCCTAGAGGGAAAGCCAGGAACACAGGCCACACTAAGGCAGTTTCTAAAAGAGTTGGGCAGGACCCATCTCTTTTCAATAGATTTAAACGGAGAGCGGTGTGTTTCAGGGAGACTCAAAAAGCATATAGGCGTAGTAGGACTGATCTGGCTAAATGCATTCTAGAGGACTTACGCCTATTGCGCTGCGAGGAAAAACCCAGCGTTGATTCCGTGGAATAAACTATTGAAAGTTTGCCCATAATTCCTTTAACAACAGAGGTACGGATATCAACATCGAAAAGTCAGCAGCCCTCTCTATAAAAGTTAACAGAGGCAATAAACATCGATACACGTTAACTAAACCCATATTCTACGTTAAAGGGCAGCCTATCAAACCGATAGGGCCTGGGGAATTCCTCAAATACCTCGATAAACAATATGGTCATGGTGGCATCTTTGGATACAACCCAGTTCCAGGCGCGTATCAACAGGGTAAAGGCAGCTCCTCTGAAACCACATCAAAAAGTTGAAATGATCAGGGATTTTTTGATCCCCAAACTACAACCTAAGTTACCAACACCAACCATACCATCGAACTTTTGGAGCAAGTGGATGTGATGGTCAGGTCGGGAATCAGGTGTATAGCTCATTTCGCCACAACATCGGAAAACACATATTTGCACGCTCCCATCAAGGAGGGCGGACTAGGCTTCATATCGATGAGGAAGCATGTACCGATGATCATGCTGAATCGGTACAATAAGGTCCTTATGAGAGCACTTCCTTATGTATAAAAGCTTATGGCTAAGTTGAACGCATGGACCGCCAATTGCACTGGTCCCCACCGGAGCTTTGACGAAGCATGCCCGGTGTACGTTTTCAAACTGGCCCAGCGTCCGGTTGAAAAACCACAAAAACCACAAACGCAGTTCGTGGCGGCACCACTTCCGTCCAGACCAGCGTGGGGGCAGACCTTCCGACCCGCAGGCCCGATCCTCCACCCAGAAACCAGCAGGACTAGGCAGCCCATCCCGAGCCCGAACGAGTTTCCGCCGCTCCCTGGCAGAAATGAAATGACCAGCAGAGCCACGCAGCCTGGTCAAACCGTCGCATTTAATGGTCCCCAACCAAGACCCCCCCACTAACCAAGGCATGAACGCTGGCGCAGTAGCCACTCTGGGCACCCTACATCGGGAATTCGCCGATCTGGCATCGCAGGTGAACTTACAGGAGGTAATCAAGGCGGTTAGATTTTATAGCGCTGCGTTGAGGGGCTGCGAGACGAAAGCGGACAGGTTCCTCGTTTCCGCGCAGTTCTTCAACGAAGACATTAATAGCTTCGATTTTTAAGCCCTGATTTTGCCAACTGTGCCCTATGAGGATAGGAGAATGGAACTCATGCGGACTCCGGAGTCGTCTCGGTGAGTTTGTGCACTTCCTTCAGACCGAGGATATCGACGTGGCGATGATTGTCGAAACATGGTTGCGCCCCGGGGATATACTTAGGATTCGGGGGTACAGGCTCGAACGTGCCGATAGGCCCGGTTTAAGGGGAGGAGTAGCCATAGCGGTCAAAACGTCAATTCCATACAGGAGACTGCCACACAGGCAGTCATCAATAGAGAACGTAGGCGTTGAACTTCCTGATGGAGTTTTGATCTACTGTGGCTATTTCTCCACCGTACGCTTACAGGCCGCTGATGTCGATCCATTCTTCATAAACACCAATAGGGTGTTGCTAATGGGAGATTTCAACGCCCGCCATCCACTATTCAATAACCCTGGACATAAAAACGCAGCCGGCAATTTTCTAGCCGACTACGTTCGCGACAATGGCCTACTCGTTATGCCCACTTCATCCCCAACGCATTACCCGAACAGTGGAGGGAATCCATCCTACCTCGACTTCGGAATTGCCAAAGGACTCACCAATCTCACGGAGATGGTGGTTATAGACGCCCTCAGCAGTGACCATTTGCCCATTTACCTCGAGATTAGGGCAACTAACGACTTTCGATATTCATACGAAAATTTCGATTTTCGCGAATATCGAAAACGACTACAAGACCTGACGTGTATTCCGGGCCAGATTGATACTGTCGAAGCTCTAGAGCATGCGGTAAAAGGTCTGACCAGGAATATACAACGGACACAGCAAGCTTTGGCCAAAAAAGTCCCGAACAGACCGCGGCGCGACAATCTTCCTGAGGAAATTCTGAACCTTATTAAGGCGAAAAATCGAATCAGGAAGCGTTGGCAGCGATTCAGGCAACCTGCCGATCGCATAATGGCAGCAGAGCTTGCACGAGACATACAGCGCGAAATCTCCGCATACAGGAATTATACCTGGGCGGAGAAACTGCGAAATTGACTCCCCGTGACAATTCCCTGTGGAAACTGTCGAGAAGTCTGCGAAAAGGCTATGAGCAAGTCCCCGCTCTTGAAAAAGAGGGGCGGAGTTATATTACCACCAGTGACAAGTGCGAGCTGCTCGCCGACTTTTTGGCAGAAAGTACACAAGGTCCAACCAGCCCTTCAGGATAACGAAATCGAAAGACAGACCGCTGTTTTTGTAGAACGGAAGTATCCTATACCACCCTCGATTTTGCATTCCTATATAACAACCCCGTCGGAGATACAATCGTGTCTTCGGCGCCTCCCTAGCCGAAAAGCCCCCGGGCCAGACGGCATCCCTTATCTACTCCTCAAAAACTTACCGCGGAAAACTATTGTGCTAATAGTACAAATAGTCAACGCAGTCCTTAAATTGCAGCACTTCCCACAGGACTGGAAAAACGTCGGTGGTTTTGGAAAATCCGGCCGCCATATAGCAAGGGAGTGGAGTAGACATCTTCATGAGGGATACTCAGGCAATGGTCTGCACCAGGGTGGGGCGAGTAAGGCGAGTGGAGCCTGGTTCTTGCGACCGCCTCCATTCTGGTCCGGGAGCGATTATGTTAAATCCATCCAATTAAGAGGAAACCTCCTTCCTACCAGGGGCATACCATCAAACCCTCCCCGAAGCGCGGCGCTGTAGGGCAGGATGCATGGGATGTGAATCACTATCTCATGTACTCAAAAAATATCCTGCAGGTCATACGCGACGGGTTCAGAGACACGACGTAATTGTTAGGAAAGTGGCCTATATCGCCTCGGAGAAGGGATGGAAGGTGGATGTCGAGCCCATCATCCCCTTAAAAGATGGGCAGCTCAGGAAGCCCGACCTGATCATGAGTAGAGGCAGAGAGACAGTTGTTTGCGATGTGCAATTATCGTGGGAGGACAGTAGCCCTCTGAGTATGGCGCACAGACACAAAGCGGCCTACTACTCGGAGGAACAGTGTTTGTCGAAGATTCAAGCGGTGTATCCTGATAACGTTATCAGGACTGAGGCTCTTATAATAGGAGCGCACGGGATCTGGCCCTTGTGTAACAACAGCATAAGGGAAGTCCTTAATCTCTCTCAACACAACATTCGAGAGCTGGTGTGTAAGACTCTGGTCGGTGGCATATCAATACATGGGCACTTCAACGCACAATGTCTTGGTTGGCGTTAGGTTCTGTGTTGTAAGTGTCCATAGTGCGCTTATCGATTGCCACTATTTTAGTCCGCGACACAAGAACGTCAGGGCTTTACCCAAGGACAGTCGGGGCTTCACAAAATATTTCAGGGCTTCACCCATGGCAGAAAACAAAGCCGCCTGTCAACAACGTACGAAAACCCGCAGATTCATATATCCGGTAGATGATAACATCATTCCATTCATGCGCTGCACTGGACGAGGTGGCTTATGATGAACTGCTGAAGGGGAACTAATAATCTCCTGGATGAGTCCGTCGGCACCAAAAAGCCGGTGACATACTCGAAAATAGCGAATCTAAATGTTTCACTGGTGCAAATGGCCGTGGTGAAGTTCCAAAATATGGAAAACATCGAAAGTTTACGGAAATTTTACAGATCTACGAAATTTTCAGGTCAGGAAGAAGCTATTTTACTGTCTCTAGTGAAATGACATATACACTAGCGACATGCCTGAGACTACTAGCAAGAAGTTCGGCTACGCAGATGACATAGCCATTGCCATACAAACTGCGAACTTTTACCACCAAACTGTTACTGTTACTGAACTCTTACTACCAAAAGTGGAGACTATGCCCCAACCTTTCTAAAACAGAGGTGGGCGCCTTCCACCTCAACAACTATCTGAGTAACAAACAATTGAATGTGAACTTTTGCCAGCAGAGAGTAAAGCATAACTTTAGCCCCGAATTTTTAGGTTTATTTAGATCACTAATATACAAAAAACACTTGAAAGTCACTGGGGAGCTGAGTGAGTTGAGTGGTTGAGTCAATTGTGGAACAGACTCAACCTATCTAGGTTAGGAAGTTACACAGCGGGCAGGAGAGAGTGCGGTTGTACGGCGGGGTTAGAATTAAAAACATCAAATGAAGTCCTGCTTTAGATTTTAACATTCGTATTCTTATGAATACATAATATAATTTGGCGACGAGTCCGGCCGGCGCACGTGCCTAAAGGTATAGTCAAGAAACCAAAAAAAAAAGTTGGTCTTTCGAGTCATAAATAGTGTCGTGTCGAGTGCGGTAAAACCACGTGTCACAAAAGGACAGTCGAGTGTTCAAGATGGCAAACAACCTAATTGGAGACATTTTTGTTCCAAGTGTGGAGGTATAACCACTTATATGGAACGGTTGGAGCAACTATTTGCTTGCAATGTCGTGGAATAACAGATGCAGGAACCGTTGTTGAAATTAATAGGAAATGAAGCATATTCTGCACTCAAAGATATCTTAACTCCGGATCTCCAGGAAGAAGCTCCAGGTCATCTGAAGTATTGAAAGCTAAACTAATTGAGCATTACAGTCCAAAAAGGCTTCAAATAGCTGAACGCTATAAGTTTTGGATAGCAGTTCAAGAGTCAGGGGAAGATATTAAGGATTTTGTCTAGAGATTAAAAAATCTGTCCTTCCATTCCTACAAGAAGCTTGGTGTGATGAAAGGAAACTACTGTCCATGGATAAGTGCTATGCGCATAGCTATCAAATCATACAGCACCACGCCAACAGCCGCACTACAAGTGCTGGCTGGAACACCACCCTGGTGGATTGAAGCTATGGCAAGACACAACGTACACAAGACCAGACGAGACAACGGACAGCAACACAGAATAAAACACAAAGACAGACCACAGAATGGTCTGAACTAGTGATGCGCAAGGAGGAACTAGAATAAATCGATATTAGATAGAATTTAAGGGTTAGCGTAGGGAAAGTGTAACAGTTCGAATAGGATAAGGTCTTTTCCCCCCTAATTTGGAGGGAGGAGGTCCAAGGAACGTAGAAAGGAGTTCCATTGGTGGTCGTTTCGCGAATAGTGGGTGTGCATAACACAAGGGGACAAATGGGGTATACCGAAAGGTAGGTACCCGGGCATTGTACCCATCAACATGTCCATGGATAAGTTAACATTTGACTCGGCCTATGCAGAGGCTATGTCAATGGAACTTGCTGAGGGTCAAGTACATTCAATGGATGTGGAAAGTTATGGTCGCCCTAAAATGGAAAGCATAGATAAGATATCGTTTAAAAAGCCAAATAAGATTGGCAAAAACAGCCGCGAAGCTAATAACTGATGAGATATTTAAAAAAAAATAATTTTATTTCTTCAATCAAGGAGAATGTCCAGCGGATTGGTTAAGGGATTTTCCAAAATTATGTCAAGTTATTATTATATTATTTTTCCAAAAAAATGCATGCAAAAAGATATTATTCATTAGGCAACTCCTAAAAAAGTTTTAATATAAGTACGGCAGCTTCAGCTTCAAGGTTGCAAGTTTTTATCATTTACACCCGTTGCCTGTTTGATAAATTACATCTGAAGTTAGTCTGAGCCAGATATGAAAGCCAGCGTTTCTACTGTCAAGTAAAATTGTGCGACGAGAATTTAACGTCGAGTGGCAGTTGGTTATTGGATTTGCACGACTATCAACATGGTCTGATAACTTTTCGCCATCGGCGAGTCTTTCAAATGGGATTCTTAGACATCGACCAGTAAAAAAATATTTACCTCCCAAAATTGCGTACTTATCAGCTTGAGTGCCTAGTTCTTATACTTGAATATACATATATAAATAGTGGCAAAATGCTAATGACCTGTCGCCGTATGTTCAATAATCACAAAATGCTTAATTGTGAAACTACATTGCTTTTTATGAGAGTTGTAGAGTTGGGTCCGGTTTCTGGAACCTTCCGACAACGGCCACCGCCGAGCGAGCGAGATTCCTCTCGAGTAGTCTAGAACATTATGGGTGAAGTTGCATATCGTTCAGATGTTCTTCGATTCTCATGGAGCTCCAGCAGCAACGAAACGCTGCTGGGAACCCTTCGCTCGACGAGTTAGCCGACTGGGAACGTTCAGCTACGACCCTACGCCAGGCTGCACATTTGCCCAGTGGTACCAACGACATGAAATCACTTTCAACTCAGCGCCTACACTCTTGACTGACCTCGAACAAGTCAAACTCCTGCTGTCCTTGGTGCACAGGAGTACTGTCAGCTGTGCGGCCGTACTTCGCCCAGGAAGCTAACAGAAGCCAAGGAATTGGGATTATTGTTCTCCGACACGCGCACTCTTTTCCAACGTCGCTTCAAGACTCTGATCCCCAAACCGACGAACCGGAACATCGGCACCGTGCTCGACGAGGTCAACTTGCATGAAGACTTGTTCGAGTTTGACCAGTCCAGCTTGAACAAGTGCAAACCCCTCCTGGCGGCACTTCGGATGAGCGACCCCTACTACCAACAGTACCGGGCAATCATCTTGAAGGCGAGCGCCAACTAAACCGACAATTTCACCAAAATACGCGAGATGTGCCATGTTCACTCCGAGAGCGCGTTGCGAACACCAGCGCCGGAAGTGGCCTGGAGACTAAGCTGGACAACAATGTCGTCCCGCAGAAGAAAAATAAAGCCAAATGGACTGTGGCCATGGTCGCAGTGGTCGCGACAAGCACGTCAACAGGGACTGTCCGTCCATCAACGCCAAATGTCTCAACTGCAGAAAAGTTGGACACCTGGCTCAAGCCTGCAGCTCGAAGGAGAATACCAATGTGAGGACCATCCAGATCAGGGACGTTCACATGGGCACCAAGAGGAAAGGTTAATTTTTCGACATCAACGTCGCGCAAGATGCAAGCCGACACAGGTGCAGACTTGTCGGTGATCAGCGAGAGCACGTACAAGCAAATCGGCTTCCCGGCTCTCGACAAGTGCAGGTAGTCAATCAATGCAAATCAGCACGATAGACATCTGCGACGTAAAGTTCCCCTACAAGGGACACTCTACCACAGCTCCAATCCTTGTCTTCAAAAAAAACAGCCGTCTACCCAGTGAAGAGGTGTATCACTGGAGTGGATTTGTTGGCATGGAAAGTCGCCGATACCGTCAAGATCAACCGCGTCTCCGTCGACGCAATTCATGCAAAGTATCCAGGCCTTTTCGCACGACCAATTGGAACCGGCATGAAGACAAAAATTCATCTTCGTCTCAAGCCCAGTGCCCGACCAGCTCATCGGCCCTACTGACCCGTGGCACTGCTCGTCCAAGAACCATTGAACGCAGAGATTGATCGCTTGTTCAACAATGGAACGTTGACTAAAGTGGAGTCTTCTGAATTGGCTGCTCCGATCGTTGTTACACGCCGTGGAAATGGAAAGATCCGACTTTGTGGCGATTTTTCGAACGGACTCAACGATGCGCTCCAACAGGACGAGAACCCCATCCCTCAGATAGGAGACATCATGGCCAAGTTCAGTCAACTTCTCGGACGATTGCAACAAGCTTCTGCTCGATGAAGCAAGGCGACCACTCGCTACGATCACTGCACACAGATGACTCCTCCAGTACAACCGTCTCGTGTTCGAACCCAAACCAGCTCCGGCCATCTTCCAACGTACTGTAGAAACCTGTCTTACCGGAATCGATGGTGTGATCGTGGTACCTCGACGATCTCCTAATCATGGCTCCAGACCGCGAAGGACATCTCCTAAGACTACATCAAGTACTGAAACGACTTGATGAATGGGGAATCCGACTTCATCTGGAGAAGTGCAAGTTCTGCACGCCCTCGGTGAAGTACCTGGGAATCGTCGCCAGCGACCAAGGAGTATAAGCGGACCCGACTACGATCAAAACCCTAGAAGACTTACGTCGATCCGCCAACCAAAAGGACGTACGAGCTCTTCTAGGCCTGGTCAACTACTACGGAAAGTTCGTTGATCGGCCCCACAGACTCAAATAGCCGTTGGAGGACCTTCTCTGCAAAAACGTACTGTTCAAGTACGGTTCAAGCCGGAACGACCAACAGCAGGATTCTCGTTGAACCGGTGCTCCTCACCAACTACGATGCCCGCCAGAAGACCATCGTGGCACCCGATGCCAGTGACACTGGTATTGGTGGAGCCCTACTCCAAATGTACACGGATGAAACACAGTGGTGAACATACACGGTAAAACAGCAACACAACGCGACTCAGCCAACTAACCGCTGCAGGTCTACGACGCTGTGCTCTTCGTTTGATCGGCTACGACTTTGACATCCAATATGTCAAGACCTAAGAGTTTGGACAAGCAGGCGCCCTGTGGGGCCTCATCCTGGACACCCGTCAAGACGCTCTAGACTCCGAGATGGAGCAAGTTATCTCCGTTCACGTCGACGCTGAGCTGACCCCGATGACAATGTATGCCGTGGGATCGAACAAAGCCAGCAAAGATCTCCGAAGATGGATCCAGCAGAACCCTATACTTCAGATTTGCTGAAACACGAAATCTTCTGCTGAAAATCGAAATATTTAGTCCTATTTCCGTGTCGCTAAACTAATTCCAAAGTCTTGGTGAATTTTGTAGAGCAAGGAAGAAGTTTTGTAGAAGCAACACGTCATGAGGTAACAGGTTACAGCCCTTATTTTGTAAACTGTGGAAGTTTAACTAGAACTAAAACTAGTCAAGGAAGTAAAACTAGTCAAGCATGACCAACCATCCGATGATGCCGATGTTAACAGTGGTAAATATTAGTCGGATTTTCTGGCTCATTAACTCTTTCTCCTTGACTCATGCGAATGTGTCATTCGGTTTAATTATTTTCCCCTTTGTTTTCCCTGTTGGTTGTGTCATTACCGCTCTACAGACAGGGGCCTACCATGGTGTGTGTGATCAGCTTGGCGCAAAACTTGATGATCGCTCACATTGAGGTTCGGAAGAATACTTCTGTTCAGTATTCTGGAGGTCGTAAAAGTCCACCAAGTGTTAGTGCGGAGTAATCTTCAATTGCTTCGCGCTCATTGTGTCAGCTGTGTATATTGCTGGCCGTCTCTCATTGTTGTCTTTGGTTGTCTTGTGGTGTTTCGTTTAACGGCTGTTTGACTTGAATTCTGTGATGTGCATTTCTCCAGAATGATTATTCTGACATGTCGATCGTCACAAGGATGCTTTTTCCTTTTATTCTCCGTGGTTACTTGTGGGTACTGAGTGCTTTTCGGTGGTTCTTTCCTCACTTCTGTTGGATCAAGCTTCATCCCTACGGTTCGGTTAATTCAGGTTTCAGAGCAACGAGCCTCAGAGCTGTTGAAGTGTGGTATGTGATGGTTGTCTGATGGCGGATTATATAGAAATTGAAAATTATGATTGCTCGTTGATGTTGATTGCTATTGTTAGCTATATTTTTTTTATTTTAATGCCGCCCGACGGACTTCGTCTCGACACAGTTGTGGCCGCACACAACTACATCCCACACCGTAAATTTCAAGGAAAATCGCCAGCCGAAGTTTTCTTTGGACGACAAATCCGTACTCTAGTGGACGTCTACAAACCGATAATATGGAAGAAGTGCGACATGTCCTACGAACGACGCGAAATGAAGGCTCAGTTCGACCGGCACCACGGTGCACCACATCGCGATTTTGGAGGAGAGGAAGTCATGGTGAAAATATGGAATGGTAAGCGAGTCGATGGCACGATTGGAAAACTGATCGGCTACACGATGGCAAAAGTACATGTTGGAGACCAAATCCAAGTCCGACACTACAACTAAATCTGGAAGCGCCGTGCGACTCCTATCATGACATTGGTCGACGACCTGAAGAACTATAGTAAACCGGACACAAAGGCTCAACAGCAGCGCCAGTTGGAACCGACTGGACAAGATGACCCTGATCCGGGCCACTCCGTCGCTCCGAAACCAAGGAAGACAAAAAGGGAAGTTGGCACACCACCAAGCACCCCGGACGAAGGCCAAGGACGCCCGCGACAACGGTGTAGGCAAGACATCAACTATCGTACGTTAGCCGGGTACCTTACCATCCACCCGAGGCACTCTTCTTTGGTAAGGGAGGAAATGTTGGGTCCCAAAGTTTCTAGAACCTTTCGACAACGGCCACCGCCGAGCGAGCGAGATTCTTCTTTGGTAAGGGAGGAAATGTTGGATCCCAAAGTTTCTAGAACCTTTCGACAACGGCCACCGCCGAGCGAGCGAGATTCCTCTCGAGTAGTCTAAAACATTATAGGTTAGGTTGTGTATTTATAGTCCGAAAATAGTCCAATCGGTCATCAAACGAATCGGCTCTTTTTTAGTAATTAGAGGGTTTAAGGAACTGTTGATTGAAAAACAGAAAATATCAGTAAAAACGGCACAAGAATGAAAACATTTTTTGCCCTTTTGCAAGACTTAGCTTATATCTTCGCCATCATCAGGGTGCATGCATTTAGCATTTCCATGCCCGAACACAAGAAAGGGGAGACTCTAGTAAACTAAATGCTGAACTCATCAGTTTATATGTACAGAATTCCAGTTGTAGAATCCACTTATCTGAGAGAATAAAGTAAGCTGCGATAAGCCATTTCACTTATCCCGAGGCTTTTTGTGGGAGAAGTAATAATATAGCAATTGTCCGTTAACTGTTCAATTCCCGGATGAAAAATCACCGCGCCGAGTTTCTCCCTTTTTCTCTCCGCAAATCTAGACAATGAGAAACTGTGTGTGCTATTTCAAAATCCATCAGGTGCGGAAACGTATAATTCTTTGTTTCTTTTTGCGGGTTTTCGTCTAACGGATGCAGATAATTTTCGTTCAATAATGGATTTTAGGAAAAATAATCCAGACATAAAATTTGGAACTACACAATTACTTCAGTAATCCGATTATGGATAATAAGGCCGTGCAGAAAATGTCTCTATTAATCAAACGATCCCGCAAAATGCGAAGGGAACTTCAAACAAACCTCAACAGTTTTCTGGGGCCCTTTAATAAACCACCGTTTTTACCTAGTCAGCGAAGAGCGTGCACGAGCAGAAATCCACAAAGAAGCGGAAGCCCGTAATTGAGCGAAAATTGAATTTCGCTAAGCGGATCGTTTGATTGTGCACTTTAAAGTTGGGTTTTATTACTTTTTGGCCGATTGACAATGGAGAGTGCATGGACAAAGCGGTCGAACCATCCCATCATCGTCTTCGCTTTTGGGACTGAGATAAATGAGCAAAAAAGAAAAAACAACCGTAACTACTACTTAGGATTAAAGCCATTTACACATCGTTGAAAAAAAAAGTTGGAAATGGCCTCGTTCTTATACAGGGGGACTAAAAATGTAGTAGTTAAAAAAATTAATTGTTCTTAAAAACTGAGATGTTTGGAATTAACAACTGTAGTAATCATGGATAAACACTAAACAAAAAAAGGGAAAGTAAGAGAAATATTTTGAGGTTAGGATAACGCCACAGATATAAACAAAAACCTCCTGTGTAAGGTTATGTATCAATGATTATTATTAATCAAATAACATACAATTAAGTTGTTAAATCACAGGAGGTTAACGAAGTTATACCCGTATAACTCAAAACATATTTGTGCCCGTGTCACATCAGTGTATTGTGCACTCTTCGCAGCAGTCTGGGCGCATATTTTGAACATTTTCTCGTCTTCGGTTAATTAACTCCTTAATGCTCAATTTGTACCGGTGCTCGGAATATCAGAGATTTGATGTGTCCTAGTGTCCTGAGTATCTTACATACAGGTAGGAATGTAGCCCTTCCTCGGGGGAGTTATCAGAATGCTCAGCTACGATTATCGCCAATACCTGTTCCTCTGTGTAGGCTGGTGAAGACATATAGTGCGGAGACAAGAGCTGAAACATCAGCAACAAAGATGATTCTAGAACAACTGAGATGAAGACCTTAACAGCAATAACGGTATGCACACTAAACGATAGGTCAAGAAACACAAACATAATGGTAAATAAGGAAAAGAAAGAGGGAATTTAACCAGCATGGAAGAACACAGAAGAATACCTATAGGACGACCACCAAAACGATGGCAAGACAGTTGGCAATCGACCTCGCAAGAATTGCTACAAAGAAACCGGAACCAAACGGGCGATGCGCCTATATAAAGAGGAGGAGGAAGAAGAAGAATAAACATGGAAATTAAATTTTCGTGGTGACGATGGTGCTGGTGAAAGTAAAACTACATTGTTTTTGATGAGACTTGTAAATGGTGTCGGATTTAGGCTTGTGACAGATTTTAGATGTTTATACCCAACGTACAATACGATTGTCTTAAAAAATATAAAAACTTAGTGTAAAGGTTAGTTTTATTAGTTGATATATTAAGAAACAATCAAACGAAAGGCCAAGGGTTACAAAAATAAAAAAACGACGATGGTATTGTGGTCAGCGACCGGAGCAAAAAGAGTGCTATCGTCCAAGACGTCGACAAAAGCAGATATAATTCTGCAAACAAAGAAAGAATTCAGTACCAAAGTAAAAGTCGCATATATGACACTGCATATTTCTAGTCAATATGAACTAAAACTAGTCGAAAGTCGAAGAGAAAGTCAGAGAAATGTACGCCGATGTTACTACAGCATTGGAAGAAAATAAAACTGATTTCCACATTATCATCGGCGGCTTCAACGCGAAGATTGGATATCGGCCAGAAGGGGAACCCTGTGTGGGTCCATATGGTACAGGAGTCAGAAATGACAGAGGCCAGACGCTCATAAATGTCCTGGAAGAAAAACAACACACAATAATGAACACTTTCTATCAGAAAAAGCCACAACGCAAATCCGGATGATAATCATAAAAAAGAAAGAGAATTTTCAGGGGTACCTGTATAGAACGAAGTTTCTCATTAGAATCGACCACCATGGAGCAATGAGATGGTTACTGCAAATAAAGAAAACTGAGGAACAGATAGACCGCAGACAGCCATACAATTTTACAGTTGAAAACAGCCCGGGGACACAGCACAGAAATGAAGACGGATTATCCAGAAGACCGTGCAAAGAAGGCTGGAGACATTGTCAAAGAGTGGAACAACGGGAAAGTGTTTCTCCACTCGAAGAACCACTGTTGAGTTAAGTGATGGTTGGACTCCGCAGGAGCTTCAACAAGGGCAAAGGGAGGACTAAATAATTGGACCCACCCGTCAAAAAAATCGTATATACAATACTCAATAACGTATTTAAGACCAAATATCCACAACACCTCAAATCCCAAGTGTTCAACCAATGTGTACTACTAACTTTAACCCACGCTGCAGAAACGAGGATACTAAACCGCAAATTAATGGACACACTAAGAATAACACAAAGAAGTATGGAACGAAGTATGCCGGGAATACGACTGCGAGATAGAAAAACCATCTAAAGGATCCGCCAGAAATCGAAGTTAATTGACTTTGCTGAACACGTGACAAGACTGAAGTGGAAATGGGCGGGACATCGCATGCGAACGGAGGACAACAGATGGACAAGGAAAGTGACCGAATGGCAACCAAGAGGATGCAGAAGAAACCCAGGGAGGCCACATATCAGGTGGCAGAACGATATCCAGAACGTAGCGGGAGTGAAATGGATGAGTAGAACAGCTGACAGAACTGGATGAAGACAACTTGGAGAGGCGTATGATCGAGGATGGACCGAAACACGCTAAAAATAATGATGATGAGACACCTGCGTCCCTCTCTTTGCGAAATATCTTGGAGTTCACCGACAATGAGGGTGATAAAGCCAAATGAGGAAGCCCAGAAATATGCGAATTAAAAAATAACTCGTCTTCTCCCATATAATAAGTCTAATAGCTTTGGCCGAGAACTATTCACCGAGAAAAGGCCAATAAATTTCACAAAATACGCATCGAACTGTACCAGAAAGCGGCCAATCTTTCTGGGAACCGGAACTTTTGTTTAGGTGAGGAGCTGAGAGAGAACTTTAAGAGAACAGCACTTAGTGCTCAGCCAGCACACGAGTGATTATGAGCAAACATGCAAAACGTTTGAAGGCCAATAATATCTTGATTTGCATTTCCTATATGTAAAGGAAGCGATTCTGTAAGTGGACGTACTGAACTACCATATCGAGGAATCGTGCTTAAAACTCGCGAAAGCAGCGAAATTCCAGGTCCTGCGATACTACGTGTTTTCCATTATCCTGGATGGAACGGAAGCGGCAACGAAATGTGGTACTACCGGCACCCCAGACTAAAGGAGCCAACGTCCTCGCACGATTTTGGCAGATGCGAACATGGAAAAATGAAAGATTTATTAACAGACTGGGTCGAAAAGGTATCAGAATCACCGCTAACCTCCCCTGAGGCCAAAAAGCTACAGTCAGAGTTGAAAATAGGCAGACAGACTACATTAACATCAAAAGAGGGGTACGGCAGAGTTGCATACTAAAGACGCTTTGGAAAATCGAAATCGAGGCATCAGAGTTAATGTCGAAATCATCAATAATATAATCCGCTATGCTGACGACACCGTCTTGTTTTCGGACAATATGGAGGAGCTACAGGACTTGTAAAACAACGTTAATCAAGCTAGTGAGGAGTACGGGCTGGGCTTAAACCTCAATAAAACCAAATATATAGTCATTAGTAAAAATCCATAAACAATAAGCCAGTTGAAAGGAAGTCAAAGTTCACTTATCTCGGCTGTGCGTTGAGCGAAGACTGTGATCACTCGCAAGAGATAAAACATAGAATTGAAATAGCGAGACATACGTTTATACAAATGAAACCTCTTCTATCATGTCGAGATCAGAATCTGGCCATTAAAAAGATAATGGTCATATGTTATATATGCTCCAGTGTTCTATACGGTGTTGAGGCTTGGACGCTGTCAGACGCTATGGATAGATAGCTGCAAGCTTTTGAAATGTGGATTTTCAGAAGAATTCTTAGAATCGCTTTGATATAAAGAATTACCAACGATGAGTGGGGTGTAAACCTGCGATCATGCTTACTGTAAAGAGTAGAAAATTATAGCATTTTGGCCATACCATAGATACGCAAGTATACGACGTGGGGTATACACAAACCAACAATGGGAAGAGTTCCTCCAACTAATAGAGGAGCGAAGGAAACACAAGGATACACTTAATAGGAAAGTGAGAACAGAATGCCGAAAAGCGAGGGAACGTTGGCTAGCGGAAAAGTGAAGTGCAATAGAGACGCTGCAAGAAAAGCATGACGTATTTAACCTCCAAACAAAAAAATCCAAGAGTTCACAAATACACAACGTAAACAAGGTCGAGGAATCTTGAAAGATACAAATGACAAAATTATTGTTGATATAAAAGAGAAGATGAAGAAATGGAAGAGTATGTTAAAACCCTCTTCAATGACACACGACTCAACCAACCACCCCTAAACGACGAATTTAAAGAGCCCAGTCCTGACATCACAAGAAAAGAAGTGATACGAGACGTAGGCCCAGACCATCACGTTACCGAAGAAAGCAAACGCCTCTCAATGCGATGACTACAGGATGCCTTACGTCTCATGTCCTCAAGGTTTTCCTTCGAATTTTCCACACACGCATATACCCCAGATGCGAACGACGAATTGGCGACACGCAGTTCGGATTTAGAAATGGACTGTGCACACGAGAGGCTCTCTTTTCTATCAACGTCCTCACACAGAGATGCAGAGATAGGAATGCAGTCGTGTACGCCTGCTTCATTGATTATCGACAGGCTTTCGACTGTGTTTCGCACCAGAGACGTACACGGGTGTCGATGCGGGAGATCTACGCAGTATCACCCAGCTATACTGGAACCAAACTGTGGAAGTGAGAGTAGAAAACACCACAGCAGATGAGCTCAAAATACGAAAAGGTGTCAGACAGAGAAGTGTCCTATCACCCCTCCTCTTTAATATATATTCTGAGGAAGTTTTGGAAGCACTGGACAATACGAGAGGTTTTAAGAGCAATGGCACCCTCATAAATAATGTGCGATTCGCTGACGATGCGGCGCTACTCAACCCAAAAACATGATGAATCCGATCGTTGCGCACAGCGAACAATACGGTCTTCAAATGAATGTCGCAAAGAATAAAATTGTTGTATTCTCAAAAACACCGAAATGCGTAGCCGGCAGAATTCAGAACGAAGTCGTGGGACACGTATCATCCTTTAAATATCTGTGAGCTCTTGTTAACGAGTCCAAATGTCCTAAAAAAGGAATCGTGGCTAGGATCGAACAGGCCAGGAAAATCTTTAATTCCATGCAAACTCTCCTCACTAGCCGAGACTTAAGCCTGCAAATCCGTATGCGCATACTACGCTGCTACATATCCCCAGTCCTCTATGCTTCTGAGAGCTGGACTTTCCACCAATCAATAGAGAACCGAATCAACGCCCCTGGGATGTTGCGCAGTTACAATCGTGTGCTGCGCGTGCCCTGGGTTCATAGGGTCACTAATGAGAAGATACTCAGACGAATTGATAAAGGCAGAGAGCTTTTGTTGGCCATGATGAATGCGAGGAGAGTGTTCTGGCATCCAAAGACTCATAATTGAGGGAAAAATCAAGGGCAAAAGATCGATACGAAGACGACAAAATTCATGGCTCAGAGACTGATGTCAATGGTTCGGAAGAACTTCAATAGAAATATTTAGAGGTGCAGTCTTGCACACGATTTTTGCCAGTTGGTTCGCCAACCTTCGGAGGGAGACGGCGTCCTACGAAGAAGGCCATATCATGAGAAATAGCAAGTACAGAATTGCCCAAAACATAGTTCACGGTAAAGTTGATGGCCGACGAGGGCCTGGCAGACGAAGAATTTATTGGCTGGCTAACTTGCAAAAATGGTTTGGAGTAACATTTACTGAACTGTTTGGATACGCAGCCAATAAGATACGCATCGCTATGATGATAGCCAACGTCCGTAATCGGATGGGGCGATGGAAGAAGAAGATACATATATACCGTAGATGTCGTGATATGCTCCATAGAAGGAGAATCCAAGACTCACCAGCGTGTGATTGCGGTGCCCAAGAAAAACGAGACTATATCTTGAGCGAATCCCATACTGGAGTTTTTAGGAACTACACGTCGCTACTACATCAGCGATTGACTGGATAAATAGTCTTAATATGTTTAATGTAGACTTTCTTCCTGACTACATACGATGCCATGATAATGTCTCAATTTACTAGGAATGAGCCATGAAAACTCTGCAATCCAGCATAGATAAAGTCAACCAATGGATAAATTGGTAGCGGAACAAATCTAGTTAAATTGAAGTGTCTCACATAGCATTCACTATGAAACCAGATGTTTGTTCACCAGTAGAAAATTTCCAGCAATCAAGTAAAGATGCGAAATACCTTGGTCTAAACCTGGACCAGTAACTGACATGGACTTACAGGTTTACAAAAAGTAAACAATTAGGACGAGGAGTTTAACTTTGGATTTTTGGAGGTACCCATCCAACTGCAATACTGAAGTGTTATGTCTGGATGATAGAGGCTACTCAGTTCACCTCTGTTAATAGGAACCCTCAGGAAAGTTACTCAATTCGCCTCCCATCGGATTCGTTTCCATATTTGCTCTTTCTTGCATTATACTGGTCACAAAGTTACTCTTCGGCCTGCTTCATAAGAGTCTTCAAATAAATGTACAAATTGATCAATGGGTTTCCTTCTTAATCATCCTGCAGTCTCATTTGATCAAAGTGAACAAAAGAAAAAAGGGAGTAGGGAAATAAAACAACTTTCAAGTGATGGTTTTTCACTGTTGGTTGCGTAATTATGTTTTTTTCGAATTTATCACCATTTGCAACCAACCAAATCCTGGAACCCACACAATATTTTCAAGACTTTATTAACATTGACGAAGAGTCTTGATAACGGGGGTAACTTTACTTGGACTGCCACATACTCTGGATCGCCTATGGCAGACTGACCAAATGCTGAAAAAAAATTGCAGAATTAACATACAAAAATATTAATTTAAAATCATTATAAGTAAAAATTACATCTCGCACTTCCGAATAGCTTTTAGCCTTGTCGTTTGTGCAATACAACAAGAATCAAACAGCCACTATAAAATGATGTAGAGATGAAGTATGAAGCCTCGTTCAAGTACTCCAGGGGAACTAGTACATAGTGGTATTTGTGGACCGTTCTCAACACTATCTGTGTCAGGAGCTCGTTTCATGCTAACTTTTAAGGACAGTAATACACGTTTTTTAATGACTTATTTTATCCTTGAATGATTCATGGAATATAATAACAAAATGGGGGTGAGCAGGTATATTAATTACCCCCTTGTGGACTTTGCCAGTCCTCCATCGGGCACCTCCCTAGGTGGCGGACAAGGGAAAGCCTCCCAGATATGGGTGGTACCGGAGAAATGAAAAATCAGGGGCACACCAAAACTGGCTTGTTGCCCCCAGACGCGAGGCAGCAATAACGCCAATACCGATCTGAAGCTGAAGATGATTGGCATTGGAAAGGTTCAGAAGTCGGACAACTTTGGGAAGAGTTGGAGCAACGGCATGGTCAAAGCTCGGCGATACGGAGGTAAAAGGAAAACCACCGTATTACTTTTCCCGTGTAAAATCTTTGTGGATGAAAATCAAAGAAACAAGGGGTGTCCCTTGGTCAACCATCAAGACTGCGACGTGGAATGTGAGAAGCTTATTTCAAGTAGGGAAACCGGCAAACGCTACTCGAAAAATGACAAGATTACAACGATGGGAAACACGATGGCCACGGATCGGGAGACACAACAACCAACACTCACACAATGTATTACAGGGGTAATAATGACCCCCACCATAGACAGGGAGTCGCTTTTATTAATCCCAATAAACTGAAAAAATCAGTTATTGACTTTATACCAATTTTGGATAGAATCGCGATGCAGCAAGAATCAACATTCTCCAGGTATATGCTCCAACAGCTGATAAAGATGATGATGAGATCGAAGAATTCTACCCCGAGTTACAGAACGGGTTAAAATCTTGCAAAAAACACGAAGTAAATATTACCATGTGAGATTTTAATATCAAGATCGGTCCAGGAAAAGCAGAAGCAGTGGTTGGAGACTTCGGGCTGGGAGTTCGTAATGAGCGAGGTGATCGTCTTGTTGAATTCTGTCAGGATAATGAATTAGTAGTGATGAAGACCTTTTTTAAATTACCACACAGGCGACTCTACATCTGGAAATCACCCCAAGATTCCCCTGATATCTTTTCCGATCACAGTCTTGTGGTTGCTCAAATGAAGGTTAAATTAAAAACGTTAAAGAGAAGAAGCGTACCCAGATATGATCTAACAAAACTTAGATATCCAGTTATAAGAGCAACGGTCTCAGAACCACTTAAACAAGAGCTAATGGAACCTAACACCTCCGGAGACACAACTAATACATGGCTGCATCTTAGGCAGACTGTCGCACATATTACGAATGAACATCTTTCCAGTGCCCAATGCAGACAAAAGAAACAGGAATGGATGACGGACGATATTCTAAACCTAATCGACCTACGCATCATAATCGCGACCGATACAGAGCCATCCACCATGAAATTCAAAAGAAGTGCAGAATCGCAAAGAAAGAATGATTAAATGGTAAGTGTCAGGAGATGGAAGAATTACAGAGGAAGGAAGCATAACTCATTCAACCTGCACAAGAAAATAAAAGAAACACTGGGAATGAACAGGAAACGTCCAAACTGCAAGTCAATCAGAGACAATTACACCCTCATAACAGATATAAAGGAGAAATTACAAACATGGAAACATTACATACAGCAACTATTTCAGGATGACAGAGCTGAACGACATAGTTTCGAAGAGGCGAGTACTGGTCCCAATATCTTAAAACAGGAAATCATACAGGCCATCCGTCAGTCAAAGAACCGTAAAGCTGCAGGCCCTGACTGTATCTATGTTGATATTCTTAAACTAGCAGAGGATGGCAACTGAACCTAAGTTTAAGACTACGCCTGGCCAAATGCTACATATTTCCCATCTTGCTGTATGGACTATACGGATGGACACTGTTGGATCGGCATTGCAAAAAGATTGAAGCCTTTGAAATGTGATTTTATCGTCGCATACTTAGGCGATCCTGAACTGACTGGACTAAATACAGCGACCGAGATCTTAAACACAGTGAAGCCACGAAAACTGGAATACTTCGCACATGTTATGAGGGCCGAGAAATACCGCTTTCTTCAACAAATAATACAGGGAAAAATTGAAGGGCGACTAGCACCGGGACGAAGGGCTAAAAACCTGAGAGAGTGATATGGAAGAAGTCCCAGATCCTTATTTCGCACAGAGGTCTCTAAAATACAGATAGCCAGAATGATCGCCAACCTTCGGTAGAAGACGGCATCAGAAGAAGAAGAAGGTACATTGTAAGTTCAAAGAATATATAAGAAACGAAGGCACATAAGATATTGAAACCACTGAACCACACCAGAGCAAATGGAAGAATTGAGAGAGAGAGAACCGCACAATCACACAGAAGGTTAGGGCCACGTTGATTAGTGCAAGTGCACCCCAATATATCTGGACAGAAGATGCAAAAACGGCGAACTTAAATACTGAATCTTACACCAGCAACACAATCCTAGAAAACACCCTATGAAGAGTGGACAAGTGAGAAACTCTATCTTGGACACTCCAAATAATTCTCTCAGGATAATGAATTAGTAGTGATGAACACCTTTTTTAAATTACCACACAGGCGACTCTACAGTCTGGAAATCGCCCCAAGATTCCCCTGATATATTTTCCGATCACAGTCTTGTGGCTGCTCAAATGAAGGTTAAATTAAAAACGTTTAAGAGAAGAATCGTACACAGATATGATCTAACAAAACTTAGATATCCAGTTATAAGAGCAACGGTCTCAGAACCACTTAAACAAGAGCTAATGGAACCTAACACCTCCGGAGACACAACTAATACATGGCTGCATCTTAGGCAGACTGTCGCACATATTACGAATGAACATCTTTCCAGTGCCCAATGCAGACAAAAGAAACAGGAATGGATGACGGACGATATTCTAAACCTAATCGACCTACGCATCATAATCGCGACCGATACAGAGCCATCCACCATGAAATTCAAAAGAAGTGCAGAATCGCAAAGAAAGAATGATTAAATGGTAAGTGTCAGGAGATGGAAGAATTACAGAGGAAGGAAGCATAACTCATTCAACCTGCACAAGAAAATAAAAGAAACACTGGGAATGAACAGGAAACGTCCAAACTGCAAGTCAATCAGAGACAATTACACCCTCATAACAGATATAAAGGAGAAATTACAAACATGGAAACATTACATACAGCAACTATTTCAGGATGACAGAGCTGAACGACATAGTTTCGAAGAGGCGAGTACTGGTCCCAATATCTTAAAACAGGAAATCATACAGGCCATCCGTCAGTCAAAGAACCGTAAAGCTGCAGGCCCTGACTGTATCTATGTTGATATTCTTAAACTAGCAGAGGATGGCAACTGAACCTAAGCTTAAGACTACGCCTGGCTAAATGCTACATATTTCCCATCTTGCTGCATGGACTAAACGGATGGGCACTGTTGGATCGGCATTGCAAAAATATTGAAGCCTTTGAAATGTGATTTTATCGTCGCATACTTAGGCGATCCTGAACTGACTGGACTAAATACAGCGACCGAGATCTTAAACACAGTGAAGCCACGAAAACTGGAATACTTCGGACATGTTATGAGGGGCGAGCAATACCGCTTTCTTCAACAAATAATACAGGGAAAAATTGAAGAGGCGACAAGCACCGGGACGTAAGGGCTTAAAAACTTGAGAGAGTGACATGGAAGAAGTCCCAGATCCTTATTTCGCTCAGCAGGTCTCCAAAATATAGATAGCCAGAATGATCCGCCAACCTTCGGTAGAAGACGGTACCAGAAGAAGAAGAAGGTACATTGTAAGTTCAAAGACTATATAAGAAACGAAGGCACATAAGATATTGAAACCACTGAACCACACCAGAGCAAAATGGAAGAATTGAGAGAGAGAGAATCGCAAAATCACACAGAAGGTTAGGGCCACGTTGATTAGTGCAAGTGCACCCCAATATATCTGGGCAGAAGATGCAAAAACGGCGACTTAAATACTGAATCTTACACCAGGAACACAATCCTAGAAAACACCCTATGAAGAGTGGACAAGTGAGAAACTCTATCTTGGACACTCCAAATAATTCTCCTCAGGATAATGAATTAGTAGTGATGAACAGCTTTTTTAAATTACCACACAGGCGACTCTACATCTGGAAATCACCCCAAGATTCCCCTGATATCTTTTCCGATCACAGTCTTGTGGTTGCTCAAATGAAGGTTAAATTAAAAACGTTAAAGAGAAGAAGCGTACCCAGATATGATCTAACAAAACTTAGATATCCAGTTATAAGAGCAACGGTCTCAGAACCACTTAAACAAGAGCTAATGGAACCTAACACCTCCGGAGACACAACTAATACATGGCTGCATCTTAGGCAGACTGTCGCACATATTACGAATGAACATCTTTCCAGTGCCCAATGCAGACAAAAGAAACAGGAATGGATGACGGACGATATTCTATCGGAATTATGATATCGGATCGCCATTATGATGCGTAGGTCGATTAGGTTGACCTACGCATCATAATCGCGACCGATACAGAGCCATCCACCATGAAATTCAAAAGAAGTGCAGAATCGCAAAGAAAGAATGCTTAAATGGTAAGTGTCAGGAGATGGAAGAATTACAGAGGAAGGAAGCATAACTCATTCAACCTGCACAAGAAAATAAAAGAAACACTGGGAATGAACAGGAAACGTCCAAACTGCAAGTCAATCAGAGACAATTACACCCTCATAACAGATATAAAGGAGAAATTACAAACATGGAAACATTACATACAGCAACTATTTCAGGATGACAGAGCTGAACGACATAGTTTCGAAGAGGCGAGTACTGGTCCCAATATCTTAAAACAGGAAATCATACAGGCCATCCGTCAGTCAAAGAACCGCAAAGCTGCAGGACCCTGACTGTATCTATGTTGATATTCTTAAACTAGCAGAGGATGGCAACTGAACCTAAGTTTAAGACTACGCCTGGCCAAATGCTACATATTTCCCATCTTGCTGTATGGACTATACGGATGGACACTGTTGGATCGGCATTGCAAAAAGATTGAAGCCTTTGAAATGTGATTTTATCGTCGCATACTTAGGCGATCCTGAACTGACTGGACTAAATACAGCGACCGAGATCTTAAACACAGTGAAGCCACGAAAACTGGAATACTTCGCACATGTTATGAGGGCCGAGAAATACCGCTTTCTTCAACAAATAATACAGGGAAAAATTGAAGGGCGACTAGCACCGGGACGAAGGGCAAAAACCTGAGAGAGTGATATGGAAGAAGTCCCAGTCCCAGATCCTTATTTCGCTCAGCAGTCTCCAAAATGCAGATAGCCAGAATGACCGCCAACCTTCGGTAGAAGACGGCACGAGGAGAAGAAGAAGAAGGTACATTGTACGTTCAAAGAATATATAAGAAACGAAGGCACATAAGATTATGAAACCACTGCACCACACCGGAGCAGAATGGAAGAATTGAGAGAGACAGAATCGCACAATCACACAGAAGGTTAGGGCCATGTTGATTAGTGCAAGTGCACCCCAATATCTCTGGACAGAAGCTGCAAAAACGACAACTTAAATATTGAATCTTACACCAGCAATACAATCCTAGAAAACACCCTATGAAGAGTGGACAGGTGAGAAACTCTATCTTGGACACTCCAAATATTTGGTTGTGTAGCTTTTGCTTATCAGCCCAGTCAAGTGAGAAGGAAACTGGAAGCAAAGAGCAAAAGGCTGATTTTTGTTTTGTAGGATTATGGCAGAAATTCATATGCAACTATCGATTATTTGACCCAAATGCAAAGAAAATTCCTGTTTCCTGTAAAGTTATATTCAATGACAACTGCAGTAGGTTTCTCCCAATTTAAGGCCTTCGAGATCTGCAAATCTGCCACACAGATTTGAAGAATATGAATTGAATCTGGTAGAAGTCTAATAGAATAATAGAAGTAGAAGAACAATGGAAAAGAGCAATTCAAGAAGCCAACACACTTGGTCACGTTATGCGATGATAAGAAGTGAATTGAAAAGTGAAATTCTAGGTCCATTTGATATAAATCTAATAAGTGTTCAGGAGAATTTAATATTCATTCACGTAGCTTTCTCAGGGCTAAGTCGCCCCGTAGAATTTACTTTAGCTAAAACGTAAGTATATAATGTTTTTTTTATTTAAAATGACACTTGTAGGGGTGGCTCAAATTGAATTAGTAATGTTCAATCGAACACTCGAAAATCCATAAAGAACATTTATATCGAATAGGCCTAGAATGTTGCAAAAAAGTACGGCCTTCCATTTAAAAAACTTTAGTTTGATTTAAGTGTGGTTTGCCACTTGAATTTAAGACACCCTGTATCAATGGGTCGCTGCAAAACCGTTGAAAATTAAGTGGTGTTCCATAGTTAATACTTCAGATAATAACTACAGATTATTGATGACAAAATTTACCCAAGAGATTTATTTAAAACTGCCAGAGTCAAATAATTGCTAATTTCCGTGATACAGGGTGTCCCACCAGGAACCTCCGGCATGGATATCTGGCAAACTATCATTAGGAGAAATTTCAAAATTGGACAGTGTCCGCAGTCATTGGGGGCAAGCGACATAAAATATTTTCAAGAAGGCCACAAGACGGCCATAAAGTGGGTATCAACTTGCTTATTTTAAATGGAACATCCTATATATTATTATATTTCGATTTATTCGAGTACTTTTGTGTGTGTTTTACATAAAATTTCAAATATATCAAAAAACGGTTAGATTTAGGCCAAGCATTATACATGAAATATATTTAGAATCTGGAGTAGAATTCAAAAATGTAATAATTTATAGGGTGTTCCATTTAAAATAAGGAAGTTGATGCGTACTTCTGGTATAACCGGGAGTGTGGTCGTCTTGAAAATATTTTAGATCGCTTGCCCCCCATGACTTCGGTATACTGTCCAATTTTCAAATTTCTCCTGTTTATAGTTTGCCATATAACGATGGCAGTAGTTCCGGGTGGGACACCCTGTATAGTGCGAAAAAGTTTTCATTTCAAATTTCCGATCACCTTAATTGCTAGAAATTTTATTGAGTTTCTGCAAAGCTTCGCTGTAATTGGTTGGTGGTAGGTTTTCGGGTTTCTGCAAGTGCAAGAGGCTGCTTCATGCCCTTCTTTTTATGTTAATTAAAACTTTTAATGGGAAATTATATTGGAATTGTAAATAGTGAGATTATTTTTAAGAAATGTGTTATGGCTTATGCCCATAATCCGGTCTGTCGGGTAAATATTCCCAATATAATCAACTAATAAATCAATCCAGTGAAGAATGGAAAACTTACCACTCGGAACGTATGCAATCAAAAGCCTGAATTGGTCCCAAGGAACATCAATTTCCAGCCGTCCGATGTAGGCAAACATGCCATTCCTTTCGGCTCATCTTCATTTTCCCGAATTTTGTCTGAATTGGGACCAAATTTCTTCTTTTATCCTGTGGCTCCACAACCCTGCTGTGTTCACAGTGAGACCAGGCTTTGCTTTCAATATGATTTGAACATCTAGAAGGAAAAAAAGTTTCAATGTCAAATCAATATTTTACAAATCTGCTCTTTAAATATTTCACGCAAGTCTAACCATTCTAGTTCAGGGGCCACTAAAAAATAACTGATAATTGATATAAAAAAAATTAATACAAGATTTGTTATGAATTTTACTTCTAACTATATGTATTTTATCTCGGGCGTGAGTTAGAGCAAGAACTAGTACCTTGCGGCTAGTGAACAATTTTTGGAACGCTCAATGGACAATACAAAATTACGCACACTCAAATTCAACTGCAGAACTGATGTATTTAAACAAGTTAACAATTTTACTGAGGGAAAGAAAAGTAGAAAATATATAAATTTACTTAGAGTGTATCACTCGGATATTTTTGAAAGCACCCTTAATCTATGGATACCTTAAATTCAATCAAGCCTGGATGGTGAAGGGGAAGGATCCTGAGGGGGACCGGCTGGAGTGATCTCTTCAGTCAGTGGCCTCGCAGGTCTTCCAATGGGGATCGGTCGTGATCATAAATTTAAAAAATCCACAGTAAAGGGGTACCAAAATATATAAGGAAACCACTCAGGTCCGACTGTGAATCGCAATTAAGGTCAAAAACGAAATGAACTGAATGCAGTCGTCGAACTTGAATGTTTCAGCACAAGCAGTTAACTATAAAACGTTAAAAAGTCCAGTTATAAAAAAAATTGTGTGATAAAAAAACAAAAGTTTTCACCAAAAGTTGGGCGTCAGCTTGCTTCCAAGTAGTATACAACTTCTACCAAAATGGAAAACACCAGAATCAGTCTCAACGTCAAAAATCCAACGGTCCGCTGAGGTTCCCCAAAAGAGCTGGTTTCTGATTGCTCCACGGATCTCGGATCAATTACACGTGGTCATAGCGGCCATCATGGATTCGTCATTAGATAATTGCTTTTTCCCAATGGAAAGAAAGGCTTCTTGCAATCTCTGCAACCATCAAGGAATTTCTCGATTCTAAAATCCCCCAAAAACCGACCATGCGGTAGCGCTGAACACAATCAAAAATTCAAAATCCGACCATGCGGAATAAACTTGAAAATCGACCTGCCGATCTGATCGTCACGTTACACCAGTAGAAGCTTTTCCTCCCCCCAATCTTCCGTTGGCGCAGGAATCAAAAATCACCAAATTCATTGGCCCTAACGGACACGTGATCCCGCAATCTGCTAAACATTTCTTTCACCTGCGATAAGAATTGCCAAATTTGCTAGATTCGGATTTTACAGCCAAAATTTAACTCTATGAGGAAAAAACGAAAACAGATATGCTTGGCAACTAACTTGAAAACGCATACCGAGGTCGAAAACAAATTAAGATGTTTACGGCAAACTATTTGCACGGCACAGATTTCGTTCCACCATTCCAAGCGTTTCCAGAAGCGACCAACACCCTGTAGGTCGGAAAGTAAGCGTTTTTCGAATGTAATCTGAATCAGTCACCTATGAAAGTACGTAAATAACCATACCTGCGAGTGAATTTTCAAAAATAAGGAAAATTCCAGATTCCCAAAAAAAATGTTATACACTCAAACTCGAATCACATACTCAATTTGACCCACCCATCCAAAAAGTCAAAAAGCCCTAATCAAAGTAAGCAGCAAGGTTTTAATGTTCTTTTTACATCCGGCTAAACATTCACATGGAACAACATGAGTTTTGAAAAGTAAAATTAAGCGCCTACCTGGGATACATTGAAAAGAAAACGACTTTACTCTTGAATACTTTGGAAGCACTAAACCCACATGCAGCGACTAATAAAGTCCATGAAATAGAACATCAAGCAAGGCATGCCTGAATATGTGATAAAGCATTGAAAAAACTTTTTTCAAACGTGTATTTGGCCTTGAAAACTGGAAAAATAGGCACATTTTGCTGAGTTGTTTACACAGGGAAATTCTTTGCTTATCAGACCGAAAGAATGTTTCCTTAACCAGTGGTTTCCATGTTCATGTATAAAAATTTCTTTAAAATGCAGAAGTACGATATTCGTACTTTATCGAGCAAATTTGCCCTAAAGAACGTGTTCACTGAAAATATTTATGGGTCATCAAGATTGTAATTAACGTTAACTAACTTTACGAAGATCAAAAATGCCATTGCAAACCTAGTAATGTTTAAACCCAATATTAATTTGCAAATGGGCTTCTAACTGCATTAATTAAGTAAAGTGAAAACAGAAAAGTGGTTTTCTGCCGAATTGAAATAACTGAAATAATATTAGCGAAAAATCCACCAAACCGACTAGTCTACGAACGCACAAACTTGACAAGGATCTCGGAAAGACTACTCCTCTTGCAATCAAGATGGAAACACAACCCTCACAATCTCACCTTCCTGGACCCCCTCTGTTTAACAAGACCGACCAGACAAACCCGTTTCCTCTTCCTAACCTCAACCCTATTGGAGCATCTCCAGACATAAATTATGTACATGTTTGTTAATTATATTAGTTATTAGTTTTTAAGTTTCCATACAAAACTTTGTAATCAACCAAGGGCAGAAAGACCGATAGGTCGATAGCCTTTTCTTAGAAATAAAGATGTTTACTACTACTATTAGCGAAAAAGGAAAACTCGCTTACCTCAAGTTGAAAGCCTTCGAAGTCTTTTTCTCTGCAAATGATATTTCGGACAGGAAACAGTGGATTTTACTATAAAACAGTAAAAGATGTCATACGTCTAAACGTGTGCGCCCAAAAAGGAACTAAACACGCTGGCAGAGCGACTTAACCCTTCTCTTCATTTAATACGTTAGTTAGCCACAAAAATTTCACTAGCCAGACACCACTACACAGTGTCTCCAGTATAAAATGATGTGGTACATGGGGATATTGGAAACCGTTAGAGTTACAGGGTGGACCAAATGGGGAAAAATTTGCGCAATCAAGTGCCTACAAATAATCTGTCATCAACTTCTTTGAACTCGGAATAGCAACGGAAATACAGGGAGAAAAAAGAAAAAAGTGCGTTTTATAAAATCCTTTATATCGTGTTTATTATAAAAGATACAATAACGAAATTTTCAGGATGGGGGTAAGAAATGATCGTGAATTTGAAAATAAAGTAAAAAATAATCTAGGCCCACTATGTTCAATGAAGGCCGAAGTCAACTTTTGTTTTTCTTATGGGCGCCATATTGAATTTCTGCATTTTTAAATTACCCTTTAAATATGCTCTTCAACCATGTATAACATGTTTATGTTAGGTCAAGATAAATAATTAAAATTAACAAAATTAAGATTTTATTGTAGTAGGCATTGATATTGCTCTTCAATTTCCCCATAGTGACGTTCGTTGTCTGTTTTAATTACCTAGGTAACTGTCAAAGTAGAAGTTATTGTCAGTGTCAAGTGTTTGTAATTAATTATGTGTTTCAAAATGAATCACTTTTCAAATTATGAAAAATACGATATGTTTTTGTTTGTTGTTTACGGAGTGTTTTATTCTCTGTCGCCGAAATGAAGCGAAAGCTGAAGAAATGTATTTAAATAAATATCCAGAAAGGCGACAACCTGGTAGAACTATGTTTAGGCGTTTGAAAGACAACCTTGTAGCTTACGGGAGTCTTGCTAAGGTACAGAAAAACAAGCTTCCAGACGAAAATAAAGAAAATTTGGTAATGCAAAGCGTGGTTGAGACACCTCGTACGTCTTTGCGTCAAATTGAAGCCACAAGAGGTGTTGCGCGGTCAATGGCGAATAGTATTTTAAAGCGTCATAACTATCACCCCTATCGTCAACGGCCCTGCCAGGGACTCCAGAATGGCCATGCGACTAGAAGAATGGCATTTTCTCAGTGGTTTATTCAAAGAAACAACGAGATACCAAACCTTTCCTTAAAAGTCCTTTGGTCAGATGAGAGCCAATTTACTAAATGTGGACTATTTAATGGTAAAAATACCGTTTTTTGGTCAGATGAAAATCCCCGGCTAGTTCGTCAAGTTAAGCACCAAGTTAGGTTTGGATTTAACGTCTGGTTAGGTATTGTGGGTACCCACGTGATTGGACCATTTTTTTTTATTGAGAACTTAAATTCCAAGAGATATTTGAACCTCTTACAAACTAACGTAGCGGAAGCACTTATGGATGTTCCAGTAGCTACCCTGCAAAACTTGTATTTCCAACAAGACGGCGCGCCGCCACATAATGGACGTATTATCACAGAATTTTTAAATCACGAATTTCCCAACAAGTCGACAGGCAACCTGGGACCAGTAAGATGGCCTGCGAGATCCCCTGACGGAACACCGCTTGATTTTTTTACAATGGGTTTCCTCAAAAATGTGGTATACTGTAGGTCATACGACACCGAAGAGGAGCTGAGACACGCTGTTATAGAAGCTGTTAACAGAATTACCCCAGAAATGATCAGAAAATCCTGTGAAACAGTAATGATACGATGTATGTTGTGCGTGCGAGAAAACGGTGGCTTATTTGAACACCTACTTTAATCCTGAAATGTTACTTGTTCTTTTGCAGTTTTCGATGTATGATCAATAATAATTTAAAGTAATAATTAATAGAAATATCAATGCCTACTACCATTAAATCTTAATTTTGGTAATTTTAATTATTTATCTTGACCAAACATAAACATGTTATACATGGCTGAAGAGCATCTTTAAAGGGGAATTTAAAAATGCAGAAATTCAATATGGCGCCCATAAGAAAAACAAAAGTTGACTTCGGACTCATTGAACATAGTGGGCCTAGATTATTTTTTACTTTATTTTCAAATTCACGCTCATTTCTTACCCCCACCCTGAAAATTTCGTTATTGTATCTTTTCTAATAAACACGATATAAAGGATTTTATAAAACGCACTTTTTTCCCTGTATATCCGTTCTTATTCCGAGTTCAAAGAAGTTGATGACAGATTATTTATAGGCACTTGATTGCGCAACTTTTTCCCCATTTGGTCCACCCTGTAACTCTAACGGTTTCTATCATTTTATACTGGACACACTGCATACTGGGTGTCCATTTTTGGAGCTCAACCATGGGGATCTCGGAACCATATAAGATGGGCATGGATAACACTGAGTTGAGTTGCGCTTTTGAGTTCTTCTTCTTCTTTGTCCGTTGGCTCTGCTCCCTTGCGGTGCAATGTGTCAGCTACACACTGTTGAGCCGCTATGTTGACTGGCTCTAGACCATATAGCAGCTATTGCTGTTTTCTTTAAACTCAGTACTATAAATGGCCAAGAATATTACTTACATTTATGAGATGGACTCACAAACAAAAATCTAAGAAGACAAACACTAGGAGTTTCGTTCTGTGAAAAAAGCTATAATGGCACGAATGATTTCAATTTTAGGGTCTCGAAGAATTATGTTTATATTAAGACGGAGTGGAGGACCGAGTTGGCCCAAGGTGTTGTACATGCACTTGTTTGGAATTTTGTTAATCGGACACGCAAATAAAATATGATCCAGGCTTTAAAACCTGTTTTAAGCTGTTAAACCGCATTCACATAAAGGACTCTCTGCAATTCCCATCCTAAAAAGATGGTCTCTATTTAGACAATGACCAGATCTCATTCTGATCATTGTTCTAATGTGTCTATGGTCTATGAATTCACCTTTATCAAACCATGTTCTTCTTGGAAAAGCTTCCACTATTCTTGCATAATTCTTTCCTTTTAATTTAAGGGACTGTTTCAGTCTTTTCCAATTTTGGCTAGTTTGTCAACAGTTTCGCTACCCTCTATCTGACAATGCCCCGGAATGCACCCCAATCTAATGTGACGCTGAGTTGAGTTGCGCTTTTGAGTTGTTGCCGCTCTGTCAGTTGATGAGTTATAACTCATCGCGTCTGACTTCATCCACAAATTCACAGGTGGCTGCACCAACCCTGTTTGCAATAATTAACCTCATGCAAGATGGCAGACTTCCGATTGCAAGTTCGTGAAGGCCTGGAAGTCACCATATGGTTCCTGGCATGTCGCTAAACCACTATCACGGAACCCAAGCTCCGTACCTTGGACCTTCCTCCCAACCAATTAGCGGGGGGATGGGGAGCACCAGTACGCTCAACAGTTGTCCCATCCATCATCTAACATCTACCTCCTGGATTCTGACACCTCTGACTCTGTACTTCCCAATCCACCACTGATCCCGTACTTCCGAATCCAATCCATCAGTACTATGACTTCTGTTCTCTCAACTCTCATCTCTCTGATTCCGTACATTCGAATCCACTGATTCCATACTTCCGAATCTCTAGTTCTTTACAAAAACCCATACCTCCGTCTTACGACTTCGATCTCCCTGAATTATCTCCCCTACTTGCTTGTTCTCCCTGACTCCCGTCCTAATCTTTATATCCCCTGACCTTTCTAACGCTAGCTATTCCCTAAATTTCCCATCTACCCCCTGGGTTCTGACACCTCTGACTCGGTACTTCCGAATCCACCACTGATCCCGTCCTTCCGAATCCAATCCATCAGTCCTATGACTTCTGTTCTCTGAACTCTCATCTATCTGATTCCGTACATCCGAACTCACTGATTCAGTACTTCCGAATCTCCAACCTTTTTTACAAAAAACCATACTTCCGTCTTACGACTTCGATCTCCCTAAATTATCTCCCCTACTTGCTTCTCCCTGACTCCCGTCCTACTCTTTATATCCCCTGACCTTTCTAACGCTAGCTATTCCCTCAATCTACCATCTACCTCCTGGGTTCTGACACCTCTGACTCAGTACTTCCGAATCCACCACTGATCCCGTCCTTCCGAATCCAATCCATCAGTCCTAAGACTTCTGTTCTCTGAAATCTCATCTCTCTGATTCCGTACATCCGAATTCACTGATTCCGAACTTCCGAATCTCCAACCTTTTTTACAAAAACTCAATCTTCCGTCTTGCGACTTCGATCTCCCTGAATTATCTCCCCTACTTGCTTCTCCCTGACCTTTTTTCCCTGACTCCCGTCCTAATCTTTATATCCCCTGACCTTTCTAACGCTGGCTATTCCCTAAATCTCCCATCTACCTCCTGGGTTCTGACACCTCTGACTCGGTACTTCCGAATCCACCACTGATCCCGTCCTTCCGAATCCAATCCATCAGTCCTAGGACTTCTGTTCTCTGAACTCTCATCTATCTGATTCCGTACATCCGAATTCACTGATTCCGTACTTCCGAATCTCCAACCTTTTTTACAACAACCCATACTTCCGTCGTACGACTTCGATCTCCCTGAATTATCTCCCCTACTTGCTTCTCCCTGATTTCCGTCCTAATCTTTATATCCCCTGACTTTTCTAACGCTAGCTATTCCCTCAATCTACCATCTACCTCCTGGATTCTGACACCTCTAACTCGGTAATTCCGAATCCACCACTGATCCCGTCCTTCCGAATCCAATCCATCAGTCCTATGACTTCTGTTCTCTGAACTCTCATCTATCTGATTCCGTACATCCGAATTCACTGATTCCGTACTTCCGACTCTCCAACCTTTTTTACAATAACCCATACCTCCGACTTCGGTCTCCCTGAATTATCTCCCCTACTTGCTTCTCCCTAACCTTTATTTCCCTTACTTCTTTCCTTTCCTTCTGTCCCCTGACCTTCCTAACACTAGCTTTTCCCTATCTAACTCCTAGCGCTCTACTTTAGGTACATCGATATGAAAAGGATCGATCCCTTCCATATCTACCTAATCTATGCCCTATCCAAAATCCTATCTAATTCCTATTCTATCCTTTGCTACGTCGCTCTAACCTTTATTCGACCGCTACTCTGTAGTTATTGCAGGTGCGGCACTGCAACCTCAACAGGATGGTGTCAACCTGTTACCCGAACCCTTGCTCATCCGAAGACGAAGTCTTACAGGGTCTCGCCCCGGATACCCCACGTGGAGGCCCGTTGACAGTGACCCCCTTGATAGCATGACTATACGACAGCACATTTATCGATTCATCGTTCGGCGTAATATACAAATAAGTTCACTGCAACATAAACTCCGCCGGTGGGTTGGGTTGGCGCACCAAGCCATTCCAACGGCACTGCGCCGGCTCTCGAAAATTCACTGAGTCACCCATCTCTACTCAGACATGTTCAATCGTCACACGAACACCAAGGACGACGACCACAAACACATTTTGGGCTTAATGTAAGTGTTGGATTACTTGGTGATACAATCATCTAGTGTATTCAACAACTGCGCATTGATTTATTTTTATGGAGGAAAGCGCAATTGTGCCAAGAAAATAATTTTGAAGCTGCTATTTATGCTGACAAATTGTTGGATCCTTCCTACACCCTACGTATTTTTTTAGGATGTGGTTACTATTTGAAATTATCAAAGTTGCCCCTGCGGAGCCTACAAGATCGAAGTAGGCGATTTTTTTTCTAGCACGAATAAACTTCCCCCTCTCAGATATTAATTTCTTATTTGACACATTTTTTCATAGGATCACTAATTTCCAAAATCTTTCGGCGTTTCAAGATAAAAAAAATAATACTAAAATAATTACTACTTTGCCGACAATTTGCCAACCGTGTAATTGTCTGCGAATGAGGCGCTGTGGCCAACGGCTTGTACGATTTTTACGAATTGGGGGAATAACCCATATGTGGCTAGCAAGGGGAATTACCATATAACTTGTATATAAGCAGGCTGATATTTAGGATTTTTTAATGTTTAGCAAGCGGTAAGGGGAACACTAGTATTCAGCGACCATAAAAGGCAAGCTCAGCCCACAGAAATGGAAAAACTGCTCCCTAAAAACGCGATTTACCTGTATGAAGAAGTGCAGCAGAAGTTTCCGAGAGTATCACTGTGGTCCGACCGCAGCTTCCTCACCCTTGGGAAGCTGAAAGACTTACAGCCCATCTGATGGTATTGCGGAGATGCGTATGGTATCGTTGCAGCAGTTTCAAGCACTTCTCCTGCGAGTTGTGCCTCCAGTTCACCGATGTTTGCGGAGATGGCAATTACATTGAAAGCAAGTGTTTTAGCACCGAATATTCCCTGTTCAAAAACATTAAATTCGAATGTAAATGGCCGGATTGCAAGATCTTCGGCGGTTCCACCCTGAAGAACAACGAAATCAGCTGCACGGTGCAGCCGAAACGCGAATGTCCAGTGGATGGTTGCACTTGGTCCGGTCGACTGGATGAATTGAAGAGTCAACACTTCAACAACCACAAAAACAGCATGCTGATGTTCCACAACCTGGTGAAGGATCTGGAACCGGCAACGATTTCTATTTTCTGATTCTCAGCAAGTTTGTGCTGGTTCGTTACGTAATGGAGGATTTAGGCGAGGTCTTCCAGCATGACTTTACACTGAAACTGTGCAAAGAGGTGCTTGACTTCGCGACACCAATAGGATGTGTTACCTCCGATGGCATGCCACGCAAGCGGATTGACGGCGGCTACTCTATGAGAAGCATTAGGAGGCAACTTGGACTCTTTGTTTATTTTGAAAGCGTTGCAAAAATGTAGAAACTACTGCTGAAATTAAATCTTCAATAGCAAAACCAGCATTATTATTCGTAAATCCATTTACAATGTAATGTTTGTAAAAGATCATAAAACTAATAACTATAAAATCCACTCAGACAAGTTAGGGCGTGAGTTGGGCAATGGATCTTGGAGGAACATAGGAAGTACTGGGAGATGCCGCGACGCCTTACAGCAAGGCAGTTGGTGGGACCTCCACAACCAGTGCGTAAAAACGAACTGCTAGATCTCAGCAGGCAAAAAAAAAACAGGACACGCCCTCTGCAAAAAAACACCTCTTCAGGATGGGTCTGAGCGATCAACCGACCTGGAGGGGGTGCGAATTAGAGGAACGAAACTAAGTACTCAATATATGATGTGTTACTGCACGTCATATGCAACAGGTGGACGAAGACTCCTGGGAGGGGATGAAGTTCTACCAGACCAGGTCGTGCATACCCCCCCTTAAGATTCCTCTGGAATTCATTGAATATACAAGGATAATGAGGGAGTAAAATACGAAGGTACAATAGAACAGAAATGACCGCGGTGCTAGGCCAAACACCACTTTGGAGGTGAGGAAGGGTTTTAGTGGGTAGGCAGCTAAGCTGGAGTCCCACGCTGCCCAGAGCGCCAGAACATCAGCTCTGGGTGTGCGTAAGAGAGCATTTCCCATACCTCACCCGGAAAAAAAACGATTTCACACAAATGCACCGTAACTTCTACTTAAGAGCAAGTAAGTCGTAAAGTCGGGTAAATGTTGAATTTTAGTCGTTGTCTTTATCAATGTTTCAAACATTTCCAACACTCAATCCACTTTTGGTTGAATAATAATGAACAAAAACAGACAATCGCAGACAGAAAAATACGAAACTGTACAAGTAAAAGCGCCTTTATTACACAAGATTTCCTTTCTTAGACCAAATGCAATTTGGTACCGTCAATTTGGTTGAGAAGTTTAGTTTGCAGCCGCAATCTTTCACCTGGTAGAATCTGGATACCGACGTTTACAGGGTGTCTCAGAAACAAGTTCCGTTAAAACATTAGCGCAGCGCATATAACAATAAAAATATCGTCAACATTTTTGAGTAAATTCCGGGCCAACGGAACCTTTAAAATCTCAAACATTTTTTATTCGTTGATTCACTCTCTGTATGAGTACTTTGGCCCTTGAAATTAACACTTAATAATTGACTTCGTCTTGCGAAAATTTCCGCTTGTGCTTCAAACATTGCAGACGTAAAACCTTTATAGAATACATGTGGCATAACTCTTCGATTAACAATTGGGGGTCTGTAATGGCACTTCCGTACACTGGAGAATCACTCTGGTTGGTTGAAATTGATGGAATAAAACTGGAAGATTCGCCTTATTCTCTTCACTGCTCGGCCAACGTATACAATTCCTGAGGATGTTCGACAAGCAAGAGACATACTGAGTGAAAATGTTTCTGGCTGTAGCTGGAGACACGCTAAACAAGCAGGAGAGAACATTAAAGTTAAGAGCCAGTTTCAGTTTCATAAAAACGAAAACTATTCGGTCTTTCATCGAAAGCTCATAGGGCCCAGTAACGAGAAGTTTGCTATGCCAGTCCACGAATTTAAATGTCTATTAGTTCGAATTGTGGCAGAAAAACCGCTTATTAAATTAGCGCTGGGTCCTTGAATGACTTTCGCATCATAAAACTAGCTTTCACTATTTTCCTCGTCCACTTCGTCACTATCAATTTCCACTTTCAGTAGCGACTGTGCAACCAACAGTTGTTCAGGAGACACCCCATCCAGATGTTCATTGGTACAAGCTGCAAGACTCCTACGTTGTTTGCCAGGTTCTTCATCCGGCTCCCTTTCCTCGCCAGTTGCCGTGTCTTCATCCCGTTCCTGTACTGGTAAATTGCGTGAAGGCACAGCCCAGAACTTCAGTTTTGGGCGATTCATACTGGTGGACGATCTGCCTGTGTTAAAATGAATAATTCCCAAATTCAAGTCAACACCTGGAGGCCTACCTGCTTTGTAATCTTCGGGTGTGAAATGCAATGAACACACCCGCATGGTATCTGTAACTGGTTTGCCCATTAGCAGGGCTTCTGTCCATGCTTTTCGCCGATCCACCATCTCTTTCACCCCTCGAATGTTTACAACCTGAGGTCGACCACTATTTTCTTTTGGAAAGCAATGGAAATGAATGCTTCGGTTTGTGTGCTTTCGCGAGTGGCACATAAAGACACAACAGTTCGTATTATGAACCGTACGCTTTTTTTTGCTCATTTTTTCCTATGTTTGCAGCGAGCTCAACATTCACATTATCACAATTCACATTATCAAGTTTCGCCTGCTTATTGTTTGTTTACCAACACACAACCAGAGACAAGACTTGTCACTGACAGACATTTCCTCTAGAATGGTGACTGACTGGGCCCAGCTGGGATGATGGTCTCCATCAATGCGCTCCACCGCTAGATGCCGCGCGGCCACCGCAAAACAAGCATCACGAGATGGACGTATGGAGACGATGGAAACACAACGTCACTTTGTTTATTCCATATAGTTAACACATGTATATTTATCAGGCTGATAACTGTTTGTGAAACTTGCAGTTTTCGGCATGATAAAACTTGGTGAATGTAATCATCAGAAAAAAAACAACCCAAGTTTCGCGCTTCGAACATAGGGGGCGACAAAAACTTGGTTTCAAAATCTAGCTTCACAATTACGGTTTGTGTGCCGATGTGTACAGATGCGCTGTGAAAGTGTCGATCAACTCAGTGTTACTCATGACTAGGAAAATACATTGAATAAGGAGAAACAAATTAGAATTATGGTAGATTTAAACGAGATTTTCTACTCATTTAGAACGAACTTGAGCCAGCTTGTAGAGTTGAGGATGCACAAACACTAAATATTTTTTTTTTGGAAGTACGCATTTTTCAAAGAGAGAACGCATTTGAAGAAAAGCATCCATTTAATATCGGCATTTACTAAGCTGAAAAAAGCAGGATTCAGGCTGTTTTTTTATCAAACGTTCGGCATATTGTTTGTCTCGTAAAAAATGCGAAAAGTTCAAGTTATTTATTTGTTCTGATTTAGAAAATGCGATTTTTTTGGAATTCAGCGCAGTTGAGAGAAAAAATTAATTTTGACACTGATATTTACCTGGTTAGTTGATATAACCACGTGTCTTCTAAACACAGTGAAAGTTTCAAATCGCTACTTGATTTAGTTTGGAAGATATGAATTTTATAAGGAGAGTGTCATTGAAAAAAAATCTATAGAAAATATATAAAAAATAATATATAGAAAAATATAATACAAAAAAAGCGAATATAATCATAACTAGAAGATAGTAAAATTAAGCTCCAATTTAAATTTTGAATAATTCTTGAAATCAGAACTTGCAAAGCACATTTTTAATTAGTTGAAATGTCGATGGTTTCTACCATTGTTCGGAAGCTGAGCAACAGTTTTATTTTTAAGTGATTTCTTCGCGGTTTTTTAGCTTCAGTCAATATTTTTAGAAAAACCAAATTAATTCGGTTATTAATTTTAGTTTTGGCGTTGTGCATTAATCACTGCAGCTGAATGCAATTCAGACAGATGTAAATGGCTCTAAATTTAAAATTAAATTAGTGAAAGATCGGCGTTTGGAGCGTTTTTCGTTGTTGTTATTGATTTTCGTTAAGTTGGAAGGTGAAATTTGTCTTTGAAATTACATGCTATGCGAACAGGCACTTTCTACAAAAATGCCAACAATAAATTGAAATCGAGCAACAAAGGAAAGCAATGAGTCATCGAAAGGGTGAATAAGCAAATTATTAAAGAATCATTTTTATTCTGTAGTTTTTTTCGAAAAGGTGGATGAAATTCAGTTTGCTACTGAATGATCCTACCTGCTAACTGCAAGTGTAAAGTTCTATTTGAACTAGATTTTCATAGTGTGAAGTGTGAAAGTGTAGTGAACTTTTTGAGGACTAATGGGTAGAAAATGGAGGATGGGCGCCAGCTTGCAGAAAAATGGTAAGAGTGATATCTAATCAATCAATATTTTAGCTCGAACCGAGTTTAGTTTTCCTACAAGCAGACTGTTTTATAATTCTCTGTCTTTGCTTTGCTGATGACAAATAAGTTTGGCTTTGGACAGATTTCCTGCTCTACTAAACACATTTCTTCTTAGTTTCCAGGTGGCGCTAGGCAATTTTCGGTAAGTTCAGCAGTACTTTACCCCTGATTGCTATGTACATGTAAAACTTTTAGACCCATGTTCATCAACTGACTCGTAGGGTGGATTCGGTGTCGGTTGAGCTAGAAAGGACCAATTTCATGGTTAATTTTTAAACTTTGTTAACATTTTGGGCAGCCTTGTATTTATACATCAAGCTCATTCGAAAGCTTTTCTCTAAAGAACCGCTTCAGATATGGAAATATAGGACCCAGTTTTATGTTTTTTTGTTAAAAAAGTCAAGAGTTTTAGTTCTGCCAATTTTTTTAAATGCAAAATTAACTGAAACTAGAAGCAGCTTTTTTCGACGTTACTCAAGAACCATTTGAGCCACAGAGTTCGTTTTTATATCATTGGATAGAGAATTGGTAATTTGATTCAATTATAGCAACGTGCGTCAGTAACTTCTGGTCGATTTGTCACAAAAATTCACACGAAATTTCAATGAATATCAGACATTTAGGTGCAAGTTTACGCCAAAATTTCATCTAAAAAAATCGTCTTCTAGAGAGGATTTTTAAGGTTTCTACTGGCTTTACTTTGGAAGTTGGAATTTTTTATTGAAGAGTCTGCAGTTGAGCAAAAAGGTTCATTTTCAAGCAAATCCTAAGCAAAATTTTCTTAACCATGAGAGAATTTCGAAATTTTGACGGCATTTAAAGCGCACTCTTCTTTACTGAACACACAACTCTGAACTTGTAAAGTATTTTTCGTTTCTGAGTTTGTCATTATAGCTCATCGCGTCTCACTGTGCCGCACTAACCCAGGGGCGGATTCAAGCTTTAGGAGGCTCGGGGCTGGAGTTATTAACATCTGACAAAAAAAGGTCACCACATTTTTTAGGAGCAACATTTTACCACTTTATCGAAATTTTGTTTTCAGACCAAAAAAAAGGTCACTACATTCTTTAAGAGTAACGTTTTACCAAATGGGTGACTGCAACGGAACTGCACCGGTGAGTTACTGAGCCGGTATATTGGGTTGACGCACCAAGGCATTTGCGCAGCACTGCGCCAACTCCTGAAAAATCACTGAGTTACCCATGCCTAGTTTTCACTGAACTGCACTCTCTCCTTGAGAAAATGACTTGTTCCAAGCAAAACAACTAGTAATTTGACATTTTAACCAGCTTTAGAAGAGACCTGGAGCTACAGGCACAGAAAGTTTGATAAAAATAACACAAATTACTAATTTTTGCGCGCTTAGTAAATACAGATCTCTAAATGGATGTTGTTTCCCAATCGTTTCTCCCTTTAAAAAATTCGTGTCTTCTAAACAGATACTGGCAAAAACTCGAACTTTTTCTTCGCGTTAAAATTTAAATTTTTTTTAAAAAATCGACGAAAGTCGCTCAAAATTCTGATTTTTTCTAACCGAGTAAATATAGTTCTCAAAACGGATGTTTTCACTCAACTGCGTTCTCGCCTTAAAAAAATCGCGTTTGCCAAACCAAACCAACAGCACCTTTTTTTTTGAATTCAGAAATGGTCATAAAAATCACCTTTTATACTGAGTTTTGCTGGCTGAGTAAAACCCACCTCCAAAAATGGATGTTGTTACCCAACTGATCTCATTTTAAAAAATCCGTATCTTCAAAACTAATAAAGATGAAAACTCAAAAATTGCACCCGCTTTAGCCGACAGTTGAGGCTGAAACATCCGGAAATTTGATAAAAATCGCCCTGAATCTTGATTTTTACTAAGCTAATAATACGAGCATAAAAAATCTGACCAATAGAAACCTTGTCGGATGGTCGGACGATCAAAAATCAGATGCAGCTTCGAATGCGGCATAATCGCTCTTGAAGATTCTTTCGAGCGAAACACCTCTGAGGATGCAAGCCACCTCTGCGTGCGAAACGTTGGCACGTAATTATTTTCCACACCGACCTAAAAGCCCGGAAAACTCCACAGTTACAGTGTTGCCTTCAGTAGTTTGTACTTCAAAAAAATATATATAAAATCAGCGCAAATAAAACGATTTACTCCTCCAATCCGTACCGTAAAAAAACGTGCTGCTTTGACCTTAAAATCCCATTTTTGAATGATGATTGGCGCATTTTTCCAAAACTATACACATTCTTGGTCTGCTCTATGGGTACAATCAGTCAATGACAGTTTTTTCCCCACTCTAATGGAAAATCGCATTTTACCAATGGACTTTCACACGACGGTCAGTCTACGCGGGAACTTCTACTCGTTCAGTTTCGGGTAGTGTTGCTCATCATCCAAATCACTTGAGTGAACCGGGGACAATCGAGAAACTAATCAAAAGAAACACTTGTGTTTTTTCCTGGCGGTGGCGAGTTTCTGTGCAGTTTGACAACGCCGACTATCTGTGATTGGCCCCCAGTGCTCTGTCTTTGTTTCTGCCGGGTGAGTGGACAATGCAAAAAAAAGTGTATCTCGGCTAGTTTTTGCGATAGCGGCAAAAGGTTTTTATGGCTGATTAGGGAAACATTCGCTATGAAGGGTCTTGGTTGGGGTTTTTGGGGATTTTTCGGAAAAATTGCCGCAAATTTGGAAATTAGAGGCAAAAATCTAGAGCCAGATTTGGCTCAAAGAGGCAGCGGCTAACGATTTCCAAACTGCATTCCGTCCATATTGGCCTGCAACGGAAAAGCTTGCTCGGTTCACTTTTACTTTTGCACAATCATCAATTACGGTTAATTGCACAATATCGGCGTTCTGAATCAGGCTTTTCTTCGGTGCAAATGCACATTTTTCCATAAAACGTTTAAAAATAGTTTTGCAATTTTGCTAAAGTCTTCACAGGGTTGTCAAGCATTTGCGATTTTTCCCGCTGTGACCGACCCGAAATCTTAATGGCAATGCTGCCAAACCACCCTTTGTGGTCTAAACTGCAACTTTTTTCAAAATTCATTCTTTTTTGTTGCTTAAAATAACATCAAATTAACGTCCGAGAAAAGACTTTTTTACTGGAACGTCTATTTAATGACGAAATCTGATGAAGACGAACTAACTTCAACAGAAGACGATTTAATTAATCGGATTCATTTAAACTGAAACAGGTTGGTTTTGCGTTTCTGCAATAACCAGAATGGCAATTTTTCAACGGCCGTGGAATTGTTTATGTTAATTAACAGCAAAAACTGGTAATATTCCGAAATGGAAAATGCAACGCCCCAATTGGTGTCTTTTTCGGTTTTTTAGAGGCCAATTTTTCCAAACCTTGGCTAGTGAAGCCCAATTAAGTTGGGATTTTATTGCAAATGGCCTGAAGATGGTGGAGTGCTGAAACTATTCTATGCTGGAACTTTTGAGAGTTTTTGCGCGGTTTTCCGTTTTTCCATCAAGCTCTTCCAGGGTGCGCTTCTAAAGAACCATTTGAAGAATTGAAATGTGGATCTCAGCAGTCGATAGAGCAAGCTTCAATTGACTCGGCATGTGCATTTGGTTCCATTCCAGTAAATGGTTCCTTCACAACGAATTTTGGAACTTTCGATAGTTTTTGCGTGGTTTTTCGTTTTTGCATCATGTTTTTCTAGAGTGTGTTTCTAAAGAACCAGGGGAAGAATTGAAATGTGGATCTCAGCAGTCGATAGAGCCAAGCTTCAGTTGACTCGAGATTTGCATTTGGTTCCTTTCCCATCGATGGTTCCTTCACAACGAATTTTGGAACTTTCTATAGTTTCTGCGCGGTTTTTCGTTTTTGCATCATGCTCTTCTAGAGTGCATTTCTCAAAAATCGTTCGAAGCATTCAAATTCCGATCTCAACAATCGATAGAGCATGCTTCAGTTGACTAGAGATGTGCATTTGGTTCCATTCCAGTAAATGGTTCCTTCACAACGAATTTTGGAACTTTCGATTGTTTCTGCGCGGTATTTCGTTTTTGCATTATGCTCTTCCAGAGTGCGCTTCTAAAGAACCATTTGAACAATTTAAATGTGGATCTTAGCAGTCGATAGAGCAAGCTTCAGTTGACTCGAGATTTGCATTTGGTCCATTCGCATAAATGGTTCCTTCACAACGAATTTTGGAACTTTCTATAGTTTCTGCGCGGTTTTTCGTTTTTGCATCATGCTTTTCTAGAGTGTGTTTCTAAAGAACCAGAGGAAGAATTGAAATGTGGATCTCAGCAGTCGATAGAGCCAAGCTTCAGTTGACTCGAGATTTGCATTTGGTCCATTCGCATAAATGGTTCCTTCACAACGAATTTTGGAACTTTCGATAGTTTTTGCGCGGTTTTTGTTTTTGCATCATGCTCTTCTAGAGTGCATTTCTCAAAAATCGTTCGAAATATTCAAATTCCGATATCAACAATCGATAGAGCATGCTTCAGTGGACTCGGAATATGCTTTTGATACCATTCCAATAAATTGTTCCTTTACAACGAGTTCTTGAACTTTTGCATTTTTTTACGCGATTTTTCGTTTTTGCATCATGCTCTTCTAGAGTTCGTTTCTAAAAAACCATTTGAAGAATTGAAATGAGGATCTCAGCAGTCGATAGAGCAAGCGTCAATTGTACCGAGATTTGCATTTGCTTCCATTCGCCGAAATGGCTCCTTCACAACGAATTTTGGAACTTTTGATAGCTTTTGCGCGGTTTTTCGTTTTTGATTTATGCTCTTCTAGAGTGCGTTTCTATAGAACCATTTAAAGCACCTTTTCCCGGATTATAAATCCCATTGTTTTCTTTCCAATACAGCAAAGCGCTATTTTGGATCTTTTTTTGTTTTTGAGTATTGGATTTTTGAAATTTAGTTGGCACGATTTTGAAGAGAGTGGTTCTCTGCAAGATTGGAGATTTTATTGCAAATTACCTGAAGATGGTGGACAGCTAAAACTTTTCCAGTGTATAAAAAAGCTACACTCTATTCACTGCAAGAAAATTCTAATAGTTTTCTTTTTATGTTTTTCAAAAATTAATTTTTGAAATTTCGCAGCTTTATAAAGAGATTTTTTTGATAGGAAAAATTAAATTTTACTGGAAATGCTCTGAAGATGGTAGACACCTGAAACTTTCCTGGTCTATAAAAACAATTGCCCTCTAACCAGTACAGTAGCGTCCTAATGTATAACTTTTTTCGTTTTTTGAGAAATATATATTTTTTTAATTGACACGACTGTGGCGACAGTGATTCTCTCCAAGACTTGAGATTTTCTTGAAGAGGGCCGCCTGCCGAAACTTTCCCAATGTATGAAAACAGTTGCGCTCTATTCATTGCAAGAAAACGCAAATCAATTCCTTCTTCCGTTTTTGAGAAATAAATTTTTGAAATTTTGCTGCTATATAAAGACAATTTTTTGCTAGAAAGAATGATATTTTACTGGAAATGCTCTGAAGACGGTAGACAGCTGAAACTTTCCTGGTCTATAAAAACGATTATGCTCTAGCCAATACAGCCGCACCCTAATCTGTATCTTTTTTCGTTTTTTGAGAAATTAATTTTCCAAATTTAGTTGACACAATTGTGTCAACTGTGATTCTTTCTAAGCCCTGATATTTTACTGCAAGTGCCCTGAAAATAGTGGATTGTTAAAAGTTTCCGCATCTACAAAGAAAATCGATCTCTATCGGCAACATTGCATGAGAAATCCCGCTCTGCTATGGTTTTTGAGAAATGAATTATTTTATTTTAGTTGACGCTATTGTGGCGAGTGTGATTCTCTATGTTGAAGTTTGAGAATTTATTCCAAATGCGCCTGAAGATGGTAAACTACCGAAACTTTCCACATTCATAGAGAAAAATGTGCGCTATGGGATACCAAGAAAGCAACTATGACACAGTTACTGTTATTGAGAAATTCATTTTTGTAACACAGGTGACACTATTGCGGCGACTGGGATGTTCTGTTCAGTTGGATATTTTATTGCAAATTCCCAGTAAATGACGGGTTACTGAAACTTGGCAATTTTATAGAGAAACGTAAGCTCTATTGGACGAAGGAAGAAGCAAATCTGCCGTTCTCAGCAGCTTTGAGAAATTAATTTTCAAACTTCACTTGAAACTTGTGGCGAGAATGATGTTCTCTCGAGTCTGAGATTGTTTTGCAAATTTTCTGTAAATGTTAAACTACTGCAGGTTTTCTCATCTATAGAGAAAACAATCCTCAATCGTTAATTAATTAGCGTTAATTAACCTTAATTTTTGAAATTTAATAGATACTATTGTGGCGAGAACATGCCTGAGATTTCATTGCAGATGCCCTGAGGATGGTGGACTCCTGAAACTTTCAATATCCAGAAAGAAATGTTGGCTCCATGTCATACCTTAGAGCCCGAATTCGTACTTCTTTTATTTCCTGAGAGATCAATTTTTTATATTTATTTATCACAGTTGGGGCTCAAGTGAAGCTCAGTGAATTTTTTTCGAAACCATTCTGAGGCCTATAGACTACTAAAGCTCTCATCAAATATAAAAAATTGCGGGCTTTATCCAAGAGGTCAAAGCCCGAGTCGGTAGTTCTTTTAGATTCTGAGAAATTATTTTTTGAAATTTACTTAGCACCATTGGAGGCCGAGTGATGCATCACTTGGACTCCAAAGTTGCTAACTGATTTTCTAAAATTCAGTGGAAAAAATCTGAAAGAGCTGACAATTTGGCTTTGAATGCATTAGATAGAGCCTAGATTCTTCTATGCGCGTGAAAAGTTTCATCCGTTTGCCATCTTCAGGGTTAACAAATTATACATTTAACTGACCATCATTTGGACTTCAATAGTGCGAACAGAATTTCAAAAGCTGACTCAACAAAAAGAGAAAAGAGTTACAGATTGCAAGTTTAATAGAACCGATAGAGTACAATTTCTTCTATGAGCACTGAAAGTTTCATCCGTTTACCATCTTCAGGGAATTTGCAGAAAAAATCCTACATTTAACTAAGCATCAGTTGGGCTTCAATAGTGCTAACAGAATTTCAAAAATTAACTCCAAAAATGACAAAAGAGCTATAGAGCGCAGGTTTAACACACCAGATAGAGTACAGTTTCTTCTGAGCACTGAAAGTTTCATCCGTTTACCATCTTCAGGGCATTTGCAGAAAAATCCTACATTTAACTAAGCATCAGTTGGGCTTCAATAGTGCTAACAGAATTTCAAAAATTAACTCCAAAAACGACAAAAGAGCTATAGAATGCAGGTTTAACGCATCAGATAGAGTACAGTTTCTTCTATGCGCACTGAAGGTTTCATCCGTTTACCATCTTCAGGGCATTTGCAGAAAAAATCCTACATTTAACTAAGCATCAGTTGGGCTTCAATAGTGCTAACAGAATTTCAAAAATTAACTCCAAAAATGACAAAAGAGCTATAGAATGCAGGTTTAACACACCAGATAGAGTACAGTTTCTTCTATGCGCACTGAAAGTTTCATCCGTTTACCATCTTCAGGGCATTTGCAGAAAAATCCTACATTTAACTAAGCATCAGTTGGGCTTCAATAGTGCTAACAGAATTTCAAAAATTAACTCCGAAAATGACAAAAGAGCTATAGAGCGCAGGTTTAACACACCAGATAGAGTACAGTTTCTTCTATGCGCACTGAAACTTTCATCCGTTTACCATCTTCAGGGCATTTGCAGAAAAAATCCTACATTTAACTAAGCATCAGTTGGGCTTCAATAGTGCTAACAGAATTTCAAAAATTAACTCCGAAAATGACAAAAGAGCTATAGAACGCAGGTTTAACACACCAGATAGAGTACAGTTTCTTCTGAGCACTGAAAGTTTCATGCGTTTACCATCTTCAGGGCATTTGCAGAAAAAATCCTACATTTTACTGAGCATCTCTTGGACTTGAATAGTGGTGACAGATTTCCAAAGTTTAAATGAAAATAAAAATGAAAGAGGCACGGATTTCAGTTTCGATGCACCAGATAGAATACACTTTCTTCTATGCACACTGAAAGTTTCATCCGTTTGCCATCCTCAGGGCATTTCCAAAAATAACTGGTATGCTGTAAGAGGCTTGGAAAATATGCGTGTGCTAACTGCATTTCTATAATGATTATGTTCCAACTTTGTGCTGTTGATAAACAGTGATTACCAGTAAAGTAAGTAAGAGTGAACCAACTAGTCGTTGACACAGTTTTTGCGCACGCTGCAACCTTTCCATTCTCATATTTTATAAATTCACACACCTGATTTAATAGTAATAACAAACAACGGGCGCCGATTACGTGTAAAGGTCAAATTTGTTTTATTATTGCCAAAAATAAAATAAAAGAATGATTATGATAATAATAATACCCATGATGGTGGTGAAATAGAAAGCGAGGCAAACACGGGTTTCAAGATTTTTCGAAATGTGCAATCGAAAAAACCCCAAGGAATTGATGTCGTTTCTTGTGCCTTGGCCGGCTCATTTTCCTGATTTAAATCCACTAAACTTTCTGTATAGAAGTTCTTTGATTTGTTTCTGGCTCAATTGTACTGTCAATTGTACAACTGTAGGATTTCATCTTGCTCCAGTTTCTCATTGGGTTTTTTCAGTGTATAACTTGTACACTGTTCTCAGATATTAGTAGAGTTAATAAAAGTTGTAAAGTTATTTTTTCGATATTTGCTTACCTTTTCCAAACGTTTCCGAGCTTTGCCTTAAATAAACCCAGTAATTTCTGAGAAATATACTTGTTTGCGTAGACCGTGTACACTGTCAAAAACATTTACGCTTCTTCACTAAAAAAAAGTTTCTTCTCTTCTGCAACTTACTTCAATCTCCGTTTAAGAGTTCAAAACGAATGATCCACAGTGTACATTTTGTACACAATTGTTAGGCGTTTTTACTGTTCATGCTGATTACTTTTTACAAATGTTTTAAAAATTTTCTGTTCTAACGTTTACTTTCGCTATTTCTTACAGGATCCAACTAATTTCAGGGAATTTTTGCAATCTTTTTTCGATTTTTACTCTAATGTAAGTTTCGTACACGTTTTACCAGTGGTTTTTCTGCTTTCAAACGTGCAACAGCTTAAGTTTAGTAAGTTCAGTAACTCAATGAATTTTCAGGAGTTGGCGCAGTGCTGCGCAAATGGCTTGGTGCGCCAACCCAACTCACCGGCGCGGTAACTCACCGGTGCAGTTCCGTTGCGGTCACCTACTTACTAAAAAAAAACGTTACTCATTAAAATGAGGTGGCCTTTTTTACGGTGGTTTAGGTAAAATTATTCCAGTTTCGGGTCTCGAAAAGCCTAGCTTTAGCTTACCATTTAAATATAAATGACTTTATGAGTTCATAAATCATCAAGCAATGAGTTATAACTCAGTAACTCATAATGCAGCAACAACTCAAAAGCGCAACTCAACACAGTGTTACCCTGCCTACTTTAAATGTTTAACATTCGCTGCTCTTTTACCGACCGTTTAACATTTATATGTTTGTGACATCAGAACTCTTAGAAATTTTGATTCTAGACGATAGAACTTCTTCTTTTTTCGTTCCTTCTTTTGCGTGTAGGAATTTGTCTTGCACCAGTTGAATCGTTTATTTTTGGTTCCTTCAAGGTTTTTTATCGGAATTTTTCAATGTACAATTTGTACACTGTTTTTAGATGTTATTATACTTGATAAACACGTTGTGACTTGATTTTTTCCATTTTTACTAACTTTTGCTAGATCCTTGTAATTTGTTAAAATTGTTTAAAATAGTGTAAAAACTGGACAAAAATACGCTTTCGAATAAATGCAAAATTAATTTAAGGTTAAATCAAAATCTAGACCAAAAGAAAATTTTAATCGTCTTGCATTTTATTTCACATTTTACGTACAGTGTTGCCAAGTTTCTAAAAAAATCCATTTTTAATCTTGAAAATCGTTTCTTTTTTATAACAATCATATTTTCGATGCAGCTAAGTTTTGCGGAGTTACATGCAGCGTTGTCAACCTTATAAAATCTCTTAGAAACAATTCGGATAGCAATCATTTTGAAAACAATGAAATTTTAATTGAAATACCTCGAGTAAATGAAACAAATTGCGATTTACTTCACTCTCTGCATTAAACGTTGCCAATTTTCCGAAAAAAACATGCCATCCAAATTTTGCGAAATTAAAGGAGGCGTTGTCAAGTTTCTAAAATATCTTAGAAGCACTTCGGAGACGAAAATTTCTGGAAAAATTGCAATTTTAATTATAAAACGGGAGCAAACAGGAAACATATCATCATTTTTTGGGTTGATTTTACTTTTTGCGTTTAGCGTTGCCAAGTTTTTGAAAAAATGCAGTTGAGATTCTTCGGTTTTCATGGAAGTCAGATTTTCAGTTCAGCCAGATTTTTGAGGTGTTACATGCAGCCATGTCAAGTTTCTAAAATATCTTCAAAACAATTCGGAGGAAAAAATCATTAAAACATTGGAAAATCTTTAGTAATGAAAACAGCGCCGCATTGTTTAACGATTTACTTCACTATCTATGTTCAAAGTTGCCAATTTTCCGAAAAAAATATACATTTTTTACCTTGGAATGCTTTTGTTATCACGGCGGTAGTATTTTGGGTGCAGGCCAATTTTGGATATTAAATGAAGCGTTGTCAAGTTTCCAAAATACCTTCGAAACAATTCGAAAAGGAAAAATTCTAAAAAAGCTGCAATTTTAATTTAAAAATCTTTAGTAGAAAAAACGTTTTATCATTTTTTTTGTTTATTCCACAACTTCTACTCAGCGTTGCCAAGTTTTTGAAAAAAAATCATTTGTGTTGCTTTCGTTTTTTATGACAGTCAGATTTTCAGTAGAGCAAAACTTTTGGAAGGTGTTATATGCAACGATCTCAAGTTTCTAAAATGTGTTATTAACAACAACAATTAAGATAAAATAATTCAGAAAAAATTACAATTTAAAATTTGAAAACTTTTACTTAAAAAAAAAACGGTTCCTGGTTTTGCTATAGCTATATCTCAATTTCCCCTCAAAAACTTTCTTTAAAACAATTAGATTCGAAAAAATTGTGGAAAAATTTTAGTTAAAATTTCAAAATTTTGATCAAAGAAAACAGTTTATTGCTTGAAATGTTATCGTTTTCGTTTCCAAAATTTGCGGTGTTGTCAATTTTTGGAAATATATTTAAAACAATTTGGATGGCAAACATTCTAGAAAAGTTCTAATGTAAGTTTAAAAATCTCAACTGGAGAAAAGCTTTATTGTTCTAGGACTGACTTAATTTTTTGCGCCCAATGTTGCCAGATATATCGCAAAAAACGCAGTTTTGACATGTTTGAAAATGATTCGTTTCTTTTGGTCATTTTTAGCTTGGTTCAATCTCTAAGCTTATCTAGTTTTGCGCTGCAGTGTTGCCACATTTTGAATAATTCCAAACTTGACCAAGAATTAGCAAAAAAATACTCAAAAAGTATCCACAAAAAAATCTAAAAAACCGATCGAATTATCTTCACTCGAAGACATTGAAGAAACCGCCTGAAGCTGTGCAGGTGATTGGCTCAAAGTAGGTGTTGAATGGCCGAGTTGTAGGCGAAAGGACGCAAAGACACGCAAAATTAATAGTTCGCCGCTTTCGATTAACATCGTCAAAGTCTAAAAATAATTTTTATTTTATCATTCAAAAATTCCAACACAAGTCTTCCCATTGATGGATTTTTTTCGGGTGTTTATTGCGACTTTATTCATCAGTTTTTAGACACAATATTTCTTTATTAAATTAGTTACATAATTTTCGTATTTAAACAGGAAAAAAAATTAATTGAACATCGTTCCTGCCAAGGCAGGCCAGTCATTAAGCGATCAACCTCCCCAAAACCATAAAGAATTAAATGACATTGTTGAGTTGCAAAACAACCACATAAAAGCATGTGAAACAACCAAAAAAAGGCTCGAAAAAAAGCGGAAAGCCGGTTGAAAATGATAAAACTGGGTCAAGAGACGACGACAAAATACTTTAAAAAAAGGCTACTAAGTTTTATGGTAGAATTGTCATGACTAAGCGCATGTTTAAAGAATGTCGCTTAATTAAGGACGAATCCAAATTTGAACTAGATCCAGTCTACCTTGACTCGATTCTCGTTTGTTTAATGCATTTCTTCTGGCGAGAGAAAGGAAGAGGAAAATTCTAGTAACTTATTGTTCTGTGTGTGTGTTTGCATAGTAGGCCCAGAAACAATCGTAAATATCATTTTTTGCTGTTGGAAAAAAGGAAAATTGGAAATTACTGTTTGCCTCTGGCGATATGCGGACGATATGGCCATTGTTGCACAAGCAAGGTTTGAAGGCACTGGAAAAACAACTTGCGGCCGGAATATGAGGAAAAAGTTTACGCATTTAGGCAGATTTGCGGTTTTATTCATGAGTATCTAGTGGAAAAAATACAATCCTCTAGCTCTTCATGTTCTTGAGCTGCTGCACTTGCAGTAATTTGATGGCGGTATTCGGCAATTAGTGTCGACTCACATTTCAATTTCTCAAAAAATGTTCTGGAAAGCTGCAGCATCGAAACTAATGCAGTTTTTTAACATTCTTTATGAGCATCTGGAGGAAAATTTTCAACTTTCTGGCTCAAGGCGCTTGCGAACTACTACAAGCCCTTTTACAGGGGATTTGCAACGGTGTCGAGTAAAAATGTAAAAAATTCTCATAAATTATCTGAGTGAGTTATAGAAAATCCGACTACTGCAGCTTTTTGCTACTACCCCTAGGTATTCGCGTAAAATTTGGCAACACTGCAGCTTGACTGGTTTCTGACCTACGCTACTTTGTTTAGAAGCTAATATGGCAAGATGACTTCAATGCCGAGCTGAATTTAAAAAAAATGCTAAAACTCTCTTCGTACTGTCAGAAACTCCAAACTCATTCAGTGTTTAGCCACTGTTTATAGGTATGCTCAGAAAAAATCTCAGATCCCTAGCTACTGGCGTTTCTGATCTACAGCTATTTATCTAGTTACAATACATGTTGTATTCTAACTACGAGTTCAGCGTCCAGTAAAAAATTCTCAGATACTATTTGATTGAGTTCGTACAAAATCAGACATTTGCTGCTTTTTGCGACTGCTTCTGAGTATCTACGAAAAAAATGGCAACACTGCAGCTTAATACGTTTATGATCTAGATCACGTTCTTTGTGAGCTAATATGTCACGATGACTTCAATGTCGAGTGAAATTTGAAAAATTTGCAAAAATTCGCGTGGTAAACCTAGAAAATTCAAACTCACCGTACCTTTAGGGACAATTCAGAAGTATGCCGGAAAAAAATGTCAGATCTCTAGATCCTTGAGTTTCTGATCTACCGATGTTTCTACTCGAGCTACATACAACTGCGATTGCAGCGTCGAGTAAAAACTGAAAAATTTCTCAGAAATTATCTGCTTTAATCCGTGAGAAATTCGACATTTGCAGCTTTTTGTCACTGCCTCTGAGTATTTGCTGAAAAAACGGCAACACCACAGCTTGACCGCTTTGGGCTCTAGGTCGTTTCACACTAGCGTTCCTGAGCTACAGCTATTTCGTTACGAGCTAACATGTAATTGCGATTTAATCGTCAAGTAAAACTCAAAAATTTCTCAAAAATTATCTGCTTGAGTCCGTGAAAAATTCGACATTTGCTGCTTCTGATTATTTGCAGAAAAAACGGTAACACCACAGCTTGGCCGGTTTAGGCTCTAAGTCACTTTTTTCACGAGCTAATATGGCACGATGGCTTCAATGGAAAGTCAAATTTTAAATAATTGCAAAAATTCTCGTGGTAAACCCATAAATTCCAAACTCACAGGGCCTTTAGGTGCTGTTCATGAGTATGCAAGGAAAAAATCTTAAAGTTGTAGCCAATGACATTTCTGATCTACAGCTATTTCTTTACGAGCTAACATGTAACTGCGATTTAATCCTCGGGTAAAAATTCAAAAATTTCTCAGAAATTATCTGCTTGAGTCGGTAAAAAATTCGACATTTGCGGCTTTTGCCACTGCTTCTGAGTATTTGTAGAAAAACCGGTATCACCACCGCTTGGCCGGTTTAGGCTCTGGGTCACTTTTTTCACGAGCTAATATGGCACGATGGCTTCAATAGAAAGTCAAATTTTAAATTATTGCAAAAATTCTCGTGGTAAACCCATAAATTCCAAACTCACAGGGCCTTTAGGTGCTGATCATGAGTATGCAAGGAAAAAACCTCAAAGTTGTAGCTACTGACGTTTCTGATCCACAGCTATTTATTTACGAGCTAACATGTAACTGCGATTTAATCCTCGAGTAAAAATTTAAAAATTTCTCAAAAATTATCTGCTTGAGTCCGTGAAAAATTCGACATTTGCTGCTTCTGATTATTTGCAGAAAAAACGGTAACACCACAGCTTGGCCGGTTTAGGCTCTAAGTCACTTTTTTCACGAGCTAATATGGCACGATGGCTTCAATGGAAAGTCAAATTTTAAATAATTGCAAAAATTCTCGTGGTAAACCCATAAATTCCAAACTCACAGGGCCTTTAGGTGCTGTTCATGAGTATGCAAGAAAAAAACCTCAAAGTTGTAGCTACTGACGTTTCTGATCTACAGCTATTTCTTTACGAGCTAACATGTAACTGCGATTTAATCCTCGAGTAAAAATTCAAAAATTTCTCAGAAATTATCTGCTTGAGTCCGTAAAAAATTCGACATTTGCAGCTTTTGCCACTGCTTCTGAGTATTTGTAGAAAAACCGGCGACACCACAGCTTGGCCGGTTTAGGCTCTGGGTCACTTTTTTCACGAGCTAATATGGCACGATGGCTTCAATGCCGTCAAATTTAAAAAAATTGCAAAATTCTGGTGGTAAACCCATAAATTCCAAACTCACAGGGCCTTTAGGTGCTGATCATGAGTATGCAAGGAAAAAACCTCAAAGTTGTAGCTACTGACGTTTCTGACCTACAGCTATTTCTTTACGAGCTAACATGTAACTGCGATTTAATCCTCGAGTAAAAATTCAAAAATTTCTCAGAAATTATCTGCTTGAGTCCATAAAAAATTCGACATTTGCGGCTTTTGCCACTGCTTCTGAGTATTTGTAGAAAAACCGGTAACACCACGGCTTAGCCGGTTTAGGCTCTGAGTCACTTTTTTCACGAGCTAATATGGCACGATGGCTTCAATGTAAAGTCAAATTTAAAATAATTGCAAAAATTCTCGTGGTAAACCCATAAATTCCAAACTCACAGGGCCTTTAGGTGCTGTTCATGAGTATGCAAAGAAAAAACCTCAAAGTTTTAGCTACTGACGTTTCTGATCTACAGCTATTTCTTTACGAGCTATCATGTAACTGCGATTTAATCCTCGAGTAAAAATTCAAAAATTTCTCAGAAATTATCTGCTTGAGTCCGTAAAAAATTCGACATTTGCAGCTTTTGCCACTGCTTCTGAGTATTTATAGAAAAACCGGCGACACCACAGCTTGGCCGGTTTAGGCTCTGGGTCACTTTTTTCACGAGCTAATATGGCACGATGGCTTCAATGCCGTCAAATTTAAAAAAATTGCAAAATTCTGGTGGTAAACCCATAAATTCCAAACTCACAGGGCCTTTAGGTGCTGATCATGAGTATGCAAGGAAAAAACCTCAAAGTTGTAGCTACTGACGTTTCTGATCTACAGCTATTTATTTACGAGCTAACATGTAACTGCGATTTAATCCTCGAGTAAAAATTTAAAAATTTCTCAGAAATTATCTGCTTGAGTCCGTAAAAAATTCGACATTTGCGGCTTTTGCCACTGCTTCTGAGTATTTATAGAAAAACCGGTAACACCACAGCTTGGCCTGTTTAGGCTCTGGGTCACTTTTTTCACGAGCTAATATGGCACGATGTCTTCAATACCAAGTCAAATTTAAAAAAATTGCAAAATTCTGGTGGTAAACCCATAAATTCCAAACTCACAGTACCTTTAGGAGCTGTTCATGAGTATGCAAGGAAAAAATCTCAAAGTTGTAGCTACTGACGTTTCTGATCTACAGCTATTTCTTTACGAGCTAACATGTAACTGCGATTTAATCCTCGAGTAAAAATTCAAAAATTTCTCAAAAATTATCTGCTTGAGTCCGTAAAAAATTCGACATTTGCGGCTTTTGCCACTGCTTCTGAGTATTTGTAGAAAAACCGGTATCACCACCGCTTGGCCGGTTTAGGCTCTGGGTCACTTTTTTCACGAGCTAATATGGCACGATGGCTTCAATGGAAAGTCAAATTTTAAATAATTGCAAAAATTCTCGTGGTAAACCCATAAATTCCAAACTCACAGGGCCTTTAGGTGCTGTTCATGAGTATGCAAGAAAAAAACCTCAAAGTTGTAGCTACTGACGTTTCTGATCTACAGCTATTTCTTTACGAGCTAACATGTAACTGCGATTTAATCCTCGAGTAAAAATTCAAAAATTTCTCAGAAATTATCTGCTTGAGTCCGTAAAAAATTCGACATTTGCAGCTTTTGCCACTGCTTCTGAGTATTTGTAGAAAAACCGGTATCACCACCGCTTGGCCGGTTTAGGCTCTGGGTCACTTTTTTCACGAGCTAATATGGCACGATGTCTTCAATACCAAGTCAAATTTAAAAAAATTGCAAAATTCTGGTGGTAAACCCATAAATTCCAAACTCACAGTACCTTTAGGAGCTGTTCATGAGTATGCAAGGAAAAAATCTCAAAGTTGTAGCTACTGACGTTTCTGATCTACAGCTATTTCTTTACGAGCTAACATGTAACTGCGATTTAATCCTCGAGTAAAAATTCAAAAATTTCTCAGAAATTATCTGCTTGATTCCGCAAAAAATTCGACATTTGCGGCTTTTGCCACTGCTTCTGAATATTTGTAGAAAAACCGGTATCACCACCGCTTGGCCGGTTTAGGCTCTGGGTCACTTTTTTCACAAGCTAATATGGCACGATGGCTTCAATGCCAAGTCAAATTTAAAAAAATTGCAAAATTCTGGTGGTAAACCCATAAATTCCAAACTCACAGTACCTTTAGGTGCTGTTCATGAGTATGCAAGGAAAAAATCTCAAAGTTGTAGCTACTGACGTTTATTATCTACAGCTATTTCTTTATGACCTAACATGTAACTGCGATTTAATCGTCGAGAAAAAACTCAAAATTTTCTCAGAAATTCTCTGCTTGAGTCCGTGAAAAATTCGACATTTGCAGCTTTTGTCACTGCTTCTGAGTATTTGTAGAAAAACCGGTATCACCACCGCTTGGCCGGTTTAGGCTCTGGGTCACTTTTTTCACGAGCTAATATGGCACGATGGCTTCAATGGAAAGTCAAATTTTAAATTATTGCAAAAATTCTCGTGGTAAACTCATAAATTCCAAACTCACAGGGCCTTTAGGTGCTGTTCATGAGTATGCAAGGAAAAAATCTTAAAGTTGTAGCCAATGACATTTCTGATCTACAGCTATTTCTTTACGAGCTAACATGTAACTGCGATTTAATCCTCGAGTAAAAATTCAAAAATTTCTCAGAAATTATCTGCTTGAGTCCATAAAAAATTCGACATTTGCGGCTTTTGCCACTGCTTCTGAGTATTTGTCGAATAAACGGCAACACTGTAGCTTCACATGTTGATGCTCTACGCCACTGTGTTCATGAGCTGGTACCATGACTTTAGTGTCGGGTGAAATTTTAAAAAAATTGCAAAAATTCTCCTGGTTAACCCAATAAAACCAAACTTATCCACCGTTTAGTTATTATGCATGAGTGTGCCGAAAAAAATTCTCAAATCTCTACTTGCTAGCGTTTCTGATCTACGGCTGTTTTTTTAGGAGCTTGCATTGAACTGTGATTTCACTGTCTGTGACGCAATCATGAAAATTTCTCTAAAATATAATTAAGAAGCTTTGGAAAGGAAACATATAATTTCCATTTATAATACTCCTTTTGGGTTTCTAGGCAAAAAAATTCAACCCTCTAGCTACTCACGTTCACCAATCATGTCGATTCCTTCATGTCCTGATTTCCAGCAACAATTGCCTCATGGGGTCAAGTTTAAAAAATTCCCTAAAGTGGGGTGGTTGAGTTATAACTCTGAAACCTTCCCAGCTTATTTGCACTATCAACAGAAATTTTGCCAAAAAAAATTGCAGCTCTAACTCATCCAGTGCGGGAGATAGAGCAATTTTTCTGCAAGTTGGCAAGCAACTATGAATCAATTATCACCCCAAATAAAAAAAATTGTCAAAAAAATCTGCTCGACGGAACCAAAACACCAAACACCCAACAGTCAATTAAATACTTGGTGAGGGTCAATTGAATAAAAATTGAACCTTTAGCTAAGCTCCTTTGCAAGCTAGAGCACTTTTTCTTTCGCACTATCCAGCGACTAGAAATTTGTCGATAACCCAAACTCAAAATTTTCTCAAAAAATGCTTGGAATGGCAATAAAAATGAAAATCACGCCACGCTTACAAGTCAACCAGAGCTATCCAGAGAAAATATTTCAAACCTCCAGCTCATCACATCCAGAATCTACAGCACTGTCTTCCAGAGCTGGAAGTCAACTATCTTTGCTTTGTCAATTCGAATTTAAAAATTCGTCTAAATTGTTCTGGAAAACGTACCGCAACTGAACTAGGAGATATTAATCACATTTTCCAGAGGTAAATATCCACAAAAATTTAATTTTCTCTCTATTTAAATTCACGAGTTAACAGCAGGTCATCTCAGAGCTAGCAAGTGAGTAGCAATTTGTCTCCAACTCAAATTCAAAAATTTCTCGCAAAATCCCTGAAACGGCCACACCAAAAGCAAATTATACATCGGAAAACCAGCGGCCAGGGCTATCCAGAAAAAATACCTGCAAGTCCTCTGCCTACTGAGGTTCCCATTTCCCAGCTCTCCTTTCTAGAGCTAGCAAGCGACTAACAATTGGTCGTCTACTCCGATTTAAAAAAATTCTTGAAAAATCCCTGTGAAGGCCACTGAAATGACAATCACCCAGTATGAAAATCGTATCCAGGTTTATCCAGGGTAAAAATATGATTTTTCCATCATTAATTATTTAGGAAATACAGCGCTTTTACTAAGTACTGACCAGTTACTAAGAATCGATTTTTTACCAAGGCTTGCAGGAACAGTTCAGACTCTAAGGTCTGGACCAGGTCTGGATAAGAGATAGTTTTCCGAATGCCCATCATTAAGAGCCGAAAAATTTTTTTTAAATAATTTTGCAAAAGATTGTTGCGGGCAGTCAAAGTGTACTCGCCTTATTAAAATGTTCTCAAAAATTCGAAAAAATGTTCACTGAATCAGATTTTGCGAAACTAATAGAGTCAAGTGCGCCCTATCCAGTGGCGTAACAAACACTTTTCTGGCTAATCTGGTTTAGCCGAAAAATATATTTAAAATAACTTTGCATAAGAGTGTTGCGGGCAGTCAGAAGTGCATTCGCCTGATTAAAATTTTCCCAAAAATTCAAAAAAAAAAGTCACTGAACCAGCTTTTGCAGGACTAATAGCATCAAGTGCTCCTTATCCATTGGCGTAACAAGCAGTTTTTTTACTCATCTGGTTTAGTCGAAAATAATTATTTAAAATCACTTTGCAAAAGAGGGTTGCAGACAGTCAAAAGTGCACACGTCTAATTTAAATTTTTCCAAAAATTCGAAAAAAACACCACTGTACCAGATTTTGCGGGGCTAATAGCATCAAGTGCGCCGTATCCAGTGGCGTAACTAGAACTTTTTAGCTCATCTGGTTCAGTCGAAAAGAATTATTAAAAATCAATTTGTAAAAGAGTGTTGCGGGCAGTCAAAAGTGCACCCGCCTAATTAAAATTTTCCCCAAAATTGGAAAAAAATATCACTGAATCAGACTTCGCGAGATTAATAAAGTCAAGTGCGCCATCTCCAGTGGCGTAACAACCACTTTTTAAGCTCACCTAATTAAAATCACACAAATTAAAATGTTACGAAAAATTCGAAAAAAATGCCACTGAATCAGATTTTGTGAGCCTAATAGAGTTAAGTGAGCCCTATCCAGTGGCGTAACAAGAACTTTTTTAGCTCTGGTTTAGTCGAAAATAATTATTAAAAATCACTGCAAAAAATTGTTGCGGGCAGTCAAAAGTGCATTCGCCTAATCAAAATTTTCCTAAAATTTTCATCGTAAAGAAAAAAATAAATGGTTCTTTCCATTGGAACCAACTGTTTTTCCACAGTGAATATATATTTTTTATATCCATGCAAACCTTGAAATGGCAATTATGAAAAAATAATTAAAATTCCAATTGCTATTAATATTGGCAGTGCAATGATGACTGCGAGAATTGGAAATGGAAATAAACTGAAATGTGGGCGATTTTTACGCAATTCGGAAAATTAATTCCCGAGCTAATTGCTGAAATTGCAGTCAGTGACAGTACCACGTGTAAACTGAGCTATTTAGGGTTTTTCCTTCTCATCATCGTTTAAAATACACGTGAAAAATCGCGTTATTGAATAGTTCAACGAATTTCTGCGACTTAACGAATTCTTTAAACATCTGGCAACAGTGGGAAAAAGTTCCATGAACTAGGAAAGACTTAGAAAGAGTGCCAACACTGTTCTCCAAACCACAAACTGTATAACAACATCGCAATGTTCAAAATCTATATTTGGTGTAAATGCGATGAAAATTTGGAGCCTTGGCAACAAAACTTTGATAGAAAAGTGCATTTTTGGCAAATTAATAATCTAAAATATCTTTAAATTTTTTCATATTTAACATTTTTTTCTACAATGTTCATCACTAGCCCCCTACGCTAAGAACATGACTCAGTCACAAATGATTGAAATCAGCTTGCTGAACAATCAAAATACCGACTAAACCATCATAAATGTTCCCAAATTTGGTAATCGTTATTTGCTCAGAAAGTGTGTTGGAAACCTGACAACGTCGCAAACTTAAAATGTCCCAATACTCAAGTTTTGGAAATTCTGAAGTTTTTAAGGAAATTTTCAATTATTTGACAGGATCGTAAATTTTGGAATTGAGCAACAATGGAATATAAAATATATAATCGGCACGTTTGGCAATGAACAAATTCAGGCGCGAATAGCAGATATTTCAGAAAAAAGGCAACATTGTCTATAAGGCTTAAACTAAGTGGAATATTAAAACGCACAGGAAATGGGAATTTCCTGTCTGCAACATGTCTATAAAAAAAATAATTAAAAAAACAACTTAGCAACATTGTAAACCATGCAAATGAGAATATCACTGCGACAGTGACGCAAAGCGTCTTAAAATAGTGGAAGTGTTTATTCAAATAAAATAATTTACACCCAATTGATGATTTTTGGCAAATTTGGCAACAATGGCGAGGGAATCAAAATCGTTAAATGAAAATATCCGCCAAATTTGGTTGCTGGAAATATTTTGAAAACATCATGGAAACATTGCAACGCTATAGGCGAATGGTTAATTAACATCAGTTTTCATGCTGCTGCTTTTAATCGAGCCGAAATTGAGGAGATAAACAAAAAAATCTGGCAACAATGAAAGCCAGCCCTACATTGTATTATCCAAATTCCTAGTGTCCGAAAAATTCTGGGCATATGGCAACATTGCACACGAAACAATTTTTGCTTGCATAATTAAACTTTAATTTACATAGTAGTTGAAATCTGGCAATTAAAGCAAAAAACACAACTAGTGGTTTGCTTAATTTTTCGGAAAACATAAAAAATATGGCAGCACTGCAACAATAATGACCGTTGAAAATCAAAACTGGAAGGCCTCGCTTTGCTTGGTTTAAAATATGGCAACCGTGTGAACACTGAGAAGTTTAATGCTGATTTAAGTGGAATAAAATAGTAGAAAATTTGGCAACGTCGGAAGCTTGATAACGTTGCGAAAAAATGTAGGTAGTACTCAGGAAAATGGAAAATTTGGCAACATTGGATAGGGAGTTTTTGTCATTAGTGTTCAACTAAATTGGTTAATGTTCCTAAAAACAGTTGAATTCGAATGGTAAATATTTTAGGAAAACCGCGAAGCTCTGGCAACAGTTTCTCAAAATCTTCCCAAACGCATCGAGACGGATTGTTCTCGTTTCAGTGACGAAAAAAAAACAGCCACATTTCTTCGTTTGTTAGGCAATAAAACCGGCAGGTGAAACTAATGAATTCCGTAAAGGTAAACGACTATTGCTGGTCACAAACTTTACGCATGTTGTTTTGGTGGGTAAAACAGGTACCGTTCAGTGGTTAGTAAATGTCAACCGTTGCACAGCCACACGTGTAGTAATGGATTAGCATAATTTCATCATTTTCAGTACAAATCATCATGTCGTGTACCAAATCGAAGATGTACAGTTGTGTAAAATCTGGGTCAATGGGATTTCTTCTAAGTTTTCACAAGTTTTTCGACGATTTTGCAACACGGCAGCTAATCATTTAAATCATCTATTGCAAAATTTATCCCAGAATTTCAAGGAAATGAACAAAAATTAACTAGTTTCGAAAATTTGCGCTGAAATCCCTGATGATGGTAACAAATTGAAACTTGGGTTTATAAAGGAGAGTTTTTAGAGAGCAAACTAAAGTGGAAACCTGAAAAATTTTTGATTGATAAAAGCGAAATTTCCTTATTGCATATTGAAAGTTTCAATTTGCCACCTTCATCAGGAATTTCATCAAAAAGTCTTAAATCCGCTTTTCGCGGGTAAAAGTGACAACGTCCGTTTAAAAATTCCTATCTCCTGCACAAATTGAAAAGATGGTGCTCTTGATAAAAAGTCCGGCCTGTCACAAGGTATATACGGGCGATTTTTGCAAATGTCTCTGATGATGGGTTTGAAAGAAGAGACCAGAAACGTCGTTTTCAAAAAGCATTAAATATCTCCAGAACTAAGGAAGATCGAGGAATTTCTGAGCCCGCCATTGGATAGAGCGAGTCAAACAGCATGAAAAAGTTAGTATTCAGTAAAGTGGCTTATAAGCGGTCCAAGAAAGATGTTTTTATTTTTCTTCAAATTTTCGGAAATATTGGGAAATTTTCAACGGATCGAATTTTGCACAAATTATTATTTGCTAGTCCTTTGGAGGTCCAACCAACTGAACAACGGCTGCAATAAGTGAACACATTTCGAAAATTAGCCGTCTTCAGGCTTTAGTGTCTCGTAGGCATTTTACATGGGATTTAAATGGGGAGCGTCCCCCCTTAAAGTATTTTTGCTTCGAATTGTGGTTAAGATCCATTTGAAAGGTTCTGTGTGTGAAAGTTGGGGAATTTTATGGCGATTTGGGGAAGTTATGGAGGTTTGAAGATTGCGCTCCCATAAGAGCCTGTAGAGAGTTTTCAGTTTTTCCCCCTAGCTCGTGAGGGGAATTTTTCCCGAAATAAATTAACTCAATTTGTTACCCATTTTGTCCACAATGAAGCCCCTGTAATGGAAAAATATCCAAAAATGCAATTTAGGTTATTGCTCGCATAATTTATCGAGAAATCCTTTGGATTTTTCTTGGATTTTCACATTTTATTTTTTTGCTCCTAAAGGCAGCTTTGTGGCGAAAAATGTTACTCTGAATAAAAACTCCGTGCTGCTAAAAAGTACTCAGTGTGATTTTTTCAAAGCCGTCCCAAGCATGGTTTGGGAGGAAATGTCAAAAAGGTCGTTTGCAAAAAAATCAAAAAAACTCCAAACTAAAAAGGACAGCCAGATTCTGAGCACGCCACTGAACAGAGGTGGCCGAAAGCCATAAAAAAGTTGGTATTCGCTTGTTTGCTAAAGCGTCAAACAAGCGAGCTGCTGAACGTTTTTGAAAATTCTGCCAAATTTTGAAAAATTAGTCAATTTTTGACAGTTGGAAATTGGATGAAATTTTCCGATGGCAGGCAAAGGAAGATCCAAAACAATGCAAATCCATTGAATCAGTGGGCAGAGTTTCGAAAATTGGTCCATCCTCAGACAATTTTTGGCAGATTTCGGACATTTTTTTTTTCAAAATCTAAGCCTCCTATGAAAAAAACCCACTTTAGATTATGAATTATATTCCGTCCAAGCCACCTAATGGCAATTTTTCCAAACCCCGCCAGTTAAGGGTTTTGGAGCAATTGCAGTTCGACTCAAAAAAACCGCCATATCTCCAAATCACAAAACGCCAGAAAAAACGTGAGCACGCCACTGAATAGAGCAGGCGAAACTTCGTAAAAAATGTGTCAGTGACTTTTTCTTCAAACCCTCAATAAGGGAGCTACGAGAGTAAACAACTCTCAAATGCACACACAATTAAAATAAAGTAAAATTCGGCGCTCTAAACCTGATGATGCCAGGAAAACGAAACTTTCAACCCCAATAGAAAAAACCTGGATCTTCAGACAGGATGAATTTCCATAGCTTCATCCCTCTTAGTTTCGTTGCAATACGTTGGTTTTTTCACTCCCATCAACCCTCAAAAATTTCAAAAAGTCGCCACTAAAAGCCTGAAGATAACAGAAAAATGAAATTTCCAGCCTCCATACGCAATGCTCGAAAAAATTGTTACTTAGAGCCTGAGGATGGCCAACAAGCGAAACTTTTTGGTTCCATCTCCCTCACTTTGGTGGAAAGTGACTTTCAAACAGTGAAGGTGTAAATTTTAATAGCGCTTGGAAAGAGTAAAAAATTAATCAGTCAAAGCCTGATGATGGCAGGAAATTGAAACTTTCAACTCTTACACAAAAAGCTCCGCTTTTTCTAACCCAATACACTCTACTGTTCCCTCTCGCTTGGTTTAGTGGCAAATTACTCTTTTAGACAAGAAAAGAAATTACCCTTATATATCTGGCGATGGTCAGAAGTCTGCCTCTAAAAGCCTGATAATGGCAGAACGACGAAACTTTCCTCAAGTGTACACAAAAATTCTCTCTTTTCCAACACAGAATTTTCAAATTCTTCAGACAGCTAGGACAGCCACCCTTAACACCGGCTAGCTTTTAGGGTGATTTGATGCTACAAACAGCATCAGTTTCATTCACTGAGAAAAAAGCACAATTAAAACCCTGAGGGTGGCAGGGAAACGAAACTTTCAGTTCTCATCCCCAGAACCCGTCTCTCTCTAATGCAAAAATCCCCGTCGCCCCATCTCTCTCGGTTTAGTTGCAATTGACTCTTTTAGACATCCAGGGAAGCCACCCTTAGCCAAGCAGTGGGATTTTAAAAATGTGTCACTCGAGGCCTGGAGATGACAATAAAGCGAAACTTTCAGCCCTCTTTCACAAAAATCGTCTTTATACAACGCCAAGGTTGACGATGGTTTAACTCTCAACAATTTTCGCGCAGTCTAAAAATTCGTCACTAAAAGTGTGATGGCGGTAGAAAGACGAAACTTTCCGCCCCCGTACACAAGCAAAACGAAACTTCCAGTTTTCATCCACAGGACCCGTCTCTCTCTAAGCAAAAATTCCCGTCGCCCCATCTCTCTCGGTTAGTTGCAATTCACTCTTTTAGACAGCCATGGAAGCCACCCTTAACCAAGCAGCGGGATTTTAAAAATGAATTACTCGAAACCTGATGATAGCAAGAAAGCGAAACTTTCAGGCCTCGTTCATAGAAGTCGTCTTTATACAACGCGAAGATCGCCGTTGGTCTAACTCTCACCAATTTTCGTGAATTTTAAAAAGTTGTCACTAAAAGTCTGATAATGACAGAAAGACGAAACTTTCAGGCTTCATACCCACGACTTGTCTCTTTCAAATTCAAAAATTCCCGTCGCTCCATCTCTGTCAATTTAGCAGCACTTGACTTTTTCAGACAGTTAGGAGAGTCACCCATAAAAAAACTGCGGGGTTTAAAAATTCGTCACCTTAACCTGATGACGACAGGTAAGCGAAACTTTGAACGCCCATACATAAAAGCCGTATCTTTCTAAAGCAAAAATTCCAGTCCCTCTGCCTCGATTTTTTTTCAGGCATCTAAGGAAATCACCCTTAAGAAAACTGCGCAAGTTCAAAAATTCGTCACTGAAAGTCTGGTGATGGCAGAAAGACCATACTGTCCTCCCTCATACACACGATCTGTCTCTTTCAAGCGCAAAAATTCCTGTAGCCCTATCTCTCTCGGTTTAGTGAAAATGGGTTCTTTTACACAGCCAGGCGAGGACACACTTAAGAAGGCTTCGGGGGTTTAAAAATTCGTCACTCTAAACCTGATGATGACAGCTAAGCGAAACCTGCTCATACATAAAACCTGTCTCTCTCTAATGCAAAAATTCCCGTCGCTCTATCTCTATCGGTTTAGTAGCAGTTAACTTTTTAGACAACTTGAGGAGTCACCCTTACGGAAAGTGCGGGAGTTAAAAATTTCGTCACTCTCCACCTGAGGATGATCGGTCAGCAAAACTTTCAACTCTCATACATAAAACTCGTCTCTTTCCAACACAAAAACTCCCGTCGCTCTATCTCCATCGGTTTAGCAATAATTGACTTTTTCAGACAGTTAGGACACCCACCCTTAACACCGTGTTGCTGCCCAACTCCTACGGTGATTTGATGCTACAAACAGCATCAGTTTCATTCACTGCGAAAAAAAGCACAATAAAAACGAAAACAATTATAAAAACAAACAAAGAAAAAACAGGTGCTTTTATGGTAAACAAAGATGCTTGGAAATGCGGAACAAGCAAGTAATTTTCTGCACAGTTTACCGGCCTTGACACGTTGACTGTACCGGCTGATAGTCGATTTTTCCGCATATTTAATTTGTGTTTTTCAGCTAAATCGTTCGATTAGCATTGAACAATCGATATTAGCGCATTTGACCGGAATAGAAACGATCGGCAAATCGAAATTTCGATACTTCTTAATCGGTTTTACACATAAATATGCTGTTAAGACTGGCGTGCTTTTATGAATTAATGCTATTGCTTCTTGCTAAATGCAAATGTCGATTTCGTAAGCAAATTGCACTTTTTTTTATTGCTTATTGTTTGGGCAAAAAATCGAAATGGGGCTTTCATTCAAAGTTCGATTTGAGGAAGAAGTTTGAGTGATTTTTATATTTTTGGCATCCAAGTCCATCTCATGCCATCTGCATCACACGCGAATGTAGAAAGGAAGTGGACCGATGGATCAATTGGTCAATCCAAGTGAAAATTTAGGGTGAAGAAAAGAAGAAACTCAATCAAGATCACCGCAGGCATGGAAGAAGAATTGAAACCATATAATGGAGAGTGTTCAAAGATAGAAAGACACTCATAAACGAGTACAGCCACACCAAAATGCATGCCTTCATTAAGAGTCCATAACTCCCTAACTAGCACAAGGAGCAACTTGAAACCTTGGAAGTGCTTAGCAGAGAGTTGACTTTACCAGTAGCGACAATTTCTCCGAAACCCACTTAAATCCTGATTTTTGCCAGCCGAGTTAACTTTGGGCTCAAAATGCGTGTTTCCAGTCAACTGCGCCCTCTGCGTTAAAAGCCCATAACTCCCCAACTAGAGCACGGAGCAACTCGAAACTTTCCAGGTTCTCAGCAGACAGTTGACTTTATCAGCGCCGAAAATTTGTCAAAAATTCACTTAAGTTCTGATTTTTGCCAGCCGAGTAAACTTTGGGCTCAAAGTTCGTGTTTCCAGTCAACTGCGCCCTCTGCGTTAAAAGCCCATAACTCCCTAGCTAGGGCAAGGAGCAACTTGAAGCTTTAGCAGTTCTTAGCAAATAGTTGGCTTTACCAGCACCGAAAATTTCTCCAAAGTCCACTTAAATCCTGATTTTTGTCAGCCGAGAAAAGTTTGGGCTTAAAATGCGTGTTTCCAGTCAACTGCGCTCTCTGCGTTAAAAGTCCATAACTCCCCAACTAGGGCAAAGAGCAACTTGAAGCTTTAGCAGTTCTTAGCAAATAGTTGACTTTACCAGCGCCGAAAATTTCTCAAAAGTCCACTTAAATCCTGATTTTTGCCAGCCCAGTAAAACTTGGGCTCAAAATGCGTGTTTCCAGTCAACTGCGCCCTCTGCGTTAAAAGCCCATAACTCCCCAACTAGGGCAAAGAGCAACTTGAAGCTTCAGCAGTTCTTAGCAAATAGTTGACTTTACCAGCGCCGAAAATTTCTCAAAAGTCCACTTAAATCCTGATTTTTGCCAGCCCAGTAAAACTTGGGCTCAAAATGCGTGTTTCCAGTCAACTGCGCCCTCTGCGTTAAAAGTCCATAACTCCCCAACTAGGGCAAAGAGCAACTTGAAGCTTCAGCAGTTCTTAGCAAATAGTTGACTTTACCAGCGACGAAAATTTCTCAAAAGTCCACTTAAATCCTGATTTTTGCCAGCCCAGTAAAACTTGGGCTCAAAATGCGTGTTTCCAGTCAACTGCGCTCTCTGCGTTAAAAGTCCATAACTCCCCAACTAGGGCAAAGAGCAACTTGAAGCTTTAGTAGTTCTTAGCAAATAGTTGACTTTACCAGCGCCGAAAATGTCTCAACAATCCACTTAAATCCTGATTTTTGCCAGCCCAGTAAAACTTGGGCTCAAAATGCGTGTTTCCAGTCAACTGCATCATCTGCGTTAAAAGCCCATAAATCCTCAACTAGAGCACGGAGCAACTCGAAACTTTCCAGGTTCGCAGCAGACAGTTGACTTCATCAGCGCCGAAAATTTGTCAAAAATTCACTTAAGTTCTGATTTTTGCCAGCCGAGTAAACTTTGGGCTCAAAGTTCGTGTTTCCAGTCAACTGCGCCCTCTGCGTTAAAAGCCCATAACTCCCTAGCTAGGGCAAGGAGCAACTTGAAGCTTTCACAGTTCTTAGCAGACAGTTGACTTCACGACTTTCGAAAATTTCTCTAAAATCCACTTAAATCCTGATTTTTTCCAGCCGAGTAAACTTTGGGCTCAAAGTTCGTGTTTCCAGTCAGCTGCGCTCTCTGCTTTAAAAGTCCATAACTCCCCAACTAGGGCAAAGAGCAACTTGAAGCTTCGGCAGTTCTTAGCAACTAGTTGACTTTACCAGCGCCGAAAATGTCTCAACAGTCCACTTAAATCCAGTTTTTTTGCATCCCAGTAAAACTTGAGCTCAAAATGCGTGTTTCCAGTCAACTGCGCTCTTTGCGTTAAAAGTCCATAACTCCCCAACTAGAGCACGGAGCAACTCGAAACTTTCCAGGTTCTCAGCAGACAGTTGACTTTATCAGCGCCGAAAATTTGTCAAAAATCCACTTAAGTTCTGATTTTTTCGAGCCGAGTTTGGGCTCAAAGTTAGTGTTTCCAGTCAACTGCGCCCTCTGCGTTCAAAGCCCATAACTCCCCAGCTAGGGCAAGGAGCAACTTGAAGCTTTAGCAGTTCTTAGCAAATAGTTGGCTTTACCAGCACCGAAAATTTCTCCAAAGTCCACTTAAATCCTGATTTTTGTCAGCCGAGAAAAGTTTGGGCTTAAAATGCGTGTTTCCAGTCAACTGCGCTCTCTGCGTTAAAAGTCCATAACTCCACAACTAGGGCAAAGAGCAACTTGAAGCTTCAGCAGTTCTTAGCAAATAGTTGACTTTACCAGCGACGAAAATTTCTCAAAAGTCCACTTAAATCCTGATTTTTGCCAGCCCAGTAAAACTTGGGCTCAAAATGCGTGTTTCCAGTCAACTGCGCTCTCTGCGTTAAAAGTCCATAACTCCCCAACTAGGGCAAAGAGCAACTTGAAGCTTTAGTAGTTCTTAGCAAATAGTTGACTTTTCCAGCGCCGAAAATGTCTCAAAAGTCCACTTAAATCCTGATTTTTGCCAGCCCAGTAAAACTTGGGCTCAAAATGCGTGTTTCCAGTCAACTGCGTCCTCTGCGTTAAAAGCCCATAACTCCCCAACTAGTGCAAGGAGCGATTTGAAACTTTCTCAGTTCTTAGCAGACAGTTGACTTCACGACTTTCAAAAATTTCTCTAAAATCCACTTAAATCCTGATTTTTGTCAGCCGAGAAAAGTTTGGGCTCAAAATGCGTATTTCCAGTCAACTGTGCTCTCTGCGTTAAAAGTCCATAACTCCCCAACTAGGGCAAAGAGCAACTTGAAGCTTTAGCAGTTCTTAACAGACGTTGACTTCACGACTTTCGAAAATTTCTCTAAAATCCACTTAAATCCTGATTTTTGTCAGCCGAGAAAAGTTTGGGCTCAAAATGCGTGTTTCCAGTCAACTGCGATCTCTGCGTTAAAAGTCCATAACTCTCCAACTAGGGCAAAGAGCAACTTGAAGCTTTAGCAGTTTTTAGCAAATAGTTGACTTTACCAGCGCCGAAAATGTCTCAAAAGTCCACTTAAATCCTGATTTTTTCCAGCCCAGTAAAACTTGGGCTCAAAATGCGTGTTTCCAGTCAACTGCGTCCTCTGCGTTAAAAGCCCATAACTCCCTAGCTAGGGCAAAGAGCAACTTGAAGCTTTCACAGTTCTTAGCAAACAGTTGACTTCACGACTTTCGAAAATTTCTCTAAAATCCACTTAAATCCTGATTTTTGTCAGCCGAGTAAAGTTTGGGCTCAAAATGCGTGTTTCCAGTCAACTGCTCCCTCTGCGCTAAAAGTCCATAACTCCCCAACTAGGGCTAAGAGCAACTTGAAGTTTTAGCAGTTCTTAGCAAATAGTTGACTTTACCAGCGCCGAAAATTTCTCAAAAGTCCACTTAAATCCTGATTTTTGCCAGCCCAGTAAAACTTGGGCTCAAAATGCGTGTTTCCAGTCAACTGCGCCCTCTGCGTTAAAAGCCCATAACTCCCCAACTAAGGCAAAGAGCAACTTGAAGCTTTAGCAGTTCTTAGCAAATAGTTGACTTTACCAGCGACGAAAATGTCTCAACAGTCCACTTAAATCCTGATTTTTGCCAGCCCAGTAAAACTTGGGCTCAAAATGCGTGTTTCCAGTCAACTGCATCATCTGCGTTAAAAGCCCATAACTTGCCAACTAGAGCACAGAGTAACTCGAAACTTTCCAGGTTCTCAGCAGACAGTTGACTTTATCAGCGCCGAAAATTTGTCAAAAATTCCCATAAGTTCTGATTTTTTCCAGCCGAGTAAACTTTGGGTTCAAAGTTCGTGTTTCCAGTCAACTGCGCCCTCTGCGTTAAAAGCCCATAACTCCCTAGCTAGGGCAAGGAGCAACTTGAAGCTTTCACAGTTCTTAGCAGACAGTTGACTTCACGACTTTCGAAAATTTCTCAAAAGTCCACTTAAATCCTGATTTTTGCCAGCCGAGTAAACTTTGGGCTCAAAGTTCGTGTTTCCAGTCAACTGCGCCCTCTGCGTTAAAAGCCCATAACTCCCTAGCTAGGGCAAGGAGCAACTTGAAGCTTTAGCAGTTCTTAGCAAATAGTTGACTTTACCAGCACCGATAATTTCTCAAAAGTCCACTTAAATCCTGATTTTTGCCAGCTCAGTAAAACTTGGGCTCAAAATGCGTGTTTCCAGTCAACTGCGCCCTCTGCGTTAAAAGTCCATAACTCCCCAACTAGGGCAAAGAGCAACTTGAAGTTTTAGCAGTTCTTAGCAAATAGTTGACTTTACCAGCGCCGAAAATTTCTCAAAAGTCCACTTAAATCCTGATTTTTGCCAGCCCAGTAAAACTTGGGCTCAAAATGCGTGTTTCCAGTCAACTGCGTCCTCTGCGTTAAAAGCCCATAACTCCCCAGCTAGTGCAAGGAGCTATTTGAAACTTTCACAGTTCTTAGCAGACAGTTGACTTCACGACTTTCGAAAATTTCTCAAAAGTCCACTTAAATCCTAATTTTTGCCAGCTCAGTTAAACTTGGGCTCACAATGCGTGCTTTCAGTCAACTGCGCCCTCTGCGTTAAAAGCCCATACCTACCAATACCTACCACAAGGGAAGGAGGAACTTGAAACTTTGTCAGTTCTTAGCAAACAGTTGACTTTTCCAGCGCCGAAAATTTCTCAAAAATCCACTTAAATCCTGATTTTTGCCTGCCGAGTAAATTTTGGGCTCGTGCGTGTTTCCAGTCAACTGCGCTCTCCGTTAAAACTTTGGGAGAACTTTTAAAATAACGAAACTTTCAGAATTTCATACACAAAATTTGCTGTTTTTTATACAATCGTTCCAATTTTTCCATCTTTAATCTGCACGGCATTTTTCGTGATCACTGCCTCTTTCTCTCTTTCAGCTAAAAGAGTCACTATTAACGATTATCACGAAGCTTAAAAATTCGCCTCTCAAAACCTGAAGATGTCAGAAAACCGAAACTCTCAGCCCTCATATATAAAAGCCGTCTCTGTTCAACACAAAACTCCCCATTACTCTATCTCTCTCGGGTTAGTGACTATTGAGTTTTTTAGACAGCTTAGTAACTCTTCTATCACAACGCTGCGATATTGAAAAAAATCCTCACTCTGAACCTGAAGATGACTGCAAAGCAAAACTTTCGGAGCTGATACACAAAACCGGTCTCTGTCCAGGGCAAAAACTTCCGTTGTTCCATCTCTCTCAGCTTAATTGCAATTGAATCTAATAGACAGACAGGGTAGTGACCCTTAATCACGCTTCCAAAACTACAAAAATTCGTGACGCAAATCCTGATGATGTTATAAAAAAGAAACTTTCACCATTCATAGCCAAAGCTCGTTTCTAACCAACGCTAAAAATTTCCATGTGTCCATCTTGTTCAGTTTAATTGCAATTCACTTTTTTAGGCAGCAAAACGGCGCACTCCCAACAACTTTCGAAAAGTTTAAAAAATGGTCACTTAAAACCTGATGATGCCAGACAACCGGAACCATCAGCCCTCATATATAAAAGTCGATTCTCTTCAACTCGAAGATTCGCGTATTTTTATCTCTCTCAGTTTAGTAAAATTTGACTCGTTTATCCAGCTAGGGATTGTCGCTCTCAATAACACAAATCGGGAACATTAAAAATTCAACAATCAAACCCTGAAGATGACCGGGCAACGAAACTTGCAGCTCTCATACAGAAAAGTCGTCCCTTTCAAACGCAGAAATCCCCGTAGCTCTGCCTCTGTCGGTTGAGCGATAATTACGTATATTAGACAGTTAGAGGAGACACCCTTAACAACTCTGCAGGAATGTAAAATGCGTCACTCTTAACCTGAAAATGCCAGAAATAGGAAACTTTCAGCATTTATATACGAAACTCCGTTTATTCCAACACACAAAACTCCATCCGTCCATCTTTCGCGCTTTAGTTGCAATTGAATGGTTTAGGCCATGCTCTATCAGCAACATTCGGTGAAAGTTAACAAAAGTTTTAAAAATTTCCAACCAAAATCCTGATAATGACACAAAACCGAAACTTTCTGGGCTAATACACAACACCCGACTCTCTTAAATACAAAAGTTCGAATTGCTTTATCTGCCCCGGTTTAGAGTCAATTGAGCCTTTTGCACAGTTAAGGTAACCACCCTTAACAACACTGGTTTGTTGGTTTAAAGTTTAAAAATTCATCACTGAAAGCCTGATGATTCCAGAAGGGCGAAACTTTCTACACATATGCAGGTGATTTTTAATACAAAAAATACATATTTATAGTTACTATGATCAAATATTTAATAGTTTTGTGATTAAAAATTCACCTGCAACTTTGTTTTTAATAATTCAATTTTTGTTCCAACAATAAAAAACTTTAAAAATTTTTCGCTAAAACTATGCGTTGGGCAGAAAAACTGAAAGACACCTTTTTGCTTCTAAAATCAAAGCCGAATCCAAAAGTGATTTTTATTTTAGCAAAAAGCGGTGGCGCGACAGTTTTTTCATTTAAAATTTGCTGCTTTCTAACCGGAAAAATCCCAAATTTACTAATAAGAGGACATAAAATACAGTGTTGCCCGTTTGTTGATAACATTAAGATTAAAAAAACTATATTTTTTGTTATCAGCTAAATTTCGACACGGTTTTCTCGATAAAGCATGTTTCATGTACAACCTAAATCGCTCTTAAATTTCTATTGCCGAACTCGCAGTTAGAACACGAATGTGCATATACAGGGTGTCCACTTTTCTTTTTAATTTATTTAGTAGTTAAACGGTAAAACTTGAAGAAAAATAAACAGAAAAACCGCATAAAAGTAAGTAAAACCATTGTAGGTTATACACTTCTAAAGTAAAGTGGCCACCCTGTACACAGTGCTTTGAAAAAGTAAATTTCATCTAAACAGGCGACGTTGCCAACCATGGCAGCTTTTTTAGTAAATAGTCACCATATTTATCAAACTTTCATATTTTTCGACATAATTGCTATTTAACAAGTAACATTTACAGTCTGGCAACATCAAGATACACTCTGTATGTATCGCAACTTATTATTTAAAAAACGCATGGCAACACTGTCAAACAAATTAGATGTTAGAAAATCTTTAACATCTTGCAACGTTTAGCGCCAAACGCAAAATTTGGTAACATTGTTAAAAGATGCAAAATCTGATTCACCAAACTTCGATATGTCGGGAATTTCGTTATTGAGTTTGGTAGAGCTAATAATTTTGCAAATTTAGGAAATTTGGCAACAGTGCAAAGCACAAAAACTCAATAGCAGTATTAATTAATTCATCAACATGCCAACGGGTTTCAAAAATTTGTATCTTTTTTTGAAAATTTGGCAATAGTGCAAGGTGAAATCAAAGTGTTATCGAACCTTCGAGGCATCAGAAAGTTTACCTCCAAATGTGGCAACTTTCAAGCTTTTGAGAATATTGAAGATATCTCGCAACACTGCTTCCACATATAGCGTGTTAGTTTAATAAAAAAGCCAAATTTTTTTTCAACATCCCGATTCAGTTTATTGAGGCTAAACTTAATTGAAAACTGTTTTTAAAATTTTATAAAAATCCGAAAATATTGAACATTTGATAACAGCTGATCAAGGTATTCAATTGTAAAACTCCGATTTGTAGCGTGTAATTGTTTTTCAATTTTCGGCTTACATTGTTGCCAAAGTTAGAAAACATCTACTACTAAAGCTAGAAGTACCAAGATTTACAGCGAAAGGGAATTTGGTATTAAATAATACTTCAAACATATTTTCATATATTTACACTGTTGCCGCATTTAAAAAATATGTTGTCTTAAACTTTCAATAACTAAATTCATCTAAGATCACACTCAGTCCCTTCAATACTTACATAATGTAGCGCTCACAGTGTTGCCGAATGTTTTTCCCATATTCCAAGTAATGTTGGTCAGTGGTCAAATATGGTGAACATTTTTTGCATTGCAATTGCAGTACTTCAATTCGTTTTCAAATTTACATTATTGCCACATTTTAATTGTGGACTAAGTGTCTAGATTAAGTTGAATGAAGTTGAAATTATCAAATCAGCTTGGCATGCTGTTAAAGACATTCTCCTTTTTGCATTTTTCTTTTGTTTAGAGGTGCATTGTTGCCAAATGTATCAGAATTTCCATACTGATATAGCATTACTATACAACTAGGTCAAATTTTTGTTGTTTTGAATCGGATTGTTGCCAGATTTAGTTATATTAAACAACTTATTAATTAAAGTGCAAATTGCAAAAAAAAAACAGTGTTAGTTCAATTTGGAATTGGCCAATTGCTTCATATTGGTGTGCACTGTTACCAGCTAGCCAAAATATACAGTAGTTTGCGTAAATCTACAATAAACTTTATATTTTTGGTTTTTTCTTTCAGATTATTTCGACAAAATGGCCACCATCCTAGGTGGAATCTACGATGTTTACAGAGACTTATTGGACAACAAAAGTGGTAAGAACAACTTTTCTTACTGGTTTTTGTGGGGGAAATGTTTTCGCTCTGTAAACTTGAGAAAATGCTTTTTACAATGGCAATTTTTGCGCTTTCCAACTGTATGGTCTTCCAGATTTATCTTTCTGATACTATTTTTGTTGTGGTCTCTTGTTTACCGGCTGCAAGAGCCCACTTTGTAGTTGATTGAAGTTATCTGCTATGAATCAGGTGTCGTCCGCGCAACGAAAGCGACTCAGAAGCTAACTAAATCGCTTTTTTTGTCTGTTTCAGATCAACGAGTGAAAGGATGGTTCCTAATGAGCTCCCCATTCCCAACATTATGTATTTGTCTCACCTACGTGTACATTGTGAAGGTTCTCGGCCCCAAACTGATGGAAAACCGTAAACCATTAGAACTAAAACGGGTTCTCATCTATTACAATTTGTTCCAAGTGATTTTCAGCACGTGGCTGTTTTATGAGGTAAATTTTCCGATTAAAGTTCCAGACTGTTGAGATTTCTGGAGCTTCCTTAAAGTACAGTTGGATCGTTCGGATTCCTATGCCGCGCAGTGTTGCCAGTTACAGTCTACTAATTTCTTCTTTAAAACGCTTTTCTTTTATTTATTTCATATGTTTTTAGGCGTCAATGTCCGGATGGCTTAATCATTACAGTCTCAAGTGCCAGCCGGTCGATTATTCACTAGCCCCATTGGCTGTGAGAGTGAGTTTTGCATTGGTTTTTCAGTTTTTTATTTTTATTTTTTTTTTAATTTTTCTTCCTTCAGATGGTGCACGGTTGCTGGTGGTACTACATATCAAAATTCTCCGAGTTTTTCGACACGGTAAGTTGACTTATAGTGGACTATGGATTATAGTGAATTTACTGGTGAATTATTCGGGATTTTTATTATTAAGAATATTAGGCTCTCGCATGCGCTTTTAACAATGTGCTCACCTTATCGGAAATATATTTACCAACAACTTTTCCAAGTGATGTTTTTCGCACAAATGCGGTTTTGCATCAGTTTTCACTAATTTAAATTCATCATTCTTTCATAAGTATAGCAAAGGACGCCATGTTGTCCCCGCTGGCTGTCAATCTGTTGTCATGGTGTGACAGTTTGGGAAATTATGCGCATTTGCCAAATTTCATTTTGTTTGTACTTGATTTGTCTTTTTCCTTTAGGCACATTTTGTGTGTAATTGGATTAGTGTTGGTTAATTTCTTTAGTTTTTGTTAGATTCCTGATGCCATCATCAGGAAATTTAATAGAATTTTTAGTTAATAGTTAATAGAATAGAATAGAACTTGCGTTCGATTTTCTCGGTTGTTTCTGTAGGCCAAAGTTTAACATTTTTGTTCTCTGGAAGTAGAGGAGTAGTAATTAAGTAGAGAAATTTCTCTTTAGTGAGTTTAAAAAGTTTCGAATTTCTGCCATCATCAGACAATTTAAAGAATTTTGCAAATGTGCGTTCACTTTTGGCGTTTGTTTCTGCATGCTGAACGTTGACTTAATTTTTCGGAGGCATGATGTTTCCAAAACTCAAAATGCAGCATTAATTTCCTCAAAAACTGCTTGATTTTAGCCGGGCATTGTAAAGGAAGTTGTCTTTTAAAATGCATCAAAGTTTCGATTGTCTGTCATCATCAGGCGATTTTTCCAATTTTTGTAAAAATATTGTTTGATTTTTTGGTTGTTTTCCTATAGAACCAAATTTGACCACTTATTTTCTCAGGAAATGGAGACGTTTTAAAGTCATTTTTTGTGAGCTTACGTTTTGTTGGGCACTCACTTTTCTAAAAGTTGGAAAAGTCTCGAAGTTACGTCATCATCAGGCAATTTTATGGGATTTTTCAAAGTTAAATTCTCTAAATTCAAAGAAAAAATCTATTTTCTCGTTTGTTGCTGTACTTCCAATTTAAACATTTTTTTTCAGAAACCAGTAAATACTAAGGCCGGCGTTTCTCAGCATTTTATAGGGCAAAATCTCTTCTGTAAGCGGCACAAGTTTCGAACTTGCGTCATCGTCAGGGAGTTTAATAGAAATTTTAAAATTTGAGTTCGATTTTCTGGTTTGTTGCTGTAGGCCAAACTTTGACTTTTTTCTCAGCACCCAGTAAAGGTAAAGGCTAGCTTTTGCCAGTGTTTTATAGAGAAACTGTGCTTCTAAAAGCTATGAAACTTTAAAATTTATATAATCATCAGACAATTTTATTGAATTTTGCAAATTTTCGTTCGATTTTCCGGTTTATTTCTGCAATCCAAAGTTTGACGTTTTTTGTTTCTGAGAAACCAGTGAAGTTAAAGTCCTAGTTTTGTCAGCAGTTTTGAGATAAAAAAACTGGTTTATATGTTCCAAACGTTTCGAATGTATGGCATCATCAGGCAATTTTATGGAATTTTTTAAATGTGAGCTCGATTTTCTTGTTTATTTCTGTAGGCCAAAGTTTTTCATCTTTTTCCTAAAGAACTGTAGGAGACAAATTCTGATATTTTTCAGTATTGCATAGGGAAACCCCTTGTCGATATGTTGCAAATGTTTCGAATTTACGTCATCATCAGGCCATTTAATAGATTTTTTCAAACTTGCATTCGATTTTCTTGTTTGTTTCTGTAATCCAGTTTGAAAATTTGTTTCTCATGAAACCAGTGGAGGCAAATTTTCATCCCTGTCATCATTTTGTGGAAAAAAACCAGTTCTATCAGCTGCAGAGGTTTCGGTTTTACGCCATCATCAGGAAATTTTATAGATTCTTTAAAGTTTGATTTTGATTATCGCATTTATTTCTGTATGCCCAATTTCGACATTTTTCTTCTTAGCAGCCGGTGAACGCCAAGATTCGCTTTAATCAGCATCTTAGTCTCTTCTTTAAGTTATGAGAGTTTCGAATCTAGATCATCATCAGGCAATTTTATAGAATTTTTCAAATTGGCGGTTGAGTGTCTCGTTTGTTTCTCTACGTCAAATTTTTACAATTTTCTTCTTGTTCTTGAACTTGTGAAGGAAAGTAAAAATATTGTGCAGCATTTTTAAGAGAAATGCTTCTTTCAGATATCACAAAAGTTTCGAATGTATGTCGTCTTCAGGGAGAGTTTCATAAAATTCATCAAATTTGAGTTGAGAGCGATGAAAAACCAGTTTACTCAAAATCGCATGTTTTCCTCCACAAGTGTCCCAAAGTTTCGAAAAATGCACTCTTCAGGATTTATAGACGAAGTTTTCCTGAACAATTCGTGCTTGATTGGAAAAACTGTCCGCGAGTCCGGAACTGAAGCAGTTACAAGAAGGAAGAAGTGTTTTTTTTCAATAACTTTCTGGTCTTTTCCTGGTCGCTTCTTCGTGTTTATTGGGAACTTATTAGTATTTTTATCATATAAAACTAACGATGTGGAATTCAAATAACTGTCATTATCATTGAAATTAATTGCAAAAAATTTACAATAATTAAGAAGCAATTAATTGGTGGTAAATACTGAACAACTTTCCTTGACTGTATCGATGAAACGGCACGCATTTTCAACTATAATTAATAAATCACTCCAATAATACTCTTGCAATTTGATTATTATCGGTATTTTATGGAAAAATAACGAGCTCTAATTGCAGTGTGATAGAAAATTTCCATTATTACTTCCATTAAATAGTACTTTTATTTTTGAAAAGTCAGACGCAAATGTGAAGCCCTCTATAAATTTGCCTGATGATGACACACATTCGAGACTTTTGCTGCTTATAGAAGAGGCTTTGCTCTAGAAAATGCTGGCAAAAACAAGTTTTTGTCTTCAGTAGGTGCAGAGAAAAAAATGTCAAACTTTGGTCTACAGACGCAAAAGAGAAAATCGAACGCACGATTGGAAAATTTTGTAAAATTGCCTGATGATGATTTAAATTGGAAACTTTTGCTGCCTATAGAACAGACTTTCTTCTAGAAATTGCTGATAAAAACGAGTCTTGGCCTTTATGGGTTCCTAAGAAGAAAATGTCGAAATTGGGTCGAAAATAAATAAACGCAGAAATCAATATCAAATTTGAAAACTTCCACAAAATTTCTCGAAAAAAATTATGTCAAAGACGAGCAAATACATTCACTGCTTCATGAGAAAAAAAATTAAACTTTTGCCCACAAATACAGAAACAGACGAGAAAATTGAACGTACACTTTAAAAAATTCATTAAATTGCCTGATGATGACCGACATTCGAAACTTTTGCTGCTTGTAGAAGAAACTTTTCTCTAGAAAAATGCTCATAAATACGAATCCTTGTCTTTGCTCGCCCTGGAGCAAAAGAATGTAAACATTAGGACGACAGAAGCAAACAAGAAAATTGAACGCAAATTTGAAAAATTCCAAAAAATTACCTACGGACGACATAATTTTGAGACTTTTCTTACTTGTAGAAGAAAGTTTTCTTTAGAAAATGCTGTCAAAGGTGAGTTTTTGCCTTGAAAGATTCCTAGGCAAAATGAAGTCAAAGTTTAGCATGCAGAAACAAACGAGAAAAGTTAACGCACATATAAAAAATTCTTTTAAATTGTCTGATGATGGCATAAAATTGAAACATTTTGGCTGTCTGAAACCAAATTTTCTCTATAAATTTCAGGTAAAAAACTCTCTCTAACTTTACTCATTTCTAAGGAAATAAACACCAAATATACGCTTGGAAATATGTCAGGAAATGGAAAAACTAAATGCCAAAAAAGAAACGTTTTGCTAAATTGCCTGATAATGCCCTAGAAAATGGAAACTTTCCATATCTTAAAGCAAAGTTTCCTCTGTGGAAATCAGCTTAAAGCCACTCAGTGTCTGCAATAGCTTTTGAGTAAATTTATTTCAAGTAAACTCAGATTTGCAAAAAAAAACCCAAAATCGAACTCAAATTTAGAAAAAGTTGCCTGATGATGACATGAAGTCGAAACGTTTGCCATATATGGAATAGTCTCTGTTCTACCTAATGACAAAAAACCGATTTGTCAAGCTTCACTGGTGCTCAATGAAAAAAATTTTCAAACTTGACCCAATGAAAATACGTAAAAAATCAAAGGCAAGATTGAGAATTTTGCAAAATAGCGAACTGAAACCTAGTCGCTTTTAAAAACGAAATTTGCTTTACAAAATGCATGCAAAAGCAATTTTTCACCTTCACTAGTTTCTGAACAAATAAATTCCAAACACGGGCTTGCAAACACCATTCCGAAAAGTTTTGAAATAATCGGGAAAAAAGTTTCTGATGATGAAGTTGAATCGAAACTTTGGTCGTGCATAGCAGAGCATTTTCTCTATAAAATGCAGGAAAAAGCAACTATTTGTATGCACTAGTTATTGAGGGAATAAATGCTGAAACTTGTGCGTAGAGAAAGAGCCTAAAAAACAGAGACAATTTGAATGATTCAGGAAAAATTCCCTGATGATAATCAATCGAAACTTTCTCGGATTTTAAAACGCGCTTTTCTTGACCCAACGCAAATAAAAGCAACCACCAGACGTTGCCAATTTCAGAGAAAATTAATGTACAAATCAGGCGTACAAAAACATCACCAAAAATCGACCTCAACTTTGAAAAATTCTACAAAATTACCTGGTGATGATCAAAAATCAAAAATCTTTCCACTTGTTGTCTAGAGGTTTCTTTATAAAATTAAGTAAAAGGCAACACTGTAGCCTTTGTAATTCTGCAGGAAATAAATGGTCGAACTAGCGCATATAGAAACAAAACACCATTTTAAAAAGTTGTCCAAAAAAATGCCTCATGATGACGCAAAATCGAAACTTTTCTCAGATGTTTAAACAGGTTTTTCCCTGCAGTTTGCTGACAAGGTCAACTACTTCGTCACTTTCCTAGCTCATAAGGAAACAAATGGTGATATTTGAGCTTACAGAAATAGCTATATGAAAACAAAAGTAGGCTATATTGCCTGATGATAGCAAAGAAAATCGAAACTTTATCAATTTTTAAACAATAATTTCTTCTACAAAAACGACTTTCAACATTCACTAGTCTCATACAAAATCAATATAAACTTGTAAATTTTGCCGAAGTCAAAAAGAGTTGCCTGAGGACGACTGAAGGTCGAAACTCTCGCCAACAACTTTTACGCAAAAAATATAGGCAAAAATGAGTGCACTGCATAATCAAACTTTGCTTTATTGAAAGTTACCAAATTTCCTGATAATCGCACAAAAAAAGAAACTTGTCCGACAAGAAGAGAGGTAATCTACTTTGATAAATCGATTGCGGCCAAACAAAAAGAGATGGAAAGTTAGGCGTGATGCATTGGAAAGAGCGCAACATTCTCTTAAGAGTGTGAAAGTTTCTTTGCAACGCCACCCTCAGGGTTTAGTGGAGAATTTTTAAAAACTGAGGACATCGCATCAAACGCACGTAGTGTAAGCCGACTTTAGCAGTTGCTTTAAAAAAAAATTAAAATCTGAAGACAAGCAATTCCAAAACGAGCTCTAATTGCAGTGTGATAGAAAATTTCCATTATTACTTCCATTAAATAGTACTTTTATTTTTGAAAAGTCAGACGCAAATGTGAAGCCCTCTATAAATTTGCCTGATGATGACACACATTCGAGACTTTTGCTGCTTATAGAAGAGGCTTTGCTCTAGAAAATGCTGGCAAAAACAAGTTTTTGTCTTCAGTAGGTGCAGAGAAAAAAATGTCAAACTTTGGTCTACAGACGCAAAAGAGAAAATCGAACGCACGATTGGAAAATTTTGTAAAATTGCCGGATGATGATTTAAATTGGAAACTTTTGCTGCCTATAGAACAGACTTTCTTCTAGAAATTGCTGATAAAAACGAGTCTTGGCCTTTATGGGTTCCTAAGAAGAAAATGTCGAAATTGGGTCGAAAATAAATAAACGCAGAAATCAATATCAAATTTGAAAACTTCCACAAAATTTCTCGAAAAAAATTATGTCAAAGACGAGCAAATACATTCACTGCTTCATGAGAAAAAAAATTAAACTTTTGCCCACAAATACAGAAACAGACGAGAAAATTGAACGTACACTTTAAAAAATTCATTAAATTGCCTGATGATGACCGACATTCGAAACTTTTGCTGCTTGTAGAAGAAACTTTTCTCTAGAAAAATGCTCATAAATACGAATCCTTGTCTTTGCTCGCCCTGGAGCAAAAGAATGTAAACATTTGGACGACAGAAGCAAACGAGAAAATTGAACGCAAATTTGAAAAAAATTCAAAAAATTACCTGCAGACGACATAAATTTGAGACTTTTCTTACTTATAGAAGAAAGTTTTCTCTAGAAAATGCCGTCAAAGGTGAGCTTTTGCCTTGAAAAATTCCCAAGCAAAACGAAGTCAAAGTTTAGCATGCAGAAACAACCGAGAAAATTTAACGCACATATAAAAAAATATTTTAAATTGTCTGATGATGGCAGAAAATTGAAACATTTTCGCTGTCTGAAACCAAATTTTCTCTATAAATTGCAGGTAAAAACTCTCTCTAACATTACTCATTTCTAAGGAAATAAACACCAAATATACACTTGCAAGATTTTAGAAAATTCTTCTAATTTGTCTGATGATGACGCCAAAACGAAACTTTTTCAATGTATAGTGCCTCATAATAAGGCTACCTTTATAATAAAGTGAAACTCAACTCTTTAACTCCACTGGTTCCTGAGGAAATACATGGTTAAGATTGGGTTCAAGGAAACAGCTTAAAAACACAACATTACTTTGACCGATTTGTGCAAAATTGCCTGATGATGACAAAAAATTGCAACTTTCTCGGTTTTTAAAACAAAACTCCTTCAAAAAAAATACAAGAAAAGGCAACTCTCCACGTTCACTGGTTTCTGAGGAAAAACATATAAAAGTTACACTTGCAAAATGAACATCAAAAATCGGACGTTAATTTGAAAATTTTCCCAAAATTTCCTGATGACGATGAAAAAACTGAAACTTTTCCAACATCTACGATAAGGATTTCTTAAAAATTCAGAAGAGACATTAGCATCGCTTGTGCCAGAGGAAATATGTCAGGAAATGGAAAAAAATAACTACCAAAAAAGAAACGTTTTGCGAAATTGCCTGATAAGGCCCTAGAAAATGAAAACTTTTCCATATTTTAAAGCAAAGCTTCCTCTGTGGAAATCAGCTTAAAGCCACTCAGTGTCTGCAATAGCTTTTGAGTAAATTTATTTTAAGTAAACTCAGATTTGCAAAAAAAAAAACCCAAAATCGAACTCAAATTTAGAAAAAGTTGCCTGATGATGACATGAAATCGAAACGTTTGCCATATATGGAATAGTCTCTGTTCTACCTAATGACAAAAAACCGATTTGTCAAGCTTCACTGGTGCTCAATGAAAAAAAATTTCAAACTTGACCCAATGAAAATACGTAAAAAACCAAAGGCAAGTTTGAGAATTTTGCAAAATTGCCTGATGATGACAGCGAACTGAAACCTAGTCGCTTTTAAAAACGAAATTTGCTTTACAAAATGCTTGCAAATTTTCAAACTTGACCCAATGAAAATACGTAAAAAATCAAAGGCAAGTTTGAGAATTTTGCAAAATTGCCTGATGATGACAGCGAACTGAAACCTAGCCGCTTTTAAAAACGAAATTTGCTTTACAAAATGCATGCAAAAGCAATTTTTCACCTTCACTAGTTTCTGAACAAATAAATTCCAAACTCGGGCTTGCAAACACCATTCCGAAAAGTTTTGAAATAATCGGGAAAAAAGTTTCTGATGATGAAGTTCAATCGAAGCTTTGGTCGTGCATAGCAGAGGATTTTCTCTATAAAATGCAGAAAAAGCAACTATTTGTATGCACTAGTTATTGAGGGAATAAATGCTGAAACTTGTGCGTATAGAAAGAGACTAAAAAAACAGAGACAATTTGAATGATTCAGGAAAAATTCCCTGATGATAATCAATCGAAACTTTCTCGGATTTTAAAACGCGCTTTTCGTGACCCAACACAAATAAAAGCAACCACCAGACGTTGCCAATTTCAGAGAAAATTAATGTACAAATCAGGCGTACAAAAACATCACCAAAAATCGACCTCAAGTTTGAAAAATTCTACAAAATTACCTGGTGATGACCAAAAATCAAAAATCTTTCCACTTGTTGTATAGAGGTTTCTTTATAAAATTAAGTAAAAGGCAACACTGTAGCCTTTGTAATTCTGCAGGAAATAAATGGTCGAACTAGCGCATATAGAAACAAAACACCATTTTAAAAAGTTGTCCAAAAAAATGCCTCATGATGACGCAAAATCGAAACTTTTCTCAGATGTTAAACAGGTTTTTCTATGCAGTTTGCTGATAAGGTCAACTACTTCGTCTCTTTACTAGCTCATAAGGAAACAAATGGTGATATTTGAGCTTACAGAAATAGCTATATGAAAACAAAAGTAGGCTATATTGCCTGATGATAGCAAAAGAAAATCGAAACTTTATCAATTTTTAAACAATAATTTCTTCTACAAAAACGACTTTCAACATTCACTAGTCTCATACAAAATCAATATAAACTTGCAAATTTTGCCCAAGTCAAACAAAGTTGCCTGAGGACGACTGAAGGTCGAAACTCTCGCCAACAACTTTTACGCAAAAAATAAAGGCAAAAATGAGTGCACTGCATAATCAAACTTTGCTTTATTGAAAGTTACCAAATTTCCTGATAATCGCACAAAAAAAGAAACTTGTCCGACAAGAAGAGAGGTAATCTACTTTGATAAATCGATTGCGGCCAAACAAAAAGAGATGGAAAGTTAGGCGTGATGCATTGGAAAGAGCGCAACATTCTCTTAAGAGTGTGAGTTTCTTTGCAACGCCACCCTCAGGGTTTTTTTTTTCAAATTTTCATCCCTGTCATCATTTTGCGGGAAAAAAAACCAGTTCTATCAGCTGCAGAGGTTTCAGTTTTACGCCATCACCAGGAAATTTTATAGATTCTTTAAAGTTTGATTTTGATTATCGCGTTTATTTCTGTATGCCCAATTTCGACATTTTTCTTCTTAGCAGTCGGTGAACGCCAAGATTCGCTTTAATCAGCATTTTAGTCTCTTCTTTAAGTTATGAAAGTTTCGAATCTACTTCATCATCAGGCAATTTTATAGAATTTTTCAAATCGGCGGTTGAGTGTCTCGTTTGTTTCTCTACGTCAAATTTTTACAATTTTCTTCTTGTTCTTGAACTTGTGAAGGAAAGTAAAAATATTGTGCAGCATTTTTAAGAGAAATGCTTCTTTCAGATGTCACAAAATTTCGAATTTACGTCATCTTCAGGGAGAGTTTCATAAAATTCATCAAATTTGAGTTGAGAGCGATGAAAAACCAGTTTACTCAAAATCGCATGTTTTCCTCCACAAGTATCCCAAAGTTTCGAAAAATGCACTCTTCAGGATTAATAGACGAAGTTTTCCTGAACAATTCGTGCTTGATTGCAAAAACTGTCCGCGAGTCCGGAACTGAAGCAGTTACAAGAAGGAAGAAGTGTTTTTTTTCAATAACTTTCTGGTCTTCTCCTGGTCGCTTCGTCGTGTTTATTGGGAATTATTAGTATTTTTATCATATAAAACTAACGATGTGGAATTCAACTAATTGTCATTATCATTGAAATTAATTGCAAAAAATTAACAATAATTAAGAAGCAATTAATTGGTGGTAAATACTGAACAACTTTCCTTGACTGTATCGATGAAACGGCACGCATTTTCAACTATAATTAATAAATCACTCCTATAATACTCTTGCAATTTGATTATTATCGGTATTTTATGGAAAAATAACGAGCTCTAATTGCAGTGTGATAGAAAATTTCCATTATTACTTCCATTAAATAGTACTTTTATTTTTGAAAAGTCAGACGCAAATGTGAAGCCCTCTATAAATTTGCCTGATGATGACGTACATTCGAGACTTTTGCTGCTTATAGAAGAGGCTTTGCTCTAGAAAATGCTGGCAAAAACAAGTTTTTGTCTTCAGTAGGTGCTGAGAAAAAAATGTCAAACTTTGGTCTACAGACGCAAAAGAGAAAATCGAACGCACGATTGGAAAATTTTGAAAAATTGCCTGATGATGATTTAAATTGGAAACTTTTGCTGCCTATAGAACAGACTTTCTTCTAGAAATTGCTGATAAAAACGAGTCTTGGCCTTTATGGGTTCCTAAGAAGAAAATGTCGAAATTGGGTAGAAAATAAATAAACGAAGAAATCAATATCAAATTTGAAAACTTCCACAAAATTTCTCGAAAAAAATTATGTCAAAGACGAGCAAAAAACTTTTGCCCCCAAATACAGAAACAGACGAGAAAATTGAACGTACACTTTAAAAAATTCATTAAATTGCCTGATGATGACCGACATTCGAAACTTTTGCTGCTTGTAGAAGAAACTTTTCTCTAGAAAAATGCTCATAAATACGAATCCTTGTCTTTGCTCGCCCTGGAGCAAAAGAATGTAAACATTTGGACGACAGAAGCAAACAAGAAAATTGAACGCAAATTTGAAAAATTCCAAAAAATTACCTACGGACGACATAATTTTGAGACTTTTCTTACTTGTAGAAGAAAGTTTTCTTTAGAAAATGCTGTCAAAGGTGAGTTTTTGCCTTGAAAGATTCCTAGGCAAAATGAAGTCAAAGTTTAGCATGCAGAAACAAACGAGAAAAGTTAACGCACATATAAAAAATTCTTTTAAATTGTCTGATGATGGCATAAAATTGAAACATTTTGGCTGTCTGAAACCAAATTTTCTCTATAAATTTCAGGTAAAAAACTCTCTCTAACTTTACTCATTTCTAAGGAAATAAACACCAAATATACGCTTGGAAATATGTCAGGAAATGGAAAAACTAAATGCCAAAAAAGAAACGTTTTGCTAAATTGCCTGATAATGCCCTAGAAAATGGAAAACTTTCCATATCTTAAAGCAAAGTTTCCTCTGTGGAAATCAGCTTAAAGCCACTCAGTGTCTGCAATAGCTTTTGAGTAAATTTATTTCAAGTAAACTCAGATTTGCAAAAAAAAACCCAAAATCGAACTCAAATTTAGAAAAAGTTGCCTGATGATGACATGAAGTCGAAACGTTTGCCATATATGGAATAGTCTCTGTTCTACCTAATGACAAAAAACCGATTTGTCAAGCTTCACTGGTGCTCAATGAAAAAAATTTTCAAACTTGACCCAATGAAAATACGTAAAAAACCAAAGGCAAGATTGAGAATTTTGCAAAATTGCCTGATGATGACAGCGAACTGAAACCTAGTCGCTTTTAAAAACGAAATTTGCTTTACAAAATGCATGCAAAAGCAATTTTTCACCTTCACTAGTTTCTGAACAAATAAATTCCAAACACGGGCTTGCAAACACCATTCCGAAAAGTTTTGAAATAATCGGGAAAAAAGTTTCTGATGATGAAGTTGAATCGAAACTTTGCTCGTGCATAGCAGAGGATTTTCTCTATAAAATGCAGGAAAAAGCAACTATTTGTATGCACTAGTTATTGAGGGAATAAATGCTGAAACTTGTGCGTAGAGAAAGAGCCTAAAAAACAGAGACAATTTGAATGATTCAGGAAAAATTCCCTGATGATAATCAATCGAAACTTTCTCGGATTTTAAAACGCGCTTTTCGTGACCCAACGCAAATAAAAGCAACCACCAGACGTTGCCAATTTCAGAGAAAATTAATGTACAAATCAGGCGTACAAAAACATCACCAAAAATCGACCTCAACTTTGAAAAATTCTACAAAATTACCTGGTGATGATCAAAAATCAAAAATCTTTCCACTTGTTGTATAGAGGTTTCTTTATAAAATTAAGTAAAAGGCAACACTGTAGCCTTTGTAATTCTGCAGGAAATAAATGGTCGAACTAGCGCATATAGAAACAAAACACCATTTTAAAAAGTTGTCCAAAAAAATGCCTCATGATGACGCAAAATCGAAACTTTTCTCAGATGTTAAACAGGTTTTTCTATGCAGTTTGCTGATAAGGTCAACTACTTCGTCTCTTTACTAGCTCATAAGGAAACAAATGGTGATATTTGAGCTTACAGAAATAGCTATATGAAAACAAAAGTAGGCAAAAAAAATCGAAACTTTATCAATTTTTAAACAATAATTTCTTCTACAAAAACGACTTTCAACATTCACTAGTCTCATACAAAATCAATATAAACTTGCAAATTTTGCCCAAGTCAAACAAAGTTGCCTGAGGACGACTGAAGGTCGAAACTCTCGCCAACAACTTTTACGCAAAAAATCTAGGCAAAAATGAGTGCACTGCATAATCAAACTTTGCTTTATTGAAAGTTACCAAATTTCCTGATAATCGCACAAAAAAAGAAACTTGTCCGACAAGAAGAGAGGTAATCTACTTTGATAAATCGATTGCGGCCAAGCAAAAAGAGATGGAAAGTTAGGCGTGATGCATTGGAAAGAGCGCAACATTCTCTTAAGAGTGTGAAAGTTTCTTTGCAACGCCACCCTCAGGGTTTAGTGGAGAATTTTTAAAAACTGAGGACATCGCATCAAACGCACGTAGTGTAAGCCGACTTTAGCAGTTGCTTTAAAAAAAATTAAAATCTGAAGACAAGCAATTCCAAAACTCTTAAAGTTGGCATTTTAGCCCAAAATTCAAATTCTAATAAAAAGTGTGCCTCAGACCAACACTCAATAAAGGTCCAAATAACCTTTAAAAATATACGATTATCACTACCTACTTACCATAACAGCGCATAGTTGAAGACACTGACTGTTGCTCCATCTGGCAACTGACCGCACCACTAACATAGAAATGAACCTTTTTGCAGTTCTTCTTCGTGATGCGGAAAAAGTTCGACCACGTTTCGACCCTTCACGTGATCCATCACGGCATCATGCCAATGTCCGTATGGTTTGGGGTGAAATTCACGCCGGGCGGCCATTCGACATTCTTCGGATTCCTCAACACATTCGTTCACGTTGTCATGTATTCGTACTATTTGGTGGCCGCTTTAGGCGAGCGCTACCATCGCTACCTGTGGTGGAAAAAGTACCTAACAGCCATCCAAATGGTAAGTTTGTGCCCCTCTTTAACGGCAGACGTTTCTCTTGACTGTTTCGCGTTGTCCGTCTTCAGGTGCAGTTCGTGTTGGTGATGGCGCACGCATTCCAACTGCTCTTCATCGACTGCGACTACCCGAAAGCTTTCGTCTGGTTCATCGGAATGCATGCGCTGATGTTCTACTTCCTCTTCTCTAAGTTTTACAAGCAAACCTACAAGCAGTCCAAGCAACTGAAGAACCAAAATGGCGTTAAAGTACTTACCTTACTTTTTACGCACTAGAACTGTTTCCTTCACGTTTTGATTGTTTTAGGTGGGTGAAAAGCAGCCGGGGACAAAGTTCGGCAACTTCGCGATTTGCTTTGCCGGCCAGAGCGAGCTGTACGACGACCACGCCCCCACCAAGCAACTGCGCAACTCCTACACGACGTCACGGCTCAAAAACCGCGCTTACGTCGATCGAAACGACGATTGATTCGCATCGAGCGTGCGCCTTTTAAACAATTGCCTGCATTGGCAGGATTTGTGTTCTTGACAAATTGTGGACAGTTTATCGAGTAGCGCACATCACTTTAACAGGTGTTTTTTCGTGGACGGGAACGTGGCTACAGTGTTCTTTGTTACCAACCCCAACCACGTTCCCAGACAGTTTTTTTTTTGTAAATATCGTATTTTTTTAGTAAGTTTTGGTACAAACTGTGTATGGAATGGACATAAATAAAGGTTATTAAAAAAATCCAAAATCTAAAAAAACACATCAACTAAATTTTATTTTTTTCGCGAAAACCAAGTGAAAAACAGAAAAATACTGAAATCTATTGCAAACGCTTTGGAGGGCGGTTTGATAAAGTGGGATCGACTGGGGGTCTGCCACGCCCTGTGGCTCCCGTCCCACGACGGCCGCGCCCTCTTTTGATACCCTCGTGCGATGAATCGCCCGTCTGAAAATGCTCGTCAGTCATTTGGAACTGACAGGATAAATGTCAACAGTTGTTAAACGGCTTTTAAAGCTGCGCACGCATGCGGTGGGCAGTCGCGCACAATCCTAGTCAGGCAAAAAATGTGCAAAGTTGGAAGCCAGTTGCAAACCAGCAAGCTCGGATTATTTAGAGGCCGCTTAACACATGCGTGCGTAGTATATCTTCGTAGTAATTAGGGATTTACTAACCTCATTGGGGTAATTTTCCTTTTCATCACCCGCCGGTCCATCTTCACTAAGAACTTCCTTCGTTTGCTTCTGGCGCTGTTGCTGTTTGCTGTTGCTCTGTTTCGAGCGAGAGGCATGATGACTAGGGGAGGCTTGAGTGATAACCCGCACCTGTGCCAAAGTTTTAAAAAAATGTATATTTCTAGTTGTACAAAAAACTGTACAAACATACCACGTTGCCTACAGCCTTGGTGCGTCCCTCGCGGAACACCATTCGCTGACCAGCCGTTACGTATTCCGGATGTTTGATGAACCGGAAGTGAATCAGCGCCTTGTCACCAGTGCGCAAACACTCTTTCGACATGGAAATTATGCTGGCTGTCTGTCTAATGCTGCCGCAATGTACTGAAAACAAGTGTGAAATTAGCAACTCATGCAGCGTTGTGAAATTAGCTGCGATGATTTGACCAGGCTGCATGGCCCTGCTGGTCATTTCATTTCTGCCAGAGAGCGGCGGAAACTCGGTCGGGCTCGGTATGGGCTGCCTAGTCCTGTTGGCTTCTGGGTGGGGGATCGGGCCTGCGGCTCGGAAGGTCTGGACGGAAGTGGTGCCGCCACGAACTGCCTTTGCGGTTTTTCAACCGGACGTTGGGCCAGTTTGTAAACGTATACTGGGCATGCTGCATCAAAGCTCCGGTGGGGACCAGTGCAATTGGCGCATTTTAGCGCCGATCCCGGCGGGCACGATGTTATTTCGTGGGGGCCCGCACACTTGGAGCACTTGAAGTGTTTGTTGCAGTTGCCCAATACGTGTCCCCAACCCTGGCATCGGCGGCACTGCGTCAGGGTTCGTTGGTTCTTCCTGGTTTCCCAGGAGACCCTGACATCACGGATCACTTTGCCGGTGGTGGCGAGTTTCCGCAAGATGACCGAATCGTCGGTGACAACCAGGTACAGGGGCCTAAACTGGGTCTTCATTCGAAAGACGCTTTTTACCGAAAACCCCTTTTCCTCGAGGTCCACCTTGATGTGGGGAGTCTCCACGTTGCCCCCTTAACACAAACGCGAGTGTTCGCTGGTTTGCGGGTGCGTAGGTGTGGAACTGGCTGCTTTCTGCTGCCAGTGACCGTTTGACCGCCGCCCAGTCTAATATGCAGCTGCAGTACACTATCAGCGACGCTTTCGTGTATTTTAAAGTGAATGGCTTATTTGTTATTGATTTTAGGCCATTCACTAGCGCGCTGTGACTACTGGGCTTTCCCACGATGACGATTGGAGGCGGTTTTTCGGTTTTCTTCGCCGCTTTGTTGAGCGAATCAGCCGCTTTGGCAGCCAGTTCCTCATGCATTGTTTGGGTCCCGCTGGTGGAGGGTTGAGGCTCAATCTCCAAGGGGTCAGTTGCCGGTTGGATTGGCGAAAAGCGGTTTTCCGTTGTTATTGCGGGGTTTGCCGGTGTGGTCAACAGTATGCTCCACGGCACCGTTTTCCGTGGCACCATAAAGGCCTCACCGCTGTGACCCGACTTGTCATCGGCCACTGTTTGGCGCAGGGCTGAGTCTTTTTCAGCCATAGTAACAGATCCTCGCTTTTCTTTATTCTGCTGGTAGTTCGTGGCTCGCTGTGATTGGCGCTGTGACTGGCGAGCGAACTTAGAGACGACAATGAGATTACGAACTCATTGTCGTCTTCGTCGGCGGATTCTAAAATGTCTATGGATTCCGCCACAACGGAGAACACTTGTACTGTTAATAGTGTGTCGCAAAAAAACGCACAAGAAAATATCGCACGCAAACTGTGGTCAACAATCCGAGAGCACGAGAAACAATTTTTCGCACAAGCGGATCGTACCACGGCTAGTTGAAGACTAAAAAAAAAAACTTGTACAAAATCTCTAAAATGCCTTCAACAATGTACAATTGATGTTCCAAACTTGTTAAGAGTTGTACAATTGTTTAAAAATGGCAACCCTGACGAAACAAAATGGAGAGGTAAAGAAGTTTTTGAAGTAAAAAGCGGTGGTGTTTAAATTTACGTAAAAATTCCACTATAGACACTTAAAACTGACCCAAAATTGAACAACACACGGCAAATGTAAAACAAAAACTGTAACAACGTAGTTGTCATAGTAGTTATACCGGCCAACCCTGCCGGTATGACATCACTCGCGAGTAACTGTATTCACTGCATTTGTGGGCAAAAAAATTTAAAATAACATTTTATATTTAAAAAAGACTCACCCATCGCCTGATAACGTGAACTAATCGTAGTCGGATGATGCAAAACGAGAATCTCGCCCTCAAACTCCCAACAGGATTGCGGATTCAATGTGGGCGAAACCATCACCATTCCCTTCCGGATCTGCGATCTTTTCACCTAAAAAATTCACTAGACTAAATAATTGTACAAATTTCTTAACCCATCTACATGCGTACCTTTTTAAGGGCAAAACTGGCCGTTTGACCTGCGCGCACTTCTTTAACCGGCATCCGCTTCCGGTGGATACTTTTGACAGCGATTGGCACGAATCGACCGAGCGGATCCGGTCCCAACATCAAAATGTCATTGAGACGAATTACGCCTTTAAGGGTCGTACCGGAAACGACTGTGCCCACCCCCTATGTACAAAAAATAAAGAAGAAAAATTAGGTTAGATTAATTTTAGAAAATTAATGAACTAAAAAAAAAGACAACGGCTTACCGGCACCGAGTAAGTGTCATCGATCTGAAACTCCGCAGGTTCATTTTCCTGATACTCCATCTTGGTGGTAAGCAGGTTGAGGAACATTTTCAGCATTGGCAAATTTTCGCCTGTCACATTTGACACTTGGAAAATTGGACATAACCTGGAAATGATGGAAAATGAGAAACATTTTCGGGAAATGTTGCAGAAATCGTACCGTTCAGAGACGAAATTTGTCGCACTCAACACTACGTCATCGTGCGTCTTGACCATAACGGGCACTTTTCGACATCCGGGCGATTTGAGGATGCGCACCAGCATTTTGAGGTTATCTTGAAGCACATTGGCTGGGCACATGTCAATTTTCGTGACGACAACAAAAACCGGTACTGACAAGGCCAGAGCCAAACCCAAGTGTTCTTTAGTCATGCCGATTATTCCAGCGTTGGCCCCGACCTGATTTAAAAAATGAAGTTTACCCACTGAGGATGTCCGCTCTTCGAGTGGACGAAACGTTTCGTCAAACCAAAAATTCCCGAGACTCACCATGAGCATTCCAAAGTCGGGCGCATGCCCAGTCATGCCAAAAACAGTCGTTTTCAGATATCGCTCATGTCCGGCCAGGTCAATGAAAGTGATCACTTTCGAGCTTTTTTCGCAAATTTTCACCCAGTCGAGCGCGCCATGTTCCGGCTTGTTCACCACATTGCCTGCAATCAATCCAGATTATACTAACAGGGTGATTTTAAAAAGTTTTAACTTAAGAATTTAAAAAGTAGTGTAATGGAGCTGTTGCCAACTGGTCAATAAAAACTGCAAACCCCATACTTTATCACTAACCTTCGCCATCAAATCCGAGAATGTCATTTCCCACTGAACTGGTTCGGCCGGATTCCATTTCATGTTTGTGCCGAAAAAGTTTTAGCCGAGCGGTACCACGCCCATTGTCAAGATCGCCATGCGTCAACACGCCCAATAAGGTGGATTTGCCTGCGTCAACGTTTCCCACCACTGCCACTCGAATCTCCAAGAAATCTGCAATTTGAACAAAGTTTCTGGATATCTCAGATATTCGGATAGAAATTGCAACACTGTGACATGTAAAAAAATGCCAAAAATATGGTTTACTTTCACCAAAACTAAACACAATAAACAACAATATTTTAACTACAGTTTAATGTACTATTTTTCAGTTTAAAACTTCAACTGCATAACTATTTGTACAACAAAAAAAATTCCAGACGCAGGACGTTTTATGGAAGACATTTTTAATTAATTAAAATAATTCATCAATCGATTCAAAGTGCTTTGAAACGTTGCCCAATTGACACTTCAAATGTTTGTGCCTTTTTTTTAATACAATTTATTGCAAAGAGCAACCCTGAATAATTGGAAGTCCAAAGTCGAAATCCGTTCAAACTGCAATTGTACAAAGTATACCGATAGATTTTGACAAATTGTACAAAATTGAAACTGACTGAAAAAATTGTACAATCAACTGAAAATTCCTACCCTAAATGTACAAAGTGAAACTTAACAGGAAAGGTTGTACTGAAGTGATCCCAATAAATAATATACAGTACAAGTGACAGTTCAAAAGTGTCAATTATACTGGCATGTTTCTCAAATTGTACAACTTTAAACCATTCTCACCTTGTACATTTTTGCTTGTCCAAGGTTGTCATTTTCAGTAACTTGTACAACTAAAGAAGTCTTAAACCAAACATTATTTCCGGACATTTAATTAGGGATACTTTCCATTGCAAAGTTCAGTATCGATGGAAAATTTAAATTTGTACAATTTTGATTTTGACCAAACTAACGATACACATTTTGTGTACAATAATGTTACAGTGAATAACATAATTGTACAATGTTGAAATTTATTTCCTCAACATGTAGTTTGACAGGCCTGAAGAACGCAAACTTTTACAGAAATGTTTATAAAATAATAAAAAAACTCGATTTAAACATTCTAGTGTCTCCTCAACTCGCATTTCTGCGTTAAATTCAAATGCATAACCACTCACCTGATTGGTCCAGGACACGTCTAATTAAATACTGGACGACCAATCCGCGATTTTCCTTCCGTTCGCGCAGTCGTACGCATGAGCAGTTTAGATTGTCAGCCAGTGAATGTAAAGTGGCTGCAGCCGCTTCAAGTTCATCCTCCAATAAACCGCTTTCGCTTCCATCTTCAGATGCTCCAATCTAAAAACAAGCAAATTGATCGAAAACAGGATTGAAAATTAAAAGAAAAACGTTAAATCTGTCACAAAGCCGATTTCCATAAGTCAAAAATCTGGGTAATTTGTCAAAAAACGTCATCAAAACCTATTCGAAAGTGTCAAAGTGGACTGCTCCTATGACAACCACATCAATACTAACACGATATAGCTGACGGTGACTGATAATGATGTGTCAAGTTGACGTTTAAGTCATCTCTGTCAATATAGGAAGCTAAAAATCTGCTTTGATTTAAAATTCAAAATTTGACACAAGAGAAGAGCGATTGATTGCGCTGCTAAAGTAAAACGCTTACATTTCTGAGTTAAAAACTCATTGTAATCCAGCGGTTTCTCAGAAAATTGGATCAAATTGATGGTTTAAGATTGAAAATTGTCAAAACGTCATAATTACAGATGTCAAATGTCAATCAATTGTGTCATTTAACATCAAATAAACGTAGTTAAACCTGTTGTCAATGTCAAATGATTGATAAATCAGGCTGACCTCTATAATAACCTCTCCACGTCCTTCTCCCAATTGCTGTTTGAGTCGCTTGGTTAATAGAGTGTACTGTTCGCTAGAGGGCGCCACCAGGACGTCACGTCCAAGAATTTTGTCGAATTCGCACGATTTCGGTTCGTGTTTTTCCACGAACGAGCTCAGGGATTCCGCCATTGTGATTTCGCAAATGGGTTCATTCCATTACGTTTTACATCCAAAGCGGGGTTTTCAATGGTTTCTACGCTTTTGTTTTTGCGGGGCTCATGTCTGGTTGGTCGAAAATCGATCTACAAAAAACTACATATAAAAATATTTAAATAAAACAGTTTAAATGCTTAAAGTTTTGATCAGTTTTTTTTATTGAATTCATTAAACAATGAAAAAATGCATAATAAAAGTGTGGAAAAAGTAAAAAACTAAAAAATGCTACATAATTGCTTTTCCAATATAAAAAATAGTTCTATTAAAAGGAAAATGTGCAAACACACACTTGATCCAACGGTAAAAAAATGACAGGATAACACAACAATTTACAAACTCTGTTGAGAGGAATTAAATCTCAAAACCTTAAAAAAACCTAGAAGAATAATCATATTTCTGTTAAAAATAGACACATCGAGAAATAAGTAAAAAAAGGCAGACTAATAATAAAAAAAAAATTTTAATGGATAAAGCAACAAAATATTTTTCAAATAGATAAGAAAAATATTTTTTTTAAAAGAAGAAACAGTTTTTTATTAGTTTAGCATGAATAATAAGAAGAAAACATTCAAGAGTTTATTCATTTTTGCTTCTATCGTTTTTGAGGTTATAAATATCGGGTTAAACCTACTAAACTAAAGACAGTTTTCAAAACTCTCTATCGAAAAGCGTCTATTCAAATATTGTTAACATTCTCGGAAATATTGAAGCTCAAAACTTGCGAACTATTTAAATATTGAGAATTTGACTTCTATTTCTTTAAAGGTTAGGAACTTATAAAAATATCCGTTAAAGAAAATGGAGCTTTTGAGACGCTCTATCAAAAAAGTTATCATGATTATTCAGATCGGTTTAACCGTTTTCGAGATATGAGCTCACAAACTTTGACTGTTGTTAATATTTGACAGTGGCAGACTTTTGAGGTTTCCTTCTATCTTTTTATAGGTTAAAATTTTCTGATAAAGACCCAATTCTTATTGATAGTTTTTGAGACTCTCTATAGAAAACATTCTATTGCTTATAGAGATATTTTCAACAGTTTACGGAATTTAGAAGCTTGAACTTTAAAAGCTCTTTAAAATTTGAAAATTTCACTATTCGATATTTTTAAAGGTTAGGAATTAATTTTTAAAGGTTAAAAAAGTGTACTAATGCAAAAGAAATATCTCGAGACGCGCCATAGAAACAGACACTGAAATAAATCACTTTTTCAATTGAATACAAACCAGTTCAGTTCATGAATTGTTTGGCATTAAAATGAACTGAAACTGGGTCGTACTTTCGTTTTTACATCAACCAGATCGTGCATTTCTCGATTGTCTCATTCACTTTCAACTGATTTTTTTGTTGAAAACCCAAAAACGTTTTCATTTAGTAACAAACAGTGGGAAATAATCGCGTTTTCTGGGGGTAAATCTTCGCAACTGCGTTCCCGAATTTGAATGTTTTGCAATATTTTCTTTATGATCAGACAGTGGAAAAAATTTTCTTTAAAAGACAATGGAGGCTGTTTGGAACGAAATCGGATTGTAAAATCTGCATATGGCAGGCCTGTTGGGTTTTCGAGATTTCCAGTGTTGAAGTGGAGGCTGGAACAATACAAGTGAAGAGAGAAAATATCTAATTTTTCCTTAAGTTGGGTAGATAGAGCAATTGGGGTGGCATGTCTGGAAAGGACATGGTTGGCTTTGCTCGTGCGGAAAGTTTCGAAAAAATCCCTCTTCAGGTTCAAGTTGAATACATTTTTGAAAATTTGCTCTTGCACCATGAAGAGGCAAAGTGAAAACACTCCATTATAACGGTATAAAAACGCAAAACAACTTTTATCGATCTTTTAGAGCATTTATTGCTGTCTTCGTGTTTAAAATTTCCGCAAAAACCATATAAATCGAGTGACTTGGCAACATGGAAACTGGCAAAACTGTGCGATATGGACGCAGTATAAAAGTTAATTTCACGGTTTTCTAGTGTTGCGGTGCGGTAAAGAAGCGGCGGATGATTTTTATCTCTGAACTGAACCTGATGATGAAGCTTTTCGAAACTTTGCCCGCTTATAGTGGAACACAGTATGGTGTGGAAAAACCAAGTTTACATTTACAATGGGTGTATTTAAGTTTCGAAAACTGTCATCTTCAGTAACAATTCAGAGAGATCTCCACAATTCACTTCAAATACAACTTTGGAAACTTTTTTCTACTTGAAACAAATCTTACGTTTCGAACTAAACTCACTCTTCAGGAACAACCACAAATCGAGCTTTAATTAGTTGGGATTTTTAAGCAATTAACCCATAATTATTATGAACAAATCCAGATTTTAGATGGAAAAATGCACATTGCTACGTTCGCAAGTTTCAACAGTTTGTGAATGTCTTTGCGTTAAACTTTAATAGGAAATTATTTGAAAAATTTTATATTTTTAATTTATCAAACTTATCATTATCCAATAGAAAACCGATTAAAAACTGACGAAAAACTAAAAGGGTTCACCAAACAAAACCTTAAATTTAAATATGAATTTTTAAATTGAAAGTTATAAAACAGACAAAAGCCACTGAAGAGTAAAATGCACAAAAAGTCACTGTAATTAGATGAAATTAGATAAGTCTAGAAATGACAGTTAAAAAAACGACGCAAAAATTACTAAAAACAATAAACAAGACAGAAAACAAGCGAAATAAAGCAAGAGAAATGGGAAAACCAATAGAAAAAATCGATGTTTTTAATTATTCAAAATTATCATAACCAAATAGGAATCCGATTTAAAATTACTTACTTTTTACTAAAAAAAATGCGAAACTGAAAATAAGAAAATACACAAAAAGCACTTAAGAGCAAAATCTGCATAAAATTACTATAAAAAGCTGAAAATAGTCAAATCTAGAAATGACAGTTAAAAAAACGACGCAAAAATTACTGGGGAACATTAAACAAAAGACTGAAAAAAGCGAAACAAAGTAAGAAAAAATTGGAAAATTAATAGAAAAAATAAATATTTTCAATTAACTAAACATCATGATTCAATTGAAAAATAAAAAAATACAGAAGTCACTAAAGAGCAAAATGTGCAAAAATTCACTATAATTAGTTGAAATTACACAAATCTAGAAATGACAGTTTCAAAAAAAAATACGTGAAAATGATTATAAACTGACGAGAAACTAAAAACACGAAATTGAAAAAACACGCAAAAGCCAAAGTTCGAAACAAAAAAATTTTTAAAAGCGAAATATAGTTAGAGAAAATGTGAAAATTAATAGAAAAATACATTTTTTTTTGTTGCGAAATAAACATTAAACGATTTAATAAATAAGATAATAAATTAATTTATAGAAATCGAAAGAAATCGAAAGAAAAAATCGAACCACAAAATTGAAAATTAAAAAACACAAATACCATTGAAGAGCAAAATGTGTTAGTGTGACAAGGACTGGACAAATCCAGAAGTACAGGTTAACAAAAGACCAGAAAATGACTAGAAAACAATGCACAAAAGACTGAAAAAGCGAAATCAAGTTAGAAAAGATGGAAAAATTAATAGGAAAAACAGAAAGTTTTCATTCATCAAACCTATCATTATCTAATCGAAAATCGATTCAAAACTGACGAAAATTCAAAGCTTTCATTAAAAAACCTTACGAAAACAGAAATTAAAAAACACAAAAGTCACTAAAGAACGAAATGTGCAAGAATCGCTATAATAAACAAAAATTAAACAAATCTAGATATGACAGTTAAAAAAACGGCGAGAAAATGACAAAAAAATATTGAAACAAGACTGAAAAAAGCGAAAGAAAAATACTTCAAAACATTCAACAAAAAACCGAAAAAAATACATTTTTGATTAATTAAACTTTCCCCCAAACTCTTTAACTAAAACGTGCGCCTTCACAGAGAGTAATATAAAAAATAAGCCTAAATGTAAGTAAATAATTGTTATGAGAGCGCCAAACTTATGCAACAGCTGTTGCGCTGCTGTTCACTCGAAATTTGACCGCAACGGCCAAAAACTGCCACTTTTTAACGCATTTTGTCGAATTTCATTGAAAAAATCGATGAATTATTCAAAAATTAGAATAATTTGGTCTCCAAACCCCCTAGAGCGCGAACTGCTGCGTTCCAGAATCCGAAAACTTTTGCTTGCCAACATTCGCTAATTTTCAGTAGGACTTTTCCTTTCGGGCCTGGACTATTAATAGATAAATTAGATTAAAACTGCACAGAATTAGATAAGAAATTACAATGCAGTCTAGGGCCAGAGGCCCCAATGAGTTCTCGAGTGAGTTTTAGGGCTGGAAAAGAAAGTGGCGAGTTTGACAACAGCTGGCGCACCACTTTCCACCCTAAACCTGCACCCCAAACCCCCATTTCGCCACTAAAGCACCGATTTTGTCGGTACTTTACCGAATCTCCGGAAAAAAACCCAAAGACTGAAACTTTCGAAAATAAACCTTCAATAGAAGCAGAAAATAACCAAATAAACACCCCGATTTGCTAAAGACACCAAGTTTAAACATGTTTTAATGCAAAGGGAGAAAGTACTTTTACTTACCAGTTTGAATTTTTTTAATTTAATTTTTCGCACAGATAATGTTGATATAGAAAAAACACTGACAGCTGTCCGTCATTGACTCACAGCTGACGCGATTTTCCTGCTGCCAGCGCGACGATACCCCACTGTTGCCAGTTCACGGCCTGCTCTTAACGGGCCAAATTGACGATGACGTCTCCCACGAGTAGCTCAGATAATTGTTGAAAGTCAGTCGTCCAAACCAGCGGTTAAATAGTGAGTTTTTGCTGTTTTCCAGGATCTATCCAGACAGAAGCACCCGAAAAGGTAAGATTACTGTAAGTAGATAAAGGAAGTGCAAGATCACGTTGGAAGTCTGGAAAAATTGGTCAAAACATCCTCAAAAGCCTTTTTTACATAACCTCATTTGTCAGATTAAGGGTTTTACTAATTCTCGAAACCTTGGATCAACTCGATAAAGCCCCATTTTGTTGAAGGCGCCTTACAAACTGTCTTTTGGGTATGAAGTTTGATCAGAAATTCTGAAGTGAGATCAAATGAATCAGAAGTGAGAAGCCGAAGTATGCAAACAAACGCGATTGCCGATGGTTGAACGGCTCAAATCTCGAAAACTGTTGAAAATACGTTAAAAATTAACGAGGCCTTTTTGAAAGAGGACCACGTAAAGTGTATTTTGCGGATGGAGTTTGATCAGGAATCTCTAACCTTTAAAAAGTTAGAAGCCAAAATAGGAAAAAGAACGCGATTCCCGAAGCTTGAACAGCTCAAATCCCGAAAACTGTTGAAAATACCTTAAAAAATAATGGGGCCTTTTTGAAAGAGCTCTTCACAAACTGTCTTTTCGGATCGAGTTTGATCAGAAATTCCTAACCTTTAAAAAGTTAGAAGCCAAAATACGAAAACAAACGCGCTTGCCGGAGGTTGAACGGATCAAGGCCTCCGAAAACTATTGAAAATACGTTAAAAATTAATGGGGGCCTTTGAAAGAGCGCCTCACAAATTTCGTTTGCGGGGTGGGGGGGGGGATCAGAAATGCGTAACCTATTAAAAAGGTTGAAGCCAAAATAGGAAAACGACTGTTGAAAATACGTTAAAAATAATGGGGCCCTTTTGAAAGAGCTCATTACAAACTGTCTTTCGGATCGAGTTTGCTCAGAAATTCCTAACCTTTAAAACGTTAGAAGCCAGAATAGGAACACAAACGCGATTGCCGAAGGTTGAACAGCTCATATCTTGAAAACTGTTGAAAATCCGTTAAAAATGAATAGGGCCTTTTTGAAAGAGGGCCACATAAAATGTATTTTGCGGATGGAGTTTGATCAGAAATTCCTAACCTTTAAAAAGTTATAAGCCAAAATAGGAAAACGAACGCGATTCCCGAAGCTTGAACAGCTCAAATCTCGAAAACTGTTGAAAATACGTTAAAAAATAATGGGGCCCTTTTGAAAGAGCTCATTACAAACTGTCTTTCGGATCGAGTTTGCTCAGAAATTCCTAACCTTTAAAACGTTAGAAGCCAGAATAGGAACACAAACGCGATTGCCGAAGGTTGAACAGCTCATATCTCGAAAACTGTTTTGATAAGAAAATTACCCGACCTTTAAGAAGTTATAAGCCAAAATAGGAAAACGAACGCGATTCCCGAGCTTGAACAGCTCAAATCTCGTAAACTGTTGAAAATACCTTAAAAAATAATGGGACCCTTTGAAAGAGCGCCTCACAAACTGTCTCTTGCGGATGGGGTTTGATCAGAAATTCCTAACCTTTAAAAGTTAGAAGCCAAAATAGGTAAAACAAACGCGCTTGCCGAGGTTGAACGGCTCAAGTCTCGAAAACTATTGAAAATACGTTAAAAATTAATGGGGCCTTTTTGAAAGAGCGCCTCACAAACTGCTCTTGCGGGTGGGGTTTGATCAGAAATTCCTAACCTTTAAAAAGTTAGAAGCCAAAATAGGAAAAAGAACGCGATTCCCGAAGCTTGAACAGCTCAAATCCCGAAAACTGTTGAAAATACCTTAAAAAATAATGGGGCCTTTTTGAAAGAGCGCCTCACAAACTGTCTCTTGCGGATGGGGTTTGATCAGAAATTCCTAACCTTTAAAAAGTTAGAAGCCAAAATAGGAAAACAAACGCGCTTGCCGGAGGTTGAACGGCTCAAGTCTCGAAAACTATTGAAAATACGTTAAAAATTAATGGGGCATTTTTGAAAGAGCGCCTCACAAACTGTCTCTTGCGGATGGAGTTTGATCAGAAATTCCTAACCTTTAAAAAGTTAGAAGCCAAAATAGGAAAACGAACGCGATTGCCGAAGGTTGAATGGCTCAAGTCCCGAAAACTATTGAAAATACGTTAAAAATTAATGGGGCCTTTGTGAAAGAGGACCACATAAAGTGTCTTGTGCTGACGGAGTTAAGAGACCTTTTGACCAAGTTGAAGGGCTCATATTTAGCGAGCTTTTAGGCTTTCATCGACCATTATGAAAATCAATGTCTTGCTGACGTTTCGGGTTCACGATGCATCCTCAGACAATAGAAACTAAGACCACAGGTGGAAAAAACGGACTTTACTGATACGAATACAGTCGCCTTAACCTAGACATCCTAACCTAATTTACAAAAATTCCCAGATCATACAAAAAGAGAGCGATACTCAACGCCGCATTTAAACCGAAATGACGTCATATATACAGGGCAGGCCCCGGTTTCAACTGGCCCAACGAGATTTCTGCAACTCGATCTGGCCCTCGAGCGTTTTCGATAAATAGATGACAAACAACTGCGCGAGCGCCACGCCAAGCGCGACTCCCGCGATTGCGTACAAGTTGCCCTCGGCCCACGACCGGACTATTTCAATGCAGCCGGACGTCCAGATTTTCTTGCCCGCTTCTGCAATCTAAAAATGTGATTTTAAAGGGAAATTCCTGAAAAAAAAACGCGAAAAGTGTCACCGATAGGGTTTGGGCTCCATAGCCGCACATTATGTTGACCAGTGGAGCGTTCGGATCGTTTGTGCAGCACGAGAATGGAACCCCGCATCGCTCCACGCTTGGCGAACTACAGTTGAAATACTCGTTTTTTGACCAGTCCATGTAGCCTTCGGAGCTGAGGCCGCAGCACTGAAACTAAACGAAAAATTATGACCAACTTTTTATTTATACGCATTCAGGTGCATCCGCCAATTGTTCCAGACAAAGTGATTTAATCGCTAAAATTGTAAAACTCGAGCCTGAGATTTAGATTCGCAATTAAAAGCTTCAAAATAATCGGGGTTTAGCGAAATTTCAATGAAAATTTCGCCATTTTAAGCCAAAATATGGAGCCACCCATTGTGAAAATTGCAAGTTCTATCTTGTTTTAGCTTCCAAGTGAGGCATTTTTTGCACGAGTCAGATTCGTGTGGGTGGGATTGCCATCTGAAACCCTACCGAGTTTCTTCAGAATCACGTAAAAACCATCCACTTACTTCCTGCTGAGCAAAATCGATGAAATTCTGCAAATCCGGATCGTCCCGATACGTTTCGATGATTTTATCGGTGAAATTGTTCTCGAGAAGCGTCTGAATCGAGTGCGGGTAGATGAAGATCATGATGGCGATGCCCATTTCGATGAGGAAAAACATCAGCAAACAGACGGAGTACTAGACAAAAAAAAATCAAGTATTTTAAAGTGGAGTTCAGTTGGGCGAAAAGATGGATTAAAACGCACAAATTTGAGCAAACAGGTATTTTCGCGCAGGGCGCCGACGCAGCCTGCAAAACTGACGATGAACACGACTGCGCCCATGATCACCATCACTAGGGATACGTTCAAGATGACGTCATAGACGGTCTCGAGCCGAATCCAGCCAATCACCTGCCATTTGTCCACGAATGCGTACATTCCGATGCCGATCAGCAAACCGCCGAATAACTGCAACAAATCAATGGTTAAGATTCGCATAAAATCCCTTCGGCACGCCAATGGAATGCACAAACGAAAACACGTATTTCAGCTGCATTTCTATCCCGCCAGTGGCGTGCCTTCAGTGCACAACGGTTAGTGTCTAACAAGCAAAATGGTGCAAGAAGAATCGGAAAAGTGATGAAAGGACAGTAGACTTTTATTCATCATTTTTGCAATTTTAATCAGTGTCGTGCCCGAAGGGCTGGGCACAACTTCCAGAACCATTAGATTCTGAAGATTTTGTTGTGCCGAGCCCTCGGGCACAACACTGATAAGAATGGGAAAATTTATAAATAAAAGTCTACTGTTTTAACCAGCGTCGCGCCCGAACCACTTCACACAACTTCGAAAAATCTGGACACAGGCAAATCTAGCAAGAGAACAAGTTGTGCCTAGCCTTTCGCGCACGCCACTGGAAAAGACCTTCCTTTGATTTCCTTTATGTTGTTCTTTTGCTGAAAATTGGGCGGAACTTTGACATTAACCACTGTTTAATGCGCTTGTTGTGCCGAGCGCCCACGGCACGACACTGGCAGAAACACCCTAAAACACTATCCCCAAACAGAGCCAATTAAACCCATTAATTAACAAACTAGTTTGATGAAAACCACCCTTACTACTTACTGATACTATTGGTAACTTACCGGCGTTTCAACCTGCTTACCACTAAACTGGTAAGCACTAGAAAGTGTAAACTTACCCAAAAAATAAAATTGAGCAGAAAAATCAAATACTTAACGCACGGGCTGACGTATGTGAAATTGCTTCGATATGCATCCCTGCGATGATGAGGGTAAGACATGACTTTCACTGTTTTTTTTCTATAAAACACTGTCTTTTTTCTAAACTTCACAGCCTTTTGTTTACAACACTAAAATCAACTGAACAGCTGTTGTCACTGTCACTGCCAATCTGACTAATCGGGGATTCTGACAATAGCGCCCGGCGACATCTGACGTTAATGAACCCACTGCTCTTAGCTGTGACCCTCTAACTGGTTTTGTTCTATTGAGTGTAAAACATTTTTAGAGCTCTTATTGCTACTGAAAAGGGGGTTGAATTTTCAAACATTCAACGAAAAAATGAGAAAAAGTTCCGATTTTATGTGAGAATTAGTGAAGGGCGTGTGAATAAAAAACCACATTCATCTGAATTTAATTAGACACTTTATTCCACTTAGTAGTTAAATTTTTTCCTGACATTTTTTGAAAAATTATTAATTAGTCGCGCAGCAATTGCGCAAACTGGCCGAGACTCATGATTTTAAACGTTTTTTTTTGCAAACTTTCCACAGTAACTTTTTGCCCAAATCGGCGACCAAATGGAGAAAAATAAAAATGAAACAAATATCAATTTTTCTCGCCCTCTCCATGATCCACTAATTGTTCTAAATATTAGTACACAATCTTACAATTGTAACACGTTACAATCTTTCAACGTTGCCAAAAATAATTGTACAATGTTTTGGACAATTGGCCTCCTTTTTTATGGGATGCCCCGCGACTCCGATTCGATGTGAGGTTGTCACCTCAAAAATTGATCTATTAAATCTAAACAATTATTAATTAATCTATTATATCTAAAAAAATGACTATTAAAAAAAAGTTGACGTTTTAATTATTTTCAACTATGTAGACCCATTGAAGACGGTAATTTCCGAAACGTGCTTCCAATTTACCGAAAATTTTGAAAGATTTCCGGTTAAATTTACTAATCGAATTGCACTATACGTGGGATAATGCGCTGGCGCCGCCACTGACGTCTGTCATTTTTTGGCAATGGTCGGCAAATTACCGCCACCACTGGCGCCCGCAAGAAAAGTTGTACTGTCAAACTTTGTACAATAGTTGCGTCGATGTCAAGCAAGTTAATCAGGAATGTCCACTTCATTTGGTCATTAAGCGGCCATTTCCGCTCCAATCGCTGCACTTTCAACGCAGTTATGTAGAGAAATTAATTGCCTTTCGCCTCGCCCTTGGTGGTTTTAGGGGGATTCTGAAAAAACACATTAATTAAAGAACAGGGCAGTGGGTGAAAAGATCGAAGAAAACATACAGGTACGAACAAACGGGGTATGTTGAACAGGTCGGCGGCTGTACACTTTGCCATGAGAATAAACCCGCATAAACACGTAGTTAGCAGGACTACGGACACCTCACTAATGAATCTGTAAACGGCTGCTGGCCGGCTCCATTCAACTAGCGGCAACATGTCCACGAGCGCGAACACTCCGAAAAGGATCAGCACAGTCCCAAGCAGCTGCAACAAATTATTTAGACCAAAACTTAATATCGGTGGTAATTTCCTAGATAATTAAGTTCAAATTTTCGGCTTCCAATTTAAAAAATAGAAGCTGAATTTTCTTTTTTTTTGCAAAAACCGACAAGGCGATTTCCCAAAAAAAATAAGGCTCAGACATGCATGATTTTTAAGAGTTGGAATTCCAAAAAAAAAAATTTGTTTCAAAAATTCTTCAAAATACCCTGATGATGACTTAAAATCGTAACTTTCTGGACTAATGGAACACATCTTGCCCAACTTAGTTCATCCAAAAAAAAATCTCCAAACTCACTGGTTGCAGAGGACATAGGCGCAAAACTCCTCCTCAACCTGCTCAAACAAACTTGCAAACCAAACACCAATTTGAAAATTTGTCAAAAATTGCCTGACGATGACTGAAATTTAAAAGTTTCGTAAACACTTGTAAAGCAAACTTTGCCCCAAAAAACATATAGAAAATCAACTCTGTAACTTAGATAGTTCCCGAATAAATAACTGTCAAACTCCGGCCTGCAAAAACAACCTTGCAAGCTAAACTCAATTTTGAAATTTTTTTAAAAATTACCTGATGATGACCCAAAATCGAAACTTTGTCACCGATAGCACATTTTGCTCAACAAAAATCGTACAAAAGGAAATCCCATACTTTGCATATTAACGTTGAAAAAATTTCAAAACCCGTCCTACAAAAATCAGACACAACTGTGAAAATTTCTGAAAATTACCCTGATGATGACTAAAAATCGAAACTTTATAAGCTTATCGAACACACCTTACTCTACAAAGTGCATCAAACAAATATCAAGCTCATCGGTTTCAGACGAAATAAATGCCAAACTGCGGCCCGCCAAAATCAAAGACGCAAAACAAACACAATTTGGAAAACTTGCCAAAAATTACCTGGTGATGACCCGAAATCGAAACTTTGTGCACTGATAGATCACACTCTACCCAACAAAACGCATAGAAACGGAACGTGCCACCATCGCTTGTTACCGAAATCCCATACTTTGCATATTAACGTTGAAAAAATTTCAAAACCCGTCCTACAAAAATCAGACACAACTGTGAAAATTTCTGAAAATTACCCTGATGATGACTAAAAATCGAAACTTTATAAGCTTATGGAACACACCTTACTCTACAAAGTGCATCAAACAAATATCAAGCTCATCGGTTTCAGACGAAATAAATGCCAAACTGCGGCCCGCCAAAATCAAAGACGCAAAACAAACACAATTTGGAAAACTTGCCAAAAATTACCTGGTGATGACCCGAAATCGAAACTTTGTGCACTGATAGATCACACTCTACCCAACAAAACGCATAGAAACGGAACGTGCCACCATCGCTTGTTACCAAAAAAAATCCAAAACAACCGCAACAACATCGCACACAACTTTGAAAAATCGTCCAACATAAGTTGATGATGACTGAAAATCGAAACTTGGTCCACTTATAGAGCGATTCCTCCGCTACAAATCACCGTCAAAATCAGCTTTCAATCCTTCTTTTTTTTCTTGGAACGTTCGAAGAGTTTTTGGGCACTGTTTTGCAACAAGTTGAATAGGGAAATTTAACAGAAACTTTGGTGACAATCAAGAACATCAGGCTCTCGCGTGCACGATTAACAATGTGCCCATCTTATAGGAAATGTTTTGGCCAAGAACTTTTCTTAGTGGTATTTTTAGCAAAAATGCGGTTTTCGACCACTTTACACTTATTCAAATTCACGAATTTTCCGTAAGGCAACAAAGGTTGCCATGATGTCCCCCTGACTGTCAAACCGTTGGCACGGTGACACATTTGCAAAGTTTACACTTTGTTTCTACTTGATTTTTCTTAGACACATTTGAATTAGTTATGTCATGTATGTCAATTTATTTAATTTCTACTAGTTTTGGAGAGTATTCTGTATATCTCCACCAAAATGGAAATTTACTGACATATATTTGCTTCTTTAGTGGCCATTTGGCAACATGCTATAAAGTATTGATTTTCCCCCATGAAGCATGAGTGCGAACTATGATGGTGTTCTTTGCTATCTTATAGCAAATTGGTGAATTTCAATGAGTGAAAACTTATGGAAAATCGCATTTTCCCTAAAAACTCCATTAAGAAAAGTTGTTAACAAAAGTATTATCTATCAGGCAGGCATATTTTTAACATGGTTCGAAAATTACCTGAAAATTATTTAAAATAATCAATTAAATTGTGGCGGACAGCCAACATCTATCTCACCGCCTAAGAGCTACGCCGACTCGGTTCATATACTTCCGAACTCGTATAACCCGTATTCGGCGTATAAGGCAGGGCCTACCCAAGCCTTACTGACGAGTCCTATAGGTAGGCCCGGGTCGAAACGCATGGTTCATCACATGCGCCATAAAATAAAAACCGCTCATACCCATATAACCCGCTTACCAGCAGTTTGGTAAGCACTGGAAAGTGTAAACTTACCAAAGCATTTAGAGTGCATATATACAAAATAAATTTGTTACGCAGACGTTCAGGAATGAAGTTTGACATCTTTCACTATGTTCGATGTAGAAGGTTGGCGTGTGAAATCTGCGCAAATTTTTTGTTTATTCATTAAAATAATTTTATAAGCATGTTGTACACAAACTGCTAAATAACTGTTGCCACTGTCTATGTCAACGTGACTGATGGAAGTGTATCGCGACTGCCCCATCTATCGGTATCGCTACCAGCGCTCGTAGATGTGATGCTAAGACCGGGCGTAAGCAAGCACTACGTTATCCACGGTGGTAACACGACCACACAGAGGAAAGCCTACCTCACTTTCTTTTTCCATATAGTTAACATATTTGGTTCATATTTGCACATATTTGAACGTTTAATTAGTTAAAAATGTTGTTCAAATTGATATTCTGTTGTGACTAATAATTTTTTTTGGTATACATTTTGTGGGTGTTGTTGGTTTAACCAATGTAGTTTTTTTTAGGATTTTATGATCATAAAAGTGACTTAAAGATTGAATTATAATTAAATCATGCATGCTAAATGTTGTTTGTCTAAATTGCTTTTTGGCTAATACTCAGTTGCTTTTCCCCATATGGATGATCTTAATTTAGTTTTGTGCCAATTCACCGGATATAAATTTTGCTGAAAATTTTGTTACTGTTGGTCTTAGAATGGATGATTTTCCTCAACTTGGTCTAAAAAGTCCTAACTGGCAAACAACTTTAAGTAGCCATTTCAAAATGTCCTCGCTTCTAGAAAACGCCCAACTCTAATAAAGCTGAAAGTTTCAACAAAATCGGATCAATACGCTTGAAAATTACGCCAAATACGCCGGAGGATCATTTTCGTTCGAATGGAAATTTTGGGAGGTACACAAGAATCGACCGCCTCCTCGTGTGAAGTCTCAAATCCTTGTTTGCGGCCTGTCTTAGGGTAGCCATGCTGTGACTAGCAAGAATGGCAAAAGAAAACACTCAGTTGAATTTTATTACAAACACTTTATTCACCCTAGTGATTTAATTATTTCTTTACACTTTCTTTAAAAAATATCAATTAAATCCTTAGGTCTAGTAAAACGCGCACTGTAAACGGGGCATTAGAAAATCCTAACTATAAACTAACGCGCGCAAAAAAGAACAGAAGTAAACGATGCGCACGTGCGTTAAAACCGCGACGCACGCTAAAACGAGAGCAGATACTCGCGCAGATATATTTTTTTAACCGTCCGCCCCAGTCCTGGAGGTTCGAGCTTGCGCGTTTCATTGCCATGTTGCCGCTATGCAGATATTTGTTACCTAACCATCCGCCCCAGTCGAACACCCAGGTCGCCTTGCTCGGATAGTGACTCCTAACGATGAACGACTAATGATAAAATGAGCATGAATTTTAGCAACAGCAACCGAACTAAAAACGTGCTTGAACCATAAGAAACTGCGCTTTTCTGAGGTTATAATTTCGGTTGCTGTTGCTGAAATTGATGTTAATTTTATCATTAGTCGTTCATCGTTAGGAGTCACTATCCGAGCAAGGCGAACACCTAGGACTGGAGCGGATGCAGGTAACAAATATCTGCATTGCGGCAGCATGGCAATGAAACGCGCAAACGCGAACCTCCAGGACTGGGCCGGACGGTTAAGGAAAAATATCTGCCATGCTCATGTTGCGTGCGCGGCTCAGCGCACGCGATTTGGTTAAGTAGAAAATGCGCAAAAGCGATATCGGGTAGTTTCGGCGCATCAGTTGCGCAAACCAACCGAAACTGATGATTTCGCAGGTGTTTTCGAAATTTTCCTGAGAATAGCTCTCTAATAATTTAAATTCATTTAATGTTTTTATTGCACGAGTCGGCGCCCAGATGGGGAAAAATCGAAAATTTGGAAATATTCGATTTTCCCCGCCAAAACCCGGCGCCGAGCCATGATCCACTAATAGTACTAAATACGGTAACATAATAAATATATATATATGTATATATAATATGTATATGTGTGTGTGTGTGTGTAAATTACGGCCGAACTGGAAATCTTTATAATATTAATCTAATGTTTGGCAAAGAAACAGAGAAAAAGAAACACATTCGTTAAGCCCCCACAATCTCCCGATATCTCCAAAAATATTGTACAATGTTTTGGACAATTTGGCACCATTTGTATGTGGGATGCCCCGCAAAACTGCCTCGATGTGAGGTTAGATCACAAACTGAAAACGCATAATTTCCACATCAAATCAGCGCAATTAGCTGTACAAATCAATTACTCGCCATAATAAAACAAACCAAAAATTCGAATAGTGTCAGGAAGTAGAAAATGAAAACGACTCAACAACAGACGTCTTAGGCTCTAAAATTGGTGTTAACCGCTAAAAAATCAGTCGTTTTATTTATTTTCAACTATGTACACACATGGAAGATGGTAGTTCCCGAAACGATCCGAAATTTATTTCCAATTCGACCGGAAATATTGAACGAAAATTTCCGGTTAACTTCACTAAACGAATTGTACTATACGTGGGATAATGCACCTGCGCCGCCTCCGCTACTGATCTCCATCATTTCGGGACACTGCTGATTGGACAATGGCCGGCGAATCGGGATGCCGCCACCACTGGCACCTGCAACTAAAATTGTACTGTTAGATTTAGTACAATTGATACGCCAATGAAGCCAAATACCACATGAAGCTAATGAATCAGAAATGTTTAACTAATTTTTTTGTCAACTTGACAGATTGTCATTTTATTTTCGAAATGTACACTTTAGTAAAAGTTGTACAATTACATTTGATGTGTTAATGTAAAATCATGCAGCAAATAAATTAAAAAATCTAACTAATTGTATTGCCAACTCGACAGATTGTCATTTGGTTTAGGAAATTAATTCTTGTGGAAAAATTGTACAATTGCGTTTCGTACATTAGTTTCACCAATGTCCACACATGCAGCAAAAAAATCAACTACCTCTAACTAATTTTTCATGACAAGTCATTTTGATTTGGAAATGTACACTCGCGGAAAAAAATTACTATTAGGTTTAGTACAATTGATGCGTCAATGTCAACACATGCAGCAAATAAATCAATAATGTCTAATTAATTTTATTGTCAATTCGACCGCGTGTCCTTTTGATTCGCAAATGTACACTTGCTAAAAATATGTACAAATAGGTTTAGTACATTTGTTGCCTGCATATCCACTTCACATGCTCATTACTCGGCCAGTTCCACTCCAATTGCTGCACTCAAAAGACAGTTTTATAGAGAATTTAACTGTCTTTCACTTTGTTCTTTAGAGTTTTCGCATCAGATGTTGCCTTATGTGGGCAGCAGCCGGAGAAAATGGTTGCAGCTCGATGCAGCACGAAAACTTCATTTGTTCGTTACTCTGCCATTTCCGCTCTAATCGCTGCACTCAAAAGGCCATTTTATACAGAATTTAACTGTCTTTCACTTTGTTCTTGGGAGTTTTCGCATCAGTGGTTGCCTTATCTGGGCAGTAGTCGGAGAAAATGGCTGCATCACGATGCATCAAATAAATCGTGCCTTAAAACTTCATTTGCTCGCAATCAACTCCAGTCGTAGTTGAATAGTGTGTGGATTTTAAATATCTCCCAAAAAAACCTGAAGATGACTTCAAATATCCGAAATCCTCCCAAATTCACCAAAAACCAACTTCCCCGGTCACTTTTAGCCTGACTTGACATATCACAGTTGACAGTTGAAGTCCACGCCCACTGCGTCCAGTCGATCCTCCGATGGGCAACAGTTTTCCCGGACAAGAAGCCTCCTGGCGGACAAACCGCACAACTGAGATACCAAGTGCGGCCCATCAAGTCAGGCTAGAATTGGCCGGGGAATTCAAAAATTGCACAATATAGTTTTCGAAGTTTCCGTGGACTTTAGTGACAGTAATTGATGTAAAACTACTTACCGGACGAGTGTGCGTCATATGGGGCAGTCTGATCGTGAAAACCGACATGATTGTGACCGTGATGGTGGAGATTGTGGTGGAGGTATGACGATGAGGGCCCTAAAGTCGGCAAATTGAAGCCAAAAGGATGCGTGGGCACCCGATAGGAAGACGAGCCGAGCTTGCGAGGCGAGCGCGCCTTTAATATCGACGGTTTGTACATGTCCTCTAAAATCGACGGTGCCACGTAGGTGAAACCCTGAAGATGAAACACATACGAAACGCCAGTAGTGAGCGTGTCTGTCAAAATGTCACTCACCTCAAAAATCATATTGACACTTTCACTCAAGAACGAGTCAACTGGCGAATCGACTGGTGTTTGCCGAGTGAATTTCGGATCGAACTGGGACACGTCATCTTCACTGCACTGAACGGGAAAACAACAGAAAATGTCTAAAATTGCGTGGAATAACAGGTGACAGGTGACTTACCACCCTTGGTTTGTATGGGGGCTCGGCTCGCTTGTTCAACACATCCTCCCAATTGATGTACTTGAAAAAGGGATGTTTTTTTATGGCTTTGGCGTCATCTGGTGGCGCGCCCAGACGGTCCTGTGGCTTCTTTTTCAACAGACGACGCAGAATGTCCTTCATGTCAGTTGTCATATATTGCGGAAAAGTCAACTTGCCGCGTAGGATCTGTTCTATGGTGGCTTTGCGATTGCCGCCATGAAACGGGGGCTGAAATCGAAAAAAATACAGTTATAAGGGTGTTACCATGAAATATAAAATTATTTACGTTTTATTTTAATTTATTAGCCAACAGATCACAGATAAGGGGTTCTAGAACATTTTATCATGCCGGTGAATCAGTCACAAAAGAAATATGAAAGTTTCCAAAAAAAAAAAAACAACGATAGAACAGGAAGTCAGTGCAAAGCTGGCTCAATTGTGTAGTTTTAAGAGTTTGAAGCTCTGAAATTGGTGGGAAAACACGGAAGTTATGAAGGCAGCAACAAAAAATTTTTAAAAAATTTTGTTAAATTTCGAAAAAAATGTTTATTCAATCATGTAGTTTTTTGGCGTTTGGAGAGCTAAAATCGGTGAAAAAACCTGGCATTTATAAGTACAGCATCATGAAATCGTTATGTTTTAATAAAGCGTGTATTCCTGACAGCAATTTTGCCTTTTTGATCGTTTCAATCCGCTAATTAGCTGCGGAGTTATGAGGGTGGTACCATATAACAAACATTTCTTTAATTGGTTTTCCATTCGTTAAAAAACTGAACGCAGGTATAGAGATTTTAGAATTTTCTTCCACGCCGGCTAAATAAGCAAAAAGACATGGAGGTAATATAAAAAAACAATTTTCAAAAATTCGATTTTGTTTTGAAAAACATCAAGCCAATGGAAAGTGGATTTAATTGTGTGCTTTTTTGGCTTTTGAAGCGCTGAAATCGGTGGCAAATCTTGAAAGCTATGTATGTTTCAAAAAATGTGTCTCGTTGGATTTCAAAAATCGGTAAATCCTAATCCTAAAGAAGACGAATTTCTGAAGAATTTTAATTTTTCACATACAAGTTTGTTTTTTCAAGAAGACATTTTTTAAATTTCTTCTTCAGATCTCTTTCCTTTTGATATTGACTTTGCAACTCTGGCAACACTGGAATAAGAATTATTTTACTTAAAATAAACAAAATAAACACAACAAAAAATAAACGAAGTCAAACATTTAATGGAGTTGCGCAAAAATTTTAATTTTCAAACAGACTTTTTAAAAATCTTCCTAATGTTGAAAAATCCCCCATGCAATCAGAACTAAAACTCTCATAACTTTGTTAGATTTGGCATAATTTCCAAAATGAAAAAATCATCTGAAAGTCCACAACTTTCACTAAAATTCAGCTTTTTAAAAGTTAAAATTCGTTCAGTAACTCAAAAATTACTGGCATTTTTTAATGACCAATTCATAAAATTAATTTCACATTCGAAGGCCGTTAAGAGAAGAAACCGAAATATTTTCAAAAAATTGATTTACAGTCGTGACCAAAAAAATCCATAACTTTCTATTTCGACTTCGATTTCAAAAAACCAAAATTCCCATAAAAAACAGCAAGTATCGATACTAAAAATGAACTTTGGGAGCGGCAACATATAATACAAAATTATTGACATTTTCTTCCATTAGTCAAAGAACAGAACACAAATTAGAGATTCTCGAACTTTCGACCACGCCGGCAAAATCAGCCGAAAGAACTACGAAAAGTTAAATGAAAAAAATTTTTCAAAAATTTGGATGAATTTCGAAAAAGGTCAAGCAATTTCAAAAATAACTGTTCAGTTCCATTTGATGTGCCTAAGGCGCTAAAATCGATGGATGAACCTGGAAGTTATGCACGCAGCAACATAAAATCCTGATGTTTCAAAAAAATATTCTTTCTTATTTTTTTCAGTGATTTAAACCCTCAAGAATTCATTTCAAAGACAAATGTTTCTCTAAAATTTGGCTTTCAGACTCAGACGGTTTCAATCCGTTCAATGGCCTCAGAGTTAAAAGCGTGATAACATAAAATGTAAAATGCTTGACATTTTTTTATCTTTTGGTCAGAGAACAGAACACATATAATATTCTAGAAGGTTCTACCAAGCAGACAAAATATGAAAGCATCGGAAAAAAAACCAGATTTCAAAAAATCGGATGAATTTCGGAAAACTTCAAGTTTTGGCTTTGAAATGTCAACGACGAGTAAATTGTGTGTGGCTTTTGGCTTTTAAATCGCTTCAAACGGTGGAAAAACGTAGAAGTTATGAACGCAACAACATGGAAAGGTGATGTATCAAAAATTATGTATCCCTCGTATTTCCAGGTTCATTTCAGCCATGAAGAATTCATCTGAAAGATCCTTATTTTCTCTACAACTTTGCTTTGTGATCATTAAAATCCGCTAAGAAACATTGAAGAAATCGGAGCGGCACCATGTAATGAAAATTTTACTGTCATTCTTTTGTCAGATTTGCGAATCTCCAAGGTTTAGAGTGAACTACAGACCTTCTAGCGACAAAACAACCACAAAGTTTTTCGAAAAATTCAGTTTTTCAGGCGCCCAAAAAACGTACATCTCTCTTATTCATGATTCGATTTCCAAAAACCAAAATGTGCCTTAAAGCTGATTCATTTTTCTACCGTTTGGGTTGTTGAAAATTAAAACCTTCTGAAAAAACTGAAAGTTATGGACACTTTTGACTGTTGCAATCGTAACTAAAAAAAAAACCTGAAAAAAGCATCTATATTTTGTACTTACAGCTCCAGTAGTCATATCGTACAGTAGAGCCCCCAAAGACCACCAATCGGCAGCTTTTCCATGCCCCATTCTGAGAATTATCTCCGGAGCCCTAAAAAAAATTAAAATTCCCTAACAATAACACAAAAGTGTCCCGGATAGGATCCAGATTCAAACGCAAAAAAAACTTACATATACTCGATCGTGCCACAAAAAGTCAGCGTTCTGGTGTTATCCTGAATATGCTCTTTGGACAGGCCGAAATCGGTCAATTTCACGTGCCCCTCCTTGTCTAGAAGAATATTTTCCGGCTTCAGGTCGCGATAAATTATGCCCAAACTGTGCAAGTGTTCCAGAGCCAGGATGATTTCAGCTAAGTAAAATCTAAAAATTTCGAACACTTTATTGGGGCAAGTGGACAGATTTTGTCCATTCGAGCCACATGAAGCTAAAGCCGGCATTTTTCAATCAGTAGGATCTTTTTCAAATCGGTCGAGTATTAAGAAAGTTACGACGGACATTTTGAGTGCGTAGCGTAGTGAAACCCGGCCGCGCGGACACTTATAGGCCTGCGGTTTTTGGCAATGTTTTTCGGAGGCGTTCGGGAAAATCAATGTGTAGGGCCAATTGAATTAACAGGCCGGAAAAACACAGTATCCATTTTGAGTTGCACGTTTTTGAATATTTTTCTTGAACAAACCTTGTAAGATCCTTAGTGAAAAGTGGGGAATAACTTTTTTGGTCAAAAAATCCCAACTTTCGGTCGTTTTATCGGGTCAAATTGAGGGACCGTTTTATTCGTGTACTCCGGCCGCTTGCACACTCAAAAATTTTCAAAAAATCCCCTGAAGAGTGTGCAAGCTCGAAACTTTGAGTGATTACTTTACTAAAATCGAAAAAGCCCAAGTTTCCGGCTCTTTTTTGGAAAATTCCGAGTTTTTGGAAAACTCATTGCTGAACACGACTTTGCCAAACTGCAACACTTAAAAGGTATAGCAAGTTTGAAAAATTCCCTGATGATGTCGCAAATTCGAAACTTTTTGTTTCACTCAGTAAACACTTTGCTTCACTAAGTTCCAAAACTGGAAGTTTCTATCTTTGTCCCTATGAAAATGATCAATTCTGGAAAATCGTGATGTCCAATTCTGGTTTTGAAAAACTGAAGAGTGTCCATGCTCGAAACTTTGGGCGATCATTCTACTCGGCTTACTTGATAAAATCCGATAAAAGCCAAGTTTCGAGCTAATTTTAGTTTGTGAAAAACTCATTGGCTGAACACAACAAAGGAGAAATTTCAAAATTTTTGAGACCAAAATATTCCCACTAGTAGTCGATTTATTGTGGTGAGTAGATGAACACTTCCTTATTTGGGGCACATGAAAATGTAGAGAAAAGTTTTCCACTCCAAACACATTTGGAATTTTTCAAATCGCATGAACATTAAGGAAGTTACGCTCATTTTGAGACTGTGTCAATTAGTGTATTCCGGCCGCCTGGACACTTATAGGCCTACGGTTTTCGACAATGTTTCCTTAAGCCTCTCAAGAAAATTTCTGTGTAGCGCCAATTCAATTAATCGGCCGGAAAATCACAATATCCAACTATTCATATGAATACCAATGCATGAAAGTTTGCCCGATGCATTCAATAATTGTACTTACGCTGAACAATCCTCCATGAAAATGCCCTCGTTTTCCAAATGCGTAAATAGTTCACCACCATTTAAGTATTCCAAAACTAAATACAGTTTTCCGCCCGTCTGGAAGGCGTAATTCAGTTGCACAATAAATGGATGCTGCAACAAACGAAAAATAATATTAAAACATTCCTAAACCTGCCTAAAAAACGTGCGAGCTTCATCAAAACAAAACTTGATGATGGCACAAATGTCGAAACTTTATTTCGACATTTCAAAAAAAACTGAAAAGCATTCTGAAATTGTCTGATTACGCATATTCGAAACTTTTTATGCACAAAAAAAGAATTTACTTAAAAATATTTGGGAAAACTTTGCTTGAAAACTTGTCAAAAAGGCAAATCCACCACCCTAGTGATGGACAGAGATCTAAACTTTTAGAGTCCAAATAACAAACTATGTCCTTTGAAAATGGGAAAACGTAAAATTTTTGCACTGTTTCAAGAAAAAAAGCAACAAAAACTATCAAAAACGTTGCCTGATGATAGCAGAAATTCGGAACTTTCACAGAGTTTTGAGAAAAAAAACGAGTTTTGTTCTGTAAAAAAACAAGAAATTGGATATAAAACAAAAATTTGTCTCAAACCCGTCCGAATTGAAAAAAATCAATCAATCAAAATTAGCCTGAAGATGGTGCAAAGTGGAAACTTTCACATTATATTCAGTCAACCTGGATTCGTCCACTGCCGAAACTGGAAAGCCTTCAATGGTCTACGTGAAAAAAGACTTCACAAAACGCCGCTGGAAAATTTGGCAACATTGGAAAATTCTCCGTAAGTATTAAACGATAAAAACAAATTGATTATTTCTGGCTTTTTACCCCTTTTATCTCTGCTGGAAAATCGCATATCATTTAAACTCTGAAGTTTCGATTTTAGCCCATCCTCAGACGATCAGGGTTTTTTCAAAGTACAAGCGACAGACGAGTTAAAGGAAAAACCCTCAAATTCCACCCTGAATATAAAAATTCTGACTACCCTAAAACTATAAATATGGCATCATGACATGCGCATATTTCTTCAAAAAAAAAAAACTGCGCACGATACGTTTTAAATTTCAACCAATCAGTACTCACCATTACGCTTTCGAGTATATTTCGTTCGGCTTTGGTGTGCGACACATCTTTCTGGTTGCGCACAATTGACGCTTTGCGCAACACTTTCATTGCGAAAATTTTGCCGGCGTCTGCGCCAGTGCGCTTTCGGCATTGGAACACTTTACCATAACCTCCTTTGCCCAACACCTTCAATAGATCGAAATCCTTCGGTGACATGCGCTCTTGCGTCGGATTCACATTGGCTTCGGTTATTTCCAGTGTATCAAAATCGCCGTCGGTCAAACTACGTAAAAAACAATTATAAAAACCTAACCTAGTTTGCTCAAGGTACTCGTTGAGAACAGGTCACAGCTTCGCAATTTGATTTATAACCTCTAATTGCTTATTTTTTTTACAACAGGCAACCCTGTACATTGGAAGTTACAAAAAAAATCTAAATAGCAAACATTCTCTTTCGATACTTACTCAATGACCTCATTCGGGTTCGGATTTTCATCGATGAAGCCCTATAATCAAAAAAAAAAATGTCAAATAAAATCGCACAGTAAAGTGCAAATATACTTTTATACATAAAAAATAATTCATTTTTAATGCACGGAAACAACCCTTATTTATTAAGGCTCGAAGGTCCGCAGTTGGGGTGGTGAAAATTTCCCGCGTAATTCATGTTTCGGATAGTGCTGAAAGTTGCCCATAGGCGGCATCAGAGCCTGGCCCCACTTGGACGCATGCGCACAGGCGACAGAAGCAATGTGAATAAAAGAGGACAAAACGACAAAAAAAAGTGTCAAATAACGACAAGAAACGAATAATAATTCAGCAAATAAAAAGTGGTAAAGATCACAAAAGCGTTTTATGTTATAAAATTACGAGATAAGAGTTTTTGTTTGTAGCGTAAATTTTGTCGATTTTCTTTATTGTTGTTCATTATTATTTATTAGTTTTGTAAAAACTTGTTTTATTGTAACGCGTTATAATGAGTTGTACAGTGATTTTTGATCTTTTATGAGTAAGTGCTGTAATTTTTAATTAATAAAAGTTGAACAAGTTTATTGCAATAACTCTTAAAGTCCACAGGTTTAAGTGAGTTTGCCTGTTGATTTAAGGAATTTTACATGAATTCAACTGTACTTTCTCTAATGAATTATAGTGAGTTTTACTCCTTTACTCTATTGAGCTACAAGTGAGTTACAAGAATTATTATACCTCACAAGTAATAACGAATTCAACAAAGAGTTTGAGGTGTTTGGAGAGTTACTATTTGCCGTGACAAGTTGCAACACGCTTAATTATTGAACCTCGTTAAAGTGAGGTGCATTATTCCCTAATAACTTATAGTGAGTGAGTGTTTTAGTAAGTTATCAAGTCGGAAATTAGAGAAAAACTCCTGCTTATTGTAACGATTTTAGACAGCTGAACTCACTATTTATTGCGTTAGGTCAGTTTAGTTGTTTTACCGTTAAAAACATATAGTGAGTTTTACTATTTCAGTGTTGTAACAAGCTAAATTGAGCTTCGACATTCATGGCAACGGTTTATAGTGAGTTCTCCACTGGGAAAGTGAGTGGCTGAGTGAGTAGTAGACTATTCTAGTTATTCTTACTATTTATTTCGAGGAGTTATTGTGAGTTTAACCAATAATTTTCACTAGTTTTGAATGAGCTTTAGAAAATTTTAAAACTATAGTAATTCTAGTGCCGCTCAAATTTATTACAATGACTTTAGCTCTTTTATTACAAGGAGTTTAGTGAGTTTGGCAATTTATTCAGTGGTTTTTGCACTTTATGTAACAAATTATAGTGAGATTAACTACTGAGATAATTCGTTTTAATTAATGATAATTATAGTGAGGGAACCTAATTCATTTTAACCATTTTTATTTTAATTGCAACAAGTTTTAGTGCATTTAACTGGTGCTTTCTTGTAAGGAGTGAAAGTGAGCTTTGCTATTTACTCTAATAAAAGTGACTCATTTATATTAAAGATCATGTTATATCTTGAGTGAGCAGTGGTATTAAAAAAATATAGTGAGTTTATCAATTTTTTGTATGAGTTTTAGTGAGTTTTACAACTTACAGTATCGAGTTAAAATTGTTCACTTAATGATAAATTATAGTAAATTCAAACCTTTTATTGTACTAATTTATGGTGACTTTCACTAAAACTCATTTTGTTTTATTATAACGAGTTTAGTGAGTTGTACAATGCATATAGAAATTTTTGCGAATTTTTTTAACAGAATTTTGAGTGAAATTAACTACTTATCACATGCTGCAGTGCATCCACTCCATGGTCCAACCACACATGGTCCAATCACTATAATTCGCTTAAATAAATGACAATTATAGTGAGTGAGCCTAATTCGTTTTAACAAGTTTTAGTGAGTTAGAGTGCTTTAAACTGGTGTAAGGAGTTAAAACGAGCTTTACTATTCACTCTAATAAACTACGACTTATTTATGTCAGTAGTTTATAAATTATGATTATTGCTATACATAATAACGCTTTGTTGTTACTTTTTAACAAATTATTGTGAGTTTAATTAATTAACTCACTAAATCAACACAATATGACAAATATTGTATTGTTCACTAAGCCTTGTGAAAATGTGAGTTTACAACGTTTTGCAATATTTTGAGTGAGTTTCACTCTTTTTTGTGTCGGTTTTAGTGAGTTTACTATTTACCGTATTGGCTTAAAATTGCATATTTGAGGTAACAAATGATAGTAAGTTTAACGCTTTTGTTGTAACAAAGTATAGTGAGTTTCTCTAAGCCTTGTAAAAATGTGAGTTTGACTACGTTTTGCAATATTTTGAGTGAGTTTTACTCTTTTTTGTGTCGGTTTTAGTGAGTTTACTATTTACCGAATTGGCTTAAAATTGCATATTTAAAGTAATAAATGATAGCAAGTTTAACGCTTTTATTGTAACAAAGTAAAGTGAGTTTCACTAAGTCTTGTAAAAGTGTGAGTTTGACAACTTTTTCAATTTTTGAGTGAGTTTTAATCTTTTTTGTGTGGGTTTTAGTGCGTTTTCTATTTACACTATTGGGTTAAAATTGCATATTTAAGGTAACAAATGATCGTAAATTTAACTCTTTTATTGTAACCAAGTATAGTGAGTTCTCTAAGCCTTGTAAAAATGTGAGTTTGACTACGTTTTGCAATATTTTGAGTGAGTTTTACTCTTTTTTGTGTCGGTTTTAGTGAGTTTACTATTTACCGAATTGGCATAAAATTACATTTTTAATGTAATAAATTATAGTAAGTTTAACGCTTTTATTGTAACAAAGTATAGTGAGTTTCACTAAGTCTTGTAAAAGTGTGAGTTTGACTACGTTTTGCAATATTTTGAGTGAGTTTTACTCTTTTTTGTGTTGGTTTTAGTGAGTTTACTATTTACACTATTGAGTTAAAATTGCATATTTAAGGTAACAAAAGATAGGAAGTTTTACACTTTTATTGTAACAAAGTATAGTGAGTTTCACTAAGCCTTGTGAAAGTGTGAGTTTGACAACATTTTTCAATATTTTGAGTGAGTTTTACTCTTTTTTGTGTCGGTTTTAGTGAGTTTACTATTTACCGTATTGGCTTAAAATTGCATATTTAATGTAACAAATTATAGTAAGTTTAACGCTTTTAATGTAACAAAGTATAGTGAGTTTCACTAAGTCTTGTGGAACTGTGAGTTTCACTATTTATTGTATCCCCCTTTGAACTGAAAGCAATGGTTTCTATTGATACTAATCTCGAGCTTCAAACTTATTTTTGGGTAGAAAAACTTAAAAAAAAACCGGCATGCTCTTGAGCTTCGTATACTTTTAAGTTGAGCCACCTTGTATATTAGCTTTGTACAGGGTTATTCATTATTTTCGTCTCTCTCAGAGCTCCAAAGCGTTTCTTTCAATGTAATTTCCTTCGATACAGAGTGTCCCAAAAGCAAATCGTTTTCTTGTGGCCTATCAGATTAAATTTTAAAAGACGATTGGAAAAAATGGAGGTTCCACATAGAGGGTGTCCTAATCAGCGCGAGATGAGACTGATGGAGAAAAAGACAACCTAATAAAACTTCCCTTTCCACGGGAATTCCTTGAACGGTGTTTTAGACCATTTTCCTGATATTTTATTAATTTCCAGGGCTTTTTGTCGTTTGTCAGCTATTTAGTCTAAGGCCACAATAGCTTGAAGAGCCCTGAATAGGACCCAGGGCTGCAACACACGTGGTTTAACTAGCAAACCAAAAATTTCCTCCAAACGTGGCCCCAGAGCTTGCAAAAGCTCGTTAAACCTTCGCAACGGCGCATAAACTGAGTAAACCCCCCAAAAGCCCCATCAAATGGGCCCAGGGCCCCAAACCGAGCGAAAATCTGCTGATTGAGACAGCAGCAACAAACCTTGGTTCACGTCAAAATCACGCTCAAAAGTCGATTGAAACCATTGAGAGAGCACGCAAGAAGCAGCGATAAGCACAATTCGATCGAGATAAACTCGAAAGTCCGTGAATTTTGGAAAAAATTGCTTGTTTACCTCAATTTCGATTTCGTTGTCCGAGTCTGAGGATAGTTCGACAGTTTCGACGTCGTGCAGCTCGATGTCGAATACGGTCGCCATTTTTCGACCAATTATGCGGGAAAAACGACGATTTTCGTGGAAAAAACTGAACGAAAACCTTGCGAATTTAAGAAAATCCACGCGTTTTGAGGTTATATCACTCGCACTACCCACACAGCTGCTCAATTTCTTACTACTGACACTGTTGGCAGGTCGCGCAGCGTTGCCACTAGTCGGCGCGCTGCCATATCAATTAGGGGACGCAGTTAGTTTTACAAACAACTTATTTAATGAATACAACGGCCACAACTACTCAGTCATAAACCGGACTCGATTAAAAAATGGAGGAAGACAAAAAAAAGTTTTCAAGTACACGAATCGCGCGGATATTTAAAAAGCTCCAGTTAAAAAAAAACCTCGTCAACGAAAGTCTTCATGTGGGAATAGAAGCATGAAAACTTCATTCAAAATTCAAATTCATTAAAAAACCATACTAACCCTATCACAGCCCGGTTAGTTTAACCGCCAACCACTAGGGGCAGTGCCAAAGAAAATTCCCTATTTTCCGACATTTAATCAAATTTTCCCTCTCACGGCCTCACAGTCGCCATTTTACGATTGATCGCCACCAATTTCTGCAATTAATTTAAAGCAAAATGTGTTTTAAACCGGGTTTTTGTAGTTGCAACCCTGCAAATCGCCAAATCGTCAGTCTTTTGTTTCGTAATGGACGCGCCTTGGCTGCAGCTGTCAGAGGTTTTTTTTCCGCAAAAATTTCCAAAATTCGCTGTTTTTTAACTAACAAAGTGCTGGAAAATGGAAAAAGGCAATTTCCTGGACTGGATGGTGCAGGAATTTCGGGTAAGCCATTGATTTTGGGGGGTTTATTGCGAATATTCGCTGGACTGGGTTTGTCAGGGGTCAGATAAACCACCTACCTCACTTTGTGGTCCAATTTTAATTAAAAAACCCCCACATAATTGGGGGGTTCCTATAAATAATTAGGCTGAAACGACGCTCAACCATCCAGTTATGTGGCAAGTGTTTAGCTCGTTTCATCGGGACGAGTCATCATCAGATTATCGCTAAAAGCAGTCAAGTGAGTTCGATTTAGTTGCAACTAGTCTGATGATGGGAGCGATTGGAAACTTTCTCTGCCTATAAAGCAAAATGGGCTTTTCACAATTGCGTTACCGGCAACTGTTTAGCATGTTACGTTTCGCCTCCAGTCACCATCAGATTTTGGCCTAGAAAAATGACTAAAAACCGGTAAGTGAATTTGATTTAGTCACAACAAGCCTGATGATGGGGGCGTTCGAAACTTCCACAGCTGCCTGGGAAAAATGAGCGTTTTTCACATAGTTTTCCAGCGTTTTTGACGTTTGTTTTCCAGTTATACTTAAATGGGGGTTTCTCGAAACCTAATCAGACAGAATAATTGCAAAATTTACCAATGAGTGGATTTTGGCATGCCGAACATTTTATAAAGAATACATTTTTTTGATTAAATGGTTGGTTTCCATAAAAACAGAATAAACTGGGAAAATCGAGTAAAAAACCCCACATTATAAAGAAGCCTCTTCTGCACGCATAGACTCTAAACGAACAACAACGGTAGAAAATCCTGCCTTCCTTTGCTCTTAATTATAGACATAAAACGTTGTTATTCACAGATTCGCAAGCATTTTTGGCCTACCCAAAAAGGCGAATTTGCATCAGCATTCAATGAGTGAAATTGCGATTAAACCCAATTGTTAACTAGTTATTGAGTAGATTTTATAATAGATTGGTGCGCTACTCCCATAATGAAACCGCAAACATCAGCGGAGCCCATTAAAACACATTTTAACCCTCAAAAGGCATGACTCTTGTTGACTATTTTATGGCGAATGCACTTGGTGTCCACACTCGAACTAAATTTGAATTTTTCAATATTTGAGAGTAGATTTTTTTACGAAACTTGTGGACTATTGAGGAGGGTTCCAGATGGCATTAAATTACTCAAAATAGGTCATAATGTGCATTTTCTTGAGGCACTGGCAAATGCGCGTCGATGCTATACACGAATGCGTTTGTTTTTGTGTATTTTTCACATGGTTATGAAAAGATTGTCTGTTTCCGGTCTTCAATAGATTAGCAACCACAATTGTGATCAAGACAGAACAAAACTTACTAGGAAAACGGGTATACGAGTCGAAGAACAGCGACACCTTATTTTAGTGCGTGCCCATACTGAATTGCGCATAATTTGGTTATTTATGGGTTAGTTTTTAACATTGGAAAACGATTGCCCAAGTCTTTAAGTTCGCTTCATTTTGTCTGCAAGAATTTTTTTGATTCGAGCATTAAGAAAGGCGCTACGTGGTAAATAACGTGGTCGCCCTTTATCTTAAGGCGCACTCCCTTAAGATTTTGGCGCATAAGTTGGGCATTTGAGGTCCGATTGCAAATCTTGAATAGCTGTCGTAAATCTCTTTGAAGATACATATTTTTTTGTTAGACTGGATTTTTATTGGGCCATTCTCAAAAGGTTTCTACGTGCAAATCATCAACTAGCCGTGGTACGATCCGCTTGTGCGAAAAATTGTTTCTCGTGCTCTCGGATTGTTGACCACAGTTTGCGTGCGATATTTTCTTGTGCGTTTTTTTTGCGACACACTAATAACAGTGCAAGTGTTCTCCGTTGTGGCGGAATCCACAAACATCTTAGAATCCGCCGACGAAGACGACAATGAGTCCGTAATCTCATTGTCGTCTTTAAGTTCGCTCGCCAGTAGCGCTGCATCAGCGGACGCTTTCCTCCAATTGGACGAGGAGCAAAGCTGCAGAAGTTCAAGCAGGTTTTCCGCTTGCTAAGAGTGAATAAGGGTTGCGACCGCTGCAGGGCGGTTTCAGCGGAATTTACAGCTGCCTACAGAGCAGGCAAACCACCAAAGTGGTCGCTGGCGGTCAACCATCTGAAGGCCGAGCACCCAGCTGCACGGAAAAGGGCCCTGCTAACCACCCAGATCTCTACAGGGGCCGTACCCAAACGGAAGCTGGATAAGGTGAGCCCCCCTAACATTACGAAAAAATCGAGGCACCAGCCAGAAAAAGCCACGAACGAGATTGCCCCAGAACCACCAACGGACCAACCACAGCGAGCCACGAACTACCAGCAGGACAAGGAAGAGCGGGGAGCTGTTGCTATGGCTGAAAAAGAGCCAGCCGTGCGCCAAACAATGGCCGATGACAAGTCGGGTCACAGCGGTGATGCCTTCATTCTGCCACGGAAAACGGTGCCGTGGAGCACACTGCTTACCACACCGGCAAAACCAGCAATAGAAACGGAAAAACCGCTTTTCGCCAATACAACCGGCAACTGACCCCTTCGAGATCGAGCCTCAACCCTCCACCAGCGGGACCCAACCCATGCATGAGGAACTGGCTGCCAAAGCGGCTGCTTCGCTCAACAAATCGGCGAAGAAGCCCGAAAAACCGCCACCAATTGTCATCGTGGGAAAGCCCAGCAGCCACAGCGCGCTGGTGAATGGCCTAAAATCGATAACAAATAAGCCATTCACTTTAAAATACACGAAGCGTCGCTGATAGTGTACTGCAGCTGCATATTAGACTGGGCGGCGGTCAAACGGTCACTGGAGGCAGAAAGCAGCCAGTTCCATACCTACGCACCTGCAAACCAGCGAACACACGCGTTTGTGTTAAGGGGGCTCGAGGGCAACGTGGAGACTTCGCACATCAAGGAGGACCTCGAGGAAAAGGGGTTCTCCATAAAAAACGTCTTCCGAATGAAGACCCAGTTTCGGCCCCTGTACCTGATTGTCACCGATGATTCGGTGACCCTGCGGAAACTCGCCACCACCGCCAAAGTGATCCGCGATGTCAGGGTCTCCTGGGAAACCAGGAAGAACCAACGAACCCTGACGCAGTGCCGCCGATGCCAGGGCTGGGGACACGTATCGGGCAACTGCAACAAACACTTCAAGTGCTCCAAGTGTGCGGGCCCCCACGAAATAACATCGTGCCCGCCGGGATCGGCGCTAAAATGCGCCAATTGCACTGGTCCCCACCGGAGCTTTGACGAAGCATGCCCAGTGTACGTGTTCAAACTGGCCCAACGCCCGGTCGAAAAAACCGCAAAGGCAGTTCGTGGCGGCGCCACTTCCGTCCAGACCAGCGTGGGGGCAGACCTTCCGACCCGCAGGCCCGATCCCCCACCCAGAAACCAGCAGGACTAGGCAGCCCATCCCGAGCCCGAACGAGTTTCCGCCGCTCCCTGGCAGAAATGAAATGACCAGCAGGGCCACACAGCCTGGTCAAACCATCGCAGCTAATGGTCCCCAACCAAGACCCCCCACTAACCAAGGCATGAACGCTGGCGCAGTAGCCACTCTGGGCACCCTGCATCGGGAATTCGCCGATCTGGCATCGCAGGTGAACTTACAGGAGGTAATCAAAGCGGTTAGATTTTATAGCGCTGCGTTGAGGGGCTGCGAGACGAAAGCTGGACAGGTTCCTCGTTTCCGCGCAGTTCTTCAACGAAGACATTAATAGCTTCGATTTCTAAGCCCTGATTTTGCCAACTGTGCCCTATGAGGATAGGAGAATGGAACTCATGCGGACTCCGGAGTCGTCTCGGTGAGTTTGTGCACTTCCTTCAGACCGAGGATATCGACGTGGCGTTGATTGTCGAAACATGGTTGCGCCCCGGGGATATACTTAGGATTCGGGGGTACAGGCTCGAACGTGCCGATAGGCCCGGTTTAAGGGGAGGAGTGGCCATAGCGGTCAAAACGTCAATTCCATACAGGAGACTGCCACACAGGCAGTCATCAATAGAGAACGTAGGCGTTGAACTTCCTGATGGAGTTTTGATCTACTGTGGCTATTTCTCCACCGTACGCTTACAGGCCGCTGATGTCGATCCATTCTTCATAAACACCAATAGGGTGTTGCTAATGGGAGATTTCAACGCCCGCCATCCACTATTCAATAACCCTGGACATAAAAACGCAGCCGGCAATTTTCTAGCCGACTACGTTCGCGACAATGGCCTACTCGTTATGCCCACTTCATCCCCAACGCATTACCCGAACAGTGGAGGGAATCCATCCTACCTCGACTTCGGAATTGCCAAAGGACTCACCAATCTCACGGAGATGGTGGTTATAGACGCCCTCAGCAGTGACCATTTGCCCATTTACCTCGACATTAGGGATTTAAAGCGCACACAAACTAACGACTTTCGATATTCATACGAAAATTTCGATTTTCGCGAATATCGAAAACGACTACAAGACCTGACGTGTATTCCGGGCCAGATTGATACTGTCGAAGCTCTAGAGCATGCGGTAAAAGGTCTGACCAGGAATATACAACGGACACAGCAAGCTTTGGCCAAAAAAGTTCCGAACAGACCGCGGCGCGACAATCCTTCCTGAGGAAATTCTGAACCTTATTAAGGCGAAAAATCGAATCAGGAAGCGTTGGCAGCGATTCAGGCAACCTGCCGATCGCATAATGGCAGCAGAGCTTGCACGAGACATACATCGCGAAATCTCCGCATACAGGAATTATACCTGGGCGGAGAAACTGCGAAATTTGACTCCCCGTGACAATTCCCTGTGGAAACTGTCGAGAAGTCTGCGAAAAGGCTATGAGCAAGTCCCCGCTCTTGAAAAAGAGGGGCGGAGTTATATTACCACCAGTGACAAGTGCGAGCTGCTCGCCGACTTTTTGGCAGAAGTACACAAGGTCCAACCAGCCCTTCAGGATAACGAAATTCGAAAGACAGACCGCTGTTTTTGTAGAACGGAAGTATCCTATACCACCCTCGATTTTGCATTCCTATATAACAACCCCGTCGGAGATACAATCGTGTCTTCGGCGCCTCCCTAGCCGAAAAGCCCCCGGGCCAGACGGCATCCCTTATCTACTCCTCAAAAACTTACCGCGGAAAACTATTGTGCTAATAGTACAAATAGTCAACGCAGTCCTTAAATTGCAGCACTTCCCACAGGACTGGAAAAACGCTGTAATAATCCCCATCTTAAAGCCGGGCAAAAACCCGACCGAACCCGCCTCTTATAGGCCAATTTCCCTCTTGAACACCCTCGGCAATCCCGGATGAGCAGTTTGGCTTCCGACCAAGACACAACACAACGCTGCAGACTGCTAGGATCGCAACGGATGCCTATGCAGCATTTAATAAGCTTCAAAGTACGGTTATGCTGCTTCTCGACATGCAAAGGGCCTTTGACACAGTCTGGCACACAGGCCTGCTGTACAAGTTGTTTGCCGTGCATTCACTGCCCACTCTACCTAGTTTCCCTGATAGCGTCTTACCTAAAAAACCGTTCCATCCAGGTGAAAGTGGAGAATTCCACTTCTGCCAAAAGACGCATCGCGGCAGGAGTACCACAAGGAACAGTGATTTCGCCGCTGCTGTATACATTGTACACAGCAGACATTCCAAAACTTCCCACTACAAAAATAGCACTATACGCTGATGATACGGCTATCTACGCATCGTCTTTTATGCTCAGGCTGCGAAATCTCGCATTGCACATCACCTGAGTTTATTGACGCCGTATTTTGACAAATGGAAACTTAAAGTGAATCCCAGGAAGACGGAACTTATTATCTTTTCGCGCAAATTCACTAACAACAAAATCTTATCACCACTCGTGGTCCAAAATACTCCTATCAAACCAACAAAAGAGGTGAAATACCTGGGATTCAAACTAGACGCCCGACTCCATTTCAATAAGCATGTTGACTATGCTGTACAAAAGACTGCCATGGCCCGAAGAAAGTTGTACTCTCTTCTGGCGCCAAATTCTTTCCTATCACCCTCGAAATAAACTTCTGCTCTACACCTCCACCTATAAGGCCCATACTGACCTACGGATCCCCTGTCTGGCACTCTGTCTGTGATTCCACGAGACGACGTGTTCAAAGGACCCAAAATAGGTTCCTAAGAGGCGTCCTATCGGCTGACAGATACACCAGAATAACCGAAATGCACGAAGCTACAGGGATGGCCTATATAGCCGACTATATAGATACCATCGCTGAAAAATTTTATCATAGCGGAGTGCAAGGCTCAGTCCTCACGCGAAATATCACCCAAGTAAGAGCAAACGACCGCCCAACCCATGGTCCCCTGTATAAGCGACTTCCCATATTTTATGAGGATTTTGTCCCTGACAGTACGTGACGACAAACAAACATTGCCTGCCAGTTGCAGACAGTCGTTTCTAGCAGGCTGGAAACGCACAAATCCAACATAACGTGACTTGACGGGTTCGTCCTGCCTCGTTCTGGACTGGTGTTGGCTGGTTCTTGCACCGATCGGGGCGGGGGCGGATGGATTCGGTCATCTAGTTGAAACTGCCGGCGGTTAACGCCACGGCTGACAGTATCAGGCTTAAAGGTCGAAGCAAAAGGGGTTTTGGCTTCCCTTCAGGAAGACCTTTTTCCTTAATGAATGCCCCTCGAATAAAACCAAAACCGCCACTTCAAGACTATCTCCTGACGTTGTCGTGCGTATGGCTAGCTCGGGAATGTCCATGTTAGGGCACTGCCCAGGTAATGGACGACTTAGCGCGCCTATTTAGATCATGGGCAAAGAGCAAACCGGCCGAACATCTGGCCAGACATGGGACATTTTACTGACTTATGTTTTTTGATTTAAACTTTGTTTGTGAATTTAGTAATGTAAATGTTTAATACATTTTATCTATCTATCTATCTATCTACGTGCAAAATTAGAGCTTCGCCTCATTCAAGAGCATGCTCGTTCTGGATTGCTCATTACTTCGACATTTGCCTGATGGATTTTAAAAATTGAAAAATTGTTTAAAAATGTTTTAAATTAGTTTTATTTTGCGTTGGAAAAATCTGTTGAAGCGTTCATTTTTAAGGGTGCAATGAAGCAGTTAACGTCTTCGCTTTTTAGAAGTGCGTATAAATATGGAATTTAATCAATCGCGTTTTTGTGGGCTGATTTCGCAGATTGTAAAACCGTTTTAACTTTTTTGAAATTGTGGTTACTTGCGTAGAAATAACATGGCCGCCCTTTAGAAGTGCAGTATAATAAGTTGGTTATTTATAAGTAGATTCCGAAATTTAAGAATCTCCCTTAAAGCTCTTCGAAAACTGAATTTTTGCCCGTGGAACTGTTTTCAACATGATCGCAGGGAAACCACAAAAATAACAACGACGCCCTATTTAAGTGCATGCACATACTGAATAGCTGATAACGTGACTATTTACAGGTTGACTTTTTACATTAAAAAACTGGTTTAAATCTTTTTAAACTCTCGTTGATCTCGTTGAAAATTTCTCCGATCCGAGTATTAACATGGCGGTTATACGGCAAAAACATCGCCGCCCTTTAGCTTCTCCCTGACATTTTTTTACAAAAAAAATATTTTTTTGATTGTTGGCGATGTATTCCGGGTGTTTTGGTTTTTTTTCGGACCCAAATCAGCGTATATTTTTCATTTTACTTGATTGCTTGTTTATTTTCAATTCGGCCAACAACCAGGAAGGTGAATAAAAGTGCCGCTCTTAATAAGTTAGCCATTTGAGTGCCAATTATAAAAATTGAAAATCTGCCACTGAAATTTTGGTTATTTGGTGTTTGAAAAGTTTTGTGATCCGACCAGCAAGTGGCACCCTGTAGCAAACATAACATTGCCGCCCTTTAAATCTGCACCCCTATTTTAGGGCAACTTTGAAAATTCGAATTCTCTTAACCTCTTTTGAAAACTCAACGTTCCGTTTGGATGAGTCTTCAACTTTATTTTTGAAATCGAGTATACGAGCCGAAGAACAACGCCGCCTGATTTAAGTGCGTGCCCATACTGAATCGCCCATAATTTGGTTATTTATGGGTCGACATTGGAAATCTGATGTCAAACTCTTTAAATTTCCTTCATTTCATATAAAAAATTTTTTTTTCGAGCATTAAGAAAGACGCCACGTGGTAAATAACGTGGTCGCCCTTTAGGAGTGCAAAGCTTGAAAAGCTGTCGTAAAGATCTTTGGAGACACAATTTTTTTTACTTGACTGTCTTTTTATGGGGTTATTTTCAAAAGTTATACGTGCCAAATTAGAGCGTCGCCTCATTCAAATGCATGCTCGTGATGAATTGCTCATTACTTTGATATTTGCCGGTGGATTTTAAAATTTGAAAAATTGTTTAAAAGGGTTTTAAACTCATTTTATTTTGGGTTCGAAAAATCTGTTGAAGCGTTTGTTTTAAAGGTGCAATAAAGCAATTGACGTCGTCGCCCTTTGGAAGTCGCTTCAATATTGAAGCTAAACAAACTCGTTTGAAGCTAAACAAACTCGTTTTTGTGGGCCGATTTAGCCGAATTGCAAAACCGTTTCAACTTTTTGGAAATCGTGGTTACTTGCGTAGAAGTAACATCGCCGCCCTTTAGAAGTGTAGCAAAAAATGCTCGTTATTTTCCGACTCAAAACGTGTCGATCTGAATTTTAGCAAGGGTGCTATAAGGAAATTAACATGGTCGCCCTATTGCAGTAAAACCGTTAGGGGCAAAAAATGTCATTCAAAAGTGTTTTAAAAACCATGAATTAGAAAAATCAGATTAGAAATGAATTAGAAACTAAGATTAGACAAAATCCACACCATTCGAAAAAAAATTACAGAACTGACAACATTGCACTTCTACAACAAATTCCCTGGTGGCCTGGCTCTCTTCCATAGACACCAAAAATTTCCGATGTAAATCCACTCAAAACACACTAGTGCCAAGATACGAATATAAGAATACACTTTACACTTATTTATGCCGGCATTTTTAAATCGTCTCTTCGGGCCACGCCACTGTTTCCATAGCCGGCGGCAGTATTTTTTACTTCGGGAGGGCGGGCGTGTTCTTATCGCCACATTTACACACACACGTATACTTTAGATATTACTTAAATGCCCGGCGGATGTGCTTACGTGCCCTTATTTGATGTGGATCCCAGAGCATTAGCTGCTCCCGTTTAATATGGGGGAAACCTGGATGAATACGTACGTACGAATATCCATCCATTGAACAATGAAAATCCAAATCACCTATTTATAATGTGATTTGATATGCAATTGAAACGAAACAGTTTAGGTGGAATTTGTACCAGCATCAACACCCTGGAGAGTACGTTTCGGATTTTGTTTAAACCATCATCAGGCTTTGTTTGTTGTTTGTTGCGTAATATTGTAGCACAATTTAGTGGTAGCAAACAAATGTTAACAGCGAGACCAAACACTAAGGAGTGTTTTGGGACGTACTTAATTTTGACGTGATAATTACGTCTATTTGACGTCATAAAATGCATGCTAGTGAATCATCAAGTGAGGCTACAATTCACTCAAAGTGCCAATTTTTAGTTAATATTCTAGAGTTTTGAAACTGAAGCTTTTTTCAGGCTATCTAGAAACAAACGATTTTTTTATTGAGACACCCAGTATGTTATTTGATATTTGAACTCCCTTGTCATTTTTAGCCTGACTTGATATGTCACATCGGAGGATCGACTTTCGAACTCATTTTGGCGTAAAATTCACGCTAAGTATTAAGTGTGGCCCATCAAGTGAAGCTAAAATTGACTCAAAAGCCCAATTTTGGGTGAATATTCCAGAATTTATGAACATTGAAGACTTCCTCAGGTTATTATGCAACATTTCCTAACTTTTTAAATGTTTTCCTTCGTTCAATGCGACGCTGACAATGGCAGCATTAATCCTCGATAATTACACTGTTGCCACAGCACTCGGTTGGGTTCGGCTTGTAGATCGTGGATAATCGGCAGCAGCGAAGTGGCCCGGTTGGCACTTCGAGTATTGCGTGTAGCGCACGTCACTGATTCTGAACTAAAAATATTTTCCAAGTCGGCTTTTGAGTCCAATTTTGCCTGTAAAAAATTGCGTAAATTACCAGAAATTCCAGAAAAAAAAAACTTGCTTGTTAGTCGCTTGAGAGAAAAGGAAAAACTAATCGGAATATCAGAAGTATCTAATACTTTGTTTACATTGCAGATTTTCTGGAGATTCGAGTGGCAGAAGTTTGCAACGTTGAACCAGTTCTGGTGAAGGTAAGTACATTTTTTTCCCAATTTAATTCAAAATAATTGAAGATTTAAGAGAGTGTTAAAGTTTTTATTCACAAGTTGGCAACTGCGCCAAAATACAGAGTGGCTGAAAAGGGACTATGGTCTGTCGAAAAAATGTTCGTTTTTTTAAAATGCATTTTGTGCGAGATTTAGATGTTTCTCAAAATGATATCTCAAAAGCTAGAAATGGTAGAGAAATTATGAGCACGCCACTGGATTTTTAGAGGGACTCAACGCCGCAAAAAATCTGTTATTCACTTTTTTGCTAACATTAACAGAAAACGAGTTATTGGCGAGTTTGTTTATGTATTTTTTAATTCTGCAGAGCATTTGGCATTTTTGAATAATTGTACATTTTTATATTTATTTAAAATGTCATTCTTTTAAGGCATTTTAAAACTGTGTCAATTCAAAACTGTACAATTTCCAACAAACAAACGATTTACTTTGTACAATTGCAATTATTTCATTCTATTCGTTTTGAAAGGGAATTTTTGTTCAGTAAAAATTGATCTGTTATGTACAATTGCAGAATGTGCTACAATCTTAGTGCGCTTAGATCGTTTTGCATCCAGTTGTACTTTGTACATTAATATGTATGTACTGAACCTGGTCGTAAAATTTGAGAAAAGTAAAAAACGCCAAGTTCTAAGTGCATCGTTTTCTCATCTGTTGAATCGATGGAAATTTTTTGATCTTTGGAATCAGTTAAGCTTTGTACTATTTGATCAGGAACGGGCGTTAAATTTTACATAATTACACATGGTTGTACAAATGGGTTACAATTTTAAAGTCAAGTCGTGGCATGAAGTACAATACGAGAGTGGTTCCCCATTGAACATTTTTTTATCTTCGTTTTTGGATATTTTCAATGTTGTAGGGTTGTCGGTTTTTGTCGATTGTACCTAATTTAGTACGTTTGAAAAATCCGGAAGCGAAATTCTGAGCACGACTCTGGATAGAGTGGCGCAACGCCCATAAAAAATGTTTTATTGACTTTTTCGCTAACTTTAACAAAAAAGGAGTTATTGGCGAATTTGTTTTGTCATTTTTGAATAATTGTACATGTTTTCACTTTATTTAAAGTGTCAAATTCATTGTTTGAGGCATTTTAAAAACGATGTCTTCTGCCAATATTAAAAATTTGTACAATTTCGAAAAAACAAACGATTTACTTTGTACAATTGCAGTAATTTCACCCCATTCGCTTTGATTGGGATTTTTTTTGCGAACAAATTGTTCTGTTGTGTACAATTGCAGATGGTGGTACAACCTTGAAACAATTCAACAATGCAATTTTAAGTATGCGGTAAAGCCGGTTGTACAATTTGAGTAAAATTAAAAACGCCAAGTTTGTCAGTTAGATCAATCAGTTAGTCTTTGTACTATTTGAGCTCGGACGGAAGCACATTTTGCACATTGCAGTTGATTGTACAAATTGGTTACACTTTTAAAGTCGACACGTGGCATTTAGTACCTATAATACGAGAGCAGTTCCTTCAAAGACAATTTTTTCTATTTTTGTTTTTGGTCATTTTCAATGTTTTAGGGTTGTCAGTTTTTGTTGATTGTACATAATTTAGTACATTTGTTTGCCAATTCCTACTTTTTATTACATGAGCTGGTTCAACCCAAAACGGCACATTTTATCACGGCACTGGTGAACTTTACTACATAGCCTCACTCACAACATCAGTTTTTATTCTTGACCTCTTGGATTATTATCTGTAATTAGCGAAAGTGCCAACTTTTTAGTAATATCCGGTGTATTTTACGCACGTTCTTGCGCAGAAGGAAAATAGAGACAGATTCGTTGTCTAGTATTTAGAAAATCAATTTTATTGAGCATGAATGAGAAAGAGAAACTTTTAACGGTTGGTGAATTTAAATCCGAATCCCCCGGTTAGAACGTCGATGGTTATGAAGTTAGTACACACCAAATATCCCATCGATGTTCTATTTTCTAAAGATGTTTGCCGAAATTGAGGTTTTTTTCGCAAATTTCTGCAAAATGTTGTTGCTTGAGCCGCACGTTTTCATTTGGTAGGTTTTGCTTGTTCTAAATCTTTAGTATCGAATGTCGATGCTAATGAAGTATCTTGTTCTATTGAGATACTGAATTATAGATAGACAAATTTCTTCCCGATTTATTCAGTTTACTTAACACTTCAAACTGATGTCCCATCAATGTTCTATCTTTTAGAAAAGTTTTACTCAAGCTTTTTAAAGCTAATAGTTAATATGAAATTTTAATTTTTTTCAACGCAGAGTTGAAATCGAGTTATATAATTTGTAATTCATTTTGGATAGAACGTCGATAGTAATAAATCTGGCAAATCACGTAAAGTTCCATCGATATTCTGATTTTTAGACACTTATTTTTTCAAACTATTTACGCGACAGAAAAATCGTTTTTTTATGTTTTCCTTGGTATTTGGAACAGAAAAAACAGAAAAAAAATTCAAATTTTACTGAAAAAATGCGATATTGAGTAATCGACCGAGATCCCATCGATCTTCTATTTCTCAGCACGAATTAACAACCTCAAAAAAATTATTTCGTTTTTAACGAAAACTTCAAATCTTCGGTTGATCGACATACTGACTTTAAGACAATTTAATAGTGTTAATGCTGTCTTCCCTTGGACTTTCGACATTCTACCTTTTGATTATTCGTACGTTTTCATGTTGAGTGTTTTGCATACAGAAAACCGTGTTTTTTGCCGCATTTTCTGGAAATCTTCCAAAGTTTCCCTTCAGCCAGACAAATGCGCCACAAATCAAATCGCGTTATTATTGTTGCATTTGACGAAAATTCAATTTTCCCGGATGTGCGGTTTTCCCGGCAATTCTTTTCCTGTTTATTTAACATTACCACTTAGCTGACGGTCAGTTTTTTGCTTCAAATTATCGTTGCGCCATCATTTTTCCATTAAAAAGGAAAAAAATCGACTTTCCAATTTGGACAATTTCCATTAGAATTGCGTTTTTACCCGTTCAATTTGTTGTTAAACTGAATTTTCGTCCAATAAACACATGCATGTTTATTGCAGACGAATTTTTTCAGTCAATTTGGCCGAATATTGAGCGAGACACTCGGACACTTTGACAATTAATTTTGAGCAATCGCACGCAGGTAGAGCTATTTTGGCTTGGCTGCTGTTATAGAGAATTGTTTGCTTTATATGGGACCACTTTTCTATTCCTGCAGCTGCATTTCCTGATTTTTCACAACACATTGATTCTCAGATGTTTGTTGAATGGTTCTTTGAGTGCTCACCCAAGTTGATCAATTCATTTCTCAAAAAATAATTGAAATAGAGCCTTCGAGCTTCGACTACTAGATATAGAACGGTTTGCTCTACATGTGAAAATTTTCGTATACCTACAGCTAAATTTTGTGATTTTTCACAACCAATTGATTTTGAAGTGTTTGGTGAATGGCTGTTTCTGTGTTAACCAAAGTTTGAAAATCTATTTCTCAGAAATTCATCGAGATATGGCCTTCTAGATACAAAAGCTCGATAGAGATCTACCGGGTCGCTCTGCACGGGAAAATGTTTGTATTCCTACAGCTGAATTTTGTGATTTTTCACAACGAATTGATTTTGAAGTGTTTGGTGAATGGCTGTTTCTGTGTTGTACAAAGTATGAAAATTTAGTTCTCAGAAATTCATCGAGATAGGGCCTTCTAGATACAAAAGCTCAATAGAGACCGACTCGCTCTATACGCGAAAATTTTTGGTTTTTCACAGCCGAGTTTTGTGATTTTTCACAACGAATTGATTTTGAGGTGTTTGGTGAATGGCTGTTTCTGTGTTGACCAAAGTTTGAAATTGTATTTCTCAGAAATTCATCGCGATAGGGCCTTCTAGATACAAAAGCTCGATATAGACCGGCTCGCTCTATACGTGAAAATTTTTGTTTTTTCACTGCTGAATTTTATGACTTTTCACAACGAATTGATTTTGAGGTGTTTGGAGAATAGCTGTTTCTGTGTTGACCAAAGTTTGAAAATTTATTTCTCAGAAATTCATCGAGATAGGGCCTTCTAGATACTCGATAGAGACCGACCGGTTCGCTCTACATGGGAAAATTTTTGTATTTCTACATCTGAATTTTGTGATTTTTCTCAACGAATTGATTTTGAGGTGGTTGTTCAATGGCTGTTTCTGTGTTGTACAAAGTTTGAAAATTTATTTCTCAAAAATACAGCTAGGTGGCCATTTGTGCATGCGTCCACTCACTGCATTAGGGTTCGCTCTATACGAGCGTATTTATTTATTCCCCGAACGGGATTTACTGATTTTTTATAACAATTTAAGTCAGAGGTGTTCCTTGAATGTCTTTTGTGTGTCGACAAAAATTTTAAAATTTAGTTCTCAAAAACGCTGCAAGATTCAGATTGTTTTCCCGTTACGCCACTGAATAGAGCAGAGCTTGCTTTATTAGAGCCAATTTATTTTTTTTCAGACCTGAATTTTTAAATAATTAATAAAATTTTGATTATGAGGTATTCGTTCAATGGCTTTTTGTGTGTCGACTGAAGTTTGGAAATTTATTTCTCAACAATCCGACGAGATTCGGATTTCTCCATTACGCCACAAATTATAGGAGGACTTGGTATGTGACATCCAATTTTGTGGTTTGAAAAACTCAATTTTGTTAATTTTTATGAGAATTTTAGTTTGAGGTGTTCCTTGAATGACTCCATGTTTGTCAACTAAAGATTGAAAAATTATTTCTCAAAAATTGCGCTAGGTGGAACTTTCTGTGTTACGCCCCTGAATAAAGCAGGGTTTGCTCTATAAGAGCCAATTTAGTTATTTCTCCAACTGTATTTTCCAATTTTTAAAGACAATTTGAGTCTGAGGTGTTTTGAATGGCTCTGTGCTTGTCGACTGAAGTTTGAAAAATTATTTCTGAAAAATGCAACAATGTTGCGATTTTATTGTAACGCCACTGAATAGAGCAACGCTTGTTCGGTAGGAGCCAATTTTTTCAAACCCCAGATCTTAATTTACGGATTTTTTATGACACTTTTTGTCTGAAGTGTTCGTGAAAGGATCTTTGTGTGTATCAACTAAAGTTTGACAATTAATTTCGCCCAACAACGGACATAAATATTTTTCCGGCACGCCACTGACTATATACAGGATGTCTCTATAAAAACATGTATTGGCAGATTCTAAATGTATTTACGATTTTTTATGGTAGTTTGAAACTGAGATGTTGTTTGAATGCTTCATTTTGTGCTGAGGATACTTTGAAAAATTAATTCTCTAAAAAGACACCACATGATATGCTATGTGATGTCACGCCACTGAACAGAGACGCTTTCGTTTTACAAGAGCCAACTTTGGCATTTTTGCAGCTTAATTTTGTAGTATTGTCGCGGTTTAATGTGTTTTGTGTTTAAGTTGAACAATTAATTGCTCACAAATTGAATGGGGCAAAATTTTAGGATGGACGCCACTGGTTAGAGCAACGTTTGCTCGACTAATTACCATTTTGCCAGTTCTGTAGCTTAAAAGGAATTTTATGCTAAACATTTGAATCTGAGGTCTTCAGAGTGTGGTATTTATGTCTTAACGACAGATTTAAAATTACTTTCTTTAAAACCCGACAAGATAGGACCCCGCCGGCTGCGCCACTGGATAGATAGAGAGATAGAGAGAGAGAGAGAAATAAAAATATCTGGTGTTTGCAAAACGCCTGGAAGAAGTTCTTTTGAACGACGATCTAAAAACCCGAAAATCTCACAAGATTCATTGTGTTTTTCTCCCAGACGTCGTGCCAGCACAAGTGGCTTCCATCTTCAGAGGTGCTTCGCTCGAGCTTCGCGACTACGGCAGAGAAATCGTAACAGTCTCGTGTAAACTTTCGAGCAAAGCACTTCTGAAGATGCAAGCAGCTTGTGCTGGCCGAAACGTCGGCAATGGCCACGAATGCCAAAATAAGTACAAAAGGTGACCGGAAATGGCTGATACAATGAACGGTTAAGTCGGACAAACAGTCGGATTTCTTAAACTCAATCAATTAATAATGATGTTATTTCAATTTGATGGAGTGTGGGAAAAACGTGCAACTGGTAAAATAGGATCGGTTCTCCCCTATTATTATTATTATTCCTTTAGTTAAATGGGGGAAGTTAATTTTTAAGGTCTCTCTCTCTATCTCCCCCTAATTAATTAAACGGATTTGTTTGCAGTTCGAGTGTGTTTTCAATTAACCGTTCACTAAATTAGATCGGTTGATTGTTGGCCGAGAGTTTTTTGGATTCATTTAATCGATTTTCCGTTTTTATTAGGCGGTTTCTTTTGCAATTTAACGCATTAACGTGGTTTCTACATAATGGCATGAGTGAAACAAGGAAAAACATCAAACGAGTGTGTTGGAAAGAGAAAAACGTACGAAGCATAAAGAACAAAGAATCGCATCAAGTTAGTGTGTTAGAAAGAGAAAACGCACCAGGCCTAAACAGATTAGCGTGGTTGGTTAAGATCCATGTTGTGCTCACTAGTTTAACTCTTTTTTCTCACTTTCTTTCAATTAATTAAATTTAATAAATGTTTGTCTCATTTTTAGATTGCAAAGGCCAGTATTTGTTCTCGATTTTCTTTCATTTTATATATTTAATTTTGTTTCTAATATTTTGTTTTGTTATTTGTTGTTTGCTTCGTTTTCGTGGCTCATCGCTGTATTCATGGTTTGTTTGTTTTTTTCATATTTTTCTTTTTGATTGTTTATTTTTTCTTATATTATTTGTAATAAAATTTAGTGTTTTGAAAACCTGTTGAAAACAATTAATTTTTTCTTGAACTTGTCAAATACCTGCCAAAACCGGTTAGGTTTGCTACTAAAACGTTAAAAATTCCGATTAAAAATGAGTAAAACTGCAAATTTTTTGAATCCAAGCACACTTTTTTTCCACATTTATCACTCAGTTCGTTGCCTTTTTACACCTGTCAAAAATGTGATCAAAATAAGTTCAAACGTCAAACAAATTGGTATCAAAAAAAAATTGACAGAAACTGTCAGGTGTCAATTACTGGCTCAAATCTGTCACTAAAAATTGTAAAAAATGTGATGAGAATAGCTTCAAACCGCAAATTAAATTGGTACGAAGCAAAAATTGTCAAAAGCAAATATGAAAATGTCAAAACTACTAAATTGGACAGAAGAATTAGCGGACAAATTTTGACATTTAAGTACATATTTCCTCAGTTGTCAATTACTCGCTCAAAGCTGTCAAAAATCAAATAAACTGGATTCAAATCATGTGCAAACGGGCAAATGACGTTCTCAAAGCTGTCGAACGTTTGTCATAAGGAACCTATAAGATAATAAAAGCATGAAGTAAATTGTTTTATTTAAATAAAATGTTTCTTTAATATGGAAAAGTGGTAATTATTATTTAAATTCAACAATAAAACATGCCAAACACTTGTCAATGTCATTAGCAGTTGCACTGTGTGAAACCTGTGCGCAATTCATGAGCGGTTTTCAAATTGATAATACAAAATTAGACGCTCAAAAATGTTAAACAAGTGCCAAACATATGACAGATTCAGGAGTGTTTTGCGTCTACAAACGTCAAAGAAAGATCCATATTAAGAATCGCTAAATACTTTTTTTGATAAAATAGAAGGAAGTTTTAAATAGCGGTTAAACTGTCAGAGTGTCATAGCAGTGTGTTGCAATTTCGTTCTTAGCAGATGTTTGATGTTTTAATTGTTAATTTGACATTTTTAAACGTCATTTATTTAAAAATTTTAAACTGAAAGACTATAAAAAAAATTAAATCTGTCAAACACCTCCAATTGAACAAGTCAAAGCTGTGAAACCACTCGCACAAAGATATCAAATGCGTGTCAAACACATCGAGAACGTCGCAATGGTGGTGTGACTGACTTTCATCTTTCTGTCAAACCACTCGCTCAAAAATGTCAAATTCTTGTCAAACACATTGGAAACGTTGCAGTCGGTGCATGCGTTTGTACTCAATTCGCACACCTTTGCTCCCTGAGTATCTTTGTCTTCACTTTTGTTTTCTTCCATTCTTCACTAGCGTGTTTTCGCCATTGAATTGACATCAAATTAACAGACATCCAAATGAAAATAATCCCTCGTGTGAGGTCTGGTTCCTACCTGGCTGGCAAATACGAGGGCTCCCGACAACAAATAACGGATTAACGATTGTGCCCTTAAATTGGTCGCGTAATCGATCCGAAGGGCTACCGGGCTTATTCCATTATCCCACTGTGCCATAAAGGTCTCCTTTATTGTAACGAAAAACTGAATTATTAAACATAGAAACATGCGGCCAACGAGCGGGTTTCAGGCCCCATGCTGAAAGCGTATCCTGAATAAGTCGTGAAATTAGATAGGCATTTATTAGAATATTTCAATTCCAAACAATTGGGCGTGGTTTCTGTCAAATTTCAGATTAGAACTATGACAGTTGACAGTGCGTCAAGTCAATCTTTCGATCGAAGGTCAATATGTTTTGACACATCAATTGTCTTTGACATCTTCGTATAATTATTCGAGAAATTTGACAGGATTTGCAATTTTTATTCCTGTGATTGACAGTTTTTCAGCTAGTTGTTTGACATTTCTGAGCAAATCGTTTGACATTTTCCAAACGTTTTATGACTAAATACACTACTAGGTTCTAATTCCAAACCTCGTCAACGCAAAATACTTTAAAGATACGCAACAGCTGTAAATAAAGGATTTTTTATCAAAATAATTGTTTCTGACAGATTTTTAACAGTCTTCATTTTGGCGCAAACATTGTTTGTGTTAGAGAAAAACTGTCAAATCAATGTGACAAAAATCATTCAATTTTGCTGTTGCAGTCCGATTTCACAATTGTATGACATTTTCGTGAAACAAAATGTTCAAATTTTTTCTGCTGTTAGAACAATATTAAAGCTTTTGTCAAACAAACGTAAAACTTTCTTGAAACGTTGTCGTAAATCAATTAAAGTCGTTCTCGAAGTTCCTTGTCGATTGAAGAAATTATAAATAATGCGTTTAAAACCTTCAAAAAGCTTCAAAAACAATTGACAGTTCTGTCAAAACGTCAAAGAAAACCTACAGATTTCGAGTCCGTAATAAAACTTTCAAAGTCTTGCGTTCACTCATATGGAGAGGAGGAAGAATTTTAAGTTTCTTGACTGGAAATTTGAAACTGTCAAACACCTGCCAAAATATGATCGATGATATGATCGAAAAACGCCAACTAAAATAAACCAACAGTTAATTTTGCTAAAAAATTTTAAAAATCGTTTAGTTGAAGCTCATTTTTCACTGGAACGTCATATTAGCAGTTTGAAAATGTTAAAAGCATGTCAAATTATAATTTTTGACAGCTTCTAGGGATTAATCAAACTTTTCAATTATAAGATAGGAATGTAAGCGCTTTTACATATTTCCTCTCAGTCAATTCTGCAATGGAATGACTGCGGTCTTTTTGTCGAGATTGACAAGTATTTGACATTTTTGAACGAATAGTTTGACAGAATGCAAACGTTTCAGGTTTGAGAACCAGATAAGTTGCTGCTGCAAGTTTTAATTCTAAAAATGTTTATCTTACTATTTTTTAAAATTTTATTGCCGTTTTCGATGTGATTTTGGCAGAAATTTGACAATTTTTGTTTTAATAAATTTTCAAGGAGTTTTCATATATATAAATGAAAAATTTGTTAGCATTTTGCTCTTTTTCATGCGTGCCAGAGTTTCACAGTTATTTTGCTCGAAACTAGTCAATTATGCGATTGAATTTGTGTGGATTTTTTGAGGACATGGTTCCATTTATAAGTAAGTCTCGACTTTGAATCACCATCAGGCTATTTTAACGATTTGTTCAAATTTGCGATGGGATTTTGTGGTTGTCTACTTAGGCATTTATTTTCTCAGACGCTAGTGAAGTTAAATATTCATTTTCGGTTGCTTTTGGTAGGGCAGATTGCGTTCTATAAACGGAAATAGTTTCGAATTTGACTCATCATCAGGCTATTGCGATAGTATTTTGTGGTTGAGGCTGGATATTCACTTTCGGGCGCATTTAGTTGTGGAAAAAGTTTCGATTTTGCGTCATCGTCAGACTATTTTTAAGGAGTTTTTGAATGTGCTTTGCATTTTTGGTGATTATGATCCACGACAAGCATCACCTACGTCTGGTTTTACCTGCCAAACTCGCCATAACTCCAAAGTTCTCCACACCGATTTCAACGAACCAAATGCGAAAATTTAGCAAATTAAATCCGCTTTACATAAGCTATTGGGTGTTTTCAAATCGCTAAAAGTGCCAACGAGTTACGAGCAAAAGACTGCCAAAAAACCTTTAAAAGTCGCCAACATGCCACTTTGTAAAATTTATACTAATTTCATTATATGCAAAAAATAGACCATGCTAGATCTCAATGCACACATTTATTGAGCTAAATTGTCGTTTTCACAAACTTCGATAAAAGGCTTCAAGACTTTTGTGTGCTTTAAGAACTGAGTGAACTTTAAACGCGGTAAAATTATTTTTCCAACTTCTCATTTACAGTTCAGAATAAAACATCATGAACCTACTAAAAAGACCTTTGTTTTGGCTAAATTAGATAAATGGCTTCATTACTTTTGCGACACTTTAGAATTGAACTGGGCCCTAGAAAACGACTTTATTTTATTTCAAGTTCTCAATGCGCACATATTTTTTAAACTAAATTGTCGTTATTACAAACTTCGGTAAAAGGCTTCAAGAATTTTGTGCGCTCCAAGATCTAAGTGAACTTTAAACATGGTCAAATTATTTTTCAACTTATCATTTGCTGAGCCGAATAAAAGTTCATGAACCTACTAAATTAAACGGTCGTTTTGGCTACATTAGATAAACTGCTTCAAGGCTTTTGCGACACTCTTTTGAATTAAACTGGGCCTTAAAAAATGACTTTATTTTATTTGAATTTCTCAATGGCACATTTTTTTTAACTAAATTGTCGTTATAACAAACTTCGATAAAAGGCTTCAAGACTTTTGTGTGCTTCAAGAACTGAGTGAAGTTTAAACACGGTAAAATTATTTTTCTAACTTCTCATTTGCAGTCCAGAATAAAACATCATGAACCTACTAAAAAGACCTTTCTTTTGGCTAAATTAGACAAACGGCTTCAAGACTTTTGCAGCACTTCAGAATTGAACTGGGCCCTAAAAAACGACTTTATCATATTTTCAATGCACAAATTTATTGAGGTAAAATGTCGTTTTCACAAACTTCGATAAAAGGCTTCAAGACTTTTGTGTGCTTGAAAATCTAAGTGAACTCTAAAAACCTTAAAATTGTTTTTCTGACTTCTCATTTGCAGTACAGAATAAAATATCAAGAACCTACTAAACTATGTTCTTATTTTGGCAAAATTATATAAATATCTTCAAGACTTCCAGGGGGCTTTAAAATGATGAAACTGAGTAATAGAAGCGGCCAAAGTTTAATTTAAAATTTTAGATTTTTATTGAAGAATAAAAAGACGACGAGATTCTATAAATGGTTTCAAGACTTTTGTATGTGCCAAAGCACTAAAATGCCTTCATATCTAAGCAAAATTAATTATTTTCATTGTAGACTAGAAAATCGTTAAATTTCTGGTCGTTCTATCAAAATTACAAAAGTGGCTTCAAGACTGTTAAATTGTTGTCATTTCTAACTGAGTCTGTAATATAATAACTCTAATCTAAAATTTATAATTTAACAAAACAAAACACAAATTTACTGACCTAAATAAATGACCTGAGATAAATGGACTCAAGGCTTTTGTGCCTTTCCAGTATACGAAAACGTTAAAAATGTCAACATTTTAATTCAAGTAATAATTTGGAAACAAATACACCAAATATGTAAAAACTATTACATTGACTAAACAGAACAAAACAAGCGAAGTAAATCGAATTTGAAAAGGAGAAACGGCCCTTTTATCAACGATCAAATGGCACAATCGAGACTGATCTTCCACATAGCGAAACGATTAACCATCGGCCAAAAGAGCAAAACAGAAGGATTAAGTGGGAAGAAAACAGACAAACCCCGTTTTTTTTGCGGCTAATCCCTTCGCTTTCAAGAAATGGCCAACAAAAAAAGGGATTTTCTATGTGTAATCCCCGTCTTGTCTTCAACACAACACGAATTCGGTCCATTCAACAGTGAAAAGTTCCAGCACTGATCCAGATTGTACATTTGTCAGCTGTTATTAACCGAATAATAGTGTCAAAATGTTTTGACGTAGACACTAGCGGAATCAACTGTCAAAATCGCAGGTGTCAAAATATGACAGTTGCAGATAGTTTTCGATGCCTAATCAGTTAGTTTCGAGCATTAGGCTGGCTTCCTCAGGCAATGGAAGCGAAGAAAACAACTGCAACTTTTTTATGGTTTGTTCTATTGTCAAGTCCAATCCTGGATTGGGATAAAGTAATTATTCGAATGGCTCTGGATGCAAAGCTGTCGTTGTTAGGGATAAACTACGTGCAAATCCGGCTTAACAGTCGGCAAAACGGAAAGTTTAAAGCCTAATCCAGACGCCCTCATTTTAAAATCAAAGTTTAAATTAATTACTTTGGATTTGACGATTTGGCAGCATTGTTACCAAAGGGCCTGAAAGCATGCATTTTCGTAATAAAGGTTTTTATTATTAGAGTAAAAGTGGCATTTATGCCAAATATTAATGGAAATTTTAATAAATTATTTTGCAATCTACAGGGTGTTCTATATATTCAGATTAAAAATTAAATTGTGGTTTGGGTTAGTTTTTGGAAAAAATTTGACAAAATTGCAGGTTTGCGTTCTGCGTTTGACTATAACTCAGTTATTTTCGGCCAGTTTGAAAGTGAAATAGATTTTCTGGGAAACTAAACGCATTTAAACGCTTTAACTAAAAAAATATTAAATAAAACGTAAACCAACTGAAATTAAATCTGAAGTTAATTTTGCCAATAACTGAGTTATTTTTGTTCAACTTTGAAAGTTAAACCTTATAATTTATTTTGGATTGATTGTTTAGAATCCAGTTTAATTTTGAAAAAATAACCCAAAAAACCTTATAATGAATATGTTAAGCTGCCAGTGGTCGAGGGATTTTCAAATGGGATTTGCGTGTAAATCAGTTATTGTTGCCAATTTTCAAAGTGAATCTGTGTTTTTCTACGATGAAAACCGCTTAAAGCAAATTTGCAACAAAAAATAACTCATTTATTTTCAGTTATTTTGACCAAAAAATGTTCAATTGTCATATGAATCGCTTCTTACGTGACATTTGTGTATAACTAAGTTTTGAAAAAATTTCCAAAATGAAACTGCGATTTTGTCAAAACCTTGACTTTTTCTTCAAAGAAGAAGAAGATGTTTTGTTTTTTCCCCAAAATAACTCAGTTATTTTTATTTAAAATATTTACTTTCACTCGTCTCGAGTGACGTTTGTCAATAACTGAGTTATTTTTGGAGAAACATCTTTTTTTAACTGTCATAAAAATTTGCCAAATTAAACAATCAATTTTCAATTTTTAAGGCGTTTTTTAAGTTACTTTGTTGCTTCCAATGTAACTCAGTTATTTTCAATAGTATTGACCATGTGTTTACGTGCTGTTCCCAAAGAATTATAACAAAACCTTATGGTTAAGTTTTGTATATTTTCCTGACTGTACTTTAATTCATTCCAATGTATTCCTGGGTTTCAGTCAATTTTATTGTTTATTATTTAAAATGTTACAAATACGTTTCGGTGTCTTTATCCACTATCATCAGTTTGTGTATATAGTTGCTACCAACTTCACATTTGACTCGCCATGTTATGACTCGCCAAGTCATATGTGAAGCTGGTAGCAACTATATACACAAACTGATGATGGTGGATAAAGACACCGAAACGTATTTGTAACATTTTAAATAATAAGCAATAAAATTGACTGAAACCCAGGAATACATTGGAATGAGTTATGGTTAAGTGCAAACAAGAGCTTGTCGTGTGGCCTTCGCCCATAACTCAGTTATTTTCAGTTAATTTTGAATGCAAAATATCCACATTTACGAGAAATTTTGTCTCTGAATTAACACTTAAAATACAATTCAGTTTAATTGAAGTTACTCCGTTATTTTCAATAGTTTTGATCAGAAAAAACATTGTTTTTCAAAAGGATTTCTAGTGATTTTAATGTTTCCAATATAACTCTCGTTTTGAGTTTTTTTTTCATAACTGAGTTATTGTTAGTTAAGCGCTTTTTTTGAAGGATCATTTTAAGATTGCTACACAAATTAGTCATTTTTATTGCTTTTAAATATATTTTGTTTTTCCAAAATAGCTCAGTTATCTTCAGTTTTTTTTTGGTCAAAATAACTTCAATTTCCAAACGAGTTGAAGCCGTTTTTCAATTTTCTCCTCCTCAGTTTTCAAATTCGCTTTTCCTAAAGAATTAGATTAAAATATGATGATTAAAATGTATTGAAACGTTTTCCAATTGTTCTTCGCCTATAACTCAGTTCTCGCCTATAATTTTGAAAATTAAATTTCTGCTTTACCAGAAATCCTGTTGATGAATAAACATTTAAAATACCATAAAGATCAAATGAAGTTACTAAACATTTGTAAAATACCTTTTACATAGCGACTTTTGTTGAGTTGAACGTTTTTAAACAATTTCCTTGCAAAATTCTTAACAGAGACAATAAAAATTAAATTAAATGGCTACTAGCGAGACCATTTTCAAGTGCAATAACTAATAACTGAGTTATTTTGCAATAGGCTGATATTTCAAAAACCCAAAAATATTATGCCAATCAATCAACTAGTGAAATTATTTTTAAACAGCATTTGCATGTAACTCAGTTATGTTCGATTAATTTTTAGCACGAAAAATAAAATTTTTCAAATGGATTTTGGTTATAACTGAGTTATTTTGGGTTACATTTACAAGCGAAACCACGATATTTTAACGAATTAAACTCGGTGCTTATAACTCAGTTATTTTTGATCAATTGTGAGTATTAAACTAATAATTTTTTAAATAACTATTCGTTATAAATGAGTTATTTTCAGTTGTTTTACATGCAAATAATCGAGTTTTGATCTAATTAAACGTGCGGCTGATAACTCAGTTATTTTAGATTAATTTTGAGTATGGAAAATAAAAAAAAAATAATGGATTTTGGTTATAACTGAGTTATTTTCAGTTGCTTTTAAAGCAAAGCATCAATTTTTACCAAACCTTAAATTTAAACTGGCTGCTGTTAACTCAGTTATTTCCGATTAATTTTTAGTATCAAATAGAACATTTTTCAAATGGAATTTGATTGTAATTGAGTTATTTTCAGTTGTTGCTACAAGCGAAGCCACAATTTTTTACCGATTTAAAATCGGTGCTTATAACTCAGTTACTTTCGATTAATTTCAAATTTCAAAACATAAATTTTTTATTTAATTAAACTCGGTGGTTTTAGGTCAGTTATTTTCTGTCAATTTCAAGTTTCAAACCCAATAGCGTCAAAAATTACTTTTGATTACAACTGAGTTATTTTAGGTTACTTTCAAAAGCTAAACATCGATTTTTTACCAAATTGAACTCGCTGCTGATAACTCAGTTACTTTCGATCAATTTTAAATTTCAAACAGAACAGTTTTCAAATGGATTTTGGTTATAACTGAGTTATTTTCCTTTGCTTTTACAAGCAAAACGTTGATTTTCATATTGAATTTTTTTAAATATTTTTTTTATGTCTGATTAAACGCGGTGCTGATAACTAAGTTATTTTCAGTCGAATCTGCTAGCAGAAAACCTTGATCTTCTAGAACAATGGGGCACTTTTTAACACGTGAAGGCACTATTCCTAGACCACAGACATTAAAATTCAACTTATTCACTTAAAGAATTTATATTATTTATAGAATAATTAGAATTCACTTAAAGTAGCCGAAATGAGTAGAACCCCAGGCACTTATGTCCATGTCGCGAAATTTGAAAAATCCGGATTACAAAGTCAATATTGACGAACCAATTTGTCGACAGATGGGGCAGCTGACGATTCGGGCAATTGCCCAAAAGATGTTTGCCCAAATGGCCCGAAAAACCACCCAATTTGGGTTCAACGAGCGTGAAATCTTTACGCCCAAAGCAAACAAAGTCGAGAAATCGGGTACCTGAGCCCGCCGCTAAGGGTACTTTTTTTACCGGTGCTTTCACTTGAGCAATCACCGTTTAGGTACCGTGATTAATCGGTAAATCCTCTCAAATCTTACAAGAAAACCGCGATTTTCCTGCTTATTAAGCGAATAATTCTCTGGCTTACAGTCGTACAATTTTGTTTATTCGAAACCTTAATCTAGAACAGTAACAATGCCGAGCTTTAGGCCCAGGGTCATATTTGGCATAATACGCAAGAGGATTCCAATTTTGTTTTATTCTGCTATTGGTGAGTTTTTCGGGCTTTTAGGGCGTAAACAATTTTGTTAGCGACGTTTCGGGCTGCACGAGCAGCTTGCAACTTCAGATGTTTTCACAAAACTTTTTGTTGGACTTCAACAACTCAACAACTTGGTCAACTTCTCAAAAATTGCCTGACGGTGATTCAAATTCGAAAAATTTTACACTTTTAAAAGGGACAACGCCATCAAAAAATGTATACACAACTCTTGCACTAACTAGTTTCAGAGGAAATAACGCATGAAAAAACGCAACAACAAAAAGAATAAAAAAATACTTTTTGGAAACTCCCTGCGGGTGACTCAAAATCGAAATGTTATCCACTTATAGAGCACACATTTTCCTAGGAAATTTATACAAATGTCACTCTGCAGCTTTGCTAGATATTGAGAAAATAGATGCCAAACTTCGGCTTGTAAAGTTATAAGCAACCATAGAATTTTTTAAAATACCCTGATGATTTAAAACCGAAACATTTCCATGTTCTTCAAAATAGATTCGAAAGTGAATCTCCAACTTTACTGGTTTCTAAGAAAACAACTGTCAAACTTAGTAAAACTTAATAAACAACCGCAATAGTCTGAATGTATTCTCATAAATATTCTGATGATGACTGAAAATCGAAACATCCACTATTTATAAACCAGACTTTGCCCTACAAGAAAATTCATACAAAAGTTACCTCTAGTCTCTCGTCTAGTTTCTGAAGAAACAACTGTTAAGTTTCGACCTTCTTAAAATATAAACAAGATTTGAAAAATTCTGAGAAATTCCCTGAAGATGACCAAAAAACGACACGTCTTTTAGGTATCTGGTGGGGTTAGGTGGCTATCGCATATTGCAAGTTCTTGAGGAAATTAATGTCAAACTAATACCTCCTCAAATATCTGCAAACATCTAAAAAAAAGTGTTGATAATTGCTTGATGATGACTGAAATTCCAAAATTTTTTCCACACATAAAACAGGCTTAGCCCAACAGAATACATTCAAAAGCGACTTTCTGGGTTATTTAGTTCCAGACTAAATGAATGTCAAATTTCATCCTGCAAAAAGACCCTCACATGCCAAACGTAAAATTTGCTCAAAATTTTCCTGAGGATGACTGGAAATCGAAACATTGTACGCTTATAGAAGGTACTTTGCGCTACAAAATGCATCCAAAGCTGGATTAGTGATATTGCCAAGAAACAGAGGAAATAATTTCTTCTATTTGATTCTGAACATTTCTCGAAAATTGCCTGATGACGACTGAAAATCGAAGCGCTTTCCACTTTTAGAACGCATTTTGTTTTAGTAAACGCATACAAAAAAAAACTCTCTGGTTTTACTGATTTCTGAGGGAAAAAATGTCAAAATCCCGCTTGCATAAATAACTGCAAAATCCAAAAGCGTCTTTGACAGTTTTCTGAATTCGAATCGAAACTTTCTGCTACATAACATTTTTTTACATTCGCTTTTCTAATACTCGTAGCTCATAACAGAGGAAATTTCTGTCAAACTGGTAATTTTTTGTAGGATTTTGGAAGAAAGCTATAATTTTCAATAAAATTGACGAAATTGTGAAACTTGCAAGAAAAATTTTGTCGAAACTTGAAATTTTATCGAAACTCAACAATTTTTTTAGTTTCAATAACTTTGTTCGATTTAAACGTGTTGAAACGTTTTTCCTCACGATGTATCCGATTTTCAACCAATTTCTATGCAAAACATTCAGTTTCTCGTTCCAAAAAATAAAAACACAAATATGCAATGTATGCATGAGGTGTGTGCTTTTCAGGTGATTTTAGTTCATAACTCAGTGATTTTCCATCGATTTTACTAGAAAAAGTGTGAATTTCTGGTGAATTCTACGGGCTTCGATGCTTCTTCTGTGGCTCCTCTCGAAGAACTTCATATCTCAATATTCTAGATGTTTCCGAAAAAATATGAATTTATTTTGAAGATGAGCTGAATCGTATGGAAGTTGTGCCTGGTTGTTTAATTTTTGGCAATAAATCAGTGTTGTGCCCGAAGGGCTCAGCACAACAAGCACATTAGAGAAATTGTTTAATGTCGAAGTTGTGTCGAGCCTTTCTCGCACGACACTGATTCAGACTCAAAAACACTCTAAACCTGACGATTGACAAGTATTTGTGCAAAATCCAGTGTGGTGCCCGAAGGGCTCGGCGCAACAATCGCATTCGAGAAAGTGTTTAATGTCGAAGTTGTGCCGAGCCCTTCGAGCACGACACTGTTTCGGACTCAAAAACACTCTAAACCTGACCATTAATCAGTTTTGCGAAAAAATGAGTGTCGTGCCCGAAGGGCTCGGCACAACAATCGCATTAACGAAAGTGTTTAACTTGGAAGTTGTGCCGAGTCTTAATAAAACTTGTCTTTGAAAATATTGTCGGCCGAACAGGCCCTTTCTCCAAAACAGTCAACGATAAAAAAAAAAGTGAAATCGAAGTGCAATGCCTTTTTTTCGATCGAATTTCGAAAATTTCGATATTGCATGGGTTTTTTTTCGAAAAGTTGCCTGATTATTCAGACATTGGGCAAAATCGGTCGACAGTCCTTTGTGTAAATCGCGTTATTAGATGGGAAATATAGAATCATTGTGGCCTTTTAGGCACATGAGGAAGTTTATTCTGCCTGCTAACTGCAGTATTAAAGCTTTTAATTGGGAATGCATTTTCATTGTGTGAACAAGTGTAGTGTGAACTTGAACACTGAACTTTTTGAGGATTAATGGGTAGAAAATGGAGGATGGGGCGCCAACTTGCACAAAGTTAGTAAGAATTATTAGCTTGAATTGATTCTTTTTTTTCGAAATGCAATCCAAGTCTTATGCATTTTTTACATTTTTATTCTTTGTTTTACTGATTTACAATATCATGGCTTTGGACAGATTTTCTGTTGTACTAAACAGATTTTCCTCTTTGTTTCCAGGTGGCACGATGAAGCTTTCGGTAAGTTTGGCATTACTTTGACCTGGATTGCCATCTAGAGCTTTTAGTCCCAAATCAATTTGTACTCCTCTTAGAGTTAATCTAAGTAAAAATTATACGTATTTTGTTCCAAAACGCTTTCAATTTTGCAAAATGTCGTGCGCTTTTCAACGAATTTTAAATTTTTGAACTCAGCTCAATATTAACACAGTTAATTATCTATTATATTAAGATAAGCTGAACATTGCTTTTTTGGAAATTTAAATCGGTTAAGACCCTGAATAGTTATGACAATGTTGAAATAATAAAATTAATATTTTTAATGTTTGCATTGTGTATGAGTTCCCAGTGCATTTAAGGACAAAACCAGCATTTTTGGAAAAATTAAAGATTTTTGTCCATGAAAATTGGCTGCATAACTCTGTTAATATCGCACCACTTTAAAAATTTTGACATTTTTTGAAAAGCGCATGATTTTCTCTGCAAACTGCATTCTGGAAAATTGAAATCGGCAGGAAAACTGGGAAGTTATGAAGATTTAAATGAATGAAAATATTGTACATTTTTCTTTGAGATTAGCGCTGAAAGCATTTAAGGCCTAAAAATGCATTTGTGGCGAAAAATCGCAAATTTTTAGTGTTTTTTTGTGAGTATCTTTCTTAATATTGCTCAGATTTGAAAAATTCAAAATTGGTTAAAATCCGTGTGATTTTTGCCAAACACTGTCTTTCGGAAAATTGAAATCTCTGTCTAGAATCTTGAAAGTTTTCCAATTAAAAAATTTGAAATTTCTTGCAAATGCAAAATTTTCTCTCAAAACCACTTTTCGACAAATCGAAATCGGTTAGGAAAACTTAACAAGCTGTAACAAAATATTGATAATTTTTACTTCTTATGCTGACTCCAATTTAATCCTAAATATGCATTTTTTGAAACAAAATCACCCTTTTTTCCAGGGTTAAAATTTTCCACGTGTCTCTTTTAATACTGGCTTGATTTGGAAAATTCGCATTTGCCTGGAACGTTCTCAATTTTCCACAAACACCCTGAATATAAGGCCTAGTATATTTGCCCTAAAATTTCGGTTTAGTGGCTCAAAAACTACGGAAAATTCGACATTTTCTTAAGAAACTTTACTGAAAATCCCGTACATTTTTTTGATCTAAAAATTAGTACGTCTATGAGGCAACCATCAGCAAGTGCTAATTTAAGTACGATTGCGATTTATCAAGCTGGATTTTGTATCAATAATTAAAAAACTGTCCTTTGAAAATTGCAGCAAATGTTTTAAAAAATCAACTGTCAATCTGACAGTAATGCTTTCGTCACTTTTCAGGCGTCAAAGTGACACTTGAACTCATGTCAAAGTAAATACGCTGTCAAAAACTGAAGTTTATGTTTGACAGCTGCTTTGAATTGAATTTGACATCCTTCAATGGCCTTTTCCTTGTCTATTGCTCCAAACCATGGATAGTTCAAATAAGAAAACGAACTGGGTTTGGTATCAATGTTTAGAAAAAATGGCCTATGAAAATGACATCAAATGTTTCAAAAAATCAACTGTTAATGTGACAGTAATGCTTTTGTCATTTTCCAGGCGTCAAAGTGACACTTGAGGTGATATGTCAAAGCAAAAATAGCTGTCTAAAAATTAAGTTCATATTTGACAGCCGCTTTGAATTGAATTTGACATCCTTCAATCACCTTGTCCTTGTCTATTGGTCCAAACTATCGATATTTCAAATGAGAAAACCAGTATAGTAGAAACATTATCCAAAGAAAAAATACAGTTTCCTGTAGTATTGAATTACCGATTTTAAGTCGGTTCTTCCTATTAGAAAGCAGTGTAACCAACATCAAACATGGGAAGTCAAACACAGCCATATTGAGTTACGTGTGTATAAATTTACATTTTTTTTTCGTCCTCCCGAAAGCCACACCCTTTCGTGCATGTTTACCAACCTAATTTCGATTTTACGGGCGCATATGTGATGCGGGATCGAGTTACCAGCCCTAATGGATTTACATGATTTTTTCCGTTAAAAGTCGGTATTTTCTATTGTTTCAGTGACAGTTTCAGGCAAATGTCAATTGAATAGCGAGATATAAGTCAGTGCGATGTTGCCATATTTTCAAAATATATCTAATTAGGTCCTGCGATACACAAAAAATATTTGTTACAAATTAAAATCTATTTAACTTTGCATCCAATGTTGCCAATTTGCTGAGTGTTTCAATGGGCCTCCCATAAGCCGCTAATAGGAATTGAAAGTCGTTCAGCTGTATGGGCTTGTTTTTTTTTTGGCGATGTTGCCAAAATTATCTTTGTTGTTAAAATTGCGAACTCCCTTAATTTTTATATGAATTTGTTCCAGTGCTGCCACATTAGCAAAACGTTCCTCACTGTGTAGAGGAGTATTGCGCTTCGTTGGTTATTCAATTTAAATTTGTCTTTATAGTGTCATAATTTTAGTACGTAATTTAAGTTTTCATGTTGCCAGATTTCCGAACTTTTCCATATTGTTCTGAAAACCACAGTTCTTAAATCTTAGTATTTCGGAAGATTTTGCTTTTTTCTTCGTAGGTAAGTGCAAAATGAAATTTCAGACTTCAGACTACGGCCCCAATAGATTTGTCCCAATGTTGCCAAATCTTTGCACAACTTGCAAATGCCATGCTGCCGCTCACATGTTTATTTCCTTCCTTTACTGCGCTATGTTGCCCCACTTGTAAAATCTGCACATGTATGCTTACACAGTTGCAACATTGTCAATCTGAAGGGTGCATTTTTATGGTGTAACGATTTTACTCTGTGATTTCCATTTTGCAATTTTTTCGGTTTGGGTGTAGTGTCGCTAAAGTTCTAATTTTAACCACATTTTTCTAGAATTTGGCTGTCTAAGTACATAAAGATGTTTCGCTGAAGTTTTCACATTTTTGATGTTGCCAAATTGCTCAATTATACCCTATTGATTCATATTTAAAGATTAAGATTGGGTGTAGCTCAGTTGCCAGATGGCCGTTTTTGCCTTAGAATTTGCAAGTCAATATAAATTGTAGGGCATCAATAAAGGCATTTTCCTTTAATTAAAGTTTTTTCATCCAATTTTCAACGTTGCTCTTTATTTTTACTATTTCATCACAGTTTCTTTTAGCTCCAAAATTGGGCAACATTCTTGTCAAGTCACAGCGTGATTTCTACAATACCAGAGATTTTTATATTTTGTCTACATTGTTTCCAAATTTAGCGTTAAAATTAGACCAAAAAAAAAGGAGAAAAAAGGATTTTTATTAATCAAATTTTAAACCGATAAAATGTTTTAAAATTTGATTATTTTTTTTCCTGCATTCTGGTCTAATTTTAATACATAATAATATAATTGAATTTACCAAAAAAATAGCAGAAATATGAAAATAAAATCGAAAGCATAGAATATCGCTAAGCAGAACTAAAAGCATTAAGCAGGATTAAAAAAATACATAAAAGAATGAAACAAGTTTTTCTTGTTGAATTAAGTTTCTTGTATTCTTGTTAATAAAACTTTGGGATTTCTACCAATAGTTTCAAGTCAAATGTTTATGGAAATCGACATAATCAGAATTAAAAAAGCAAGAAAGATTAAAGATACAGATAAAAGAAGACTTACAAATGCCAAAATACACTAAATTAAAATTATTAGGCTAAAAATTATAAATAGCGTAACTTCTAAAAATTAAAAATTATTAAGCGAATGTTAAAAATGGAACAAGACCGTACAAATGCCAAACAATTTTAAACACAAATTAAAAAAATCTGGATAAACTGAAATGTTTGCATCCGAAACATTGAAAAACGGTTTACGTAAATCGCGGCAATTTTCTGAGCAAGTTAAAAATGCGCAAAAATCAAGCGAATAAAAGAAAAAAAAGACATTTTACAGAAGGTTTTTTAAAATTTCAACATGTAAAAAAGACTTTCATTTAATTTAACAATTGTAAACCTTCAAATAAGTTGAAAAGTCAAAAAAAAAATAAAACAAATTAAAATCAATTTTACAGAACGTTTTCTGCTAATTTGTTATTGAAAATGTGAAGAAAAAATGTATTTGAATAGTTGGAGAAACACAACTTGAAAAGTAAAAGAAAACGTCTAAGGATAAACTAAAGAACGGATGCAAAAATGTTAAGAAGTTAAAGAAACGTAAAATAATTAAAAATTAGGTAATCTAAAATTAATGCTTTGAAAGTGAAAAAAAATCATCAAACCAGTAACAAGGAAGATAAACTTCTTACAACTAATAATAAAAAACGAACAAATTGAAAAATAATTTTAGCACATTTTCGGCACAAACGAGTTAAAACATTTTTAATGCTTCAACAAATAAATCATCGTAGCTTTTCAAGAAGCCGAAATCTATTTTCAGTTTTATTGGAATTAATAACAACAAAACGTTCATGCCAGTTGGAGAAAACGGCTATTAAAAAATAGAATTGAAGAAAAACAAGCAGTAATAAAAAATTGATAGAAGACATCTTGATTCCATGGAAATTGCCAATATCCGTGTCTAAATGTGTTTTCTTCCACTTTTATCAGACTCAATAAATCGAAAATCTCCACCCTTAAACGAATCGAGTTAATAATAAACTCGTCACCGGATTTCAATCCGCTCGTTAGGAAAATTCGAAAATCCTTGCAGGCCCATTGTGATGGTGACAAATGCGAATCAACGGCCCATAATACGCCCATTCGGCACATCGGCCCATATTCGTTTACGCCTCGTATGCGGATAAAGTACCAGATGTGTAATCCCGCCCTTAATCCGGCCACGCTCGATTAAACGGCCTGAAAAGGGCCGGAGTTTTACCATAAACGCGTTTGACAGATTCAGGTTTGTTCGAATGCCCTTCAGGGAGGTCCCTTCGACGTAAACCTTTGCTTAATTGCCGTTGCTTTTGCGATTTTTTGTGTCACTTTGCCATCGATTCTCATTCGCCTGTCTTCATATGGAATGGTTTTCGTTACAAGACTTCAATTAATTGGGACACTCTGTATGCTTGTGTTATTTAATTTAATCATTGATTTCTGATTCAGGAATTCTACAGTTTGTGTAGTAAAATTTATTTTCTTATTTTTTTTGTTTGCCTTGTTTAACTAGAATGCAAGAAATTAGATCGGTGACTTCAAGACTATTGACGACTTGAAAAATGCCAATTTGCCATTGAAAACTTACTTTACATTTCACTTGCAGAAACTTCAAGCTTTTAAGTGAAACGAGATATGAGATAATAGGCTTCAGAATAGTTTTGTTCGCTCAGTTAATTAGAAACTTTTGTTTGTTCTAGACAAAATTGCTCTTCAAAATGTTTTTCTTTGGTTTCTTTAACTAGAATGGATTAAATTAGCTAAGTGACTTCAAGATTGTTTGCGCCTTAAAAAAAATAATTTGCCCTTGGAAACTCACTTATACTATATGCCTTCAGTTAAAGGAAAGTTGAGATAAAATGCTTCAGAATTGTTTTACTCGCTCAATTAACTGTAAACTTCATGGAAAGATACAATTTTCAAGAAAAATTCAAGTTCAAAAACTGTTCCTGAAAACAAAAATGTTCACTTTTGCTTTAAGGAATACTTCAAAATATAATTTCATGCATGTGATTCTGCAGACCACCGCATTAGCAAAATGAGATAAATGACTTCAAGATTGTAAACAGGCTTGAAAACACAGCTTCTCTTTAACAGTCGCTCTTAAATTGTGCTGTTTGTTATTAAACGTGTGGGAGAATGATTGAAGAAAGCATGAGATAAAGAGCTTCAGAATTGTTAAGATTTCTAGATCAGCTGAAAGTTTGGTTAGAAGCCAGTTTAATGCCCTCCAAACATCATAAAATACATCGATCAATTCCCAATCTAGTATCTTTATCTATGCAATTGACTCTAGTTTATTTAGATAAGCCGCTTCAAGACTGTTAATAAGAAGTTTGAAGCTTGAACTGTAAAAATTGCAAATAAGCTTCAACTTTAGAACAACAATAATTCCTTAACGTTCATCAAATTGCATTAGCTCGAATTGATAAAAGTAGATAAATGGCTTCAAGACTAGTGTTGCACTTTATTGAATGAATAGGGATTCATTTAAAATTCTCGTTCTGAATTATAATGAAATATCATTCAAAACTCAGTATAATGTATGTTTAGATTCAGGCTTCAAGGCTGCTACGGCGCCATAATAAGTCAGATTTTTCGATAGAAGCGGTTGTAGCAAAAAGCGTTAAATGATCGAGAAATGCATTAAAATATACGCACAAATACACGTCGCATATGTAAATTAGATAAACGGCATTAAGACTTTTATTTGCTTCGATGCACAATGTTGGAACAAATTCAGGCCTCAGGCTTTTTGGTTTTCAATTTTTAGAAAAAAAATTGTCTCGGCTTGACAAAACAAGATAAAAGGCTTCAAGAACTCAAATTATTATGTGGCTGCAAATTTTCAGTTTATTCGGCTGCAATAACGTGAAATTATTTCAAATTCTACTTCTGAAATATAATGCAACAAATCACCAAAAAATTATGTTTAAATAATAGGCTTCAAGACTGTTTTGGCTCAGGATCCCGGAAAAGGTTTAAATGAGCGCCAAAAATATTAAAAATATATATATTATTTTCATGTATATATTAAAAATATATGACATAACACCATAATTGTGACATAACACATTGTGACATAACACCATAATTGTGACAATAAAATTGACTGAAAACCCAGGAATACATTGGAATGAATTAAAAATATACACATGAAAAGGCCCATGTATGTTAAAAGCAGTGGCTTCAAGAATTTCTATATGCTTCCGAGCACAATATTATTATTTTTAACTTAAAACACTTAAAGAAGCACCAGATAAACTGCTCCAAGACGATTTACCGACTGGAAAAACTTAAAAAGTCAGAAGGGAGAAATTTTTCTTTATTCCATTTATGATTAAGGAATATTTATTGTAATGAATCAAAGCCTTGGCAGTACAAGATAAGTGACTTCAAGACTTTAAATTAAAAACCGAAACATTTATGAGGAAGTCCTAAGAAGCGGAATGAGCTGTCAAATTAGCTTTGCAAAGCCTAATACATGCAAAAATAAAATGGCTTCAAACCATCTTCAAGCATTCTATGGTAGGTAGCAAAACAGCCGCACTGCCAAAAACATTCAAAGAAATCTTTTAAGTATTTCACCTTACAGTTTGAGCTCTAGTAATCCCATTAAAAAGAAAAACAGAATATTTCTGAGCGATATTGAGCCTTGATAACCGCCTGGAAACGACAAAAAATGTCAATAAAATGGCTTCAAGCCCACTTCGAGTCTCAAATTTGCATCGAGGCATTCATTTAAAACCCTACATATTAAACATAATGGAATAAGTCACAATGGAAAGTATGTTTAAGTAAAGGGCTTCAAGACTTTAGAATCGCCAGAATAAGCAAGAGATTTTGATAGAAGCTACTGTCATCAGAAAGCCGTCGTACATACAAATTAGATAATTGCCTTCCAGACTTTTTGATTGCTTTAGGGTGCAATCTTGTAAATTTTATCTTGAAATATCTCTAATCTTGCTTCAAACAAGCATATTGAGACCCTCTAGAAACCAAGTACGAGATAAACGGCTGCAAGACTCAAAGACTTGTGAGATCAAAAATTTCAGGGAGATTTAATTATAATTGGGCAATTAATTTTTAAGCATAAATATAAAAAATGAAATGCGCATACTTTTTCGAAGAAGAAATAATTAGCGTCCAGACTTTCAAAGTAAATAAATAATTAATTAAATAACTGGAAAAATGTTGAAGAAAACTTGTAAAAACTGAAGAATTTATGATTGTGGCTTTAAGGCTTCGATAAAGTGGCTTCAGGCTTCTTGCCTGAATTTCTTCTGAATAATTTCTGAGGAAAATTTGAATTTGCTTAACATTTACAAATTCTCAATATTTCCGACGTTTGCAACAAAGCTTATCAGCAATAGTGGATAAATGGCTTCAAGACTTGGAGAAGCTTTAAATGATAATTACATACAGTACATTAAAATGTTGTATCAGAAAAAATATTTAATCTATTGAAAATTAGCGGTTTGGCAACATTTACCTATAAATTACATGAAGAAATAACTACAAACCCAACTGCTTGTGAATTACTGCAATTTATTCGGTTCTATTGGAAAATTTGATAAGAGGCTTCAAGACTTTTAGAGACTTCAACACACAAAGTTGACTACCGAAATGTTTCATATGTAAATATCTTAAACCCACTTAAGCCCATGTTGCCAATGCTTCCTAAAAATCTTCAATTAAATGGTTACAAGAATTGTGAATCTTGAAAGCAATCGTAAAGCGAAATACGATCAATAAAGTGGCTTCAAGCCTTCTGAATTTGCTTAGCAAATTTGCAAAACTGAGAACAAATTTGGAAAAACCTGTCCAAGTAATTCAAAAAACATTTGAGTCCACCTGAAATTGAATTTAATTACTTATAGAAAGCCTTAAAGTGTTCAATAAAATAACTTCAAGCTTCTTGAAGTCGCTAATTGAACGGTGAAAGTTGGCAGCAAATGAAAACTGAAAGGTCCATTTCATATTTTTCAACGTTGATAGTAGCTTTGAAAAGTCAAAAGTGGTGAATAAAATGGCTTCAAGCTTTGCAGAAGCCTGAAAAGAACTGGTCCAAAAAGAACATCTAAATATTTTCGAAGTTCAATGAGTTCAGTGGGGCTTAAAACACAAAATAAAATGAGTTCAAGCTTTCTGAAGTTGCTTATCAACCTTAAAACTATCACGGGGAATCAATAGTTAAATGTCTAAATATTTAAGGAAAGTTTTAAAATTGGTATTGTTGTTTTGCAGGATTGTTTAGTATCAGAAGCAGAATAATTAAGTTGATATAATTTATGAAAAAAGAAAAGAAAATATTCAGCCTATTTTGGGAGCCCGTTGAGTCCAAGAGCGAATCTCATTAAAAGGGATGAAAAGGAGATAATTTCTGGGCGCGTCAGCTGGTTTACCACTTCACGCCCTTGTAGTACGGATATCAGGCTAAGGGCGTGCTAGTGGTTTCAAATCTCACACTCAATTTCCCTTTAACATTGCCGCACTTTTCGAACAGCCCTTTTAGACGGATATGCAAAAAATCAATCAAACATCCATGAGATCGGAAAAGTCGATTATTACCTGCCACTGACAGTGATTTTTGCATTAGAACGCCACGTGCGCTTTAATTGTCAAACGGTACGCCACTGATCGTAATCGAGCCCAGGGGTGTTTCAGCTCGCACCCCCCTGAACCGTATTTGGACGCTTTTATCTTATTAAATATCACAATGGAACGGCCACTTGACTGTTCGCCTTCCCTTCATTGTTCTCGCACTTTTCTTGCGGCAAAACGGCCGGAAAAGTGACACGGACACTCTTGTTTTGTCCATTAGAACCCAGCCATTTCCACGTGCTCGCACTTATGTCAAGGCGGCGACGTTTCATGTCGGAAACAGAGCGGGAAATCTAGGGAGAAATCGGGAAAATTCGCAAAAATTCCAGATCAAAGAGCGAGTGATTAGTCAAAACTTTCCTCTCTAGCCCAAAATTGCTCATTGAAACCGTTGCCGAGAAAACTGAGTTCGAATTTTGGGAAGTTGAAAACATGGCCTTCACCCTGCTACTGCACTCTTTCATTCATGACTCAGCCACTTTTTTACTTTTCCAAATGCCGACATTCCATTGGGCAGGCAATTTTATTTTCTTTGAACTATACTTTAATGAAAATCTCTTTGTCTTGATCCCGTTTTGAGCTAAGTGGGTTCAAAATCCAGTTCCCAGAAAATTGAGATTGTAACTTGGAGGACTTGAGAAGTAGTACTCTTCGGCTTGGAACTCGATTGATTCCGCTTTGTAAATCACTAAAGCTTCATTAGACTGCCATAAAGGACTCTAGACAAGGTTTAGAGACATTTGGAATTTTTTTTGGGACGAATTTTTTATTTTTTTGCAATTGATCACTTTACCATCCATGATTGAGTAAAAAGTGCTCTTGGCTGCAAACTCGTTTCGGCTTAGTTTGGGAGGAAAGCTAGGTTTAAATTAAGAGGGCTCCAACTGTTACACATCGTGTCGTCGTATTCTTTTGCTCATAATTCCCTGACTTTTATGTTTAGGCCAAAACCACTATAACATTTAGATGGACAATTTTATTCTCTATAACTTTATTATATACGTCGGGGCAAATATCTGCTACGGTTTTTGCGATTCTGGACTTTTAAACTTGACAAGCGTCAAGCTCTGAAACCTTTGCATGCTCGCCATTCTTTAACCCGTAACTCCGCCAGTTCTGAAAAGTTTTCAAATATTCAAGACGCTCTGAAAATTTGATAGAGTTAGCTAAAACACTTGTTTCAATAGCAAAGTTGATATCGGTTACCATTTAAGCGCAAGTAGAGTTTCAATTTTCCAAGAACTGAAGCGCTGGTGGTTGCGTTAAACGCGCTGTTTTGCTACGAGTTTGGCGGCACATCAACACTTTTTCAACCCCAAATGGTTTTTGGGTCATGACCAATTAATTAAAAATATTTTTTGAGTTTTTTCATTTTTTTTCGAAAACATTTTCAACTTTTTCGAAAATCGAAATTTTGCAACTTTTTGATTTTATTTGCAACTTTTGAATTTCGATAAAAAATAGTACTCTTCATCAAAGTAGCTATTGTGTATAATTCGGAAGAAAATCAAGTTTGAAAAACTGCCACCCATATTGTTTGCACGCTCGGTTGCTCATATTTTGTAATTCAGAAAGCTTGAAGCCACTTTATTATTTTCTGTATTTAATTTAAAAGGACTTTGCATTAAAACATTAAATTACGGTAATGAATCATTTACAGTTGCCCTAATTTTTTAGATTGTTCCTGGTTGAAACTTGTTGCATTTTTGCTATTCCGACTTGCTGCCTCATTCAGAAACCTTGCAGCCACCTTGTTGAAAATTTTAAGCTTTTAAATACTACTTTCTTTGCACTTGAAGCAAAACGTTTTGCTAAACTTCCGCAAATTTGATTCAATCTTACTTCAAAAGAATTTATTGAACTTGGCTTTCTCTTTAGGGAATTAGACTTTCTGATTGCAGCCTTAAAGTCATTTTATTCAACATTCTACGCCTTACTAACAGCTTATTAATACTGATTGAAGCCATTTAAGGCATTGAAGTCGCTTTATTGATCATTTTCGGCCTTTCAAGTTTAAAAATGCCACGTAACTTACATTTTTTTATTTGGTTTCAACCAAGTTTAACCGTTTATTCAGCGACTTCAGAAGTCTTGAAGGTCTTTTATTCAGAATTTTCGGCTTTTTAAAACTACTGTAAAAGTTAAAAAATGTGACATAAAGATTTAATTTTTAACTTACCTCCAAGTTTCACCGTTCGATAAAAGACTTGAGAAGGCTTGAAGCCATTTTATTCAGCATTTTAGGCCTTACCAACATCTACGTTCTTCTAAATTCGTTTGTAAAGAAGTTTTATCTGGACTGTTTATTAAAAAGCGCAAAACTTTGCCTTTTTGCAAACAGACTTCAGTTGTCTCTTCAGTTATTAATAAGAAGTACGCGATTTTTACAACGCATGTCAAATAATTTAGTGAAATTGTTTCCAATATTGGGTTTAGATTGTAGAAACTTGAAGCCACTTTATCGAAGCCTTGAAGCCAAGCATCCATCTATACTCTGCTAATTACTAATCGACTTCAGAAATTTTGCATCCACTTTATTTTACGTTTCAAATTATTCAATGCTTTTCATGTAGTTCATTCTTAAAACCAAACATTTTGCTAAATTTGCCTATAATCAGTTACCTTCAAAAAGTCACACGATTTCAAAAGCTTGAAGCCATTTGATTGGGAAATGTGGGAGCTTCAAATCGAACATGCGATGCCCTGTGCACACTGGATGGCATTTTGAGGTGGTCAAGCTCTTAAAGCTTCAAATTTTGGGACATTTTTTGAATAATTTGGCCAGTTGATTCCTGAGATTGGGGAGAATTTTTCCCTAAATCATGTGGTTTTAAAAGGTTTGAAGCCATTTTATTTGCTCTCTTCGAATCGTTTATTACATCTCAAAAATTTTTATATTTTATCTAATATTTCTTGAGCTTTTCTATTTATTCTTTACGTATACACTGTTCTAAGAACATGGAAACTATTTTTGCTCTGCTGAATTCCGCAGGCTTGAAGCTGCTTTATTGGGCATTTTTAGTGCCTCAACCTGTTTATTACAATATTTTGAATGTATGTGCCCCCTTTTTAGAGCATTTAATGCATTTCTTGCAAAAAACCTGTTTTATTTTTTGAAAAGTTGCAGATATTTTATTGAGAATTTTAGTTAATTTTTTAATCTAAACAGTTTATAAAATTTGCCTCTTAAATTTAATCTTTGATCTGACTGCAATGTTTTCAAAAACGCGATTTTTAAAGCTTGGAGCTTTTATTAGAAATTTTAGGCGTTTCAAGCCAAATGTTGTAAGCTGAAAGTTGTTTAATGTTTAGTTTTCAAAATTGCAGTTTTTCAAAAAATTAAGAGACTTTAAAAACCTTCTCAAAAATTACCTCTTTTATATAACAGTTTCTGAACATTGTAAAGCGTTTTTCTTAAATTTGCAGCACTCCAATTAAAAATAAACGTTTACAGATCTGCTGACTAGAACAAGCTTGAAGTTTGCTTTATTGTAGCTTTTTGAATTCGATGATTAAAGTATTCTAAATGAGCCGCTTGTTTATAGAATTTGATGCAAATTTAATTTATATTTATACACTTTAAATCCACGCCAGACGTTACAGTTCTCAGTGTCTTAAAACTGTTCTACAAGGCGGTTTAATACTGTAAATAAAACACAAAATTACGCGATTCTTAGAACATTTTTTAGTATATTCAGATTAACCATTTTCAATTGTCAGTTCAGTCTTTTAATGGAGAAACTTTGGTGGCTTCAACGAGTAAAGCTTGAAAGTATTGCGTTTCAGAAACATTACTTGTTTGCAAGTTTGTCTATTATTTTTACAGTCGTTAACCGGCTGCGGATGCTTGAAGCCAATTTATTGGAAATTTCAAATTATTTTGCGGCTGCCTCAACGCAATTTTAAAAAATTTCCAAATGTATCTCCCTTTAAGGAATTTTATGTATATTGGCTCGAAATTCCAGGAGAAATTTACAGTTTGCTCGCATATTTTAGATGTCTTGAAGCCATTTTACTCAGCATTTAGGACTGTTCAATACAATTATTTATACTCTAAAGTGCGCAAGTTTTAGAATATTTTGTGAATCAATTAGACCAACGATTTTCAATATTGCTTCAAAATTGTTGAAGCTTGAAGTCATTTTATCGCAGCCGTGAAGTCTTGGGCACTTGAAGATAATCTTAGGGATGTTTGAGCTTTGACAGCATTCCGGTGTACTTCTAATCGTTATTTGAAACTTCCATTCTATTTCTGAAACTTAAAATGCCCCACTTTTAAGGTTTCCTGAATATTGTTCAGAAAATTTTATTATTTACTTTTACTTATTGTCAGGTGACTTTAAAGGTGCACATGCAGCCTTAAAGCTTTTTGAAAGTCTTGAAACCATTTTCTATTTGGCCAGAAATGCGTGTTTTCCATATTCCATATTCTTGCTGCATAATAATTAGAAGTTATGAAGCCGTTTATCTCATTTGGTTGAAACGACGATTTTTTTAGGAACCCTAATCATAAAAGTAGAAAATTTAGAGATCTATTCCTTGAGTTTGGATCTGTTTCAAGCCATTAAGCAGTCTTGAAGTCAATTATCTCGTTTTTTTGTATGTACGTAATAGTTGTGGGCCATTTTCAGTAAAACATCGCTATGTTGGGCCTGAATGTAATTAAAAAGTCTTGAAGTCACTTATCTAGTTTGCTTATAAGGCCTTTAAGCCATTGGATTGAGCATTTTAGAGATTGCATGACAAAATTTGCGAAACCTTCCGCTATTTAGAACCTTTACACTAAATTTGCAGATTTTAGTAATAATTTGAAGCCTTGAAGCCATTTATCTTGTCCTGTTAAAGTGATGATTCCTTACAATAAATTTTCTTTAATCTTGGAGAAGGAGAAGCAAAGTTTTTTTCTTTTAATATTTTATCTTTTTCAAGTCCTTATGCAGGCTTGAAGCAGTTTATCTCGGACTTCTTTTTTAAATATTATTTGCTTGTTTTGAATTAGTTTAGTGTTCTAAGTTAAAAGTTGCAATGTTGTGGCTTGATGCAAATTGAAAGTCTTGAAGTCACTTATCTATTTTACATACACCACGTTTTTTAATGAATCTTTCGCTTTTTTACTGCTTTTTGTGAGTCATTTAATTAACATTGTCGACTCATTCTGGCGCTTTAACAGTCTTGAATCCCTTTATTTAATCATCAATTTCCAATCATTTGTTGCATAATATTGCAAAAGTAGAGCTTCAAATAGATTTCAGGCTATCTTTTCAGATTAAAAATTTATCTGGAAGTGCATTAGGATACTAATAATAGGTACTCGAAAATTTTCGATATTTCTCGGCTATTTTTCATCAAATATTATTATTTATGTATTTATTTGTCTATGAGCCTTGAATCTCATTGAAGGCCTAGAAGCGATTTTGCTATTTGACATGCTTCGCCAGTTTTTCGATTTCTTATATTCACGCTTCCAAATTTGTTGCCCAATCATAATCAAAAACCTTGAAGCCATTTATCTTGCTTTGTTGAAACGACGAGTCTTTTCAGTAACACTCCCCTGACATAAAATTGGAAATACCAAGCAAATATTTCTTAAATTTTCGTCTTGAAGTCGATTATTAGTATGAGTAATAAATAATTTTATGTTAAAATTGATATCTGTGGCCTTGAAATAATTAAAAATGTCTTGAAGTCACTTATCTAATTTGCTTATAGGGCCTTTAAGCCATTGTATTGAGCATTTTAGAGAGTGCATTCCAAAAATTGCGAAACCTTCCGCTGCTTAGAACCTTTGCCTTGAATGCCTTGCCTACCGTGAATCAAATTTGCGGATTTTAATAATACTTTGAAGTCTTTAAGCCGTTTATCAAGTCCTTGCGCAGCCTTGAAGCCGTTTATCCCTGACATCTTTTTTAAATATTATTTGCTTGTTTTGAATTAGTTTAGTGTTCTAAGTCAAAAATTGCAAGGTTGTGGTTTTTGAAGCCAATTGAAGAAGTCCTGAAGTCATTGATCTAATTTATGTATACGACGTTTTTTTATGTGTATATTTTTAATGAATCTTTCGCGTCTTCTTCTTTTAATGCTTCTTTTGAAAGTCATTTTATAAAAACATCCGGCTTATTCTGGCGCTTTGACAGCCCTTTATCTAAACATCAATCTTCTGTCGATATTTCTCGAATATTTTCAGTCAAATTTTATTATTAATTTATTTACCTGTCTATTAGCCTTGAAGCTCATTGAAGGTCTTGCAGCCAATTTGCTGTTTGGCTAGATTTGCGTGTTTCTCTATTTCTTATATTCATGCTTTCAAATTTGTTGCAAAATTATAATTAAAAGCCTTGAAACCATTTATCTTCTTTTGTTGAAACGATGATTCTTGTCAGCAACACTCGCCTAACTTAAAAGTGAACATACCATACACCTTTTCCTTAAATTTTCATCTGTTTCGAGTCATTGAAAAAACCTGAAGTCGTTTATCTCGTATCTTTTTACGGGAATGTCTCAAGGTCTAAAGACCATTTTAAGTAAGACTTACTATGTTTGACCTTGAAGCAATTAAAAAGTCTTAAAGTCACTTATTTAATTTGCTGATAAGTTCTTTAAGCCATTGTGTTTGAGCATTTTAGGGATTGCATAGCATAAATTGCAAAACATTTTAATGCTTAGATTCTTGGCTTCAAATTTGCGGATTTTAATAATAATTTGGAGCCATTTATCTCGTTCCGTTAACGCGATGATTCTTTACAATAAATTTCCCTTAATTGTAGAAAAAAGGAAGCACACTTTTCTTTTTTGAATTTTCATTCTTTTGAAGCCTTAAAGCTGTCTTGAAGCCGTTTATCACTGACTTTTTAAAATTATTATATCTCAATATCTTTGTTACTTTATTACGAGTAAGTGAGAGTATTCGTGTTGAGTTAAATATTACAATGTGGTGTATTGAAGCCAATTGAAAGTCTTGAAGCCATTTATCTAATAGACTAGAAATAAATCGACAAATTAGTCATTTTTTAATCCTTTTGAAGTTGAAGTCGATTTATTCTGGTGATTCGATTAGTTGAAGCCGAAACTTCTAAACCTCAGTTTGAAATTTTGAAAGGTTGAAAACGTGCGCCACTGAAGCAGACTTTCGACAAACTATTCATCGAGCAAATGGATAAAGAACGCAAACATTCACTAGCAAAAACGACACAAAGACTGAGTTCGTTTTCTTGGAGTAATTGAAGCTGCAAAGTTTTAGCAGACTTGAATGAAAAACAAATATTGACGCAAAAGTAAAGCGGCAAAGCGTAACCTGGAAGACCAAATAGACTAAGCGAGTAAGTGGGTTTTGTCTCCATTTTTCCATCGATTTCCCCTTTCGTTGTTCCTCCATCGCTCGAGTTCTCCCGCTTAATATTTCAGCGATTCTTTACTTAATTGTCCCACATCGTCAAGTGGCACAGCCAGCAAATGAGCACCTGCTCGCATGTTCGTTCGTCCACTTTCAATGTCCGAACACAAACGAACAACATACACTGTTGCCGCTCATTACTTTTTTTTTTCAGCTGTAAATTAGGTGCGGGCGTCCGAAGCTCAATGCATTAATTAATAAATCAGATAAAAACCAAACAGAAGCGAATGTTGAAAGTCAAATGGTTAATATTTGCCAATTGGAACACTTTTGATTGCAAATTGAAGGCAAATAATACATAATTAACAATAAATAAATACGGGAATTATTATTAATTATAGGGCTTTTGTTGATAAATTACATGGTCAAATAGGTTTAGAGCGATTTTAAAATGAAACCAGCTGGCCATTTGAGCTAATTGCAGTTATTTGTTCAGTTTTATCAAATATTCAGTTGAATCGTTATTAGTAGACGGGTTTTAGATGGGAAAATACATTAAAAGTGACTGAAATTGAATTAAATGTTGACTGAAATAGATTTTTTTTTCTAGGAGCTGATTTGGGAGCAGGCTGCACTGAGGAAGGTTAGTGTTTAGAGTAAGTTTACGCGAAGAGGGTTGGTTATAACTAGTTTTTGCTTGATATAGTTTTCAAACAGTGTTAAATTGGCTGCTCAAGGATGTTGTTTCGTTTGAGATACATTGAAAATTGGCAGAGTTAGGAGATGAAGAGCGCAGTAACGACTACGGCTCACCAAATGCAACTTTGCGAAATTCAAACTTAATTTGCGCGAAATTGGGAGCTAGTGAGCACTTTGAGTAGGAGGGCTTTTCTTTGGGCAATTAAGTGCAGTTTAAGAGGATTTTTGAATTTTTAAAAAAATTTTACAATTTACAGAGTTACGGGCAATAGAGTGGACTGCATTAGGAAAGTGTAGTTTCAGTCGTTCAAACTTTGAAGGTCAGTTGCTGGCAAACTAGTCGAAAAATCGCTTTTCATCAAGAGCACTTCTCTTAAGCTAAAATGGCCTCTGAATACGAAATTCAAGAAAATTGAAGAAAAATATTTTTTTTGTTTTACTTCTTTTGGAACAGTTTGGCAAGGTTTTTTTTTGAGATGGTTGGGTTAGCGCTTTTGCAGCTTGCGAATAGTGTCAAACTGGAGACATTTTTGAGAATTTATAAGGAATGGTAATTTTTACAATTAACTCCCAGGCTTCATTGAAAGACCAGGAGCGTCGTTTTAAAATGTATATTTCAACTTCTATTTACGGGAAAACGGTTGAGGATAGCGATATTTTGCCCGAAATGTTTTTAAGGACCGTCAAATGGGCGAAACAAGGGTAATTTTTTATTTGCGATAAATAAAAAATTCCCAGATTTAGGATGAAAATAGTGCAGTAGTGACTGCGCCTCGCCAAATGCAACTTTGAAAAATTCAAACTCAATTTACTCCAACGTGAGGACAAGTACCAACTTTGAGTAAAAGCACTTTTCTTTGGAAAATCACAGATCATTCAATATATTTTTAGAATTTTTCAAAAAGTTTGCTAATTGACAGAGATACGCGCAAAAAAGTCTGCTGACAGCACGAAGACAAGTTTCAGTCGCTTTAAATGTAATGTCCTGTTGCTCAAAAACTAGAGCAAAACGCGTTTTTCGTCAAGAACACTTTTTCGACATAAAATCTGTGTAAAATCCAAAAATGCACAAAAATGTGCTTTTTTCGAAATTTGATTTTGACATTAAAAATTTGAAAATCTAAAATTATCTATGGGTTCTTGTTTCTTTTTCTTTTTTCGGATTGAGTGCTAAGTTATCAAAATTGATGCGTTTTTAGCCTTGGATTTTTTATTTCAATGTTTTTATTGTTAAAAGTTTTATGTTGAAAGTGTTGTCACGAAGCGCTTAAAATTTCCCTATCAACAATTTCTAATTTAATTAATTTTTTGATGATTGGTCGTGATTTATAAATTTGCATTCTCATGTTTTGCTCAAAAATTGGTTGTATCACTGGAAAATTGTGCTTTCCTCCTCAATAATTTCAAATTTATCACATTATTTCGAAAATCAGTGGTTTTTTCATTTGCGTTGATTGTTTACTCATTTTCATCACTAAAAATTCAAGGAAAAAACTACTGCTAAATCAATTTTAGCTCACGCCAATCAAACATTTCTCCGCACTAATTCTCAAATTGCTTAAATGTTTTTATGGTGAGTCTGCCTGTCATGCTTCTTACTTTAAGGTGAATGTTTTCCTATATTTTCCCAACGCCAAACTTCTGTAGAACTCAATTTTAACATTAAAAACTTAAATGTTCCTCCTCACTAATTCGCAGCTTAACAAAAGGGGTTTTAACTCCCTTTGTTTGTCGAATTTTTCCTGCTTTATGTTGATTACGTTCCGATTTTTGTAAATTTAAAAATCCGATGAACTCAATTTTAAAACTGGAAACTCACCAATCTTGAATTCTCTGCAATCTTTTGAAAAATTTATTGAAATTTTTCCATTCATTTTTTACAATTTTTTTTTCTTTTTATTTGAGTAGCATTCGAATTGAGTAGAAACCGTTAAGGTTGGTAAACCTCAATTTTCACATTGAGCTTGAACTTCGCTCCTCTCTAATTCTCACTTTTTTGCAAACTAATATTGTTTGATCTCGCATTTTTTATTTCGCTATTTTTTCAAGACGTGGCCAAAGGCTCAGAAGTGGGCAGAACTCAATTTTGAAACTGGCCTTTGAAATTTCCCTCCTTACTAATTTCCAATTTAAGCCAGTCCTCTGAAAATTTACTTATTCTTACCTGGCATTGGATATTTCCGCCATTTTTTTGGAAACAAAAACCGTCCGAACTTACCTTTAACCCCCTAGATTTTTAAACTCACTGCCTCACTAATTTCTTCCTCTTTTTTATCTTGGCTTTTTGCATCTTCTATGTTCTAACCAATTAGTTGTGTTCAGAATTCAATTAGTTGTGTTCAATTGTTGTTCCAGTGAACAGAATCAAACGTTCATTCTGGCAGCCTGAACTTTACTCCTCTATAAATTCAAGTTCAATGCACTTTTTTATTATCGACCAATTCTTAGCTCGCATTGATAATTTCCGCATTTATTAGTGGTAAAACTCGTCCGAATTATAAATCTAATAGTGGATTTCTAAACTTACTTCCTCACTAATTTCTCATCTTCCTCACTAATTTTTGAAGATTTTCACATTTTTTGCATTTCTAAGCTGTGACGAATTAGTAGTCACACTCGAATTTTCTTCCTTACTAAATTCCAATTCAACAGACTTTTTGACTGACAGACTAAGTTGCAAAAGTCGTCAGAAATCGTTTTTTACAAATTTTGGGAAATATTTCATTAGTCTGAATTTTGTCGATTGTCTTACTGCGAATTCGGGGCAAAACCCAATTTTTTCACTCATTTATCCTCACCAATTTCGTATTTAATGTAGTCTTTTGAAGAGCGATTCTTTTTTGCTTTACATCAACATATTCACATTTTCTAGCTCGAAAACTCGATTAACTCCACTTAAACCGAATGCACTCACTCTTTCTTCCTCACTAATATTCAATTTAGTGAAATCGTTACGTTGTCGGTTGTTTATCTTTTTATGTTTATTTTATTTCTGTCTACTATCGTGCCACTAAATTTCGGGAGAACTGAATTTTAGCCCTGAAGACTCAAACTCCTCACTAATTTCCAGTTTAAATCAGTCTTTTGAAAATTGACTTATTCTTACTTCGCATTGGTTATTTGCACATTCTTTTTTGGGGGCAAATGGAGTCCGAACTCAATTTTGAACTTAGACTTTTAAACTCACTTCCCCACTTATTTCCCCCTCTTTTTTACTCATGTTTCGAGATCTTCACTTTCTGCATCTTCTAAGTTCTAACTGATTAATGCAGTGAAAAGATTCAAATGTTCACTCTGGCCGTCTGAACTTTATTCCTCACTAAATTCAAGCTCACTACACTTTATTCAATATCGACCTATTCGTACGTCATGTTGATTATTTCCGCTTATATTTAGAAGTACAAGCCGTCCGAAGTATAAATCTAACACTGAATTTTTTAAATTACTTCCTCACTAATTTCTCATCTTCCTCACTAATTTTTGGCAATTTTTTCCTTTTTTTGCATTTCTAAGCTGTAACGCGTGAGAAGCCGATAGAATTTAATTTTGGCTTGATTTAAATTCTATCACGAAATTTGCGAATCTACTTCCTCACTAATTTCCCTTCTTCCTCACTATTTTTTTACATCGTCCTTAGCACTCACTAAATATGAAAAATCCACAAAACTCTATTGAACGTTTGCCATTTAATACCAACCATAGCGAAGAAAATGAGAACGAGAAGGAAGAAGCTAGTATGGGCTGCTCATTGAAATAACGATTTATTTCTAATTAAAATTCCAAACTACAAACCTTATAGTGAATTCGCTTCAAATTTACATAAGTAGTAGTAGTAGTAGTAAACAGCTTTATTTCTAAAAAAAAGGCAATCGACCTATCGGTCTTTCTGCCCTAACTTACATAATTTAACTGTGAATTTCAAATCGAGTAAGATAAAACTAACCAGGATCATTTTTCCTCACTAATTTTTCAAGATTTTGAACCCTTCCGCACTTTTCTAAGCACTCACTAAATTCGAAAATTTATTCTTACCCTTTTCAACAATTGTCATTTAAGCTGAACTATAGCCAAGTAAATGAGTGCGAGAAGGACGAAGCTGGTATGGGCTTCTCATTGGTAAAGCGATTTAATTTTAATTAAAATTTCCACCTGCAAACCTTGTTGCCAGTTCGAGTGAAATTAACAAAATTAAACTGCGAATTTGAAATTGACTAAAAAAAACTATCAATACTTTTTGCAACGTGATTTTCGGTAATTTTTCGCGAGCAAACCCGATGAGCCAAAAACGTTTTTGTTACGCCACTGGATAGAGCGCATCTGACTCTATTAGTGTCGCCAAATGCAGTTTAGTGCCATTTTGTTTTGCATTTTTTGGAGACGATTTAAATAAGCGAATGAACTTTTGACATCTCGCAAAATTCTTTTGCAAAGTTATTTTTGGTAATTTTTCCCGAGCAAACTAGATGGGCAGGAAATGTGTTTGTGACGCCACTAGAAAGAGCACATTTGAGCCTATGAGTGTGATAAATTGCAATTTAATGTTTATTTTTCATTTTTGGGGAATATTTAATTAGGAGGGTGCGTGTACTTTTGACTTCTCCCAAAATTCTTTTGCAAACTGATTTTTGGTCATTTTTCCCGACCAAACTGGATGAGCTGGAAAAGTGTCTGTTACGCCACTGAATAGAGGGCACTTGGCTCTATTAATGTTGCAAAGTGCAGTTCGGCGCACTTTTTTCGGATGTTTTTCTAGCTTTCACTCAGCGCACTTGTGACTTCCCGTAAAAGCATGTCGAAAATTGCCCAAACTTCACTTGATTTCAGTAGATTTTTGAAATTTTGTTGATCGATACAGCAAACATCGCTCTGAGAGAGCTGATGAACTGAGACGCAAATGTGGAGCTGTTTTCAAAAATTCTATTCGAAATTTTCACCAAAAAAATGGAACAAACTATTGAAAATACAAACAACAAAATTTTAGGAAAAAAAGTTTATTGGCACTATTTACAAAAAAACTGCAACGTTTCGTACGCTGACCATCCTCAGCCACAGCATCGCCTCATTCGCCGTACAATAAGTACATTTCTAGATATGTGATTAGAAAAAGAGACTACAGCCTAATGCCCGATTTGCAAATCTCAGCCTACTGGATTCAGTGTTGTCAAGTTGGCAACATTTTTCGTTTTGGCAACACCGCCCGACTGGAAATACGCCCTGTATTTATACATATATTTATATTACACATTTTGTACACATACTTGTCTGTATATACATCGCAACAATTGACTAGATTCTGGAAAATTAACCTGCATGCTTACGTACTACCCTGTATATTGACCTGTCAGCTGTCATTTCGCACATATATCGAACAAATGTCATTTGACAGTGCAGATGCCAAATGGGACTTGGACTGTCAACTGTCAGCTGTCATAGTTGCGCGTCTTAAGCCACTTCCAGGTCAGAAGAAGAATCTTCGCTGAAATGTTGCACTGATGCCGTTTCGATCATGCGCCTTGGATCGATCGGCACCCTTGATGAGTCTTCTTCTTCCTGGATTTTTCGCAGTCGTTCCTGTTCTTCCCGTTTCTGTTTGCGCCATTTGGCCCGTCGATTTTTGAACCAGACCTGAAGCAGAAGAAGAAGAAGACGATAATGGAAAGGAAGAACGTGATCGAGCCTGCGGGCACCGAAAAGTAGGCACCACTTGAGAAAGGTGGCGTTGTTGTTGACTTTGGGAAAAAATCGATAATTCAAGTGGTAAAAACGGTAAATACGCTACCGATTTTATCGGAATTCGTCTATTTGCTCGGCAAATAGCTGAGCTAGTCGATTGTTTACCGACCACTATCGATTAGTGATTTTTAAACAGGTAAACAAAACCGTTTTCTTGGGTGGTCATCGAATCGGGCCTCTTCAGGTTGATTCTTCGATTTAACTTACCTTAAAATGTCTCGGGATTTTAAAATTTTTAAATGGAGAAAACCAAGAAAATTGGGATTGTTAAACTGATTTTTTTCGCACAGCGGCAACTCTGCATCCAGACTCTTAAAAGCTTTGCTGACAAACATGTCAGGATGACAGCGCATTTGTGGTTACTTTTTAAAATGTGCTCCTCAAAGTTTCCAATGTAGAACAATTTAGAACATGGATGTGATAAAATTTACCAGCGCATTCTGAATATGCAAAGTTGTATTTTTGAAGTGGCTGAAACTTTTCAAAACTGGTGGTTTTTGGAAATTTGGCTCAATTTTTGAAAAATTCTGATTCTAACACTTTAAAGTGGGTTTTTTGCATTTTCTTCGAAGCGACTTTAACGACTTTTCTCACTCATTTTCCTAGCATTAACCTGGAAGTTTTCAAAATTTGTTTTTGGATTTTTGACTCAAAACTCAACAACCGAGTTTTTTGTTAAACTGCACGTCCCATTTGTAATTCTCAAACCTGACATTTTTGCAAGAGGGCGTTTTTTCTTAATCTACAAATTTTCTTTAAAAAAAAAGTTGTTTTTGGACATTTTTTGAAGACGCATCAACCCCTGTGTTAAAGCTTCTTGACTTAATTAAAGCAAACCGGAATAATTTTTTTCAAAAAACCTGTTTTTTTTTTAATAAAGTTGCTTTTTAAAAATGCGTTTTTGTGGAATATCTGGTAGATAAAAAAAAAGCAAAATAAATCTTTTTAAAGTGTGTTTTTTACACCCTTCATAAATCAGACTTTCGCTAAAACCCTCATCTTTTATATAAGCAAATTCCACATTTCAAAACTGAAAAAAAAACGCATTAGTGAGTTTCCTCAAACTCTGCACTCAAATTGAACCGCTAAATACTAGCAAACTCCCAAAATCCAAATGTACTCCAAACTCAGCAATCGATTTGTATGAAAAAGAACCGACATTTTTGCAACCTAAAGTAATATTTTTTCAAATATACTGTTTTTTGAAACAAAGCTGACTTGGAAAAAAACAAAAATGTAACTTTTGAACGTTTCAAAAATAACATTTTCTCAAAAGTGCGTGAAAAACCACTGTTTCTTTTGTTAGTTCTATTTCAAAACCCCAGCTTCAACAGTTTTCCCTTTTACTTAATTAGCATTAAAATCTAACCTCAAAAACGTCCCACAATGTTTACATTTTGCAGAGCTAAAGCTCAAAAATTTGCCAGATTTTCAGCCAATTTTGGAGTCTTCAACATTTTCTTTCAGGTTTTGAATTTTTTTACAGAATACAGTTTTTTCCGTTTTGAAAATATTCTAAACCAACGGAATTATTAGTAAAACAGTGCAACGTTGGAATGGCGGCCCTTTTGTCACAACCACCAACTTTCCAAGCCAATTTACTCAAAAACGGTGAGAATTTTGAAAAAAACAGATGCATTCATAGAGGAACCATCGGTTTTCATCGTTGCCAAACTTGAGTGATCTTCCCCAAACAGCCGACAATTACTAATAGAGTTTTCCATAGTTTTTTCGCGAAAATTGTCTTGTCTGGATTGATTTCGTGAAGCTTGAAAGTTGGCTTGAGCCCCACAAAAATCGCCCAAAAGTGAAACCACTTTTTAACGCAAATAAACGTTCAATTAGATTCTGGAGGGGAATCGAGTTCGGCTCTTTCGGTAACAAAAACATATTTAATGCCCGGGCCCATTCAGCCTCCGATCCGGGATTAATAAACACGAATCGGTTCGCGTCTGTTTGTTTTGCCATCGACATTTGTTGACGTATGGGGGCGCTAATTGCCATGTGTTTATGCATATAGTTCGAACAGAACCGGATCTAGTCGACATTGATTTATTATCCATAAAAATACCAGGATTTTATGCTTACAAACACCACTTGGCACCACTGCGCTATTGTATTGACCCAATACGTGACATAGACTGTCAAGGAAAAGCTTTACAAACTTCGAGCTAGATCTGTCATCAGTGTCAGCTGTCAAAAACTTTCGGTTTCTGTGTGACGCCATTTTGTCGAACAGATTTTGTTCCATATCCGGAGAAAGTTTTCGTATTTTGAGTCATCTTCAGGCAATTTTTGATCAATTTAGGAATTTGCATGGGATTTGTGCAGGTCTGAGTTTCGCATTTATTTCTTCAGTAAGTAACTAATATAAAGGAATGCTTTTGAAAAGGGGGCGCTCTCTTCTCTTATGGGAGAAAGTTTCGATTTTCAACCATCATCAGGTAATTCTAGCAAATTTTCCGAAAATTTTGTTGTTAGTCATGCAGACTAACTTCGGTTTTGCAAACTATTCTTCAGTAAAAACCGCAGTTAAAAAGTTGCTTTGGGTGATTGTTTTATAGAACAAGATTTTTGTTCCATAAGTGAAAACAGTTTTCGGTTTCCGACACGTTTTTGACTTATATATGAAAGTTGCGAAAATTGTCGATCATCAGGCAATTTTTGCGGAATTTTCAACATTGCCTTTAGTTTTTGTTGGTTTGGGTTAGGCATTTAGTTTCTCAATGAAAAATTAGATTAGAAAGTTGCTTTTGTCTGCATTGAACAGAGACGGTTCGACACTGTAAGTGCAGAAAGTTTCGATTTTCAACCATCATCAGGCAGTTTTAACAAATTTTCCGAAAATTGCTTGACTGACTTCAGTTTTACTAACGTTTCTTCAGGAAAAACAACAGTTAATAGTTTTTTTGTTCCATTGGTGAAGTAAATTTGCTTTGCCGAAAGGTTTTTTACTTATATATGAAAGTTGCAAAAATTGCCGATTATCAGGCATTTGTTGCAAAATTTTCAACATTGCGTTTAGTTTTTGCAGTCACTTGATTTTGCTGGTTTGGGTTTAACATTTCGTTCCTCAGTGAAAAATGAGACTAGAAAGTTGCTTTTGTCTGCATTGAACAGAGACGGTTCCAAACTGTAAGAGCAGAAAGTTTCCATTGTCAATCATCATCAAGGAAATATTGGAAATTTTTCAAATTTGGTTTGGAATTTCGCGATTGTTTATGCAGGCCGCAATTTTGCATTTATTTCCTCACGACTAAAACTTAAACTGAAAAATAGAATTTGCATACGTTTCGTAGCCTAAAGTATGTTTTGTTGGCACTGAGAGTTTCGGTTTTGAGTCATCATCAGTCAACTTTTGCAAATATTTCAAAAATGTCTTTGGATTTCACACTTGATTATGCAGATCGAAGTTTGGCATTTTTTTCTCAAAAATTGCAAAAGCTGTGAAATCTGTTTTACAAGTGTTTCATAGCAAAATGCCCAATCAATTCGTAAACAAAGTTTCGATTTTGAGTCATCTTCAGGATTTTTTTTGGAGAATTGCAAAGTTAGGTTTAGATTTCACGATTTATTATGCAAGCCGAAGTTTAGCATTTATACGATTAGGAATTTGTAATGCTTGAAAATCAGTTTTGCATGTACTTCGTAGATCAAATACCGTTCTATTAGTGCAGAGAGTTTCGGTTTTCGGTCATCATCAGACATTTTTTTGGGAAAATTAGTAACTGCGGTTGAGTTTCACGATTAGTTGTGCTCGTTTTAATTCAGTACATATTTTCTCGGAAATTTCCAAACCTAGAAATGCAACTTTCCATGCGTTTTATAGAGAAAGATCCATTCTATCAGCACAGGAAGTTTCAAAGTTGCACCATAATCAGGCATTTTCAAGAAAATTTTCAAAATTGCCTCTGATCTTCGACATTATTTATGCAGGCCGGAGTATAACATTTATTCAATCAAGATCGACCAAAGATAGCAAATCGGTTTTCTATGCATTATATAAAATTAGTTTGATACGTTTCGATTTTCAGTCATCATCGCGCATTTTTCGGAAAATCTCAAAATTGCGATTGATTTTGGCCATTCTTTATGCAGTCCAGAGTTTAGCATTTATTTTCTAAGCTGCTACCAAAGCTTGAGAATCAATTTTGAGTACGTTTCGTAGCGAAAAGTCTGTTCTATCAATGCAGTAAGTTTCGATTTTTAAGTCATCGTCAGGCATTTTTTGTAAAAACTTGAAAATTTCCTGTAAACTTTGCGATTGCCTATGCAAGTTTGCCAAGTTTAGCATTTGTTTTCTCGAAAACTGCTAAAACTACGCATTAATTTTTGCATTGTTTTCATAGCAAACACTCCAGTTTATCAGTGTATGAAGTTTCGATTTTGAGACATCATCAGGCATTTTTTTGGTAATATTTCAATGCGTCCATACAATGAACTTTTCTCTGCTCAAGTCACGAAACAACTGGTTTTCAAACATTTTGTTTGCGCCACAATAAACTGTGAAATTTCGCCTAATAAGCAGTAGCGAATTTCAAACGCAATTTTGAAGTTGTACCAAAAATGCACGATATTGGCGCAAAACTAAAACCTGTTCCACTAACCGAGTGGACCTTTCGCTACTAAACGCAAGAAAAATATTTTTCCTAAGTTGTGCAGTTTTAGAGAAAATCAATTCTGAACTTCGGCTTGCATTAGCAATCGCGAAATTCAAATGATATTTCGAAGTTTAACCAAATAATGCGTGATGATGGCTGAAAATCGAAACTTGTTGCACCGATAAAATGACATTTTGTCTGCTAAACTCAGCAAAAAGTACTTTTCTACTATTAGCTCTCGCGAAAAGAAATTCGCAACTTCAGCCTGCATTAACAATCGCGAAATACAAACCCACTTTTGAAGTTTTACCAAAAAATTCCTGAGGACGACTCAAAATCGAAACTTGTTGGAATGATAGAACGCACTTTTTTCTACCAAACGCATGAAAATTTGTTTCTGTAGCATTGGCAGTTGCAAAGAAAGTAAAGAAATTAATACGCTCCTAGCGAAGAAGGGCGATTCTTAAAAGAGACTGAAAATTATACATATTTGCTTCTATCTTTTAGAGTGCAGGAATCCTGCTTAAACCCGATTGGCGCTAAATTGATGACAATGTTACCCAAAAAAAATCCTAAATTGATGACTTTTTGCGAGAATGAAATTACGACCAAAATTTGCAGAGTTTTCCAGAAAATCTCATACTTTCCATTTTGACAACAACAGTCGAGATTTTCCATTATTCAACCGAAAACTCCTTACAGTTTCTCCTCATTTTCTTCAAACTCCCGCGAATAATCGATGGCAACATCTTGTCTCAACCAATCACTATTCTCCCCTAATTTTCGCCCCTTCCATTAGCAACAGGCTGCACTGACTGCTCTTCCATTTGGACAGCGTTTACATGTCCAAACCTGTTTACAGTTTGCTAAATAATTCAAATGCCATCAATTCGTCCAAACCGACCAATACTGGGCAAATAACGCCCGGACATTTCCCCAAAACACACTGAAAACCGTAATGGAAAACTAACAGAAATCGCTGTTTCCGCTCGGGAGTTCTGGACTTTGATGTCGCGTAATCCCTCTTCAGACGAAACTTGTCAAGAAAAATCTCCAAGATTCACTTTACCACTGTATTTGCTTCAAACGGCCGGTTAGACGATGAAGAAAGAACCAAAGTTGGTCGAAAATGAGGAGAAACGATCAAGTAGTTTGAAGCAACGTGGGTGGTACCACATCGAGTCCACAAGTGGAACCACTTGAGGAACCGTCAGCATACGGCCGATGCTGTTTGCTTAACTGAATCCTTAGCTGTTAAGTCGATAATAACCACTTTAAAGCCGTCTCCACTCCAAGGCAATGTTGGTTTTATGACCTAATCGTTGTATAATCATTGTGTCGCATTTGCATCGTGAATATTCCATTGTTGGTTCTATAAGAAGTTGAATTCTGTATCTTCAAAGCTTCTTTACCACTAGTCCAGATTGTCCTTGTTTTAAGGTCTAAATTTTCAAAAGAAGCAAGAGGAGGAGGAGATGGTGTGGCAGCATAAGGGCTCTAGGCAAAATGCCTTAAAGTAGGAAGTTTGAGCAGGAACAAATGCGAAATTCCTGGCTTGGCAAAAGAAGCGCACAAAAGCAAACGGAATTTTACCGAACAAATTCCCAATGTTCTCAAAAATAGCCTGATGATGACCGAAAATCCAAACATTTTCTGTTCATAGACCCGCATATGCCTCACAAAACAGCGTCAAAATCTCCTCTCCTGATTCGTTTACCACTGCAGAAGTAAAAGAAAAACTCAAACCTGCACGAATCTTGCGGAAATATCTAAAATTCGAGAAAATAGTTCACTAATTGGACACCCAACATCTCTTAGTTTCTAAATAAATAAATACTCAACTCAAACTGGCACAAAACGACCGCACAAATAACACGCAAATTCCAAGAATTTTCAAAAATAGCCTGATGATGTCTCAAAATCGAAACTTTCTTCAATCAATGGAAATAGTATTTGTCCCACAAATGGTCTCAAGATAAAACTCTCTAAATTTGTTCGCTTCTCAAGAAATACAAACTGACCACAAACCTAAAGTTTCTCAAAATTAGCTTGATGATGGTTGAAAATCGAAACTTTTTCCGATAACCGACCAGTATTCGGCCTGCAAAATACCGGTAAAATCAGCTGGCTAAATTTGTTTGGCTTCCCAGAAATAACATCTAAACACAATACTGCACAAACAGTCTCACAAATTCAAAATGTTCTAAAAAATTGCCTGATCATGATCCATAAATGAAACTTTCTCCGATCATACACCAGCATGTGCCTCACAAAACAGCGTTGAAATCTACTCTTTCGAGTCGTTTACCACTGAAGAAATAAAGCTAAACCCAAATCTCTCAAAAGTTCTCAAAATCAGCTTAATGATGGCATAAAATCGAAACGTTCCATGCTGTAACAAAATGGCACCAAAAACAGCTCTTAGATGTGTCAGTCTATCTCACAAATCACACGCAAATTACAAAATGTATCCAAAATAGCCTGATGATGTTTCAAATTCGAAACTTTTTTCGATCATTGCGCGAAATATGCTTTACAACACGACCTATCTATAAGTAACTGCAGGAATCACGTGAAAACTTCAGAAATTTTCAAAATTTTCCTGATGATGACTTAAAACTGAAACATTGTCCGATTATTAAGCAGGAATTTATTTTGCGATAATCACCCAACAAAAGGCAAGAATTTATAAGCTGTTTCCTTTAAAGTACTGGACGCAGTACAACTTTGCCTCCTGAAAAAAAGCTTCAAATCAAGCAAACCCCCAATGAAATTGACACGGTGAACTTGGTTTCTATAACCCCCCATGACTGCGCACGCCAAAAATGGAAAAATCCCCAAAAACCCAGCACGGAAATCTCATGCAAAATTCACTCTTAATTACCTGCCAGCTTAAACCCAGTCTGGCCCAACAGAAAAAAATAATCCACTAAAACTGGCCGTTTCATTATTTAAAACATCGCCGCTCGACTCCCTTTTAATTGAGTTAACTCGTTCTCCTCCGGAAAAAACTGCCATATACATTTGTACTAAATAGCCATTGAAATGTACTGAAACTGGTCTTAAAGCCCACGGGGGCCCTTAACCCTGGCTAGTTTGCGTATGCTTTGCCCTAAAACTGAATTGTACAAAACCTTGTACATTTCAGGGAAAGGTGGCGCGACATTGCCGAGTGCGCTTTGAGTTGTTTTGGCATCGGCCCACTCGGATTATTCTATTACGGCCTATCAACATCGGTTTCAGGATAATTTTGTTTAGTCGGAAAACAATGGCGAATCAAAAATTCAGCGCCGCGTTGATTATTAGGCCAGCGGCACAAGAACAATCGCTCGACGACAACCGACGTCGGGAGGCCGACGGCGATGCTCTTTTGTTGGCCGGCCAATCGAAATCCTTGCTAGTCGCTTATCGAAGATTAGTCTCCTCCATCCAAGTTAGTTGACAGTGACGTCATTATTTGACCTATTGAGATCCGAGATTGGTTCAAATGGCGTGGTTGCCAGCTTGAGCGTTTGTTCCCGATGGTTGGGCGAGCTTTATTTTATCTTATGGAAGTTTAATAAACACATTCTATAAAACACCAATTCACGTTTAACGAGAGCATTTAAATTATGTAAAGTTGCAAAAGTGAGGTTAAATTATTGCGTCACTGGCAAAAAGTTTGAACTAAAGCTGAATTTGTTTGAGGGAGTTTTGGAACAACACCACGTTATTCAAGGTTATGATTGATTCATGGGTGGAACCTTGAAACCAATGGGAAATTTCACTTGGGTTATTATTGAAACCAATTAAACTCCGGCATTTTACCAGGCAAATTTCCTCCATATTTTCCGCATTTTCCCTCTGATTTATCGAATCAGACAAGCGTCTCCAATAAAGCTGCTGTAGGTATAGGTGAGTTTCCAGAAGAGTGGAAGTCGAATCGATTCCGACCGGATGGACTCGAGATCAAAGACAAAAGCGCCCTCGTACAAAGGGCGCGGCATCACAAAGCGCTTATTATCGCTTATTATTGTCAAATTTAAAGGGCGAACGAGCCGCCTAATTGGCGCTAAAGCGAAAAATCATCGACTTCACGACCAATCAGGAGCTTTCAGTAGCAATTTTTCCTGTTGGATTCCTCTCGTTATTGAAGGCACGTTTTATTGGAACGAGCAGATTTTTGGTTCAATTTCCAAAGTTTTTTCAATGAAGAGTTCAGAATGTTATCAGAAAACTCAAAGAATGTCAGGTTGCCATTAAACATTTTTTTAAACTGCTTAATGGAAGCTATACAGTCAAAAAACTCTAAACGCGTTCACTTTATGGTTGGGTTGTTTCGAGACGAAATCTTCTAAACTTCATCAGCAACATTTTTGTGCAAAAATATTGCATTGTTGTATATGAAAAAAGTCGATTTTTGGGAATGTTTTCACTTGAGTGTTGTATGAGTTTGTAAATTTTCGCCATCCAGAAAACCCCGGAAAAATCCCACTTAGGCTTGACAATATCGGGACGAAAAATCTTCTAAATGTGATAAGGATTCCAAAAATGTACAATAATGCGGTGTTGCCAAATGAAAAGCTATATTTCCCGAAATGTTTTCACTTTAAGCTGTGCACTTCAAGTGGTCTGGAAAACTTCACCTGGTGGAAAACGACCCAAGGGTTCATTTGATTTGTGTTAGCATCAGAACTAAAAATGTGCAGTACGTCACAAGGATTCAGAAAATGTAGAGTGACATGTTGCCATTGAAAATTTTCGGGTTTTCCAGGATTTTCCTCTGGTAGCTACTTGTAGTGCATTATGGATGTTGGAGATATCAGCGAAATTTAAAAAAATATTGAAATTAACGTGTGATTTTTACAGTTACAAAAGTTTCGAGTTTGGGGCATCATCAAGCTATTTTTTGAAAATTTCCTGCGTGTTGCCTCTGCAAGTTTGAGCTCTATGTATTTCCTCAGCAATTAACGAATTGAGAGAATGCCTTTTACGTCAGTTTTCTATACCGAATGCTCTTCCATAATTGAAGAAAGTTTCAATTTTGAACCATCATCAGGAATTTTTATAGATTTGTTAATAAGGGAAGCAAGTGCAGGATTATACTGATTATGAATTTTGTCTATTTTCTCCGAAACATAGGTTCTATCGAGAAAAAGTGACTCTTGAGGTTCTTCTCGATTGGCTTTCGAAAAAAATGCCCAAAACCCAGTTTTTTTTGACGGTTTTTAACGATTAAAAATGACAAACAAATAGACAGTTGAATTTTGTTGCAAAATCGCTCCAAAATCGCCACTAATTTGCAGTTTTTTGCGGATAATTTCACACGATAATGGCATCGGGGAAGCAAGTGCACGTTTTTGCTGAAGATGGTTTTTATCTATTTTCTCCGAAATGCGAAATCTAATGAGAAAATGTCACTCTTGATGAAGCAGATCTTCCGGATCCATGTAGTAGTGCAAGTCCAAATACCCCACACAGGCCACAAAGTCAACACAAGTTTTTTGACAGTCTTTTCTAATAAACAAGTCAAATTGTGATTGTTTGCATAACTTTTTCCGAAATTATCGTATTTTGCTACATAAAATACAATTTTCGGCGGAAAAGTTCACTAATCACTTGCAGAGTTATCATTTGGACCATGGAGTGGAAAAAAACAATTTTTAATTGCTTTCAAACCAAATGAGAAAATTTTGGAAAATCACTCATCTACATTGTACTCGTTTTAGACAGAAAATTTCCCAAAAATATGAAAATGCTTTCAAAAATTTTAAACTATTTACAGGCCTGTTTTTCGACTTTGCTAAGACCATGCCTATGTCTTTTGCCATGTACCAGTTGAATTTTGAATCGTGTGTTGGTCCCATTTGGAAACTGTAATTCTTATATGGAAAATTTGAAATACTGGCAACATGGCTCACGAAACAAATGTATAAATCTAGTTGGTTTAGAGTGGTGCAAAATACGAAAATTCTCTGGTCCAAAATTAAAAAAATTGGGAAAAATTCCCACATTAAACCATGTTTTTTTAGATTTTGTGGTTGACTTGGTTGCATTTCGGTTAGTAAGTTGGTAATCTAGCGTATTTGTAGTGTTATTTTCGGCTTTTTGAGACGATTTTAGATGTAAATGAGTCCACCAAATCAACGGATCTAGAAGTTTTTTTCAAAAAAGCGCTATCAAACCGAATTGGTAATTTTTGGAAATTTTTACTTTTGAATTCCATATGCATTGTAGCTGTACTCATACAACTTTTCCCTTAGTTTTCTATTCACGTAAAAGACTGTTTAAAGATTCAGAAAAATACACTTAAAACCCTGATTAAAGTTGAAAGCCCGAAGTTGATCCAGCTGAAAGCATGACTTTGTAAAAAAAGTCAATTCAGTTTGAGAAATGATGCTAACGTACCAATTAATTAATTTTTCTATCGTATTTTGGGCACTATAATTCTTTAAAGAAAAAGTTGAAAATTTGGATAAAGGCTAAAATGTCTCAAAAAAAAATAATGCGGTGAAGAAGAAAGAATGGTGCCAAATTCGACAATTTTTCGGCCAAAGTGAGAAACTTTTCGAAAATTTCCACACTAAACCATTCAAAAATGGTTAGTGTGGTCACCGAAACCATTTTTCAATAGTCTAAATTCAATGGTTTAGTGTGGATTTAGTGTGGTCAACAATTAAACAAAAAAAACCAGCAAAAAGTTTCCATGTTTGCAAGCAAACAATCTGTCTTCTATTCCTTCGTTGCAAATTACATTTGCAATGTTGCCAATACTTCGCATAAATGTCCTGATGAAAAAAATTGCTTTTAGTTGGAGGAGTTGACCGCTTTAATTTGCAATGTTGCCTGACTTTTAATAAAATCCTAGAATTACTACTCAAAATACCGAGATCGTTGTTAAAGAACACAGACAATCCACTTCACTTTCATCGACCATGTTGCCAAGTGTGCTCCATTCTCCGCAATATACAAGAAAAACCTACATTTTTTTCTAGGCTAAGCGAGAATGGGCAATTGAAATTGAAATCGAGCGCTCCCGAAAAAAGGGCAAAACCCTTTTTAACGTCCCTCGGCTGAAGCCCTAAACAGTCGCACACGCAAATTGGGCCGCCGAATAAATAAACAGGCGGCGGGCGGTTCGACCCTTTTTTTCTTCTCTTGGGGAAAATCGATCGACGAATCCCGCTATTGTCGCCCTCAAACACCGTCTAAATGCACCGAAATCCCTAAAGTACAGCTTGGGAAAATAGGGAAAAGCAATTTATCCGGTAGCCCTTCAACGGCCTGGATAGAATTGGCTGTCTTTTCATCATTCAATCAGTCATCCGGAGGTTTTTTTTTATTTGCCAGCATAAAACCGCCGAACAAATGACTAAATAAATGACAGAATCAAATTGGCCCTTCCCTACGGAAACAGTAACTGGATCGGGCCAGGGAATTACAAACGGATAAACGGGTTAAAACATCCAGAAACTGGAAACGATTGAGTCAACAGCGAGCGACCGGAAAAATTACTTTTCCCGGGTGAAACCCTTGGATAGTCCCACGTGAAACTTTCCATTGTAATGGAAATCGCATTTCCAGCCAAGTTTTCCTGAAGAAAACTTGCCATTTTCCTTCGGTCTTATAATATTAATTTGCTAATTTAATGGAAAATAAGCCAAGGGCTTCGGAAAACCTGGCGCAAAATAAGTTTTCCCGAAAGCGAAACAAACCGTCTGAAAGAAAATTTGAATTTCTAATTTAGCGGAAAATCGCCGATTTTAATGGCGAATTATTACGAGCCCAACGGGAAATTTGCTGTATTTCTACAAGATTTCAGGAAGAATTAATTTTTGCAAATTGCCTGATGAGGGTGGTTGAACGAAACTTTTCAAGCACACTTAGAAATACGATTTCATCGTGTTATCGACAAAAGGGTTTTTGCATTTTGGAAATAGGCCAAAAACCAGAAAAGTCAGACAAATGTCGATAAACTAGTGATGTTTGGTATCATTTTGAAGGGTTTTAAGTGGGCTTTCAAATGAATGGTTTCTGCTTTGAATTTGGATGAAAATTTGCCGAGATCTGAGAATGAGGAACATTTTTTTACTATGCGCAATGTTTGTTTTAACGACTAATTCAAGAGCCTGAATTTGGGAAAAGAACGGCGTTTTAATAGGTAAAATCGGTCAAGAAACAGCCAAGTTATGGACGTTTGAATATTTGCAATGGACTTAACATATTCTGGAACAGTCACAAAAAACACCCAACTACCTGCAACATATGTTTATAAAAAAGTGTCCAAACTCGAAGACTTCTAAATAAAATTTCAATTAAACCATTGATTTTCAAAATTTTTATGAAAAATCCCACATTTGAAAGTTTACATTTTGTACTGTTTCACCCATAACTTCCAGGTTTTTCAACCGATTTGAACGTCAAAAAAACAAAAAGCAATAAAAAATACCAGAGCTTCAACTGGCTTTTGGATTTTCAAAATTCGTCCCACAGCAGCAGAGTTGGTAGTTTTTTGACTTTCATAAAAACTGAATAACTTCCGAGATTTTCAACTGATTTCCATCATCAAAACCCCAAAAGTTAAAAAAAATGTTCTCTTTAAACTGGAGTTTTGCTTATGAAAATCCGACTAACTGAAACAGAGTTACGAGCCTTAAAGTTGCTGATTTAAATTCTATTTTCATAAAAATGTGTCAAAATTTGAAGATTTCGCTAATAAAATTTCAAGCAAACCATTGATTTTCAAAATGTTGACAATAACTCTAAAAAAAACCCTCGTCTTGAAAGTTTGAGTTTTGTACAGTTTCACTGATAAATTCCAGGTAAAAAATTGTAGAGTTTCAAATGGCTTTTGAATTTTCAAAGTTCGTCCAACAACAGCAGATTTGAGAGTTTTTTGACTTTCAAAAACACTGAATAACTTCCGAGTTTCTCAACCGATGTCCAAAAAACAAAAAGCGAACAATTCGGAAATTTGTCTCGGATCGATTTTGAGTGCACTTTTAAATGACTTTTTCATTTTCAAATTAGCATGGAAATCACGCAAAATCCGACCTTGAGAAACACCGGCTGACCCTGCCCAATGTTGCCAACTCCAACACTCAATTCCAGAGCATAAATTCTGAAGGAAAATGTCCTTTTAATTGCAAAGATCTGAATCCTTTGACGGTTTTTGAAGTCACCACCCCTGAAGATGTCAACGGCTAGTGGTGGCGAAACATCGCCAAAGCCAAGCCGCGAAAATTCGAAAAACGAATTAAATCCATTTTGGCAAACGTCTGTGCGAAAACATGATTTCCAGACGACTGGGCATTTATTCAAATATCCAGAAAATGGCACAGATATCTGGGATCTTTTCCTAAAATAAATACAGGCAAAGCAGTTTAGTTGGTTTAGCAAATGGGGCGACTGTTTATCCAGAAAGTGCCGACTCTGGATCTCTGGACGACGTTGAAATTATAAAACAACCGTCTGGAAATCCGAGAATAACAAATCCGAAGAGTTTTGTGTTGTTTTTTCCCAACCCGACCCCACATTCTGTCGATATTCCGAAGATTCCACTGGAGTCTGGATTTGAATTTTATTTAACATAAAGCAAATTAGGTTGTTTTGGCAGCAGCGTAAATAATAAAATCACCTTATTGTGACCCATCAGTTTGCAGCCAACTGGTCAATTGTAAGTCGAAAAGGGAAAATCAAAAAATTCGGCAACGGCGTAAAATCAAAATTTGATTTAAAAAATTAAATTTCATTTTGCTATGAATGCACCAATGAAATTTGAATGTCATACCTCAATTAGACTATAATTCCGGCTGATTGGCAACAATGCAAGTGTAAAGTTTTTGTTTTTTTCGCAATCAAATACTTCTTCAAAAACTCCATCGAAATGCTTCTTAGATCAATCGTCAAATTTTCAAGCGTTCATGAGTTATGACATTCAGAAAGATTTATGGCAACATCGCAAATCACCAATTTCTGTTACAATTCCAAAGAATGCATTGTTTTGAACACAACTACTCCCAAATTTGAAACGTCCGAGTCAAACAGGTGATATTTTTGCCGACTTGACAACATCGCAATTTCAAAATATCAGTGAGAAACCAAAAGTTTCCCTGGTCGTTCATGTGGTGGGGTCACTGTAATTTGCTCCTAAAATACCTTCTGAGACTCGGCAACATTGTAATAATGGAAATTTTCTTTGTCCGTAAGCAGTGTGGCAAAATTTCACACGTTTTCAGTATTTTGATAGTAAACTGCTCTGCCGCCTCTAAGAAAGAAAACACGTATTTAGATGTGCACTGTTGCCGCTTTGCTTGAATTTCGCAGCTAAACTGATTTAGATGCCGAACATCAGTTTCTCAATTAAATAATTATTGTTTTTGTTTATCCGCGAAAAACCAAGGAATAACACTATATGGTTTCCAAACACCAAACAGAGAGGAGGATAGTGTGGGCAGTCCAAAAAAAATTATTTTTATCATTTTTCCCATTTGTCAATGGGAAAACTCTTCCTACCTCCACTCGCTCCTCCTTCAGATCGACCTTCAAAGCCAGCTGTTCCCTCAAAACGACATCCGGATAGTGAGTCTGCTCAAAAGTAGCCTCCAACTGTTCCAACTGTTCCTCGCTGAAGATGGTGCGATGACGCCGCTTCCTCTTAGGAGGTTGATGGTGATGGTGATGGTGGGGATGGGCGGCGTTTAGAGAGGCGGCCTGTGCAGCTTGGGCGGCCAGCGCATGCACATAGCCAGGGTAGAGACCGGGGTAGGCCATGGCTAAAATAAACGAAAATGGTTTTTTATAATTATAATGCGTCAAAACTTGACAAGTGACAGGACGTTAGTAGGTATATTTTGAGTTTTTTTGCAACGTCCGAAACTTTCCGGCAGCTCCAGGCAGAGAAACTCAGAAAATTGGAGTTTATGGAAAAGGGCGGCCAGCGCACTTTTGCTCGTAACTCAGTTAGTTTTGAGAGTTTTTGAGGAGCAGAAACAGCACTGTATGGAGGAATAAAATGCCTTAAAAATGAGGTTAGAAGTTTTGCAATCGGTCGGAAAACACTTACACGGTTATATTTTCAAAGTGTTTTAAGGCAAAATGTCCAAGCAAATCAATCAAACCGATCAAATATCCAAATTTTGAATTATGAAAAGTTTTTGTATCTAAATTTAAAAAGGATCAGAAAACAACAAAAATTTCCAAACACTTGTCAAAATGAGATTTTGAGGACTCATTTTTTTGACTCAGGAATTTTTTTGACAACACAACAAGACAACAGGACAAAAAGTGCAAACTTTACCAAACCTTTAAAACGTAGCTTGTTTTCCGGCCGATCTTAAAAATTTCAGCACTATCTTTTAGGCACTTGATGGTCCGAATTACACATAGCTTTTGCGGTTTAAAAATATCTAAAACTAACTGAGTTACGAGCAAAAGCGTAAGGCGGTGCAATGGTCGCCCTTTTTCAAAACTTAAAAACTTAAAACTTGAAAAAGGGCGACCATTGCATCGCCTTACGCTTTTGCTTGTAACTCAGTTAGTTTTAGATATTTTTAAACCGCAAAAGCTATGTGTAATTCGGACCATCAAGTGCCTAAAAGATAGTGCTGAAATTTTTAAGATCGGCCGGAAAACAAGCTTCGTTTTAAAGGTTTGGTAAAGTTTGCACATTTTGTCCGCCCTTTGAGATAAAATATTCAAACAAATGAACCCAATAGAAAAAAAATTGCTGATTTTTAATTCGTTAGGCCCTTTTTGCTGCATAATAAAAAAAACACACAGAATACCAAATTCTCATAAATATGTACTCAAGATACCCTTCTGGGGACTGAAGGAGACTCAACAAAGATTTTCGCGAAAATACTCACTGTTAATAAAGTCGCCACTTTTTGAGTAAATTCGATTGAAAAATGTGGTTTTGAGAAAATTTCAGTTTTAGTTTTTTTGGAGAAAAGACAAAGGAACAAACAGACAAAAGAAAAAACACGGTTGTCGAGTGAGTTGTGTGAAAGTGTTAAAATTTTGTAAATCTACCAACGCAAAAGTTGAGGTTTTAAAGTTAAGAAAAGTTTGCAAATATTGGTTTGTTTTTGAAGATAAATCTTCAAACTGATGAATCGTGTTTAAGAATAAAAAAAAATGTGTAAGCTAAAATTCCAAATTATCCAATTTTGTCGTGAAAATCACCTTCTAATTATGGGAGTTTTAAAAAAAGAGCGGCGTCTGCAAAACAGATCTTTCCTGCTCGTAACTCCATAAGTTTTAGATAACTTGAAACTGCAAAAACGACAATTACGGACCGTTTTTAAGGAAAATCGGCTTAGATAGTTGGTGGTTTGGCTATAGGGCGGCTACTGCATTGCCGCAGTATTTTGCTTGTAGCTGAGGAGCTTTTGAATATTTTCAATCAACAAAAACTCGGTTGTGTAGCCCCAAATGAAAAGCTTAAAAAATGTGTTGGGCATTTAAAATCGGTCAAAAAATACGCAATTTACGGACTTAACGTATCTTAAAATTTGACCATTTTTGAGGATTTTAGAATTTTCAATTTTCAATTCCCCACCGTTTTTAAATCAGGAAAAGCTTGAAAAAAGGGCGGCCATTGCATCAACGCATTGAAAACTTAAAAAGCAGGCATCAAAATTTCCAAATCGGGCGACAAACACCCAAGTTGCACGCTTAAAGTTTGATAAAATTATCAAAATTTGGGCGGTTTTTGTCGATTTTTCAAAAATTTCCAAAAACTATGCTATACATTTTAACGATTCGTGAAGAATTAACATCAACTTTTGCAAAAAAAAATCATAATTCGACACCGTTTTAGAGTAAATATGCTTGAAATCACCTTGTAAGGGTGGTTTTGAAAAAAGGGCGGCCTCTGTAAAACAGCATTTTTCTGCTTGTTAGTCCGTTAGTTTGGGTATTTTGAAACAGCAAAAATTAAGTTTTATAGAGACCTGCAAAGCCTAAAAGACAACCTTAAATTGGTTTAAATCTTGTTTAAAATATGGTATTTGCACATTTGGCCGCCTTTCGAAGTGAAATTTTCAAGCCAGTGAATGAAATAAATAGAACTTGCCATTTTTAAGTTTATTCGGCGTTTTTGCGGCTCAGTCTAAAGAGAAGTAGATAAAATCTCAAAATATTGCACAATTACCTCAAGATTCTCATAAATCTTAACTCAAAGTACAGTTATGGCGACACAGAGGGTTTTAACGATGGTTTCTGCAAAAACAAACAAAACTCGTCCTTAAAAAATTACTAATTTTCCCACACTTTTTGAGTAAATTTGTTTGGAAAGTTGCGGGTTTTGCAAAAGGGCGACCACGGCACGCCTCACTCTTTTGCCTGTAGCTGAGTAGGTTTTGAATATGTTGAGTCAACAAAACATGGTTGTGTAAACACGTGAAAAGGGCGGCCATTGCAAGACGGCATTATTTTAGTAGTCTTTCAGTTGTATGTAAAGTATTACTGTTTTATAGAGCAAAATCCCTTCGATAAGTGAAAAAAGTTTCGATTTTCCGTCATCCTCAGGATATTTTCGACAATTATTTCAACATTTTTTTTGAGATAATTTTCGGAGAGAGATAGTTTCGCCTTTCTAACCTCCTATTTCCTAACTTGCAATGCGAGAAAGTCAATTTTGTACGCATTTTATAGGACAAAGCCCCTTCGATAAGTCAACAACGTTGCGATTTTCAGTCATCCTCAGGCTATTTTCCAAAATTTTCAAATTCGCGACTGGTTTTCGCAGGCCAACGTTTCCGATTTATTTCCTATGTACCTTGCGACGTACGAAAGTCAATTTTGAACGCATTTTGTAGGGCAAAGTTCGTTCGACAAGTGAAAAAAGTTTCAATATTCAGGCATCTTCAGGCGATTTTCAAAATTTTTCAAAATTGCGACTGGTTTTTGTGCTAGTTTTTGTAGGGCGGAATTTCGCATTTTTTCTTGTCTAACTTGCGATGTGCGAAAGTAAATTTTGGACAGGCTTTATAGGGCGGCATCTAGTTAATAAGTAAAGAAAGTTTCGATTTTCAGTCATCTTCAGGCGATTTTCCAGAATTTTTTAAAATCGCGAATAATTTTGGTGCTGGTCTAACTTACCATGAGCCAGACAATTCTGAACGTATTTTGCAGGGCAAACGGCACTTTGATAAGCGAACAAAGTTTCGAATTTGGGCCATCCTCAGGAAATTTTCCAGATTTTTTTCAAAATCGCAATTGGTTTTTGCAGGCCGAAATTTCTGATTGATTTTCTGAGTAACTTGCGATGTGTGAAAATCAATTTTGGACTCATTTTATAGGGCAAAGTTCTTCGATAAGTCAACAAAGTTTGTATTTTCAGTCATCATCAGTTGATTTTCCAAATTTCTTAATGGTTTGATAAATTTTGCACATTTTAGCAACTTTTACTGAAAGCTACATCTTTAACATAGTAAATTAAAAGAACTTAATCCTCAAATCCTTAGGCCATTTTAGCACTGAAATCCAAAGAAAAACAATTAAAATAACAGAATTTTGGCAATTTCTTCAAAATGTTCCCACAACCATAAGTACTAAATAAAAATATGAAAAAACAAATGTCATTTTCACAGAGATAAATTTACAAAAATTAAGTTTTCAAATTGAATTTCTGGTTAAAAATTTCGGAAACTTTCAGGAAAAATAAAAATGAAAATTTCACTTTAAATCATGATTAAAAGTGACTTTGTACAAAATACCAAATGAGTGAAAATTTTTGCTAATGTACCAGTTGAATTTTCTATCATGTATTGGTCACATCTGGGCACTGTAATTATTTAAATAAAAGTTGAAAACTTGGCAACATGGCTTACATTTTTGGTTGAGAATATACTGGGTGAAGAAGAGAGAATGGTGCAAAATGCGGGAATTTTCCGGCCAAAGTGAGAAAATTTTCAAAAATTCCCACACTAAACCAATTTTTTGTTGATATGAATTTGGTTTTTTTTGGTAAAGTTGTTAATCGACGGCAATTCTGGTTCAATTTTCAGTTTTTTCAGACAATTTGAGTTGAAAATGAGAACCAAGTCGAGGGGTCTGAATGAATTTTTCAGAAAAGTCAAAACTGACAAAACAGAAAAGAAAAAAGCTGTCAAAACGAATGGATATTTTTTGGAAAATCACCCATCGACATGGTACTCATTTTCAGCTGAAATCGTCCCAAAAAGCCAACACTTTCATTAAAATTGCAATTCATTAATTCGTTTTCAAGAAAATCGCCTTTTTGTTCCGAAAAAAGTTTAATTAATGAAACCATTCAAAGAACATATCTCGAACATTTGCAAACATTCGCGAACATTTGTGCTAAATGGTAAAACACAAAAGTCGATTCCTGCTTCTCTTGAGAGAGCAACAACGCCTAGTTTCCTTTTTCCAGTTGTACAAATTTCCCTATGCGAAATAAGCCATATTTTCCATTAATTTTACTGAAAACAGGAAAAATCAAGCAAACAAACAAACAAACGATGGCCAAACAATGGGTTATTCGCTTTGCAGGAACAACATTTTAATGTTCCGCAACTTGCGCCCCGGATAATTGTTAATAAAAATGCCATTTGTTTTCGATTCAAAATGCATGTTTAATACGGGGAAACAAAACGGAAAAACAACACACAAACCCACACAAAAAAACCACCGAAATGCGACTTTAATTATAAAAACAATGACCCCAACCAAACGCCACTCAGTGCGGGATTTGTTTAGTTTGTGTTGGTTTTTCCTGGGATAAAAATGTTATTTAAATCAGCAACTAAATGGAAAAAGACTGAAAACTGAAAACGATTTTCGGACCCTTTGCCTGACTTGATGAATAAAAAAACCATCCGGAAGCCATTATAATCGATAATCGAGCCCTTTAGGGGGAGGAAAAAATTGGAGAATAAGAAAAAATCCCTTGGCCGGGCCCAGGGTTGTAATAATTTCCGTATGCATCAGTGCGCTAAACTAAGAGAAACGAAAAAATAAGGCGATTTTAATCTTGCGGGAATTCGTCAGTCGTTTAAAAGCTTTCCCGTTGTTCCCTCGACGGTTTTGTTTGGTTTTAGGGCACTTAAAGTCGGCAAATCCAGGAAAAAGCGACGACAGCCGGAAAATGCCCGTTTTCTTAGCTGTCTGCTCGGCTTAACGCCGTCGTTTTCTTAGGGAATTAGGCGAATTTCCTGGCAAATGCCACTCTAGAGCGAGTGGCAACGCTGCATTTAATCAACCGAGAGAAACAAACCGAATATGCGCGTCCAAATTCGTACGTATTCGAATTCACATTATAATTGAAAATAAAACACAAAAAAGCAGGTTTATTTTAATTGCGTTTAAAACAAATTGACCTACAATTTGAGAACTTAAACCACTGCTGCAATTTTTATGTGGAAATTGGGGTCAATTTCCAATTTTTAGGTAAAAACTGCCAATTTAAGAAGCTCAAGTGGCAGAAAAATGAAAAACCCAATTCACTTTTTGGCTAGTTTCTCTTGAACATTTTTGTGTAGAACTTCTAAACTTGTACCACTGTACACAGTGGGACATGAGATTTTTTTCCAAAAAAAGTGAGGTTTTTCTCATACGAACAATCATTACTGAGCATTTTTTCCGTGTTGAAATCTTCTTCTTCTTCTTCTTATTTTCCTTTTTTTTTTTGGCTAAACCATACCAACTGCACCGATTCTATGGCTGAGAAAAATGAATTTAAAGAAAGTTAGTTATTCAAGCGCCAACTATGCAACATGCAAAGCCGGAAATCGATGGCAAAGCGTGTGGACACCTGGAAAAATGCGAAATCCTTTAAGAATATGGAGATTTGCCGTTCTAAGTGGGCTCAAATGGACGATTTCGAGCGTAAATTCACGCCAGCTTAAGTTTTTAACGTAACAACGCCCTTCAATTCCATGCAGGTGGTCTGAAATCTCCATTTTTACCACATTCCAAACCACTTTTCTCTCTACTTGCTTGCATCTTTCCCGTGAAGTAACGCAGTATGAGAATTATTAATGTTTAAACACAAAAATATGATAGTAAAATGACAGACAATCCGTCAAACGTCAATGTCAAACCTGTCAATTTAGTTGAAGCTAACCTGCAATTTTGACAAGTCGTTTTCTGTCATTTAGCCAGATTAAATTGAGAATTGGAATTTTTCATTAATTGCTTCTAAATCATCAGAAAAGTAAGCTTTGAAAACTGTTTTTCTAATTTTTTCTCCAAATCGCATGCTTATGGGCCGTAGGGGACCCTAGTGCAAGTTGAAGCTGAAAATTCTGGTTTTTCAGTAATGACACTTCTAATCGAGAAAAGTCACTCTTTGTGAAAAATGTGGTTTGTCCCAATGGATACAATGGAAAAAGTAACCAAAATTTCATATTAACCAGTTGAGAAAAACTAAAGTTTTTTTGGTTTTCTGTCATTTATCCATCCTAAATTGAATGTTTGAATGCTTTATTAATTTCGCTGAAATACTTAAGAAAAATGTTTTACTTTGAAAACCAATTTTCCAATTTATACTCGTACTCGCACGCTTACGTAGGGGAAGCCGGTGCAAGATTTAGATGAAAATTTTGTTTTTAATGGTTCTCAGTAATGAGACTTCTAATCGAGAAAAGTTACTATTTGGAAAAAACGTGGTTTGTCCCAATGTTCAGTGGGAAAAGTCTCGAAATTTTATCTAAACCGGTTGAGAAAAAAGATTTAAAAAACTGATTTTTTTTTTGGTTTACTGTCATTTAGCTAGATTAAATAGAGAGCTGGAATTTTTTCCTTAGTTTTTCCGAAATACTAAGAAATTTTCTCTTAAAAAGCTGTTTTTTCCTATTAAATGCAAGCTTATGGGACGTAGGGGAAGCTGGTGCAAGATTTAACTAAAAATTCTGTTTTAAGTGATTTTCTCAAGAAGAACGCTTCTAATCAAGTAAAGCCACTCTTTGTGAAAAATGTGTTTTGTCCCACTGGTTACAGTGGTGAAAGTCGCGAAACGTTTGGTCAAACGGTTGAAGAAAAACTTGCACAGAACTGATGCTTTTTGTCATTTAAACAGATTAAATCACTTTTAAAAGAATTTTTTCCAAACTTTTCGATTAATCACACGCTCATGGGCCATACGGGAAGCTGCTGCTAGTTTCACCTTTAAAACAGTTATTCAGTAACTTTCTCAGCACGTTTGCTTCGAATTGAAAAAGTCACTCTGTGTAAAAAATGTGCTTTGTACAACGGGATACAGTGGTCAAAATCCAGAAAGTCCCCATCAAAATTTGAGACAAAACATCCAAAAAACCCTTTCAGTTACAAGCTTACCGAAAAACTCATGCGAAAATCCTGCGCTATGCCCAAAAGCCAGTCCGCCTCCATGCGCAGTACCGGGAAATGGCATCTGAGCAGGCGTGGGTGCCGCCACTGCTCCAGGTCGACTCAGAATACTTTCGATGGTGAACAGTGAACCAGATCCGGACTGTGCCGTGGTCTGAGGAGGCGGATTCTTCCGAAACGTTTCCACCATTCTAAAGTCGTCTTCACAATAGTCTTCCGGACCGCTGGATTCGCACCAGTCTTCGTCGCGTTTTGCCGCGGCCAGCGTGTGAATCCGGCCGAAGGCCGGCGTGTAGCTGAATGGATCTGGAAAAGTCAGTATACACTGTAGATGTGCGAAAAAAATCCATCCACTCATAATCAAAAATTTGCTAGTTTAGGGACATTTTTTAGGAATTTCTGGACCAGTTGGCAGCACTGGTACTTTGCAAATGACCCCAAAATTTTTCTCAATGTGACAGTTGACAATTTTTGATTGCCAATCGCTACTTTCGATATTAAATTTTCCTGAACTTTGATTTTCTGATGAAAAAATGAAATCAAACCATCAAAACAGACGACTGGACGTTAGAAGTTCGCTAAAAGAACGTTTGGGATTGCAACAAAGGACGTTGCAAAGTCGTTGCCAGATTTGACTGCAACTGTGGTCCAATTTCCGGGCTAAATCGTGAAGTAAACGCGATGTAATTTCATCAACCTGGCAACGTCCTGTGAACGTTCTTTTAACGTAAAATGTGCGCAAACCGCTCGTAAGCACGTCAAATAATCAAAATTTCTAAGGCATTTATTATGTTGGTTTGTGAAAAGCCAATTTCGTCAAATTTTGTACATGAATGTTAAATGTTTCCACCCTGATGCACCCACATTTAACATGTGCAGTTTCTGATCTAGAACAAGTACGAACGTGCAATTTGCGTAATCTAAAGTAGATTTCTTATCTGCAAGCTTTATTTAAATGACTTTATCATAAAAAGTCAGTATTTTTGCACAAGTGCACGGTTTTGCTAAGAGAGTCATATGTTCTGCCCTGAAACAAGTAGCAACGTGAATCTTACGCGGTCTAAAGGAAATAATATCTGCTAAAACTTCCGAAAGTGTCAATAAAATCTAGCAAAATTTTTATTTTTCCGGACTTTGTTGATGCGAGTCTTAACTCTTGTTTCTCCGCTTTCAAAAAATTTATAACTTCAAGAATAGGACAAGTAGAAACCTGAAATTAACGCATTGTAACGCAGACAATTCAGATTTAAAACACAGAAACTTTCATAAAAACCGCAGTTAAATCTGATTTTTTGTAAACCTTTGTAAACTAAAACTAAAACTAAATCAAGAAGCAACTTGAAATTTACGCGATGCAAAGCAGATAATCGCTGCAAAAATTCCCGAAAATGTCAGTAAAATCGGGTAAAGATTTGTATTTTTGAAATGTTTATTAATGGGAGTCTTAACTTTTACGTTTGTTTGCTTTAAAAAAAAATTATCACTTGAACACTACAACATGCAGAAACTTGAAAATAACGTGCTATAAAGCAAACACTTCAGGTTCAAAACGCAGACACTTTCATAATAATCCCAGTTAAACCAGATTTTTTGTGGACTTTGAAAGTTTGGGTCAAAAAATCGGTCTTTTTGCACAAGTGCCCATTTTTTCTAGTCTTATCTTCTAACCTAAAGCAAGTAGCAACTTGAAATTTACCCAATGTAGATCATTCGCGCTAAAATGCACGAAAATTTGAGTAAAATCCGGTTAAATTTTATATTTTTTACGGACTTTCTTAACGCGAGTTTATTATATTATTATATATTACATTAAAGTTAATTTAATGTTGGTTCTCTTTCCAAAAATTAATAACTTTTTTAAAGCACGCATTTTAGACTTAAAACGTGCACATTTTTGTTATAATCGCGCTTAATTCTAATTTTTGTCGACTCTGTAAGTACAAGTCTTCTTCCATCTTTCTTCGCAAGTACACGATTTCTTTTATTTCTTCGAATTTAAAGCAAGTCGCAACTTGAAATTTGCGCTGTGTACATAGGATAATTGGCTCTAAAATGTGCGAAATTTTCAGAAAAATCGCAACAATTTTTTGTACTTTGTAAATGCAAGTTTTAACTATTAAGTTTCGTCGCTTCCAAACAGTTATTAACTTTAAAACTGGGACATGCAGTAACTTGAAATTAACGCATTCTAAAGTAGAGACTTAAGACTTCAAACGCTGAAACTTTCATGATAACCGCAAATAATACTGATTCTTTGTGCAGTTTGTGTGGTATAAAAATCATTATTTTTGCAGAAGTGCACGTTTTTCTTTAGATAGTTGTATCTTCTAAACTAAAACCAGTAGCAACTTGAAACTTATGCGCTGAAAAGGCGATAATCGGTGCAAAAATGTACGAAAATTCCAGAAAAATTGCGCAAAATGTGTATTTTTCCCGACTTAGTCATTGCGAGTCTTATCTTTTCAGATTCTTCGCTTTCAAAATATCGCATAACTTTAACAATAGAGCAAGCAAAAACTTGAAATTAACACACTCTAACGCAGACACTTAAGACTTCAAACAAGGCAACTTTCATGATAATCGCATTGAATGCGAAGTTTTGGTGGACTTTGAAGTGCAAGTTTGGTTAGAAAGCCTTTTATTCTAAAGTAAAACAAGTGGCAACTTGAGATTTACGCACTGTAAATGAGATCATTGGTGCTAAAATAAGCGAAACTTTCAGAAAAATATCGCAAATTTTGTATTTTTTCTGACTTTGTAAGTGCGGGTCTTAACTTTTAGATTTCTTTGCTCTCAAACAATGTCAAAATGTACAAATACACCTTTAAAAATGTATATTTTCCAAATTAAAACAAGTGGGAACATGACAATAGCGCGATCCAAAGTAGACAATCAAGTTTAACAGTTTAACCTCTTTTTTGCGAAATTTGTAAGTGCGAGTTTCTCAATCAATCTTTCTGCACGCACTTTACTTTAAAAAATCATATTTTCAAGGACAAGGAGAAACTTGATATTAACACTTGCTAATAAATATGGTGAAAAATTTACACAAATTTTGCTTAAAGCTGATGTTTGAGAGATTTATTAATGCCAATCGAATCAAGAATGAACATTTTCATCCAATTGCACCCTTGTTGGGCCCCCAAAACCATCAAATAAAGTAAGGTTTGCTCTATAGTTGATAAAAAAAAATACAGCTTTATTCGCTTAGAGCTAAAAATGAGGGTTTTTTAAAGTAAAGTCTGTCTAGTTGAACAGCAAAACTGTTAAGCGAAATTTTGAGAATTCCCTAAAATTGCCTAGAGCTTACCAGAGATTGAAAATTCAGCTATCTGATAGAGCCAAGATTGCTCTATATGTGTTACTACCATCGGCTATTTAACTACTCAGGGTTTGAAAGGACGAAATTTTTCAATGGAGCTTTTATATTTGATAGGCGATTTTCTTGAGCAAACTTGAACTACTTTCCAAATTTCATTCGCGCCTAAATAGAGCGAAATTAGCTCTATATTTTGGAGAAACTTTAGCCTTCTGTCTATTCAACAACCATTGTGCGAATGTTTTAAACGTCCCTTGTAGGAGAGCTGCAATGAAGAGGTCAAAATGCAGATTAAAAAAAGTGCCAAAACTTACTTGGAAAAACTGGCAGTCATAAACTTGTCATACTTGCTCTATATTTAGAGGCATGTCAAATTGAAAAGTTCCCCAAAAATCCATTAAGCCTAAGACATATTGAAATTAACTTAGTTTTGCTCTATATTTCCGGCTACTTTTCGGATTCGAAGTGCAAATTGAGCAACTGTTGTTGTGCAAATTTTTAAAAAATCGTAAAATTTGGTAAATCTTTACAGACATTGGAAATATTTGTCTCTTTAACAGAGCTGTGATTCCTCTATATTTGGGTTCAATTGCAGTTCTTTGGCCGTTTTAGGCTTTAATGGACGGGTGTTTGAAGAAAATAGCTCAAATTCGTTTTTCTGATAGAGCCAATATTTTGTTTTCTCGGTTCCAAATCTACTCACAGTTTTAAAAAGCGAATCTTTTACATAAAGCTTTTATATTTCAAATTAGAGCTTGATTGGCAAATTTTGGAAAAAATTTCAAAATTCTTCTTTACTCTAATAGAGCCATAATAGGCCTCCTATGTCCAGGAGAAGTTCGAAGTCTTTATCTGTTAAAGCCCTTTTTGTGAGTTTCGGGCTGTAACGCACGATTTTTTAAAGCAAATGTCTTCTTTTAAGAGTATGTTTGCAATGCAAATTTCAAAAAACTTCCAAAATTCCTTAGATCCTTATAAACTTGAAAGTTTGCGTCTTTAGTCACTAAAACATGTGGAAACTTGCAATTTCCTCTAAAATACGTTTTTGGCTAAATTTATGAACCCGCGCAAGAATGAATGATTTTACATAATTACACGCTTGTCTATAAAAATTCGCCACTTCCAAACGAAAACAGGTAGCAACTTGAAATTTACAGATTCAATAGCAAAAATGCTGCCGTTGCAAAAAACCTGGATATTTTCATTTAAATCGCCAGAAAACCTGATTAGCAAAAATGATAATTGACAATTTCCAAACTGAAACAGGCACTAACTTGAAATTTGCACATCCAATAGGTGACGGTCTACGCCATTTAAATCGCTCTAAATGCAGAATTTTGCTGAATTTATTAAAGCAAGTAATACTTATTTTTTATCTAAATTATACGCTTGTCTTTAAAAATGCGTAACTAGCAAACTAAAACACGTAGAAATTTGTAATTTTGCCACTTCAAAGCGCACTCTCAACGCAAGAAATTCTCAGATTTTCATATTTATAACGCTCGTAAGGCCGATTTTTGATAAATTGGTAAAAGCTAGTAACAATTAATACTTGCACTAAATTACATCAGTTCCTTGAAAATTTCGCAATTTCCAAACTGAAACAGGTGAAATTTACAAATTCCATAGAGGAGTTTTACGCAAAAATATGGGGAATTTTCCATTAAATTTCTGTAAAATGTGTTTTTAGCCAAAATTTACAAACGCAAGCAACAATTATTGCTTTTACTACGCTGCACGATTTTCTTTCAAAACTCGCTACTTCCACAGCGAAAGAGGCAGCAACTTGAAATTTACCCACTGCAAAGTAGAGTTTTCACTCAAAAAAACGGCGAAATTTTACTTTGAATCGATGTAAAAGCTGATTTATGCCAAACTCATAAGTGTGAATAATTACGGAAGTTTTCACTATACTCCACGCTCCACTTAAAACTTTGCAACTTCCAAACCGAAACACGCAGGGACTTGAAATTTACATATTCCATCGTATACTGTTTTCGAAAAAAACTTCCAATAGCCGACGGCCCATGCGGAAAACGGGGAAAGTTGTTTTTAAATCGCTCCAAAACCTGATTTTTGCTTAATTTATAAACGCAAGTAACAATTTGCGTTTTCACTACATTTGACGCTTTCCTTTAAAAATGTGCAACTTCCAAACTGAAGCAGGTATTAACTTGAAATTTGCACGCCCAATAGCCGACGGCCCACGCGAAAAATGGGAAAAGTTTTATTTAAATGACTTCTAAACCTGATTTTTGCATAAATTAAAAACGCGACTGACAATTTACGTTTCCAGTAAATTTCACGCTTTCCTTTAAAAATGTGCAACTTCCAAACTGAAACAGGTATTTACTTGAAATTTGTACGTCCAATAGACGACGGTCCACGCCAAAAATGGAAAAAGTTTAATTTAAATCGCTCTAAAACCTGATTTTTGTTAAATTTATTAACGCGAGTGACAATTTAAGTTTCCACTAAATTTCACGCTTTCCTTTAAAAATGTGCAACTTCTAAACTGAAACAGGTATAAACTTGAAATTGACATATCGAATAGGCAATTCGGTTTAGGCGAAAAATGCGAAAAGTTTTACTTAAATCGCTCAAAACGCGGATTTTTGCTGAATTTATAAAGCATGTAATGATGAATTTTTTAATAAAATTACAAGTTTTTGTTTAAAAATTCGTAACTGCCAAACTGAAAGCGGTACAAACTTGAAGTTTTCAGGTTCTAAAGCAGACTCCTAGTGCAAAAAAACCCTCAAATTTTCAATAAAATCACTCTTAACGCCGATTTTTGCTAAATTGATAAATGCAAGTAACAATTAATATTTTCACGTTACATACATGAGTGTCTTGAAAAATTCGCCACTTTCAAACTGAAAACGGCAGCAACTTGAAATTCACACATTCAAGAGGACACGTTTCACCCATAACATCTGGAACCTTTCATTTAAATCGGTGAAACAATTGAATTTTACTAACCTTCTAAATGCGGATAACAGTTAAAATTTTAACTAAAATAAACGTTTCTCTTTAAAACTTCACAACTTCCAAACCGAAACAGGTAGCGACTTGAAATTTGCACATTCCTTAGCTGGCGTTTTGTCCAAAAATTAGCGACATTTGGTGTAAATGGCATGGAATTCTGATTAGTGCAGACTTTGCAAACGCTGCTCGAAAAATAAATGGTGTTCCACAACCGGAATCACTAGTGGAAATTTTTTCGCAACTTCTAACCCGAAGCAGACATAAACTTGAAATTTACACAATTTCCAGCAGGCTCATTACTTGAAAAAAAAATTCTGTTAAAATCCCGTAAAAAGTTATTTAAAAATACTAAAAATTGCTTGTAAATCGCAGGAAAATTAAAAAACGACGCAAAATTTAAAAAACCAAAAACAAATTTGCAGAATTAGATAAAGTGACAAAAAAGGAGGAAATTTGGCAACCAAATTGTGCCAAAAACAAATAAAGAAAATGAAAAGAAAACTTTAAAAGAGGAAGAGATAACACAACTCAAAACTAGTGCGCATTAACGACTTGACACTGCTATATGATAATGACTTGAATTGACACATGACATTGACAACCGGGATAAACTGATGCGATCGATGATAGATGACAGTAGATCAACAACGGCAAATGTCGCTAGTGTCAAAACCTGTCAAAATTAATTAATTCGGGCGTTGTAGTGGTTGAGAATATGTTTGTTTCAAAAATCTTTTTAACTTAATGAACACTTACACGAAATAGCGGCGCTGCTCCGACCCGGGAAAACTCCGGATGGTTTTGCCCGGAAAAATCGGATTTCCGGGCGAGTCTCCGTGGTTTTCTCTGCACTTGACTCTTACTCTTGCAAGATGGGAAATGCGCAAAAAAGCTGGCACTAAACGGGAAAAAACCACGACACAAACTCCCGATTATTTCGATTTTTCAACTCAATGGCAACCCTTGAAAAAGTGTGATTTTTTGACAACAATTTCAGGAAAAGCCCTTTAAACCGGCGTTAAATGAAACGCAAAACAGACTGGGCTTCGAGTCCATGACTCAAATCAAGCGGTCCTCCTTAAGGGGCGGAGCCCAAAAGCAGGCGGTGCTCGTGATTGGCCGGCTGCAACCCTTCAACTAGTCTGAGTGCAGCCCGAGGCTCCTCCCACTCGACACAGAACTGGCTCGATCAAGGCGCCTGCGCCTTGACAATGCAATATTGACCTAATCGTTTTCAATGCGAACCGTTGAACATGAGCCAAAAGGGAATTAGGAGTTGACAAACTCTAAATCAGGATTTCGCAACAATTCCGATTTCAATTCAAATTTCCCAGAATGGAAATTGCGAATTGCGACCCTCCCGAAGGGATCACATTATTAAAGGGCACAAATTACAAGCAGAAGCTTTTTTTGCGCCGCGCTAAGTCCCTTAAGGGATTATCGGTCGGATTTTGTTTCATTCAGTTTAAAAACTGTTTGCTTTATTTGTTTAAAAGCAACGTTGCTAAGGGAAATAAACGGAGGTGCGGCAACATAGTCTAGAACAATGGGTTTTGACCGGTTTTCATGAGAATTTCCGTATTTTTTTACTTCAAGTTGCTACGCGTTTTAGATTGTTAAGACGTAAGAAGTAGAACGTTGTAAGAAGTTTCAGACTGGTAAGAAAAGAGTGCAATTGTGGGGCAACTTTAAAGTTGCTATTCCAATTTGCAAAGCGGGCTTTGATGCTACTTTAATCAAAGTTTTGCACTTTTTCATGTTAAAGTTTTTCAGACATTTCTGAAAATATCAACTTTTTTCCTGCTTTAGTGCAACAGACTTAAAAGGTTCGCCAAAATTTTGATTTTAAGCCGATTTTTCTTAAAAATTGTGGATTTGGAAAGAGCAAACTTCAGGTTTCTGCTTGTTCTAGTTTGGAAGTTATGCACTTACAAACTTTGGAGTTTCATTATACCTTAGGGAGTTTGGAAAATCTGCATATTTAATTCAGGAATTTAAGTGAAACTTTTGTGAGTCGCATGGTTTGATGTCGGCTTGATGTCGGCTATGAGCTGCAAAATATTCAAGTTGCTACTTGTTTTTATTTGAAAGTTTGAAGCTTTTAAAGATTAACGAGTAATTGGGTGACGACATTTATTGTTACGACTTAAAATTCGCAAAAAAAGTTTAATTTAACTTAACTTTCAGACATTCGGTGGCAATTGTGGTCGAAAGAATGTAAACGTTTAAGTCTTATAAAGTTTTCAAGTTGTTTATAAATTTCAAGATATCGGGAAACCTCAATAAAAGTTAGAAAATTAGTGACAAATCTGCTTTAATTTCGGAAAGTTTCAAGTTGCTACCTGATGAAATTTTGAAGTTCGGAGTTTTAGAAGAGAGTGTGCATTTTAGAAGAGAATGTGCTAGAAAAATCAGGAATTTATTCGTTTTTATTGAAAATTTCAGCATCTTAATAGAGCAGCAAAATAAAACAAGAAGTTGAAACTTGCATCGTCGGTCAAATTTGCTTATTTCTAAAGATCCTGGAAATTTGAATAAAATCGATTTAATTCGTGATTTTTGCCCGCATTCTAAATATTTAAAGAATGAGCGAGTATGAACTTGAAACTTTCAAGTTCATTCTTATAATCTTCAAATTTTCATTTAAACTACCCAAATTTGCAGCCAAAAGTGTATGCTGCAGACAGTGAACATTTCAAGTTGTTGCTTATTCTGCGTTGGGAGTTATCAGCTGTTAAACCGAGATGGCACTTGCAATGAACCATTAGTCAGAAGTAAGAGTTTCAGTAAAATTTAAGAAATCAGGATATTTTCCAATTTGGTTAAAACTTTAATATATTTCAGGCCTACGGGTGTGCCTTGTCGTGCACTATAAAAAATTCAAGTTGTGACTTGCTTTCGTTTGCAAGTGAAGATTTTTTTAGATATCGTGCGAACGATTGTTTAAATCGTTTTAATAAAGGTTGCAAAAATCGGCATTTGGTGCGTTTTTGATTAATTTTTTAGCAAGTGTTGCTGTCAAGTATCTGTTGAAAATGGTGAAAATTTCAAGTTCCGACTTGAGCTGGTTTCGGAGTTAGAAGATTTTTACCGAGAACGAAGACATTTTAGTGAAATCGTTCATTTTCCATTTCGAGCAATTGAAACAAAACTCTGAAGATTAGAAGCGTAAAAACTCAGTTCTAGAGTTGTACAAATTCAAGTTGATACCTAAAGTTGTTCGGAAGTATTTTTTTTTAAAGAGAGCGGATTTTTGTTTAAGAATTCATTTCACCAAATCAGGATTTTGCTTGATTTCTTCCAGAATTTCCGTATCCTCGGAAACAAGTTTATTTAAGAAACGATGCAAGTTTCAAGTTCTTACTTGGATTAAAACATCCATTTTGAGACCCACATTTACCCAGCTGTCAAAAATCGCAGATGCTAAAGATTTTGATGAAATTTTCTGGGGTTTTATCTCAAAATTATCTAAAAAAGCTGTAAAAATCTGAAATTTTGACTTGTTTTTGGGTGGAAGTTAGACACTTGTCAAGGCACTTGCTCGCATTTGCATAGCAGGCTTTGGAACATGGCATAGCGCACTTTCGTATTTTTTCTTTTTTCTTCAAGTTTCCTCTGAAGTCTGAAGATTTCAAGTTTTTCCTGGCTCTAATCTAAAAATTCCGATTTTTTGCCAATCGGTGCTTCAAATTATGCTAAAATGCCCTTAAAGTGTTAAAAAAATAATTTATGCAACTTTAAAGAAAACTTCGCTTTTTTTGTGTTTTGTTTTCTGTTTATGTGTGAATATTCCAAGTTTTTGCGTGCTTTGGCATGAAAGTTACACACTTTTTTCTGGGATATGTTTAAAGTTCTGTAACAACGTATTTAAAAAATTGGCACATGCCCCGATTTGTATCAAGAGATCAGGATTTTTAACTCAAATTGTCCGCTATGGACTGCTGTGAAAGGCTCAAGTTGCTGTTCGTTTAAGTTTGAAAGTGAAGCATTTTTTTATATCAGCGGAATGTTTTTTTATATCGTTTTACTCTTTCGAAAAGTTGCAAACAGTCAGAATTTTGTGCGACTTGCGTCAAGAATCTGCTAACATGGCGAAAATTTCAAGTTTAAACTTCGTCTAGTTTCGCAGTTAGAACATTTGTACCGGAAGAGGGAATTTTTTCAAAATCGTTCATTTTTCAAGCCAGCAAATAGAAAGTCGGCGAAAATCTGGATTTTGGGCAGTTCAAATGAAACTTTGAAGATTATAAGTATGAACTTGAAAGTTCCAAGTTTTAAAACTGAGAGCCTTTTTCATGAAAATCAATCAATCAGGATTTTACGCGATTTTATTGAAAATTTTTGCATCTTTAGAACTAAGTATCTTTCACCGACGCTGCAAGTTTAAAGTTCTTACTTGTTCTGGTTTGGAAGTTTCGAGTTTCTAAGGGCACACTTGGGCAAAAACTGCCATTTTGAGACCTACTTTTACCGAGTCAACAAAAAACGGAGATCCTGCAGATGTTGATCAAAATTTCAAAACTGTTAGCCCCAAATACTCTATAAATTGTGAGATTTTCGAGTTTCCACTTGAAAAATAAAAAGTTTTGAAAATAACCTTCTTCTTCTTCTTCTTCATCACCAAAATCAAAACCTGAAGGAACAAAAGCAGGATTCCGAGCCGATCAACATGTAAAAGTTCATGAAAAAGTTGCTATTCACTTTTCCGCTAAAATAAATAATAAGTGTGCAAACAAGTATTTTTGTACTTTCAGAACAATTTTCCAAAAATGAAAAATTGTCGTCAAGTTGTCGTGGAAAATTACAAGCCAATAAAATCCTTAAAGCAAGTTAAAATGTTTTGAAAATAATATCAAACATCAAAACGTGACGGAACAAAATCAGGCGTTCGAGCAGGCCAACAAGCAAAAGATCAACGAGCACTTCACCCTTAAACATATACAAGAACAACGATGCCCTTCTTCTTATACAACTATTTCTCTTTGAAGATGCGCACATTCTGAGATAATGTATAAAGATCCGTTGAAAAGTTGACAAGTGACAAATATCCGGTTAATACTCCTGTCATTCAGGTTGATCACCCCGTTTGGTCGTGTGTTTTTCGATTGGTTGAAATATTTCTGGGCACTTTCAACTGTTTCCTTCAGCCTTAAGGCCAATCAACGGTCACGTCCATCCTCCTTTCGGTTGAAACGAATGTCATTCGGAGCCTGTTAAGGGTGGGAATGCGGGAACAGACGGGAAGGATTAGGGGGATTAGTGACGCTAAAAAGGACACTCCGCCTCGGCCAATCCGATTAAGAGATTTATCAACTCCGCCCTCTATTTAGCGATTTTTGACCTGGCGGAGCAAAAGAATTCTAATCAGAACTTCTCAGTGTGGAAAAAAGAAAATGTTTTTCACTTTTATAAGTTCTTCATATGATGGAAGTCATCAAATGTTCACTTACTTTCGCCTAGACTGTCTTAACCTCAAACATTCAGTAGAACAAATGCAAATGAAAAATTGATCTGTTTGCGCCATCTGCACGCAATCACCTTAAAATTGTACTTGAAATTGCTTCAGAGCGTTCACGCTATCTGCAGTGGCGATCTGAGCCTCACCTAGCGGCATATATTAAGGCGAAGCTACGGCGTGCGGCGCCACCGGCATCACAGTCGTCTTGAAACAAATTGCAGTGTGACATTTTTGAGTGCTTTTGACACATCAGGTGTTTGACAATGGTCTTTTGACCTTCGAAATGTGTCAAAGTTGGGGTTCAAAAAACCGACAGTAGCTCGTTTACTATTGACAGTAGAGGAAAATTTAAAGGCACCATTTTTTTTAATTTTGATCCTATCTATCCAGAGGTGTGCTGTAGATTGACGTCACTACAACTACAGAAGAAAATCGTGGTCAAATCTTCAATTTTTAGGGTTGTCCGGCAATTGATTGAAAAATAAATTAAATTGCAATAATAAGGAGGAAATAAACACAGCTGAGAGAACATACAGTTTACATCGAAAATTTATAGATTTTTTAACCACGATTTTTAACAGATTTGACGTACTTAAATAGTCGAAAACCTCTTATGTATGGGAGATTGTTAAACTACCAGTTGGGATAAAGCAGGCCAAGGCAAATGTTGTTACGGTCATGTAGGTTTTAAACGTAAATAAACAAAACACTGTCGAATTCATTCAATCGAGAGTCAAACGAGTGAGACGATGAATCAATCAGCAACTAACTAGAAAAGGAATTTTTAGGTTAATTTCAGGTTTTAGAGTTAAGAATTCAACATTGCAAATGTACATAATGCAACTTTGAGGTTAAGTCTCGCACTTTGTAGTCCTAAAGTAAAGTGGAGTTTTAATAATTTGGCCCTTGAAAGCGCAAAATCGCCCTTGAGGTAAAAATGTCTGCAAAAAGCTGACATTTTGGGGTTCAGTATTGAAGTTTCAAAATGTCAGTTTGACATTATCAACGGTTGAGTGTCAGAATTGGAAAATCGCGTCAAAATGTGAGGTTGAATTGCGGTTTGTTTTAATAGATAAAAACAAACAAAAAAAATTGCAAAAATTAATTTTTCGGCAAAAAATCGACTTTTAAAACTTCAAGATAAATGACAATTGCAATTTGTAATTGACGCTTCAAGTTTTCTGGGTGACAGTTCAAATTTTGAGAAAACTTGTTTTGTTTGAAGTATATATGTCGCTAAAAAATCACACTGCAATCTTGATCATTGAAAATTTGAAGTTTAAAGTTGACATTTCACCTGTCTGAGTCTCAAAAGGTTCAACTTTCAAACGTCAAAAAGTCGGAAAAAATACGGAATTCAGAGTTTGGCAAATCCCACTTTAACGTCAAAAACATTTTGAGGTTAAAGTCTCTTGCGGAGCAGATATTTTTTCCTTAACCGTCCGCCCCAGTCCTGGAGGTTCGCTCTTGCGCGTTTTATCGCCATGCTGCCGCTATGCAGATATTTGTTACCTAACCATCCGCCCCAGTCCTGGGTGTTCGCCTTGCTCGGATAGTGACTCCTAACGATGAAGATAGATAGATAGATAGATAAAATTTATTGAACATTCCCACTAACAAAATTCACAACAAAGTTAACAAACACAACTCCCGTGTCTAGCCAGATGTTCGGCCGGTTGCTCTCTGCCCATGATCTAAATAGGCGCGCTAAGTCGTCCATTACCTGTTTTCTGCCCTAACATGGACATTCCCGAGCTAGCCATACGCACGTCAACGTCAGGAGATACTCTTGAAGTGGCGGTTTTGGTTTTATTCGAGGGGCATTCATTAAGGAAAAAAGGTCTTCCTGAAGGGAAGCCAAAAACCCCTTTTGCTTCGACCTTTAAGCCTGATACTGTCAGCCGTGGAGTTAACCGCCGGCAGTTTCAAGTAGATGACCAAATCCTTCCGCCCCCGCCCCGATCGGTGCAAGGACCAGCTAGCACCAGCCAGGACGAGGCAGGACGAACCCGTCAAGTCACGTTATGTTGGATTTGTGCGTTTCCAGCCTGCTAGAAACGACTGTCTGCAACTGGCAGGCAATGTTTGTTTGTCGTCACGTACTGTCAGGGACAAAATCCTCATAAAATATGGGAAGTCGCTTATACAGGGGACCATGGGTTGGGCGGTCGTTTGCTCTTACTTGGGTGATATTTCGCGTGAGGACTGAGCCTTGCACTCCGCTATGATAAAATTTTTCAGCGATGGTATCTATATAGTCGGCTATATAGGCCATCCCTGTAGCTTCGTGCATTTCGGTTATTCTGGTGTATCTGTCAGCCGATAGGACGCCCCTTAGGAACCTATTTCTCCTTCGGGCCATGAAAGTCTTTTGTACAGCATAGTCACATGCTTATTGAAATGGAGTCGGGCGTCTAGTTTGAATCCCAGGTATTTCACCTCTTTTGTTGGTTTGATAGGAGTATTTTGGACCACGAGTGGGTGATAAGATTTTATTGTTAGTGAATTTGCGCGAAAAGATAATAAGTTCCGTCTTCCTGGGATTCACTTTAAGTTTCCATTTGTCAAAATACGGCGTCAATAAACTCAGGTGATGTGCAATGCGAGATTTCGCAGCCTGAGCATAAAAAGACGATGCGTAGATAGCCGTATCATCAGCGTTATAGTGCTATTTTTGTAGTGGGAAGTTTTGGAATGTCTGCTGTGTACAATGTATACAGCAGCGGCGAAATCACTGTTCCTTGTGGTACTCCTGCCGCGATGCGTCTTTTGGCAGAAGTGGAATTCTCCACTTTCACCTGGATGGAACGGTTTTTTTAGGTAAGACGCTATCAGGGAACTAGGTAGAGTGGCAGTGAATGCACGGCAAACAACTTGTACAGCAGGCCTGTGTGCCAGACTGTGTCAAAGGCCCTTTGCATGTCGAGAAGCAGCATAACCGTACTTTGAAGCTTATTAAATGCTGCATAGGCATCCGTTGCGATCCTAGCAGTCTGCAGCGTTGTGTTGTGTCTTGGTCGGAAGCCAAAACTGCTCATCCGGGATTAAACTTCGAAGCTCGGCTGCTGCCTGTAATCTCGAATGGATGACCTTCTCGGTTAATTTGCCGAGGGTGTTCAAGAGGGAAATTGGCCTATAAGAGGCGGGTTCGGTCGGGTTTTTGCCCGGCTTTAAGATGGGGATTATTACAGCGTTTTCCAGTCCTGTGGGAAGTGCTGCAATTTAAGGACTGCGTTGACTATTTGTACTATTAGCACAATAGTTTTCCGCGGTAAGTTTTGAGGAGTAGATAAGGGATGCCGTCTGGCCCGGGGGCTTTTCGGCTAGGGAGGCGCCGAAGACACGATTGTATCTCCGACGGGGTTGTTATATAGGAATGCAAAATCGAGGGGTGGTATAGGATACTTCCGTTCTACAAAACAGCGGTCTGTCTTTCGATTTCGTTATCCTGAAGGGCTGGTTGGACCTTGTGTACTTCTGCCAAAAATTCGGCGATCAGCTCGCACTTGTCACTGGTGGTAGTTAGTCCTTCATCCTAACGATGAAGGACTAATGATAAAATTAGCATCAATTTCAGCAACAGCAACCGAAATTATAACCTCACAAAAGCACAGTTTCTTGTGGTTCACGCACGTTTTCAGTTCGGTTGCTGTTGCTAAAATCCATGCTAATTTTATCATTAGTCGTTCATCGTTATGAGTCACTATCCGAGCAAGGCGAACACCCAGGACTGGACGGATGGTTTGGTAACAAATATCTGCATAGCGGCAACACGGCAATGAAACGCGCAATCGCGAACCTCCAGGACTGGGTCGTACGGTTAAGACAATATGTCAAGTTTTAAAGGCAGAAAATCCCGTTTCAAAGTACAAAAGAAAATTAAATTTAGAGTTGCGCATTTCAAGTCTTGTAGTTTGAAGTCGACATTTTATAAGTTTGAATGTCACAATTGAACTTCGTTCAGAGTTAAAAGTTAAATGTTACAATTGACACTTTGAATTCCACTTTTGAGGTTATAATCCCAATGTAAAATTTGCAAACGTAACCTCCAAATTAAAACTGACTATATTGTTTTTGACGTTGAGAATGTCAATATGAGAGTCGCTAACTTGAAATGTAAATCGAAATGTCACATTGACAATTGGAGACATTGTAACATAAACATTAACAATGTCACTAGAAAGTGACAGTTCGGCTCTAAGCTTCACCCTTTGACATTTAAACTTGACTTTTTAAAGGGTTGAATGCCAGAATTAAAATTAGAGAAACTTTTGATAAAAAAGTTTGAAAATGAAATTTGAAAGGTTTGCATTCGTTTTGAGTTTAAGATCGCGAATTTCTGGTTATTTCTAAAAATTCGCAGCTCAAAGTAACAATTTTGACTTTGAAGTTGACACATTGAGCACAAAAATAAAGTTGCAATTTACATTGACAGGCTTCGGTTCTTGGTTTAATGCTCAGACCATAGTAAACGTAGAAGACAAAGAAGTTGACTGAAAAAAACACCTGTCTGAATATCCTGTGAAAATTAACATTTTGAAGAAACATCTTCCGCTTCTCATGAAGAATGGCATTAATAATGGCTCAACTAACTCACATCCAGTCGCCTTTAGAAGCTGGAAAAACCTTCAGAATCACCGAATTTACTATAGAATAACCCAAATCTAAGAAAAAACGAAGCAGACACAAATTCAAGGTTTTCTTCAGCAAATTAAGATTTCTTCACACTATTCAACTATTCGATATGGAGGAACGACGTTCATATAAAGTTCAGTTATTCACTTGAGTGCTTCATAAACAAACAGAACAAGGTCGAGCTTTTATGCACAGAACCGTGAAAAATGCATTTAAATTATATGGAGGAGTCGACCTATCGATACACATCGAGCATCGAAAAGCGAGATTATTTCAAAAATAGTCTCGCGGCGCAAAAGTTTTCGGTAAGGTTTTGGTCCTCCAAAGCAACTATTGAAATCATAGAGAAGTCGACATATCGATACACTTTTCAAGAAACCAGCAATCTGATTCTGACAGCGCAAGAATTTTCTGAATTGCTTTGGAGAAAGAAACTATTTAAACCATAGAGAAGTCCACGTATCGCCACAAGTATCGAAAATCTAATAACTTGGCAAATACACTTGCGGCGAAAGCATTTTCGGGAAGGTTTTAGCGGCGAAAACAACTGTTTTAAATTCATCCAATGAATGGAGACTTTTGAGATTTATGATGCCGATGTCGTTTTGAATAATTCCAACTTGAAGTTTTCTTGAACTGGAAGTGGGTTTCTAATTTAAGTATTGTTACAAATCAAAATTTGCAGTTTAGAAAGGTGGAAAGGTGGAAATTTAGAAACCAAATCGGGAGTTCAATGTTTGAAAGCCTGAAAGAGTTCAAACACATTTATTAAATTGAAAATTTGAAAACAAAACTTCGTGATAAAAATTCAAAATAGGGACCAAAAAATTCGAGTTTAGTAACGAATTTTGAGTTTCTAGCTAAAACTAGAAGTTGAGGACTCCAATTTTTGGGAATTCAAACAAAAAAATGAAGTTCAAAAGATAAAACTTTGACCAAATTGAAAATATTTTGCCTCTAATTCGAAATAATAGGCTTCAAGTGAAAACATTTAATTCAAAAAAGTTGAAATCTTAAACCAAAAATTGAGAGTTTTATGTTTGTAAACGGAATTTCAAACTAAAAACGAAAATTAATCATTTTCAAATTAAACAAGAAAGTTTATTGTTGAAATCAAAATTAATATTCCAAAGGAATTGAACAGTTACAACTAGGAAGTTTGCTTTTCAAACAAAGTTCAAAACTTTTATTTACCAAGAAATTTGAGAACAAAATTTAGTGCTAAAATGGGAGTACAGATAAAATTTTCTGTTTGGAATCAAAATCGGAAATTGTGGATTTAAATTATAATTTTTGAGTTTGAACTCCAAATTTTTGGCGTTTCAACACAATAAATTTGAGGAAATTCAGGGCTTCGACTTGAGAAGAACGTAGAGGAGAATTACAAAATTTTGGTACAGCGTAAATTTTTTATTTTTGAAGTGAAAAATGGAAGTTGCTAATTTTCAATTGGAAATATTTGCCATTCAAACACAAAAACTTTGACATAATTGGAAATTCGTTGCTTCTAATTCGAAATGCTAAATTCCGATTGAAACTTGTGAGTTGAAGAACTTGAAATTTTGAAATGAAAGCGGGAATTTTATATTCAGAAACGAAATTTCAAACCGAAAAATTTTTCATTTTCATATTAAAGTTGACATGTGAAATAGAGTTCAAAAACATTGATTTAGCTCGAAATCTGAAAACAAAATTTTTTTGCCAAGATCTTGTGCATGAAGTCAAAATTGAAAGTTGCGGAATTTAAATTCGAAATATTTTAAATTCAAACATAAAAATTTTGAGAAAATTGAAAATTCAAGGTTTTTAATTCGAAACGAAAAATTCAATAAAAAATTGGGATTTGAAAAACTTACAATTTTGAGTGGAAAACTGAAGTTTCATATTTAGAAACAAAATTTCAAAATAAAGCTGAAATTAAAAAAAAATTGTCATCAGATTAAAATTGAAATTTTATCGTAAAATCAAAATTGATATTTGGAGAAAGTTAAAAAAATTAAATTGGACATTTGAAAACAAGATTTAGTGCTAAAAATGTAGGGGAGATAAATAGAACATTGGAGATAAGCGAAAAATTTTAAAATAAATAAAAAAAAGTTAATCAGTTAATTTTGGAATTAAAATTTAAAATATGGGGGTCAAATGCATAAAATTCAGAATTAGGTAAAATAAAACGTTGAGACTAAAACGGAAGTTTAACGTCTGAAGGAATTTCCAACTAAAAATAAGTAGTAATTTTGAGATTAAGGTCAAAATTGTATGATTAAAATCCAAATTGACAACTGAAAGGAGTTGAGGAGCTCAACTTTGGAAGCTTTTATTTCAAATGGAGTTCAACATCTATTTAAGTGGAAATTCAAAAAACGAGATTTGGTGGTTTAGCGAAAAAAAATGGGAGTTTATTGTAACAATCGAGTTTGGAACCAGAATTCGAAGTTGACACCTCAAATTCTAAATTTTAATTGAAAAATTTTAGTTCAATGACGAATAATTTCAGGAAATTCCAAATTTGGGAATTCTAATTCTTCAAAATTTAGAATCGAAGAAGTTAAAAATTTGATACTAACACGGAAGTTTTATGTTGAGAAACTTTTATGTTTAGACGACGAAGAAAACGAAATTTTGCTCTGAAAATTAAAGTTTTGAAGTTTTCAGATTAAAATTCAAAGTTTATTCTTGAAATCCAAATTGGAAGTTTACATTTCAAATAGAGTTTCAAAACGTTTATTTAGCTGGAAACCTGAAAATAAGATTTAGTGCTAAGAACGTACGGCAGATAATTGAAAAATTGAAGATCAGTGAAGAAATGTAATTTTGAAAGCAATATTTGAAGTTGAGGAGTTAATTCTCGAATTGAAATTGAAAATTTGAAGTTCGAAAGCAAAAAGTTTGAGAAAATTTTAACGTTTAGGCTTCTAATTCTGCAAAAATTTGAATAAGATAAATTTAAAAATTTGAGAAAAATACGTGTTTTATGCTTGGAATGAGACTTTCAGGCTAAAAATAGACAATTTGAAGTTGTAATTTTCAGATTAAAGTCAAAAATTTCCAAATGGAGTTTAAAAATATCGATTTAATTGGAAAATAAAAAACCAAATTAACTTAACTTAAATAGTGGTAAAAACTAAAAAAGTTAGTTAAGCGTAGAAATTGAGTTTTGAACTAAAATTGGGTTTGGAACCAAAACCGAGTTTCTGAGGCAAAATATTTCAGAGAGTTGGAAAATTGGGGCTTGTAATTCTTCCAAACTTAGCATTAGAAAACGTTTAAAAAAATTTTGAATTTCTCTCACTCAAGTACTTATCTTTTGCGTTAAACGACATTTATGACATTTTTGTCTAGTAACCAAACAAGAACTGTCAAACTTCACATTTCACAAAGTCATCAACTTTTAGATCAATTTTTCAATCATCAAAGTCTCAAATTTAAAATTGAAAATAACTTGAAAACCTACGAAAGTTCACATTGTTTCCATTTCAGTTCTATCGCTTCAGGCCATAGATTTGGTATTAATTTATTACTTTCACTTCTAATGCTTCATCCTTAATCTAGTCGCCGGAATCAACAAAATTCTTTGGAAAATGACACATTTTGACGTTAAAATGCAATGGCAACTGTGTCCAAAAATGTCATTATTAACAATCAGTTGTTATCAATCGTTTTGTATATTCTTTTTTCCTGTCTGTACTTTAATATGGTTGTTATCAATATCACTTGTGACAGTTTCGCTGTTGCCACATAAGAGCATAATTGCCAAAATTGCACGGAAAACTGAACTCAACAGTTTATTAATTAAAACTGCTAGTGAATTGAAATTGAAATTCAAGCAGGAAGAATGCGACTTTTCATCTGAAGAATGATATGTTGCAATCGAGCGGTGTATAATTCGATGGGTGTGTTGCAATGTTTACGCTCACACACACCTTACGAAACGCATTCTGTCTATTTACTACATAAAAAGTGAAAGTTTTTCGGATGGCAATTTCTTCGTTTCTTTATCGGCCTACTTTCCTAGGGAACATTTCGATTATCTTCATTAGCTCAACATGGCCAAGGGACGAGGTCAATGGACATCTTAAAATCGAGTACAGTTTGTTGATGAAAAATTGTCGGTTTAAAGGAAGTTTGGCATCAGTGCTGCCTGCTGTTGTTCCCACATATAAACGATGCATATTTCTGCCGTTTCCATATGCTTAGCGTTATTTTTAATTAAGGTTTTTCATGGCATTTTATTGCATTTTTCAAACCAAAAGTTGCATTTTTCACACAAAAAAATGCATTTTTCAAAGGGGTGTCTTCATACTGGAGGCCTATTTCATTTTCTATCAAATGACAATGGAATTTTAAAAAATCGGTTATTTTTTCGAAGTTTTATGGAACTTTATTCAACCCCATGTTAGGTTAAGTTGACCTTACAGACATTGCGTATTGTCACTGTCAAGTCAACCGTCACTTTGACACATCATTCTGACTGCGGTCCAAACTAGGATTGTTTTTCGTGGCATAAACGCACAGAAGTTGAAAATTTGGAACGCAGCATTTCGTCTTGGTACGCGCAGGGAGACAATTGTGTTGTTTGGTTGGCCGTAGTTCGTTTAACGCTCGAGATTTCATCTTCGCATCACATCAACGCAGCACTTTGAATCTGGCTTTAATTTTTTCCTGACAACGGTTTGACAGACTGCGCGGAATGTTCTTTGAGTAAACCAGTGTCGTATTGACAACACCTGTCAGTTTACTAGACGATTGACACTTTTGCGGTCGCTGCTTGAAATTTACTTCTGAGGATGTCAACCAATCGTGCTTGTGAAACGTTTGGAACACCTTCTATTCGTGTTTATTTTAGCATCCATTAGCTTCATTCTTCTGGGGGTGTTTTGGGAGCACAGGAAAAATAGTAAAAAAAATTAATTCCTTTTAAAAACTGATATTTTTGCAAAAAAACTATATCAGGACGGCAACAATGTTTTCAAGGTAATCTGCCTCATTAACATTACGTAAAGCCCTGTTGCATCTTAAGCAATGAATAAATAATTTGGAGTTGCGATGGTTGATTGAAATCTTGCAATTTCTTTCATCAGTTTCATGAAGATTTCATGGAGATCAGTTTCACAGCTTTTTTCTAATTCGAATTTTAATTTACCAGGATCGTTATTGGACAACGCCCAGTGGATGATCGCAAAGCCGGATGGATTCTAACAAAATGATGCCTTCCAAGCCCCACTTGAAGACTAATGCGCTTAGGAACGGTTAATGTTACGTTAGCAAACATAGTAAAGAGCAGAAAGCATGTGAATCAATTGTTGAAAATAAAAAAATTATTAATGGCATACGTTTTTTTCTTTGTTCCGTTATTTCCTTTGTCGATTAGTGGGCACTACTAAACTACACGATTAGTCGACACTATTCTCGAAACCTTGCTGATAAAACCGCACACAATTTCAAGAAAGTTGCGAAAGAACCTATTTTCCGAAAAATCCGGTTTGCATCAGGAGAGCAGCATATTCAAGTAGGTAGCGAGCAGATATCAGGAGCAGGAGTTTAACGTGACGTTATTTTTTATGTGGATCTAGTAGATCTATATTAACAAAATTTGAATGGAAAAACGAAAATTTTCTTTGTATCAGGGCAGCAGCATGTTTAAGGAGGTAGCGAGCAGATATCAAGAGCAGGAGTTTAGCGTTCCGTTATTTTTTGTGTGTATTTAGTAGCTCTCTATTAGTAAGATTTGAATGGAAAAACGAAATTTTTCTTTGTATCAGGGCAGCAGCATGTTTAAGGAGGTAGCGAGCAGATATCAGGAGCAGGAGTTTAGCGTTCCGTTATTTTTTGTGTGGATCTAGTAGCTCTCTATTAGTAAGATTTGAATGGAAAAACGAAATTTTTCTTTGTATCAGGGCAGCAGCATGTTTAAGGAGGTAGCGAGCAGATATCAGGAGCAGGAGTTTAACGTTACGTTATTTTTTACGTGGGTCTAGTAGCTCTCTATTAGTAAGATTTGAATGGAAAAACGAATTTTTTACTTGTATCAGGGCAGCAGCATGTTTAAGGAGGTAGCGAGCAGATATCAGGAGCAGGAGTTTAACGTGACGTTATTTTTTATGTGGATCTAGTAGCTCTCTATTAGTAAGATTTGAATGGAAAAACGAAAATTTTCTTTGTATCAGGGCAGCAGCATGTTTAAGGAGGTAGCGAGCAGGTATCAGGAGCAGGAGTTTAGCGTTCCGTTATTTTTGTGTGGATCTAGTAGCTCTCTATTAGTAAGATTTGAATGGCAAAAACGAAATTTTTCTCTGTATCAGGGCAGCAGCATGTTTAAGGAGGTAGCGAGAATATCAGGAGCAATGGAGAGTTTTCGCACAGTTTCATTGCTAATTTCAGTGGTTCGACGAAAATTCGATTTGTATCAGAGCAGCAGAATGCTCAAGGAGGTATCGAGAATATCAGGAGCAATGGAGAGTTTTCACACAGTTTCATTGGAAATTTAAGTGGTTCGACAAAAATTCAATTTGTATCAGAGCAGCATTATGCTCTAGGAGGTAGCGAGAATATCAGGAGCAATGGAGAGTTTGCACAGTTTCATTGAAAATTTCCGTCGTTCGACGATAATTCGATTTGTATCAGAGCAGCAGCATGTTTAAGGAGGTAGCGAGCAGATATCAGGAGCAGGAGTTTAACGTTACGTTATTTTTTATGTGGATCTAGTAAAGTTTGAATGGAAAAACGAAAATTTTCTTTGTATCAGGGCAGCAGCATGTTTAAGGAGCTTGCGACAAGCAAACATCAGGATCAGAAATAGACATTCATCGCAACTGACGTAACACTAAAACAAGTTTGTATCAGGATAATAGAAATTAGAAATAGACGTTAATCGCAAATAACGCCACGCTAAATAGCGTTACGTTAACGAGCTGGTAATGATTGAAACCTGCAGCAGAATGTTTTAGGGGATAGAGGTGTATATAAAAAATTCAAACAATAAAAATGGAATTAAATCAATTTTATTAGGCAAATAAACACAAATAATTATTACTATTAATATTAACTAAAGCACTTTCTCTGCACTTTCGATGATCCTTCGCAGCGCGATTGATTCTTATTTTATTGTTGTGATGACGCATGATTGTCGAGAACTCGGCAACTGAAAAAAAAATTGAACGAAGTGTAATTTTGTAATGAAACTATAAATATTATCAAAATCCATTCTCAAAGACAACTACATTTTGAAACGTATTTGTGGATTATACGGGGTGTTTCTTTAGAGAGGATTTCACGATGTATAATAAGAAAAATGATCTAATAACAGTGACTCACCACAAAAATGTTGATTTCAAATCCATTTCAGCAATTGTCGGCGACACTGACGGGGAATCTGGAAAAAAATACAAGCTATTACAAATGTTACAAACTATTACAAATCCACCTATTAATGTCTTTGGATGTATCTGATAGAGGTGGCATTCTGGCAACGTCGTAGCTGACTGTCAAAGTGACAAGGGGGTAAACCCCAATTGGGATGTTGTCAAGTGGTCCGAGTCCGGCACTGTGCCTTAGCCCTCATATAGGGTGCTAATATACAGCTAATAACGCGAGTTCACAGTTCCAGTTCGGTGCGTCCAATTCTGTCAGTTTAATTCCCGCGACGCTGGGTCAGCTGGGACTCGTAAATAGAGAAATTTTGAATTACCTTCCTGGAGATTTTTTTTTTTTGGTTTGCCCGGCGGCTGGAGGATAAAAATCTTCTCGAAAACACCTGGTATTCCGAGATACCAGGTAGTGTTGGATTTCTGCCAACTAAAAAACTTCCAACTTTAGACTGCAAGTTTTTAAACGCTATTCCTTAAAACGTTGCAGTCCTCTCTAAGAATGTATCAGCTCCGGCACCCGTATGCCATTACATCACATTCTCTCCATACTAGCTGCTTGCTAGCATGGGCTTCTTAACGAACTGACGAAAACTATACGAAAAATGATAAAAAGTGTACATCTGAGCAATCCCTACTGAGAGTTCAGGAAGCGTTTAATCTAGAGTGCAATAAAAAAATTGTAATTTGTAAATCTGAGCAATTCCTAATGAGAATTTAAGAAACTTTTAATTTAGAGTGCAATTAACAGCAGAAATTAATTAATTAAACAAATCGTTTAGCAAAAAAAATTTTGTTTAAATGTTTAAATTTGAAAAAATAGTCCGAAATCTAAATGGCTTGGTCAGGGTCGCACGCAGCCTCTTAAGGCGCTATCCTCCAATAATGCCTTAAACAATAAATATTAATAAACAAAAAAAATGCAATTATTCAGACGGACCCTAACCCCTGAAAATCAAAACCACGAATTGTAAAAAAAAAAGAATTTGTTTAAATTTTTAAATTTGAAAAAACAGTCCGAAATCTAAATGGCTTGGTCAGGGTCGCACGCAGCCTCTTAAGGCGCTATCCTCCAATAATGCCTTAAACAATAAATATTAATAAACAATAAAAATGCAATTATTCGGACGGACCCTAGCCCCTGAAAATCCCTGCCACGAATTGTAAAAAAAAAGAATTTGTTTAAATTTTTAAAATTGGAAAAACAGTCCGAAATCTAAATGGTTTGGCCAGGGTCGCACGCAGCTTCTTAAGGCGCTATTCTCCAATAATGCAATAAACAATAATTAGCAATAATCCATAAAAAATGCAGTTAATCGGAAGGATCCCTGCCCCCTGAAAATCGCTACCACGAATCGTTTATCAAAAAAAATGACCCAGTTGAAGCCAAATCTTCCTTAAAGTTTTCCCAAATAAAAGTCTTTATTCGGTGCTTTTCGTCCACTTCATGGACTAATTTGACCCATACTTATTTCGTCCTTTGTCATGTTTTGTGGCATTTAATTTCACAGTGAATAAACTGACGAAAAAGTCAAAAACCTGAAGTATTTTTCGTCAAAACAGCCGAATTAACTGCGTGAATCATCACAAACAGCATCATTTCTGAAATCGTGAGCCAACTAAGGTCAATTAGGCCACTTGAGTGTTAAATTATTTAATCCAATTAGAACCAATTCCATTGTCTTGAAGCTAAATTACCTTAGCAGTCCGGATGTCGGCAGTTTTACCAGATTTTTCATGGAAAAAATGCAATGGAACTGCTGAAAAACGTCGATGGAAAACGACCTTTAGTTACAATTCCTAATCAATTAACATTGCAGAATTCAGATGCTTGATAAAACTGACGAGAAAATGTGTCGTTAGTTCAAAGAAATGCATTCTTCTTGACTAATCAACTGTCGATTTCGTTCGATCAACCGTGCCGATTTAAAGGCCAAACTATGCACACTTTTAATCAAGTGTTAAGGCCTTAGACCTTCTAGCGGGGAATTTTGCCCTTGATCTTGTCCTAAATGTGTGTTTCGGTTGTTTTGGGGGGGAAAGTGAGCTGGGTAACTCTATTGCTTTGATTATTAAATAATATTAATTAATAACTCTTCAATAGTTTGAATTTAGACGATGTTTCCAAGTTACTCGCTTGAAAGTCGTTCCAGGCGAATTCAGGTTGCATATTCGGCTTTTCGGGACAATTTCAACATAAAATGAGCCCCAAGCCGATAGGGTAATTCTCGAAAAAAAAATTGCTCCAAGTCAAAAAATTTTTTTTTTTGAAAAACCACCTAACGACATGGTACTCGTTTTCAGCTAAAATCAACCTAAAAAGCCAAATATGACAACATAATTTAAATCCACTGAATTGTTTGCAAGAAAATTGAATTTTTTGACCAAAAAAATGCCTGAAGACTCGTTCTGTCTCAAAAAACCCTTTTTAATTAAAAATAAACTCTAGCAGCCAGACGAAAAGATCCTCCTGTTGTGATTTGATATTTTTGGTAGAAATATGGAAAATTTTCCAAGTCAAAAACAAGAAATGTAGCCATTAACCCGCTCTAAGTTCATTCCAGGCGAATTCTGGTTGCATATTCGACTTTTTGGGATAATTTCAGCATTAAATGACCCCCAAGTCGATAGGGTACTTCTCCAAAAAAATATCTGCTCCAATCCAAAAATTTGCTTTTTTTTGAAAAACCACCCATCGATATCGTACTCATTTTCAGTTAAAACCGGCCCAAAAAGCCAAATATAGCAACAGAATTTAAGTTTTCACGAAAATTGAATTTTTTGACCCAAAAAATTAGTAAAGCCGCATACTAAAGCTCGGAATAAACGAGTTAAACTAAAAGAAAGCGTTTTGAATTAAAAAATACGAAATTTTGTACGTCAAACATTGGCAAAATTTGCAACTTTTTCGCTTCAAATTAGTACCATGTCAATGGGTGATTCTCCAAAAATATTCCCCATTCTAACCTAAAAGAATTTTTTCGGAAAAAAACACTAATCGAGATGCCGAATTTGTCACAAACATTTTATTCCACTGAATGGTTTATGAGATAATTAAAAAAAATTGAAATTTAACAATTTTAAAACATGAAAGGCTTGCTTGCTCTAATTTGAAAATTATGAGAAATAATAAATAAAGTAAAGAACAGAAAGCGCAAATGCATAAAAAAACTCCGCGCAAAACTGTTCAAGGAAATTAGGAAGATTCACCCAAAAAAATGCTTTCAAGCCCGGAACATACGCGTGTTTAACTTTTCAAAAAAACTAAAGAGTGAACTTCCTTTTATTTGCGATATTTCCTTGAAAAATGTCAAATTTCACGTCAAACAAAAAAAAATGGTAACATTTGCAACTAACTCGATTTAAGTCGAATCATTTTCAGTCGTTTTAGACGAATTCCGGATGCAAATTCGGCTTTTTGGGGACAATTTCAGCTTAAAATGAGCATCAGATCGATGGGTGCTTCTCGAAAAGAAAATTATCCATTCTAGCCAAAAACAGTTTTTTTGGATGAAGCACCGGTCGACATGGTACTCATTTTCAGCTAAAATTGCCCGAATAAGCCGAAAATGGCATTATAATTTCAATTCACTGAATGGTTTTGGAGAGAATTGAAATTTTTGACCCAAAAAATGCTTGAAGCCACGCACAGGCCGTCACAAAATCGTGTTTAATAATAAAAAAAAAAAAAAGAATACAAGCGCATAATTTAGCAAACAAACGATGAAAAGGTGAAAGGGACACTGGTTGCATTGATTTTCAATTTTTGCTTTGAAAAATCGCGAATTTTCCTGATTAAACATCGAAAATTAGCCGCACTAAATTTTGATTTAAATTTTAAATTTTGCAAAACTCATGTTGCTCATTTTCAGCCAAAATTGCCTCCAAAAATCGAAAATGGCATTTGAATCGCGGTTTGCTGAATGCATTTTGAGAAACTTGGCAAATTTTGCATGAAAAATCCCTCCGATTTAACTCTTTAAATGTTTCTACCTATGTTTCCACGTAAATGCCTAAAAGTAAAAAGAGAAAAAATTTCAAATTTCCCTTTCCTAAAACCAAGTAAGAAAAATTAATAAAATTAATTTGCAATTCGGGCTGCAGATTCGGCTTTGGGGCAATTTCATCATAAAATGAGCACCAAGTCGATAGGGTAATTCTCCGAAAAAATATCCGCTCTGAGTCAAAAAACCTTTTTTTTTTAAAAACCTGCCATCGACATGGTACTCGTTTTCAGCTAAAATGAAGCCAAAAAGCTGAATATGGCAACAGAATTTGAATCCACTAAATGGTTTTCAAGAAAATTGAATTTTTTGACCCAAAATAATGCTTCCAGCCGCGTCCTACGCACAACAAAACTACTTCATATAAACAAACAGCCACAGAATATCGACTTTATTTCGTTCAAGCCATTATCAATTCCACAGAGCTACAAAAGTGGCTTTTACGAACAATGTGTTAATTTAATCAACATGGAAGGTTAAACCCAACTAATCATTGTTTAGCTGGGAAATATCATATGGCTATATACGTGTACATGTAAAGTATACATTGCAACTATAATTAGCAATAAAATTAATAATAATAATAACCAGTCCCAGTCATCTAGAAGGCACGTTATGAGTCACGCATTTATTAACAACAAATAAGAATGTCGGGGCAGGAAAACAATTGAACGAGGAAACGGAAAAACAAGTGACTGGCGATTGCAACCTTGATTGATTTCTTGATGATGACGATCTATTGATGATTAAACTTTTCACTGTTGAATGGTCATTCATAGTTTTGCCCAACTTAGTGTGTAGCAATATGGTGGAAATTGAGCAAAAGCGTCAAGTGAATTACAAAAATTGGCAGAAATTTACCAAAACCCGGTCCTCATATGGAAATCACTCGGTATATAAAGCACACTTTTGTCTTCAAAATGCTTTTAAACATTCTTCTCCTGCTTGAACAAATTTTGTGCAATTAGCTTTTGAACACGACCTTTGCAAATTGAAAACAAAATACAAAGGAAAAATTTGGTCCTTCGAGTCGGATTTGTTTCAATCGTTAACAATATTGTAAAAATATCTTATTGCTTTTTCTCATTCTTTGCCTCACAAATTGCTAATGGAATTTAAAAGACTATTTCCTCCATCAACTAAATGATTGCCATCGAAATGCATACGAGTCGTACGACTACGCCATATTTTTTTAAGAGCTGTTGTTGTAATTGTTTGGAAAATGCCAATTGACAAACAGTTCTTATTAGCAAACAAAAACTTCTGTACTTGAAACGTAATAAACGTTCAGAAAAAGTAAAGAAATGTAACAAACATCTAGAAAAAAAAATGAGAAAAACACAAAATTGCCATTTGAAAATAGAAGAGGAAGCACTGAAAAAAAACTGTATTTAGAGACAGAAACAGCAAAAAGGAGAAAGTAAAACGCAACAAGAGATAAAAGAAAACTTTGGTCCTTCGAGCCGGATTTGCTTCAATCTTTTAGCAATATTTTAAGAATCTGTTGTAATTTTTTCTCATTCTTTACCTCACAAATTCAAAATGGAACTTAAAACACACGGCTTCTTTGTCGACCGTTTAAACGATTGCCATCGAGATGCTGTAATTGCTTGGAAAAAAGCTTATTCTCGTGAAACGTAACAAACATCCAGAAAAGGAGGGAAAAGCACAAAAGAAACAGTTTAAAACCAAAAAAAAGTTTATTTAGAAATAGGAACAGCAAAAAGGAGAAACTTAAACTTGATTAAAACAAACAACAAAGTAAAAATTTGGTCCTTCGAGCCAGATATGCTACGCGCTGTACGTAATATTTTAAGAATCTGTTGCAGCTTTTTCTAATTTTTTCCCTCACAAATTCCTGATGGAATTTAAGTCTTCGTCTTCCATCTAAACGATTGCCATCAAGATGCAAACGATCCATGCGACTGCGCCCATTTTTGCTAGGAGCCATTGCCTTAATTACTTGGAAAATGCAATTTGACAAACAATTTTTATTAGTAAACGAAAACTATGTACTTGAAACGTAATAAACAGCCAGTAACAGAGAGAAAAGCATAACAAAAATGCCAATTACGAAAACAAGAAAAAAACACTGAAAAACGAAAAATACTCTATTTTGAAACAGAAACAGCAAAAATAAGAAAGTAAAACTAAAAAAATAAGTATCTTTTCCTCATTCTTACGTCCACAAATCCCCGATGGAATGTAAAATTTCTCTTCGTCCACCATCTAAACGACTGTCGTCGAGATGCATACGATCCTCACGACTGCGCCAGATTTTTCTAAGAGCTTTTATTATAATTGCATGGAAAATGTAAATTGAGAGACAATTCGCACTAGCAAAAGACAACTTCAGTACTTGAAACGTAACGAATGTCCAGAAAAGAACGAAGAATCACAAAAATGCCAACTAACACTACAAGAGAAAACACTGAAAAATGCAAACCTCTATTTAGCAGCAGACACAGCAAAAAGGAGATGTAAACGCGATTAAAACGCAAACAAAAGACGAAGGAAAAATTCGGTCTTTCGTTTCAATTCGATATAGTTTAGAATTCGAATAGCAAACGAAAATTTATGTATTTTAAACGTAACAAATATCCTGAGGAGTGCCTGGAGGGAATTATTAAAGATGATACTTAGAAAATGTGAATACTTACAAATTTAAGATAAATTGAATTAAAAAAGTCTTGGCGAGAGACAAAAAGCCCCATCCAACTGCAAATCACTCGCTATATAGAGCAGGCTTTCCGCTTTAAAATGGAGCAAAAATCATTTGGAAGTCGGATTCCGAGTGCCTGAAGAGAATCTTTAAAGATGATACTTAGAGAACGTGAATACTTGCAAATACATAACAACAAAATAAACAACGCCATCCAACCGCAAATCGCTCGGTATATCGAGCAAATGTTGCTCCTCAAAAGTCTATAAAAGCTTCCTCCTCAACTGACCTGGTTTACTTTTAAAGAGCTCTTGAATAAGAGGCTTCAAGAAAATGACAATTTGCCCCTTACGGACAAAGTCAATCCAAAAATTCGTCTGCAACTAACCAAAGGTGCCACCGAAGGGCAAATCACTCAGTATATCAACCACGCTTTTCTCCATAAAATTGTGGTAAAACATCCTAATCAGTTAGCCCGGACAGCCTGGAAGGAGCTGTTGAAAACAAGCTATCAAGATTCTTGGAATTTTCCTGCTTCTGGGAACGTGGATTGAAAAATTTGCCTACTCATGAGCAAAGATGCCACCAACTGAAAATTCCATGAGTTATACAGGACACCTGCCTCTAAGAAATGACAAAAAAGCCATCTCGTCTATGGCAAGCCACTGAAGACGGCCATTGGAAAAAACCCTCCTCTTTGATGTTTGCTGGACGGAGTGAGGCAACCTCAAAGAAACCACACTTGAAACTAATTCAGATTCAATTGATACGTCACAAATGCCATCAGCACCTGCAACTGAATCACAAATTGCGGTCAATCACTGATTCATGCATGATAGAAAAAATCAATTTAACATGCAGTAACGAGCCTAAATGAGTGACCAAACACAAGAACCTGACACGTACGTGCATTTACTCACCGTCCCCACTCAACTCTCTGGTCAATTTCCCATTCAAACCTCGATTAAGCACGAGAAAAAACCTTTAAACATAACACAATTACTCCTACTACCTTTCAACCAACCCGCGCAGTGTTAAAGTCCATAGGCTTCAGATCAGGCTCGCGGTACGTCCAAGAAGTTTATCGATACGTCGGTTAAGTGCGCGCTTTTTCACCTATTTTTCTGTGAGTTTTCGACTAGTTTTGCCAAAATGGGTGTCGGGGTGCAGATGATGAAAACTGTGCTGTTTATTTTTAATATTTTCCTTACGGTAAGTTGTACAGTTTCTCTCGGAAAAAGAGTAAGTTAGGTCAAGGCCATGGATAGATGATTTTTTCTGCTAAAAAGTCCATGGGTATGCGCAATTTGCTTACCTAGAGTCGACGTTTAATGGCCATAAATGCGTCCATTTATGGGCTAGTGAATGGGTCGTTTACTGGTATTATTTCCTGTTTTGGTTGCTTCATGAGTGACGATAATTTTCTTTTTTTTTTAGAGAAGAAGTGTTACGCTATTTTAGGCGGGGACTGTTTATCAAACACTCTGTATATGCGCTGCTGCATATTAAATCAAATCGAAATATTTATTTGAAAGTTTGCAAAACCACTTGTTGCTTTGTGAAAATTTATAGAAAAATTTCAAAATGTTCTAGAAAATCGGAGATTTTACCCTCCGACTGTGCTCTATAAAATTGAGCCCAAAGCAATTGGATGCAAATTTTGATTGAACTTATTTTTAATCGGCTTTTCAAGCTTTGAGTGCTCTCGGAATTAATGTTCAAAAATTCCTGGAAAATCCCTGGAATTTCGGCATTTTAGAGCAATTTTCAACAATTACGGCCACAATTTTTTTCTTTCTACTAAAGTAAAAAGTGGTTTTTGAAAAAAGTTTGTTTTTCCTTTGAGGAATATTTCAAAAGGATAATTTTGCAAAAACACTTGGATTGGTTTATGAAAATTGCAAGAAAATTTCCAAAATTTGCTATAAAATAGGGGATTTTAGTATCTAAAGCTCCGACTGTGCTCTATCATGTAAAGGTAAACTGACGCAAATTCTGTTTTTTTCTAAATAATTTTTTGAAAAAAACTGGAAAATCCTGGAACAACGGGATTCTTCTGAAATTTTCAAGAATTATAGAATCAAGCATCATTTTTCAAGTGAATTGAAAACTGGATTTAAAAAATTTTCCACTTTCTCCTTGACGGATTTTTGAACAGTCCAGTTTGGCCAAACGACTTGCAATAATTTATGGAAAGTTCTAGAAAATTTCCAAAATTTACTATAAAATTGTGATTTAACCGTCTAAAGCGTCGACTGTCTGCTAGCAAATAAATCCAAAAGCAAAAGGCTGTGAATTTTGATTTGCTTTTATTGAATTAAAAAAAATGTGTTTCTTTAAAAAGTTGTGTTCTTCATGAGTTAAAGTTGAAAAACTCCCCGAAAATCCTGGAAAGTCGGGATTTTCGAGCAATTTTCAACAATTTCGGTCCCAACTATTGTTCTTCTACTGAAGTGAAAACGCGATTGAATAAAAGTTCGATTTTGACTAAAGGAAATTTTCAAAAGTCTAGTTTAGCAAAACAGTTGCAATCTTCCATGTAAAGTTCTAGAAAATTTCCCAAATTTGCTTAAAAATCATGGATTTTACCCTTTAAAGCGCATATTCACCTTCTATTGAATAAAGCCAAAAGCAGACTGATGCCAATTTTGGTTTCCTGTTATTATTATTATTAATAACATTATTCAAAAAATTTATGTTTTCAAACCTTAAGTGCTTTTGCAACTGAAGTTCAAAAATTTCTGGAAAATCCTAGAAAACCTGGATTTTGCAGAAAGTTTCAATAATGAAGGCTCCAAATATTGTCTTTGTACTGAAGTAAAAACTGGAGCAACAGAAACGTTGGTTGTTTCCAATGTTTCTTGAAAATTTCTAGAAATTTTCTAGAAAATAGTGAATTTTGGTCTCTAAAGCTCGGGCTGTAGTCTAGTAAAATAGAACCAAAAGCAAATGGATTCAAATTTCGCTTTCCTCGTATTGCACTTTTGAAAAAATCTTGGTTTCAAACGTGGAGTGCTTTTGCAACTAAAGTTTAACAATTACTGGAAAATTTTAGAAAAAAGGGTTTTATAGAAATTTTGAACAGTTATAGCACCAAAATTCGCTTTCTACTGCAGTAAGAATTGAAGCTGAAAAAAGTTTGGTTTTCCGTTGGAGGATTTGTGAAAAGTCTAGGTTGGCAAATCCTCTTTCAATTTTCTAAGAACATTTCTAGAAAATTTTCAAATATTGCTATAAAATAGTGGATTTTAACATCGAAAGCTCCGACTGCACTCTATCCACTATAGCCAAAAGAAAACGGGTTACAATATTGGTGTGCTCTTACCGAATTTTTAAAAAGATCGCGTTTTCTGGCAACAAAAAATTCCTGCCAAATTGGAACATCGGGATTCTAGAGAAATTTTCAACTATTATAGCACCAAATATCGTTTTTCAACTGCAGTAAAAATTGGCACGAAAGAAAATTTGCCTTTTTCTTGGAGAAATTTTGAATTGTCTAGTTTGGCAACCAGTTGCAATGTTTGATTAAAATTTCTATTTTAACGTCGAATGCTCCCACTGTGCTCTATCAAATGAAATTTAAAGCAAACGGATGCGTATTTTGGGTTTTTCTAAATGATTAAAAAAAAACGCTGGATTTTTCAACGTTGACTGCTCTTGCCCTGCACTGCACTGCAAATGAAACTGAACAGCCGTGGAAAATCCTGGAGCAACTAAAATCGACTGAAATTTTCAACCGTGTGAACTGAAGTGAAAACTGGATCGACAGAAAATCGACGTTTCTAAATTCTAGTTTAGCAAAACCAGATTAAAGGTTCTATAAAATTTTCTAGAAAAATTCCAAATTTTCTATAAAATAGTGGATTTTATTCTCTATAGCTCCGATCCTGCTCTATAAAATTAAATTATTAACAAACCGATGCAGAGTTGGGTTTCTCTTTAATGAATTTTTGCAGAAATTGTGTTTTCAAACGTTGTGTTTCACGGTTCGTTGGAAAATGACATTCAACAATTTCTGGAAACCACATATAGAAATGTTTTTCGATAATGTAATGATAATGTCCACCGCAGTTGTGGACGAAACGTCAGGAAGAAATTCCCATGGACCACGGCTTCAAAGCCCGAAAAACATTTCTATATGTGATTTGACCGGCCGTGAAAGCCTTCATAGTCTGATAATTTCTGAAAAATCCTGGATACTCTAGATTTTCCTCATGTTTGCAGTAATTTGAGCTCGAAATATCCTCTTTCAACCACAGTAAAAACCGGACTGTAAACAAGTTCAATTATCCCTTGAGGATTTTTTAAATGTCTAGTTTCGCAAAACCTCTTGCAATGTTCTAGAAAAATTTCTAGAAAATTTTACAGATTGGTGGAATTTGCTCACCTCGTACTTTATAAATCGAATTGAAGGACAATTTTTTATTTTCTCCTAATGTATTTAAAACGAATCGTGTTCTGAATCGTTCTCGTGAATACGTTAATTGGCTGAAAAGAGCATGACTTCTTACGTAGACATTGAAGGTTTCGGATCATTGCTTCATCAGGTTCAAGTTTTGGACGTATTTAAGTTTTTTAAAATAAAAAATACCACTGGTCAATTTAATGAACGCCCTCGTGTTCCTACACACCTGGCGAACTGATATAGCAGATAATTTCTCCTCTTCCCACTTTAACCTCGAAAAGTTTCGACTCATTTCATCATCAGGTGCAATTTTTAGGCATTTTTTTTTCATTTTGATCAAGTTTGCAAAGAATAAAAACCCAATAGAGCCAGTTTTGTGCAATTAAACCATTGACGGTCTAACATGCCTATTTGCGCTGACGATACATGTTTGATTGTTTCAGCTGAGCGGAATCGGAATCATCATAGCAGGCGCTTTGATTCTGACGCAGATGGCCGACTTCAACCGCATTGCTGAAAGTGATTTGGTGAAAATGGCCGTTGCCATGATCGTAGGTGGCGTTCTTGTCACAATTGTGGCATTTGTCGGATGTTTAGGTGCCATGCGCGAATCCTACAAGCTGCTAATGACGGTAAGTGAATTATTAGAAAAGTGACGTAAATGACACCATACTTCCATGGCTTTTCAACGGTTTTTCTACAAATGTCAAAAACGTGGTTTCCAAGAAAACCTCAATATCTCCTAAACCAAAAACAATGGAAAAATGTTGACCCCATCCCTTGATTGAGGAGATCAAACTACAACAAAAAGTTGTTATTCACTTTTACTGTAAAACAAACAGTAAGCGAGTTGCAGCCGATTTTGAACTTTCCCCCCAATTTTCGAGAAAATGTCGGAAATTCAGACGTCTTTCGAGTGGGCAATTTCAGGAGTAAATTCCACTCGTTAGCCCTTGAAAGACCTAAAACAAGCGAATTTTCACAAATTCCATGGGCAAATTTGGAAAAATTGCCGTTTCAGGGTGGCACAGGGTTTAACCGGGTGGCGTCCCCTCTAGAACCCCAATGTGTCGTCTTTCCCTCCAATATTCTGAAACACTTTCTGAGAAACACTGTTTGCCAACATGGAGTCTTTTGGGAAAAAGTTGGGGATTTTATGGAGGTTTGAAGATCGCGCTCCCACTAGAGCCTGTACTGAATGAACGTTCCTTCCCCCCTGGTTCATTTGGAGCATTTTCTCCATAGCAATTGAGGGCTGTTTCTCGTGTAGTTGATCCATATGCCACGCCCTGTGCAGGAAAATTTCCGAAAACACACTTTTGATTTTTTCTGGAAAATTTATTTTGTCAAAACCTCAGAATTTTGACGAAAATTCACATTTTAATTTCTTTTGCCCAAACAAAGCCTCCCAACGAAAAATGGTGCTCATGATAAAAAAATGCACTCTACCAAACGAGATCTAACCGTGATTTTTCCACACCTTTAGCTTGAACGGTTTTCCCACCAATGTCAAAAACGTGGTTTCCAAAAAACCCTCAATATCTCCAAAATCAAAAAGATTTGATGATGATGATTGATGAAAAAATTAGAGCATGTCAATAGATTGAGGACGTCAAACTGCATAAAAAAGTTGATATCCACTTTTTCCCTAAAACAAATACTAAGCGAGCTACAGCCGATTTTTGACTTTCCCCCCCATTCTCGAGACAATTTCGGAAATTCGGACAACTTTCGAGTGGGCAATTTCAGGTCAAAAATCCACTAGTTACCCGTTGAAAGACCCAAAACAAGCAAATTTGCCCAAATTCTATGGGCAAATTTGAAAAATCACCATTTTTAGCGTTGCTTTAAGAATTTGTCGAACAGCCCACGTAAAAACGCGAACCGGTAAATTAATTAAGCGGGAAAACGGCTGAATTTTAGTGAACACTATCGGAATTCTTTGCGGAGCCAACCGGTTCCGTTCGCATACAAATCGAATAAATCCAGGCTAATGTAATTAATAAATACCAGAAGGTTACGAAAAACCGCTCACTCGAAGCATTTAAATGGTTAATTTATTGATGTTGCCTAACCTGTAACAGGTTTCCCGGCTCGGCAAATAGTACGCAGTTCGGTCGGACTTTTAAAAACAATCATGACATCATAACACTTGTTGCTTGTTTTTAGCGTTCAAGCGAGAGTTTTGTCGATTTTATGCAAATAATCGGCAAGTTGTTTCGGGATGTTGAGATGACCTGGCCGGGGGTGCGTAAGTAGGCCTAAATATGCGTGATTTATGGTGTTTAAAACCCAACTTTCACTTAGTCCTTATGAACAAATGCGGCGTTGCCAAGTGAAATTGGCGATTTTACCCGGAACTTCCCGAGAGCTCGCAATCAAAACTCACAAACTGTTTTCGATACAACTATCAAACAGTGAACAAAAAGTCCTCAGAATGTCTTAAAATATCCGGAAAATTCGAGTAAGGCAACGTTGCAATTGAAGGAGGGCTAGTTTTTAGGAGCTTTTCAGTAGCTTTCTGCTAGGTTAAGAGTCAAAAATTTTCAAAAACATCGAATTTTTCCATGAAAATGTTCTGAATCAAAAATTTTCAAAATACCATGAACAATCGCAATACGCCGAAAAAATGCTATGTTGCCAATTAAAACAGTGAAGTTTTAAAAGATTGTCGAATATAACAGAAAAATATTTGAAGGAAACTTTACAGTGTGATAACTCCCCAACTGTTCTATTTGCGAAATTTTCTTTCTGCACAAAACTTGCGCCAAATTTCCCTAGCAATCGAAAAATGTCAAAAAGTGCAGCGTTGCCATTGAAAAACACCCCGATTTTTCGATGTTTTCAGTAAATTGCGCTCCAGTAGCTAACAGAATGTCAACAGCCAAAACTACAAAACTATCAAGTTTCACTTTTGAGTTTTCTTATTAAAAAATATTTCCATTGCTATAGACAACAAAAAAACGTCAAAAAAATGCGTCGTTGCTAATAAAAATAGCGAAGTTTTCCAAAATTTTCGAATTTAACGTTGGAAGTTTTTTGATAAAATTTTAACATTGCAAAAACTCCTCAACGGTCGCTTTAGGAAAGTCACCGACTGAACAAAAATTGTGTATAATTTCCTTAACAATTCAAAAAAATAAAAAATTGCAACGTTGCCATTGAAAAACACCCCGTTTTTATGATGTTTTCAGTAGAATGCGCTCCAGCAGCTAACAGAATGAGTTTTCCTTCTTGCAAAAAATACTCTCGGTACCGTAAAAATACCAGAACGTCGAAAAAAAAGCGGTGCTGCCTAGTCAAAAAGTGGAGTTCTTAAATAGTTTCGAATATAACGTTGGAAGTTCCTTGCTAAAATATGTACATTGCAAAAACTCCCCAACGGTTCCCTTTACGAATTTTGGTTACTGAACAAAATGTGTGACAAATTTTCCCTGATAATCCAAAAAAGTCAAAAAGTGCAAAGTTGTCGTTGTAAAGCGTACATTTTTGAGGATTTCAAAGGTCTCAAATGAAACTCTCTCAGGAAATGTCTAAAACATCGAGTTTAACTATTCAAAAATCGTTAAAATACAATGCAGGAAATAAAAAACAATTAAAAGCGACAGTGTTGCCCTATCATTAATTGCACTTTTCCGAAATATTCGTGCAAAACATCAAAAATTTCGTTTCCAACGTTGAACAGTGCGGGTACTTCCAATTGTTTATCTTACTAATGTCATCCATTAGACAGAAAATCTTCACAATGCCATTAAAAATCCGAAAATGTCAAAAAACGCTAAGTCGCCATTCTAATCAGTCATTTCTCAAAATCATTCAATTCACTAGGGCATGTTTTAATTTAAAAACCTTCAAAATGTCATAGACAATAGCGAAACGTCGAAAAAGGCAGTGTTGCCAGACAAAACAAGGTGTTTTTCCCAACTTTTAGAATTTAGCATTTAAACTATTTTAATGAAAGTTTACATTGCGAAAACTCCTCAACGGTTTCCGTCACGAGCTCCAGTCACTGAACAAAAATTCTTCAAAACTACGTTCTTTATCCAAAAAAATAACACAGCGCAGCGTTGCCATTGAAAAACAGTCAAATTTATTCAAATCCATCGAGTTTCATCATATAATGTTCTAATTGAAAAATTTGTCTGTCCTTAGAATATCCTTAGTTGTGTTAAAGTGTCAAAAATGCAACAGCGCAAATGAGGAAAGTCTCAGTTTCGAGGACTTTTCATAAAAAACATACTTCATCTTGGAATGTTCATTTCCAAAAATCTGCAAATTTATCAAGTTTTCTTATGAAGTCTTCCTATAAAAAATTCCCAAAATACTGAATAGAATAAAAAATGTTGCAAATTTTTAAAATTTTAAATTTAAAATAAAATTTTAGCCAAATTTTCCTCAAATTTTCAGGCTTGAGTTTGCAAATGTTTATTGAGAAATTAATAAATCCAAAACGTTCCAAGTTTGCATGTTAGCACTCACATTCACTTGAGGTAAAATATTCAAATTGTCCCTAGAAATTAGGAAAACAATTAAAAGCTGTGTTGCAATTGAGGACAGGGACAGTTCCTGTCTCTCAACCTGCAATTTATCCAATTTTTTCAAGAAATTTTCACTGCCGATATAGCCAAGTTGTTATAGAAAATAAACATGAAACTAAAAAGTGCGGTGTTGCCAAAGTTTACGTTACAAAAATTCCTCAACGGTTCCTTTAAGGAGTTTTAATCGCTGACCAAAAGCTGGTCTGAATTTCGTTCGTAGTAGTTCAATAAAATAGGTAAAAGAATTTTCAAAAAATCATTTGAGGAGAAAAATTCGCCCAGAAATAAGCGAGCAATGAGTGAAACAGTGGCAACATGTAGATGTTTCCATCTCCTTAGGGGCGGCACTTTTATAAACCTTTTCAGCTCTGAAAGTAGAGAAATTCCATACGAAAATAAGCGAGCAAAAAGTGAAATAGTGGCAACATGCAGATGTTTCCGTATCCTTAAGGGCGGCGCTTTTATAAACCGTTAAAGTTCTGGAACCATAAACATGTAAAGATCAGAAAATAGCCTCACAAAAAAATCTTTGAGGAAGAAAATTTATCCAGAAACAAGCAAACAGTGAGAGAAACACTGGCAACATGCAAATGTATCCGTATATTGAAGGGCGGCGCTTTTATAAACCTTTACAGCTGCTATACTATGACTCCCATTTAAAATCTGTTATGATATTTATATAGACAGTTAATTAGGCAGCAAATAGCGAAGTGAATATCGGAAAGTGGCTTCTCAAAAACCCATTTGAGAAAGAAAATCCATCAAAAATGAGCGAACAATAAGTGGAACAATGACAACATGCGAATATTTCCAGCTTCTTAAGGGCGGCGCTTTTATAAACCTTCACAATTCTGGTAGCAGAACAGAAAAATCTAAGAAGGAAAAAGTGAGGTCAAAATGAGAAAAAAGCCTGTCAGAAAACCCTTTGAGGAAGGAAATCCCTTCAAAAACAAGCGAGCAATGAGTGAAACCGTGACAACATGCAATGGTTCCGGTCCCTTAAGGGCGGCGCATTTATAAATCTTTACATCTTCAATAGAATTGATTGAGGAAGAAAATGCTTCCAGAACCAAGCGACTAAAAAGTGAAACAGTCCCCTTAAGGGCGGCGCTTTTATAAACCTTTACAGTAAGACGTCGATTTAAAATCTGCCAAGAGATTTAATTATAGACAGTAGAATCAGGGAAAAAATAGTGAAGTCAGAATGAGACAAAGCCTAGATAGTCGATGACTATCAAACTATGAGCAAAACAAACGACCAACACCTACGCAAATACTTCAACGAAGCCCATCAACTAATTAAACCGTTTCTATTGGTACGTGACTCACATTATTCAGCTGACTCACTTCAACCTTCATTAGAAGTCTTCAGTTGCCTGCTAATACCGTAACAGGATGATTTAGCCGAAGGAACCAGTGAAAAATGTGGTTCAAAGGTCTTCGTGAAGCAGAAGGAAAACAAACTAAATGGGACTTTGCTGAAGAGACAAGCCACTTAGCGCAAAATTCCTGTTTTGAAGCACGTAACTCGACAAGAGAGAATAATTTTAATAGAAAATCAACAAAGCAGTTCCGCATAATTTCATAAGAAAAACTGAGAGAAAAACTGCATCTATAAGTACAAAATCTGGTCGGCAAGCGGGTCAAAGCCGTAAAAGTGTACAGGCATGCGGTTTTCAAGGCTAAGAACCGATTGCATGATTGGAATTAATTGGTTTTAGGTGGAAAAACACTGAAGGTTTTTCAACAATTGAATAGAAATGCGCGATTGTGATCTGTCGATAAATTGCCGTAAAAAAATCTCTTGCATTTGAAACTCTCCATTGTGTCTATATTTAGACGTTGGAAAATTGGTTCAACTCAGTGCAGCTTTGAAGATTTTAATTAATTAATCAATTAGGGTCCTTAATTGGTTAATTACAGCTGTCGCTGAAAGGCAGGGCTTAAATTAGATCATCCCATTAATTAATTAACTAAGTTAGTGGCGCTGAAAACATTTTAAATTGCAAACTTTATGAATGGCTTCAAGGTGCAAAAATTGCCTATAATTCGCGTATACTGCAAATTTAAGAAAAAGTGAATACCGACTTTTTTATGTGCATTGATCCCCTCTATCCAGTAGCCTACTCAGAATTTTTCTATTCGTTTCGGATTCCGAGAGTTTATGGACACCGTCTTACTTTGACTTAGAACATCGAAAATTGGCAATTTTCTCATAAAATCAGGAACGATGGACATTTGCAAAAAATACCATTAAATACGGTTGAATATTCCCGAAGTTTTATGAAGAATAAAGTTTTTAGATGCGAGGCTTAGTTGTTGAGGAAATAAATCAAATACGACAATCGAACAAGGCGTCGCTCTTCAACGAACTAAAACTTTTCAACGTGGCCGCTAATTCGCCCATTTCTCGCGTAATTTTTGCTCGATTTTCCATATTGAGGGCTCATTTTAAAGGATATTCCATGCTTTTCAATTCTTCTCTAGGAATAATTTTCATGCGATTGAAAATCAAGTAGCTATGACTGTTTATAAAAGTGCCGCCCTTTCAAACACAAACAAACGAATCGGGCAATTGCACTGTGGAATGTGTACTTTTGCCAACGGCAGCGTTGTATTTTTCTAAAATATCTGATCTTGAAATGTTCTCGATTCAATGGCAAAGACTTTGAATTGTTGTAAACCGTTAGAGAGATTTAGCGTTGTTCAACAACTGGTGGGTGTCTTCAAATTCGCTTTGATAAAATCCAGGAAAATTGTTAATTTTCAATGGCAACATCGCATTTTTCTGCATTTGCAAAATTCTTTGTTAAGAAAACAGCTTGATAGATTTTCTAGGATTTGGAGTTTTGGACTGACAACATTTTCCTCAAAAAACTTCGACTTCTCAATGGCAACGATGCCATGTTTCTTATTTCTAAATTCCTTAGAAAATGTCAAACATTTTTGTCCGATAAAGAACATTGCAACATGAACGGTTGGGTAGTTTTCGAGACGTTCATTTGTCAGTAACTGCTTAAAGGTTTTTAATTAAGCATATATGTGGTCATTCTAATGAAAAATTCGTGAAAAGTGGCTGTTTATCAATGGCAACGCCGCTTTGTTTGACTTTTTTGGATTACGACGGAAATTGTGGATAATTTTTTTTCAGTGAATGAAATCCCTAATCCCTAATAGGAATAATTAAAGAGTATTCGCAACCTCAAATTTTCTTAAAGAACGCTCAATAGTAAATTCAAAAAGTTCAGAAAAATCGCTGTTTTAACTGGCAACATGGCATTTTATTAAAGTTTTTCTATTCGTTTTATTTATTATTCGTATTCGTATGTTTCTATTTATTTATTATTTGTATATTTCTTTGCGCACATTGAGCAGCTCTATCTACGGTAGTGCTCAGAACTTATTTTCGCGTTTTAGTTTTTGAGATAATTTGAGTTTTTTAAAACCATGTTTCTTCAATTTTCTCCAAAATCAAAAGAAAATTACCTTCGAAACATTCACCAGTCGATCACGAGTAACTTTTTTCATTAAAAAACTTAAAGTCGACGAAAAAAAATTAAATGTGAAAATCAAGTAAAATCGCAGACTAGGTTCTTTTTATAAAAATAAAAACACTTTCTTCAAAACTTCACAAAGGAGTTCTGTTCGGTCAATTTATTCATTTACTAAACCGATGGATATAGAAAGAGCGAATCGGGCTGTAAAAACAGACGTGTTTACGTCGAATGGACGTTAAAACTACGTTCAAGCTCCCATCAAAGTACGTTCTAAATACGCTACGAGATTTGACCGCAATTGACGTCCAACATCTAGGTTAAATCGAGATGGAACACTGACGTACTTTTTACATCTAGAAACGTCCTTTTAAGGTTCTATTACGGTAAAACACTATATAAAAATTCCGCAATTTTAGAGTAAAGATAAAGAAAGTCATTAATAGTGATGTTTCAAGCATTAGAAGAATTTTTCCCATTGACAATGTTGCCAAATTTAACACTTATGCGCTCTTTAACGCTTTCAAATGTCTTAAATATTTACTAATTGAGTAGTGCTCAGCAAACTTGGAAGCCAAAAATCAAAAAACTTTGAATTCCACTGTTACCAAGTTATCAACTAATTTACTGCGACAAAAGAAAACCAAGAATGACAGTAGTGTTAACGATTGTTTTGTTGTTTCAGTTTGCCGGCCTTCTATTGGCTGTTTTCATCATGGAACTGACAGTCGGAATCTGCGCAGCAGTTTTCAAAACCGACTACAAGGTGGCGTTCAAAGAGTCGCTGTCAGAATCGCTTAGACACGTGTTGTCAAGCGGCAAGGACCGAAGCAACTACTATGACGTGGCAAGAGACAGAGTAAGCTGATAAATGTCAAATTGTGACAGTTTGCCTAATGTCAGTTGTGTGTCATTTTAGAGCACGGGCGGTGCAGGTCAATACGGAACCGCTTACGATGCCATCGATGGCCGCGACAAGAACTACTGGGACGTGCTGCAACGTCAAGTAAGTGTCAAATTCATTTTTGACGAATTATTTTTTTATTGACAATTCGTTTTTGACAGTTTAAATGCTGCGGTGTTGACGGACCGAAGGACTGGCCCGACAATATTCGACCGATTTCCTGCTGTTTGGATAAATTCTGCTGGGGCGACACCGCCGTCTACCATCAAGTGGGGTGCTACGACACTTTGGTCGAAAAAATCCATATGTCAACCAGTATTCTCGTCTATGTGGGCATCGGGATCGCATTTGTTGAGGTTAGTCTGTCACCTGTCACTTAATGTCACTTGTCATAAGTTCACGCTTGCAATGCTTTTAGGAGTTGTTGTTGTGTTGATGTAATGTCAAGTGCTGTTAACATCCACTTATTGGCACTAGATTTGGTCTGAGCTTGATAATTTAGACTGCAAAAAATCGAAAGGCTGTTGTTTGATTTTTTGTGGACAATCGGTCTGGTTGTTGAGCAAAATGAATCAAAAGATGTTTTGTGGTTAGAAAATTAAACAAAACCTTCTGCTCGTGCATTTGATCAAGATGACGGATGTCAAAGTCAAAAGGAAATGTCAAAGTAGATAGCAAGTTACTAAGTGGATGTCAAACAGCACTTAGAGCAATGTTGCCGCTCTCATTATGTTCATGCTTTCGCTTTGACTTTGCGATTTTTTACTCAAATCAAAAATTAAAGAACACGAAAAAACTAGAGGGTTTTTCGCAATTTTTTAACAGCTTGGGGAAACTGCAAACGAAGACACGGCAACGTTGCGCGACCATTGGTGAAGGTGTTTTCCGACTAATCAAGAAAAGAACACACATTTACTGACAGAATTTGGTCATTTTCAGGTTCTGGGGATATTCTTAACATGTTGGTTAGCCGGCCTGGTTAAAGAAGACTAAGTCTTTCCGTGTTCTTTTGTGTATTTGACCTAGTTGTTAAGTATGTGTTGTGTGTGTCATTTGCCGCCGTGCAACGTTGCCGGTTGGGTGATTTTTTACCCCATTTTTCTTTACTGTCATTATTTTGCTAGCCGACGGCCAATAATAATCATGCAAATAATGTGGCTTTGATGGGCCTACTACTACTACCGGCCAGAAAAGCGTTGCACTACTAAAATTGTATTGAAGTGGCATCGTTTTGCATAAAAGCTCCTTTTTTTCCAGATTCTAGGAATATTTTTAACGTGTTGGCTGGCCAATACGATTGAAAACGACGATGACGAAGTCATCAAAATACACAACGGCCATCACGAGCATCGCGAGCGCTCCGACACGCACAGTTCGGAGACGCCGATCTGAGCGACTTTCCATTAAAGCTCGCCTGTAGGACGAGTGCGCACTGTGCGCGAACATCGCAAGCGCATATCTGCGCGAACACACCGTGCAATGTTCGCGCACAGTACTCAACATACACACACACACACACACGGCGCACGTATTGTTTGCAATGTTGCCGCCACATGCGTGCTGTTTATCTGGGATGTTAGTGTCAATGTCAATGTCATTGTAATGTGTGACGTGTTACGGTGCAAATCAGTACAAAACCTGTTTCTTTTCCAGATTATAGGGATTTTTATTACGTGTTGGTTGGCCAACGCGATTCGAAACGATGACGACGAGATCGTCAAAATACACAACGGCCACCATTTGCACACGCACTCCGAAACCTAAAAGGTAATTTTGCACTGACAGCCCTCACAAAATGATGCCAGCTTTGACGTTTCCCGTCATATTTCTGTCAAATATCTTTCAAACTTGTCAAAACCGCTGCAACATAACCCCACTTTCATCAGGCAGTGGGTTTATTTAGCAAGCTGCCTCATTTTGTCGGCTGTTCCCCTTTTTCTTCATCTCCCGAATCCCAAAATAATACAAGTTAGAACTCGTAGGAAATTAGTCTTAGATGGGGATTTTTTCTAAAAAAATTAATTTTTTTTGGAAAATCCTTGCGAGTATTCCATCCAAGAACCAAAATGGTGTTCACTTACTAAACATTAAAGCCCTGAAGACGCGCTTGCTTCAGAATGTGACTTAATAGTATTGAGTGAAACTGTCCAAAACGTACCAATGTTGCCACATTACGCGCAAAGTAGGCGGTAGTTTGGCAATATATAAATATAAATATATTTTTTTAATAATGCCCAGTCAAGACTTACCGCTGTAGCGTTAAGGCCACGTAAGTTACCGCCGGTTGATTTTTTATTTTTTTCTTCTGTTAGGATTTTTATTGTCGATTAATATTTTTTATAACGTCGTCTTACCGATAGTGTATTCGCATTTAGATTAATTAGTTGGTTAATTTAGTGTAGTTAGACATAATTAATTAATTGATTCAATTGCTGTAATTAATTAGTCCGTGAATTAACGGCAATTATATGGCATTAATTAATTAGTTAATTAACAGTAATTAGCTGTAAGAAAAATACGTATTTTTTTATTATTTTATTCGGTGATTATTTTTGTACAAATTATGTTAAATAATTATATGACCACATAATATGAAGCAATAGAGGAAATGTGTAATTTTCAGATATTTATTGTCGCTTTTCTACTAGATTTAAGACATTTAAGTGTTCTGTAAATAAAGGAAATAATAAAGACTCATTACCTGTTTGTTTTTGGTTTTTTTTTTCTTGGCAACAGCGCCAGAGTTTAAAAGTCACGGTTGTCAAACTTCCAAAGAAAGAGTGTGGGTTAAGAGAAGGCAAAGTGACGGTTTAAAACGTCATAGGTGCACAATTGTTGGAAATTTCTAAAAACAATTTCGAAAGTACATCTTTCGAGAAAATCTTTAAAACCATTTCAAACGAGCATCTGAAGAGCCTCCCCTTTCTTCTTGAGGTTGGAAGCAACAATTCCTAACCCGTAAAAAGCTAGAAAGAAAAATAGTACAACTAGCCGAGCGTCAAAAGCTTCTAAAATTAATCTCCTAAACGGCTGAAAATTTCGAAAAAATATTTAAAACCATTTCGAAGAAGCGTCTCAAACACGTTTTTTTCCTCTTGAAGCCAAATGAAAATTCTTAGTGGTAAAACGCTACATCTAAAAATAGTCGTTATAGCCGACCGTCAAAAGCTTTCAAAAAGCAAAACTCATAAACTGCTGGAAATTTAGAAAAAATATTTAAAACTATTTTGAACGAGCGACTCAAAAGCTTGGTTTTCGTTTCGAAACTTATGCAGAAATTCCTAACCTGTAAAACGCTGGAAAGAAAAATAGACCAACTAGCCAAGAGTCAAAAGATTCAAAAATTTGTAACTCGTAAACGGTTGGAAATTCCGAGAAAGTTCTAAGAACCATTTCGAAGAAGCCTCCCAAACACGTTCTTTTCCTCGTGAAGCCAAATCAAAAATTCTTAACCTGTAAAAAGCTACATGCAAAAATAGTCGTTATAGACGAGCGTCAAAAGCTTTCAAAACGACTGAAAATTTCGAAAAAATCCTAAGAACCATTTCGAATGAGCGTTTTAATAGTATTCGTTTATTTATGAAGTGAAATCAGAAATTACTTCTGAAACGTTTCAAGCAAAAATAGACTTAAAAACCGAGCGCCAATAACTTTAAAACTTCATAACTTAAAAACAACCGGAAACTTTGCAAAATAGCTAATTTTTGAAGGTTATTTCAAAATTCCTAACCTGTGAAACGTTGCCAGCAAAACTGGACCGACATTTGGAAAAACATTACATATTCTGCTTCCAAAATATCCACCAACTACAGCGCTGGTTAGCAAATTCCGTAGAACGACAACAATACTTTAGAGCCAAGCCCTAAAACACTGTTTCTGCTGCTTAGCTTGAACAAAACAAGAATTCTACTTTGAGAAAAGCCCCAAAATCACTTACAATTGCGACGTTCATCGGCGCATTCACCAAATGTCAAGACTTCTGAAGCAGTTGATATTCAAAGTAGTGCTTTTAGTATGAGTCTATCTCAATCTTTTTCGCAGTGACGCAATAATTGTTTTTCCTCCATTAATTTTTAAAACGGCATTTCTACAAAAACCTCCACTAAGCAAAGATGTCGACAAACAATTTTCCTTAAGGCAAGCATATTGTTAACCGCCTACGTAAAAGTCGAGTGTTCTTGATAATTACCGGAATTTTAGAAAAAACTTGCTGTTTTCACTTACCATCATCATTCCATGCAGTGATGGACTCTTCCAGCTAGTAAACATCCCATGGAAAGTCTGGAAGCTTTCGCCATTTACCGCCCTCATGCCACTGGACAGAATGGTTTGCACACTCACACACAAACACATTTCAACACGAACGTCCAGAAATGCGCGCGAGCCCGGATCGATTGGAGGCTGTGATTTTTGGCATTCGCCATTAACTTAACCTAAAATTTTCTAGGCACTCGCCCCAACGTCCTTCACCATCGCTGCGGGTCGACTGACGTCAAATCGGGCATTCGGTTTGAACCGTTCGGCTCCATGCCGGCCTCTGATTGGTTGGGACTACGACCCGAACGCCATTCGGCTCTGCGTTGTCACCTGCCGTCAGGAGCGCGCCTGATATTTTTGCCAAGAATTAATCAAATTAAATAAATGTTTGATTAAAATTTCTCCCTACCTTGGCCTGAGGGGTCGGCACTGATCAGGGAGGGCCCTGAGGTTCGATTCTAATTAAACCTGGCGATTTAATCAAGGTTTTTAGTGTGAAAAAATTATATTTTGACGAATAGTTGCTCCTGTGCAACGGAGGGCTGAAAATTCATGCCCCTGATCGATTGCAGAGGGTTTTGCATGGTTATAAGCCCCCTAAAAGGGCCCGACAGCCGCAAAACCCCATAAAATCGTCAATTCCCAACAACTGTCAAATGAGTGGGTTTTTCGCCCATATTTGTCTAATTTTGGTCGAATAATCGCAAAAATGCCCCTTACTAGGCAGAAAACAGCGCTGAATCAAATGTTGTGCTTGAAAACCCCCAATTTTGCCTATTAAGGCCCCATTCTGCAAAAATCCCCAATAGGTTTTGCCAGTGGCGCGCAGTGGCTGTCCAGAGCCCCAGAAAGCCCACTTAGGTGCCTGATGATGGCCAAACATCACAAAGCTGGGTGTTGAGCAATGCTTTGAAGTTGTCAATTGGGGTTTGCAATATAGAAGGACACAAAAACATTAGAGGCCAACTCTGGATGGCTTGGCGAATGCGCCTCAAGGTAATGGGGAAAATACACTTTTACCGTTTGAAATTACTAAACTCCCCAAACATTTTACAGGGGCAACTAGATTAGCTTGAGCATTAACCGTGTTGGACAAACCAGCCTGCAAAACTTGCGTAAATCACCATATTTTCACAAAATTTGGCCAAAATACCCACACTCGCAGCTAAAATGGAAAAAATCCTCCAAAAATAGACACTTCACTTTATTAGAAACGTAATTAATCAATAAATCCACTCAAAATGTACATTTTTTTCGGTCATTCAAGAACAACAATCGTTTCGGGCCAACAACCCGAGTCACTAGATCCGTTTGAGTCTGTGGAATCTGAAAACAACACACCATCACTTTTCCTCCTCAATCCTCCTCCACATAAACAGTGAAAGCAAAAAACACACGGACAAAAAAATCAACCTTTATTTAGAATAAGGACCAAATCAAAAGTAAAAAGCAACAAAACATAAATTACTGCTTAAATAAGAACTAGAACTGTACACAGCCCTGTACCGCACGAAACCGGTCAAACCAGTGCCGTGCGGCGCCGGGGGGGCTCAACGAAACATAAAAAGTGCGTACATACAGCGAAATGAGAGTAACAATAGCTAACACAGTATTTTCCAGTGGCGTTTCCCGACAGGATCTGAACGGAAGTAAAATTTTCTGCAACAAAATACCTTGACTAGAGCGTGACGGTGCTTTGCAAAACGCAAAATTACCCATAATTCGGCCAGTTGTGCAGATATTGCGCGCAAATTTCTGCTGGCGGTTGCGCAGCCCACCCTGTACACTGGGGCGTGGCAAAATCCCCAAAATCCACTGGGTGTTGCTGTTTTGGGACCATGCCCCCTTTGGCCCCCCCTAACTCCCTTGCTTCACGCCACTGCCTTTTCAGACCAAAAAAAACAAAATCCCCATTAAATTTAGCCCGTTTTTTGCCTCTCAAGGGCACATAACTCCAAAACCGAGCCATTTACCGAAAAATTTCACGAGAGCAAAAACCTTCCCAATAAACCAGGGATGCCACTGCAGGCAAGGCCCGAGGCAGTGGGGGGCAGTAAAAAACTTCCAGGGACTTTAAGGGGAAAACCCCCGAAAAACCCAACACCCAGTACATCGGCGCAACCACTGCCAGTGTCTGCTTGTGTGGGCCCGTGTAGGCAACCAGCCTGCCAAATTTGGGGCAATTATCTCAAAAAACCCGGCGTGAATTGAATTTTTCGAAAACATGCGAGCGCAACAAGGCCAGCAGCTGGGCGACAGTCTGCACTGGAATGAGATGGCGCGATATTGTGCGTTTCGTGTCTCTGTCTAGCACAGACTGTCGGGCGTTGCCAACCTTGTTCCTCTCATTGGGAAATTGGTTTGAGGAAATAAATTGCGTGAACCTAACCTGCGAAAGACCAGGCGACCGGTTCAGATCCCCGGGGGAAAAACCGCAAACTAGCACAAGATGCCGCGATCGATGGTGATGGTGGTTTTGGTGACGGGCGCGTGCGACAGATGGCGGCAGGTGGGGCCGCATTGCGCACATATACATTGAGCGGTCACCGAGTACGTACGAACGGGCGATTCGGCGAACGAGCCGCTTAGCGTCGTGCGCGCATGCGTCGCTTTGAAGTCTTTGGATTTGGGCGTAAGATCGACGCAGCCGCTGTCGCTGCTCAAACAGCTGAAACTTTTGCGCTGGCCAATCGGCGTCGATCTCGGTGTGACGTTGATCGGCTCGGGCGATCTGATTGGCGCAGACAGCGGCTGCATGAGGTTGGATTTCAACGAAATCCATGGATGGTCCATTAGCTCGTGCACTGTCGGTCGTTTCCTGCGTATACAAATTAATATTTTCGTATCAAAATTTTTAAATTTAATTAGAAAAATTTGCAAAAAAAGTTTTTTAGTCAATCAAAACTAAAATTCCAGTTTTTTCTGAAATTATGAGAGCGTAGCACTAAATTTTTGCACCAAAACACACTTCTTGAGGATCTTCATGGAGGTCCATCTTGAGGATCAAAATGGTACTTCGAACTAGCCAGCTAATTTCAAGCGGTGTTGAGTTACAGTTTTTTTTCATTTTCAAGGGCCCCTTAAGGGGCAAAGCGCTTCCAAAATTGCCAAAGTTTTTTTGCCAAAATATGCCTTAGAAAACAGCCAATTTTTCAAAAAAACAAGCACACTAATCGCCCAACTGGTTCAAAAGATACACGAATTTGGAACAGCATTATAAAAATGCTGTTCGGCATTATAAAAAGTCGGCAGGCATGCACGCAATTATTCGTTCAATTGTAGAGGGCGCAATTTTCAAGATTTTGAGCTGAAAATTCGCACAAACTTAGAGTGCAACTTGGCCTATAGGCCGATTGACGAACGGATGCAAACAACGCAGGGCTTCGCCCCTATATCGACCCCCAAACTTTAAAAACTGTTGTATCTCGCAAACGGCTGAATAAAGTTCAACAGGCTTAAGGACCACTTTGAGAGAACGCAACGAGAACTATAGTTTGACATTAAAAAAATCGTGGGGCTTTGCCCCTTAATGGGGCCTCAAATTTTCAAAGCATTGTCTCTCCCAAACGGTTGGGCGTAGCTCTACAGACCAAAGGACTATTTTGAAAGTAGCCAACAAAAACTTTCATTTGACATTGAAAAAATCCTTGGGGCCTCACCCCTAAAAGGGGCCCCGAAAACAAATGTTCACACTTACCTTGGATCGACTATAAGGGCACTTTTAATAAAATCTATCGCCGCACTGGAAACGTCTTCGAAATGTTCGGGTTCGAAACTGAGGTTGCATTTAGAGATGTTGAGAAACGTCTGTTGCTTATCGTCGGCCCCAAACGGACTGAATCCGGAAAGTAGAACGTAACCCAAAACTCCAACTGACCAAATGTCGGTCGACAGACAGATCGGCTCGTAGCTGAGCACTTCCGGTGCGATATAATCCACAGTACCTGAAACGGAAACCACATTTAATTAAATCGTGAAAAATAAAAATGTACTGTAATGCCGCCAAAAGTTGAAAAAATGCGGAAGTTTCCATGGTGGGCTTTAGAAGGAAAAAAATCCCTTTTCAACGACAGCAAAATCGGCCGATTTTCACCATCCAAAACGAAGTTATGCACTTTTTGAACCGCAACTTTCAACTTTCCTCTTTTCCTACTTGGCGTCGCCCGTTCGATTTCAAAAAACTTCAAAAAATATACCTTAAAAGCCCAATCGAATTAAAATCAACCAAAACTGGGCCAAAAAAAATTTTCAAATCCATTTTTCCAAAGTTTTTTAGAAAGACGCCCTCTGGCGGCCAATGTCAACACTCCAAAGTCATCATTAATATCCCCTGAGTCCAGACAACTTTTCCGCAAAGCTCTAGGCCTACTGGTTTGTGAGATACGCCCAAAAGTTACTTCGGCCCCTAGGGGCCCTGGAAAAGTGAAAAAGAACGTATCTTGAAAACGACTGGGAGTAGAAACGTGAAATATTCATTGCCAGATCGGGCGTTTTACGCAGAAAATTTTTCCAAAATTGCCCGCAGCATTTGATGGGGGGCTTTGCCCCCCAGGGGCCTTCGAGGACTTCCAACCTTCATATCTGGAAAACGGCTGACCATCTTCCACTAGTCCAAAGGACCATTTTAATCGACTGCGTTGTGAAATATTTTTATTAAACCTATTTGCGCCGTTGCCAAACGCCCAAGACCCTCCCTAAACGACAGACAAACACCAAAGTTGCCCAGTTGGTCGAGGGCAAACCGGCAAATTAAATTCGGGTACGTAAAATCAATTTGCAGTGCTGCCAAGCATGGCGAAATTTCCGCGAAACTCACCTAAAATTTCTCGGACTGTAACACCGGGTTGTAAAATTTTCGAAATGCCAAAATCGCACAGCTTGATGTCGTCGCAACTGTCCTCAATCGATAACAGAAGATTTTGCGGTTTGAGGTCCAAGTGGGCGATGTTGCGATCGTGCAGGTAACTAACGCCCTCTAGGATTTGTTTCATTGCTTTGCGCGCTTCCGATTCGCTCAGACACTGTCCATCGTCCAGGACGTGTTGCAGTTCGCCTCCAGCGGCCAATTCCAGAACTAAAATCTGCAATTGAAACAAAGGCAAGTATTATATCACGTGCTGTGTGTTGGAGAGAGAACGGTAAACTTTGGAGGGAAATATTTACAGTTTAATGGCAAATTCCTGCAGTTTTCCTGGTTTTTACTAAGAAATGCAACAAAAAAAGCATGTTTTGGGGGTCCATTAGGCCAGAGTGAATTTTGGTAATTTTTTCAAATTTGCTCAACCACCTTTGCTTGGAAATGTGTATGTTCAGTTACAAAAATTCGCCTTTTGAGACTCTAAGCAGATAGAGCACTCAAACTTTCTCTAAATATAGAGCAAACATGGCTCTATTAGGCGCATAAATTTGGAGTCTCCAGCAGGTTTGAGTGAGTGAATTTTGGAAAGTTTTCAAACCTGAGCCCTTAGCTGGTCATTTGCAGTGTGCACCAAGAACGGCTTCAAAAATTCATAGTTTCGACCACACAATCGATAGAATGCTGAAATTTCTCAGAGATATAGAGCGAAGAGGAGTCTATTAAACAAGCAAATTTCAAATTTGTGGAAAATTCGAGAGAATTTTGAAAAATTTTTGAAATTTGCCCCACAAATTCTGTTTTGAAATGTGGAAGCTCGAATTTAAAAAAATGTTCCTTCAAACTCTAAACAGATATAAGACTGAAATTTACACCAAATATAGAGTAATCTTGCCTCTATTATAGAGCCAAATTTCAAATTCCTATTATGCTCGAAGGAAACTTGAGAAAATTTTGAAATTTGATTCTCAAACTTTTCTTTGATACAATATAAGCTTTGATTAGGAAATTCGCAATTTAAAGCTCTAAGCAGATGGAGCGCTGAAATTGGCTCAAAGTATAGAGCAGACATGACTCCACATGACGTACAAGTTTAGGGCGTCCATCATGTTTGAGTCAGTCAATTTTTGAAATCTGAACTTTAAACTGTTCATTTGCACTGTCCATCACAATCTCATTTAAAAATTCGTACTTTCCACCACACCATTGATAGAAAGCTGAAATTTCTCAAAAATATAGAGCAAATATCAATCTATCAAATATGCAAATTTCAAATCTTTGAAACGCCCGAGTGAATTTTGAGAATGTTTTGAAATTGACCCAACAAATTCTGTTACAAAATGTGGAATCTCATTTTCAGAAATTCGCCCTTTAAAGCCCTTAGGAGATAGAGCATCAAAATTGTTGTCCAGTTTAGAGCAAACTAGGATCTATAAAATGAGCTTGTTAAAAATCCTCGAAAAACATCAGCATTTTTGAAAATTTTCCCACATTGCGTTACAAACTCTCTACATCAGAGCTCTGTTTCAAAAATACATTACTCAGAGCTCTAAGCAGATAGAGCACTCAAATTATTACCCTAGATAGCGCGCACAATTCCGTCAACACTTGGTGAAAGTTTCAACTCAAAACCATCATCAGGGACTCTGATGAGAACATTTCAAATTCAATCAATCTCAACTGGACTTGGTCCAGTTACGCTGTTGCCAAGGTTTGAAAAAATCATGGAAAACACTTACCATTTCTGTGGCAGATTCATAAACTTCATGAAGCCGAATAACTCGGCTGGTCGATGAGCACTGCATCAGAACGGCAATTTCGTGTATGATCTCCTTCATTTGATCCTGGTTCCGACGTCGTTTTCGCACGAATTTGGCCGCATAATGAGTGCCGGTTTTCCGGTGAACTGCTCGACAGACTGTTGCGTATTTACCTCTAAAATCAAAAAAAAAAATATTTAAAATGATTTTATCTCATTCGGATAGTATAAGGAATTAGATTTGAACAGTGTTTACAGAACGGTTTGATCGAACACTCAAATGCTCATAACTTTGAGGGTTTTTGAGGAATTTTGATGAGGAGTTTTTTGATCAAGGGCAATTATTGGGAATTTAGTGCCCTTTCCAAAGAACTTGGGTTTGTTCAAATCGAGCACGAGAATCCAACTTCAAACGAGACCCGAAAATTCCTAATTTGAACTTCACTTCATTTTTTTACACTTTAATTCTCTGTTTTTTCCATATAACTTCTGAAGTTTTTGACCCATTTCCATTTTGAAAAAGGTGAATTAGAGGGAAATTGATCTTCTTTCAGATTAATTTTTGGGTTTTCAAATTAAGCCTGAAATTGGAGAGTTATGAGGTTTTTGGGGTATAATTCCTATGTGTACCCAACATGGTTTCCCTTCATAACTTCTGGAGTTTTCGACCGATTTTCATTTTCACAAAAGCGAATTAGAGAGAAATAAACCTTCTTCTGAATAAATTTTTGCTTTTTCAAATAAAGCCTGGAATAGGAGAGTTATGAAGTTTTTGGAGCAGAACTTCAAGGTGGACCCAACATGGCTTTCCCTTCATAACTTCTGAAGTTTTCAATCCATTTTCATTTTCAAATAGGTGAATCAGAGAGAAATTAATCTTCTTTCAGATTAATTTTTGGGTTTTCAATAAAAGCCTGAAATAAGACAGTTATGAAGTTTTTGGAGCATAACTCCTAGGTGGACCCACCATGGTTTTCCCTTAATAACTTCCGGAGTTTTCGACCGATTTTCATTTTCAAAAAAGGGAAGTAGAGAGAAATAAACCTCGTTCCGGATAAATTTTTGTTTTTTCAAAATCCAGCCTAGATTAGGAGAGTTATGGAGCTTTTGAAGCATAATTCCTGGGTGGGCCCAACATGGTTTTCCCTTCATAACTTCTGGAGTTTTCAGCCCATTTTCATTATCAAAAAAGCGAATTAGAGAGAAATAAACCTCCTTCTGGATAAATTTTTGCTTTTTCAAATCAAGCCTAGAATAGGAGAGCTATGGAGCTTTTGAAGCATAATTCCTAGGTGGGCCCAACATGGTTTTCCCTTCATAACTTCTGGAGTTTTCAATCCATTTTCATTTTCAAATAGGTGAATCAGAGAGAAATTAATCTTCTTTCAGATTAATTTTTGGGTTTTCAAAAAAAGCCTGAAATAAGACAGTTATGAAGTTTTTTGAGCATAACTCCTAGGTGGACCCACCATGGTTTTCCCTTAATACTTCCGGAGTTTTCGACCGATTTTCATTTTCAAAAAAGGGAAGTAGAGAGAAATAAACCTCGTTCGGGACAAATTTTTGTTTTTTCAAAATCCAGCCTAGATTAGGAGAGTTATGGAGCTTTTGAAGCATAATTCCTGGGTGGGCCCAACATGGTTTTCCCTTCATAACTTCTGGAGTTTTCAATCGATTTTCATTTTCAAATAGGTGAATCAGAGAGAAATTAATCTTCTTTCAGATTAATTTTTGGGTTTTCAATTAAAGCCTGAAATAAGACCGTTATGAAGTTTTTGGAGCATAACTCCTAGGTGGACCCACCATGGTTTTCCCTTAATAATCTTCCGGAGTTTTCGACCGATTTTCATTTTCAAAAAAGGGAAGTAGAGAGAAATAAACCTCGTTCCGGATAATTTTTGCTTTTTCAAATCCAGCCTAGATTAGGAGAGTTATGGAGCTTTTGAAGCATAATTCCTAGGTGGGCCCAACATTGTTTTCCCTTCATAACTTCTGGAGTTTTCAATCCGATTTTCATTTTCAAATAGGTGAATCAGAGAGAAATTAATCTTCTTTCAGATTAATTTTTGGGTTTTCAAATAAAGCCTGAAATAAGACAGTTATGAAGTTTTGGAAGCATAATTCCTGGGTGGGCCCAACATGGTTTTCCCTTCATAACTTCTGGAGTTTTCAGCCCATTTTCATTTTCAAAAAAGCGAATTAGAGAGAAATAAACCTCCTTCTGGATAAATTTTTGCTTTTTCAAATCAAGCCTAGAATAGGAGAGCTATGGAGCTTTTGAAGCATAATTCCTAGGTGGGCCCAACATGGTTTTCCCTTCATAACTTCTGGAGTTTTCAATCGATTTTCATTTTCAAATAGGTGAATCAGAGAGAAATTAATCTTCTTTCAGATTAATTTTTGGGTTTTCAAAAAAGCCTGAAATAAGACAGTTATGAAGTTTTTGGAGCATAACTCCTAGGTGGACCCACCATGGTTTTCCCTTAATAACTTCCGGAGTTTTCGACCGATTTTCATTTTCAAAAAAGGGAAGTAGAGAGAAATAAACCTCGTTCCGGATAAATTTTTGCTTTTTCAAAATCCAGCCTAGATTAGGAGAGTTATGGAGCTTTTGAAGCATAATTCCTAGGTGGGCCCAACATTGTTTTCCCTTCATAACTTCTGGTGTTTTCAGCCGATTTTCATTTTCAAAAAAGCGAATTAGAGAGAAATAAACCTCCTTCTGGATAAATTTTTGCTTTTTCAAATCAAGCCTAGAATAGGAGAGCTATGGAGCTTTTGAAGCATAATTCCTAGGTGGGCGCAACATGGCTTTTCCTTCATAACTTCTGGAGTTTTCAATCGATTTTCATTTTCAAAAAAGTAAACTTGAGAAAAATGAAGCAGTTTTCAAATGATTTAAAAACATTTCAAATCGGTTCAGAAATAAGAGAGTTAACATTTTTTGGCGCATTATCATAAAGGAAATTTCGATAAAATTTGTTTGTAATTTCGGAAATTTCGGTAAAATATATTTTTTGATTTTCAAAAACGCCCTCATTGCATGTTACTTTCCTGATAACGTTCAAAACGTTTAAAGTACATTTTGGTTTTTCCAAAATGGACCAATAGCAAAAGAGTTATGCCATTTTCGAGTTGTCTGATGAAAGCAAAATTGGAAATCCCAAAATTAATCAATTTTCCAACTCAGTTTTCCGCATAACTTCCGCGTTTTTTAACCGATTTCAACTCTAAAAACGCCAAAATTTACAGATTTTCAAGCCCCGTTCAACAGCGTTTGATTTGAGAAAATTCGCAGAACAATAAAAACGTTTTCAGCCATAGAGAGGCCAATAACCAACCAAATTTCCCCCAATCAAACACTCCATTTCCGCATTAACCAAGCCCCATAAACCAGCGTTGCCAAATGTCCGAAAAAAGCACGATTTCATTGCAATAAAACAGAGGAAAAAAATGGAAAATTTCTCGACTCAAACCCGCTTTAGTTGGTTCTGGGGCGATTTCGTGACTGCACCTCGGGCTCGAACCCTCGCAGGAAAAAAATCCGTTGACCTGTTGGAACAAAGCGGCAACAACCTCGTGTGAGAAGAACCGGCGGATGGAACTTTTTTCAACATCGTGTGGTACTTCTTCGTGTCGATCCGCCGCATTAGAATCACTAATTTCCTTGTGCATCCAATCCACTTAAAACGGCACGCAAAGTTTCGTTTTTTCGTAAACTATTCGCTAGATTTTCGGGATTTTTGTGTGGTTTTTCCTCAATTCGACCATCACCAATAAAACTAAGAAACTGATTTCCATGTCAATGGCAAGTACCATCCACCAACGTGCTTCGAACAAGCACCCTTTTTTTGAAAGTTTGGATTTTTTTTCAGTTTTTCCAGTTTATCCATTTTCGGGACTATGAAAGTGTCCGCACTTGCAGGTCTGGATGTGGTTGGTTGTCACCTTCTTCCAGTGAAGACACAAAAACCCTCTAAGGCTCGGGTACCAGCTGCATAAGAGCATGGTACAAGAACGAAAATCTGCGCAAAATATTTTGAAAGTTCAAAAATTCCTTCGGAAGGAACCATCATGGTGCCAATCAATCAACAGAAGCAAATTCATGGTGCCAGTAAATTGTTCAATCCTTTATTTATAAGTACCATCCTCAATTCGATTTCTCAAATGGTTTCTCCGAAACAATCCTTAAAAGATCACGATGCAAAAGTGAAAAAACGCGCAAAAACTTCCAAATTTCAAAAATTCATTATGAAGGAACCATACGCTCAATCGGAACCAAATTCATACTGTGAGTAAACTGGTCCTCTATTTATCTATAAGTAACATCGCCGTTTTGATTTCTCAAATGGTTTCTCAGAAACAACCTTTGAAAAATCATGATGTAAAAGCGAAAAAACTTCAAAGTTTCAAAAATTTATTATGAAGAACCATCCGCTAAAACGGAACCAACTTCAAATTGCGAGTAAACTGGTCCTTCCTTTATCTATAAGTAACATTGACGTTTCGATGTCTCAGAAATAACCTTTAAAAAATTTTGACGTAACAGCGAAAAAACTTCAGTTTCAAAAATGTTTTATGACGGAACCATCCGCTTAAAAGGAACCAAATTCATATTGCAGGTAAACTGGTCCTTCCTTTATCTATAAGTAACATCGCCGTTTCGATTTCCCAAATAATTTCTCAGAAACAACCTTAAAAAATCATGATGTAAAAGCGAAAAAACTTCAAAGTTTCAAAAATATATTATGAAGGAACCATCCGCTCAAACGGAACCAAATTCACATTGCGAGTAAACTGGTCCTTCCTTTATCTATAAGTGGTATCGGCGTTTAGATTTCTCAAATGGTTTCTCAGAAACAACATTAAAAAATCATGATGTAAAAGCTAAAAAACTTCAAAGTTTCAAAACTTTATTATGAAAGAACCATCCATTCAAACGGAACCAAATTGACATTGCGAGTAAACTGGTCCTTCCTTTATCTATAGTGGTATCGCCGTTTAGATTTCTCAAATGACTTCTCAGAAACAAGCCTTAGAATAGTCTGGTACAAACGGGAAAAACCGAGCAAAAAATCCTAAACTTTAAAAATTCATTCAGAAAAGACCATTTACCGAAACGAACCCAAATTCCAATCAGAAGTGAACTGAAGTCTCCTGCATACATTGCTAAAGTCACTGTGCCAATATCTCCAACCAATCCTGGGTAAAAATTATAGAAATCTTCAGTATCGCTGGGCCCCCTTAAAGAAGCACTCGCATCCTAAGACAGTCCAAAGCTCCTAGACGGTCAAAAATCCATGACCAAACCAAAGGACTACTTTAAAAGAACATGCCATCAGCTACCCGTACAGAAAACTACAGGGTTTTGCCCCGCAGGGGGGCCCCAATGGGCGCAAAAATAAAAATATCTACACCAAATAACGACAACCAACTTCCAGTTTCAAATGCTCAAAATGAGCAATTTAACGTTGAAAAAGTGCCCAGAAATATCTCGCAGGGCTTCGCCCTCAAACGAGCCCCAAAATCAAAAAGATTCCAAAGTTGGAAAGTGAAGAAAAAATCACAAATTGATCTGGAAAACCATAGTTAAAAGAGGCAAAAACAATCAAACATCGTTCCGCACGAAAACAATACAGTGCTTTGCCTATTGGGGGGCCCCAAAAAATTACACTAATTAGCCCGTTGGAAAAGTGTCGATCTGATAAGACGGCAATCAAAAATTTGTTACTTTTCCTCATTCGTTTGGCAAAACTTAGGAAAAAAAGCTGCGTTCTTGGCATGGAGCCAGAAAATGCCACGTTCCGTTTTCACTTTTTGCATACCTGCCGGTCGCAAGGCACGTCTAATTGAGAAAGGTAACGAGCTTCGAAACGGTTGCCAAAACTCGCTTGTTTTTGTCACATTTGTTTCGAACGCATTCATCAAGTTGAATCCGAAACATGCCAGTAAACACTGGCGATTTTCGATAGTTTCAGCTAGTTAGAAAAAGGGCATGTAGGGGCGTAAATTAAGCGGAACGAACGGAACAAACGCTAAAGAACACAAACGAACATACCCAGAAAGACCACTGGCGAAGGAAGTAAACAAAATAAGGCACTAAACGAGCTAGAAAGGCTCTCAGTTTCCTTGGAAATATTCGTGAATGGCTTTTGAAATGGCAAAAATCAGAACGAATGCAAACAAACATACAAAAGTTTGTCAGACAAAGTGACAAGTAATGTTAATCATATAATCAGAAGAAAAAGTGCTTCGCTATTATTCTTCACAACAAAGCAAATGGAACGAACGTCAACGAACATATCCCACTCGACCACCAGAGTGGAAAGGACACGCAATAAGCAACTAAACGAGTCAGAAAACGTCCAAGATAGCTTCAGAATATTCATAAATGGCTTTAGATGCTGGCGACAAACAGAACAAATGCAAACGAATACAGCCGAACATGCATAAAATGTTGCGAGGCAAACAGATCATAAATACACCACTAAAGCAGGCGCTTGTCTAAAAATAAAGGAGCATAAATGTAAAAAATAGTGCGGCAATCGACACTGAGTAGGACCTGCACTTGCAATATTCGCTAAATGAGTTAGATTATTTTCAAAAAACCGGAAAGAACGCTAACGAACATGCAAATGTTTGTCGCATAAAGTGACTTGTAATGCTAGTAATATAATCCGTAAAAGAATGTGCATTTCGATTATTGTTAACAGCGAAACTAACGGAATGAAAGCAAACGAACACAGCCGAACATGCATCAAATGCTGCGAGTGAATCGAACAGTGCTTCAGGAATATTCGTGAAAGCGTCAATAGAGTGTGCGCAGAACGCAACGAATGCAAACGAACAGGCTCAAAGTATGATAAATAATGAAATACTGTTTCAATCACGGCTAACTTGATTGCAATAGAACAGAACGAACGCAAAGAAAGACGCCAAAATAATGTTGGAAAAAATGGGGGTCAATTGACAATGTCTATGCTTCTGGAAAGCTCGCGAATAAGCGTACAAAGTTTGGAAAGAACTAAACGAATGTAAACGAACAAGCAAAAATGGAAAAAATTGGGTGCCAATCGACATTGACTTAAATGCGTATTTGGGAGATTCACAAATAACTTTGAGTGGCTAGAATCCCGAATCAGTTTGCATAGAACGGAACGAAAGCAAACGAGCATTGCAAATAGAAGCATAAATACAAAAATACGAAACAAACAGCGGATTAACACAGAATAGTGTTGGAATATTTGAATGATTGATGGCTGACCGCTAAGGGAAGGAACACAATCCGACTATTTTAACAGTTCGTCCTTCAATCACCCCAACAGATTCATTGTGTTAATTGAAGAACCAACTGACAATGTGGGAACGAATGCTCGCGAACGATTTCAGCGACTTTGCGAATAGCTGAACAAATGCAAACGGATAAACAAACCAGATTTCAACTGGAAGAAAAAGCGAAACAATCAACAACTATTGGGAGATGATTTTGGAATGTACCCGAACCAGTTTTGACAGTTTGCCTAGAACGGAACGAAGGCAAGCGAACATAGCCATAATATTGTTTGCATATTTGATTGATTAATAGGTAAACGCAAACGGAACACATACGAATATTTGATGTTGTATCTAGAAAAATACGAATATTTTAACAATTAACGTTGCAATGTCGCAAAGAATGTTCACGAATGTTTTCAGAAACTTTGCACACAACCAAGCAAAAGCAAACGAAAATACAGACAAGATTATGACTGGAAGAATAAGCGACGCACTTAACAATCTCTGGGATGTGGATTTGGAATGTTCGCGAATAAGTTTAGACAGATTGCATGGAGCGGAACGAATGCAAACGAACATAGCAAGCAAACAAGAGAACTAGTTAGTTAATCAATCAAAACCTACTAATAATTGATAATTCAGTAATGTTCGCGAACATATGTGACAACGAACGGAACGAACACAAACGATGGTTTGCGGTTTCAAATGGAAAATCAATTCGGAAACGACTCATAATGCTAATTGACTAACCAAACTGGCAATAAACACAAAGATAATGATCTTCAGGTAAAAATTAATATAAAAAGCTTTTTATTGCGGTGGTGCGTACCGGCCGCGACCTTCCAGTTAATTTTACGATTTCCGCATCTCCACGTTGTTTTTCGTTGTTAAATCCGTTCTCGGCTTTCTTTATCATTAAAACCGACTTTAATAAGCCGATTCCTTATTTGCGCATTTTAATCAGTCGAAATAATTGAAATAATACTAATAATAATAATCGATTCTGGGTTGCCCAAAATCGGATAAATGACGACAGAAAAATCGACAAATTGATTAAAAAGGTGTGGAATGCACCTTGAAAATGATCGAAATTCTCTCGTTTAATCCCAATGGCGAATTGTTCTAGAACGTTCGCGAACGCTTCAATAGAACCCAGACGAACTAGCTAAGATTATGTGGCAAATTCCTATTAGTTTCGGGTTTTTTAGGCAAAATTTATGGGAAAAACAATCGCAAAATGAGTTTTGCTCATTCCAAAATTAGCGCGATAAAAACGCGAATCGATTGAATCAATTTACAATTTGGCTCAAGGTGAATGTCACATACCAGTAATTGGCTCTTATGCAATGCGAAAACTCCATCAGTTAAAATTAGCCAGAGAATTTATATCGAGAATGTCAAGTCTATTTTCATGTATTTTTTACTATTTTTATTTTATTTTTTTTTATTTTTATTAACACTGTCTTCTAGATGGATCAAATGAAAATGTTTAAAAACCCCTGAAAATGTGCGTGTTTTCTCGAAACAGCTTGAGATTTTCTAGTAAAAATCTTGCAATTTGGATCAACTATGAGAAAACGTCAAAAAATGCGATGTTGCCGGCTCAAAACATCGATTATCCCAGTGTCTTCGACTGTGAGGGTGACAGTGTTTGTCAAAAGTTCAACATCAAAAAACTCACTGAAATGTTCAATTTAGCAAAAACATCCACTGGACATTAAATGTTCCAAGTGGCTTTAAAAACGAAAAAAAAACCTTAAAAAAGCAACGCTGTCTTGAAAAAAGCCCCAGTTTTCCAGGAATTTTCAGTTAAACGTACCTATATCAACTATTCACTGGTCAATTTCAAATACGTCCAAATCCATAAACTTTTTTTAGGGGGTACCAATAACAAAAAAGCTTCAAAACGCCCTAGACAATGAAAATAAATAAACAAATTGCGGTGTTGCCGAATGAAATAGTCGAATTTTCCAGACTTTTCGAATGAGGCGTGTATGGTATGTTTAAAAACTAAAAGTTTCTGGAAGCCACTTAGATTTACAGGTAAGCAAAAAAAATCTAGAGACCAAAAACGTTCTAAATGTCCGTCAAAATAAGCCAAAGTCGAAAGAGGCAACGTTGCCATTGAATAAAGTCCAGTTTTTCAGACTTTTACAGCAGAAAGTGCTTAAATACCTTTTGGAATGTTCACGTCAGAAAACCTGCAAATTATCTTCGAAGAATATGAGATTTCCAGAACAAAAATTTTCTAGAATTCCATAGACAATGAGAATACGTCAAAAAAGTGCGATGTTGCCACTTAAAATTATCAATTTTTCCACAGTTTTGAAAAGCAATGTTCACATCAGAAAAACGACTCGAATGCGCATTTTTGCAAATACACTCGCTGGACATAAAATGTTCCAAATGTCTTAAAAAATCAGAAAAAGTCCATCAAAGCAACGTTGTGTTTGAATAAAGTCCCGCTTTCCAAGGTTTTACTGCAGATCGTGCTCAAAGTGGCTTTGGAAGTTTTACACGCAAAAATATTTAAACCATCGCAGTACAACACGGGTTTTCTTGATCAAAATCTATGTACAATTCCATAAGTAACCAAGATACATCGAAAAAGTGCGGTGTTGCTTACCAAAACAGCGTGTTTTCTAAGATTTTCCGAATATACCATTATTCAAAATTCAACCTCTTAAAAACTGCCGACATTTTCCAGTTCCAAACATAATGCAAAAAACAATGTTCGAAATGTCTTTAAGCATGTGCTCAAACACAAAAATGCAACGTTGCCATTGAGAAAGTCCAAGTTTCAGGGAGTTTTCAGTAGAACGTGCCTAAGTCATCAACAGAACTTTCCCATCTAAAAATCTCAAAACCCATCGAGATTTTGCATAATATTCCCAGAATAAAAAATCTTCTAAATGCCACAGTCAAAATACAGCCAAAAGTTCCCATGTTGCTGAACAAAATCGAAAGTTTTCAATGATTTAAAAAAAAATTTTTCGAAAGAGGTTACTAGAAGTTTACTAGAAGTTTAACATTTTCAGAACTCCCAACTGTTCGTGTTAGAGAAAACACTCCCGAATCAAAACGAGCTCCAAATGTCTCAAAGAATCAGAAAAAGTTAAAAATGCAACGTTGCCATTGAGTAAATCCCGATTTCGAGGGTGTTTTCAGTATATTGTGCCCAAGTCATCAGGAAAACTTTTAATAAAATCTGAAAATCTCGAAACCCATTGAGTTTTCAGATAAAGTTGCCAGAATAAAAAATCTTCTAAATGCGACTGGGAGTCAAAATACATTCAAAGATTGCCATGTTGCCGAACAAAATCCAAAGTTTTTGCTGATTTTACGAAATTTTCTTTCAAAATGCTTACTAAAAGTTTATCATCGGCAGCACTGCCAAACTGTTCGTGTTACAGAAAACACTCCTGAATGAAAAAGTGCTCCAAATGACACAAAAAATCGGTAAAAGTGAGAAAACCCAACGTTGCCATTGAGTAAACCCCGATTTTGAGGGTGTCAAATACCCACGTCATCAGTAAATATTTCACATCTACAAATCTCAAAACCCATCGAGTTTTTCTATAGAGTTCTCAAAATAAAAAACTTTTAAAAATCCCCAAAGAACCAAAATACATAAAAATTGCAACGTTGCCAAATCAAATTTGGCAGATTTTAGGAATTTTGCTTTGAAAAGTTTAAACTAAAACCTTAACATCGACAGAACTACCAACTACTCGTAAATCAAAAACATTCATCAGACAAGAGAAACTCAAAACACCTTAAGGAATGGGCAAAGGGGCAAAAAGCGCACGGTTGCAATGGCTTTTCAATGGAAAAGCCCACGTTTCCAGGATTTTTCCCGTAGAAAAAAACTCAGAATGAATGTGCATGCGCACAAAAATGGCAAAATCTATGGAATTTCAGCCGCCCCGAAACATTCCCATAAACATTTGGCAAATCGTCCATAGAAAATGTGACGTTGCCAACGCTTGCAAAGTCGCTCAGACTTTTCCAAACCTTTTTTAAGATGCTCGATGCAGATTCCAGCCAAACCTGATTGGCTCATTGGCTTACCTGTAACAAAAAAACCCAATATTAGAAAATGAGTGATTCTCCAGCAGTAAAATTGAATTTTCTGTACGAGTTTTCACCTGCAGACGCTAAAAATCTATTTTCGTCGAAAAATCGTTTATTAGCGCATAAAACTGACCAGCCTTAATCGTTTCAGTCCCGACTTAGTCGCTTTTTCGATACATCAACCCGATAAAACAGTGGGCCAATGCAGTGGAAAATGTGGCCAAAAACCAGCCAAAAAAACTTTCATTTGACCAACAAACATCCAATTAGCATGATTAATTCTCGAATAATGAACGTTTTATATAACGCAAAAGTTCTTCTAATGGTCGAATGCTGACATTGAACGACCCACGGTTTTGGTCCGAACAAAGAAAACGCGCTTTTGCACTGTTGCCGACCTTCAAAGTCGCGTAAATATTGGCGAAAACCATAAAAATTGAATGTGGACAAAACAAAACATGTGCGTAGGGTACGTAGTGTTAGATATGAAGTGAAAAAGCGAGCCGTTTTTCCTTAGATTGGGAAAAAATCGCCAATTTCCATTAGCAAAGTGGCAATTTTTCGAGGTTTTCTCATTGCCTAAAGAGTTGTGAACATTTTTATTGCAAAAACCCCCGAAGGAAACTTGAGGAATTGGGAGATTTTTAGATGTGAATGTTTCACTGGCATTTTACGCAGATAAATCTAAAAACATTTTAAAAATGAGATTTCCTTCAATTGCAACTTTGCTTCTAGGGATTTTTTACTTTTTTCGAATGTGGGTGTCTGTACTTGGTTGTATCAGTGGTAATGAATTTGAAGTAATTGTCATAATATCAAAGTTTTAGAAAGTTGTTGTAAGGCCAATTCGAAAAATCCTGAAAAATCTGATTTTTTTCCAAGCAACACCGCATTTTTTGGTTGTTTTTTACTGCTCCAAGAATTTCGAACATTTTTCTGTGTAAGCGCTTCACTGACCACGCGAACACGTTCTGCTGAAAAAGCTCTAGAACTCGAAATTTCTTCAATGGCAACGTTCCCTTTTTTTATTTTTTCTGATTACTAGCAATATTTTCAACCTTTTTTATTCTGGGGATGTCACTGGGATCTTTAACCGTTTGCGAATTCTGTGATCTTAAACTTCTAGTCAGCACTTTCAAAATGAAATTCTTAAAATCTCCGAAAATTTACTACTTTGACAGGCAACATCGCAATTTTTAGATGTCTTTAGATTCTCCAGGACATTTTGAAATTTTCCATTATGGAAACTTTATACAAAACTTGATGGCTTTCGAAAATTATAGATGTGAATCATCCACTGACTGTTTAACCAAGTTCTTCTGAAAACTCCTTAAAACTCTGACTTTGGTGAATGGCAACGATGTGTTTGTTGACTTTAGCTCACTCCTTTAGACATTTAGAGCATTTTTGTTCAGTGAGTGTTTTTCTTAACCTGAACAGTTTGGCAGTTCGAGCGCTGTTAAGCTTTTGGTAATCGCTGTTAAAGGGAAATTCCTTAAATATCCGGAAAGTTGCCATTTTGATAGGCAACGTTGCATTTTTTTCATGCCTCTCGGTGGCCTGTGGCAATTTAAGGATTTTCCTTTAGGAGGACTTTACGGAAAATCTCACGCAGTTTTGAGATTTAAAGACGTAGACGTCACTGACAACTACAGCTCGTTTTAGCGAAAACTCTCTGAAATCCGGAGTTTTTTAACATCAGCGTTGCCAATTTTGATATTTCTCATTCTTAAAAGCATTTAAAACGTTTTTTCATTCGGGAGTTATTTGTAAGTTGACCAGTCGGGAAGTTCTGGCGACTTTAAATTGTCAGTAGAGTCAACGTCGAAAAGTCTGAGAAAATCTGATTTTTTGGCAAGCAACACCGCACTTTTTGGTTGTATTCTGGTTGACTATATAGTTATGTATTTTTTCAGTTCAGAAAAACTCATATTGTGCGCCACGGGGTTTGAAATTTTTGCATGTAAATATTTTTCTTCCTGTTGCTCTAACGACCTTCAAAACCGGACTTAATTCAATGACAACATTGCCCTTTTTGACTTTTCATTAATCTTAAGAACATTTTGAGCGTTTTTTGTTTTTGGAGTTTTTTTCTAGCATGGACTGTTTTGCAGTTTTCAAGATCTTTTACTTTCTCCAAATACTTGCAACGTCACAGTCGAAAAGTCCTGATAATTCAACTATTTCATTAGACAACACCGCATTTTTTGCAAGTTTGTTCATAGACTAGGACATTTTGAAGATTTTTCCTTCAGTGGATGTCTCTAGCAAGTTGAACAGTTTGGCAGCTTTGTCGGTGTTAAACTTTTATAAGGCGCTGAGGAAAGTGAACTGGAATAAGTACTCAAAAATCCGAAATTTTGATGGGCAACACCGCATTTTTTTCACATATTTTTGTTGTCTAGGGGATTTGAAAGATTTTTCGTTGAGGGAACTCCATACTTAAATCAAAGGGTTTATAGATTTTTGGAGAAAAACCTTCTAAAGCCCTATTGCAGCCGTTCTGCTGTAAAGACCCAGAAAACTGGACTTTGTTCAATGGCAACGTTGCCTTTTGTAACGTTTCCTTATTTCGAAAGACATTATGACCATTTTTATCCTTTATAAGTATTTTAGTAGCATGAACAGTTTGGTAGCTATCTAGAGCTTCTCCTTTCTGCGAATGTTTGCAAAGTCACAGTCGAAAAGTCCTGATAATTCCACAATTTGATGAGGCAACAGCGCATTTTTTGCAGACATTTTGATAGAACAGGGCATTTTGAATATTTTTCTTCCAGTGGATGACTCTGACAAGTTAACCAGTTTGGTAGCTTTGGCGGTGTTAAACTTCTGCAAGGTTCTCTGAAGGTGAAAGTTGAAAAATCTGCAAAAATCCGAAATTTTATTTGGCAACACCAATTTTTTTGGCATATTCTGGTAGTTTAGGGGATTTGGAAGATTTTTCAGTTAAGGTACTCCATACGCAAACTCAAAGGGTTTTGAGATTTTTGGAGGTGAACATTGCACGCATTTCTCCAGTGCGTTCAGGTGAAAAGTCCCCAAAACTGGGAATACGTTCAATGGCAACGTGGTTTTTTTTGGCTTTGGCTGATAGTAAGTGACCTGATGAACCTTTCCTCTCGTGTCGGATTCCTGGTAACATGAACATTTTCCCATCCATCGCAATGTTAAAGTTTTCCACTTAGATGGTAGGTTCCTAAGGTTTATTTCGCTCGGACAACCGGTACCATTGAGATCGTTCACCGATTGACAAACGCGAAGCGCCAGGCAACATTCCCTGGCACCGATCCAGACAAAATATGAATTTTACCCGGTTAAATCATCGGTGTGAGTGATGAATGAATCGGGCAGATCAAACACATTCCGTTGCCCCAATTTACGAACCGCACTGGTTCGCTTACCTGTGCCAAAAATGCGCCGCATTCTTCACTTAATTAGATCCATTTGTTTTGTGTGTTTTACGAGCAAAACAACTGTTTGTCTGATCAATTCGGGGTTGATTAATCGCGTCCATAATCGTTACTCTCTTTTGTTAACCGACTCGCATCTTGTTGTTGCTGTTGTTTAAACAATTCGCATGGAATTTACGTTAATTTGTATAGCACGCACTTTGCAATGCTAAATTGACGGTTCCGACGCAATCAGTCCGAGGTTAACCGAGGCCTAAATTGCCTGGAAATTGACCCCAAAAAACAAAAATGAGTGGAATCAAGTGAGTGAGTTTCAAACTCGTATGGACGCCACTGGATGATTGAGACACTGTTGAATCATCATCATCATCATTAAGCAGTTGAATGTCGGCATCGGAATGGCAAAATATTCGGTTGTTATTGAGTGGTTGCCACTTTCGATTTCTTTACTCCCGGAATGAAGAAAACGCGTGAATTGCGGACGTTGAAATCGTAATTGTTGTCGACACGAAACGACGATCCGGCCAAGAAAGAGAGCGTAGAAAGCCAGCGTTGGTCAATTGCTGTTTTTCGCCCGCAGAAACTGACACGCCATTCATTTTCGCACTTTTCTCGATCTTAAACTCGCTGGAAGAAGTAACAAAGCCAAATTGGGAAAATCCTCAAAACTCCCAAATTTCGATTGGCAACATTGCTTTTTTTGCCATATTCTAATTGTCTACAGTATTTTGAGGGTTTTTTGCTCCCATTACCATCTGCTCAAACTCAATGGATGCAGAGATTTCTGGATGTGAACATTCTCTGACTAGATATGGACGCTCTGCTAAAAAACGCCTCAGAATTTGGAGTTTCTCCTATGGCAACGTGGCATTTTTTGACTTTTGCTCATAGCTAGAGAGATTTGCAACATTTTTGCTCCTGTGAGTGTCATTTGCAACTCAAATAGTTTGGCAGTTTTGGCGACGTAAAATTTTTCCAAAGCGGTCTCCCAGCGAAAATCAAAAAATCTTCAAAAATTCGAAAATTTGATGGGCAACACCGCGTTTTTTGCCATATTCTGATTGCCTAGGGCATTTTGAAACTTTTTTTATTCAAGCTTTTACATATTGGAACTCAATGGATTAGGCAATTGATGGGTGTGAACATTATCTGACTACTTATAGACGATCTGTTGAAAAGTCTGCAAAACTTGGACTTTCTCCTGTGGCAACGTGGCATTTTTTGACTTTGGCTCATAGCTAGTCAGATTTGCAACATTTTTGGTCCTGTCAGTGTCATTTGTAACTGGAATAGTTTGGCAGTTTGGTCGATCTTAATTTTTTTCAAAGCGGTCTCTAAGCGAAAAACCTTCAAAACTTTGAAATTTTGATCGGCAACGCCGCATTTTTTGCCATATTCTGGTTGTCTACGGCATTTTGAAGATTTTTCATTCAGGCTACTACATACTGAAACTCGATGGATTCTGAGATTTGTAAATGTGAAAATTCTCTCTAGCTACTTATGGAGGTTCTGATGAAAAGGCTCCAAAACTTGGACTTTTTTCAATGGCAACGTGGCATTTTTCTGTCTTTTTCTGGTTGCCAGTAACATTCTGAACATTTTCTACAGTTTTTTGGAACATTGGAACAGTTTGGCAGTGTTATCGAACTTAAACTATCAGAAAGCACTCTCAAGGCAAAATTGGGAAAATCCGCCAAAATCCGAAATTTTTTTGAGCAACATCGCATTTTTTACCGCATTCTGGTTGTCAACGGTGATTTGAAGGTTTTTGATTCAGCGTACTACATACTCAAAGCCAATGGATCCAGAGATCAAGAAATGTAAACATTTTCTGACTTCATAAGCACGATCTGCTGAAAAGACCCCGAAACATGGGCTTTTTTCAATGGCAACGTGGCATTTTTTAGCTTCTTCTCGTTGCCAGTAACATTCTGAACATTTTTCATCTTGTTACTGTCACTTTTAACTTGAACAGTTTGGCAGTTTTGTCGATGTGAAACTTTTGTAAAGTGATCTCGAAAAAAATCCCGGAAACTTAGACTTTCTGCAACGGCGGCAACGCGACAATTTTTGTCTTTTGAGCAAATATCTAGAAACAGTAAAGCAATAGAGAAAACAACATAAAAAATCAACATTTTGTAAATATCACATAGAAATCGAGAGAATTTAGCACTTGAAGCTGTTTTAAAGAAGTTTAAAAAGGCTTCAAATCGCTTTTGTGTTTTTTTTAACTATGTTTAAGGTATTCACACTATCGCAAACTAAATGTTGTGCAGTTTCAAATTATGATTAGAAAGTGGCGTTTAAAATGGACTTCAAAATAAACGTTTGCTTCTTGAAGTCACAGTTAAGGCATGGAAACGCTAGCAAATGAAAGATGACTTTAAGGAAAAGTTTTTAAGATGAAACTTGAGAAAATCTCGCAAGGAAAAATCAAGTAAATTTTCCAGTTCAAGCTGCTTTAAATGACGAAATTGCTTCTTGAAGTCGCATTTAAGACCTAGAATGCGAGTCAAATGAAAAATAAAGTGAGAAAAGGTCAATAAAAGCATTCAAGCTTTAAGTTGCTAAAAACAGCTTTTAAAAAATACTTAAGCTGTGAGAAAGCGAAAAAAATCGAGCACATTTGGCACTTGAACCATCATTAAGACAGCTTTGACGCGTACTTTTGCCTCTTGAAGCCATATTTAAGACGCTAAAAACATGGCGCAAATTCTCAGGAAAGATGCACTTAAACTATAACTTTAGAGAGCTTAAAAATGAACTTCAACCTTCTTGAAGTCGCTTTTTTCTGAACATTGGCACAGTTTGGCAGTTTTATCGAACTTAAACTATCAGAAAGCACTCTCAAGGCAAAATTGGGAAAATCCGCCAAAATCCGAAAGTTTTTTGAGCAACATCGCATTTTTTGCCGCGTTCTGGTTGTCCACGGTGATTTGAAGTTTTTGACAGTTTACTACATACTCAAAGCCAATGGATCCAGAGATCAAGAAATGTAAACATTTTCTGACTTCTTAAGCACGATCTGCTGAAAACACCCCGAAACATGAGTTTTTTTCAATGGCAACGTGGCATTTTTTAGCTTCTTCTCGTTGCCAGTAACATCTGAACATTTTTCATCTTGTTACTGTCACTTTTAACTTGAACAGTTTGGCAGTTTTGTCGATGTGAAACTTTTGTAAAGTGATCTCGAAAAAAATCCCGGAAACTTAGACTTTCTGCAACGGCGGCAACGCGACAATTTTTGTCTTTTGAGCAAATATCTAGAAACAGTAAAGCAATAGAGAAAACAACATAAAAAATCAACATTTTGTAAATATCACATAGAAATCGAGAGAATTTAGCACTTGAAGCTGTTTTAAAGAAGTTTAAAAAGGCTTCAAATCGCTTTTGTGTTTTTTTTAACTATGTTTAAGGTATTCACACTATCGCAAACTAAATGTTGTGCAGTTTCAAATTATGATTAGAAAGTGGCGTTTAAAATGGACTTCAAAATAAACGTTTGCTTCTTGAAGTCACAGTTAAGGCATGGAAACGCTAGCAAATGAAAGATGACTTTAAGGAAAAGTTTTTAAGATGAAACTTGAGAAAATCTCGCAAGGAAAAATCAAGTAAATTTTCCAGTTCAAGCTGCTTTAAATGACGAAATTGCTTCTTGAAGTCGCATTTAAGACCTAGAATGCGAGTCAAATGAAAAATAAAGTGAGAAAAGGTCAATAAAAGCATTCAAGCTTTAAGTTGCTAAAAACAGCTTTTAAAAAATACTTAAGCTGTGAGAAAGCGAAAAAAATCGAGCACATTTGGCACTTGAACCATCATTAAGACAGCTTTGACGCGTACTTTTGCCTCTTGAAGCCATATTTAAGACGCTAAAAACATGGCGCAAATTCTCAGGAAAAATGCACTTAAACTATAACTTTAGAGAGCTTGAAAAGGAACTTTCACCTTCTTGAAGCCGCTTTTAATATGGTGAAAGTGGGGTTGGATGACAATCTGAAAAAGTTTTCTGGTAAAAATCCACGGAAAAAAACCTACGTTTTTGCACCCGAACTCTCACTTCAAAGAACTTGAAAAATGCTACAAATTCCTTGAAGTCGCTTTTAAAATGGTGAAAATATTGCAAATGAAGAACGACAGTCTCAAAATATTTCCGGACAAAATTTCACGGAAAAAGTTAATTAGTTTTGCACTTGAACTCTCAGTTTAGAGAGTTTGATAGGGGGCTTCAAACATCTTGAAGCCGCTTTAAATATGGTGAAAGTGTGGCAGATTAAAGATGACAATCCCGAAACATTTCTTGATGAAAATTTGCGATAAAAGAACATAAGTTTAGTTTAAAAAAAATTTAACTTTGACTTAAGAAAGATTGAAAAAGGGCTTCAATTTTTTGAAGCCTCATTTAACAGTTTGAAAGTGTGGCACAGTAAGAAAGACAATGCAGAAACGTGTTCACATTAAAATTCACGTAAAAAGCTTGCAAGTTTTGCACTAGAACTCTAACTTTAGAGAGCTTGAAAATCGGCTTCAAACATCTTGAAGTCTGATTTAATATGGTGAAAGTGAGGCAAATGAAAGGTGATAATCAAAATCGTTTGCAGGCAAAAATTCACGTAAAAAGTTTACAAGTTTTGCACAAAAACTCTCATTTAAAACAGATTGAAAATTGGCTTCAAATCTCTTGAAGTCGCATTAAATGTGCTGAAAGTGTGGCAAATTAATGATGACATTCTCAAAACATTTCTTGATGAAAATTCGCGTTAAAAGTTTGTAATTTTTGCACTTCAACTCTAGAGAGTTTGAAAAGGAACTTCAATTTTTTGAAGCCGCTTTTAATAAATTAAAAATGGGACGAATTAAAGATGACAACCACAAAACGTTTCCGGGCAAATTTTTAGCTTAAAAGTCAGCCAGTTTTGCAATTGAACTTTTACTTTAAAAAGCTTGAAAATGGGCTTCAAACCTCTTGAAGTCGCTTTTAACAAATTGAAAATGCGACGAATTAAAGATGACAATCACAAAACGGCGTTTGTTAAGGAGCTTCAAAGGAACTCTAACACTTTGAAGCCGCATTTAATCCCTTGAAGCCGTTTTAAATAACAGTCGAAATTTATCGGAAAAAAACAAGAAAATTGAAGACGAACTCACACAGAACAAATGCGCAATTTTTCCCCACAGATTCCTCCTCCCGATTAGGCAAAAGCCCGAAACCGTACGTGGATGAGATCGGCGATATTTTATGCAAATATCGATAGTAGCCCACCTATCGAAAGCCCATATTTGTCGATCGATCATAAATTAAAATTGAAAGGTTAGGTTTCTGTGCTTGAACGGCTGGTTTTCGTCAATTTTCAGAAAAAAAACCGCTCGATTTGCGTGTAGGAAGCGAGTACAGGCATGATTAATGTTCGCAGTAGCAATAAGGATCTGAAGTCGGGCTTAGGTTGAATACATGACAGACTGATTAGGCGCTTTGATTAAATGCCCACGCTTTTCGACTCGAAATATTGCAATTTCTATGCTAATTGGTTTCGTAACTGTTCATTTCTGGGTTTTTGTGATTAGTTAAGAGACGAAGTCAACAGTTTTTCAATAGGAGCCTTCCAGACAATTCACTCTCCGCAAGAACAATGAAGATTTCACAGTGATTTCCGAGGGAACAATGTCGTCAATTTTTCCAACTTTTTAGTCAGTTGAGGCGGGAAAATGATCACGGGTTTTTCTGGATTCATCAAGAAGTTTCCCGAAAATTTTCGGGCCGCCAGAACAATGAAGGTTTCTTGATGATTTTGCTCAAACAACGTGGTGTCGACGTCCGATGGCAATAATGCGTATAATAAAACCGTTGACGGAAACCATAAAACACACCGAAACGTGTAAGGTTTATGGCATGCCGAACGCCTTATACGGTGTTTTACCATTTCGACTAGTGGTACCCGGAATGAATGTGAATTTTCGTGGTTGCGGCACTTGGGAACTGAAGTGAATCGAGGTTATTTACCTCGTTTTTCGATTCACCTTTGCCATTGTGCCGCCGGTTTCGGGCAATTTCTGCGTTAAAAGTGCCTCTAATCGAACAAACCAAATGCTTGCTAAAGGATTTCTATCGGGAAATCTTCTAAATGTCGTAGACCAGTGGAAAATGCCAAAGAAGTGCGGTGTTGCCAAATAAAATAGTCAGTTTTCCCGGAGTTTACGGTTGTGATGTTGATGATAATTGTGCAAAGTTCAACATAGGAAAAACCACTCAAATATTCAGTTTTGCAAAAACACCCACTGAAAATAAAATATTGCAAATGTCCTTAGAAGTCAAGAAAATTCGCAACATGCAACGTTGCCACCGAAAAAAGTCCAGTTTTCCAGGAGTTTTCAGTCGAAGGTGCCAAAGTAAACCTTGGAAACTTTAAGTCCGAAATTCTCCAAAACCACTGATTTTCTGAATGCAGGGCTCTGGACCAAAAATCTTCCAAACGCCATAAACAATCAAAATATATCCAAAAAGAGCGGGGTTGCCGGCTGAAATAGTAAAATTTCCCAAGTTTTCAGACGAAACGTCCAAAGCATTCAACGAAAGCCAAAGTTCTCGATAACTGTCAAACTGTTCGGGTTACGAAAAACACTCATAAAATGGAAAATGCTCCTAATGTCCCAAAGAATAGAAAAACAGTGAAAACAGCCAACGTTGCCACGGAAAAAAATCCAGTTTTCCAGGAGTTTTCAGTCGAAGATGCCAAAATAAACCTTGGAAACTTTAAGTCCAAAATTCTCCAAAATCACTGATTTTCTGGATGCAGGGCTCTGGACCAAAAATCTTTCAAACGCCATAAACAATCAAAATATATCCAAAAAGAGCGGGGTTGCCGGCTGAAATAGTAAAATTTCCCAAGTTTTCAGACGAAACGTCCAAAGCATTCAACGAAAGCCAAAGTTCTCGATAACTGTCAAACTGTTCGGGTTACGAAAAACACTCATAAAATGGAAAATGCTCCTAATGTCCCAAAGAATAGAAAAACAGTGAAAAAAGCCAACGTTGCCACGGAAAAAATCCAGTTTTCCAGGAGTTTTCAGTCGAAGATGCCAAAATAAACCTTGGAAACTTTAAGTCCAAAATTCTCCAAAACCACTGATTTTCTGAATGCAGGGCTCTGGAACAAAAATCTTCCAAACGCCATAAACAATCAAAATATATCCAAAAAGTGCGGTGTTGCCGGCTGAAATAGTAAAATTTCCCAAGTTTTCAGACGAAACGTCCAAAGCATTCAGCGAAAGCCAAAGTTCTCAATAACTGTCAAACTGTTCGGGTTACGAAAAACACTCATAAAACGGAAAATGCTCCTAATGTCCCAAAGAATAGAAAAACAGTGAAAAAAGCCAACGTTGCCACGGAAAAAAATCCAGTTTTCCAGGAGTTTTCAGTCGAAGATGCCAAAATAAACCTTGGAAACTTTAAGTCCAAAATTCTCCAAAATCACTGATTTTCTCGATGCAGGGCTCTGGACCAAAAATCTTTCAAACGCCATAAACAATCAAAATATATCCAAAAAGAGCGGGGTTGCCGGCTGAAATAGTAAAATTTCCCAAGTTTTCAGACGAAACGTCCAAAGCATTCAACGAAAGCCAAAGTTCTCGATAACTGTCAAACTGTTCGGGTTACGAAAAACACTCATAAAATGGAAAATGCTTCTAATGTCCCAAAGAATAGGAAAACAGTCAAAAAAGCCAACGTTGCCACCGAAAAAAGTCCAGTTTTCCAGGAGTTTTCAGTTGCAGGTGCCCAAGTAAACCTTAGAAACATTAAGTTCAAAAATCTCCAAAACTACTGGGTTTCTAGATGCAGGGCTCTAGACAAAAAGCTTCCAAATGCCACAAACAATCAAAACATGTCCAAAAAGTGCGGTGTTGCCGGCTGAAATTGTGAAATTTTGCTCAGTTTTCAGTGAGTTGTCGCAAAATTATCTGGGTTTAGAGCTCCACCTTTCATTTGCCGTGATTTCAATACGGTAAACGAGACTTTAGCAGGAAAAGCTTTCGATTTGAAGCCGGTTTAAACGAGTTCTTAAAAAACTTTAAACACGAATTTCTGCTGATTTCCAGCACTCAATTCATTTGCGATGACTTCAACGCCTTAATCGGAAATTTAAAGCGAAAACTGTTCATTTGAAGCCGACTTAAAACGATTTTAAAAAAGGCTTCAATGCGGAAATTATTTTAATTTTCAGCTTCACCTTTTATTTGCAATAGCTTCAAGGCCTTAAAAGGGACTTCAGAAAGAAAAACGTTCATTTGAAGCCGGTTTTTTTGTCGGTTTTCAGATCCACTTTTAACTTGTGTTGGCTTCAAGACTTTGAACGGGACGTTCGAAAGAAAAAAGTCGATTTGATCCCGGTTCAAGCTCGTTTATCAAATACTTCAAGTGCAAAATTTGTTAGAAAAAAACAGTCACTTAATGGACAGTTTCCATTCCAAGGCCTTCGCCTTGAAGCCACTTTAATCTAATTAAATACCCCAATTTGAAGCCAGTTTAAAACCCAATAAAATCAGCATTTAGCTTCAAACTTGCAACGATTTCCTATGTAAATCTAACATTCTGCACTGTGAAGTGCATTAAAAACCTTCGACTTCTTGCAGTCTTGAAGCCTTTTTTAAGCCAGCGAATTGCATTAAATTTGAAGCCAAATTAGCATCTCAAAAAGCGAAAATCTGGCATATTCACATAAAATATAAAATTAATTGGTTCCTCGCAGCTTGAAACCGGCTTCAAGAGCCTGCAAACATACAGTGGCTCAGAAAAAAACGAAAATTCTGTCAAAGTGCATTCTTCGCCGATTGTCCATTGGAATAAACCGTTCATATTTTGCGTAAATTCTTGAATCCTTAACTGGCGCCAGACTCGCCGACGCTTCAACTTAACCAACCGACAATGTGTTAATAAATGCGTCGCAATCGTTTCGAAGGCAAACAAATTCAAGGCTCGAAGTGACGAGAAAAACCATGTGTCTTCAAATGCTGTGTCTGATGACGGTTTTTTTCTAGCCGAAACACCAAGAAATTGATGCCAGATAAGTCACTAGTACAATGCGACGTTGCCCAAGCCAATTCAGGAAAAACCACTGATAATTTACGATGACTTATTAAAGATTGCCCGGTTTAATCGGTCTGCATCTTCTTCCGCAACGTGCGAACAATGACGCACTTGAGCATCGAACAGACGATAAAACTTTATGACTTTCAGGATTTATTGCTGATCGTTGGCAACCTGGCGTTGAGCTTGATTTTGCTCAAAGTATTTTTTTCTGCCACCCTGTTTACGACCAGCCCATTATGGGTGTATCTCGAAAACTACTAAACGTAGAGCTTGGCTCATATTTTGGTCGATCTTCATAAAATGCACCGTTCGGCATAAGGTGAGAATTTTTCAAAATTCCCGTTTTAAATGCTTTAGAAAAATGCCAAAAACACTCTTTGATTGAAAACAGGGGCAAAGTTTCGAAAACATCATCAGCCATCTTCAGGTATATCAAATACCTCACGACGAGTTTCGCACGCATGACAGAATGAATACAAATTTGCCTATATTTCTGCCTGAGGCGCTGGCGCCATCTGTATATTGTTGCACAAATCTACTAACTCTTTCTCGCTTGCTCACGCTCCACTATATGGAGCTGGAGGTATTCTGATCACTGTCGTTTGATTCAATTGAGAACATTTCCATAAATAGTTGAAGGCAATTACGGAAAAAAATCAGATTTTGCATGAGAGAAATATAAAAACTGAACTAGAAAAGAAGGCAACAATACAAAATACATTGAAAAAATTCGTGTTTCTCTTGCAATAAACGCAGTTTGACACCGGAAAAAATTATCATGTACAGTGTCGCAAAGCGGGTGGTTTGATTTTTAAAAAGACTAAAAAACAGTGGCATTTCACGGGAAAAAAGCCATTTTTCTCAGCCTTGACTGGCACCAACCAGCTAGAATTGACGACATCGGCTGACATTTAAAACTACATCCTGCTGATACGACAATTATAACAACAATAATAATAATAATAATAATAATAATTAGCGATTGCAAATGTTAAATAATAATTTATAATGCTTATTGTTTAATAAGCGAAAGCCTTGCAGTCCCAACTTGGAGACAACGAGAATCCAGGAAGTTTCGAACTGTGCTTTGCACATATATGGAGCCAATTGTGCGTGTGGTACCGTTAAGTGCCAACAGGATATGGGTTTCCAATGGAAATTTATTAGCAAAAATGTCGGCTAATTGAACCAAAATCCGGCAATTAATTACTGAAAAAATTCCAAACTTCAATTTTCCCCGACATTATTATTCAACCATTTGATTTAATTCGCTCCTTTCAATCAAATGACAATGAGGAGAATACCTCCAGCTCCATACACCCGCACTAGTGCAAGTGAGATGCAAGAACAGATGACGCCAGCCAACAAACGTGACATTTAGGCAATGGTACATATATACAGGGTGGGTGGGTAAATTTTGGTTAGAAAGTCAAAAATTGTTGATTAAAAACGCCCATAACTTCGTTTTGGAGCATCCGAATGAGTCGATTTTGGTCTCATTAGAAAAATAATTTTCTCCTTCGAAATTTGTTCTTTTGTTCAAGTTTCTTGAGTTTTCGCCCCAGTGTGTAGAGCGCGATTTTTGAAATTGCGACCAATCAAACGTTGTTATTGTTAAAAGTTGGTTATGAAAAATGTCCATAAATCCGGTTTGCGAAGTCCAAATGAGTCGATTTTGCTCTCATTGAAAAAATAATTTTCTCCTTCAAAACTTGCTGTTGCGTTAGGGTTCTTGTGAGTTTTGACCGCGTGGCTAGACACTTTTGCGACTAATCAAACCGATTTTTGTACCTAAATTTTGAACCAACATTTTGAGTGTGCTCTTTTGCAAATTTTATACTCTTTCATATGCATTTTGTATGGTTTGATACAAAAAAATTGCATCTTTCTGGATGTTTCCAGAAAAATCCAAACTAATTATTTAAATTCACTCATTTCGATCAAATGACAATGAGGACAATACCTCCAGCTCCATGCATCGGAATGAGTGCAAGCGAGCTAGAAAACCCGCAGCTTGCCGTTAATAAAACAGAGGGCGCCAGCCGCAAACGTGGACATTTAGGCAATAACGAATATATACAGGGCGGCCAGATAAATGTTGTCAAAAAAGTCAAAAAGTCAAAAGTCGCCAATACAAAATGTCGATAACTCCGGTTTGAAGTCTCTGAACCAACCGATTTTGATCTCATTGAAAAGATAATTTTGTCCTCCAAAATGCACTGTTGTGTTTAGATTTGCGCAATTTTCTGCCGCGTAGCTACAGGGCGTTTCCAAAAATCCTGACTTATCTGTGACGAAAAACTGCTTCAAAATGCCGTAGAGCATTGAAATTTTCGGCAGAATTTACGGTTTTCGACTTTCGAATGTCTTGTTGCCTCCTCGCGAATTTTAATCTCAAAATATCAAAAATTGGACAGAAAAATCCCTCAAAAAAGGCAGTAACTCCCCAAATATCAATTTTACTGAAAAAAACCGATATGGCATTTTTAAGCATTTTAACTCGCTCTATCTAGTGGCGCTGTCTAACAGTCAGAACATCGATGGTGGACCGAAACTATATCGGGTGGCTCATCTTGAAAAATTGAAGATTTAAAGAAAAATGTCCTGTACAAAAGTGAAAGGGCTTCGCCTCTAGTGGATTTGAGGGCAACTGGTTTTTTACACGGTGTCCCAATTTCAAGTTGACGGGCAAAATTGCTTGAATGGTTTTTTGCTATTTAAATCAAACGTCCTGTATATGCTCCAAACCCGGTTTCCTAGGAGATTATTGACCAAGTTTATATCGTGCATTGAGAAAAACTACCATTTATACTGGGTGAACCAATAAAATCCCTCCTAGTGCTTAAAGGCCATTTCCTTAAAAAAAAACGCCGATTTGTCGATGCGGTAACAGTGTGGCGGCCAGCGAAATTAAACCTAGGAACGTTCTCCATTAAAATGGACGAAGCGACGTTGTTACGCAAAGAAAATCAAACAAAGAACGTTAATGGTTCCCGTTACAAACTAATTAATCATGCAAAATGCGTGCGCAAATCAATCGGGCAACGCTGGCCAATTATCCCGTCCTCTATCAAAAAAACTTCCACTCTCGGAAAAATATTTTCTGAAAAACCCCGCTAGTGAAGATGCGAACTTCACCTCGTTTTCCGGTGCTAATCGTGCATTTTTTGTTCGCCTTGGCCGGCCAAAAGTCCTGATCTGAACCGCATTGCTCGCGTGTAATCTTCACGTAATCTTCCGGCTACGTGCGTCCTTGGAAGGTCGTCCGACCGTTGGCAGGGCAACGGCCCTGCCAACTGTCAGCGCAGAAGACATTTTTTTGCCTTTGACCAATAGAATTTCAACGGAACCAATCAATCAGCCAATCAGCTGAGCGGCTTGGGACAAATTGCAATTAATTGGCCAATTTATTGATAGTAAAGTCCGAATTAAAGACAATCAAGTGGTCGAGTGGACCAAGAAACAAAGACACCGTTATTTTCATTATTATTATCTTTAAATTATTATTATTATTATTATTATGTTGTTGTTGTTATAAAAATAAAGAAATTGTGACTGATTTTTCTCTAAATGGTGTCAAAAGCAGCAATTGGCTGAAAATTGACGTTTTTATGGATGTTTCAATGCTGTTAGAATGTCGTTGAGATTGGTTCGGTTTATGCAGACTATTTAGGCTCATAACTCGCTGGATCGGTAACATTTTTCGAAAATTCCAAAAACCCTTTGAAGCTTTTTAGGCGAGCTACAGGGTGGTTTAAACCGATTTTGCGAGATTTCTGAGCGTGAGGTGAATATGGCGTTTCTGAAGTTGGACCATTAAGGATGTGTCTGAAAAACCACATTTTAACTTTTTCTCCAAAACGAAGCTTCCCAGCGAAAATGAGTGCTCTTGATAAAATGTGCGATAGATCAGAAGCTACTCAGTGCAATTTTTTTCGAACCACTCAGAAAAGCGGGGTTTGAATAAAACGAAAAACGCTGTGTTCAAAAACACAAAAATATCCCAGACTAAAAACAATGGAAATTTTCCAAGCACGCCACTGGATATAGGAAGTCAAAATGTATATAAACGTTGGTATTCAATTTTCTTCTAAAGTGGCTATTAAGCGAGTTACTGGGTGTTTCTGGTACTGGATTTCCGGCCGAATTTTACGCCATGCGGTATTTTTTTTGCGAAACAAACCCACTCACTCTGTGACACAGTTTGCGCAGCGTTTCGAATAGCTGCCTTCATCAGGCTTTGTGCTGGGACGTTTTAGAGCGACGCCACTGATTTCACATAGCTTTGCAACGCATGTTTAACAGACCATTGCAGGAAAACCATCCAAGCTACACACTTGCCCATTGCTTGACTGGAAAGAGCAGGGCTCGTTCTAGAGACAGTGAAAGTTTCGAAACAACGCCTCCATCAGGCGATTTGCTGGAATTTTTGCAAGTAAGCAAACTTGCATGTAGGGATCGCACTTAAAAGGCCTGGTCAGATAGAGAAGCTGGCGCCATCTACACAAACTTAGAGCAGCTTGATTGGGCGGACTTTTGCCTTCGTTTATATACAAGGACTGAACAGGAATTGGTCGGCATTTGACAGCTTCCACTTGTTTAAACTAATAAATCAACAATTTTAATTAATAAATTCGATTTTTGCATCGCCTTTGATGTAAGGATGATATCATTTTCGTGGCGTTTCAAGAATCGTCTTCAAGATCATCGGGTTTTTTTTTATAATCATTCACCCACTAAATTTCATGAATTTTATGATTTTCGCAGATTTTTAGTTTGCTTCGTTTCGATTTGGTTCACGGGATTCGGACATGAATCACTGCTGAATTTATCTTCAGGGGCCGGTAAAACAGGCACCTTGGCATTTTCAATTACCGATCCATTCAAGTCGTATTGTTCGCATTGGTCAATTCCATTAATCAAACCACTGCGATCCGAAATTCATTCGCCTTGAATGTCTTCCATTTTAATGGGTCGAAACGCTGTTTAAATAGACTTGAATTTCCCAAATTAAAAAAATGACATGGAAAACAGTTGAGCGATTGTCGATTTGGTAATGGAACAGTTTGGGTTTTCATCCAATTAGCTTATGAAAGTACCAGTTGGCGTATGCAGATTATTATTAATATGACTAAGTTACGTGGGTAAAAAAGATCTTGGTTAAAACGCGGTTTTGGCGGTTTGTTCTTGTTGTAATCAGGGGACTTTTATACGGAAAATTCTCGATGTTCTGCTTACTGTTGGCTGAAGCCATTTGAAGCTGCAGCTGAAAGCTGAATGAATCGCCTGAAGAAGACTGGCGATGTTCAAACACTCTTTATTTTTTTTTTTGATTTTGAATTTTGATTTTGATTTTGAAGTTTTACTGTACTTCAAAATTTTTAAAAACTGACTTGACCTGAAGCTTTCCAGCTTTTAAATGCTTCTTTAAGATTCCCGGAGAACTTCAAGCTCACGGAGCTACAGCCGAATGTATCCTGATTTTTAAAAATTTGCAACTCAAAACACTGTTTTACTCAAAACTCGCTAAATTCAAGTGCCATTTTCAATTCTCCAAAACTGACTCCATCAGAAAGTTTCGGTTTTAAAATGCTTCTTCAATATTTCCGGGTTTCATAATCAAACGGAGCTACAAGCGAATTTATCCAAATTTGTTTCAATTTTCAACTCTAAGCACTCTTTTACTCAAGACTCGTTTAATTTAAATGCGATTTTCAATTCTCCAAAAGCAACTGCAGCAGAAAGTTTCGGCCTTTCAAATGCTTCATCAGGATTCACGGGGTTCCTCAACCTAATAAAGCTACTAGCGGATTAATCGTGAATTTTTTAAATTATCTACTCTAAACGTTTTTACTCAAAACTCGGTTAATTTAAAGGCGATTTTAAATTTTCCAAAACTGACTGAATCAGAAAGTTTCGGCCTTTGAAATGCTTCTTCAATATTTCCCGGTTTCCTTAATCAAACGGAGCTACAAGCGAATTTATCCAAATTTGTTTAAATTTTCTACTATAAACACTCATTTACTCAAAACTCGTTTAATTTAAATGCGATTCTTAATTTTCCAAAAGGAGCCTCAGCAGAAAGTTTCGGCCCATCAAATGCTTCATTAAGATTCACAGGGTTCCTCAACCTAATGGAGCTACTAGCGGATTTATCCCATCTTTTTTTAATTTTGCAATTAAAGAAACTCTCTTACTCAAAACTCGCTAAATTCAAGTGCGATTTTAATTTTTTCAAAAGTGACTGAATCCGAAGATTTCGGCTCTTTAAATGCTTCTTGAGGATTACCGGATACTTAATCTATCGGAGCTACAGACGAATTTATGATTATTTTTTGAAAATTTGCAATTTAAAACACCGTTTTACTCAAAACTCGCTGAAATCAAGTGCGATTTTCAATTTTCAAAAGTGACTTAATCCGAAGATTTTGGCCTTTGAAATGCTTCTTCAGGATTCCCGAAAATCATCAAACTAACGGAGCTACAGACGAATTTATCCAGATTTTTTTAAATTTGCAACTCAAAACTCTCTAAATTCAAGTGCGATTTTCATTTTTTCAAACGTGACTGAATCAGAAGATTTCGGCCTTTTAAATGCTTCTTCAGAATTCCAGAAAATCCTCAAACTAACGAAGCTACAGACGAATTTACCCAGATTTTTAAAAAATGTCAACTCAAAACAGTATTTTACTCAAAACTCACTAAATTCAACTGCGATTTTCATTTTTTCAAAAGTGACTGAATCCGAAGATTTCGGCATTTTAAAAGCTTCTTCAAGATTCCCGAAAATCCCCAAACTAACGGAGCCACAGATAAATTTATCTAGATTTTTTAAAATTTGCCACTCAAAACACAGTTTTACTCAAAACTAGCTAAATTCAAGGGCGATTTTCAATTTGCTTAAAGTGACTGAATCCAAAGATTTCGGCCTTTCAAATGCTTCTTCAGGATTCCCGAAAATCCTCAAACTAACAAAGCAACAGACAAATTTACCCAGATTTCCAAAAAAAAGTGCAACTCAAAACTCGCTAAATTCAGGTGCGATTTTCGTTTTTTCTAAAGTGACTGAATCCGAAGATTTTGGCCTTTTAAATGCTTCTTCAGAATTCCAAAAAATCCTCAAACTAACGAAGCTACAGACGAATTTACAAAAAAATTTTTAAAATTTGCAACTCAAAACACTGTTTTACTCAAAACTCGCTAAATTCAACTGCGATTTTCAATTTTTCAAAAGTGACTGAATCCGAAGATTTCGGCCTTTTAAATGCTTCTTCAGGATTCCCGAAAATACTCAAACTAACCGAGCTACAGACAAATTTATCTAGATTTTTTTACCTTTGCAACTCAAAACACAGTTTTACCCAAAACTCGCTAAATTCAAATGCGATTTTCATTTTTTCAAAGGTTACTGAATCCGAAGATTTCGGCATTTTAAATGCTTCTTCAGGAATCCCGAAAATCCTCAACCTAACGGACCTACAGACAAAGTTATCCAGATGATTTTAAATTTGCAACTCAAAACACTGTTTTACTCAAAACTCGCTAAATTCAAGTGCGATTTTCAATTTTTCAAAAGTGAATGAATCCGAAGATTTCGGCCTTTTAAATGCTTCTTCAGGATTCCCGAAAATCCTCAAACTAACGGAGATACAAACAAATTTATCTAGATTTTTTTAAATTTGCAACTCAAAACACAGTTTTATTCAAAACTCGTTAAAGTCAATGGCGATTTTCAATTTTCTTAAAGTGACTGAATCTAAAGATTTTGGCCTTTCAAATGCTTCTTCAGGATTCCCGAAAATCTTCAAACTAACAAAGCAACAGACAAATTTACCCAGATTTTCCAAAAATGCAACTCAAAAACTGTTTTTACTCAAACTCGCTAAACTCAGGTGCGATTTTCGTTTTTTTTCAAAGTGACTGAATCCGAAGATTTTTGGCCTTTTAAATGCTTTCTTCAGAATCCCCAAAATCCTCAACTAACGAAGCTACGGACGAATTTACCCAGAATTTTTTAAAATTTGCAACTAAACCTGTTTACTCAAACTAGCTAAATTAACCTGCGATTTTCAATTTTTGCCAAAAGGACTGAATCCGAAGACTTCGGCTTTTTAAATGCTTCTTCAGGATTCGAAAATACTCAAAACTAACCGAGCTCGACAATTTACTGATTTTTTTAACTTTGCAACTCAAAACAATCAGTTTTTACTCAAAACTCGCTAATCAAGTGGCGATTTTAATTTTTTCAATGTTACTGAATCCGAAGATTCGGAATTTTAAATGCTTCTTCAGATTACCGAAAATCCTCGAGCTAACGGAAGCCCCAGACGAATTTATGAAGATGTTTTAAAGATTTGCAATTTAACACAGTGTTTTATTCAAAACTCGCTGAGTTTAACTGCGATTTTCACTTTTCAAAAACCAGCTGCAGCAGAAAGTTTTAGCCTTTCAAATGCTTCATCAAGATTCTCGAGGATCCTCAACCCAACGGAGCTACAAGCGAATTTATCCAGAATTTCTTAAAATTGGCACCTCAAAACACTCTTTTACTCAAAACTCGTTTAATTTAAATGCGATTTTCAATTTTCCAAAACTGACTAAATCAGAAAGTTTCGGCCTTTGAAATGCTTCTCCAAAATTTCCGGGTTTCGTTAATTAAACGAAGCTACAAGCGCATTCATCCAGAATGTTTTTAAATTGGCACCTCAAAAGTGTTTTACTCAAAACTCGTTTAATTTAAATGCGATTTTCAATTTTCCAAAACTGACTAAATCAGAAAGTTTCGGCCTTTGAAATGCTTCTCCAAAATTCACGAAATTACTCAAGCTAACGGGGCAACATTCGGATTTATCCAGCGTTTTTTAAATTTACAACTCAAAACACTCTTTTACTCAAAAATGGCTGAATTTACGTGCGATTTTTACTTTTTCAAAAGTGACTGAAACAGAAGGTTTCGGATTTTTAAATGTTTCTTCAAGATTCTCTAGGTTCCTTAACCTAACGGAGTTACAGACCGACTTTTGCAGAGATTTAAAAAAATTTTAAACTCAAAACACTCGTTTTACTCAAAACTCGCTCAATTTAACTGCGATTTTCAATTTTTGAAAACTGACAGAACCAGAAAGTTTCGGCCTTTTATATGCTCCTTCAGGATTCTCGCACTTCTTCAAGCTAACGGAACTGCAGGCGGATTTATCGAGATTTTTTTATTTATTTGCAACTCAATACAGTCGTTTACTCAAAACTCGCGGAGTGAGTTGTCGAGTTTTAATTTTTTAATGACTGAATCAGAAGGTTTTGACCTTCCAAAGGCTTCATCAAGATTCTCGGGGTTCCTCACCCTAACAAAAAGATTTTTTTTAATTTGCAACTCAAAACACTCTTTTACTCAAAACTCGCTCAATTTCAATGCGATTTTCAATTTTCCAAAACTGAGTGACCAAGAGGATTTCGGTCTTTCAATCGAACTGGCACCTTGAGAATAGAATTCCGAAAAACCACAAAAAGTGCCCACTTTCCGGAATGGTGGCCAATCACCCGAAGAACGGCATTTCTGCGCCCGTTTCAACCAGTTTATTAATATAAATCGCGGTGCGTGCATAAGTTGAATAATCAGTCATTTCGTTTCCTGATTAAATTTGTGCATTTTAAAATGCAGGCCAATCGGTTTTTGCTCCATCGTGGGAACCACTCGCGCTTTTTTCGCAATTAATGCGGTTCTTCTGGCCTGCTGATTTGCCTCAAACACTGTGTGAATTTTCTTATGGTGTCCTCAAAAATTACTCAAAAACACAAACTTGAATTGATTGATTTAACGGCCGCAATTCCTTGTCGTTCGCTGCTCGCCAGTTGAAATGGGCCTTTCAAACATACACAAGCTCAATGGAATGTGTACTTTGGCTAAGTGCTCGGCAACGTGTGACTAATACAATGACTAAGGAATATTCGATTCGCACATGGTAAATGCACTTTTCCTCTTACTCTCTTCAGATGCAGACATTTTCAACAAAGTGTGCAAAATATTTCAATTATTCGCTTCGTGCGTTCCCTACATGCATGCTTGCTTACTCGCAAAGAATTCCAGCAAATCGCCTGATGGAGGCGTTGATTCGAAACTTACACCGGCTCAAGAAGAAACCCTGCTCTTTCCAAGGAAGCAATGGGCAAATGGTCTGTCAAATATCTGTTGCAAAGCTATGTGAAATCAGTGGCGTCGCTCTAAAACGTCCCAGCACAAAGCCTGATGAAGGCAGCGATTCGAAACGCTGCGCATCCAAATAATCACCGTTGCTCTTTCCAATGCAGCCTTGGGCAAATGTTTAGTTTGTAGAGTTTTTCAGCAATGAATTGCCCTTTAAGGAAGCCCACCCAACCCGAGTGGCGCCAGTTACATTAAATTGCACAAAGCCTGATGATGGCACCGATTCGAAACTTTCAGCGTCTATAGAGCAATCGGTGCGTTTGCAATGTGGCAACCCACCGGAGGTAAACTAGTTTCGTTCCAACGGTCAATCATCAGACTGTTTATCTGGATTTTGGTGGAAAAGTCGCCTGCCATTTCTTATCCACGGCAGAAACCCTGATGATGGCATCGAGTCGAAACTTCTCCGATCTATACAGGACGCCCGGCATTTTCCTGAGCAGCAAATAGTGATTTCTGGACTGTTTCCGGGGACTTTTCAGCAATTATTTAGGGAAACTTCTCGTGAAAGCCTGCCTTAAAACAGTCACGGGGCTTTAGCAATTTTTTTTCGCTAATTTCCAATTATGCGGTGCATTTGGAAGTTTTCCATCTTGGGAACAAGCAACGTTCCTTCCAAATCCGCCCTCCTCCAGTATGTGGCTTTTGCGGTTTTCCTGCAATTAATTGTCAAAAGTCCACTTGAAAATCTGGCCTAGAAAACCAGTTGGCTTGGACAACTGCCACCAAAAATGCCTGATGATGGCGGAGATTCGAAACTTGCATTTTCGTCTAAGGAGCGAAGAATGCTTTTTGCAATGCCGCAAACCGCAAGGTTGTAGCTATTTTAGTTTTCCCGTAATTAAATGGGAAACCTAGTGTTGCAAAGCCACTAGAATAGGGTCGTCGAGTTTTGGTAACATCCAACGAAATGTCTGATGATGATTTCGGTTCGAAACTTTCCGCCTTCATAAAACGGGCATGGCTCCTTTTGCGTTTGCGGCAATTAGTCCTGTGGTTTGGACAATTATTTACGAAAACCCTGATGATGTCGGAGATTCGAAACTTTCACAATTAAGCAGGAAACATTGCCATTTTTCAATACCGCACCCGGCAAATGATGAGTTCTGAGGATTTTCCTGCAATTAAGTAGCGAAACCTTTCAAGTCAACAGTTCAAGAATTGTGACTGCTTTAAATAGTTTTGACGGAAAATCTGATGATGATGATGTTGATGACGTGGATTCGAAACGCTCCAATACAGGAACACTGTGACGAAATCGCGTGAAAGTTGAGATTTCCGAAATATTTCTTGAATTCTTGCTTTCAAGCTTTTTAAAGGCAGTAGTGACGTTAGCGCAATGTCTGAAGGTGGCCTATTTTCGAAACTTTCCAGCTGATTTTGGGGCGATTTTGATTGCTTTGTATCGTTGAACGTCTGCTAAATGGAAATTTGGCTGTGATTCGACCAGTCAAAAATTTACAAAATTTCGAAAGTTTCGGCTGAAAATCTACCGGAAATCCAAAAAAACGCAGTAGCTCGTTTCTGGGGCACTTTAAAGGAAAAGTGAATACAAGCTTTTTAATGCACTTTGACATCCTCTATCCAGTGGAGTGCCCAGAATTTCTCCATCGGTTCTCCTTTTTGAAATATTGAGGATTTTTTGAAAACGGCGTTTTTGGTATTTTTCCAAAAACCGCTCATATGAAAGGTTAGCAAAAAATTTAATTCTATAGCTTTCGACCTATCGGACATTTTAGCAACAGCAACATTTTTAGCTGGGAAGCTTTGTTTTGGAGAAAAAAAATTAAATGTGAATTTTCAGGCAAATCCTTGATGTTTTGACTCAAATAACTTTGTGCAAAAAATCAAAATCGGGTTTTTTTTTGATGGACAAAATGCGTGTTAAAGTGAGTTGGTTTGTTTCGCAAAAAAATTCCAAGCGCGCTTGATGGGAAATAAGGCAACCTTTACACAGACTGTAAAAAGAGCCTGAGGATGGCGAATTTTCGAAAATTTGTGATTTGTTTTGAAAAATGTTCTTTGTTTTGGATATACTAACGCATATACTAACGCCTGCCCAGTGAGAGTTTCGCCTTAATTCGGCTCATCAATATTGGGGTAAATTTCTAAAATATTTTCCAAAAATCGGCCGAAAATTAAAAAATGTCCAGTCGCTCGCTTATTTGGCACTTTAAGGGAAAAGTGAATATAAAGTTTTCTATGCATTTTCCCCTATTTTATCCAGTGGGGTGCTCAGAAAATTTCCATCGTTTTTAGTTTTGGGAATTTTTGTGTTTTTTTGGAAACAGTGTTTTTGGCATTTTTTCTAAACCGCTGTTTTAAGAGATTTGCAAAATATGGCATTGAAGGAAAATTCCCATCTGCAAACATGAAAAAGAGCAAATGAAGCGACAACAACAAAAGAACTGAATAAAACAATAAAGAATAATTCTTTAAAAAAAAAAACAAGATAGTGACTTTTTCATCTTTGTGGATCTTCATCCGCACCAATAAACTGCAATCATTCTTCCGAAGATTAATTCAAATATGCTAATTCCTATCGGATTATTCACCCGTTTCAACCAACACCGTCTTATTTGCATGCACTCAGTCATGAATTCCTTATAAATTCATTTCTGGGCCGACCGACCGCATATCCGTTCATGATGCTTTCCACTCGAGCCCACAAAAAAACCAACGAGTTTGAGATTTTTTAAATTAAATTTTGCGAGGACGTTTCGTTTCGGAGCTGTTCATCATCAGACTTTTGGGATCAAACGGCCGGTATAATGCAACCGGCAACTATGGAAGGAGAAAGATAGAGAAGGATGTTCTCTTGTGCCTGCCGACGAACGAATAGATCTGTCTCATAAAACGTGGCTGAAACTGTGACATTTGTACCTGTCAAAAGCTGTTTTAGGTTAGTTTTGAGTTATTTTTAGGTTACTTTTAGGTTCTGTCCCAATTGAGTCTGTATCAATCTGGCACGATTTTGCCTACTCCAAGGTTGCCAACCGGTTTATACCCGCCCTAAATCGGCAACATCGGTTTTTACACGAGTCTCAATTGATTTGGTAAGTTTAAGGATGATTAATTGCTAATTAAAAAATCAGCTGCAAATTGCAAATTACGCGTCGACTAGTTAGTGGTGGCGCTGATGCTACTATAAGCCATCTGGCAGGTTTAGTAGCAACTACCACTTTGGAGTGGGATTCGCCTAATTGCCAAGGGAGCCGGCAACACTGTTTTCTTGCGATAAACCGAAGATAAACCTGATTAGCCGATGGATTAAGTCCATTATCAGACAATTTAATGCATCCATCAATAATTTTCAAAACAATCTACTGATTATTTGGTGTCATTTTTCAATGAAAGCAGATACTTAGTGGCATATTAAACAGATCTATTGGTTGTTGCCAAATTGGGCATTTTCAAGTCAAGAGAAAGGAAAACATCGATATTTGCCATTATTATTTCGAGTTCTTGTTGATTCTACGCCTGGTTTTATTTACATGTTTAACATAAATTTGCCATTTTTTAGCGCATCGTGTGGGCTTTTGTGTTATTGAACATTGTTTGCACGATTATTTAGCCGAAATTTGGCAATTTTTCGATTTTAGGTCAAGGTTCCGGTGGTTCGCATTAGAAGAAGGTTTTTTCCGTGCTTTCGATTGATTGTTTTGATGCACTGAAGATCAGCTTTCTCTTCATTGTTTGTTTGTCCGTTTCGCATTCATTTCCTCTCCTTTCAGTGGCTGGATTTTCCCCGTTTCTTATCTCACTCTTTTGTTCCTGCCATTATGCAGCGTTGCCGTGTGTGCTAAATTTTATACGTTCTCTCCTCCTTTGCATGGATGCCGTTCATTGTCTTTCTTCGCATTTGCTTCAAGAGTTCCCATTGTTCTTTGCATTCAAATGATTTTTGTGTATGGGATTTTTTTTAGACTTTTCACTGTTACTTCATTTTTCTTAACTTAATATCTCCGAAACGAATAACGATAGAAATTTTGTGAGCCCACCGCTAGATAGAGGCGGCCAGAGGGCATAAAAAAATTGATATTCAATTTTCCCGAAAAATGCCTAATAAGCGAGATGCTGACAATTTTTTAATTTCCGGCCGATTTTGACCTACTTTTTTTGAAAAATTTAGCGATTTTTCACTTTTACCTAAAATCTGACTTAGCTGCTTCGAAAAAACACGCATACACAGATTGCGGTTAAAATAAATGAAAAAGTTTCGAACGCAAGCCCTCCTCAGGGAAAACGAGCCAAGATTTGGGTATTTTAAATTCTTTCTCAAGAACAAAGCGTCCCATCGACAAAAGTTACTCCTGATAAAATGTCCGGCGTGTCGAAAGGTACCGAGAGACAATTTTTCCAAATATCCAACATTGCCGGTTCTCAAAAAAATCTTGAAACAGTTTTCGGTTTCCAGAAAAAAACAAATATCTTCAAAACTAGAACCGATAAAAAATTTTCGAGCACGCCACTGGACAGAGGGGATCAAAGTACTAAAAAAATCTGGTATTCACCTTTTCTCTAAAATCAACAGCAAATCCGCTACCGTTTTTTCATTTCCGGCCGATTTTGACCTACTTTTTTTGAAAAATTCACCAATTTTACACTTGTACCAAAAATCTGACTTTACCGCTTAGAGGAAACCCGCCTACACGTATTGCGGTTGAAAATAAGTGAAAAAGTTTCGAACGCAAGCCCTCCTCAGAGGAAACGAGCCAGGATTTGGGCATTTTAATTTTTTTCTCAAGAACAAAGCGTCCCATCGACAAAAGTTACTCCTGATAAAATGTCCGGCGTGTCGAAAGGTACCGAGAGACAATTTTTCCAAATATCCAACATTGCCGGTTTTCAAAAAAAGCTAGAAACCGTTTTCAGTTTCCAGAAAAAAACAAATTTCTTCCAAACTAAAACCGATAAAAAAATTTTCGTGCACGCCAATGGACAGAGGGGGTCAAAGTACTAAAAAAGCTGGTATTCACTTTTTCTCCAAAATCAACAACAAACGCGCTACTGACAGTTTTTTGATTTCCGGCCGATTTTGACCTACTATTTTTGAAAAATTCACCAATTTTTCACTTGTACCAAAAATCTGACTTGACCGCTTCGAGAAAACACGCCTGCACAGATTGGAGTTGAAAATAAGTGAAAAAGTTACGAACGCAAGCCATCCTCAGGGAAAAAGCGCCGGGATTTGGCCATTTAAATTTTTTTCTCAACAACAAAGCGTCCCATCGACAAAAGTTACTCCTGATAAAATGTCCGGCATGTCGAAAGGTACCGAGAGACAATTTTTCCAAATATCCAACATTGCCGGTTTTCAAAAAAAGCTAGAAACCGTTTTCAGTTTCCAGAAAAAAACAAATTTCTTCCAAACTAAAACCGATAAAAATTTTCGTGCACGCCAATGGACAGAGGGGGTCAAAGTACTAAAAAAGCTGGTATTCACTTTTCTCCAAAATCAACAACAAACGCGCTACTGACAGTTTTTTGATTTCCGGCCGATTTTGACCTACTATTTTTGAAAAATTCACCAATTTTTCACTTGTACCAAAAATCTGACTTGACCGCTTCGAGAAAACACGCCTGCACAGATTGGAGTTGAAAATAAGTGAAAAAGTTACGAACGCAAGCCATCCTCAGGGAAAAAGCGCCGGGATTTGGCCATTTAAATTTTTTCTCAACAACAAAGCGTCCCATCGAAAAAGTTACTCCTGATAAAATGTCCGGCATGTCGAAAGGTACCGAGAGGCAAATTTTCCAAATATCCAACATTGCCGGTTCACAAAAAAATCTTGAAACAGTTTTCGGTTTCCAGAAAAAAAAAACAAATATCTTCAAAACTAGAACTGATGAAAATTTTCGAGCAGGCCACTGAATAGACGGGTCAAAGTACAAAAAAAATCTGGTATTCACCTTTTCTCTAAAATCAACAACAAATGCGCTACTGACAGTTTTTTGATTTCCGGCCGATTTTGACCTACTTTTTTTGAAAAATTCACCAATTTTTCACTTGTACCAAAAATCTGACTTGACCGCTTCGAAAAAGCACGCCTACACAGATTGCGGTTGAAAATAAGTGAAAAAATTTCGAACGCAAGCCCTCCTCAGGGAAAACGAGCCAGGATTTGGGCATTTTAAATTTTTTCTCAAGAACAAAGCGTCCCATCGACAAAAGTTACTCCTGATAAAATGTCCGGCGTGTCGAAAGGTACCGAGAGACAATTTTTCCAAATATCCAACATTGCCGGTTTTCAAAAAAAGCTAGAAACCGTTTTCAGTTTCCAGAAAAAAACAAATATCTTCAAAACTAAAACCGATGAAAAATTTTCGAGCACGCCACTGAATAGAGGGGGTCAAAGCAGAAAAAAAAGCTGGTATTCACTTTTTTTCTAAAAGCAACAACAAATGCGCTACTGACAGTTTTTTGATGTCCAGCCGATTTAACCGATTGTCTTTCAAAAAGCTTTTAGAAGCACGCCAACACTGATTGCAGCTGAAAATAAGTGGACAACGTTTCGAAAGCAAGCCATCCTCAGGGAAGTACGGCCTCAAAGTGGCGATTTTTCCTGATGAAGTCAGCGAACTTGGACCGAAACCAGGTCATGGCATAGGAAAACCGTTGACATAATTATTAGTTCAAACAATGGCCAAAGATTGTCTAGCAGATGCAGGCTAACAAAACAACAGTCATTGTAAAATGTGTGTGTGTGTGAGAATGCGAACAGTAAAGAATCGAACCGAACCGAACCGAAACCCTCAATAAACCTGGTTAAACTGCAATAAAATGAAAATCAAATGAATTTCCCCATTGCAATCGCACTCCAAATACGGACAACCTTAACCAAATAAGCTCGTCAACGGTGGCTGACATTGGAAATTGATGAATCGCACTTTAATGAGCGAAAAACACACATTTGGGCACCGGATATTGTTCGAATCGTGCTTCCGTTTGTCCCCCATTCAAACTGCACTTAGGTGGTGACATGTGACATCTGACAAAGGACCGGCGACAGTTGACACCAGACAGGTGACAGTTGACATTTGACAAGTCAGTCACAGAGTCACCAGTTTCTTAGTGAAGCTGTAGATTTGAGAGGAAATCAAAGAAAAAACGACAAATTTTCCAGATGGTACCCAGGAAGATGTTGGCAAGCAGTTCAGTTTTAAGCTGAAAAAAGATTTTTGGTTTTTGGTACGACAGGAATTCATTTTCGTATTGGAGGGTGTGTGACAAGTGAAGCTTCAAAAATTATCGATATTTCAAAAATTTCATGCAAATTTCCTGGAAATGTTTCGAATGTGAAAGTTGGTCTATTTGTAGAGCAGAATTTCCTGCTTAAAAGGCGGCAATGACCCAAGCTCAAGTTCATTCAAGTCGGCAGGAATTAATTTTTATGTACCACATGGAGCATAAAATGGAGGTTGAGAAACTATTGAAGCTGAAAAATCGACTTAAAAAATTCTGAAAATGGCACAAATTTAAAACTCTCCTGTACTACAGAGCAGACTTTCCTGCACAAAACACTGCAACGACCAAAGCTTGCCTCTACCGGTTCCGCAAGATTCAAATTTTGCGTTAAAAGCTGCGTAAAACGCGGCAAGAAAAAAATGTTTGAAATTCAAAAATTCACAAAAAAATTCCTGAAAATGGCGCAAATTTAAACCTCTCCTGCACCATAGAGCAGACTTTCCTGCATTCAACACAGCAACAAGCAAAACTGTTCCTCTACCGGATTGACAGGAATTTATTTTTCAGTTAGACATTAATTTTCAATCGCTTTCCTTGCCCATTTCAAACCTCACTTGGTTGCGACAGATGACAGACGACATTTGCCTCGGGACAGGTGACAGTTGACATTTGACAAGTCGGATGACGGTTGTCACGTCAAAGTGAACCATTAAGAGCCCGAATCCGATTGGCAAAGAGAAATTCCGACCGCAAATCGCGATGGAATTCTTCATTCTGTGCGAAACGCGACATTCTACAAGTCTTAACACGCCTTTATGTAATTAGTTTGTATTGTTGTTGCGCAGCCGGCAGTAGCCAAGTGATAGTGCCGCAGAACGTCCTTGCGCGGTCATGGTGACGACGTTCCATTGGAGGAAGCAGAAAAACCACACACACTCACATAAATTGCCCATTATCGTAACGGTAAATTGGTAACAATCTCGTAATGGGAACCTAACCTAGATTCAAAGATCAACTGCGGGCAAATACAAAAAAAATGAGCAAATTAATGAAAAACTAGTGATCGGATGGCGAAACATCGGTCTAGAATGTCTAGATGGAAATGTGGCTGATGGCCTGCTTGATGCTCTTCGACGAAGGTGACATGATTGGGCTGTTGGTGGGCGACTTGCTTTTCAACCTAACATCGCTCTGGAAAAATTCTCTAAAATTTCCTAGCGAAGCTAACGGAACAAAATTTGCTCATAATTAGGACACTTTTCGGAGGCAAGAAAGAAAAAAATTGAAACCTGTAGCTCATGCCGTTTAAGAACTACATCACTTTCTTTCAGAGCAGACACACAGCAATGATTTTTTTGTAAAGTCGATTTTGAAAATTTCTCAAAACGTTTCCGAAAAATCTAACAAACCGAAATTTGCACATAATTAAGACAGTTTCCTAAAGCTTTCTAAAGAAAAAAAATTATCCTGTAGCTCACGGCATTTTGAAACTACAGCATTTTCCTTCAGGGCTTCGAGCTAACACTCAACTTTGATTTTTTAGTGAACTCGATTTTGAAAATGTTTTCTTAATTTTATGGTTAAGTTAGCGAAACAAAATTTGCACATCATTAAGACACTTTTCTCTAGCATCGAAAGAAAAAAATTGAAACCTGTAGCTCACGGCATTTAGAAACTACAGCACTTTCCTTCAGGGCTTCCAGCTAACACTCAACTTTGATTTTTTTGTGAACTCGATTTTGAAAATGTTTTCTTAATTTTATGGTTAAGTTAGCGAAACAAAATTTGCACATCATTAAGACACTTTTCTGAAGCATCGAAAGAAAAAAATTGAAACCTGTAGCTCACGGCATTTAGAAACTACAGCACTTTCCTTCAGGGCTTCCAGCTAACACTCAACTTTGATTTTTTTGTGAACTCGATTTTGAAAATGTTTGCTTAATTTTCTGGTTAAGTCAGCAAAACAAAATTTGCACATCATTAAGACACTTTTCTGAAGCATCGAAAGAAAAAAATTGAAACCTGTAGCTCATGGCATTTAGAAACTAGACCACTTTCCTTCAGGGCTTCGATCTAACACTCAACTTTGATTTTTTTGTGAACTCGATTTTGAAAATGTTTTCTTAATTTTCTGGTTAAGTCAGCAAAACAAAATTTGCACATCATTAAGACACTTTTCTGAAGCATCGAAAGAAAAAAATTGAAACCTGTAGCTCACGGCATTTAGAAACTACAGCACTTTCCTTCAGGGCTTCCAGCTAACACTCAACTTTGATTTTTTTGTGAACTCGATTTTGAAAATGTTTGCTTAATTTTCTGGTTAAGTCAGCAAAACAAAATTTGCACATCATTAAGACACTTTTCTGAAGCATCGAAAGACAAAAATTGAAACCTGTAGCTCACGGCATTTAGAAACTATAGCACTTTTCTTCCTGCTGACAAACAACTTCGATTTCTTTGTGAAGTCCATTTTAAAAAATTCTCAAAAATTTCCTGCCAAACCCAACGAAACAAAACCTCCTAACCTCAAAAACGTGCAACATCGCACTTGCCTCTGCAAAAGTCAAATTTCAAGTCCTACCCTTCCAACCAACCAGCAAAGTTGTTCTGCCCTTTGTACAATCATCCTTAAAACATATCCCGATAAATACACCAGATGGCACTTACAAATCTTAGTCATGCTCTTAGCCACGCATCAGAAAACTGAAACAATCCAGAGTTTCAAAACAAATTTTTGTCAAAACTCTGACCGTTTTCTGGAAGTCAAAGAAGAATTACGAGCACTCAGAAACAGAAAAACCTGTCCGAAAAAAACCGCAGGTCAAAGACCGTCAAATTCCTGTTAGACAATTAACAGCCAGTTTTTTTCGAATTTTCTCAATAGGCATTGTTGAACAGTACCGTTTCTTCCATTACCGGTTTACTGCCTGGTTTTTTTAATAGGCAAACACCGGAAAATGAGGGCCCCATTGTTTATGGAAGAACAAGTGCGCTTCGAAAAACGGCCGCCAGCACCTTTGAACTGGACAAATAATTTTTTTGTGCACAAAAACACTCACACTATTTAATTAATTAATTAATTAATCTACTAGAATTATGATGAAGATCGATCAGCTGACTAATTTTCAAACAGGTTTTGAGTCTTATTGAAAGTTAGAAATTATCGGGGTCATTCGACCTAAAGGTGGGACTTACTCATTAGCGGTTTGGCACTGAACTGGCCATTCGTTCATTTTATTCAACGACAATTCGAATAGTTTTAGGAGTTTTCACAAAAAAATTGAACTATTGGCAACCTTGCCCTCATCGCTCTGAACATCTTACTTCGCTTTGTTGGTTCACAACTACCAAAGAGGATTGAAAAAAGTAATCTAGGGGAGAGTTTGGAAAGTTGGCAACACCGCAAAAGACGTCGGACTGTATCGGTTTTATGGGCAAAAGATCGAGCTTGACACGCTCTACCAGAAATGTTTTTACAGTGTTCAGAAATATTCAACCGTTTCCGAGATATGGATGTTTCAAAAGTGGGGGACCCCCTAGGCGCAATACCCCAGGCAGATTTTGAACCAATTCATCTAATGATTTTATTCACCAATTGTGCTCTTTGACATCAGACGTGTTTTCAAGTTTATTCGAGATTTTACTTAGTGGCCCCTAGGGGGCCAAGCCCTAGGGTGTTTTTGGATGATTTTTTCCCAAATACTCAAACTAATCAATCGACAGCATCCAGAAAAAAGGTTGAATTTTTTTTGTCAATTTGGCTGTCAAGTTGCTCAATGTTTTAAGCTCAGGGGCTTCCTTAGGGGGCAAAGCAACACCGCAAAAGACGTCAGAATGGATTAATTTTATGATTAAAAGATCAATATTGAAAATTTCTAACAAAAACGGCTGTAGAGTGTTCCAAAATATTCAACCATTTCCGAGATATGGATGTCTGAAAAGTTCGGGACCCCCTAGGGACGAAGCCATAGGCAAATTTTGAACCAAATCCTCTAATTATTAAATTCACAATTGTGCCCTTTGACATCAGAGGTGTTTTCAAGTTTATTCAAGATTTTACTTACGGGCCCCTAAGGGGCCAAGCCCTAGGGTGTTTTTGGATGATTTTTTCCCAAATACTCAAACTAATCAATCGACAGCATCCAAAAAAAGGTTGGATTTTTTTTGTCAATTTGGCTGTCAAGTTGCTCAATGTTTTAAGCTCAGACGCTTCCTTAGGGGGCAAAGCAACACCGCAAAAGACGTCAGAATGGATTGATTTTATGATTAAAAGATCAATATTGAAAATCTCTAATAAAAACGGCCGTAGAGTGTTCCAAAATATTCAACCATTTCCGAGATATGGATGTCTGAAAAGTTCGGGAGCCCCCTAGGGACAAAGCCATAGGCAAATTTTGAACCAAATCCTCTAATTATTAAATTCACCAATTGTGCCCTTTGACATCAGAGGTGTTTTCAAGTTTATTCAAGATTTTACTTACGGGCCCCTAGGGGGCCAAGCCCTAGGGTGTTTTTGGATGATTTTTTCCCAAATACTCAAACTAATCAATCGACAGCATCCAAAAAAGGTTGGATTTTTTTTGTCAATTTGGCTGTCAAGTTGCTCAATGTTTTAAGCTCAGACGCTTCCTTAGGGGGCAAAGCAACACCGCAAAAGACGTCAGAATGGATTGATTTTATGATTAAAAGATCAATATTGAAAATCTCTAATAAAAACGGCCGTAGAGTGTTCCAAAATATTCAACCATTTCCGAGATATGGATGTCTGAAAAGTTCGGGACCCCCTAGGGACAAAGCCATAGGCAAATTTTGAACCAAATCCTCTAATTATTAAATTCACCAATTGTGCCCTTTGACATCAGAGGTGTTTTCAAGTTTATTCAAGATTTTACTTACGGGCCCCTAAGGGGCCAAGCCCTAGGGTGTTTTTGGATGATTTTTCCCAAATACTCAAACTAATCAATCGACAGCATCCCAAAAAATGTTGGATTTTTTTTGTAATTTGGCTGGTCAAGTTGCTCAATGTTTTAAGCTCAGACGCTTCCTTAGGGGGCAAAGCAACACCGCAAAAGACGTCAGAATGGATTGATTTTATGATTAAAGATCAATATTGAAAATCTCTAATAAAAACGGCCGTAGAGTGTTCCAAAATATTCAACCATTTCCGAGATATGGATGTCTGAAAAGTTCGGGACCCCCTAGGGACAAAGCCATAGGCAAATTTTGAACCAAATCCTCTAATTATTAAATTCACCAATTGTGCCCTATGACATCAGAGGTGTTTTCAAGTTTATTCAAGATTTTACTACGGGCCCCTAGGGTGCCAATCCCTAAGGTGTTTTTGGATTATTTTTTCTCAAATTCTCAAACTAATGAATCGACACCGTCCAGAAAAAAAGTTGGATTTTTGTTGTCAATTTGGCTGTCAAGTTGCTCAATGTTTTAAGCTTAGGGGCTTCCTCAGGGGGCAAAGCACGTCAATGACGCAAAGCACGTCAATGACCCAGAATGTATTGATTTTATGGGAAAAAGATCAAGATTGAGACGGTCTAAATGTCTTTACAGTGTTCAAAAATATTCAACCTTTTCCGAGATATGGATGTTTGAAAAGTTGGAACCCCCAATTGTGCTCTTTGACATCAGACGTGTTTTCAAGTTTATTCGAGATTTTACTTAGGGGCCCCCAGGGGGACAAGCCCAAGGGTGTTTTTGGATGATTTTTTCCCAAATACTCAAACTAATTAATCGACACCATCCAGAAAAAAGTTGGATTATTGTTGTCAATTTCGCTGTCAAGTTGCCCAATGTTTTAAGCTCAGGGGCTCCCGGGGGGCAAAACTCTGCGATATTTACTAACGCAAAATCGATCTTAAAACGCTTTATAAAAAAGTTTTTGCTCTCTTGTCAGCTGCTTTCAAGGGTTTTGCTGAAAATGAGTTAATTGAAAGGGGCTTGTTGGGGGGGCTGAGCCCTAAATTTCATGAAAATTCGAAAATTGCCCTAAAAAAAATCGAAAATTTTCTTGAATTTTCAATAATCTAAGCAATAAAATTTGGTTACTTTTGGGGGTTACTAGGGGGCATCCATTTACCCATAATAGAATTACCCATGAAACGGTATATCAAAGGATATTTGCTACCGGTATATATATTTTTGCTATGTACGAGCCCCTAATTTTAGGGGCTTGTTAGGGAGCAAAGCCTTAAAATTATCCAAACTTTGGAAATAGCTCTTGGAAGACTCCGTTTAGGTGAATTTTCAACAATTTTAACTAATAAAATTCGGTTACTTTAGGGGGCCCCTAGGGGGCAACAACCTGACACAAAAAATAGTTTGCGAAACGCTCCATCAAAACGTTTTTTGCGATCTATCGGGCACATTTAATGGTTTTCATGAAACTGATTTAGTGAAATTTAGGGGTCCCGTCAGGGGCCAAAGCGCTGCCTGTCAATGTTTTAACGAAAATTCGCATTTAAATCACACTTTTGCAATGAGAAATTCTCCAAATTTTTTCTGGAAATTTAAATTTTCAGGGGCTCTCTAGTGGCGGGATGGGGGGCGAAGTCCTGTGGATCATTTCAACAAAATTGAAGTTTTAACGAAAAAATACCTTTAGTTTGTTCAATGTTTAACATGGTGGAGCTTCAAAGGAGTCGAAGAATTTAGGGGCCCCATCAGGGGGGCGCAGCCCTGTTTAGATTAAAATCGAAACGTGCCAAAAGATGATGTTTTATCCGATTTTTCAGGAAAACTTCTGTAAAAAACACGTTACTCATAAAATATACAGAGTGTTGAAATTCCCCCGGTGCACCATCTAGATTTGGGCGAATGTTTGCCCATGTAAAACCCATATTCTAGAACAATGACTTTCCTGAATGGTGCCTCCTAGATGAAATAAGTAAGGCGCGAGAACCGGCTGTTTGCCATGTTGCAAAACGTTATTTCGCAATGGAAACGCACGACAAAGAACAGTGTTGCGCTACACATAGGAAGCCATTTAGCTAAATTGTTTGCTAAAAATTGCACTAATTGCACGTTTCGCTCAAGGATACACACACACACGAGCTCAGCTAATTTGCGATTCGAGAGGTTTGATTATTGTGTTTTTTTTTGCTAAATATGCGGTGTTTTCCGTCAATTTCTTGCATTTATTCCAACAGGAAATTGCCGAAGTGTCCGGATGCATCCAGGCTGAAGTTCGAGCATTTTCACACCCAAACACTAATGAATGAAAATAAAATAAGGTCAACGGCATCATCGAGCCAATAGGGGGCGATTAGTAAAAATAATACGCTCTCATCAAACCGTTTTGGAAAATTGCCACATTGCCATGTTCGGAAGGAAGAAGACTGATAATCCAGTGGCGCACGTTCGAATCCAGTGGCTTTTAGCCAATGATTAATCATGTGGGCTGAACAGAGACAAGTGACAAATAAAATGAAAGGAAGACAGCGACAATTGGCATAGAATGTGTCAAATTTGACACTTTTCGCCGCCATTCAGTCAATTGAAACTGTCATTTTTTGACACTTTTTGCACAATTGCAAGCTCAGATTGAAAAATGCCTAATTTTTTATTGAGATCAAGCAGCAACTTGAAAATTTCACTGTCCATATACGACTTTTGAATGTAGAATTGTCGAAAATTTCAATCAAGTGGCACTAAATCTGGTCTTTTTCCGGCTTGGTATTTCTTGGCCTAGCAATGAACGGTTTCCTGCGAACTACACACTCCGCTGGAAAAATTCGTGAGTTCTAATCCAAAGCAACTTGAATTTATGACGGTCTATAGGAGACACCTGAATCGGAAAACCCTGCGAATTTTAATTAAATGGCACTAAATCCGATTTTTTGCCGGCTTGGTAAATATTGGCCTTGCGATAAACGGTTTCCTGCCAACTACACACTCCGCTTGAAAATGCCCTGACTTCTAATCTAGATCAAGTACGAACTTGAAATTTTCGTAGTTCATAGAGAACACTAAAGTTTCAAAAAACTGATAATTTCACTCAAATAGTGTCAAATGATGATTTTTGCCGCCCTGATAAACGTTGGTCCAAAATTGAACGTTTTGCGTCCAATTGCGCATTCCGCTTAAAAAATTCCTAACTTCTAATCTAGATCAAGAACACACTGGAAATTTTTACAGTCCATAGAAAACACTTAAATCTTAAAAATCTGATAATTCCAATCAAGTGGCGCTGAATCTGGATTTTTGCCGGCTTGGTAAATCTTGGCCTAGTAATGAACGTTTTCCTGCCAACTACACACTCCGCTTGAAAAATTCGTAACTTCTAATCAAGCGCTAGTGGCATCTTGAAAATTTCACAATCTATAGCAGACACTTGAATCTGAAAATCCTGAGAATTTCATTCAAAACATTCTAAAACCTGTTTTTTTATTATATTATCGGTATGACTTAGAAAAGAACTAGAAGAGTCACAATAAATCCAAAGTCAACATCAAAAAACCTCTCAAAAACATTCAAACGCAGTTTTGTTTCCAACAAAGATTTTGGTGGCTAAACCTCAAAATCCCTACTCACGTTCATCAAACTACTCCAGATTGATAAAACCGCAGATTTGAGACGTAAATCAACCAATTTCAAGATTGCTTTTATCTCGGATACAAAGCACTCACAACTTATACATAAACATCACGATTTTGCTTTGTTTTTGCAAGTTTTTGTTCACTAGGCACGGAATCCTAATTTCGAAAATATTGGCACAAAAATAAACGTTTTCATGCCGCATTTGCTTCAAAAAATTATAACTTCTAATCTGGGGCAGGTAGAAACTTGCAATTTCACAGCCCATAAAAAACACTAGTAGCTGCAAACCATGAGAAATTCACAAGTCAAGTGAAACTAAATCCTGATTTTTGACGGCTTGGTAAATGTTGACTCAAAAATTAACATTTTCACGTAATTTAATTGCATTCTGGACTTGACAAATTCCTAACTTGCAATCCACGGCAAATAGCAACTTGAAATTCTTACAAGTCTAAGAAAACATTTGAATCTGACAACCTTGCAAATTTCAAGTCAAATGGCACCAAATCCTGATTTTTGCCGGCTTGGTAACAATTGACCCAAAAATGAACGTTTTCACACATCTGCACCTTCGATTAAAATGTTTTTCAAACTTCTGTTTGCAACGCAAATAGCGATTTGAAATTTTGCAAATCCTAAGAAGACATTTGGATTAAACAACCCTGAAAATTTCAATCAAGCAGGACTAAATCCCGATTTTTGCCGGCTTGATCCAAAAATGAACGCTTCCACACAACTGCACCATCTACTTAAAAAATCCTACGTTCTAATACAGCGCAAATAGCAACTTGAAATTCTTACAAGTCTAAGAAAACATTTCAATCTGACAACCTGACAAATTTCAATCAAATGGCACCAAATCCTGATTTTTGCCGGCTTGGTAACAATTGACCCAAAAATTAACGTTTTCACACAACTGCACCATCTATTTTTTTTTAATCCTAACTTCTAATGTGACACAACTAGCGAGTTGCAACTTTGCAAATCCTAAGAAGACACTGGAATCTAACAACCCGGAAAATTTCAATCAAACAGAACCAAATCCTGATTTTGGCCGGCTTGGAAACTATTGACCCAAAAAGAACGTTATATTGCACTCTCTGCTTGAAAAATTCACTACTTCCAATCTAGAACAAGCAGCAACTTGAAATTTGCACAGCCCTTAGAACACACTTGAATACACAAAGCGTGCAAATTTCATACAAATCGCACAAAATCCCAATTTTTACCAACCCTGTATATACAGCTGAACTTAACAAATTGTAGTCTAGAGCTAGTGCCATTTAACTGTCAATAAAAAATGACAGCTGTCAATAAAAAATGACAACTGTCAACTCTAAAGCCCCCTGTTATGTCAGACGAGGATTCCTGTCCCTTTTCCCCATTGTCTGCCTCATTTTAAATCGCCACTATTGCTATCTCTTTTTTTACGTTTCTACTGAAACCTGACAGGTGACAATTGACTGACGTCTGCCATAAGTGACAGAATCCATAACCTCAAACCAGGTGACACCGATACCGGGTGAGCTCAAAAAAACCGTCCATTCTGCCACCCCAAAGGTGTCTTGATGCAATTAGGCAAAATATCAGGAAATTTGCGCCCAGAATTTCGGTCAAATTGTTAATGTTTCAAGCGCTTTGGAGATTGTCGTTTGTACGGATTTTTTCGTTCGTTCGTTCGTTCGTCTTTCCCAAGTCCCTGTACAGTTTCAACATCGGTTCGAAATGCGACGCAAAAGCCAAATGCACAAAGGAAGCTGAGGTCGAGCGATCTTTGCAGAGAAAGTAGGCTAAATATTTGCTTGTGGTGTTTCGGTCAAGCATGCAACGTCGACTCGATCAGTCGAATGAAGTGGATGCGTGGAAATGAGCATTCTTTCACTCAATTAAACAACAGTTTTCAATTAATTTGCCCCAACTTTGTCCGTTTTTTTTTTGAGACACCCTATACATACGTTTCCGGAAATTGACAAAAGTAACGATTCAGGGCGATTTTTCAGCTTATTTCCTGCAAAACAAAACAAAAAAAACATGGGGGCGCAAGAGCTTCGCAGCTTGGGGGCGCAAGAGCTTCGCAGCTCATCTACTGGGTGTTTCAATTTCAGGATGCCTCAGTTTTTCCTCCACAGCTTCGTCCGTTTTCGGGATATGTTGCTTAAATTCTCACTGTCCGTTAAATTCCTTGGCGGCTTTCATTGGATATTGGAAATAACGCTGGAAATCCACTGGGTGTTAGTTTCGTGCGGGGTCAAACCCGATTTTTGTTTGGAACTTTTTTACGATACAGCCCTAGTAGTTTCTGAAATTACCAGTGAATTCCCTGGTTTATTTAGGAACTTTTCGGTCTGTAGCAGTTTCTCTGTATATGCGCCAGTTTGTGATAAAAAAAAATAAGTCCATGTCAAAAGTAGGTTTTCTCGAATGCGATGAAGCCCTTTTTCATTTTTTCCTGCCTAATGGGGGCAGAAACGGAAAACTGCAAGACATCAAAACGTTCATAAACAAATCAGAGAATTCACTCGTCATTTTAGAATCGACCAGTGGCGCACGACAAAAAAGTTCCAAGCAAAAAAAAACAATGACCCCTGGAAAAACATCACCCTGTATATGCGCGCAACAATTTCGCGTGCTCAACGATGCAGCTCGTTGCAGCATCGACCAACTTCGAAATTTGCGCAAAATATCTTCAAAACTGCAGAACTTATGAAGGAAAAACTGAAAAACGCGTGAAACTTCCACACCCTATAAAAATTGCAGTCTTCAACATGTTGGAGATATTTTGGGACACTCTCTATTTTACAGCATTTTAGAATTCCCCAGAACAACTCAATAGTGGAAGAATTATTTTTCGCAGCATTTCAAATGAATTTTAAGATTATACAGGGTGGCCCAGTTTTATTGGCGAATATTTCAACAGGACATTGTACTCGAGCGAATAATAAGAACGTTTGAAATCTAGGTGTTTTTCACAATTTCTTTTGCGAAATACTGGGCGTTTAAGCACAGAGTAATGCGTTTTTTCGGGTGCAAGCACACGTTTTCCTTTGGAACTTTTTTGGAGCACGCCACTGGTGGATTCCAACATACAGGCAGGATTCTTTGGTTTGTTTGCCAACTTTTCGACGCCTGAAAGTTTTCCCGTATCTGGCATCTGTTTAGAGAAAACAATTTAAATCCATGTGGAAACCTGAAGAAATAGCCGGTGTTCTACAACGTTCTAAAATTTTATAATTTTTTTCTGAGCAATTGGAGGCAGATACGAAAAAACTGCAAGAGACAAAAAAGTTCCTAAACAAACCAGAGAATGCACTCACTAATTTTAATCCACCAGTGACGCGCCATAAAAAAGTTCTAGACCCAAAAAAAAAGCCAAGTACCATTTTTTTCCAAATAGTTCCCCCTTTAGGGGCGCCCCTGATTAAAATTAATAGAACTTTTCTGCATTATCTAAACAAGAGTGGAATATTGATGGTTTTGGCATCGTTTATTTATTTCCCCTAAACAGCAACATTGCAAAATGGGAAAGTTTCTTAGCCAAACACCAGTTTCGTTCTCGATATCGGACTTTGGCATCGGTTGCCTAAGTTTGCTAAAGGTTTCTGGGACATTTTCTTTTCACAACGTCAAATCGTGTCTCACGACTATTCGATTTTTCAAATTCGATGATTTAGTCGAACAAAGCACTTAAGAATGATGCAGAAAAATTCGGCGTTTCGACCCGACCGAATCCATCACCAGGAACTGAGTTCGATGAAAGTGTGTGCTGTGTGTGTGGCATAATTAAGCCCCCAGTTAATTATGCACCTGGTTCTTCTTATATAAATCGATCTATTGCGGATTTTTCGATGAGGATTAGCCTCGTTTCGAATGAATAATTGTACATGTTTGGCTATTATGTCTGGTTTCCTGTTGCGTAATACTTTTGTGCAGACGTGGCAATGTTGCAAAACATGAGACATGGGTGAGCCAAAAAAAAAGGTGTTTTTTTAAGCGATGAATTGAGTGGATGCATTCACTTTCAACTTACTGATTTTGGGGGATTCGGATGAAACCTTCAGCATCTTTCCAGTGAAGTGCCTTCTAGAAACTGAGGAATGTTCAAGTCGCTACTTGCAGGAGTTTGCCAGTCAGGAATTTTTGGACAAAGAGACAAAGTTGAGAAAAAGGTTCCATTCTAAGACCAACATTGACTGACGCGCCAAAAAGCAGCCTTTGAGAAGATTTTGTTGAAATTTTCGGCTTTAATAGAGGTAAGTGTCTTCTTGAAACTGAGAAAGTTTCAAGTCGCTACTTGCAGTATTTTGCCAGCTAGGAGTTTTTGGACAAAGTAGAGGAAAAGCATCCATTCTAAGACCACACGTTTACTGGGTGTTAGATATGGGATTTTAGTGACTTTCAGCATCTTCAGAATCAGGTGTCTTCAAAAGAGTGCAACTGTTGGGTTTTACAAAAAATGCTTACACAATGCTACACCAAACCCAACGCCAAGCAGGCAGGTTTCAGGGCAAAACGAAAGTCGATCACGCCATAATACCACCAACTGGGAAAAATGAGAAATATGCCAAATCAGGCTTGATTCACAGGGCCCCAACTGAAGAAGAATTGCCTTAGATTTTTCGCTCACCCCATACATTTCAGCAAAAATATTCACACTTTGATTGTTTAAGTTCAAGTAGAATTTCTCTAGAAAAAAGGGCCCTTCTGGGTGGGGGGGGCGAATGTTTATTGTTTACCAACACTTGGGGGGCGGCAGGCGGCCATCAGAGTGACGGAGCCCGAGATAACCTCGGAAAATTGGCAAATTCATGTGGAATGTCAGCCCGACAATTTTATCGATAAGCCTTATCAGCACAAAATGGATGGATTAAACGACAAAACGTACCTGCCGAGTGGATTCTTATCCACCTCGTAAACCTCCAGGATGTTCGCCTTCTGAACGACATCCTGCAGGACGCTGCCCTCCAGCTGGAGCAGCCCATCCTGACTCGTCTGGTAATCCAGCATTGGTGGGGCCCCAATCGCACAAAAAACCACCACAAAACACTGAACCTGTTCCCTTTTTTTTTTTAATGAGCTTTCGGTCGATCTTTTCAAACCACCCGAACCGAAACGTTAGAACCTGGTAACGGTCGGTTTACCTGGCCAGCGAACAGCTGCCTATTTTTTTGCGATTACGAGGTTAACTTGGGGGGCGCCGGACTGCGAATCACATATTTCACGGGGCTGAGGATGGACGAAGGGCACGAAACACGCAAATTCAATGAAAACATCAAACACATTCAAGCCGAACAATCCGAAGCTCCTGCTCGCTACAGTTCCTGCTTGCATGCGACTGACTGACTGACTGACACTGACAAGAAGCGAATCAAAGGGAGAATGGTTTGGTGGCGCGTCGCTGCCAGATTGGTACTAGTCGGAAGCGTGGGGCGTGGTTCCGCGCTTGGCCTGGAAAGCTGTCTGCGCCGATGTATGGCAAATTTTACGTTTCCTGTCAGGTTGACATTTATTTGACGTATGTGACGTTTTCAGTGAGTTATGCGAAAAATTTGCACTGCAGAAAAGGCAATAACTTTACATTGAAACTCATATGGCTGGCAGGTTTTCCGGCTGAATTCCCGTTTAAATATGGCGATTTCTCGAGAAAATCTAGCGCTTTGCTATAAAGTTTTCATTTTTCAAATCCGACCCGTATTAAGCGAGTTATGTGGTAAAGTGTCACTGCAGGAAAACTGGATGTTCTTCAAAATGGTGTTTTTAGGGTCTCTAATGCGTCTGGTCTTCTGCCAAAGTATAAATATTTTAAAATATTAAGCCCAGAACGATTTTACCGGACATTCCAACCCTCTTCCTTCAAGTTTTTGATCAGATAAAATTTTAAACTGGTTATTTTTAGAGAAAATTGCGCACTTTCCTGCGACGTTTTAATTTTTCAATTCCGACTCCTATTAAGAACGTCTAAAATTTAGAAACAATTCGCTCAGCAGGATAAGACGCTACCTTTAAATCCCCATTTTTTGCAAGTTTTTAAATCGATTTAAATTCTCAAATTGGCGATTTCTAAATAAAATTGGGCACTTTCGAATGAGGTTTTAGTTTTTTAAATCTGACTGATTTTGAGAAAGTTATGCGTCAAAATTTTCCCAGAGGAAAAGTTTTTCTTTCAAAATTGCGTTTTTTGATCCATAAATGCATTAGGCATTCATCTAACGCATAAAGATTCCAAAATATTTGGTTCAGCAGGAATATTCTATATCTTTAAATTCTTAGGTCCTGCAAATTTTTTTATTGATTTAAATTTGAAAATTTCTGAATTTGAAGGAAAATTGCGCGGTTTTTAATAAGGTTACATTTTTTAAATCCGACTGGTATTAATAGTTTTATGAGAGAAATTGTCCTTGCAGGAATAGTAAGTTTTTTCTCAAAAGTTTTGCGTTTTTTGACCCCAAATTAAATTGGGCACTCAAGCACATAAATATTCCTAAACATTTTTAAATCCTCATGTCTTGCAGATTTTTAAATTGATTTAAATTTAGACCGCAAAACGGATTTTTTCGAACCAACTTATTTTTTCTGCAGGGAAAATTTCTCGCATAATTCTCTTAATATGAGATTTTTCAAATCCGGAAAAATTAAAACCTCATAAGAAAGCACGCAATTTTCACTAAAAATCACCCATGAAAATTTGAATTGGTTCATAAACCTGCGGGATATGAGGTTAGGAATCTCGGGTAAAATACAGCTGGGCGTAATATTTTCAATTATTTATACTTTAGAAGAAGACCCGACGCATTTAGGACCCTAAACACGTAAATTTTAAAAAAATCCAATTTTCCTGCAGTGCAACTTTATGGCATAACTCGCTTAATACTAGTCGGATTGGAAAAACTGAAAATATATTGAAAGGCGCTTGATTTTCTCTAAAAATGACCAGTTCTTTCTCGTTCTGTTCCTTTTTTTCTTGATAGTAGTTTTGACATGAATGGAAAAAAATGGTTTTTTGACACTTTTCTATCTGCAAAATTAGCAATTTTGAAAATTTACATCTAAAAAGCGCTCATTTTGACATGTGTCTCAACTGGCTATTTTTGCCACACATTAACTAGGTCTCAGGCACATTTTCTAGTCGAGAGATAAATTGCTAAAATGAATCTTTCCTCAGAAGCCACCACTGCTGTCCTTTTCTCGCCTGCATGTATCAAAGGGAGAGACCCAAATGGTTTGGACGGATACCCAACTGACAAACACAGAAAATATTTTCTGATTATTTACCTCTTGCAGGCGATTGCGAATGTTAATTGTATAATTTTTAGATGGTATTATAGTTCATTAACCCGCAAATAACGGAAAAATCCACAAATCTTTGCAACATCCCAATAGCAACGCGGCACGATGGCGCTCAAAAAACATGCAACAGGCGAGTTGTCAGTGTGACAAATTGTCAGTTGGTTTTGTTTATGTTTATTAGTTAGTGTTCTTTTTTAGTTATTTTTGGTTTTTTCCCCGGTTTGTGAGGTGAATTTGCATCTAAAAACTTCCGTACTGATTTTCGGTAAGTCCCGGCTCTTAATTTGAGGCTTGCCGGCCAAACTAAAGTTAAAAACCCGCGATTTTTTTGTTGGTTGATTTTGAGCGGTTTTCTAACGGTTAACGGGTGGAATATCCATAAAAGAAGTCCGAAGACGCTTTATAGGCCAGTATTTTGAGCAAATTTTTTAATCAGCAGCCAAATCCACGTAATATTCATGAGTGTTTGCGTGTTTGGAACCGTTCAATGCCTTTTGCACGTGTCGTTAAAAATCGTCCTTAAACTCGACTGTTTCAGCTGGAAAAAGCTTGAACTAGTGGAAAGAAGCCCATGGACGCTCACCTGCCTTTGAGGACTCCATGGGATGGAATGAAAGCCCTCAAATCCATTTTTGGGCCCCTAAACTGCTTCACTCATTAGGCAAAAGGCCTGGATGGAATGTGCCTCGTTTGGCTGCAATCTCCAGTCTTTCCTCTAAGGTCAGTGGGTTAAAAAAGGCTTAAATCCAGCAGGAACTTGGGCCTTAGTGTGTCAAAAGCTCATCAAGACTGAGTGTTTTGCTTGGAATCTAACTTCCTACCTTTCTAAAAAGGTTGCAACCAGTAGGGATTTTAGCAAAATATGGCCCGTTTCCTGCTCTAAATGCCGCCGAAAACCCCGAGTTGCTCTTGTTTGCCCTTTCTGAGAAATGAAGTTTTAAAACTCTACCTTCAATAGACTAAAAAGTTTTTTTTCTAGCCAATTTGCTTTGATCAAAATTGGGACACTCAGTATAAGGTTTTCGAATAGAGTCAGCAATTTGACAAAAGAAAGTTTTCTTAAATCGCAGCAGGCGTTTGGAAGTTACAGCGCTTTAAATTATGACGCATTTAATGGCTTCCCCCACCTTGAAAAAAGCCTATGATGTCATAGAGCTTTAAGCAAAAACTAGGCAGAATTGCCCCAGCTTTGTGCCCATGTTGCCAAAAGTATGCCTTAATTGGGGAATTTATGGAGAAACTGCGATTTGTAATATTCAGCTTTCAAATGCGCTCTCTTGCGGCCAGTTACGCAACTGAAAAACAGTTTAAAAATTTTTCTCTTGGCCACTTTTGTAATAAACATTTTTTCCCCGGGCTTCCACGTGCAGTAGTTTTAGTCATGCTCCTAGCACGAAAACCCCAGCTTGAGTTCCTCAATTTCTAATCTAATATTTCCATTAAAGGTGACCAAAACACCATGACCAGGCCGAAATCAATCGCCTGGATGGATTGCGATCTACTGCAACCACCCAGCCTGGAAGACCTACTCACCGCACGACCGGCCGGACTGGACGAGCCCGAAACCTGGGCCATCCTCTGCCAGAGCGTCCAGGCGCTGCAGGACCTCTTCCTATCGGACGGCGCATCTGGAAAATACTCCATACCGCTCATCACTCCGGCCGCTCTCCACTTATCGGCCAAGGGGCGCGTCAAACTCACCCCGAGCTCCACATCGTTTCCGGCCTGCAAACTGCTCAACTATCTGGCGCCCGAATACAAAGCGACCAAAACGTTCAGCGACTGCGAGTATGAAAAAATGTGGATTTTCTCTCTGGGCGCCACATTGAAACGGGCTGCCGCTGTCACCATGGCGACCAGTCAACTTTGGCAGGTGCTGTCAAACATGACCAATCAGGTGTCGGCGGCCAGAAGCTCGCTGATGGATTTGCTGGATTTAATGGCGGCCCATTGCCACGAGCGCCCATTTTCCCATGTTGTCATGGATCTGCAACAGGAGGCGCTAGCCGCCATGGAAACTACCAATGAGTTGCTATGGGGGCCGCCGGCCATGCAGGAAATAGTGCCGCGGTTGCCATATTTAAAGCAACCGAAGCGGCGCGGGTTGAAAGTGCGCTGCAACCCGCTGCAGCGGGTTGCATCGCGACTCTACAGCGTCGAATCGCGCCCCGCCTGCCTAGAGGGCGCATGCGTCGGTCCTGAGTTTGTTATCCGCGCGGCGTTGCCCGCCCGCAAACTGGTTCTGGCCGCGAGCAAGCACCAGGTGACGGTGGTGCTGCTGGATGGGCAGCGCCTACAGGTGAGCTGCAACCCGGCCAGCACCACCCCGGACCAGCTGCTGCGCCTGGTGTTTGCGCAGGAGCAAATTGAGGAGAATTTCCTGCTGGGCCTGTCGGCGCTGATTGCCGGTGATTTCGTCTTCGTCCCGTCGGAGACCCGGCTGGATAAAGTGCTGACGCCGGGCGGCTGTTTGTATGTGCGCGTGCGCTTTTTTCTGCCATCGCTGCGCGGGCTGCGCAGCCCACAGACGCGCCACCTACTCTATTTGCAGCTGCGCCGCTCTCTGCTCGAGCACCAGCTGCCCAGCTCCTTTTCCCAGATTGTCCGCCTCACGGGGCTGGCGCTGCAGGCGGAATTTGGCGACTGCAACGCCGCCGGAGGGCGCGACTACTTCCTGCTCGAGCACTACGTGCCCGAAACCATGATCAGTCTGGTGCAGGAAGAGCGCCGCCTAAAGGAGGAACTAGCGGGGGCGCATGCGTCGCACCAGGGCGTGGCACGCGCCGTTGCCGAAGACCGATTCATCGGTTTGGCGCAATCGCTGCCCCATTATGGCGGCCATTTTTACAGCGCCCTGTGGGCCCGGCCCGACCACGCCCGCAAAGAGGCGTGGCTATACATCAATGCGCATGGCATATGTTTGTACGAGCGCGGCCGCACCGTCAGTCACTGCGCCCCCCAACTCTACCAGTCGTTCAAGTGGCGCGACATTCAAACGTTGTGCTACAGCAAGCACGAGTTTACGGTGGTGCCGCGCAGCGGCCCTCCCTTTTGCAGCAAGTACAAGGTGAAAATGGCGCAGAAAAAGAGCTACTATGCGTTTCGGCTCGCGTCGCTTCATCATCAGTTCTTCCTGGAGTTGCGCAGCCAGTTCATGTCGCTGCAGGCGCTCAGCCGGCAATTCGGCGTGCCGCTTAACGACTGCAAGCGCGCTATCTGTCGCGAGGAGTGGCAAAACAAAGAGAACGAGAAGCCCCTGGGGCCCCGCAGGGGCGTAAAAATGGGCACTAAAGCGTTCACGGCAGGAACTCAACGCGCAAAATCCCTCAGTCTCGGGCAACTCTCCCTGAGCTCGCTCTCCTTCCACTGCAGCTCCACCTCCCTATCCAGGGACTCAGAAGGCGAAGCCTTCGTGCTAGATTCCACCGTAAAGTCGCAGCCCCAGCTCAATCTCCTGCCGAATTTTCAGGAGAGCATCAGCACCACCTTCCAGGAGCGACTGGACGCCATGTCGTTTGTAGAGGAGCGGCTTCTGAGCAGCGTGTGGATCCAGCGCGACTCAGAAGAAGGAAGTTTGGGGCTGCAGGTGACTGAGGGTTCGGACGGCAACGTTTACATCCAGGCGGTGATAGCGGGAGGGGCAGCCAGTCGAGCGCAGGGCGTCCGAAAGGGCGACCAAGTGGTGGCTGTCAACGGGCTGTCACTGCTGGGGCGGAAGTACGCAGACTCATTGGAAATAATGAAAAATGCCCGCGAACCAGTGGAGTTTGTGCTCAGCAGGGTGGTTTCGGCGCAGTCATCATCAGAACCGAGCCCAGTGGAGAAACAAACCGTGTGCAGGGCACCAACGTCGCCATCTCGCGCCAACGACAAGGCGGTGATAGTGGAAATGATCCCGAAGAAAAACTTGGTTCCTTTGCCCAGGAGTTTGGGGTTGGGGCGCCGATGGAACGGCCCGGTTCGCTACCCCGTCACGCCCCTTAAAAAGACTGAGGATAAAGCCGATGCCGAAACGTCCGAGGATGAGCAGGTTTTTATCTAGAACTATTACCCCGTTTTTTCTCGGCATTCAGTATTAAGGGCTTGCGCCCTCCGACAGTTCACGAGGATTTGTTTCGTGTGCAGGACAAGGACAGCAACACTCGCAGGTGCAACCTGCTTTGTGAAACTTGGGTGTTTTTTTGAAAACCGTTAAGGTTTTTGAAAGCGCGGATGTTTTATGAAGAATGCATTTTTTTGATTGGAATCTACATTTTCACCGAAAAAACCAAAATGTCAAATTAGTGCCTTTTGCGAATGTGTAAATAGTGGATAATATAATTACAATTTACGAAACGTGCCAAGTCGTACTTTTTTGCCTCAAACTGATTTTAGCTAAAACACTCAAGCAAGACCCTTGTGAGCAAGAGAAAGACAGTTGCCCCTTTTGCAGCCAGGCACTTTGTCTATCACACTACATCGCAAGCTGCATTCACACGCAATCAAGGAAAAAATCCGCTAAAACTCCTTGAGATTGGTAGAAAAAAAAGTATAAACTAGACGCACAAATTTAGAGAAAACCTGGACCTGGCAACACCGCCCTCACTAGTGAACAGGAGTTGACCGATAGTGAGGGTGATTGTGTCAGAATCAACCTCTTTGGTAGTTTTTGCTATTTTTTTTAGCTCGAACACAGTTTGCCAGATGGTCTGAAATGTAGCATATGCATTCGATGTGAAGTAGTGCAGCAGAGTTTTAATTTTTTTGTACGAATCTATTGTTAAACATCTTTTCATGTATGCAAAAATTACCTTTTTTTAAGCAAAATCTAAAATTTTGAGCTGTTAATTTTTCACTACAAAACTCACTTAGTGAGTGTGAGAAAGACAGCTACCCGCAAAAAACCAAGCTGCTTTGTTTAGCACACTCAAGACTTGTCGGAATTTAAATAATCTGTCGTAGCTCGTTTATTATTTATGTTGAGCAAAAAATTAATAGAAGTTTTTTATGGGCGTTAAGTCAGTCTCTTGAGTGGCGTGCGCGAAATCGCTACAGTTTAGGTGCTTTTGGAAAATTTTTTAGTTTTTTTTTGAAAACCAGATTTTTATCGAAAACCGTTAGATTGAGATTTTAAAAAAATCCGCTGTATACCTTTTGACATCCCGGATGTTTTATAAAGAATACGTTTTTCTGGTTGAAAACTACGTTTTCAAGGAAAAAACCGAAATGTGAAAATAGTGCCTTTTGCAAATTTGTAAATAGTCGATAATATAATAATTTAAAAAACCATGCCAAGTGGCAGTTTGTTTGCTTAAAGGAATTTTAGGAAAAAAACACAAAGGAGAATTACAAAACTCCTAAATACTCGAACAAGCTCGTTGCCTGGTGGGTGAAACAAAGACAGCTACCCCTATAAGAGCAAAGGGCTTTGTCTAGCACACGAATAAAATATGGTCTGGAAACGAATAATTCTTTGTAGCTCGTTTATTATTCACCTTAAGAAAAAAGTTAATAGAAACTTTTTTATGGACGTTGAGCTCCTATATTCAGTGGCGTGCTCGAAATCGCTCCAGTCATGGTAGTTTTGGAGATTTTTTGAGTTTTTTTTTCAAAACGAGATTTTTCGTAGTTTTTGCGAAAACCGTTGGACTTAGAATTTGTTTTTTAATTCCTATTTATTTTTTTGACAAGCCCGATGTTTTATGAAGAATACATTTTTTTGATTGGAAGTTCCATTTTCAAGAAAAGGACTGCCAAAATCGTGTCTTTTGAGAATTTGTTAGTAGATAATATAATTTTTTGGGAAAACATGCTAGGGAGTAGTTGGTTTGCTTGTTTTGACAAGAAAAAAACACCCACATTTTTTTGAAACTGGTAATTATTTAAATGAAAAAAACACTCTGAACCTGGCATCACCGCCTTCACTAGTTGAAAGGAGTTGACATCGGTCAATAATAGTGAGGGTGGTTGCTTGAGAACTAACTTCTTCAGGAGTTTTTGCACGCAAATGGAACAGAGTTGCCAGATTATGCAAAAAGTAGCATCTAGCGTCAAGGTCATTGAATATGAAGTTGTATCGAAACTTAAATAGGAAACATTTTACATAATTTAACAACTTTTTGATTTAAAACGATTCGCTGTAACCTCGGCGCTGTACATGAAACCGGCCTAATTTCGAAACTTTCCTTTTTCTATGTGAAAATATATTCTTCCGAATCTTTTCGCGTCTTTAATCTCAAAAATAAGTTCATTTTCAGTTGTCGATTCATCATTGCAAAAGTCACTCAGTGAGTGGAGGAGAGACAGTTACACCCACTTTATCTAGCACACTAATAAAATTTGGTCTGGAAACGAATAATTCTTTGTAGCTTATTTATTATACGCCGTAGGGAAACAGTTAATAGAAACTTTTTTATGGATTTTGACCCGCTCTGTTCAGTGGCGTGCGCAAAATCGCTCCACTGTTGGTGGTTTTGTACATATTTTACTTTCGTTGAAAGTCACATTTTTGACATTTTTTCAAAAACCCTTAGAGCTACGATTTTTTGAATAACGCCGATGAGTACCTTTCGCCCGCCCGCATTTTTTCGATTGGAAACTTGGTTTTCCAAAAAAAAAAACAAAATGTCAAAATAATGCCTTATGCAAATTTGTCATTAGTCTCACTCCAATTAGTAATTTGCCAATGTCTACACACTCCAGTTAGTAATTTTAACATAAAATGATCAGACAAATTGGACAAAAAACTCCTAAATACGCAAAAAAATCCGTTGCCTAGTGAGTGCGACAAAGACAGCTAGCCCCGCCCCCAGCAGCACTTGGCTTTATCTAGCACACTACACTCCAAATTGCACAGTTATGGAAATATACGCCAAAACTCCTTCTGTGTCGTTTAACAAAAAATTAATTATCAACTAAACACACAAATGTAGAAAATTAACTGCAAAATGCAACTGACTGGAGCTAGCAACAGCGCAACCACTAGTTGGCGCAAGTTGACACCGCTCAAAATTTGTGAGGTTGGATCTGTCAGAAGCAACTTTTCGGGAGTTTATTTACCCTTTTCCACTGGTTCCTCAAAGTAAAGTACTCAAAAGTCTTCTACAGACACCGAGGGTGGATTTGAGCCCTATCTAGCCTGACTAATTCCCCCCAACAGCCCCCCAAACGCATCCAGCTGGTCCAACCATTTGCGCTTACCTCCTCAAATCTACTGGAAAAAATGACCTACGAAGCGATTCTAGTGGCTGTTTTGGCCATACTCATCACCATAGGTAAGCAGGCGAATGCAGCTATTCCAGGACAGTGCTAATCAGCTGGTTCTAGTGGTGTCCTTGTTGCGCCGTTTGGTAAGCTCTGGTAAGCGCTACGTGCTGCTCACCGGCCTGAATGACACTGGGAAGACGCTGATTTACTCCCAGCTCATCTACAACCGGCACGTTGCCACTTACACCTCCAGCCAGGACAATGAGGGCCAATTCAACACTCAAAAGGTAAGCAGTGAGTTAATGGGGAAACCCCCGTAAGAATTGTGCAACAAAAAACAGTTTCAAAGTCTTCCAGTATTATGTAGATACTGGGCATTTTTCGGGGTAATCTGGAACGCAGCTCTTGTATTTATTTACGTGTTTGGCGCGTAATTGACCCAATTTTTCGGGGTTTTTACAGAAATTCGTCACCCTAGTGGACCTGCCAGGCTTCCACAGTATTCGGCAGCAGTTTTTCGCAAAATACAAGGCCGCCTCCAAAGGAATCGTGTACGTAGTCGATTCCGTCACATTGGCGCAAAATGTGCGCGACGCTGCCAATGTGCTCTACAATATCCTGATTGATCCGGTTGTGGTGAAGAACAGGCCGCAGCTGCTCATTCTGTGCAATAAACAGGACCAAACGCTTGCCAAAGGCTGCACTGTGATCAAATCGATGCTGGAAAAGGAACTGTAAGTGCTGGCAACTGTGGGCCTTCGGCCTCAATTTCTGAATTTTTTCCTCAGAAACACGCTGCGAAACACGCAGCTGAATCAGCTGCGGCAGCTGGACTCAAAGGAGTCGGTTGGAGGAAAACTGGGCGATCCCTCCAAAGAGTTTTCCTTTGGGAGTCTCTACTGTAAAGTGGAGTTTGCTGAGTCGTTTGCGTTCAGTAAGAGCGGCGATGTGGATCTGGAGACGCTGAAGAACTGGATCAGAAAGGTCACCAATTGATTCTGAGCCATGGTTCCAGGAGTATGTTTTTTTATTTCGCATTGTCTAGAGTCGTCATTTTTTTAAATTAATTTACATTTTCGCCATCAAAGGATTGTGCGAATAAGGAAATAATGTATTTATTTAATAGTTATTTTTGTTATCAAACGTTTTTTTTTTGTACTGACCTTTTTCACATTGTCCGTTTTCCTAAAAGCGTCCCCAACTCCCAAGCCACTGCAACTGGAAGTGTCAAATTTTGACAGTTTGCAGCAGGAAACGTCACTGTCAACTACCCTCAAAACTCACCCGAGTGGAAGTTGTCAAAGTGGTGTTTTTTCACTCTCGAATTGAAATAATTCGGTCTAAGCGATTGGTGCCTTTGATAGTGATTGACGTCCAACTGACAAACTCCTCCGACGGGAAGTGTCAAATTTTGACACTTTGTAGCCCAAACGTCAGCGTCAATTGCCCACGAGACTCAACCACGTGAAAATTCTGGAAATATTTTTTTAAAATTCGCAAACTAAAACTCCTAGAAAAAATCGAGCGGCGCACTTGACAGTGAAGAGCTCCCAACTGCCAAACTACTTTCGATGAAGCAGTCAAATGTTGACACTTTGTAGCCCAAATGTCAGTGTTGACTGCCCAAGAGATTCTATCATGTGAAGGGCCTAGAAACATTAAAAAAAAATTCTCAAACGGAATCTCTTCGAAAAAATCATGCGGCGTACTTGAGAGTGAAGAGCCTCCAACTGCCAAACTACTTCGATTGAAGCTGTCAAATTTTGGCAGTTTATGGCCCAAGCATGAGCCTCAATTGCCTAAGAGACTCAACCATATGAAGATTCAAGAAATACTTTTTTAAAATTTCCGAAATGGAACACTTAGAAAAAATCGAGCGGAGCACTTTCCATTGAAGAGGTCCCAATTGACAAATTACTGCACTTGAAGCTGTCATATTTTGACATTTTGCAGCCCAGACGTCAATGCAAATTACTCAAGAGATTCAACCATGCGGAGCTTCTAGGAATATATTTTTTTAGTTCTCAAACTGAAACCCTTGGAGAAAAGCGAGCTGTGCACTTGAGACGCTAGGACTGTTAACTGCCAAACTACTGCAGCTGAAAGTGTCAAATTTTGACACTTTACTGGTCAAACGTCAGTGTCAACCTTCCCAAATAAGCATCTATCTAAACTTTGCAAAATACTTATTATAAAGCAAAGGATGCCTTTGACAGTGATTGACTCTTAATTGTCAAACTCCCGCGTATAAAAGCATAAAATTTTGAGACTTTGCTGCCCAAACGTCGGCCCCAATGGCCCAAGCGACTGAACCATGTGAAGCTTCTAGAAACATTTTTAAAACATTTACGAACTGAAACTTTGCATGAAAACTTGCGAAATTGAGCGCCGCACTTGTCGGGTTAGAGCTCTCAACTGTCAAACTACTGCAATTGAAGCTGTAAAATTCTGACACTTTGTAGTCTAAACGTCAACGTCAATTGTCCAAGAGACTCAACCATGTGAACGGTCTAGAAACATTCTTTAAAAATGTCCTAAATCGATTCACATCTTTGAACATGATTTGATTGAGGGAACAACTCGTCAACTTTGTTTGACAAGTACTTTGTTTGTACTAGTTTTGACACTTTATGCTGCGAACGTCACTGATTCATCAATGTGGAACTTGTTAAAGTGTGTTTTTTGAAGTTCCAAATGGAAACATTTTTTTAAACATGGTTGGAACTTTTGACATGTGAATGAATATCTCCCAACTGTGAAACCGCTGCAGATGGACAAATGAAATTTTGACACTTTGCAGCCCAAACGTCAATGTCAAATTCCACAAAAAGTCATTCATGTGCAATGTCTATAAACATTTTTATTTAATTCGCAAAACTGGAACACTTGAAAATAAACGAACGGCACACTTGACATTGACTAGCTTCCAACTGCTAAACCACCACAGCTAGAACTTTAAAATTTTGACATTTTGAAGCTCACACATCAACGTCAATTACCAAAGAGACGCATCCATATGAAAATTTAAAAAGCATTTTTTTCAAACTAGAACACTTAGAAAAAAGCGTACGCCTCACTTGACAGTGAAGAGCTCCCAACTGCCAAGCTACTGGAGTTGACGGTGTCAAACTTTGACTTTCCATAGCCTATAAGTCAACGTCGGTGACACAAAAAACTCAACATTGTGAAGCCTGCAGAAACATTTTTTCTAAATTTTCAAGCTGGTTCACTTCACAAAAAATCGAACGGTGCACTTGACAGTTAACAGCTCCCAAAACTGAAACCGCCGGAGCTGGACGTGTGTCAAACTTTGACACTTTTGAGCCTAAACGTCAACGTCAAACACCCAAGAGAATCATCTATGCGAAGCGTTGAGAAGTATTTTTGAAAATTTCCTAAACTGGAACAGTGAAGGAAAAGCGAACGGTGCACTTGACAGTAAACCCCTTCTAACTGTCAAACTACCACAGTACAAACCGTTAAATTTTTAAGTTTTGTAGCCGAAACGTCAGTCTTAATCACTACGAGAATACCACTTGTATGCATTTTCTAGAAACTTTTTAAAAAAGTTGCAAACTGAATAACACAGAGAAAAGCGCACTGCGCACTTGCCGTAAACCAGCCGAAAATGTAAAATTTTGACAGTTTTAGTACGAAACTTCAACGTCAATTAATTAAAAAGACTCAGCTATGTGAAGTTTCTAGAATCGTTTTTAAAAATTTGTAAACCGGATAATATAGAGAAAAGCAAACTGCGTACTTAACAATGAATAACTCCCAACTTCGAAACTCAACCAGGTGGAGACGTCCAATGTCAACAGTTTGTGGCCGAAACGTCAACTTTAATTAATTATAAAAATTCAGCTGTGTGCAGCTTCTAGAAGCATTTAAAAAAAAATCTTAACTGCATCTCATGGAATAAAGCGAACGGCGTTTTTGGCAACGAATAGCTAGCAACTTCCAAACCGCACCAGTTGAAAATGCGAAGTTTTGACAGTTTGTAGTCGAAACGTCTGCCTCCAGTACCCAAAAGACTAATTCATGTAAAACTTCTAAAAACATTTTTCTAAAATTCGCAAACTGAATAACATAGAGAAAAGCGAACGGTGCACTTGACAATGAATAGCTCCCAACTTCGAAACTAAACCAACTGAAGATGTCAAATTTTGAAAGTTTTTGGCTGAAACGTCCATGTCAATTAATTAAAAAGACTCAGCTATGGGAAGCTTCTAGAACCATTTAAAGAAAATACTAAACTGGATCACATGAAATTGAGCGATCGGCGCACTTGACAATGAATAGCTTTCAAATTCCAAACCACACCAGTTGCAGACGTCAAATTTTGACACTTTGTAGTCGAAACATCAACGTCCATTACCCAAAAAGCTAATCTATGTGAAACTTCTAAAAACTTTTTTTTTAATTCGCGATCTGTATAACATAGAGGAAAGCGAATGGCACACTCGACAATGAAGAACTCGCAACTTCCAAACTACAACAGGTAGATATGTAAAATTTTGACAGTTTGTAGTTGAAACGTCAACGTCCATACGCCAGGAGTTTCATCCCTGTGAAACTTCTAGAAACAAGTTTAAGGAATCTCAAACATGCAAACTGCACACTTGACAGTGAAGAGCTCCCAACTTCCATCCCGCCGTAGCTAGAAATGTAAATTTTTGACAGTTTGCATGGGAAACGTCACTGTCAAATGGATTTGCGGACGGGTAGGGCCAAGGATAAGGAAAAAGCCATAAATAACAACAACTCATGTGCTGTATACGTACACAGAAATACATTACACTAATCTAATTTCAGATAGAATCAGTACACTGATGATCAGCTCATGCAGTTTTCATAACATTAACATCATACTTATTAGGTAATTTGACAAAATATACTTGATTATCATAATAATTAATAGATTTTCTATAGTTTAAAACATCTGTAATTATACCGCCCATATAGTAATTAATTAATTAATTCATTGAAACTCAAGCGCCCATCGCTTAAGTACTAAAGTCATCAAGGGAAAACGGTCGAAAGCCGGCAACGGTGCAGGTCTGGAGACGCTTGCCGGCTTTCGATGTTGCCGTCCATTCCAATCAGTTGGAGAGCCCGGGAAATTTGAAAATCAGTCTAGTGACGTCAGGGTTGCTAAGAGAAGAAAGGCAGGGAGGGGGAGTGTGACGTGTTTTTAAGAGGCTGGATTATTAAAGACACGCCACACGGAAACTTACCGTACTTTTAAGAAAATGCTTAAAAATACGGTGGTTTTTCTCGCTGCGGGTGGATGCTTTTATAACATTCAACATATATATATTTATATATATCTATATAGAATATAGAATATTAAACAAACAAAAGCTACATAGATTCTAGATCTAGATAAAGCAATTTTCTGTTTTTTTTTGGTTTAATTAAAATATCCAGATAGTTTTTTCGATTTATGGGAAACCTGATAGAGTCTACTAGATATGTGGATCAGAAGGTAAAAGGGACTGAAATTGGCCGAAAATAGATGGCAAATCTACAGAGCGTTCTGAGCGGGAAACCGAACCTGCTGGGCCCTATGCGCTCAGAACGGCTCAGAATCAGACTCGATGCGCTTGCCTAATTAATCATTGTAGTAAGCCTTGGACTGGTGCCAGTGTCGTGCGAAATTCTGGACCAATTGGCGAATGCGATGTCGCAAAAGTCCACCATAAAGTCCAGAATTTTCTCAATATAAATGATTTATTGAGGTTATTTTTCCGGCGTCGCCTGGGGCAAGGGGGATGGTTGGGGGGGCAGGGCCTTCAAGATGGCATGCACCTCCTCCGCCACTGCGGTAAGCACAAATTCGAACTGTTGTTTGGTGGCCACCTGCACGTTTTTGGGTTGATTTACTGTTGGGGATTTTGGGACGTCGGATCAGAACTTACCATTCGAGGCCTCTGATCCCTCAGATGCTCCAATGTTGCCGCAATGTCGATTTCCTTTGCCCCCTTCGCCATTCGGCTCAGAACCATGTCGATCAGACAATAAGTGCCGGTTCGGCCTGCGCCGTCACTGCAATGGACGACAATCGGACAGGACCGGCCCCGATAGGATTTGTTCACTTTTCGTCTGGAAATTGCAAAAAAATCCGATAATCCAGAGAATATTCCAGAGGGCACCAAAGGGCGAAGCCCTGCTCCGATTGGAGCGACATTTCACCCCCTCTTTCGTACAGCTTTGGACAATAGATGGGCAAACTTTGAGGTTTAGAATCTTGGAAATCCTGAAGATGGTGCGGGAATTCGAAACGTACCTGAACTCGAGTAGGGCCTTGGTGGATGCAGGCACGCCAGCTTCCGGCCAGGAGAGGAAATGGAACTGGGTGACTGTCCTCGTTTCGCCCGTTTTGACGTTCTTCAGGTAGAAGGAGCGGACTAGATAATCGTCGCACCAGATGTGCTCGCTCACCAAATGCACCTCGTAGATGTGATAGAGTTCAGAGCCTGGAAAAAGTCACATTGTAAACTGGATAGAGCGCAGTCAGTTTTATAAGACGGGAAAGTTTCGATTTTTTGCCATCATCAGGGAGTTAATAAGGATTTTTCACAGTTCAGGCTCTCGTGGCAACAGCTGGTGCTAACTGATTTTCAAAAAAATAATTACGTAAAAACGGAAAAACTCAGGAAATTGCACTTGGCTGCATTGGATAGAGTGGAGTCACTTCTATGTATAGAGAAAGTTTCGTTTTTCTGTCATCATCAGGGATTTAATGAGGATTTTTCAAATTTCAGACTTTCATGGAGGTAACAGCTGGTGCAAACTGAACAAAACCAAGCAAAATGAAAACGTGCGAGTTAATTAAAAATTTGATTCGCACGAAATTCAACGAGCTCGAAAAAAACACGTTGCCAATTTGTTCCGAAAAAAATTTAAAAATGTGCAAAATTTTTTTTTCTCAATTTCGGTTTTGGAAAATTTTGCTCAATTAACTAGCGAATTTTTGGGCAAGAAGTGCTCTTGATAAAAAACGCGTTCAACGCTCGTTTGGCAGCAACGCCACTTTGAACCTAATGCGGCCGAAACTGGTCTTCACTGTGTCAGCCCACTCTTTCGCCAGTAACTCTGTCAATTGTCAACATTTTTCGAAATTTCAAAAAGCACCGTAAACCTGAGGCGCTTGCCCATAAAAAAGCAGCCCTAGTCAAAGTTGATGTTTGCTCCCACTTTGGAGCAAATTGCGTTTGAATTTTCCGAAGTTGTATTTGGCTGGTCGCAGTCACCACTGCACTCTTTGCCCCATAAATCTGCCAATTTTCACCCGACCGGCAACCCAAAAACACCCTCTGATAGCCAATTAAATCCTCTTAAACAACCATTTGAAGCAAAATTGCGCTATCTCCACCCTTCTTTGCGTAGCCCGCCCTCGAACACTCACCTTCCTCGGGCCAGTAGCGATGGCACATGGCGGCGCCCCCTTCAGTCAACCGGCTCAGCATCACGATCACAACAGCACCCTGCTCCCAAATCAGCTGCCAGAAGGCGGGTGCAGTGTGCGGCAGCGGCCCCTGCGTCGCTATGTAGGCCGGGTTCCTGGAACCAGCCCAAAAAAAAATTCCAGCGCTCAGCCCGACACCACCAAAATGTACCTGGGATCATGATCTGTTATGCTGGAAGCATTGATGTAGTCGTCCCCATTCGCATTGGACAGCTCGTTCAGAACGACGCGCGCATGATCGTACGGTACCACCTCAGGGTACCGGTTCATCTCCCTGTTGGTCTTCCTCAGAGCGATTGAGGTGTCGCACGGCTCAGCCACGTAAGCGCACAAAGCGATCCACTCCTGATCCAGACGGTCCTTGTTCTTCAGATGATCCTCCATGTAGCTGAGCACCATGTGGCCTGGAACCGACCGTAGCTATGGAAAGTAGCTGGCTAACAGGGACTGACCTACCGGTGGAAATGTCCATGTTGTGCAGCGCTGGTTCTTCGCTCCAGGACGACGTGCTCGATCGGCTCGAGGGACTTTGCTCCGATTCTCTGGACAGCGATGTGATGCGACCTGCAAAATAATTCCCATAGGTGAGTCCACAGCCGACAGAGGGCGCTGGTTGCGATAGTGAAGTGAAATTGAGGAACCTTTGTCATGCGTAGCGTCCGTGGCAGGCCCTTTGACGGCCATGCGCGCCCTGCACAAGTCCTGGTAGTCTTTGGAGGCTTCGGTGTCGGGCTGGTTCAAACCGTGCAGTTTTTCCTTGGATTTGGCGTGGCGCCGCACCAGAATCAGAACGATGGTGGCCAGAATGAGCGCCACCAGAATGCCGCAAACCAGGGAAACGACGATGAATTGATCGTCCGGACTCACTTGGGTGAAGAGCACGTGCTGCATGCGGATCTAAACAGTGAAGAATTATGGTTTTTGATTGTGATAATCTTGCAAAAACCCATCCAGAGTAGTTTCATTGCTAAAGGGAAACCGCGCTTGCTCCAGAGAGGGCGCCACCGGTTTAGTGGCATTTGAACTAGTTTAACCTGCCAGTTTTTTTTCTGGAGGAGGGAGGAGTTTCCTAAATTTTTCCGAAAATATACTGGGTGATTTAAGAAGGCGCACTTGCCAAATTTACTGTTTTTTTCAGGGTTTTTTAATTTTTTTATTGAAGAGTTTAGCCTAAAACGTGTCAAAGGTTCGATTCGCTGGCATCATCAGGGATTTTTTGGAAATTTTCAAAGTATTGCAATTTTAACTTTTAATGCGTACGCTTGCGATGGGCGATTTGCGATGGACTTTTGAAACATTCATTACGTCCCAAGCAGAAAAGCTGTAAATTTCAGGTCTTTTGCTCTGAAAAATGACAAGGAAAAAGGGCAATGTTGCCAACAGTCTGATTTACCTTATTCCCCACGCCAACCGAAACGACATCCAAACCAATGGTGGCTTCAAAGTCCTTCTTCATCGCATCTGGAACATTAATTTAGGAAAAAATCGCAATTTTTGTGGGAAAAACCGGGCAAAATAATTTACCAATGCGTTTGGCAACGTCGGTCGAGTTAAATCCCCGATTGTTGGTCGGCACGACTCGGAACGACACCGAATTGCTATTGACCCTGAAACCGTGAGTGTGACAAAGATGGAGCAGGAGAGAGCCAAAAAATGCGTCACTTACGAGGCGTCGACAAAGTCGCGCGCTTCCATCCGGAGCAAATTCGAAATGTTCCTGATGATGTCCTTGCCTTGGCGCCAATCGCGCAAAACGTTGCGAAACTCCACGTGAACGTACTGGCCGTTGCCCTCCTCCTCCTCCTCTACCTCCCGACTCCTCACCCCCTCCAGCGGGTTTGCACCCCTCGGCTCCTTCTTGATCATGGAGGGGAGAAGATCGTTTTTTGAGTACGGACCTGAAACAAAGGTAAATTGGTCCCACCCCCCACCCACTGAGGTGCGCATGCCTAAATTGCCTTCTCGGGATGAATCGGAGATGGCGGGACTAAAGGGGGGGCCGGGTTTTTTCACATCGAGGCGCTCCGGCCGTTTGAAGCCCATACTGTAGCGATCCCACAGGTTCAAATCGGGCGCCTCCGCCTCATCTACAACAGCACCATCTAGTGAGAATTGGCCGCAATTTGCGGCTGAGGGGCATCTACTTAGTCGTTCCAGATCCTCCGGTTCGGCGCCACCTTCGCTGTACAAAATCGGCTTCCATTTCCGATTGAAACTGTCGTCTTCCTCTTGCTGTTTCTGCTTCAGTTCCCTGAAAACTTCGTTCGAGTTCGGATTAAGGAACTCGAGCTTTCGCTCAGTGAAAATCTCGGCTGGCACCCCACTGCCATACTCGGTCGCTTCCGGAACTTCCTCGTCTTCTAGAAGGGAAACTCGATTAATCATTGGTGGTACATCCGCCATCTGGTACAGAAAGTCAACTACCTTCATAAATCCGCGTTTCTGGCAGATCCAGCGGATCCTGCGCCGATCCATAAAACTTTGGGGTTTCTGCAAAGGACAAGCGGTCGGTTTCTCAGAGAAACTTCCTCCTAATTAACTATTCCTTGCCTGGAAGTTCGTTCTCCACCTCAATTCCCTGATTGTTTGGGAGGAACTCCAGCTGATCCAGATTCGGATCGTTGAAGACAAATGGGGAGGACAGTTTGCCGTAGTTTTCCGGGCCCAGATACGCTTTGAGGTCCTGCGGGGAGACTTGGAGTTTGTTCAGCATTTTGAGAAGGGCGAAAACCTCATCCCCAGTATCGCGCGCCGGAGGGCGATTTGCCTCCAGGTCGGAGCGGCGATATTTCGGCACTCCATATCTGAAAAAATTAACAAAAAACTAAGCTTGTTGATGCCAAATATTGAGAAATTTTTCATTTTTTTCAGAGTTTTCTGGACATTTTTTCAAATACCGATCGAGGCCCATTCCTAGTCAAAGAGAAACAGTGATGTGCCCAGAGAGGGCGCCAAAAACTCTAAAGATGAAAACTCACTATTAAATTAACGTTTTTTTCTCATGGATCTTCGAAATTTTGTACAAAAATATACGGGATAAATTTTGTACAAAGTGTCGACGTTGCCAGTTTTAGACGATTGTTTGGAATTTTTTTCAGGATTTTACATTATACAGGGCGATAATTAACAAAAAATTACATCAATTTTTGAAAGGTCTATTCTTAGTCGATTTGACAAATTCTCAACGCTGCACGAGTGATATGGCAACAGTTCGCTCTGTAATGTGCATTTGTTTGCACAAAAACTGTTTTTTCTTGGTTGATGTTGCCAATTTTTTACTCTTTTAAATCAAATTCAACTGTTTTAATTGAAATTTTGTTTTTAAAACTGAAAGTTTGTAATGTGGATCAATAGTTGTGTCTGCTAAAACAAAACGTTTTTTTTTTGTTATAAAATGTTAATGTGGATTCTAGTAACTACGATTTAAAAACCCACGATATTATTTTGAACACTTTTAATTATTCTCGCATTAATAGAGCCAGTTGTAATTTGTAATGTGGATTTTTGAATAAAGATCGGAAGAAATAGTTATCTTTGTTGAAGCAAGTTTTTTCTACTGGCGCACATTGTAATTTTCGTGTGGATTTTTCATCAAAACCTTAATTCCTGTAATGTGGACTTTCACATTAAATTTCAACATTATGAAAATAACACTCAAGTTTTGTGTCTAAATTAGTAAATACGTGAGCTTTTAACTGGTGTGTGATTTCTACTTGATGTTTTTGGTGAGTAATGTGGATTCTGTTGCGGTAAATGTGGATTCTTATCAAACCTAATTTGAAGTGCGCTTGTCGTTAAGACCGTGCTGAACTATGCAAGGTTGTCACTAAAATAATATGTCAATTCATTATTTGTAATGTGGATTTTCCTTCAAAAAATTATTTTTAATTTGCTGAAAATGTATAAAACTGCTTTTCAGGGTGCTACAGTTTAGAAGTGAGTTTAGTGTGAATTTTTGTTGTGAGTTGTAATGTGGATTCTTCAGTAAGAATTTTAGCATTTTATTAGTAAATTTTCATTTTCTACACAGCTATTGTGTAGAAAAGCATAGTGATCGATTGAAAATCGAATTTTAGTTTTGCAATGTGGAATGTTTTCGCAACAAAGTTCAAAATACTTGTCTAATTATGGCGGAGAGTAGCTTGGCAGCTTTACCACCAAAATAACAAGAAAGTTCAATATTTGCATTGTTCTTGTAATCTGGATTCATTAGTTTGAAAAAAATTTTTTCGCTAAAAAAGTACAAAATTCTTCATCAAGTTACTGCCGTTGAGCAGTCAACCGAGTGTGAATGTTTCCCTAAAAAGTTCACAGTTGTAATGTGGATTCAGCAATAGAAAATTCGGCATTTTGAAACGTTGAACTTTCTTATAGTTGTAATGAACCGTTGATACTCAGAGTTTTATGCCTGTATTGTGGAATCTGTTGCTGGAAATGGAGGCATTATTACTTGTAATGTGGATTAATGTCAAAGTTTTTTTTGTTCCAAATGTACAACATTCGTTTTCCCGCTACTGCCTATGAGCAGTTCTCTTTGTGTGGATTTTTTAAAAGAGACTTGACCGATGTAGTGTGGATTCGCCAGTAGAAAACTGATCCTTTAAAAGGTGCATTTTATATAAATTGTATTACGATTCGAGGTAACGCAAATCTTAAGTTTGCAGAATTGCCACATAAATAGCAAGCAACTTCAATATTTTTAAGTCTATAAATGTGGATTTTTGAGGCGAACATGTAAATTCTAGTAAGTTCTATATGAAAACCCGTATCGTGTCAATAGCTTACTAGTTTTGCTGAGCTTGCTTGAAGCGATTTTTGATAATTTCGCATTACTACCGGCAGTTGTTACTTGTAATGTGGATTTATGAGTAACAAAACCATTCTTTTTTGCTAAAAATGTACAAAATTCCTTTTCTGACCAGAAAAGAAAGCTGCCGTTGAAAAAGTCCGCTTAACGGGGATTTTTTGACAGTTGTAATGTGGATTCACTAGTAGAAATTTCCACTTTTTGAAAGAACATTTAAATATTTCATATAGTAATTGCAATAAACAGTTTATAAGCAAGGTTTTCAGTTTGTAATGTGGATTCTGTTGCTGAAAATGTGGAATGTTTTCGCAAGTTAATTGGAAATTGGGCTCCAATGTACGCAAAACTTAACTTTGCAGAATTGCCAATAAAATAACAAGAAAGCATTTTCAAAGTACAGTTTGAATAAGCATGTAGACTTTCAAATTAATGGTTATAAATCAAAGTTTTATGTTTGTAAAGTGGATTCTGTTGCTGGAACATTATTACTTGTAATGTGGATTTATGAGGATAAAAAATGACTGCAGAAAATGCACGAAATTCCTTATCACGCTACTGCCTTTGAGTCGTTATGGTCTTGTGGATTTTTCAAAAGAAAGTTGACCGAAGTAGTGAAGACTGTCCAGTAGGAATTTCAGCTTTTTAAAGGTACAGTTTGAATCACCATCTAGCTATTGAAATGAATGGTCAAAAATAGCAGTTTTAAGTTTGTAATGTGGATTCAGATGCTGGAAATGTGAAAATACGACTCTAATTAAAGTGGTGGTTAACTTGGCAGTGGAAAAACAAGAAATTTCAACAAGGTATTGGTAATGTGGATTTTCCAGCTTTTGCCAATCAATATGTGAGAATCCGCATAGTTTTTTGAGGTTGAGGTTATGGGTAAGTAATGTGGATCATGCATAGGGTACCTTAATGTTTCAATGTTGCCACTTCACGTTTTTTTTCGGGGTACTGTGGATTTCCAAGTTAAAAATCCAAAATTGCTAAACTTATTGTGATGTGGATTTCGTTAAAAAAATAGTCAAAATATCACTCACCTTCCATCAAAAAACGGCGCGATTGACCTGCGCCGCATAGGCATCGGCAGCTCTCTTTTGCTCAGCGCATACTGGACCTCGGGTGGGGGAAGATCCACTTAAAAAATTAAAAAATCTGTAAAATCCTCACTAAAAACTGACCAAAACCTACAGTCGATTCCTTCTTCCGGTCCCAGAATCCTTCTCCTCAACTCCTCCAGCTCGCGATCCTCATTGGTGGGCGGGTAGAAAATTTCGTCGGCAAATTGCGGATCCCCATTGCCCGAACTGGGCGTGTACCTGATGATGGCCAGCTCGTGCGGATCCGGTTGGTCGTAACTTTCAAGGGCGCGCAGCGCTCCCTCCAGGTCGTTGTCCGAGTCCTTAAAGCAGGTAATAGGGTCGAATTCCGTGCTGGAAACCAATCAGAAGCTCAGAATCAGATAGAAATAAGCGCATGCGCTTGACTTACCTGGTTTTGAGGGCGTAAAGCATCCCTTTGAGGCGACATTGAGTGTAGGCGTGGCCCCAACGGTAACCGAGCGCAAACAGTCTGCGCAACTCCTTGCTCAGATCGTGCAGTTCTTGTTTCGAGAGGCTGAACCTTTAAAAAAATTGCGCATTTGCCATAAAGTTCATAAACATATCAGGGGCATCCACCAGCTGTTCAGATTTTGAATAATCATTTAAATTCATTTACCTGTAAAGATCTTCTTCTTCAAAGCCATCATACAAGGACAGGCAGCGCCCGAAGGCTTGGTCTAAAAATCCATGTAAATTTGGCAACGTTCACTCAATTTGAAAGAAAACTCGCTTACCATTGTAGCACCATTCTTCCTCTTCTTTGCAGTTGAGTTCGCTGAAGAGGCAGCCTGTTAAAATGAAGATGAGGAAGAAGCAAAGAGGAATGAAGGTGGAAGATGAGGCGCGATGACTTACCAACGTTGCCTTTGGAGGAGACCTCGGGAGGTCGCAGAACTGCCAGAATAAGTGGCAGTAAAATCAATCGTAGTTGTGGCCCTGGCCACGGCATGGCCTGCAAATTTCACAAAAATGTTACTTCCAAAACAAGCTGGCAACACTGCAGGTATAGAAAAATTTCAAATTCCATCCACTACTGCGTTGATAATGCGATTGAAAGAGACAAATTAATATTGCAGTAAAAGTTGGGAGTTTGAAGCCAAAGTGGCAGCACTGTATGAAATTGGCTCAAAAAAAACAAACAACAAACAGACAAAACGTTGAAAAAGACACACATTTTACATTGTAACTTGAGGAGGCACACGAAGGCAATGTTGTCAAGTTGACTAGAACTTGGTCAGTTGTCCGGTATTTGAGTATATAAGAAATGTCAAATAAACCGGAGAATAGAAAAAATAACCAACACTTAGAATTGTGTATAAAATTGGCAAAATTGGCAACACTGCATTTACATTCAAGCTACTTACTAGTTTTAGAATTAATTGTCTACATTGTAAAAGATCGATAAATAATTAGATTTGTGTTTTTCGAGGGGCTGAAATTGACTTTCGTCAAGAATAAAACGTAAATATGGCAACATTGTAGATTTATTTAATAGAACAAGGCTGAAGGCTATAATGCGAATAGTTCAGTGATAACTCACTTAAGAATTACAGAAAACAACTGGAATAATCTGGCAACAATGTAAACCTACGGCGATCATGTTGAATTATGAGAAAACTGGAAAATTCAATGAGAAAATTGGCATATTGGCACCGCTGAATTTTCCGATCTGCTTGGACATACACACGTTGCCAAGCTGTATATTTTTCGGATACTTGAACTACTTCTAACTGGCATCACTGCAATTCACCAAATCATCTTCTATCAGATGTCATCAGTTCGTAAATTCATAGGCACTGGCAACATTGGAAACTGCCCCACATCGAAGACATGTATAAGTGAAAGTAAAGGTGGCAACACTGTTCAGATGTTCCGAGTGAAAAAAAGTCGGAACATGCATGAATGTAATACTCATTACATAGTTGCAAGAACCCAAATGGCAATAGATGATTAAAGACTCACACAGACTGGCAACAACGCAAATTACACTGAATATGAATGGAACTAGTCCCGTGTTGCCAAGTCAACGAAAAAGTCGTCATTGTATATAATTTGCCAGTTTTCTCGAGAATAAATAGCCCACTACATAATAGGGCAGTCGGGCAGCATTTCTAAGGAAAACAAAGAACGCCGAATTTTGCCAGAGATTCAAAAATTTAGTTAAGCATTGACAACCATGTAGAAATGTTGAGATGAAAAAGCAAACCCTCATGCGGCGTTGCCAAGTCGTGGACAGAATCCTGGCATTAATGTGAAATGTAGAAAGCAACAGTATCTTAAAATTCTTTTAATAGGCAATGTTGCCGAAAGTTTAACGTAAATGCGACATGTCACATTATAATAATTAATAAAATGCGAAAAATACATGCAAAGGAATTAGACAAAACATCGGCAACCCTGTAATCTAGAATATAAATATATGTTTATCAGCGCAAATTTAAGCACGGATTTTATGGTAAAACGTTAAGAATATCCTAAACCATCATATCTAGACGAAAATAGAAAACTTCGTTGAAAACTGGCAACAGTGTAATATGGAATGTCTTTAAACCCCGTTTTTAATACGGGGCTTCAAAATACCGTTTTTTTCATAAATTCTTAAGAAATGCGATGTTGATACATTTTTAGCATATAAAATACCTTTCCCTATGCAAGTTTAGAATATTCTACCTGCAACATATGGCAACGCCGCGTTTTTTGTGTAAAAAATTTGCAAGCATATTTCTTGGAAATTTTCATAAATTTGAGGTGTTGCCTGTTTTCAAACGCCATCTGAGATGCCACAGAAATATGATAACAAGGTATTAGTGAGGAATGTAAAGAACTGTGATTTTTTCTGGTGCAGTTGGCAACGTTGTTATTCTAGACGTTCTTACGTCACCACACTAATAAACTCTAATAGTTGACTCTAAGTCTAAGTCACTTTAGAGACCGATTTTATTAGTGACAGATGTCATCACAACCTCATATAAGTGACATTTCAGCGAATTTAAAGTGGAAAATTGAACAAAGGCGGAGCGCCGCCTAGAGGAGCGTGCATTGAAGTGAGAAGGCAATAATTTGCCTAACAATAGAGACAGTTCAATGACAGCTGTCATCCATACCCTTATTTACGTCATGTCAACTCTAATTAATGTTCCTTCCCTACTGACAGCTACCATCATAACATTCGAAAGTGACATTTCGGCTGTTGAATAACAAGGATGGAGCACCTTAAAGGGGGCGTGTCTTGGAGGGAGGGAATATTTTGCAACAGTTGAAGGCGTGGCCTGTAGATTGGCGGGAGGGCAACAGTGTCAAAGTATTAGGGTAAATAAGGCAGGAATCATTTCGGAAAATTCTCGAAATTGATTGGAATTTAATTGAAGGGTACATTTCGGGCCAAATCCTCCACTCTTAAGAGCCCCAATTCTTTAACTATTCTTAATCACTACTTAAGAGGCTTAATGCCTTAAGGGTGCCAATCCTTTACGCGAAAAATGGAAAATTTGGGGTCAAACATTGCGAATCAATCAACATGTCGCCACCATATTGTTGCAATGTTGGTGTGTGACAGTTGTGCGAGTGTGGCGACCAATCAGAAGCACAGGGGTAGAAAAAGACACTGAATGGTTTAGTGTGTACTCACCAATGGAAAATCACAACACGAATCAGTGCATTATTATACACTAAACACTGGTCGATCCCGGATCGGAACTGGTGTTGCAGGAAATCGGCCAATCTGAGCAGGTTGAGGCCTGGATTCGGATTGGGTAGGCGCCGGCGTCGCGACGCTTGCGAGGGCGTCGCGTAGGCGCAACCGATCGATTGATGGACGATGCGAGAGGCGGCGCCGCCCTGAGGGGGGACGAGACGCTCACCTAATCGAAACGCATTCCTTTTTAGTCGTGCGGGTGGGAGAATTGAGGAATTTGAGGTTGGAGGAATTCTTTCGGGTTTTTTTGTTCGTTAAGAGTGCCAACTCTTTGAGAGACTCAATGAGGGGGCGAGTTGGTAGTTTTTTGATGCTTTTTACGCGCGGGGTTTCAGAAGAAGTTCTGGTGACGTTTGACAGTTAGAATGACATTTTTGGACAATTTTGACAGTTTTTTTGGCAAATGTCATTGTCTTTCTTGCCTGCAACACTGCGGTTTGACATTAAGCTTTGAAGATTTTTTATCTCTGGTAAAATTTTTAAACTTTCAAAAACCTCATCACATCTCCGTTGTAACCTTGGGAGTAACTTGAGAAACCAACAAGAAAACAGGAAAAAAACCACTGAGTGAGTGAAAACAACCAATAAAAAATCAAATAAAATTTATTAAATTCTCTCATCAGCTTCGAACTGCAACAATTTGACCGGCGATTCGCGCAAAAAGCGGATCGAACTTATCGCCCTTCCCGATATCCGTCCACCTGGTGGCGAGCACGCGCCTTAACTCAACCGCCTCATTTCCAGCCTCCGGCAACGTTGCCACCTCGACGGTAAACAAAATGAGTGCCTGCGCCACCACTGGCGCTGAATCATCGCAGAACAGATGAAAGATCTGCGCATCAATTCCGGACAGGTCAGTCAGGTTCTCCATGATCAGGACGCCACTGGCCTCCAAATCCGCCCGATATCGATCGGATAACACGCCATAATCATCGACTGATGGGCGGTTCTTCACTTGCGTGCTGTTTAAATGTAGAGGCGCTGCGCCGCAACATCGCAAGTAGCACGCAGCATTCGCGGCCACCGTTTCGACAATGTGGCGCAGCTTAGGCGCATCCGCCTTTTTGTGAAGAAACACAATTGAGCGGGGAGAAGTGAATGTGAGCACTTCTTCGATCTGCACCCGAATGTCGCTCCAGAAGAATGGTTCCTGATCGAATCCCTCCAGCTTTGGCGGGCTGAAGTCGCGTTTCAGCTCCTTTGTTGAGGTTTTCTCGCATTCGGCGACGTTTGAGGAGAAGCCGTACCACCAGGCACCGGCACCCAAAATCACAATCAGAAGCCCTAAAAAAAAAAACAAAAAATATAGTTTTCATTTGATAGCGCCCGCTGCGTTACGCCACTGGATATAGCAGGGTTTGCTCTAATAGTGAACTTTTTTTCGTTCCCTCTGCTCAAATTGCTCATTTTACGACAGTTTGAGTCGTGCGCCGAACAAATTTGTGTGCGTCGACTGAAGTTTTCTTTTTTATCTATTTGTCAAAAAACCCTACAAGTTTAAATAATGTGCGTTACGCCACTGGATAGAAGAGAGTTTGCTCTATTAGCGACAATTTTTTCATTTCCTCAACGTAATTGGCTACTCTATAAATTGTAATTTGTTTTTTTGTTTGCTCTTTAGACACGCTCAGTGTGAAAATGCACGTTACGCCACTGAATAGAGCAGGATTTGCTCTATAAGCGACAATTTTTTTATTCCCGCAGCTCCAGTTTTTATGATAACTTGAGTTTGAGATGTTCGTTTGGGAGCTCCATGTGTGTCGACTAGTTTCAGAATTAGTTTCTCATCAACCGAAAACAATAGAGCAGCGGACGTTACGCCACTGGATAGAGCAAAGTATAAATATGTAATAAGATCTAATAAATAAATAATAAAAAACTTTCTCTATTCCAGCTCAATGTCCTCAACAAACTTACCGAAAACAAGCCAAGAGCACCCATTCGAATAATCAGCTTCTGCAGGCTGTACGGAGGGATGACGAAGTCGCGAAGCGCCCTGAGCAATCTGAACATTGGCAACTCTACTGCGCAGTACCTGCTCTGGCTCTGCATTCTGCTCAGAATCATCTGAACCCGATTCCGAACCCGATTCTGATCCCGATTCTGAGCCCTCATCAGTCTCAGACTTCTGATGCGTCGACTTTTGGGATTCTGACAACTCATGCGGGTATCTGAAAAACGATGGGCTTAGAACGCGCCTTGGCAGGATCAGAACGCAATTACCGTGGACGATCAGAAAAAGGCGCATTTTCGGGCATTGTAACGGGACTCATGATCTCGTCCTTGTAGGCTTTAATGCTCTGGCGGCCTCGGGGCTCTCGATTTGGCGTGCTTTGGGCTTTCGGTTTGGTGCTGTTCTGAAAAAACCTCTGGTGTAAGTGTGTGTGTCAATTGGGAACGCAGCATTTCCCCCTGGAAGCCACCTGAAAGGTTTAAATGCATTTAAACCAATCTGGGGGCCTTTGGCAGGGGATTTTTCACTGGTTTTTAATGCTCATGTTGAACAAAAGGCGCAATTAGGGGCAGCGATAGTGAAAAACCCCCTGGATTCTTGAACGCAGCTACAGCCAGTCAAAAGTTAATGAGAGCTTCAATAAAATCAACACAGCGTTCCAATGCCTGAGCGCTTTTTAGCTCAAAGCCCTCACTTTTCAATGAAAAACCCTTAAAAACACTGTAAATTCCAGATTCAACACGATTAGACTCACCATTGCAACAGTAGCTCTGCTACACTGACATGTTTTGCGCGGTCCCCACAAAGAAAGTTATTTAAAAACCAGCAAAAAAACGACTTTTAACTTGGACAAACAACAAAGATTGGAGCCACACTGTCAGAAGTGACAGGCACACAGTATTAGAAGTGAGGTTAGATGCTGATGTGAGTACGAGTAAGCGCTGTTGTTGGACGGAATCGTGGAATAAAAATCGGAAAATTTTCCAGTTTTTTATTGGAAATTGGAATTATTGAAGGAAAAATTGCAGTGATTGAGATTGAAAATTGTTCTGAAAAAATGCGAAATTATTGGTCCTCTATGTCTGCCCGATTTTAGCAATTAAAAAATTTTTTTCTTCCTAGTACTCCTAAAATAAAGCAGCTTCAGTGCAAAAAAATGCGGATTATCCATTGAATCTCGCCAGAAAAAATTAACAGGCTTTAATTACACCTACATATTGCGTACACACAGTGTTTCCAGGCTGTTGCAAAAGTTGCGAAAAAGTTTAAAAAATTAATTGCTCAAAAATTGTTAAAGATAGAGCCGCGCACGTTACGCCACTGAACAGAGGAGCTTTTGCTCTATAAGTGACAATTGTTTGAATGCTGCACCTCAATTTCGTAAAATTTCCCGGCAATTTAAATCTGAGGTGTTTGTTCCGTGGCCCTGTGTGAGTGTCGACCAAAGTTTCAAAATTACATCCTCAAAACTCGTTAGAGATAGAGCCGCGCATGTTACGCCACTGGATAGAGAATCGTTTGCTTCATAAGGCTGTAAATTGTGTGTGTATGTGAATTAGTTCATTCCTATAGCTCGATTGCAAAGCGGAATTGTTCTTTTTCTTTAAAAATTTGTTTCTCAAAAATTGTTTGAGAAAAACCCCGCACGTTACGCCACTGGATAGAGGGATGTTTGCTCTATCAGTGACAAGTTTTGCGCTTCTCTATTTGCGCATTTTTTCATGAAAATTTCAATCTGAGGTGTTCTTTTGAAGACGCTGTCTGTGTCGACTAAAGTTTCAGAATACATTTTTCAAAAAGCAAACGCGATAGAGCCACGCCCAGTGTACCACTGGATAGATAATGCTTTGCTCTATAACTGAGCAGATCTGGGTCTCTGTAGCTCAATCTATTGGCTTTTTATGGTAATTTGAATCTGAAGTGTTCGTCGAATGGCTCTGTGTGTGTTCGCGCGCGCTCAAGCTTAACACATTATTTCTCCAAACTCCGCCAGAAGCAGCAGCGCATATTCTGCCACTGGATAGAGGAGGGTTTCCCTAGACGCAAAAAAAATTAAAATCCTGCAGCTCAATTTGGTAAATTTTTCCGACCAATTTGAGTCCGAGGTGTTTGTTCCGTGGCTCTGTCTGTGTCTACTGAAGTTTAAGAACTAATATCTCAAAACTCGAAAGCGATAGAGCCGCGCGCGTTTCGCCACTATATATATAATAGAGAAAGCTCCAGCCTATAAGTGGGCACATTTCCATAACTGCCGCTTAATTGGTAATTGTCTTTTTGGCAATTTGAGTCTGAAATGTTCGTTGGGAGGCTCAGTGTGTGTCTGTGTGGACTCAAGTTTGACAATTTATTTCTCAAAAACTGGCCCGAACAAAATTGTGGTCTTTATACCACTCAATAGAGCAGCATTTGCTCCACCGGAACCAATTTTGCCATTGCCGCAGCAGCATTTTTTATGAAAATTTCGGCCTAAGCCCCGCAAAATGTTGTACAAATCCTCAAACATTCGCTTGCGGCATTGGCGATTGGAAAAAATACCCGAAAAATCGGCAACAACTCCAGTTTCACGCACTGGGACCGATACTGCCTGATGATGGCGGGCACATTTGCGAAAATCCGAAACGCGCCAACATTGAAACCGGTGCCGCATTGCCAGTTGTGCGAACAACTAGCCATGCACTGTCAGCTGCGGGAAATGTGCCAAATAAATGACAACCTGTCGGGGATTTTGGTCGCGAATAGTGAGGTTGGAGGCAACATCCAGTTGGAAACCAGTGGAGATTTTCATTAAATTGGCTGATTTTATGCGCCCCTTTCCACTTGGAGCAACCGAACAGCGATGGGAACGTGCAGCGACTACATCGACCGTCTTTTTCCCGAAATCGATGCCGATTTGAAGCAGTACGTGGAAAGTAAGCAAACTCCATTGTCAGGGGGCCCCTCATTTACTCTGAACATTCGCAGGCGTCCTGGCGACCAGTGCGGACGAATTCGAGGACAGCGAAGAAGTCTACGATGCAATCGGGGCCGTTTTGCACGAAGTGTCCGACAAAACGGAGGCGGACATCAAGTGAGTGCGTGTTTTTGAGGCTGGAGCCGTGAGTCACTGCGACTGTTTGCAGGAACATTTGCAACGAGCTGCTCAACATGTTGCGACCGGGGAAAACGTCGCAAAGCAACCGCACGCTCAAAATTCTGGACGGGCCGATCCATCTGGGGTCCATGGCCGAAACGCAGGAGAACACAGTGGAGGAGATCAAGAGCATTTGGGTGGCGCAGCGCGACGACTCTTTGGTAAGTTTTTTGCCCGCCACTCACGCCCAGCTTTGGCTAATTGTGCACGGGGATGCAGAAAGTGGACGCGAAAAAGCTGGAAAAGGCACAGGCCAAGCTGCAGGAGAAGCAGGAGAAACGGGGCAAGGAGGTGAAGCTGGTGGTGGCGCCCAAACTGCAAACCGCCACGGCCTCCCAGGTGATCAACAAAAAGGAGAGCAAGCTGGAGGCGAAAGGGACCAATCGGGCGCAGGATATTCGCATCGAGAACTTCGATATCGCCTATGGCGACCGGTAGGAGCCCCGATTTTCCCTAGTTTTTCCACTAAAACTCATAATTAATATTCTTTTGAAGGGTTCTGCTGCAGGGGGCAGACGTAACTTTGGCCTTCGGCCGCAGATACGGCCTAGTGGGCCGCAATGGCTTGGGTAAGAGTACACTGTTGAGAATGATTTCTTCGGGCAACCTGAAGATTCCATCGCACATTTCCATTCTCCATGTGGAGCAGGAGGTGGTGGGGGACGAGACGCTTGCATTGGACAGCGTGCTGGAGTGCGACACTGTGCGCCAGGGGCTGCTGGAGCAGGAGAAGCTCATCAGCGTCGCCATAAATTCCGGGTGAGTGCTGTTTTCTCTGTGTGTTTCAAAGGGAAAATTAATGAGTTTTTTTGGTTTCTTTAGGTCAACAGACCCCGATTTGAATACGCAACTATCGGAAGTGTACGCCCAGTTGCAGAATATTGAGGCTGATAAGGCGCCGGCCCGGGCCTCCATTATTCTGGCCGGTTTAGGGTTTACGTCGCAAATGCAGCAGAATGCCACCAAAACCTTTTCGGGCGGCTGGAGGATGCGGTTGGCGCTCGCACGGGCGCTGTTTTCCAGGTGAGTGCTGTTTTTTTTTCTTTTTTTTTGTAGCAAAACAACCACAATGTCCAGTTTGGGGCTTTAGGTGCTGTTTTAACGCAGGTTGAGAGGCGGAAAGGCTCAGCTCCAATCTGCGTATTTTGCTGTTTTTCATGCAAATTGGCACATTTACCAATAAGTCCGTTTGTTCTGGTTTCTTTTAAACCCAAACATTTCTATAACTGCCAATGGTTTTCTGTTTGATGGTCATTTCCACTTTAGGCCGATCGCGATGGAGGCTTTAAATCTTTGACAGCTCGCTTGTTGCGCAATTGAGCGCAAAACTGGGGTCTTTTTAATAGCGGTTTACCTTCTCTAAACGGCAAAGCGCTTGAATAGATGATATTCATATTGGAGCAATTAATGTTCAAATTAGTGAGTGCATTCGCCATTGTGTCAGCTAACCTGGGTTTTGATAAAGGCCGGATCTGCTACTGCTGGACGAGCCCACCAACATGTTGGACATCAAGGCGATCATCTGGCTGGAAAACTACCTGCAAAACTGGCCGACAACATTGTTGGTCGTTTCGCACGACCGCAACTTCTTGGACAGCGTCCCCACCGACATTCTCTACTTGCACTCGCAACGGCTGGAACCCTATCGGGGCAACTACGAGCAATTCGACCGCACCAAGACGGAAAAACTGAAGAACCAACAGCGCGAGTACGACGCTCAGCTACAGCAGCGCCAACATGTGCAGGAATTCATCGATCGGTTAGAGTTGCTTCTGATGTTTTTGCCCGCACTGTTCTGAACCGATTTGCTTGCAGGTTTCGGTACAATGCCAATAGGGCGGCGCTGGTGCAATCCAAGATTAAAATGCTGGAGAAAATGTAAGTTAAGAAAAAACAGGCCAAACCGGTTTTGACTGACCCACGGGGGTGTTTCCAGGCCGGAATTGAAGCCGCTAATGAAGGAAACTGAGGTGGTGCTGCGCCTGCCCGAAACCGAACCATTATCCCCGCCCATTCTTCAGCTGAACGAGGTTCTGTTCTGGTACCAGAAGGAGCGCGTCATTTTCTCCAATGTAAATTTGGGCGCCACTATGGAGTCGCGCATTTGCATAGTGGGCGACAATGGGGCCGGTAAAACCACGCTCTTGAAAATCATTATGGGGCTGCTGACGCCATCTGCCGGCACGCGGCATGTGCATCGGAACCTCAAGTTCGGCTACTTCAGTCAGCATCACGTCGACCAGCTTGACATGAACGTCAACTCGGTCGAGTTGCTACAGCAACAGTATCCAGGTGAGTTGTTCCGCCACCACTAGATGGCGGGGCCGCGTGTAGTTGTGTCGTCACATTCTGACGCTGTTATGGTCGATTTGAAGGCAAGGCCATCGAGGAGTATCGGAGACAGTTGGGCAGTTTTGGGGTGTCGGGGGATTTGGCCTTGCAAACCGTTTCCAGTCTATCGGGGGGGCAAAAATCGCGCGTGGCCTTTGCCAGCATGTGCTTGGGACGGCCGAATTTCCTTGTCCTGGACGAACCGACGAATCATTTGGACATTGAAACCATCGAGGCCTTAGGGAAGGCCATCAACAAGTACACGGTAATAGGAATAGTTCAGGTTTTTTCGTGTTTTCCGAGGTTTGTTTTTTTTTCGATTTAAGGGTGGAGTGATTCTGGTGTCGCACGACGAGCGGCTGATTCGAATGGTGACCAATGAATTGTGGCATTGCAGTGAAGGCACCGTACGGAGTATAGAGGGCGGGTTTGATGAGTACCGGAAAATCGTCGAGATGGAGCTGGAGGCGGCGCAAGCAAAGTAAACTGGGGCTGGTTGATGGGTTCTGGACAAAGTGGCGGTTGCGCTTTTGGTGCGTTGCGTCTTGCGGCGCAACGTTCTACACTGTGATTTGCGTTCTTCTAGCGTGTTACGGATGCGGCCATTTTCCCGCATTTTCTCCATGTCACTTTGTGGTGTATATTTGTTTTAGTTTTTATATATTAAAAATTTTAAACATGTTTTTTTTGCGTTTTTATTTTAGCTTTTGTAAAAATTTTTGTTTTTTTGCTTCCAATTTGCAGATTTCCATTGTTTGCAAAGGAAAATTCTGGGGAAAATAGACAGTTTTTTTTACGATTTTTTTTATTTTGAAATTAAATGAATGATAAGGAAATTATGCGCTTCTTGAATGTCCGGATTGTCAAGCAATTTTTCTTCGTAACTTTTACGTTCTTACGTTTTACGTTTTCTACGGATTTTAATTTTCAAAGAGGCGAATTAAAGGGCAATTTTTGTGGTAGTTTTCAGGTTTTTTAATGGATTTTGTTTTTGAAAAGTGCGAACTTCTGTTAATGTTCCTCTTTCTTTCTAAAAAAAAATTTAGCATTTTTTTAACTCCTCGCGTTTTTGAATTTTAAAAAGTTTTAATTTTTAAAATGTTTAGGAATTCAAAAACAAATCAAAGCAGTTAATAGGTTTTTTTTTTGGGTATAATTTCCAGGTTTTTGATACGACGTCAAAATCCAAATCACAAAAATCTTGACAAACTAATGCTGTTTTAAATGCCCTCGAATTTAAATTTCGAAAAAAAATTATCCCAATATTTTAAACTTAAAATCGCTCCGTCCATAAGATCGGACAATATCGTCGATGTACTCCCTGAAAAAGGCCACCTTAGTAAACACTCCCGGCTGTCCGGATTGGGCGCATCTGCCTGGACCCCACGAAGTCACGCCCACTAGAACGCCATTGGCTGCCAGCGGCCCGCCCGAGTCCCCCTACAGTCAGCACACAATCTACCATTGGCCGCACTACCACCAATCCCCTCTACTCACCAAACAAGTGTCCTTGCCCCCCTCCTGGTATCCTGCACAGAACATTCGCGACGTAATCAACTGTCCATAGTACCTTTTGCAGACTTGCGTCGTAATGACCGGAAGTTCCACATACTGAAACGGTCACACTCGTCACTTCAATGCAACGATCAAGAACAGCATGCACAATATACCTGCAAAATATCCGGCAACGTTGTATCGTCTGGATCGATCTGCCCCCAACCGGTAGCGACGGCAACCTCGCCCAGTTCAATGTCATGGTCTGGACTGGGAAGCGCAATGGCGGCCACGCCCTCCTGGAAAACCTGCAAAAACCCCTTAAAAAAAACTCAGACAAACTCCCTAAACTCACCAAAGAGGTCGCCAGCTGCAACACCGCAATGTCAAAGTCATAAGTATCCACATTGAATCTGTCAGCAGGATAGTTCACAGATTTTACCCTCAACACTTGCCCGCCAGTGGTTCGGTCAGAGGATCCCGCTCTTATCGACAACCGACTGGCTGGCACGCTGCAAAGCGGCAACACTGTTTTGCATGTTTCTGTTACGGTTGCGTGACTTACTCGTAAACGCAGTGGGCTGCGCTGATGACGAAATTCTCATTAATTATTGATCCGCCACAATTCGCTTTGTTATTAATCAAAAGTAGCACTTGGTAGGGGTAGTTTCGGATGTCGGCCGGACTTCCCCCGATTATGAGCGCCTCATTTGCAAACGGCGATTGGAGGAAATAATGGTGTTCATGCTGACGCTGCGTTGCCAAGCCTGCAAAAAAAAAAACAAAATAACTCAGAAATTTTCATTTTGCGTTGATTTGGGGGGTTTTGAGCCACTTGGCGACATTGCCAGTGAGTTATTTTCTCGTCTTCCTAATAAAAAAGATAGAATATGAGACGTACGATTTTTTGTTCCTTTTTCGATAATTTGGGGCGCTCACTCAGAAAAAAAAATTCATATTTTGCGCGTTCTAACATAATTGATACGGCTTGTTAAACGTCTCGTGACCCTGTCAAGGGGCGAAGCCCTAAGGTATTTTGTCCATTTTCTGAACTAAACTGTGGATCTCCTTCCACTCAATCGACTCAGCATAAATTCGACCCATTTTTGCACCCTTAATTTTAGATAAATGGCTGATTTAAAGTGATGTATGCCTTTTAAGGGGCGGAGCCCTAAGATAATTTTGAAAAAAATTATAGTCGATTGTGTAACCCCATTGGTTTCATGCGGGCAACTAAAATTCGTAATTTTAGCCAATACACATTTCGGAGAAATGCGTTTTTAACGCGGCGTGAGCCTCCAGAGGGGTTAAGCCCTAGGAAAATTTTCAAAGTTTTTGAACCAAAATACAAACCTATAAAGACAGATTCCTCTCAGCTAATAATTCTACATTTTTTTAGGTTTTGTATAGCGAATATGGATAATTTAACGTCTCTTGACCATCTTAGGGGGCGCAGCCCTATTGCAATTTGAAAATTTTCAGAAACGAAATGTAGATTCCGAAACGCTTAAAACTGTTCATTAAAATTTGACATTTTCTGGAACTGGATTTTCGGAGATCTGGCCTATTGAAAGAGTCATGCGCCCCTTAGGGGCCAAGCCCCAATGAAATTTTGGAGCTTTCTAAACTAGAATGAGGCATTGAACCCATTCAATACGCCAAGTTAAAATTTAACGTTTTCCGTAATCCCAGTTTCGAAATTTTGGTATAATTAAAGTGGCATGAGCCCCGAAAGGGCCGAAGCCCCAATGCAAATAAAAAATTTTAAATCCTGAAATATAGATCTCTGTACCGTCAGGGCTCTTGAGTAAAAAAATAATTTTTTACCTTCAGGTATCGTGGATTTGGTTTACTTAAACTATCCCGGCCTTATTAGGGGGCGAAGCCCTAAAGCAATAAGAATTTTTTTAAAGGTACAGAGTGCATCTCAATACTTTTAACACTCTAAGCTAAAAATAGTCGTTTTTTCAAGCTTTTGTGTCTGAATATGGCTTATTTAAAGCGGGGTCACCTTCAACGGGGGCGAAGCCCTATGAAAATTTTCATTTTTGTTTCTTTGAAATATTGTTTGGGACACTGTCGTAACTCTCAAACATTTTTATTTTATTTTGTGACTTTCTAATGTAGTAAATGTGGTTGATTTCAATTGTCGTCAGCCTCTAAAGGGGCGAAGCCCTAGGGCAGTTGATAAATTTTCTGAACTTGAATATAGATATTAACTCGCTCATTACTCTCATAAAAAATCGAAGAAGTTTGAGGCTCTAGTTTCTAAGATAGAGCTTCAATGGGTAAAACTTGCCTCCAAAAGAAGCAGCAACTGAAGAATCTTAACGATTTTTATTGGAAATATCCTTTGTTATTGTCATTTTTAACGTTAAAAATCCAAACCAATTTCTAAAAAAACCAACATTCCTAAGTTATTAAGCACTTACAAACTGAACTGAGGGCAAAAAGTATGGTCAAGTATCCGAAAAAATAAGCCATTGAGTAGCAATAAACTGAACATTCACTTCACTCAAAACTGGCTCTAGAAATGTAATTAACAAGGCATTTATATGCACTTCATACTCCTACTCTCCTCCATTTGGAAAGGAGGCTTATCAGTGATAAGGCGATTGTTTACTGTTGCTGACAAAACCAGATATTTTTGATAAATTTCAGATTTTTCATGCGCTTTTAGAGGAAGCGGCAACTGTGGATAGAGCAGGATTCGAAAAGTTAGAGGTAGAGGGGGATCTAGAAGCCTCTATCCAACGTTGCCGCATTCAGAACTCGCAGGTTTTTTGTAGGATTTTAAGTTTTAAAATGCCAAAAGTTAATTTTAAAATTGATTTATGGAAATTTGACCGAAACTAAACGAGTTATGAGCCATAGAGCTCCTATTTTCAAAGTGGGTTTTTTATGACTTCAATGATTTTTAACCGATTTCAACGCTCCAAAAAGCAAAATCCAGACAAACAAATCCTATAAACGACAGCGTTTTCTTCCAGAAAATTCAATAAATTCAGTAATTTTAAAATAACATTTTCTAACAAAAATCCCCTTTGACCTTCAAAACCCAGAATTTCACCAAAAACACAAAAAAAATCAATTCTGTTTGCTGAAATCCAGTACCAAAAACACACAGATCCGGCTGTTGCGACGTCATTGAAAACCGAAAAATTACTGATTGCTGTTTATCGGCCGGAAAAAATGCACCCGAGTGAAGCCATCCAGCTATCAACCATGTAAAGGAACGTTTCACCAATCGCACGCATGAACGCTCCGTCAAACCTGGCATTTTTATCAAGTGGGCGCTGATTTAGCAACTAAATCAACCATTCTGAGGCAAAATCTACCAAAAAAACGTCGAAAACTTACCAGAATTCTGCACATGTGGCAGATGGACTGATTGGTAAATGCGCCCATAGAAAGAAAAGCGGACAAAACTCGATTTGAGGCCCAATCTGGATGCCTGAAACTCAACGACACTCAAAACTGGAAAGTTTTCGCAAAGTACATGAACATTTGGAAGACTTAACCTTAAAAACCGTGCAAAAGAGGCGCGTAACTCGCTTGTTTTTCTGGCGATTTTCAAAATTTAAGAACCCCCTTAAAGCCTCCCTACTTCTCCACACAACCACATTTCCGACAGTTAAAAATTCCCAAATATTTCCGAGGTATCAGAAAAAGTGCAACTTAACCTCAAAAACTTTGCAAAAAACGGTCTATCTAACGTGTTTTTCGGTCGGTTTTAAAACTTCAAAAAGCATATTTTTGGGCACTTGTTTGCCTATCTAACCAAACTTTTTCCGATTTTTTTTTTCCAAAAAAGTCGAAAATTGACCGAGATAAAACAAAAAATGTAATTAAAAACTCTCCAAAAACTTTTCATTTTTAAAGGTGAACGACTCCAATACTGAACAACACTCAAAACTGGGAAGTTTTCGCTAAGTACATGAACAGTTGGAAGACTTAACCTCAAAACCTTGAAAAAACAACGCAAAACTCGCTTGTTTTAGTGCCTATTCGGAAAATGCAAGGTCGATTTTCATTACGAAACAGACTAACTCAGTAAGAAACCGAATTCACTAATTAATCAACCAATTTCATAAAAGTGTAACAATTTGGCGAATGCGCGAAATTTATCAAATGCCGTTTTCTGCTCCAGAAAATGAATTTGGAGCAAAAAATCCCAAAAAAATGTAGGTGAGTTGATCTCAATTTCCATTCCCAACCGTGTTAATTGAGTGGTAAAGCGAAGCAGGTTAGTTAATCGACTAATTTATTTAAAAAGTGAGAATTGGGCGAATGCGCCCCAAACGGTTTTCTGCTTCAGACAAAGACTCTGGAGCCAAAAACCAAAGCAGATCGAAGTGAGTTGACCTCAATCGCCATCCCCAAACAGATGCCTTCAATGAGAATGCAAAATTAGCTAAATAATCGACCAATTTGTATAAAATGTGACAATTTGGCGAATGCGCATTTAAATCCCCACTGTCTTCCAAACCGTTTTTCCTTTGTTAATAAAAGAATCAAGTGCTTCAAACCGACAACTTTTCAACCGATTCTCAACAGTTTAGGGCTCAGTAGAGTTAAAGTGTCTTTCATCGAAAGATCTCGATCGCGCATCGTTTTCAAGCGTCTGTAACGCGTCGACGTCGACCGGAAAACAAAAGAACGGTAAGGAACGGACGGAAGGAACGAACAACAAAATCAACACACCCTGGCCAGGCCTAGCTGGATGCAAGTTCGACTGACAGTTTAGTGTTTCGCTTGTTTTCCAGCGGAATCGAATTCGGTCGCAGTAAACCGGTGCGTCGTTATTTGGCGGGAGCATCCAGAACCGACGCCTTTTCGGCTCGTCGTCTTGTTTACACGATTGATAGGGTTTTGTTGCGGCACGCGAACCGGACGCAGATTCTCCAAAAAAGCGGAAGTGAAAGAAACCGTGCTCCCGATTTCCGGGTGTTTTAGTTCCGGTCCAGATCGGAAGCTGCAACGATTATGGAGCGAGCGACTCTGATCGGGTAAGTCGAGGACGAATGGGGTGGGGTTGTTTACTTTAACCCACCAAAATCGCTGTAAAGTCGATCAAATCGGTTTGAGACCTCATTGATAAAAAGCTCTAAATTTGCTAGAGAAATTTCTGAAAAATTATCGGGAAAAGTACTGCCACAGTGCGGAACTTTTTTGATAAGGAGATAGTCACAAAGATCTGTACATGATTGATCTGGAAAGTTGAGAAATTTCTCATTTTTCTCAAAACCAAGCGTTAGACCTATTCAGGTGAGGTAAAATTGAAGATTTCTCAAAAAGTTTGAGAAATCAAGCAAAATTAAACATTTTCAAACTTTTTGGCTTAGTGTCAAAAGCATAAATCAGCAAAAATGAGTAAGCACGGCTTCAATTTTTTTCATTCTCAAAAATTTCTCAAAAATGTTGAGAAATCGAACTCCAAAGAAACAAGTGTCGCTTCTCCCAAAATAGTTGACAAAAATGCAAATAAAACACCAAGTTAAATTAGCCAGAAAAATTTCGAAAAATATCTCTCAAAACCCAGCGCAGTGCAGAACTGCCCTGATAATGAAATAATCAAAAAATTCTCAAGATTTCAACTCAATTCAAAGATTTCTCAAAAATATTTCGAACCCGTTTGAGAAAGCGAGCGCAATTGAACATTTTCCAAGCTTTTTTAACGCAGTGTCAAAAACATAAAATATCAAAATCTTTAAACCGATTTATGTTATTTCTCAACAATGTCTTATAATGTTCTCAAAAATTCTGAGAAATCGATTTTCAATGAAACAAGTGCCGGGTTTCTAGTTGTTGAATTTTTGAAGAAACGCAATAACCGAATAAAAAGCTGATACCAAGTTAAATTGGCTTGAAATTTCTGAAGAACTTTCTGAAAACTCGCTGCTGCAATGCGAAAATGCCCCGATTAAAAATATACAAAAAAAATCTTTAAATGTTTGATCGGTGAAATTGAGAAATTTCTCAAAACGGGAGAGAAACCGAATTCGTAGCTTTCCAAAAGAGAAGCTTTAGAACTTACAGGTCTTACTTACTTACTTTAGGACAGGTGAAGGGGAAATTTCTCAAAAAGAGATTTCTCAAAAATCTTTGAAAACCGTTTGAGAATCCAACTTTTTTGAGCCATTCAAAAAAAATTCTTGGGTTAATTCTAATTGAGTCGGCAGTGATCATCAATTCCTCAAAAAATTTCTCAAAAAAAAATTTCTATATTTTTTAAGAAAATTTCAGTTATAAAATAAAAGTTTCAGGGTTTTGATTGAGTAGTTTTTCAGAAATCTAATAGGGTTTAGCAAAAAATTCAAAATTTCTCGAAAAAATATTTCAATTTTATTTAGGAAATCCAAATTTTGGAATTTCCAAAGTTATGAAATAAAAGTTAGTCACTTTGGATTTACCAGTTTTTAAAACGGAAGCGCGATGACAAATCATTTGAAAATTTCTTAAAAAGTCTCAAATTTTTTTGAGAATCACGTTTTTGAGCCATGAAAGAAAAAATTAAGTTAGGATTCAGCAGTTTTTAAAATTTAAAAGCAGTTTCACAATTTACAATTTAGCAGTTTATAAAATCCAATCGCGTTTAGCAAAAGAATAAAATTTTCTCAAAGAATTCTCAAACGTTTTTTGAGAAACCCGATTTTTTTGAGAATTGAAAAAAAAAGTTAGAATTCATCAGGTTTTGAAACAATCGGTTTTACCCAAAAATTGATAATTCTAATTCTAATTGAGAATATCAACTTTTTTTCAGAATTTTGAAAGAAAAGTTTCTAAGTTTGGATTTAGCAGTTTACTAAACCCAATCGTATTCTCCAAAAAATTGAAAAATTCTCAAAAATATATCAAAATTTTTAAGAAACCTAATTCTTCAGTCAAAGTTTCAGGAATTCGATTGAGCATTTTATAAAAAATCTAACAGGCTTTAGCAAAAAATTGGTAATAACTCAACATGTTTTGAGAAATGCAAATATTATAGTTATGATAAAAAAGTTTGTATTTAGCAGTATTTAAAATCTAATCGCGTTTATCAAAACTTGAACATTTCTCAAAAATATCTCAACGTTTTTTGAGAACTCCAAATTTTTTCAGCTTTGCGAAAAAAGGTCGAGAGTCTGCAGTTTTTAAAATTTACTCAAGTTCACCAAACAATTGGAAATTTCTCAGAAATCTCTCAATATTTTTTGAGATTTTTCAGTCATTAAATAACAGGTTTACGATTTCGATTGAGCAGTCTATAAAAAGTTTAATAGCGTTTAGCAAAAAATTTGAAGGTTTCTCAAAAATATTTTCATATGTTTTTCCAAGGGAGGGAGGAGTTTCCAAGTTTTAAATTTGCAGTTTGAAAAATTTAGTCGCGTTTAACAAACATTTTAAAAATTTTCAAAACAATTTAGCATTTTTTAAAAATATATCTCAACATTTCTTGAGAAACTCAAGTTTCCAGATATATAAAACAAAAATTTCGAGGTTTAGATTAAGCGGGTTTTAGAATTTAACAGGGTTTAGCAAAAAAATTAAAATTAAAAAAGAAAATATTTTAACATATTTGAGAAACCAAAACAGTAATGAGACGGAAGTTTCAAGTTTTCGATTGAACAGTTTTTGAAATTCAATAGAATTTAGTAAAAATTTAAAAAATTCTTAAAAAATGTTGAGTTTTCCCAAGTTTTCAGAAATTTGGTTTTGTGAACCAAAAAAGTTTAGCAAGAAATTAAAAATTTGAGAAAAAAAACCTTATTTTCAAAATGAAAAAGTAAGAATTTCAAGGTTTTGATTGGGCCGTTTTTTGAAATCCCACAGGGTTTAGCAAAAAAAGGAAAAATTCCCAAAAAAATGTTTTAACACTTGGAGAAACGGAATTTTCAGTCATTAAGCAGAAATTTTAGGGTTTCCGACTAGCAGTTTTTAAAATCCAACAGGGATCGGCAAAAACTTAAAAGTTTCTCAAAAAAATAAATCAACATTTATCGAGAAATCCCATTTTTCAGTCATAAAACAAAAATTTCGGGGTTTAGATTGAACGGGTTTTGGATCTTCCAACAGGGTTTAGAAAAAAATTAAAAATTTCTCAAAAAATATCTAAACATTTTTTGAGATACCGATTTGGTCAGAAGAAAAGCCATGAAAGAAAAGCTCCTTAGTTTCGATTAAGCAGTTTGCGAAACCCAATCGTCTTTAGCAAAAAAAAATTAATTTCTCAAATAAATATCAACATTTTTTGAGAAACCCCATTTCCAGTCACGAAGCAAAAATTCCCGATTTACGATTGAGCAGTTTTTCAAATTTAACAAGGTTTTTAAAACATTGTAAATTTCTGAGAAATTTCTCAAAACGTCCTTCATCGTCTACACACTTGTACACAATGTGGTGGTATAAATAAGCAAACAGCCGGAAAATCACAGTGGGCCACATGAATTTTTTAAAACTTTACCCTCAAAGGGCTTCAGTGCAGGTGTTTCTTGATTAGATTTTACGTGGATCGCCTATTGTTCGGGGCGCGTAAACCTTCAAGTCGCAAAGAGGATCGAAAGAGATAAAACAAACGGGGAAAAATACCTGGAAAGTAGGTCGCAAGACTGTCGGGGTTTGGGGCCAAAACTGGCAATTTTCATACTTTCCAGACGCGTTGAATCCTGGATTTTCTCTGGAATTTGAGTGAGGATATTTCATGTTTTCACTCAGACATTCCAGGAGGTGACTTTAAGGCTTTTGCAGGTGAAGCCGTTAAAAGTACGTTTTCCCGACGTTCCTGAGCTGTTAAAGGCACGTCGCGTTCTAGAAACGCGCAATTTGCGTAGTTTTGCAGTTTGTTCTGTTGTTTTTTTGGTGAAACTCATGTGAGTTGATTGACTAATGGAAAACAGTGGCGTAACATGCTGCGGCACGCAACCATCTGCCCCTAAAGCGACATTTTTCCATTTACTTGTTAATTATTTATTTGCTTGTTTGGTCAGACCGGATATGCGCTCATTGATTGCAGAACAGTCATGCAAGAAGAAGGAAGACACGAAATGAAGGGGTCTGGTTGCTTCATGTGCGTTTGTTGATTGTTATCGACGCAATTCATAGGGGAAAAAACCCGCCTTAACGCCATATTAAGGCGTTCCATTTGGGTAAATTACAGGATCGAATTTGTTCTTTGCCTAGACACAAACATTTCGTTTTGAAATTTTAGAAAAAAACAAAAAAATTGAGAACTGAGTTTTCAACTGGAGAACTGAGTTCTCAACCGAATTGAGAAATGTGTCTTGAAAAACAATTTTTGGTCAGTGCTTTAAAAATCTCGTACTGGATTTTCCAGAATTTTGCAGCAGCGAATCCAAAATGACGCTTTTTAAGCTGGCAAATTGCAGTTCTCAAAATTTTTGAGAATTCCCCGATTTCTTACAAGTTTATAACAAAAAATTGCAAATTCATTGACAGTCCACAAATACACTAAACCCAGGCTTAAAATACCCGTCTAACTATGCCGCAAAGTTGAGAAAATTTTGAGAAATTCTCAATTTTTTAGATAATAGTTTTCATGTATTCTTAACCTATTCCAAGAAAATTAAATATTTGATTTAGCGTCTAGCAAGTTCGACTCGAAACTTTCCAGAAAATATTTAAAACACTATTTGCTAATCTTCGGGTCCAAAACTGCAAATAAAGTTGAGATTTTTGAATTTTTTTTTTAAATTTGACATTGCTATTTCGTCGTTGCAAAACTGCGAAATGAAAATTTGAACATTTCGTTTGATGCCTCTGACAATTTGGTTTTTCTAAAAATGTTGAGAGATTTCTCAGAAATTTTCAAATTTTTAAAAATCTTTTTAAAATTTTAAAACCGTGTTAAGTATGGACTTAAATGTGTGATTTACAGTCTAGCAAGTTCGGTTTCTCAAAAAGTTTTGAGAAACTGAAAATGATGATCTATGTTCCTGAAATTTGAACTTCTCAAACTTTAAAAAAAATTTCCAACTTCTCATATTGATTTTGTTACAATTTGAAAATAGCAACTCAAAAATCGTGCAAATCAAAATTTTCGAAATTTTGATAATTTCTCAATTGTTCTATATGTTAAAACAAATATCTGCAAATTGATTGTCATTCCATAAATAGACTAATCAGAGACTCAAATATTCGTTTCATTGTGCGATAGTGAGAGAGAAAAAATGTTGAGAAATTAGCAAAAACAATTTGCTCTGCTTCTGCAAATTTTAATTTTTTGCGGCAGTTTCTCAAATCGATATTTTTATATCAGTTTTGCAAGTTGTGCTAAGAAGAAACTCAAATAATATGTGCTTCACAGTCTAGTAGGTTCGGTTTCTCGGAAAAAATTGAGAAATTTTTGAGAGCTTTTAAGATTTTTACTAATTAAACTAACAACCGAAAAATTGCAAATTTGAAATTTTGACATTTGGTGTCGTGACATTAGTTTTCTTAAAAACGTTGAGAAATTTTTGAGAAATCTTCGCAAACCTGCCTGGGGAAGAATTTGCTTGTTTTTCACATTTGATTTTTTTCCTCAAAAATAAATCTCCTATCGAGTAATAATATCTCCTATCGAGTAATAAATAAATAAGTCTCCTATCGAAGAAGAAAAGTTGCTCTTGATAAAACGTCCGTCGTACGAAAATCAATTTGATGCTAATTTTTCGAAACCCGCATTGTTTCTTATTTTCGAGAAACTCAGATTCGAGTGAGAAAAACCGCACAAACAAAGTAAAAAACCCAAAAAATCACTCTTTTGCGTCAAAAACTCGGTAAACTTAGAACAAAAAACTCAGTGAATTTTCTTGCTAATTGCAGGGTTGACCAGTGATTCGCCAACTCACTAACAGAGTGCATCCTGTAATTTTCTCCCTTTGAAGATCTTCATTCAGTACCAAAATGGAAAGCAATTCCGTATCGCCGATGCCGGAAACTGATGCGCAAGCGCCGATCGCCGAGTTTGATAAAACACCCCCCACTCCACCCGAGGACACGCTGCCATTGGAGGATCTTCCGCCACCCCCCACCACCGTCACCATTCAGGAAGAGAAAGAAAAGGAGGCACAGGAAGAAGCGTAAGTCCTCCTCTAGCAAATGCGCGCTCTAATCGTCGTTTTATTCGCAATATTTAGGGGAATTTATTCGGAAATTGCCCATTAGTAGCAAGAACAATGAGGAAGCGCATGATCGGTTAATTGAGGTTTGCGCATTTTGCGCTCAGTCATTGAGCAGCAAATGAGCCTTAAATTGCTCTAAGTAGAGCCTAAAGTGCTGTGGCGCCATCTAACCTGGTCAGCTGCACCACGCAACGCTTTCTGGCCACAAACTTTTTAGCTGACGTGCCTGAACACAGATGGCGCCGCCATTCAAAACTTTTATCAGTCAAGGTCTGCTTTTTCTTAAATATGCGGTGCACCGTTGCCGCTAGTTGCCGTTTGTACTAAACATTTGATTTTTTTTTGGCTTGACGTTTAAAAACTTCGTTTTCTATAGAAACTTAATTTCTAGAAATGCTGCTATAGCCGAACATCGAGGTCAAAATTAAATTAAAATTTTTTTTAAAACAATTTTAGTAAAATTGAAGATTAAAAAGAATCCGGAGAATTTTTGAAATTTGGCAGCTTTTCAAGTTTTCCCTTCCACCTTCCAGGGCCTTGTCTGAGGTTTACTAATGTACATTTTCCAGTACATCAAGCTTATAAGTCACTTTGGCGTTGAGTTGGATAATAAAATTTTCAAACTTCACCATTTTTTGTGCAATTGCAATATCAACTTTTGAAACTCTTTGGAAGTCTATTGATGCCTTTTCTGAGTCTCGAGCATAAACATTTTGTACTTTTGTGAAGTTTATTTCCGGCCTGGAAAACTTCATCTTGTCCGGTCGTATTCAGTTTATCAAAGTTTCGAACTTTCCAGCGTCTTGTCTGAAGTTTTCTAATGGACATTTTCTAGTACATTCAAGGTATAAGTTAGTTTGCCAAACGTTGACTTAAATGGTGAAGTTTGCAAACTTCACTATTTTATAGTTCAACTGCGATTTCGCGGTTTGCAACTATCCATTAATCGTTGGAAGCGCACAATGGTGCTTTTCTGCTACCCAAAAGCGGAAATCTTGTACTTTTGCCGGTTTTGAAGTTCGTTGCTGTAATTCAACTTTCTACTTTCCAGAGTCGTTTTGGAGGTTTCTCATTACGAATATCGTTGAAAATTAGGTCTAACGTGATTTTCTGCAAAGCTCAGTAAAAAAAGTGAAGTTCGCAAACTTCACGATTTTTTAGTACAATTGCGATTTTATGTTTTGCAACTTTTCATTAGTGGTTGGAAGCTTTGTATGGTGCTTTTCTCCTATTCTAGAGAAAAAATCTTAAATTTTGCAGGTTTTGAAGTTCGTCCCTGTCTGACAAACTTCATTTATTTCGAAACTGTCCAATTTTTTAGGGATTTTTCTGGGGTTCTCAATAATAAAATAGTTAAAAAATAGGCCTATTCGTGATTTTGTACAAAATTGAGATTAATGCTGAAGTTTTCAAACTTCACTGGTTTTTAGTACAATTGCGAATTCAACTTATGCAACTCACAAGAAGGCCATTGATGCCATTTATGAGTCTGGAGCATAACAGTTTTGTACCTTTGCGAATTTTGAAGTTGATTTCCGGCCTGGCAAACTTCACTTCGTCGGCTCTGTGAAGTCCATCACAGTTTCACTATATTCAGGGTCCTGTCGAAGGTTTGCTAATGTACATTTCCTGGTATATTAAGCTCATAAATTATTTTAAATGGCTTAGCGTTGGACAGTGAAGTTGGAAAACTTCACCATTTTTTAGTACAATTTCCCAGTCAAGCCTGACAGCTTTTCTGGCGCCGACGGTCGTTTTAAATGGTACAGTTAATGGATTCCTAAGTGGTAATTGGATAAATTAACCACATTTTTCTTCCGGTAAACTTCATCTTTTTCAAGCTTCATTTGCAGTCACCATCGAACAATAGCGCTCGCTTAACGCTCGATCACGCAACCACACAACCTTGGCCGTTCACAAAAATCCCCAAGTTGGAAGTGGCAACAAGAAATTCCTCATCTATAATATATACCGGGAGTGTTAAAAAAAAACGTTCGTTTAAAGGCCCTGAGCCGAGCACAAACGCAACAAGTGTGGGGGAAATTTAGCCATTTAACATTTAAGTTTCAACAATTCTTCGCTTTCTTTTAAAATATACCGTGCGTTAAGCAGTGGCGGCGCGCGCGTCTCCCGCCATTAGTCGCATTATCGTCCAGTCTCCGTACCAAATCCATACTGGTTGTTTGTGTTAACAGTTTTAAGAGCGTGTTAAGAGCGCTGTTCGTGTCTGTTTGTTTACGTTCGTGGTTGTTCAGTGGCGGTTTTTTTTCGGAAAAAATCACCAATTTTTGCACCATTTGGGTTCCGGTTCTTGGTTGGGCTGCTTGATGCCGAAGAAGAGTTTTGCAATGGCCAAGAACAAGATGCACACTTCCGCGTAAGTTGGTTGAAAGACTGCGCAATTTTTTCGTAGGGAACTGGTTTGACGGGTGGTTTTTTGGGTTCCGTGGTCGGGTTCCGGTGGATTTGAACCCGCCCCTGGATAGAGCGGGTTAAAATTTACAAAAAAGGTTCTATTTATTGTGCAGCTACAGTGAGTGGTTTGGGAGATATTGGCAATAGTTCTTTTGATTATGACAATGGGTTCCGCATCAAGGTTTCTCTTTTCAAGGCGTATTCCCGCCATCTTCAGTGTTTAGTAGTAGTTTTCTTTATTGGGAGTTGGGATGGAGTTTTGGAACTGTTAAAATTTTTGTAACTAATGGAATTTTTTTTTGAAAAAAGAGCAATTTTGGTTTTTTTCGAAAACGGGGGCAAATTTCGAAAAAAATAACTCTTGCAAAAATTTTCATTTTTGGGTGCCAAAGTTAAGTGCCTAGCTTGAGGAGCATTGATAAACACTTTCCGTGGATAAAAGCAAAAAAACACGCCTGAAAAGGCACCATTTTGCACTTTTTTCGAAAACTAGGGCAAATTTCGAAAAAACGTACTCTTGCAAAAATGTTTGCGTGTGGACGTGTCAGTCAATTGCTACGTTTCAGAAAAACCCAAAATCAATTCGTCTGCGAAAAAGTAAAAAACACCCTGTAAAAAGCGCAATTTTGGATTTTTTCGAAAATTTGGCCAAAATTTAGAAAAAATGTGCTCCATCAAAAATGTTTGTGTTTGGACGTGCAAATAAGTTGCAACGTTTCAGGAAAATTCGGATACATTTCTTCAGCAAAATAGCAAAAACACACCCTGTAAATCGTGCATTTATCGATTTTATTCGAAAATGGGGACAAATTTCGAAAAAATTTACTCTTGCAAAAATTTTCGTTTTTACGTGCTAAAGTTAAGTGCCAAGTTTGAGGAAAAGCAGTGACTGCGTTTTGAGGTTAAAAGTAAAAAAATTCGCTTTAGAAAGTGCACTTTTTGTTTGTTTTTTTCGAAAACTGGTGCAAATTTTGAAAAAACGTACTCTTGCAAAAATGTTTGGGTTGGGATGTGCCAGTAAATTGACAAGTTTCAGAAAAATCCGAAAACATTTCGGCTGCGAACAAGTAAAAACCATCCTGTAAAACGCGCAAATTTGGATTTTTTCGGAAATTTGGCCAACATTTCGAAAAAATGTGCTTTAGCAAAAATGTTTGTGTTTGGACGTGCAAAAAAATTCAGAAAAATATAAGTTTCAGGAAAATCCTAAAACATTTTTTCAGCGAAACCGCAAAAAACACCATGTAAAACGTGTAATTCTGGATTTTTTTCGAAAACTGCGTCAAATTTCGAAAATCCGTCTGCTTGTAAAAGCTTTGTTTATAAGCTTGCAAGTCGAATTCCAAGTTTAAGGAAAATCAGTTGATTCGTTTTGAAGCTAAAGGCAAAAAACACAATTGGAATGATGCAATTTTGGGTTTTATTCGAAAATTGGAGCAAATTTCGAAAAAATTTGTTCTTCTAAAAATTGCCGCTTTTAGACATACAACTCGAAAGCAAAACTTAAAGAAAAATTGGCGGAAGCTTCTTGAAGAAAAGAGCGAAAAATACACTAATACAAAACGCAAGTTTAGATTTTTTTCTGAAGAAATGGGACAAATTTCGAAAAAAAGTGCTGCAAAGTTCGAAAAACCGAATGTGGCAAAAAAAAATATTTTGAAGCTCCCGAGTTGACTCCATTGAAAATCAATTAATATCTTTTGAGGTTAAAGGCAAAAAACACACTTTAAAAGCAACAATTTTGGATTTTTCTTGAAAACTGAGGCAAATTTCGAAAATCGCATTCTCGCGAAAACTTTCGTTTTTAAGTTTGCGAGTCAAATGCCAAGTTTGAGGAAAATCGGTAAAGGCATTTGGAGGTTGAAAACAAAAAATACACTCGAAAAAGCACATATTTTGAATTTTTTTCGAAAACTGGGGCAAATTTCGAAAAATCATGTTTTCCAAAATATTGGAGTCAAGTGCAGCAAAGCTGAAGGAAATCGGTTTATGCGTTTTGAGATTAAAAGCAAAAAACCACTTTGAAAAGCATAATTTTGCATTTTTTTCGAAAACTGGTGCAAATTTCGAAAAATCGCATTATTGCCGAAACTTTTGCATTTAAGGGTCTGAGTCAGGTGCCCTGTTTAAGGAAAATCGGTTCATGCGTTTTGAGGTTAAAGACAAAAACCAACTTGAAAACGCACAATTTTGATTTTTTTTCGAAAACTAAGGCGAAAATTTTCGTTCTTGAGTTTACGAGTCAAATGCCCAGTTTGTGGAAAATCGGTTCCTTCGTTTTAAGGTTAAAGACAAAAAAAACACATTAAAAAAAAGGACAGTTTTGATTTTTTTAAAAATCCCTAAATGCGGTTGGCGGCAAATGTAAAAAAAACTAGGCCCTTACAGTGAAAACCATTTGAGGCAATGTTGCCAGTTCAGCCCGAAAATCCTTCATTTCACTCAACTGAACTAAACTCAGACTAAAATATTAGCTAAAATCTATTTCAAACGCTTGTTTACTCTCAAGTGTGTAAACAGACCATTAGATTTAAACAGTAATTTTCGAAGAAACCGCATGTGCTTTAAGTGTAAATCGTGAATCCGTTTTTCAATATTTACGCATGTTTTCTCAATTTATTTGAGAAATAATCGGGTGGAAAATGGGCTGAAAATGGTTAAATTTCCAGTAAGAAACCAGGATATTTTCGATGTTTTAAGAGCTTAACAGGCCCGGTAAAGGTCACGTTTTGTGTTAAAAAAGAACTGGTTTGAAAAAAGGTCCACGAATGTCGCTTAATTAACTGGGGCGACCTTTGCAACTTTCTTATAGGCCGATCTATTGTCATATTAATATTCATTAATTTCCCAGCCTTAATTGGCCATTTACCGTAATCTACAGAGTGTTTCCATATTCAGAGGCAATCGGTATGTATACTCGTTGATGACGTGCTCAGTACGCCCTAATATAGAATGATTTATGTCAAACCGACCGAGATAGAGAGTTGGCAATGTTTATGTTAGAAAGAGAACAGCATCTTTTGTGGCTCTGGAAAGTTTCGTGCCATGAGCATCATCAGGGACTTGTGGAGGAATATTGGGAAAAACTACTACAAATTGTGCAGGCTTTTGTTCAAAAATTAATTTTACCAAATGCGACAGAGATAGCAAATTTGCAGAATGTGTGTTAGAAAGAGACAGAGAATTCTAAAATTGGAAAGTTTCGTTGCAGTGTCATCATCAGGGACTTAGGAGCAAGTTTTGCAAGAAAAACATCTACGAACTGAGCAGGCTTTTATTAATGTAAGAGAGCCGCTTCCTCGAAAAACCCTAAAAGTTTCGTTGCTTGCTCATCGTCAGGGTTTCGTGGAGAATTTAAAAAAAAACCACAAATCGTGCCGGTTTTTATTGACAAATTAATTTTGCGAAAACTGACAAAGATAAACAGTTGGCGAATCATGTATTGGAAAGAGAGAAGTCGCTTTTAATTTTTTTTGCTTTAAAATTCATTGCTTGCTGATCATAAGGGACGCAATGGTTAATTTTGGAAAAAAATTACTAGAAAATGTGCAAGTTTTTAATGGAAAATTAATTTTACCCAGACCGACAGAGATAGAAAGTGTGCGAAATGCGTGCTAGAAAAAGAGAAGCTTCCTCTAAAATTCCCCAAAGGTTCGTAGCACCGTCATCATCAGGGATTTGTGAGCAATTTTTGCAAAAAAAACATCTCCGAACTGAGCAGGCTTTCATTAATTTAACTAGCCTGACAGAGACAGACAGTTGAGGACATGCATATTAGAAAGAGAGACGCTTTCTATGAAACTTCAGAAAGTTTCGTTGCATGGTCATCGTCAGGGATTTGAGGAGAATAAAAAAAAACACACACAGTGCCGGTTTTTATTAACAAATAAATATATTTTTTTTTACATAAACGGACGGAGACAGACAGTTGGCATTATGTGGGTTAGAAAGTGAGAGGTTTCTTCAAAAGACGCTGGATTTCATTAAACAGTTTATTTTCCGAAATCTGACAGAGATGAACAGTTGGTGACATGTGCATGAGAAAGAGAAAAGCAGTACCTAAAATACCGTGAAAGTTTCGTTGCATGTCATCTTCAGAGATTTGTGGGCGAATTTTGAATGAGAAAACTGCTACGAAATGTGCTGGCTTTAATTGAAAATTGAATTTTGAAAAAATTTCTTTAAAAAATTTTGAAAGTTTTGTTGCATGGTCATTATCAAGAAATTGTGGAAACATTTTCTACAAGTGAATTGATTGAATTGAATAAATTAATTTTACCATAAACGACAGAGATGGACGATTGCCGATATGTGCATTAGAAAGAGAGCAGCTTCTTCTCAAATTCCTGAAAGTTTCGTCGGATGGTCTTCGTCAGAGACTATTGGGCGAATTTTCAGAAACAAACATCTACAAACTATACAAGTTTGTATAAAAAAATAATTTTGTAGAAATCGATAAACATAAACAGTTGCGATGATTGACTTATAAAGAGAGAAGCTTTCGTTGCAAGCCTAGAAAGTTTCGTGCCATCGTCATCATCAGGGACTAGTGGGGAAACTTTGGAAAAAAATTGCTGCGAACTGTGCACGTTTTCCTAGAAATTTTTTTTCGCAAAAAATGATAGAAGCAAAGAGCTGGCGAAACTTACATTAGAAAGTGAGAAGCTTCTTTTGCAAGTTGTCAAAGTTTCAGCCCTTGACCATCATCAGGGACCAGTGGGCGAATTTTGAAGAAAAAACGACTTTAAACTATCTAGAGGTTTATTGAAAAATGTATTTCGCGAAAACCGATAGATATAGATACTTTTGATGTCTTCGTCAGAAAGAGCGAAGAGTCCTTTGCAGCGTTGGAAAGTTTCGTGCGAAGGCCATGGTCAGGAGCTAGTAGGGGAATTTCGAAAAAAAACCTTTGCGAACTTTGTACTTTTTTATTTAATAAATCGTTTCGCAAAAAACCGATAGATATAGATAGTGTAAATGTGTGCTTCTGAAAGAGAGAAGATTCCTTTGCAACTTTCAAAAGTCTCGTGGCATGACCATCAACTATTGAGGGAATTTCGAAAAAAAAACCTACCGCGAACTATGCACGCTTTTATTGAAAACTTAACTTTTAAAAAAACTTGTAGAAAAAACTACAACAAAGACAAATCTATAGATATAGAAACTTGTAATATTTACATGAGAAAGAGACAAGATTCCTTTGTAACTTTGAAAAGTTTCATGCGATGGCCATCATCAGGGACCAGTGGAGGAATTCTGGAAAGAAAACGACTTCAATCTGTGCAACTGAACAAACAAGATTGTAGAAAAAACTACAACAAAGACAAATCAATAGATATAGAGACTTGTAATATTTACATGGGAAAGAGACAAGATTCCTTTGTCACTTTGAAAAGTTTCGTGCGGTGGTCATCATCAGGGACCAGTGGGGGTATTTTGAAACAAACTACTTCAAACTGTTATTGTAGTTCTGTTCTTGAACAAACAAACTTGTAGAAAAAACCGCAACAAAAACAAATCAATAGATATAGAGACTTATAATGTTTACATCGGAAAGAGAAAAGATTCCTTTATAGCTTTGGCAAGTTTCATGCGATGGCCATCATCAGGGACCAGTGGAGGAATTCTGGAAAGAAAACGACTTCAATCTGTGCAACTGAACAAACAAGATTGTAGAAAAAACTACAACAAAGACAAATCAATAGATATAGAGACTTGTAATATTTACATGGGAAAGAGAAAAGATTCCTTTGCAACTTTGGCAAGTTTCGTGCTATGGCCATCATCAGGGACCAGTGGGGGAGTTTTGAAAAAAAAACTTCAATCTGGGCAACTAAATAAACAAACGTGTAGAAAAAAACAACAGCAAAGAAAAACCAATAAATATAGATCCTTGTAATATTTAAATGGGAAAGAGAGAAGATTCATTTGCAATTTTGGAAAGTTTCGCGCTAGTGTCATCATCAGGGACTATTGGGAGAATTTTGGCGGAAAAAACTACTGTTAATTGAACAGGCTTTGATTGAAAAATTAATTTTGCAAAAACCGACAGAGATAGAGCGTTAGCAATTTTTGCTCTAGAAAGAGAGAAGATTCTTCTTCGGTGTCTGAAAGCCTGATGATGCCAGAGCGTTCGCATTAAGAGAAACGTTTGATTGTTCTAAATCCACATGAAACGAGTAATTTCCAATACTTTGTTTTTTTTTTCGATGGAGCAGACTGATGACGAAACCCTGTTACGTCAGCACAATAGATTAATTAGTAGGAAAATTCGCATTTAAAGGTGATTACAATCCACTTGTTCACCAATAAAGGCGGAGCTGAGTGTGTCTCATGTATGATCAAGGTGATAAACTGTTGGGCAAATATTGAAGGTCTTGCGTAAAGTGCGAACGTAGCTTTATTAATCCGAACTGGCTGGTTGGTTGGTTGATTGGTTGCGTAAACCTGGCCTGAATTCGACTTAATTTCATAAATGTGGCTTGGGAATGGTGGAAATGTGGGAAAGGCAACCAAAGGACGAAAAACCCGACTGGATCCAGTTTCGCTCGGAATTAGTCACATCCGCCTCTGTTATTTTCAAATGCATTCGACACAATGGGACGCGATGAAAATTGCATTAATTGGCGCTGATTAATGTTAATAGCAAAGGTCTGGATGAATTAACAATTAAATATAAATCACCGGCAGCCTTTTGACGTAATCAGTTGAACAAGTGCGAACATGGACGAATGGCTCAAAGTTGAAAAATTCGAGTTTAATCACATTTGCGGCGTTTGCTACGGACAATATTCTTTATCAACTGCTGAAATCCGTTTGTCGATATTCGGGTTGGTTCTCGAAAAATCGACTTTGAAAGTTTGAGGTGCCAAAGTGGGGCGACTGTTGGAAAGTTTGTCAAAGTTCAGAAATTTCGCTTGGAAGGCTGAATCTTGCGGATGCAATACGATTTTCGCCGTTTGTTAAGGAACACTTTCCGCATTGAGGGCTGAAACTCGCTTGGCGATATCTGACCGGGTGCTGGAGAAATCGATTTTCATAGTTTGTGTGCAAAAATTACCGAAAAAAATTGTCAAAGTTCTAAAATTCCCCTTCAATGCTGGAATCAAGCGAGTTTAACTGAATTTCGAAGGTTTGTTAACCAGATCCTTCTTAATCAAGCTGTGAATTTTTTTGTCGATATCTAAGCTGATTTTCATAAAGTCGACTTAGACAATTTGAAGTGCAAAAATAATCGAAAACAAAAAATTCATCAAAGTTTAAAAATGCTTCTTGAAGGCCGGAATTAACCGAATCCCACCACATTTTCCACGCTTGTTAAGAAAGGCCTTCTTAATCAATTGCTGAGATCCGCCTGTCGAGATTTAAGCGCGTTTTTGAAAAACCGACTTTGATAGGTTGAAGTGCAAAAATGGCCGAAATCAAAAAGTTCGCCAAAGTTCAAAAATTCCTCTTGAAAGCCGGAATTAAACAAATGCCACCAAATTTTCCACGTTTGTTCAGAATAGCCTTCTTAATCAATTGTTGAAATCCGCTTGTCGATATTTAAGCGCGTTTTTGAAAAATGGGCTTTGATTGTTTGAAGTGCAAAAATGGCCGAAAAGCAAAAATTTCGCCAAAGTTTAAAAATCCCTTTTGAACGCCGGAATTAAGCAAATGGAACAAGATTTCCCCAGTTTGTTACGAAACACACTGATATTCAATCTGTAAAATCCGATTGTCGAAATTTAAGCGCGTTTTTGAAAAATCGACTTTGATAGTTTGAAGTGCAAAAATGGCCTAAAAGCAAAAAGGTCGCCAAAGTTCAAAAATTCCTCTTGAAAGCCGGAATTAACCGAATACCACCAAATTTTCCACGTATGTTCAGAATAGCCTTCTTAATCAATTGCTGAAATCCGCTTGTCGATATTTAAGCGCGTTTTTGAAAAATGGGCTTTGATTGTTTGAAGTGCAGAAATGGCCGAAAAGCAAAAATTTCGCCAAAGTTTAAAAATCCCTTTTGAACGCCGGAATTAAGCAAATGCAACAAGATTTCCCCAGTTTGTTACGAAACACACTGATATTCAATCTCTAAAATCCGATTGTCGAAATTTAAGCGCGTTTTTGAAAAATCGACTTTGATGGTTTGAAGTGCAAAAATGGCCTAAAAGCAAAAAGGTCGCCAAAGTTCAAAAATTCCTCTTGAAAGCCGGAATTAACCGAATTCCACCAAATTTTCCACGTTTGTTCAGAATAGCCTTCTTAATCAATTGCTGAAATCCGCTTGTCGAAATTTAAGCGCGTTTTTGAAAAATGGGCTTTGTTTGTTGAAGTGCAAAAATGGCCGAACAGCAAAAATTTCGCCATAGTTCAAAAATCCCTTTTGAATGCCGGAATTAAGCAAATGCAACAAGATTTCCCCAGTTTGTTACGAAACACACTGATGTTCAATCTCTAAAATCCGATTGTCGAAATTTAAGCGCGTTTTTGAAAAATCGACTTTCATAGTTTGAAGTGCAAAAATGGCCTAAAAGCAAAAAGGTCTCCAAAGTTCAAAAATTCCTCTTGAAAGCCGGAATTAACCGAATTCCACCAAATTTTCCACGTTTGTTCAGAATAGCCTTCTTAATCAATTGCTGAAATCCGCTTGTCGAAATTTAAGCGCGTTTTTGAAAAATGGGCTTTGATTGTTTGAAGTGCAAAAATGGCCGAAAAGCAAAAATTTCGCCATAGTTCAAAAATCCCTTTTGAACGCCGGAATTAAGCAAATGCAACAAGATTTCCCCAGTTTGTTACGAAACACACTGATGTTCAATCTCTAAAATCCGATTGTCGAAATTTAAGCGCGTTTTTGAAAAATCGACTTTCATAGTTTGAAGTGCAAAAATGGCCTAAAAGCAAAAAGGTCTCCAAAGTTCAAAAATTCCTCTTGAAAGCCGGAATTAACCGAATTCCACCAAATTTTCCACGTTTGTTCAGAATAGCCTTCTTAATCAATTGCTGAAATCCGCTTGTCGAAATTTAAGCGCGTTTTTGAAAAATGGGCTTTGATTGTTTGAAGTGCAAAAATGGCCGAAAAGCAAAAATTTCGCCATAGTTCAAAAATCCCTTTTGAACGCCGGAATTAAGCAAATGCAACAAGATTTCCCCAGTTTGTTACGAAACACACTGATGTTCAATCTCTAAAATCCGATTGTCGAAATTTAAGCGCGTTTTTGAAAAATCGACTTTCATAGTTTGAAGTGCAAAAATGGCCTAAAAGCAAAAAGGTCTCCAAAGTTCAAAAATTCCTCTTGAAAGCCGGAATTAACCGAATACCATCAAATTTTTCACGTTTGTTCAGAATAGCCTTCTTAATCAATTGCTGAAATCCGCTTGTCGAAATTTAAGCGCGTTTTTGAAAAATGGTCTTTGATTGTTTGATTTGCAGAAATGGCCGAAAAGCAAAAAGTTCGCCAAAGTTCAAAAATCCCTCTTAAAAGCCGGAATTAAGCAAATGCAACAAGATTTGCTCAGTTTGTTACAAAACACACTGATATTCAATCTCTAAAATCCGATTGTCGAAATTTAAGCGCGTTTTTGAAAAATCGACTTTGGTAGTTTGAAGTGCAAAAATGGCCTAAAAGCAAAAAGGTCGCCAAAGTTCAAAAATTCCTCTTGAACGCCGGAATTAACCGAATACCACCAAATTTTCCACGTTTGTTCAGAATAGCCTTCTTAACCAATTGCTGAAATCCGCTTGTCGAAATTTAAGCGCGTTTTTGAAAAATGGGCTTTGTTTGTTGAAGTGCAAAAATGGCCGAAAAGCAAAAATTTCGCCAAAGTTCAAAAATCCCTTTTGAACGCCGGAATTAAGCAAATGCAACAAGATTTTCCCAGTTTGTTACGAAACACACTGATATTCAATCTCTAAAATCCGATTGTCAAAATTTAAGCGCGTTTTTGAAAAATCGACTTTGATAGTTTGAAGTGCAAAAATGGCCTAAAAGCAAAAAGGTCGCCAAAGTTCAAAAATTCCTCTTGAAAGCCGGAATTAACCGAATACCACCAAATTTTCCACGTTTGTTCAGAATAGCCTTCTTAACCAATTGCTGAAATCCGCTTGTCGAAATTTAAGCGCGTTTTTGAAAAATGGGCTTTGTTTGTTGAAGTGCAAAAATGGCCGAAAAGCAAAAATTTCGCCAAAGTTCAAAAATCCCTTTTGAACGCCGGAATTAAGCAAATGCAACAAGATTTCCCCAGTTTGTTACGAAACACACTGATGTTCAATCTCTAAAATCCGATTGTCAAAATTTAAGCGCGTTTTTGAAAAATCGACTTTGATAGTTTGAAGTGCAAAAATGGCCTAAAAGCAAAAAGGTCGCCAAAGTTCAAAAATTCCTCTTGAAAGCCGGAATTAACCGAATACCATCAAAATTTTCGAGTTTGTTCAGAATAGCCTTCTTAATCAATTGCTGAAATCCGCTTGTCGAAATTTAAGCGCGTTTTTGAAAAATGGGCTTTGTTTGTTGAAGTGCAAAAATGGCCGAAAAGCAAAAATTTCGCCAAAGTTCAAAAATCCCTTTTGAACGCCGGAATTAAGCAAATGCAACAAGATTTTCCCAGTTTGTTACGAAACACACTGATATTCAATCTCTAAAATCCGATTGTCAAAATTTAAGCGCGTTTTTGAAAAATCGACTTTGATAGTTTGAAGTGCAAAAATGGCCTAAAAGCAAAAGGTCGCCAAAGTTCAAAAATTCCTCTTGAAAGCCGGAATTAACCGAATACCACCAAATTTTCCACGTTTGTTCAGAATAGCCTTCTTAACCAATTGCTGAAATCCGCTTGTCGAAATTTAAGCGCGTTTTTGAAAAATGGGCTTTGTTTGTTGAAGTGCAAAAAGGTCGAAAAGCAAAAATTTCGCCAAAGTTCAAAAATCCCTTTTGAACGCCGGAATTAAGCAAATGCAACAAGATTTCCCCAGTTTGTTACGAAACACACTGATGTTCAATCTCTAAATCCGATTGTCAAAATTTAAGCGCGTTTTTGAAAAATCGACTTTGATAGTTTGAAGTGCAAAAATGGCCTAAAAGCAAAAAGGTCGCCAAAGTTCAAAAATTCCTCTTGAAAGCCGGAATTAACCGAATACCACCAAATTTTCCACGTTTGTTCAGAATAGCCTTCTTAACCAATTGCTGAAATCCGCTTGTCGAAATTTAAGCGCGTTTTTGAAAAATGGGCTTTGTTTGTTGAAGTGCAAAAATGGCCGAAAAGCAAAAATTTCGCCAAAGTTCAAAAATCCCTTTTGAACGCCGGAATTAAGCAAATGCAACAAGATTTTCCCAGTTTGTTACGAAACACACTGATATTCAATCTCTAAAATCCGATTGTCAAAATTTAAGCGCGTTTTTGAAAAATCGACTTTGATAGTTTGAAGTGCAAAAATGGCCTAAAAGCAAAAAGGTCGCCAAAGTTCAAAAATTCCTCTTGAAAGCCGGAATTAACCGAATACCACCAAATTTTCCACGTTTGTTCAGAATAGCCTTCTTAACCAATTGCTGAAATCCGCTTGTCGAAATTTAAGCGCGTTTTTGAAAAATGGGCTTTGTTTGTTGAAGTGCAAAAATGGCCGAAAAGCAAAAATTTCGCCAAAGTTCAAAAATCCCTTTTGAACGCCGGAATTAAGCAAATGCAACAAGATTTCCCCAGTTTGTTACGAAACACACTGATGTTCAATCTCTAAAATCCGATTGTCAAAATTTAAGCGCGTTTTTGAAAAATCGACTTTGATAGTTTGAAGTGCAAAAATGGCCTAAAAGCAAAAAGGTCGCCAAAGTTCAAAAATTCCTCTTGAAAGCCGGAATTAACCGAATACCACCAAATTTTCCACGTTTGTTCAGAATAGCCTTCTTAACCAATTGCTGAAATCCGCTTGTCGAAATTTAAGCGCGTTTTTGAAAAATGGGCTTTGTTTGTTGAAGTGCAAAAATGGCCGAAAAGCAAAAATTTCGCCAAAGTTCAAAAATCCCTTTTGAACGCCGGAATTAAGCAAATGCAACAAGATTTTCCCAGTTTGTTACGAAACACACTGATATTCAATCTCTAAAATCCGATTGTCAAAATTTAAGCGCGTTTTTGAAAAATCGACTTTGATAGTTTGAAGTGCAAAAATGGCCTAAAAGCAAAAAGGTCGCCAAAGTTCAAAAATTCCTCTTGAAAGCCGGAATTAACCGAATACCACCAAATTTTCCACGTTTGTTCAGAATAGCCTTCTTAACCAATTGCTGAAATCCGCTTGTCGAAATTTAAGCGCGTTTTTGAAAAATGGGCTTTGTTTGTTGAAGTGCAAAAATGGCCGAAAAGCAAAAATTTCGCCAAAGTTCAAAAATCCCTTTTGAACGCCGGAATTAAGCAAATGCAACAAGATTTCCCCAGTTTGTTACGAAACACACTGATGTTCAATCTCTAAAATCCGATTGTCAAAATTTAAGCGCGTTTTTGAAAAATCGACTTTGATAGTTTGAAGTGCAAAAATGGCCTAAAAGCAAAAAGGTCGCCAAAGTTCAAAAATTCCTCTTGAAAGCCGGAATTAACCGAATACCATCAAAATTTTCGAGTTTGTTCAGAATAGCCTTCTTAATCAATTGCTGAAATCCGCTTGTCGAAATTTAAGCGCGTTTTGAAAAATGGGCTTTGTTTGTTGAAGTGCAAAAATGGCCGAAAAGCAAAAATTTCGCCAAAGTTCAAAAATCCCTTTTGAACGCCGGAATTAAGCAAATGCAACAAGATTTTCCCAGTTTGTTACGAAACACACTGATATTCAATCTCTAAAATCCGATTGTCAAAATTTAAGCGCGTTTTTGAAAAATCGACTTTGATAGTTTGAAGTGCAAAAATGGCCTAAAAGCAAAAAGGTCGCCAAAGTTCAAAAATTCGTCTTGAAAGCCGGAATTAACCGAATACCACCAAATTTTCCACGTTTGTTCAGAATAGCCTTCTTAACCAATTGCTGAAATCCGCTTGTCGAAATTTAAGCGCGTTTTTGAAAAATGGGCTTTGTTTGTTGAAGTGCAAAAATGGCCGAAAAGCAAAAATTTCGCCAAAGTTCAAAAATCCCTTTTGAACGCCGGAATTAAGCAAATGCAACAAGATTTCCCCAGTTTGTTACGAAACACACTGATGTTCAATCTCTAAAATCCGATTGTCAAAATTTAAGCGCGTTTTTGAAAAATCGACTTTGATAGTTTGAAGTGCAAAAATGGCCTAAAAGCAAAAAGGTCGCCAAAGTTCAAAAATTCCTCTTGAAAGCCGGAATTAACCGAATACCATCAAAATTTTCGAGTTTGTTCAGAATAGCCTTCTTAATCAATTGCTGAAATCCGCTTGTCGAAATTTAAGCGCGTTTTTGAAAAATGGGCTTTGTTTGTTGAAGTGCAAAAATGGCCGAAAAGCAAAAATTTCGCCAAAGTTCAAAAATCCCTTTTGAACGCCGGAATTAAGCAAATGCAACAAGATTTTCCCAGTTTGTTACGAAACACACTGATATTCAATCTCTAAAATCCGATTGTCAAAATTTAAGCGCGTTTTTGAAAAATCGACTTTGATAGTTTGAAGTGCAAAAATGGCCTAAAAGCAAAAAGGTCGCCAAAGTTCAAAAATTCCTCTTGAAAGCCGGAATTAACCGAATACCACCAAATTTTCCACGTTTGTTCAGAATAGCCTTCTTAACCAATTGCTGAAATCCGCTTGTCGAAATTTAAGCGCGTTTTTGAAAAATGGGCTTTGTTTGTTGAAGTGCAAAAATGGCCGAAAAGCAAAAATTTCGCCAAAGTTCAAAAATCCCTTTTGAACGCCGGAATTAAGCAAATGCAACAAGATTTCCCCAGTTTGTTACGAAACACACTGATGTTCAATCTCTAAAATCCGATTGTCAAAATTTAAGCGCGTTTTTGAAAAATCGACTTTGATAGTTTGAAGTGCAAAAATGGCCTAAAAGCAAAAAGGTCGCCAAAGTTCAAAAATTCCTCTTGAAGCCGGAATTAACCGAATACCATCAAAATTTTCGAGTTTGTTCAGAATAGCCTTCTTAATCAATTGCTGAAATCCGCTTGTCGAAATTTAAGCGCGTTTTTGAAAAATGGGCTTTGTTTGTTGAAGTGCAAAAATGGCCGAAAAGCAAAAATTTCGCCAAAGTTCAAAAATCCCTTTTGAACGCCGGAATTAAGCAAATGCAACAAGATTTTCCCAGTTTGTTACGAAACACACTGATATTCAATCTCTAAAATCCGATTGTCAAAATTTAAGCGCGTTTTTGAAAAATCGACTTTGATAGTTTGAAGTGCAAAAATGGCCTAAAAGCAAAAAGGTCGCCAAAGTTCAAAAATTCCTCTTGAAAGCCGGAATTAACCGAATACCACCAAATTTTCCACGTTTGTTCAGAATAGCCTTCTTAACCAATTGCTGAAATCCGCTTGTCGAAATTTAAGCGCGTTTTTGAAAAATGGGCTTTGTTTGTTGAAGTGCAAAAAGGTCGAAAAGCAAAAATTTCGCCAAAGTTCAAAAATCCCTTTTGAACGCCGGAATTAAGCAAATGCAACAAGATTTCCCCAGTTTGTTACGAAACACACTGATGTTCAATCTCTAAAATCCGATTGTCAAAATTTAAGCGCGTTTTTGAAAAATCGACTTTGATAGTTTGAAGTGCAAAAATGGCCTAAAAGCAAAAAGGTCGCCAAAGTTCAAAAATTCCTCTTGAAAGCCGGAATTAACCGAATACCACCAAATTTTCCACGTTTGTTCAGAATAGCCTTCTTAACCAATTGCTGAAATCCGCTTGTCGAAATTTAAGCGCGTTTTTGAAAAATGGGCTTTGTTTGTTGAAGTGCAAAAATGGCCGAAAAGCAAAAATTTCGCCAAAGTTCAAAAATCCCTTTTGAACGCCGGAATTAAGCAAATGCAACAAGATTTTCCCAGTTTGTTACGAAACACACTGATATTCAATCTCTAAAATCCGATTGTCAAAATTTAAGCGCGTTTTTGAAAAATCGACTTTGATAGTTTGAAGTGCAAAAATGGCCTAAAAGCAAAAAGGTCGCCAAAGTTCAAAAATTCCTCTTGAAAGCCGGAATTAACCGAATACCACCAAATTTTCCACGTTTGTTCAGAATAGCCTTCTTAACCAATTGCTGAAATCCGCTTGTCGAAATTTAAGCGCGTTTTTGAAAAATGGGCTTTGTTTGTTGAAGTGCAAAAATGGCCGAAAAGCAAAAATTTCGCCAAAGTTCAAAAATCCCTTTTGAACGCCGGAATTAAGCAAATGCAACAAGATTTCCCCAGTTTGTTACGAAACACACTGATGTTCAATCTCTAAAATCCGATTGTCAAAATTTAAGCGCGTTTTTGAAAAATCGACTTTGATAGTTTGAAGTGCAAAAATGGCCTAAAAGCAAAAAGGTCGCCAAAGTTCAAAAATTCCTCTTGAAAGCCGGAATTAACCGAATACCACCAAATTTTCCACGTTTGTTCAGAATAGCCTTCTTAACCAATTGCTGAAATCCGCTTGTCGAAATTTAAGCGCGTTTTTGAAAAATGGGCTTTGTTTGTTGAAGTGCAAAAATGGCCGAAAAGCAAAAATTTCGCCAAAGTTCAAAAATCCCTTTTGAACGCCGGAATTAAGCAAATGCAACAAGATTTTCCCAGTTTGTTACGAAACACACTGATATTCAATCTCTAAAATCCGATTGTCAAAATTTAAGCGCGTTTTTGAAAAATCGACTTTGATAGTTTGAAGTGCAAAAATGGCCTAAAAGCAAAAAGGTCGCCAAAGTTCAAAAATTCCTCTTGAAAGCCGGAATTAACCGAATACCACCAAATTTTCCACGTTTGTTCAGAATAGCCTTCTTAACCAATTGCTGAAATCCGCTTGTCGAAATTTAAGCGCGTTTTTGAAAAATGGGCTTTGTTTGTTGAAGTGCAAAAATGGCCGAAAAGCAAAAATTTCGCCAAAGTTCAAAAATCCCTTTTGAACGCCGGAATTAAGCAAATGCAACAAGATTTCCCCAGTTTGTTACGAAACACACTGATGTTCAATCTCTAAAATCCGATTGTCAAAATTTAAGCGCGTTTTTGAAAAATCGACTTTGATAGTTTGAAGTGCAAAAATGGCCTAAAAGCAAAAAGGTCGCCAAAGTTCAAAAATTCCTCTTGAAAGCCGGAATTAACCGAATACCATCAAAATTTTCGAGTTTGTTCAGAATAGCCTTCTTAATCAATTGCTGAAATCCGCTTGTCGAAATTTAAGCGCGTTTTTGAAAAATGGGCTTTGTTTGTTGAAGTGCAAAAATGGCCGAAAAGCAAAAATTTCGCCAAAGTTCAAAAATCCCTTTTGAACGCCGGAATTAAGCAAATGCAACAAGATTTTCCCAGTTTGTTACGAAACACACTGATATTCAATCTCTAAAATCCGATTGTCAAAATTTAAGCGCGTTTTTGAAAAATCGACTTTGATAGTTTGAAGTGCAAAAATGGCCTAAAAGCAAAAAGGTCGCCAAAGTTCAAAAATTCGTCTTGAAAGCCGGAATTAACCGAATACCACCAAATTTTCCACGTTTGTTCAGAATAGCCTTCTTAACCAATTGCTGAAATCCGCTTGTCGAAATTTAAGCGCGTTTTTGAAAAATGGGCTTTGTTTGTTGAAGTGCAAAAATGGCCGAAAAGCAAAAATTTCGCCAAAGTTCAAAAATCCCTTTTGAACGCCGGAATTAAGCAAATGCAACAAGATTTCCCCAGTTTGTTACGAAACACACTGATGTTCAATCTCTAAAATCCGATTGTCAAAATTTAAGCGCGTTTTTGAAAAATCGACTTTGATAGTTTGAAGTGCAAAAATGGCCTAAAAGCAAAAAGGTCGCCAAAGTTCAAAAATTCCTCTTGAAAGCCGGAATTAACCGAATACCATCAAAATTTTCGAGTTTGTTCAGAATAGCCTTCTTAATCAATTGCTGAAATCCGCTTGTCGAAATTTAAGCGCGTTTTTGAAAAATGGGCTTTGTTTGTTGAAGTGCAAAAATGGCCGAAAAGCAAAAATTTCGCCAAAGTTCAAAAATCCCTTTTGAACGCCGGAATTAAGCAAATGCAACAAGATTTTCCCAGTTTGTTACGAAACACACTGATATTCAATCTCTAAAATCCGATTGTCAAAATTTAAGCGCGTTTTTGAAAAATCGACTTTGATAGTTTGAAGTGCAAAAATGGCCTAAAAGCAAAAAGGTCGCCAAAGTTCAAAAATTCCTCTTGAAAGCCGGAATTAACCGAATACCATCAAAATTTTCACGTTTGTTCAGAATAGCCTTCTTAATCAATTGCTGAAATCCGCTTGTCGAAATTTAAGCGCGTTTTTGAAAAATGGGCTTTGTTTGTTGAAGTGCAAAAATGGCCGAAAAGCAAAAATTTCGCCAAAGTTCAAAAGTCCCTTTTGAACGCCGGAATTAAGCAAATGCAACAAGATTTACTCAGTTTGTTACGAAACACACTGATATTCAATCTCTAAAATCCGATTGTCGAAATTTAAGCGCGTTTTTGAAAAATCGACTTTGATAGTTTGAAATGCAAAAATGAGCGAAAAGCAGAAAGTTCGCCAACGATCAAAAATTTCTATTGAAAACAGAAATTAACAAATGCAATCAGATTTCCCCAGTTTCTTAATAAAAACAATTTTAATTAAATTTTAAAATTTGCTTGTCTAAATTTAAGCGAGTTTTGAAAATACCGAATTTGAAAGTTTCAAGTGCAAAAATAAGCGAAAAACGGAAAGTTCGTCAAAGTTCAAAAATTCGTCTTGAAAGCTGGAATTAAGCGAATGCAAGAAACTTTTCCAAGTTTGTTCAGAAAACTTTTTCTAATCAACTGAGGGAATCGCCTTGTCAAAATTTAAACGAGTTTTCGAAAAATCGACTTTGATAATTTGAAGTGCAAAAATGATCGAAAAGCAAAAAGTTCGCCAAAGTTCAAACATTTCTATTAAAAGCCAGAATTAAGCGAATCCAACCAAATTTTCCACGTTTGTTAAGAAAGACCGCCTTAATCAATTGCTAAAATCCGCTTGTCAAAATTTAAATGAGTTTTTGTAAAATCGACTTTGATATTTTGAATTGCAAAAATGACCGAACAGCAAAAACTTCCTCAACGGTCAAAAATTTGTCTTCAAAGCTGGAATTAAGCGAATGCAAGAAACTTTTCCAAGTTTGTTCAGAAAATCCTTTTTACTCAACTGCTAAAATCCGCCTGTCGAAGTTTAAACGACTTTTCGAAAATCGAGTCTGATAGTTTGAAGTGCAAAAATGAACGAAAGGCAAAAAGTCAAAGTTCAAAAATTCCTCTTGAAAGCCGGAATTAAGTGAACGCAACCAAATTTTCCACGTTTGTTAAGAAAGACCTTCTCAACCAATTGCTAACATCCGCTTGTCAAAATTTAAACGAGTTTTCGAAAAATCGACTTTGATATGTTGAAGTGCAAAAATGACTGAAAAGCAAAAATTTCGTAAAACTTCAAAAAATCCTCTTGAAAGCCCGATGTGAGCGAATGCAAGAAAATTTTCCAAGTTTGTTAAGAAAAATACGTCTATTAAATGGCTATAATCAGCTGGTCGAGACTTAAACGAGTTTCCGAAAAATCGACTTTGAAATGCCAAAATGATCGAAATGCAAGAAGTTCGTCAAAGTTCAAAATTTTCTATTGACAGCGGCAATAAGCAAAATGCTACAAAATTTCCCTAATTTGTTAAGCAAAACCTTCTTAATCAACGGCTAAAATCCGCTTGACAAAATTTAAAAGCATTTTCGAAAAATCGGCTTTGACGCTTTAAAGCGCAAAAATGATCGAAAAGCAAAAAGTTCGTCAAAGTTCAAAAATTCCTCTCGGAAGCCGGAATTAAGCGAATGCAAGGACATTTTCCAAGTTTGTTAAGAAAGTCCTTTCTAATCAACTGCTTGGCAGTATTTAAACACTTTTTCAAAAAAACGCCTTTAATAGTTTGAAGTACAAAAATGACCGAAAACCAAAAAAATTGTTAAAGTTCAAAAATTTCTCTTGAAGACTGCGACTGGGCAAATGTACCAGAATTTTTGTGGTTCGTTAAACAAAGCCGTTTAAATCGAGTGCAGTAATTCACTTTTCTATTTCTGGTCGGGTTTTCGAAAAATAGACTTTGAAAACTTAAGGCGAAAAAATGTCTAAAAAACAAAAAGTTCGCCAAAGTTCAAAAATTTCTCTTGGAAGCCTGAATTACGAGAATGCAACCGAATTTTCCCCGTTTGTTAAGAAAAACCTTCTTAATCGATTGTTAAAATCCCCTTGTCGACATTTAAAAGAGTTTTCGAAAATTCGACTTTGATAGTTTGAGGCGCAAAAATGAGCGAAAAGCAAAAAGTTGCTCAAAGTTCAAAAAGTCTTCTTGAAAGCCGGAATTAACCGAATCCAACCAAATTTTCCACGTTTGTTAACAAAGGCCTTCTTAATCAACTGCTAAAATCCCGTTGACGATAATTAAAAGAGTTTTGAAAAAATCGACTTTAATAATTGAAGTGCAAAAATGACCGAAAACCAAAAAAATTGTTAAACTTCAAAAATTTCTCTTGAAGACTGCAACTGGGCAAATGCAACAGAATTTCCATGGTTTGTTAAACAAAACCGCCTAAATCGAGTGCAATAATTCACTTTTCTATTTCTGGTCGGGTTTTCGAAAAATCGACTTTGAAAATTGAAGGTGAAAAAATGTTCAAAAACACAAAAAGTTTGCCAAAGTTCAAAAATTCCTCTTGGAGGCCTGAATTACGAGAATGCAACCGAATTCTCCCCGTTTGTTAAGAAAAATCTTCTTAATCGACTGCTAAAATCCCCTTGTCGACATTTAAAAGAGTTTTCGAAAAATCGACTTTGATAGTTTGAAGGGTAGAAATGAGCGAAAAGCAAAAAGTTCCTTAAAGTTCAAAAAGTCCTCTTGAAAGCCGAAATTAACCGAATCCAACCAAATTTTCCACGTCTGTTAACAACGGCCTTCTTAATCAATTGCTAAAATCCCCTTGTCGATATTTAAAAGAGTTTTCAAAATATCGACTTTAATAATTAAAGTGCAAAAATGACCGAAAACCAAAAAAATTGTTAAACTTTAAAAATTTCTCCTGAAGACTGCAACTGGGCAAATGCAACAGAATTTCCATGGTTTGTTAAACAAAACCGCCTAAATCGAGTGCAATAATTCACTTTTCTATTTCTGGTCGGGTTTTCGAAAAATCGACTTTGAAAATTGAAGGTGAAAAAATGTCCAAAAAACAAAAAGTTCGCCTAAGTTCAAAAATTCCTCTTGGAAGCCTGAATACGAGAATGCAACCGAATTTTCCCCGTTTGTAAGAAAAACCTTCTTAATCGATTGCTAAAATCCCCTTGTCAACATTTAAAAGAGTTTTCGAAAAATCGACTTTGATAGTTTGAAGGGCAAAAATGAGCGAAAAGCAAAAAGTTCCTCAAAGTTCGAAAAGTCCTCTTGAAAGCCGAAATTAACCGAATCCAACCAAATTTTCCACGTTTGTTAACAAAGGCCTTCTTAATCAATTGCTAAAATCCCGTTGACGATATTTAAAAGAGTTTTGAAAAAATCGACTTTAATAATTGAAGTGCAAAAATGACCGAAAACCAAAAAAATTGTTAAACTTCAAAAATTTCTCTTGAAGACTGCAACTGGGCAAATGCAACAGAATTTCCATGGTTTGTTAAACAAAACCGCCTAAATCGAGTGCAATAATTTACTTTTCTATTTCTGGTCGGGTTTTCGAAAAATCGACTTTGAAAATTGAAGGTGAAAAAATGTCCAAAAAACAAAAAGTTCGGCAAAGTTCAAAAATTTCTCTTGGAAGCCTGAATTACGAGAATGCAACCGAATTTTCCCCATTTGTTAAGAAAAAGCTTCTTAATCGATTGCTAAAATCCCGTTGTCGATATTTAAAAGAGTTTTCAAAAGATTGACTTTAATAATTGAAGTGCAAAAATGACCGAAAACCAAAAAAATTGTTCAACTTCAAAAATTTCTCTTGAAGACTGCAACTGGGCAAATGCAACAGAATTTCCATGGTTTGTTAAACAAAACCGCCTAAATCGAGTGCAATAATTCACTTTTCTATTTCTGGTCGGGTTTTCGAAAAATCGACTTTGAAAATTGAAGGTGAAAAAACGTCCAAAAAGCAAAAATTTCGCCAAAGTTCAAAAATTCCTCTTAGAAGTCTGAATTACGAAAATGCAACCGAATCTTCCCCGTTTGTTAAGAAAAACCTTCTTACTCGATTGCTAAAATCCCCTTGTCGACATTTAAAAGAGTTTTCGAAAAATCGACTTTTATAGTTTAAAGGGCAAAAATGAGCGAAAAGCAAAAAGTTCCTTAAAGTTCAAAACGTCCTCCTGAAAGCCGAAATTAACCGAATCTAACCAAATTTTCCACGTCTGTTAGCAACGGCCTTCTTAATCAATTGCTAAAATCCCCTTGTCGATATTTAAAAGAGTTTTCAAAAAATCGACTTTAATAATTAAAGTGCAAAAATGAGCGAAAAGCAAAAAAATTGTTAAAATTAAAAAATTCTCAAGAAAACTAGAATCGGGCAAATGCAACTTAATTTCCACGGTTCGATAAACAAAACCGTCTAAATCGAGTGCAATTTTTCGAAAAATCAACTGAAAATTGAAGGTGAAAAAATGTCCAAAAAACAAAAATTTCGCCAAAGTTCAAAAATTCCTCTTAGAAGCCTGAATTACGAGAATGCAACCGAATTTTCCCCGTTTGTTAAGAAAAATCTTCTTAATCAATTGTTAAAATCCCTTTGTTGACACTTAAAAGAGTTTTCGAAAAATCGACTTTGATAGTGTGAAGTGCAAAAATGACCGAAAACCAAAAAAATTGTTAAAGTTAAAAAATGTCTCTTGAAAACTGGAATTGGGCAAATGCAACAAAATTTCCACGGTTCGTTAAGTAAAACCTTCTAAATCGAGTGCACGGATCGGACTCCACTTTTTCATTTCTGGCCTGGTTTTAGAAGAATCGAGTTTGAAAGCTTAAAGTGCAAGAATGTCCAAAAAACAAAAATTTTGCAAAAGTTCAAAAATTCCCCTTAAAATCTGGAACTAAGCGATTGTAATCAAATTTACAGCGACTGTTAAGGAAAACCTTCCTTATCGTGTGCAGGAACATGCTTGTTTAAATAGAACCGAGTTTTTGAAAAATCCACTTGTAAAATTTGAAGTGCAAGATTTTTGACAAAGTTCAAAAATTCCAAAAAAAATTGCACTGATGTGGAAAAGTTCCAAAAAACTCGAATTGTTTGAAGCAAACAATCTTCGAATGAGTGAAAACAAACGATAAAAATCCTCTCAAAGTCGAAGAATCCCCTCGTAGAAACCCACTAAACACACTTAACCAATTCAGGAGCCAACATGTTTTTTTCGAACTTAATTGAATAATAAGCAATTGACCAATTGAGCTTATGTAAGAGTGGCCAGGCTCAACGGCTCAGTTTTTATTCGTAAAAACGATGCAAGCAACTCTTGTTCAAACTTTAATTAGTTTGATGAAGAAAAAGCCGAGTTGACATTGTTCGTTTCGTTCTTTGTACAGTTAACAGCTCGTTTTGCGGTCGATCAACCGCAAAGGTCGCAAAGAATTGGATTTATATGTCAGACTCACTGCTACCAAAGCAAAAAACCACTGGATTTTGACTGCAAAATTACTCCAAAAATATTTTCTGGATTCAATTTTTCGATCTGGAATGGCAGTGTTTAGACGAACCAACTGAATCCTCCTGCTGTTTGCTTCTTCTTTTTCTTCTTCCGAAAGATGAAGCCCACAAATCTTATGAACTAAGGATTTGCAAGTTCTTGAATTAGTGCTTAAAGTTTCCAGCTTGGGGTGGCAACATCAGGGATTTTCTGCCAAAAATTCAAATTTGCTTCATTTTTCCAAGAACAGTATTGGACAACTGTTGAACCTATAGAGACACAAACTTCATGAAGCACGAATTTGAACGTTAATGCATTTTCGAAAGCAATGTCATTGCACAACGTTGCGCGCTTGTGCCCTCATCAGGGATTTTTTGAATTTTTGCCAACTTTGACTAATTTTTGCATAATGAAGAACTTTAGAAACTAAAACGATAGCAGCCTGTACGTTTGTAACTGTCACTAACCTGTCACTCGTATAAACGCTGAAAGTTTCGACCACACAGCATCATCAGGAAATTTTCCAAAAGTTTTCAAAGTTGAGTCATTTTTTCAAGAGTTCTTTTCGACATAATCGTCTTCCACAATTGATAACTTCGGAAGCAGGTTCGACTGAAACTTCCGGTTTTTTGCTCTTGTTGAAGTTAAGCCATTTTTCCAATAGTCCATGTTTCGAATTTTGGGCATCATCAGGGAATTTTTCAGAAATATTCAAATTTCAAGTTTCAATTTTTTCAAGACTTGCAGTTTGGCGAACTCGTTTTCAACGATAAGTTTTTCAAAGAATTAATCAGATTAGAACCTAAGATGTGTGGCATTTTGGAGACAAATGTCAGTTCTATTGACGCCCAGAGTTTCGAATTTGTGCACTCTTCAGGCATTTTTCAAAAAATTTTCAACTTTTATAGTTTTTTTCCCAGCACAGTATTGGACCAGCTCGTCTTGCACTCGTCGATGATTTTCGAACCAACCGAAATTGCAACTGACGGCTTTTGGCACTTGATGAAATGGAGCCACTGATATCAATGCCGAAAGTTTCGAATTTATGGTATCATCAGGGAATTTTTAAAAAAATTCCAAATTGACTGTTTTTTTAGAGAGTTGTGGTTAGTTGCGCAAACTTGCTTTCAACAATGAGTCTTTCAATAACCCACAGAGCCAGGAACTTGAGTTTTGTGGCTTTTTATAGAGAAACGTCAGTTGCACTATCGCTCTTAGTTTCGAACTTGGCCCCTCTTCAGGAATTTTATCAAAATTTTTTTAATTTGATTCATTTTTCCAAGTGCAATTCAAAGTAGCACAAGCAGACACTTACGGGTGTAGGAAGTTTGCGAAGTAAAACCATGTGTATCAATGCCGAAAGTTTCGAAATTACGGCTTCATCAGGGAATTTTCCAAAATTTTCCAAATTGATTCGGTTTTTCAAAAGTTGTGGTTTGGCAAACTTCCGCTTTACGAAATTTAGTAAAAGGAAGTCAGTTGTATTATCGTGAAAGTTTCGAATTTACGCACTAATCAAGAATTTTTTGAAAATTTTTCAAATTTGATTAATATTTTCATTAACATTTTCATAACTTTCGAATCGATGAAGACAAAAACTTGCGAGTGCCGCCATTTTGTGACATAAAACCACTTTTATGGAGGCTGGAAGTTTCGAAATTGCTGCATCATCAGGAATTTTTCAAAAATTTTCAAATTTGGTCAATCTTTCAAGTTTTTCAGTTTTGCAAACTTGCATTAAGCAATGAGGCTTTCACGAACTCACACAGTTAGCAACTGGGGCTTTTTTCCAGTTTGGAGAAAAAAGTTATTTGAATTATCGTCCAACGTTTCGAGCTTGAACACTCTTCAGGGATTTTTTGAAAAAAAAAAAAATCAAATTTGTTTCAATTTTCCAATGGTAGCGTTGGTCATCACCGACTTTCACCATTGATAATTTTCCAATCGACCAAGATGAAAACTTTTTAATTCTGACATATTGTGAAGGAAAGCGCCTGCTCTCGACGCTGGAAGTTTCGAATTTGCGGCATCATCAGGGTCATTTTCAAAAAAAAATATAACTGATTGACCTTTTAATTGCTGCTGTGCGGCAACCAATTGGTATTCACCAATGAGTTTTTCAGAAACTCAAAAAGTTAGAAACTTCGATTTTATCGCATTTCATATAGTAGGGGGCGAGTTACATTACGGCCCAAAGTTTCGAGCTTGCACACTCATCAGGGATTTTTATTAAACAAATTAAATTTGATTAATTTTTCCGAGAGCAGTATTGAGCATCACAGATTTCCATAATTGATAACTTCCGATCAGATAGAGATATAGTATTCCGGGTTCTGGTGCTTTGTGAAGTAAAGTCTTAGGAAGCAACACGGAGAGTTTCGAATTTATGGCATCATCAAGGAATTTTTCAAAAATTGTCACAGTTGATTGACTTTTAAAAATTTGCAGCAAAACAAACTCTTGTTCAGCAGTCGATTTCTCAACAAACAAAAAAACAGAGACTGATGTGATCATCAAAGTTTCGGCCGTCCACCGTCATCTTCAGGGATCTTTTTTCAATTTCTACTGCTGATCAATGAAAAGCACCGTTGGAGAAGCTCTTGTTGCACATTTGCTAACTTTCGCAAAATCGTCGACATAAATATCACAGTTTTAGCACTCTGTAGGTGAAAGCCATTCTCTATCTTCGCCAATAGTTTCGAATTTATGGCATCATCAGGGAAATTTTCAAAAATTTCTAAAATTGATTGATGTTTTAACTGTTGCAGCTTGGATTCGTGTTCAGCAATGAGTTTTTCACAAACCAGAAAGTACGCCGAGTAGAATGGTTGCCCAAAGTTTCGGCTTGGACACTCTTCAGGGATTTTTTGAAACTTTATCAAAATTGCTTAAATTTCCACCATTGTGAACTTCCAAAAGGTTAAAGACAGAAACTCGTGCTTTATGGCACTTTTGAAATTAAAGTCACTTGAATCAACGCTGGAAGTTTCGAATATACGACATCATCAGAGAATCAAAAGAGATAGACTTTCGAGGCCATTCCTTGAAACAAGTGGGTTTTTCGGGTTTTTAGGCCGTCGTTCGGTAGAATTTCTTCTTGACGTTTCACAAGCACGTGCGGCTTGCATCTTCAGAAGTGGTTTGCTTGAACGCTTACACTGTTCTGATGAGCGTTCAAGCAAACCACTTCTGAAGATGCAAGCCGCACGTGCTTGTGAAACGTCAAGAAGAACTTCTACCGAACGACGCCCTAAAAACCCGAAAAACCCACTTGTTTCATCATCAGAGAAGTTTTCAAACATTTTTTAGGTTGTTTGAACTTTTCAAGTTTTTCAGCAATGAGTTTTTCAAAAACTCAAAGCAAGGAAATTGGCCTTGTAACATTTTGTAAAGCCAAGTCACTTGTTTTATAACCCAAAGTTTCGATTTCGGGCACTCATCAGGGATTTTTTTGCAAAATTTAAAATTTGACTCATTTTTCCAAAAGCAGTATTATACACAAACGTCTTCCACTATTGTTAACTTTCAAAGTAACAAAGGCAGCAACTTTTGGATGTAGGAAGTTTGTGAAGTAAAACCACACGTATCAATGCCGAGAGTTTCGAAATTACGGCATCATCAGGGAATTTTCCAAAAATTTCCAAATTGATTGGGTTTCTCAAGAATTGTGGTTTGGCAAACTCGCATTCAACTGTGAGTTTTTCCCGAACTCACAGAGATTCCAACTTAGGTTTTATCTCATTTTGTAGAGCAAAGTCAGTGGTATTATCATCCAGGGTTTCGAATTTGTGCACTCATCAGGGTTTTTTGAAAAGTTTGCAGATCTGATTCATTTTTCCTAGGGCATTATTATACATGCTTATCTTTTACATTTAATAACTTTTGAGCAGATTGAGATAAAATCTTTTGGGTTTTGACACTATGTGAGATCAAGTCACTTCAATCAACACTGAACGTTTCAAATTACTGCATCCTCAGGAATTTTTCCGAAAATTTTCAAATTGCTTGCTGTGCTCGAGTTCACTTTAAGTTTAAGAACCGAAAAAGCCAGGAAGCGGAGCTTTGTGGTATTTTATAGAGCTGAGTCATCTATCACCAGTCATAGTATGATCACCCAAAGTTTCGAACTTGTTCCATCATCAGGCAGTTTTTGAAAATTTTTCGAATTTGTTTCAGTTTTGCAAAAGCAATATTAGACAATCTCGTCGTTCACGTTTGATAACTTTTGAGTGGATTTAGATAGAAGCTTCCGCTTCTTCCGCTTCCAACTTCCAGCTTGTGATGTGGAATCGCCGATATCAACACCGAAAGTTTTCAGCTTGCGCCATCATCAAGGTTTTTGGAAACATTTTCAAATTTTATTCGTTTATTCAAGCGCAGTATTGGACACTTTAGTTTATCACATTTGGTAACATTTCACCAGACTGAGATGGAAACTGGCGCATTGCTGCACTTGATAGAGTTTCTGATATAAGTTTCGAATCAGCGCCATCATCAAGGACATTTTGCGAATTTTCCTTAACTTGCCACAACAATCGCATTAGAAAAGTGTTTAATGTCGAGGTTGTGCGGAGATCTTCGGGCACTACACTATTTCGGAGTCAAAACACTGTAAACCTGCCGATTGACCAGATTTTACTAAAAAATCAGTGTTGTGCCCGAAGGTCTCGGCACAACAATTACATTAGAAAAGTGTTTGTCGAAGTTGTGCCGAGCCATTCGGGCACTACACTGTTTCGGACTCAAAAACACTCTAAACTTAGCAATTGATCAGTTTTTGCGAAAAAAACCAGTGTCGTGCCCGAAGGGCTGGGCACAACAATCGCATTAGCAAAGTGTTTAATGTCGAGGTTGTGCCGAGACCTTCAGGCAATACACTGTTTCAGTCTCAAAAACACTCATGACTTAACAATTGATTAGTTTTTGCGAAAAAAATCAGTGTTGTGCCCGAAGGGCTCGGCACAACAATCGCATTAGAAAAGTGTTTAATGTCGAAGTTGTGCCTATTTCGAAGGCAATTCTCTTCAACTTCCGATGATGCCGGTTGGTCTTTGAATATGAATATTTCGGCACAACAATCGCATTAGAAAAGTGTTTAATGTCGAAGTTGTGCCGAGACCTTCGGGAACTTTACTGTTTCGGACTCAAAAACACTCTAAACTTAACAATTGATCAGGTTTTGCGAAAAAAAACCAGTGTCGTGCCCGAAGTGCTCGGCACAGCAATCGCATTAGAAAAGTGTTTAATGTCGAAGTTGTGCCGAGACCTTCGGGCACTACACTGTTTCGGGCTCAAACTCATGACTTAACAATTGATCAGTTTTTGTGAAAAAAAATCAGTGTCGTGCCCGAAGGGCTCGGCACAACAACCGCATTAGAAAAGTGTTTAATGTCGAAGTTGTGCCTATTTCGAAGGCAATTCTTTTCAACTTCCGATGATGCCGGTTGGTCTTTCTTTCCTTCAACCGTAAAAATTGAAAACCTTACAAATTTTTACAGAAAACAGTCAGTGACAGCAATTCTTATGGCCGAAACTGGCCACCACCTTCAGGCATTTTTTCCGATTGACCTGAAATTCCGGCGACTTTTAACCGAAAATTCACAAAGCTCATCCCAATTTGGCTGCTTAAGGTCGAAGCGACATCATCCTCTCACAGTTACGCACGCAAACAACGTGCCCAAATTAATTGCGTTAATTAAGCTAAATTAGTGACTACCGGGAATTAAATGATTAAATTCGTCCGAACACTTTAAAACATTTTTGAACAATCGCCAACTGGAACTGACCTACATGAGGGCGGCTGAACCAAAAGTGCCATTAAGAACTGGTTTTTTTCTCGCGTCCATTCAGACCCGCTTGCATCAATTACAAGTTGTAAAGACGTCGGGATGATGGAAAAACCAACAGTGCCGTTATCTCGATTAATTCAGCGCTTTTGTCGACTAATTCCGGCTCGTTTGTGGTCATTAAACGAATGGACAAAAACAAACCTGTTGAAGAACAGTCTTTTGCTTCCTAAGGCCCGGATAATCGCTTAGGTTCAAGCGTCAGTTTTTCCCAATCAGTTGCAATCATTGCGCCTTGAAACTGCATAAAGTCGAGCAATTATGCAGTAAAAGTTGTATGGACTGTTAATTTATTGACTCGGGCCGGTTTCCTGCATTCATTCAACCAATCGGCGAGAAAATGGCCGGTTTACGTAAGAAGGAGCCAATGAGGAAACTGGCTGAAAACAGAGTGTTTGAAGAAACAACTCGCCGAAGAAGCAGGCGAAGAAGAAGAGGCTGTCTATTTTAAAGTGCACTTTCGCTGGCCAAGCGCGGAACGCAGCTGTTCTGCGATCTGCAAAATTGCTCTTTAAAGTAGGCGTTCGGCCATAAAACAACAATAAATAGCAGTCGCAGAGGAAAGTTAATAGCATGCATTTCGAATAGTCGATCGGTTTCTACTTGCATTTGACCTACTCAATTTCGAACATCTGGTTTTTGTACGGGAACTAGTGAAGATTCCTGATGATGGCGCCAATTCGAAACTTTTTGCATAGACTGCAATTGAGTGGCGAAGCTCTGAAGTTTCTATTGGCCACTGTTCCACAGTTATAAAGTGTGGAATAAGAGCTTCTCCAATGGTGCTCTTCGATCACCTAAGAAAATTAATTGAATATAAAATCGCCTGATGATGATGACGAGGGCTCGAAACTTTGAACTCTACTACAGTGCTCACATTTCTGGCTCTTGGCTCGGTTGAGAAATGCATTGGTCAACACGCGCTTGCTTTTGATGCAACATTGAAGTGAGCAAACAACTTTGAATTTTTTTGAAAAATTCCCTGATGATGCCACAAATTCGAAACTTTTCGCATTGATATCAGTTGCTCGATTTCATCAAGTGACAAAAAGCGTAAGTTTTAATCTCGGTTGATTCGAAAGTTATCAATTGTGCAAGACCAGCTTGTCCAATACTGTGCCTGAAAAAAAGTATAAAAGTTGAAAATTTTTTGAAAAATGCCTGAAGAGTGCGCAAATTCGAAACTCTGGGTATCAATAGAACTGACATCTGTCTCCAAAATGCCACACATATTAGGTTCTAATCTGATTAATTCTTTGAAAAACTTATCGTTGAAAGCGAGTTCGCCAAACTGCAAGTCTTGAACTTCTTGATGATACCAAAAATTCGAAACTTTCAGCATTGGTACAGGTGACTTTAGTTCACCAAGTCTCAAAACCCAAGAGTTTCTATCTTCATCAATTCGAAAGGTATAAATTGTTAAAGACGATGATGTACAGAACTGCTCTTGAAGATTTATTCAAAAAATTCCTGAGGATGGCGCAAGCCCGAAACTCCGGACGATAATACAACCGACGTCGTGCTATAAGATCCAAAAACTTCCAAGTTTCGATCTGATTAAATTTTTAAAAAACCCACTGCTGAAAACGAGTTCACTCTACTGCAGCACATGAAAAGTCCATCAACTTTGAAAATTTCGGAAAAAATCCCTGATGATGCTGAAAATTCTAAACTTCCGCCATTACTACAACCAACATTCTTCTACAAGCTGTCGGCAGTACCAGGGTTCTTTCGTACTTTATTAAAAGACACTCTAATTCAGAAGACCAGTCTAAATAAAATCAACTTTGAAAAATTGTGACTGTCATAAAGTCCTTGATGATGGCGCAACTTCGAGCCGAAACTCCAAGTAAAATTCAACCCAATTTTGCCCTCCAACGCGCAATGCCTAGAAAGTTTTTACGTTTGCAGGTTTTAGGAAAACAACCATCTGAGTCAAACTGTCCTAATCTCACTCTTGAGACGATCGACAAAGTTTGAAAAATTCGCAAAAAATCCCTGATGATGACAAAAACTCGAAACTCTCCCACCAACACACGTTGCCAAACACCATCCAAATTTCCCCACAATGGGGAAAATTCAGGTCAAAGGTCGATGACCAGCCACAATTTACCTACTGGATCTCTTCAGTCTTCGCATCGTATCGCATCAGTAATCGAAACCATCTGCATGGGCCTGTTAGAAAGTAAACACGAGGTCCGTTACAAGAAGACAAATAATATGGAACCCATTGGGTTCCAAACCGAATCCGTCGGAACCGCACCTCAAGTCAAGCAACAGGCGTGCAACAATTTAAAAGATTTTAAGATTCATTAGCATTCAACGTTACGACATTTACTATAGACATGCGGAAAAGTGGGCGATTTGTTTACGAAGGACTCGCATTTATAGATTTACGCATAATTCAGAACCTGACAGTAAAAATAGCCGTTCCTTGTGTTGGATTTCAGACTTTTGAAAAGGGGCGGCAACAGCGCCTGCCAGAGTTGGTTGGTAGAAAAGTTGCCCAAATTGTTGAATGCTGAATCGGGTTCAACCCAGAACTCGTTGAGATTTGCGCAATTTTTAAGCGAATGTTTCATAGTCATGATTTCCGGTATCGATACTTCAAGAAATAGATCAGTTTCTCCGCGAACATTTTTCTAAAAAAAGGAAAACGTCTGAAATTGAAAGCGAGAGATTTTCCCTGTTTTCTCAATAGGGCCACTATCTCGTTGACTTCTTTTTGCCAGCAGTGGCTGTTTTCTCAATCGACGCACTGAGAAATCGATAATTTCTCAGTTGATAAAGTTGAGCAATTATCAATGTTAGAAAGAAAAATAATTTTGCGCTTGAGCAACAAACACAGAATATTCAGGTTATTTTTCACTAATTTCTCAATCGATTCTTTGAGAAATCGATCAGTTTGTAAGTAGACAACGATAAAAAATGCACGCAAGTAAACGGGGGATTATTACTGTTTTTTTAATGTACAATTCCTTTCATTCATTTTTGCAAGTTCTAGCTATTTTCTCAATCGACTTTAAGAAATCGATAATTTTCTCAGATGTTTAGAGATTGTCATTGTTAGAAACAAGAAATTTTTGAGCTTGAACAATAAAGCATAGTTTTTTTTTCATGAAACTTTTGCCTAATTTCTCAATCAATACTTGGAGAAATCTCAATCGACACTCGTAGAAAGGCCCAAATGAAAGCAATTACTGAATAAGAAAAGCAGTAAGTTTTGTTTAAAATTGCAAATTCGGTCAATTTTTCCTATCGATACTTTGAGAAATCGATCAGTTCCTCGGTAGACAACGTTTTAAAATGCGCGAAACCAAACAACTGACTTTTACTACTTCGTTTTTGCTAATCGAATCCTGTGATTCATTTTTGAAAGTTATGGCTATTTTATCAATCGACTTTCTGAGAAATCGATAATTTTTTCAGTTGATAAAGTCTAGCAATTGTCAACGTTAGAAACAAGAAATTTTTGCGCTTGAACAGTAAAGCACAGATTTTTTTTTGCAATTTCTCTATCGATATTTTGAGAAATCGATAAGCTTTTCACATTTTGTAAAACTGCTCCTAAGCAGTTTTTTTAAAATCGAGTTTTTAGAATAAAATATTTTTGTTTGCACTATTACTTTTTGGCAGTTTTATTAACCGACACTTTGAGAAATCGAAAAAATTTTCAGGGAAGGCGATCTTGAAATAGTAATTTTCTCGGCCGAAAATGCAATTTGCTACCTATTAACTGGAATACAGTGTCTTGATTGGCATTTTGATGCAAATTCTGGAAAATTTCTCAATCGACAGTTTGAGAAATCGATCAATTTGTTTTTTATTCCATAGGTAACAGGCATTTTGTGTAAATCTGGAGCTTCTCAATCGACACTCTGAGAAATCGCACATATTTTGATTGGAGACGATCTAGCAAGCGTCTAAACTGCAAAAATTGAGTAATTTGCTAAGTTTTCAACATACTTTGATGGACTTGTTTTCGCAAATCTAGAACATTTTCTCAATCGACAGTTTGAGAAATCTACAGGTTTCTCTGTGAAAAGCACAGTAACTTTTTTCAATAGTAAACAAGTCTTTTCCTTAACTTTAGATAGTGTAGAAAAAATTTTCTCTATCGATTCTTTCAGAAATCCGTCTATTTCTCAGCAGAAAAACGCGAAAACTGGCTTTTGATTGATATTTTATGAAAATAAGAGACATTTTATAAACGATATTTTGAGAAATCGGGCTGTTTCGCAGTGGAGTCAATCTAGGAAACGTGTTTAAGGAAATTTCTTACTTTAACGGCATTTTTTTTTATTAAAGACATTTTTCCCCAATCGATACTTTGAGAAATCGTTCAGTTTCTGAGTGCGGACGGTCTTAAAAGCGTTCTGAGTTCGAAATGAAAACAAATTATGACTTATTTAATGAACAAACAAGCCTTTGATATTTTATGGAAATAAGGGGCATTTTCTTAACCGATATTTTGAGAAATCGCGAAATTTCTTAGTGGAGACTATCTAGCAAACGTCTTTAAGGCAATTTTAGTCGGCTGCCTTAACCGATTGTTTTGCTAATTTAGCAGATGTTCTCTCAATTGATACTTTGAGAAATCGATCAGTTTCTCAGTGTCGACTGACATGGAAAGCGTCATAACTGCGAAATGACAACAAATTTCGAGAAATCGTGCAGTTTCTCAGTGGAATTTCACTACACATTCAAGACAATTTCTCTTAATCGACACTTTGAGAAATCAATCAGTTTCTCAGTGATCTAACTGCCAAATGAAAACAAATTGTTCCTTATTTAAAAAAGAAACAAGCTTTTGATTTATATTTTATACAAATTAGGATCATTTTCTTAATCGATATTTTGAGAAATCGATTAGCTTCTCCGTGCCGACGGTTTGGAAAGCGCTCTAAATGCAAAATGAAGACAACTTGATCCTTATTTATTTTAAATTAAAACATTTCTCAATCGATACTCCGAGAAATCGCGGAATTTCTCATTGGAAATGATCGTTGATATGATATCGAAATGATAGCAAGCGCCTAATGCAATTTTCCAATTTTCTTACATACTTTGATGGAAAGTTTGTACAAATCCAGAACATTTTCTCAATCGACACTGTGAGAAATCGACAAGTTTCTCAGTGGAAATCTCACAACGACTATTTGTAACGTTTTTCAATAGCAAACAAACTTGTTTCGAGACAAACGACGTTCTTTCTCGTACAGTTTTTCTCGACATGAAATTTCTCAATCGACGCTTCGAGAAATCCGCCCCAATTTCTCGGCAGACAAAACACGCGAAAAACGCACCATCACTATCAGGGCCATGACCAAATATTGGCCGAACGAATTAGCGGATCCGCATTGTTCTTCCACATAAAAATAAACGATTACAAGCGGCGTGTTCGCAATGTTAATTCGCACTATTCGAAGCCCACAGTCATCAGTCGAGTCTAATAATATTCTCCAGTTGATCGATGTTTCCCAACACGATCCAGATTTAATTTACGAACGGAAATAATGTGCATTGCGTTGTTCTGCATGAGGGGAACGAACACCGTTAAAGTCTACAAGCCATGCCCTTGTCCGAATCACATCAAAAGGTATTCGTTCATTTTCTTCAGCTTCTGCTTCAGCATCATCTTCATCTTCATTGCGTGCACAACCGAAAAAAACTTCATTCAATCTGCTTCATTCTGAGGCTGCTGCTTCATCATCCATCGCGTGGCTAATCGGGCGTCTGTTTTCCATGTTATGTAACAGTTTCAAGATAACGAACGCCACATTTTTGTTGATTCTTTGGCCGGATTGAAATGCACGTGAATGCGGAATTCGATGCTTTGCCGACGGGAAAATCTGCCGTCAGAGATTAGAATCGCGTGAGAAACTGGCGAAAATAATTTGTCCAGTCAGGCTGTTTGATCGGGAGCGTCAGCCTTCCATTTGGCCTGGTTGGTTGGCTTTGATCACTCATAACTCCCAAACTAAACCGTGTGGAAGTTGCAAACTTTTCCAGCTTCAAGAACAAGCTCTCTTGCTAACTCCCTGGCAGTTTCATTGGAATTGATCCAGTTTCAAGAAACAGGTGTTCCAAAACTTGGAGGGCGAAGCCTGAGTGGAAAACGCATCTTTTTGTGCTAGTTGGCTTTGAAACTTCACAACTCCCAAACCAATGCCGGAAAAATATTTAAAATTTGTGAGTTTTCCCACTAGACCCCAATATCAACTTTCAAAAAATTCCATGTGAATCAACTTCCAAACAAACTTGCAAAATGCTTCTGAAATTTCAGTCTTTAAAATCAGGAATTTGAGCCACTGTGCTTTAAAAGTCGACAACTCCCAAGAAAACTTTTCTCGACACCGGAAAGTTTGCAAGTTTTCCTAGTAAGAACCACTTGAACCACTCATGCACTGGAAAGTTTCTCAAAGCTCTGATTGGAAAAGACAGCAATTTGCAATTGTTGGGTTTAAAAATGTGCAACTCCCAAAGCAACACTTGTGGAATTTTAAAAAGTTGCAAGTTTCTGTTGAATTTCCCTGCCAAACAAACTCGCAAAATTTTTCAGAAAGTTCACGCTAGAAAACCGGGTATTTGAGTCACTGTACTTTAAAAGCCGACAACTCCCACAAAAACTTTTAGCGACACCGCAAACTTTGTAAGTTCTGAGGCAAAGCTCCGGTTTGAACATCGAGAATGTTTCATTTGAATCCATGCTCAAGAAGGAGTTTCAAGTAACTTCCAATGCCCAGTGGGGAACATAGCAGTTTGCAACCGTTGTGGCTTTGAAAGTGCACAACTCCCAAGCCAGTTCAAGATTTTTTTGCAAAATTTCTCAAACTGACCACCGAACTTAATTTTTCGGTACGATTTTTTTTGAGTCAACTTCTAAGAAGACTTACAAAGTGCAAAAGTTCACTCCAATCGACAGCTTTCAACTTTACAAATCGACAACTTTCAAACACATTTTGCTTGGAAGTGGAAACTTGTCCGTTGCCCAACAAAACTCCCTTTTAAACTCCCAAAGAGTTTCATTTGAATTCATCCGCCGGAAGGACTTTGAAATAATTCCGAAAAGCCCGAGTGGGAATCGCAGCGATTTGTGCTAGTTGAGTCTCAAACTTCACAACTCCCAAAGTCTCCCAAGAAAATGGAAACTTCGTGAGTTTGGTCAATAAACTCCATTCTCAACTCCCAAAAACTGTATTTGAATCAACTTTCAAATAAACTTGCAACACTTTTCCGAAAGTTGAACCTTGAAAACCAGGTATTTGAGGCACTGTGCTTTAAAATGTTACTCCAAACTCCCAAAAAAACCCTCATCGACATGGCAAAATTTGCCAGTCTGTAGACAAAACTTCCATGTGAACTCCCGGAGAGTTTCATCTGAATACATGCACTGAAAAAGCTTTGAAATAATTCTCAACTCCCAGAGTGGAAAACACAATAAGTTGCGGTTGCTGGGTTTACAAATTGGCAACTCCCAAACCAACGAATGTGAACTTTGGAAAATCTCTCGGGTTAACAACTGAATCCCTCATTGAACTTCCCAAAAGTTTCAATTGAGTAAACTTCCAAACAAATTTGCAAAATGCTTTCGAACTCCACACTTGAAATCTAACGCAATTGACTCGCTTTGCTTTAAAAATCGACAACTTCCAAACAAACCTTTGTGGGCACCGGAAACTTCCATACTTTGGACAACAAACTCTACTAGGAACTTCAGAAAAGTTTCGTTTAAAATCATAATCAGAAAGAGTTTTGAACGACTTCCAGAGCCCAGGATGAAAAATATGCGTTGTGAGCCAACCGGTTTTAAAAATTTTCAACTTCCAAAAAGCGATCAGCTGGAAGTTTGCCAGTTTGTCCACGAAATTCTACTTTCAACTCCTGAGCAGTTCCATTTGCATGCATTTACTGCAAGGACTTTGAAATAATTCACAAATCCCAGAACGAGGGCGGAATGAGAAGAACAGCAATTTGCGTAAATTTGTATTTGAAAATTCAAACAAGTTCACGCGGAATTGGGAAGCTTTGTCAGTTTGACTACCTAACTTCCATATCAACTCCCACGAAGTTTCATTTTTAATCCATGTTTATGGCATGGCAAACTTCCGGTTTTCATACAAAACTCCTCTAATAACTTTCGCAAGAAGCTTAATCGAAACTCACTAGTAAAAAAATAGAAAATAATTTGAAAATTCACTCACCCCCAGAAGCAACTTCACTTTGAACTCCCACAACTCCTCCCTACTCACTTTGTCTCGACATATCTTTCCCTCTCTGGCCAATGATTGACAACAGAGCGTCACACTCCCTGCTAGGAGATGCCTAGGGAACTCCCTTGTATCTCCTCCTAGGGACTGAGGAGAAGTCCCTAACTCCCGCTCAGGACCTTCACACTACTCTAACTTCAATTTTCCCATTTCCAGCCATCGGCACTACGAAGACGACAACGAATGGGGCTGTGGCAGCTGGCTGGAATACACTCTGGTGGTGGTCCTTTCCAGCGTTCTCCTACTCGGCTCCCTAGGGCTGACCCTCTTCTGGGTGATCCAATATAGGGGCGGATTCGCGTGGCGCGAGGACCCCAAGCGCCAATTCAACCTGCACCCTGTCCTGATGGTGGCCGGCTTTATCACATTCAGTGGTTTTTGTAAGTTCCCTAGCGCCGCCCAATTGAAGGCCAACCTCAATAAAACGCCGCCCATTTGTTTGGTTTTTGCAGCTATGCTCCTCTACAGAATCTGCCGATGCTGTAGACGCATCTACGTCAAGTTGCTGCACACCGTTTTCCACGCTTTGGCCATTCCCTGTGTCGCCCTTGGCTTTCTATCCGTCTTGGATTCGCATAATTTGGCCCAGCCGCCCATTCCCAACTTCTACTCGCTGCACAGCTGGATCGGATTGGTCACGATGGGACTGTTTGCTATCCAGGTAGCCAATCAGCATCGTCGATTCAAAATCTTTTACTGGCTAAACCGTGTTGTTGTTTTTGTTTAGTTTGTTGTCGGTTTCTTCAGCTTCCTGATTTTGCTGTGCTGCGAAGGGGCGACCGCGGGATTTCGGGCGGCTTTAGTCCCCATTCATGCGTCCTTCGGACTCACCACCTTCGTTCTGGCCATTGCCGCCTCTGTTACGGGGTTGACCGAAAAGGCCCTATTTACACTGGGGTAAGTACTGATTGAACCGCCCCCGTACTTGAATGTCTTGGTAGTTTAATCGGGACCTTCACAGGAAGTTTCTTGGCATGCGATTAGAAGGTTTGAGGAGGAGACTCGTGCTCCCCTCAACAAACTTTTTGGTTCTATTACGGAATTTGGAGGATTATTTCAGGTTGCGTTTTTTTACCGCACGGTTTTTGCGATTTTTTCGAGAGTATTTTAACGGAAAGTTGCTGCTGATAAAGAATAGAAACTGACCTGGAAATGCTTGAGTTACACTTACCGCAACTACCATTGAGAATCGAACATTGTGCCGGACGCTTTATACTCAAAATTAGGCATGGGTAACACTGTGTTGAGTTGCGCTTTTGAGCTTATGCCGGTCTGTGTGTGTTATGTCCATTAGCTGATGAGTTATAACTAAATATATATTATATAATACGTATTTTTTTGGGTACCGTTTTTCCAGTTTACCGATTATTTTAACACCTAAGAAAAAAAGCTCACCATATTTTTGATGAGTAACATTTTACCCCTAGTAGGTGACTGTCACGCCCCTCCACCGGTGAGTTACAGCGCCGTGCGTTATGTTGGCGCACCAGGCAATTGTGCCACTACTGCGCCAACTCTTCAAAATTCACTGGGTTACCCATGCCTACTCAAAATTGAGTCATTTTCAACGTTATATTTTATTGACATGATATATTTATCAGGCTGATAACTGTTTGTAAAACTTGCATTTTTCGGCCTGATAAAGCTTGGTGAATGCAATCATCAGGCAAAAATTATTATTTGATAAATTGCCATTATTCCCAACATTCCAAGTTTTGCGCTTCGAACATAGGGGGCGACAAAAACTTGGTTTGTGTGCCGATGGGTACAGATGCGCTGTGAAAGTGTCGTTCAACTCAGTGTTACCCATGTCTAATGCAGCTGTTTGCGGTAAAGTTGCGGTCTCAGTGTGGTAAACGGTGCGATATAGAAATGAATGTCTAAAAATTATTTTGGTAAACTTACCTTTTCGAACAGTCATAAATCTCCAAATAATCGCACGCTTACCGCGGGGTTTTTCTTCAATGTGCTTTGGCGGAAACTTCCAGGAAAAGAGGCCAAGTTCACCCAAAAAACCGCACAGGCTCCAGAGCTGAAACTGAAAAAAAAATTGTATACAGGGTGTCCTAGAAAGACCAGTAAACTGAACAAAACGCAAATCAATTCACTTTCTTCACTGAATCTGGGGGCGCGATTTGAATCGCAGTGAAAACCGTTAATCTTCCATGAAATGCGAATACTTTCGTTTTTTCGCTTACCGCATGAAGATCGTGAATGTCATGGTCATGCCCATGAAGCATGATGATTAAGTGAGTTAAAGCATGGCATCGTTCGGCTTGATGATGATGATTTGATGCGAAAAAACACTCAGATTTTCATATAACTTCACAAATGGAAAACGTCAAAAGAAAAATTCATCCCCGAAAATCGCACATTTGCGAGACTTTTTTGTATGTGTTTTTGTAGCGATTTTTGTATGTGTTTTTTTATCATTTTGTTTTGTCCTTTTGTGTCGTCCAGGTCTCATTATCAGCACTTTAACGAAGAGGGATTGGTGATGAACACGATTGGTGTCAGTTTGATCGCATTGGCCATATTGGTGGGCTACATTCTACAAAGGGACGATTTCCGGTACCGGGCGCACATTCTGATCCGTTCCGGTGACTTGTAGAAGCGCCAATGGGCGCATTCAAAGTGTTCAAATTTTGGGCGCAGCTCAGGCTGAGCCAATAGAACCCCTCTAACTAACTTGTTTTGTGTTCTTCTCAACCTCACTCCATTGTCGCAGTCTGTGCTGTTTCGATGTTGCCAAAGTTATTTGGCTGAAAGGCAATGCAAACGGGCGAATTTTGCAAAAATATCTCTAATTATCTTTAAATTATTTAAAGATAATGTATGATTTAAAGATAACTCGGGGGAGCCTTCAGAATTCACAGCTCAATCAAATTGAAATTTGTTCGAAGTATCTCCAACATATTATCTTTAAATCCACTTGATCTTTAAAATTTGCCATTTTGTTAGCAATTTTCAAACTTAAAGATTCCGCATTGAGATTCAGGATTCAACAGGTGATTTAAAGATAATAATTTGAATTTGAAAGATGTATCGAAAACGCTCTTGGATTCACTAGAACAAGCAAAAGAAAAACTATCTTTAAATCGGCTTTGATTTAGCGCCAAAACCCGTGTAGTTAATTTAAATGGAAATCTTGGTTGCATTAAATGAGTTATCTTTTGACTTTTTTTTTATCTATGTCGGGTTTAAAGATAATTACAATCAAAACTTAAAGATAATTTAAATTTTGATTTTGATCATTTGGCCTCAAACCTCAGCTTTAATTCGACTATCTGAAATTATCTCTAAATATCTTTAAATCTCCTCCACCTTTACAATTCAGTTGGTCTCTGAATTAACACAGCTGAAGCAGGTTTAAACATATTCAATACAATCCAATAAATAAACCGTTAAATTAAAGATAAGGGCAGTAAATACCTAATAGACGTAAACTCCTCCAAACTAATCAAACTGTCTCTAATTTGTCTTTAAATCGGCATATTTTTTAGTTAAAAGCAGTAAAAATTGGCTAACTTGATGTATAAAATTCTGTCAATTGCGATAGAGTAGTAATAGTAAACATCTTTATTTCTAGGTCAAATTTCATAGTCAAATGAAAATTTAAAGATAATTTCCAGTTCAAGATAGATTAACTTTCTGAGGTTGTCCTTTGTTTTCCTGACTACAAACCATCTTAAAATCGACGTTACTTTGGCGCTTAAAACAATAAACATCCTTTAAATTTATCTCTAAATTTCCTCCCGATGCGATTTTATTTTGATCGATTTCAACTAAAGCATGTTTCAGAATTTCCAAAGTTAGCCGTTAAATGACAATTTAAAGATAATTTGAACGTACTTCTTGAAAATGCTCTTTGAGCCTTCAAACCATCACGAATTTATCTCTAATTCGACCTTACTTTAGAGGTGTAAGCAATTAAAGCTATTCTACATTGTTGCTAAACTTTTTTCTATTGCGCACCGTTTTCAATTTACGTCAATACGGGCAGGTTTAGAGATATCCAGAACATAAAATTTAAAGAAAATTTCAACTTGAAAATATTTTGCCTCGCTGAAGTTCTGATTAAGTTCCACGGCTGAATTAATAAACAACCAACTGTAATTATCCGTTATTTATCTTTAAATCATCCTTTATTTGAAGCTGCATGCAGTGAATCTGCTTCAATTGACGATTAAGGTTCTTCAAAATGCCGGTGGTTTTCGATGTACTGCATCCAGGGCAGGTTTAAAGGTAACCAAATTAAACCAGCAAAAAATGATTTAAAGATAATTAAAATTCAGAGATTTATTGACTTTTAAAAAGTATCCGTTGAGCTCAATTGGTCAACTATTACTTAATTAACACTCAGTTAATTCTAATGTGTCTTTAATTCAACTTATCTTTACAGTTTGAAGCAGTGAAGTTGCCTTAAACTGATACCAAAAATTATTTCTTTGTGATTGATTTTCGATTTACTCTAACTGAGGCAGATTTAGAGATATCCAGATTATGCAAACAAATGGCAATTTAAAGATAATTACAGTTTAGAGTTCAAACAAGTGGCTCGACTAATAACAAACTGACTCAAACAATTTTCAATGAATCTTTAAAATGGAGCTGAAAGAAGTGAAGAAGTTTTAAAAATGTTCTTCAAATTTCCTTTAATTGCGATGTTTTTTCAAGTAATGCAACTGAGGCTGGTTTAAAGATACTTTTGCCAAATATAGTTTAGAGATAAACATGATTTGAAAACAGATCGATTTCTTAAAAGTGCTCTTTGATTTCAGTCGCTCAATTTAAACGCAACTAATTCATTCGAAGTATCTTTAAATCAACTTTGAATGAATAAAAACCAGCATCAAATTAAATTAAAAGTTAATTTCGAGTGAAAAATAAATTCAACCTGAAACTCAATTAGTGCATGTAAAAAAGCAAAATATCTCTAATTATCTTTAAACCTACACAAAAAATGTATTTTTAAAAAGTTTTTAATTGAGCTAGTTTGAAAATCTTTAGAGCGAACTGAATTAATGTGGGCGAAGTTTGTAATAGTTGAAAGATTCACGCTGATTCAAACATAATTGAGGTGATTTAAAGATAAACAGGTTTCCGAAATGCAGCAAAATTATTGAAATTTTGCCATCAATTAGAGTGTTGAGTTAGGACGCGACTGGTTCAAAGTGTCTCTAATTTAACTTTACGTTTTAATAAATTCATATCACGATTTAAAGATAATGGAGTTTATTGACTAGTTCAGGGCTTTTGGGCTTTCAGGTCTGACACAGCTTTTGTCAATTTTCTGCTGGAATCAAACTTTAGTCAATATAAAGATACTTTAGTCAAACGTCGACGATGAGTTCAGTATCTTTAAATCCCCCTTTAAATGACTAAAGGTGGACTAAAAGCAGCTCAAAATAAGTTCGAGTATCTTTAAATTATTCGTCCAAGGTCAAATTTATATAGCCTCAACTGGAGTTGGAAGTTAATTTCTAATTGTAAGAAGCTAGCAAACAGTTATCTCTAAATCAGCTCTTTATTTTTTCTTATTTTGTTGTTTTTTGCAAAATTGGCCCTTTGAACTTCGAAACGTTAATCATACTTTCGGTACAACGCATTTCAACTAGTCGTAAGCGAATTCGAATATTGTGTATTTCGATTTTATATTAATGTTATTTTTTTTAGGTTAGAAGAAAAAATAGTGTTTATCGATTTATTTTTGTATACAGTTTTATTTCTGAATTGTTTTTTTGTTTGGTGTTACGTTTAGTTTAGTGGTTTGTTGGCCAAAATTTAAATGGCCAAAACTTGCGTTTCTATTAGCGCCTCCTGTGGTTATGACTAAATAAAACGACACTCAATTTAGGTTATGTTTTTGAATGTTGCCCGCAAAACTTCCAAACTTGCAGGTTTGTATTTGATTGCTCTAAGCAGCTGATATTCTTTGTAATTTTGCACAGAATGACCTTTTTCTTATCAGCATAGCATTGCATAGCATAACTAAGCATGATGCGCAGCATTTTCCTTTCGCATGCACTTTGACAGTTAACCGTTCTTCTTGCAATCTCCGCCCATTTTTTTGTAAATAATCCTGGCGGTTAACACTTAACCTCAATTTCAGGGACGCATATCCGGAATGGCGAGAGGAGGGGATTGTGATAAACGCTTTGGGCATTTCCTTTATTGCGCTCGCCATCCTGGTTTCGTTTGCCGTGCGCAGCAATAACCTCAAATCTGACTTCAAGGTAGGCGGCTTTACGCCATTGTTGTTGCTTTTCCGCTGCGAACGTCCCCGAAAGCTCGCGAACTGAACGAACATAAACGAATTTTGCTTTTAGGTGACAGTGGTCGATCGCATGTAGGACGACGCGCCCTCGTGCGCCAAAGCCTCGAACCCGACCACAACCATCGTCGACCTGGAGGAATCGGGCCGATTTTGAACGATCACCCTGGGCCTTGAATGCGTCACTCAGTTTTAAGAGCCGAGCACGTCAGCCGCACCTGCGCAGACCAATCATCGACGCCCCAATCGATTCTCCCGCCCCCTTGTACATTTCAACTAATCATCTTTAATCAAAAAAAAAAACGATCAATAACTTTAAGTTAGAACCGCAGTGTGTCAAATGTCACGCTCTGCTGTCACTGTATGAACGGGTTTGTGAAGAATGCAAGGTTATGTAGCCGATGGCTCACTATAGATATCCACATTTAAATATACATAGATATAGAGTCATATTGAAGCATTTGAGGTAGATTTTAGGTGGTTTGAGTTAAAAGTTGAAAGTGAGGTTATGTTGTAGAATTACTGAAGACCTGCCTTGGAAAAACATCCACGCGCATTTTTCAGTCGAAGGTAAACGCGCATGCTTGTACAATGGTTGCGCTTTGGTACTAATTGTACAAACTGGTAAATGTACGATTTACTCACTCATAAATCATTTAAATGAACGTTAGTGGATTAGCACTAGTTGTAGTACATTTCTAGTACTGAGAAATGTAGAAAATGTCTAGTTGTACTAAAACTCCGAACAGGTTTTTTAGATAGTGAAATTCTTTAATTTTAGGGAAATCAATGTTTCAATTAATATGTGAGTACCTAATAAAGAAAATAATTTGTTGTCATTAAAATTGGTTCACCCAGTATGTACTCTACCCGATTGACTCAACTGCAATTAGATGAGATGTGTAAGAGCAAGTGAGAGAAACAGCGACTGGAAGTGTATTGGAAAAAGACGCAAAGCGTTGCACGCCTCAAGCAGTTGCTTTCTTCTCTCTTTCTACTCCATTGTTCTATCACGCGTGCTCCTTGTTCCACTCATTTGGAAGGTTCTTGAACACATTTGAGAAGTTGAATAGTAATGAGGCCTTTTTGCGAGTTCGCAGTGGAGTTTTGTGTGCACATTAACGGAGTTTGTCAAAGTTGTCGATTTTTTAAAGCAGAATGAGTCAAATAGTTAGCAGGATATTCAAGGTTGAGGAGATTGAGGTTCAATCACTAAACTCCGAACGTTTTCCAAGGCCAGCTGATTTGGTTTGGAAGTTGCAAAGTTTTTTTTCAAAGACCGTCTTGCAGATTAATTAAAATTAATATTTAAGTTTCTTAAATACATTTGAGCAATTCAATGAAAATGGGGCGGTATTTGGAAGTTTTCAGTGCAGTTTTCTCTGAACATTGAGGTAGTTTCAAATGTCACATTGGCTCTCTTTGGGAGTTGTCGATTTTTTAAACCAAAGTTACTTAAAGCTCGGGTTCCCAAGCATTCAGGTGTTCAAAGTGGTTCAAAGTTCAAGTGTTCTCCCTTTCTATTCCATTGTTCTATGGCGATGCTCCTTGTTTCTCTCATTCATTAAACTCCCGAAGTTTCCCAAAATCGGCTGGTTTGGTTTGGAAGTCGCAAGGTTTCAAACGCGACCAGTGCAAGTTGCGACTTGATGAGAGAGCGTCCGTTCTTTCGCGCGAGTTTAAAGTGGTACAAATGTCAAATGTTCTCTCTTTCTCTTCCATTATTTGAAGGCGCAGTTCCTTGTTTCACTCATGCATTTTGTTGCTGTTGACGTTTATTTTTTATTGGAGCTTTAAACTTTTTTTTTAGTTTAAAACAGAAAATTTCCGGATTTTTCATTTATGAGTTTGGAAGTTTCTTGAACAAACTTGAGTAATTGGTTTAGTGTTTGATTTAATAGAAACTTTTCGGGGAGTTGAGCTCGAAGTTCTGGCATAAAACGCCTAAAATTTGCCAACTTCCAGTATTTTCTTTGTAAGTTGCGAAGTTTCAAACCCGATGAGTGCAAGTTGCGGTTTGGATTCAAAGTCTGTCCAGTGAAAGCATTGTTGACGAAATTTTCCCGGGCGTTGAAAGTGGTTCAAACTTCAAGTGTTCTCTCTTTCTAATCCATTATTTCATAGAGCCACTCCTTGTTCCACTCAAGTATTTTGTTGTGTGTAATTAAACCGATGTGGTGAAGTTTATTTAAGAATTGTGAAATTTCAAAAGAACAAAAAGGCCAACGTTCTGAATTTGAACTTTGGCCAGCGAACTCCCAAAATTTTGCAAATTCGGTTGGTTTGGTTGCAACTTTCAACTTTGGAGTTTTGGTCAATACAAACTGTTTGGACAAAGGAACGCGAAACTCTGCCTTCAAAATCATGAAGTTTCCTAAAATTTAAGTGGTTTTGTTTGGAAGTTGCAAGTATTCCAGGGAAACTTTCCCGAGAGTTCAAAATGGTTTAAACTTCTAGTGTTTTCTTTGTCTATTCTGTTGATCTATCGCGCAGCTCCTTGTTCTCCTCATGCATTTTATTCTTGTAATGTAAGTTCATTTAGGAATTGGAAACTTTCAAAACTGTTTCCTGCGAACGCAAAAGTTTCCTTTCGAAACCATCAAAGTTTCCAGTGACTACGCAAACTCACTAGATCGCAGTAGTGGAGTTTCAAAACTCCAACTTCCAACTTTGGGCGCTAGCAAGACCTCAAATCCCTTAACCCAAAGTAAATACAGCAAGTTTTAAACTCAATTTGAAAGTTTCTAGCCGAAAACCCTCCTCAACATTGCCTAGAATAGAATATTCTCACCTAGAAGCTGCAGGAACGCACTTGACACCTCAAAATCTTGACACTGAGGCGGAATAACCATGGCAACCAGCGCCAGTCAATTGCCGAAAAGCAGCCAGGCTCGCCAATATTCGGCTAGGGAGTCAGTTTCTCAGGGTGGCGACATTGCGCGATCGCTGTCGACGCCTGTCATTTGTTCGCCATTTTGTCGAAATTCTAACCTGGAGACGGTCAGTGTTGTTTATATAGATTTCTGAGCGTAAATCGATCGATAATGTCGGGGAGTGGATCAGAAGATGATCAGAGTGAGGATGGGGAGTTGCGTCGGAGTCCTCTGAGCGGCCCCAATTCGAAAACCGACCAAATGGACTATCAGAGGTAAGGGAACTGAGCGTGGCGAGTTTTGAGGGGCTCAAGTTTGAAGAGGGCTTTTAGTGAGGAGGATGTAGGTGATATGGATTCGCTGGATATCAAGCCGCCGCAGGCCAAAGTGCAGGAGCACCGTGCGAAAAAACGCGACTGTGAACGGGGCCACAAGCGTATGGAGGACCGAGGCGAACGGCACCGTGATGAGCGCCATAAACATCGGGAAAAGCACCACAGGTGAGTGTTTGCGTTTTGTACCTATCATATAATCCAGTTGTATGGAGAAAATCGGCAGTTTTGCCTGGTTTTTAAGGTTGGCAATCTGGAACGCAGCCGTTTGGTAATCAGCCCCCAAATAAGCCGAGGGGTTTTGAATTAGTGTCTATTTGGGGCTGTTGAGTGCGAGGCCAGTCAATCAGGTGGAAGTTGAGAAGTTGGGTTGACTGAGCCCAACGAGGGGCTCGAAAATGTTGCCATTCTGGAACGCAGTGGATCGAATTTTTGTTTGTATCTCTTTAAAGGTTGGGAATTCCGGATGGAGCCCCAATGGGAAAACGAAGCTCCATCTATAGGCAATCGAAAATGTTCTAACGGTTAACTGGATATTTGCTACTGTTTCTGAGATACTGCGTGTTGAAGTTCGAAAGGTTCTGAACTTTGAGCATTTTTCGCTTGTATTTTTCTAAGGGTTAAGAATTTCGAATGAAGCCCCAAATGGTAAAAGGCAAACTTCGATCTGTTTCCAATTCGCTGCCTTTTTTACAGGATTTTGGCTGTTTTTTTTCCAAAAAACAATGATTCTCTGATAACTGCTCCCATTCCAAACAGGAAGCTTTCTTAACTAAGAATTTTAGAGGAAAAGTGAGGACCAACTTATTAATGGGCATTAGTGCGCTTTATTTAATGAGTTGCCGGGAATTTCCGTAGCTTTTCTAGTTTTGGAATTATGTAGGTTTTTTTGGAAAATGCGCTTTTAATGTTTTTTTCTTAAACCTTCATCGGGCGGGTTTGGAAAAACCGTCCCCCAGTGGCTTTTCATTGGCCGAACTTTTTATAAAGAATATAATTTTTCAATTGGAAGCTTTGTTTTTGAGAAAAAAATTAAAATGTGAAATTCCAGTAAATTCTGAAGGGTTTGACTCCAATTCCCGATGAAACAAAAGTGGTTTTTTTCAAACTTCTTCTCTGTGGGAGTCCTCAATATGGAAAAATTAGTTTGCCAAAGGGTTCATTTGTCTAAAAAAGTTTTTTGTGTTGAGTTTTGGACGAAAACTGCTAAACCATCTTAGGGCTCTTAAGGGAGGTGAAACCGTCAATTACTGTATTCAAGTCATTTGTTCTCCACTGAAGTGAGTGTTTGGGACTTTTCTAGCGCTGCCAATCCAAAAATTCGGTTTAATCCTCAAAAAACGGGCAAATTTTGGAAATTTTCTTCAAAAATGGGGCCTCAAATCAAAAAATCATCTGCAGCTTGTTTACGGTGCATTTTAGAGAAAAAATTAATACCGCATTTTTTCTGGCCCTGGACTTTCTCTATCCAGTGGCGCGTTTGGAATTTTGGCGTTAGTTTGGGTTTCGGAGATTTTAAAGGTTTTTTGAACATCCCGTGATTCGAGTTTTTTCGAAAACTTTTAATGATGGAGTTTTGAAAAATCATCCCCGAGTGGCTTTTGTTAGGGCGCACATTTTATGAAGATTACAATTTTTTGAAAGAAAGCACCGTTTCCCGAAAAAAAAAAACTAATGTTGGCGCATCCGCCATATTGTGTCAAAGACAAAAGGCTCATCCCTATTGCTGGATTTTTCAAAAATCGATTATTATTCAGGGAAAATCGGCCCGAAATGGCAACTGAAAACACGGGCATTTTTAAAAAGAATGAAATTTTTCATCAGAATCGAGCTTTGCAAGTTGAATTTACCCTGGCGCATCCATCATATTGTATAGAATCCTCAAATGGTTCATCCTCTTGGCTGCCACTGCACTGTTGCCTGTTTTAGGGCAAAATCCTCAAGAACTCAGGTGGAAAAGGAGCACTACCAGCGCGAAAGGGACCGATACTATCGGGAAAAGCAGCAGCCCTACAAACAAGTCAACTATACCGAGCAGCAATTTGGAGGCGAAAGAGTGTTTGTGGAGCGGAAAATCGATGAGGTGAGAGTGAGGCATGAGCGCAAGCACAAGGAGATGAAATCCAAAGAGGTAGCGGAGGAGTGAAAATGGTTGAGGAATTTGAGGCAAATTTTTGGTGTTTGTTTTTAAGGGGAGCCGGAGTCACAGCAAAGATGGCCATGAGAGGCACAAACGGGAGCGGCCCGATGAGGAGAAGCGAGCGAGTAAAACTTTGGCGGATTTGAGGGAGCGGTGAGTTTTCACATCAATTTTTTAAGTCCTCGCACTCGGGAAATGTGTCCGCTGTGTGGCTGGGAATTTAATTTTTTCGTTTTCTGTTGTTGCCCTTTCTAGACTTACAACCGAATTGAGGTTTGTATTGAATGTCGAAAATGAAAATACATTTTTGTGACATGATTTGTGTGATTGCGCCTGCGCCCCCCCGACATTAATTTGCAAACACCCTGTAGATTTTTTCAATTTTTTTTTTATTTGTTCGATGTAAATTGTCAAAAAATGTGGGCACACTTGATGGGAGGGAGTTTTTGCTATTAGAATCATGCCACAAAAAGTTATTTTCATTTTTTTAGGCTGATCGAGAAGCGCAAATCAGACGAGGGCCAGCGACACGAGAGGCGCAGCCACAAGGAGAAAAAGTACCGGCAAATGCAGGAGAATGCTGAGGATCCGTTGGAAGGTAGGGACTATTTTATGGCTTTTGAAGTGTTAATTGCACCGAAACTGGGCGGTTTACAGGGTTGGTTTTGGTGTCGTTTTATAGAGCAGGGTGTCTTCTGTGAGTGGCCATTGAGCGGTTTTTTTATCGCTTTTATGGGCGAGTTTTGGCCAATTTTTTAAGCTTCTGATGTAATTTTGCACGCCTTTGGAATGAACCGGTTTTTAGTCCAAATGCGCCCAAAGTAGGGCTTCGGGCAGGGTCATTTTGGTATCGCTTTAAAGAGCGAAGGCTCGTCTGTGATTGGCTGCAGGCTGGTTTTTGTGGACCTAAAGGACGATTTTTGGCGATTTTTTTAAAGCCTCACTGTCATTTTCACAGACACACATGATTGTTCAAAGTAGATGTTTGTCGCATTTTTGGCTGAATTTGGGTAAAACTACTGGCAAGTAAAGAGTTGAGTTTCTGCTCGAAAATGGCGAAACTTCCGGTTTTTGCCCCAATTAGTTTAGACAGCAGGAATTTTTGAAAGCTTGCTTTGAGTGAGCGGAAGCTTCAACGTTGCAAGGCTCTTTTTTTTAAGTCTCTAGTCGCCGCATTATTGCTTCAATTTGAGTGAAACTTCCGACAAGAAGAGAGTGGAGTTCCCGCTCAAATATGGTGAAAGTTCCGGTTTTTGAGCCATCTGGTTTAGGCAACAGAAATTTTTTTAAATTGCCTTTGAGTGAGGGCAAGTTTCAACGTTGCAAGTTCTCCTTCAACATCCTCTGCTTGCCGCATTTTTTTCCTCAATTTGAGTGAAACCTCCGGCAAGCAGAGAGTGAAGTTTTCGGTCCACGATGGTGAAACTTCCGGTTGATGCACCAACAAGTGTAAACAGCAGGAAATTTGGAAAACCTCCAGGTTCCAACGGCGCAAGCTCCTCTATAAAAGCGTTTGTTGCCCCCAATGTAGGGGCTGTGGAGCAATCGTTTCGGGGTAATTTTTAAGAGCAAAGCCTCCTCTATCAACGCCCAGTGTCGGTTTAAGTGCATTTATAGCGCAAAACCTGAAAAATCCTAATTAAACTTTCGCGGATTTTCAGGTGAAGCTGGCAGCTACGTAAAGGAGATCATCAATATAACGACAGAAGAGCGGAAACACCGCAAGGACAAAGAGCTGGACCGTCATCTGACGGAAGAGGAGCGTCTGGAACAGGAACAGCGCAGGGTCAAACTGCTGGAAGCAGGTGAGTTTGGACTACATTGTGCAAGCTCCCTGACTAAACGCCACCAGACAAACAGCAAAGCTAATGTTTGGTTGGTTTGCCTCGCAGACCGCGAGATGGAGCGCATGAAGGAACGAACGAAAGTGGAACGCGAGCGGCGCCATCTGGAGAAAGCCCTCAAACGACGCCATGACGAGGAGCAGGAATACTACAAGAAGTTCAAGGTCGAGCCGGAAGTGCAGGCAAGCGCTGGCAACAATGCAAGAAAAGCCCAGTCGACTAAACAGTTGTCTGTTTCAGGTGGTGACAGTTTCCGATGGTTCGGAACCCGATCAAGATGTGGACGTGGAGTCGATCAGGAGCCTGAGCGACAATGAGGAGGAGGAGGAGGAGGATGGCGATAGGAGCGAAGCGAGCGTGGCGAGTAGCCGGAGTAAGAGCGGAAGTAAATCGCGCAGCCGCAGCGCCAGCCCGAGTCGCAGCAGAAGCAAAAGCTACTCGCCCGACGCCACTTCGTATTCGGATAAAAGCAAACGATCGCGCAGCCGAAGCGCAAGCCGAAGCAAGAGCCCAAGTCGCAGCCGAAGCAAAAGTTCGGAGCGATCGCACTCTCCCTCTCGATCGCCCAGCGGCGAAGAAGACGAAATGCTCAAGGGCAAAGACGAAAAGGAGGAAGTCAAACAGAAGCTGGACGAGGATTTGCCCCCGTACTATCCTGCCGTGCAAGGTTGCCGCTCAGTAGAAGAATTCCAGTGTCTCAATCGCATCGAAGAGGGTACGTATGGCGTGGTTTATCGGGCGCGCGATAAACGCTCCAATGAAATCGTCGCACTCAAACGCCTCAAGATGGAAAAAGAAAAAGAGGGCTTCCCAATTACGTCCTTGCGCGAAATCAACACCCTGTTGAAAGGTTAGTGTTTTTTTTGCGAATTTCCTGGAATTTTCACGGTTTTTTCGTCAACAGGGCAACACAGCAATATAGTGACGGTGCGCGAAATAGTGGTGGGGAGCAACATGGATCGCATTTTCATCGTTATGGACTATGTGGAGCACGATTTAAAGTCGCTGATGGAAACGATGCGCCACAAGAAGCAGAGTTTTATGCCCGGCGAAATCAAGTGTCTGTTGAAACAGCTGCTGCAGGCTGTGGCCCATTTGCATGACAACTGGATCCTGCACAGGTGGGTCCAGTTTTCGGAAATTTTGCACACTTTGGCAATAGTGCCGACAAAATGTTGAGATTTATTGGTGTTTCTAATCGGGAATCGATGGCTAACGAAATTCTCTATCGCAATGGTCCTTACGACTAGTTCAGGATTTTTAGCCGTTTTCCTGCTGTGAAATTTTCAAAGTTTCAAGGGTCGCTTAAGGGGCGAAGCCCTAGGGAGATGCTAATGCGCTTTCATAGGGCGCTTCAGGCTATAAATAGTGATTTTTCTGGCGAATTCCAGCCGAATATCTTTGCAATTTCCAGCGCTGTGCCTGTTTTTATGTAAATTTGGATTCCAGCTTTTTTAAGGTTATGACTTATACGCTGAATTTTTCCTGCTATGAATTTTTGAAGCTTTTAAGGGGCGAAACCCTAGGTGGATGCAAACGGCCTTTGAAAGGCCTTTTCAGGTTACAAAGCCGGATTTTTCTTCCAAATTTCAGTCAAATGCGTTGCAAAGTGCGAGCTCTGTGCACGTTTCTATATAATTTTTGCTTCTAGCTTTTTAGAGGTTAAGATTGTCTGATGGAACCCATTTTTCTTGCTTGGTCAATTAAGTTTTCAATGGATCCGTGAATAATGTTTGAAAAAATCGTAAATTCTAACCTAGATATTCCCAAAAACTAGACGAAATTTCGAAAAACTCCACTCTAGCAAAAATCTTTTCCATGCTTTCAAAGGTTGAGTGCAAACCGTGTGCTGGTTTTTTCAAAAAACGCAAAAAAACCCAAGAAAGCGAAGCACCCATCAACTCTACCACATTTGCCCCAACTTCCACTAGAAATAGTCGGGGTGAATAAGTCGAAAAACAAGTTTTTTTATTGATTTTTATAGATTTTAGCTTCCAAATCTGCATCTGTACCCAAAAGGCATTTTGCACGCAAAAACTCGACTAAAAGAGCACACTTTTGCTTTTTTTTTTTCGAAAAATCTGTGAGAATTTCAAACAATTTTATCTTGGCTAAAATTTTGACTAGATCTTCTTGTACTAATTGGAAAAGTTTTACACAAATCCCTTCCCTCAATTAAGAGAAAGCTGCAACTATTCATCAACTTGGTCGGTTTTACCCCAACTTTCCCTACTAAAAGTCTGGGCAAATAAGTTGAAAGAAAAATAATTTTTTTGTTGCAGGATTTTGAAAAATTTCCAACCTACTTCTATCCGATCAAGGCATTTTAAAAGCAAAACCTCAAATTAAAAAGCACAATTTTGCGTTTTTTCGAAAAATCGTTGCAAATTTGAAAAAAATTCATCCCGGTGAAAAATCCATCGGTTTCTGATCCACATATGTGGAAAGTTTCACACAGATTCCTTCACTCCGTTACGAGAATATCGCAAAATTCCATCAACTCGTCCTCACTTGCCCCAACTTCCCCTAATAATAGTCCGGGAAAATAAATCGAAACAAAAAACTTTTTTTGTTACACAATTTTGAAAATTGCCAACGTGCTTCTGCCCGATAAAGACATTTTGAAAGCAAAAGCTCACCTAAAAATCACAATTTTGCATTTTTTCGGAAAGCCACTGCCAATTTTCAAAAAATTCATTCTAGAGAAAAATTGGACGGAATCCTGCTCTCCATCTGAGAAAAATTGCACCCAAATTCCTTTACTCAGTCAAGACTTCCTTCCTTGACTTCCCCGACTAATGGTCCGGGCAAATAAGTTTAAAAAAAATTTTTTTTTTGCTACAGAGATTTGAAAACATCCAACCTGCTGCTGTCGCACAAGGGCATTTTGAAAGTGGGCGACTTCGGCCTGGCACGCGAATACGGCTCCCCATTGAAGGCCTACACGCCCGTTGTTGTCACGTTGTGGTATCGCGCCCCCGAACTCCTTCTATGCACCAAAGAGGTGAGCAAATCGAATTCGGGGATTTTTTTCCACTACGTGGCAACACAGCATTTTAAAAACTTCATTTTCAGTATTCCATTCCGATCGATGTGTGGTCCGTGGGTTGCATATTTGCCGAACTGCTGCAAATGAACGCCCTCTTTCCCGGCAAATCCGAAGTTGACCAGTTGAACAGGATTTTTAAAGTGAGTAGTTTTTTCAGCTTTTTTAACAAAATTTTCAATTTGATACATGGTTTTGTGTGTAGTTTTTAAATTTTTTGTAATTTTTTTTGAAGGATTTGGGCACCCCATGCGAGCAAGTCTGGCCTGGTTTCAATAGTTTGCCGGCCGTGAACAAGATCAAGTTTCATGACTATCCGGTGTCAAATTTGCGCGCAAAATTCAACACTCTGAGTGAAATCGGGCTGGGGCTTTTACTCAAATTCCTCACCTACGATCCGACGCAGCGCATTACGGCCGAGGAGGCGCTAAAACATGCCTACTTTGGCGAGCCGCCGCTGCCCATCGATCCCGCCATGTTCCCGACCTGGCCGGCCAAGAGCGAATTGGGCCATAAACGCGCACTGGCGGCCAGCCCGAAACCGCCCAGTGGCGGTGGCGAGTACAAAAAACTGGTAAGTTTTACCAAATCTAGGGAAAATGATCACTATGTGGAAACCTTGCAGGGCGGCGAAGATGACGACGGCTACGGATTCCGGTTGGGGATGGGCGTTGACATGCGCCGTGGAGGCGCCGGGTTCAGTCTGAAGTTCTGACAAAGGGCCGATAAGGGCGGCGTTGCCAAACCGTGAGCGCCGCCCATCAGGAACCGTTGTTTTAATTATGAGGTGGGCTGCCCCCCGTTGGGGGGCAGCCAATGATGACAACCGACGAATTGAAAATATTTATTTTTTATTTACAAAATGTCCGGTTTAATATGTACAATTTCACAACGAGTTACAACAACACATACATGATTTTTTCGGCGCCTAAAACTAGAAAAACAATAAAATAACAGGCAAGATACAGAACAGCCTAGAATAATGAATCGACCACTAGATTATTTTTTTTTCATAATCCGCATCAACATCCGGAAATCCTTCAAATTTCCTGCTTCAATTCCTGCCACTATTATTGAATTAATTAATTATTTTAGCTGTATCACAAATTCGATTGCTTGACATTGGAATTATCTTAACGATCACATATTATACATGTACAAAAAGCGAAATCTAAATAATTAATAACATAAATGCGAAAATTAGACAAAGACGGCCAGCCCCGTCCGGTACCTCTTCCTTTGTCCCGCCCATATGAACAAAGGACAGCACCATTGCCGCCAGTGGCATGCTGAACAAAGACAGCAACACTCGCGAGTTTTCGATTATAACAAATTGTTCACACACAAAATTATTTATTATCAAGCGCGAATTAAATTATAAACTATTCACAATCGATTTGCCCACAAAAAAAATATATAATAAAAATATACAATAGTTTTGCTCACTTCTGATCAACACTCTGATGTCCATTCAAGGCAGCAGCTTTCCTTTTGCTTTGACATTTTGCACACAAAAAAAATGACGTTACCGTTCAGTGCAGTGAACGCTTTGGATGAGTCCAGAGGGCGCGGAAGTTTTTTGCGGCGTTGCCGTTTTGTCGCGCAATCTCACATGAGAAAACGAAGGTGTGTTTGCGACGTTCCCAGTGCGAACAACAAAAAAGTTAGAAAAATAATTATTTTATACTAAAAAGTGACCAATTCGGCAACGGTGTATATGAGTCTCCTATGAGAACAACCCATGTATTAAAAAAAAATTTGCAAGGCATTAAAAAAAACGATTAACAATCTTTGATTGCAAATTTGAAAAGTCCTTTCAGGACGTTAAAAGTACGGAACCCAAAACCACCTCAAGTAAGTGTGATTGATTTTCATTTGTGATCATGAATTTTATATGGAAACGACCGACGTTTTTCTAAAGAATTTTTGCGACGTTAAAAGTACGTTTGTAAAAGAATCGCTAAAAGTGTGATTCTACATCGAAAAACTGCGTACTTACAATAATTTATATGAACATTACGTGCAAACAACCGATGTGATAGAAAAAGACATTTTCCGACATTAAAAGTACGTTAGCCAAAAAACTTAAGACAAGTGTGATTTTCCTGCGAAAATGATGCGTTTGAAGTGGTGTATGTGATTTTTGTGTGTAAACCTCTACTGTTTTATAAAAGACATTGTGAGCCGTTAAAAGTACGTTTGCCAAAAAAGCTCAAGTGAGTGTGTTTTTACATCGAAAAAATACCGCATTTGAAGTCTACATATGAATTTTGTGCGTAAACAACCAACGTTTTATAAAAAAACATTGTGAGACGTTGAAAGTACGTTCGTCAAATAAACGTCTGGTAAGTGTGATTTTACGTAAAAATACCCATGTTTTTGCAATTGTTTCTATGAACGCTCAATAAAAACGGCCGATGTTTTATAAAAGCCATTTTCAGACCTTAAAAGTACGATTGCAAAAAAACATAAAGTTTCCGAAATTTTTATGAAAGAAAATGACGTATTTGAGGTGGTTTAATGCATTTTGCGTGTAAACAACAAATGTTTCGGAAAAGCCTTTATGTAACGTTAAAATTACGTTTGTCAAGAAACGTAAAAAATGTGATTTAATATTGAAATGTGACGCATTTTTATTTGTGATCATGATTTTCATGAAAACGTACGAGGTTCTATAAAAGACTTTTTGTGAGGTAAAAGTACGTGCACCAAAATAAAACCGCAAAAGAGTGATTTTACGTGGAAAAGCAGTGAAGGTTTCTTTGTAGCGAAATCCGCTTAAGAAACTTACTGAAAACATGTTTATACGGATTTTGGAACTAAACAACCAACGTTTTACAAAAACCTGTTTCAAACCTTAAAAGTACGCTCGTGAAAAAAGGGTAAAAAAAGTATGCGTCCTTTAAAAAGCACGCATTCGAAATAAATCAAAAAGTCAAGTGTGATTTTACGTGGAAAAGCCACATATTTGGAGTTCTCTAAATCGATTTTTTTTTACCAAACAACCAACGTTTGATAAAAACATTTTTAAAACGTTAAAAGTACGTTCGTCGAAAAGCGCAAAGTGTGATTTTATGTGAAAAGCGATGTATTTGCAATGGTGTTGATGAAAATTACCGCTGTTCTTTAAAAAACTTTATGACGTTAAAAGTACGTACATCAAATAAGCGCCAAGTAAATGTGATTTGCAATGGAAAAGCGACGCATTTTAAGTTGCCTAAATTAATTTTGCATGTCAACAACCAACGTGTTATAAACGAATTTTTGTGACGTTAAAAATACGTACGTCAAAAAAACGTCAATAAGTGAAACTTTGCAACAAAATGCATCGAAATTGCAACTGTGCTTATGGAGCTCATACGAAAAAGACCGATGTTTTTTAAATGACATTTTGTGACCTTAAAAGTACATACCTCAAAAACTCGCTCTTCTCCCATCCGAGGATCGCTCCACAGGTACCCATCCAAAACTTTCCATATAAACTTAACCTAATATCACATTTGGTTAGAATACCATAAAAAATTGATCAATCAGCCCCCGGCCTCCATTGCACTCTACTTCGGTTCTACACGTGAGATTCAAGCGGCACCTTAAAAGTGTTCGGCTCAGCAAAGCTCTGAGCGCTGATTTCTGGTCGGGTGCCGATCAGATGCTGCTTCAGAGCCACCACCATGTTCTCGGGCGCGATCAGATTGATTTCGAACAGGAACCGCTCGCGCCTGCTGCCGCTCAGATCGGGCGAGCTCGTTCTGATCCCCTTCTCCTTGTTGTTCTCCGCATTCGGGTTGTTCTCGTCGCGCCGATTGTCCATCAAGTAGGTGACTTTGTCCGGATCTTTGGTCCCGCCTACCGTGTGACGTCGCTTGATTGACCGATCTGGCATCCCGTTCTTGCGCTTGTTCTTTGTCGCTGTCGTCGCCTCTTTGAAACGCCTACCGGATGACAGCAGCTCACGTCGCTTGTTGATGTTGCTCTCGGTCTTCTCTGTCTTGGTCAGGCTGTCCGAGCGCTTCAGGCTCTCGCTCCGTCTTACTTTCGCAGCCAATGAGGGCAGCGGACGGTCCGGCGGCTTGTTCAGCGACTCGGACCTGCGCAACTTAACGCAAATATGTCTGTCATTGTCTGGCACTTGCTCAGAAGCCCGCGTGTCCTCCTCCTTCTCCTTTTCGGGTTTGGTTTCCTTGACAGCCGCCGGCGCTTCTTTCGGCTGGTTCTTGTGCAGGCTCGGGTTCTTATAGGAATCTTCCACTTTTTCAGGTGCTTCTTCTTTTCTGGGCGCGACCGATGATGCCGGTTGCTGCTTCAGCTTCTGATCGATCAGCTTTGTCATGGCGCTGAGGAGAGACTCTGCAAAAAATCACGCGGTTAGCGCCTTCAGTTTGACAACAGCGCGCAACGCAATTGAACAGTAATGATTTGGCTCATTAAACAAACATACTGGATTTCAATATTTTTTTGCGAGCAAACTAATAAAGCTGGAAAATTACTTGATACGCCACTGGATAGAGCAAATTTGATTCTATTAGTGCTGCAAACTGCAGTTCAGTGGCGCGTTTTGGGGATTTTTGGCGAACTATCAATCGGGCGAGCGCACATTTAGGTCGGGCAAAACGTTATTGCAAAGTGACTTTCAGGAATTTTTTGCGAGCAAACCAACAGAGGCAGAAAAATTCTTGATACGCCTCTGCATAGAGCACAATTTTCCCATTGAGCCCCAAATCATTACTGTTCCAATCGCCTGGATGATGTGCACATGAAATTCGGGAAATGTTTAGTGTTAAATAAAGAGCCAATGAATCGAGCGATGCGGCGCAGCTGCCAAAAGGCACACGCGGGCAACTGATTGGTTAGCGGAAAATAAATGAAGCGCAGAAAACAAACGCCAGGTGGGCAAAAGCGGGAGCGCAGCCTGCGCTCCGTATTGGTTAGAACGATCTGCGCATCATCAACACAACTACCTGGCCAATCACGATTTAGAGCCGATTGTACAAGTGGCGGAGGCGGGGCGGCCGTTGGGGGGCAACCGAAGGTGGCCGCACCGACCGCCATCCGGGAACGGCGCCACTGCAGCCTGTACAGGGTGAGACAATTGAATTTTCTCGTCAATTACACGGTGGCCTGCCTTATTCGCGATTCAACCAATTTTTCGTCGCGAATAATTGGGGCCACCCTGCACCGAGCGAGCGTACTGCGCAAACTCACCGTCATCCGTGGCAATTTTATGCAGCGAATCCAGGGAGCCTTTGCGTTGACTGTCGCTCTGCAAAAAACAAACAAAGCGGCAACGTGGCGTTGAGTGCGTTTACTCAATCGGGACAAACTCACCTCGGCTTCGTATCGGACTTTTTTCAATCCGCCATTCGAGCTCACGTCCAGCACTCCCGCATTTACATTCTCAACCGAACTGCCACGCCTCAATCCAAATTTGGCAACGTCGGCAAAGGGCTCCGGCCCCGCCCCATACGAGAAGCGCGCCGCCTCCACCTTGGCGCCGCCCTTAAAGTGGGAGGAGTCCATCGAGTTGCGGCTGTTTTGATTGGCTGCGGCGGCTGCGCGCGCATACACATTGCTGGCCGAATGCGTTTTGCTCAGCAAAACGTCGTGTTGCGGCTTGAGCGCGATGCGCGGCGCTGCATTCACGTTGGTGGCCGACACGCTGAGCGGCCCCCCACTTTTCGGGTCTGCAACCAACCACCACGTTCAGCCAGTGTTGTCGCCCACTCCCTGAAAACTTACCGATATTGGAAACCGATATTTCAGTTTTGCGGGGCCGCTGCAACATCGCCTCCGTTTCCTGCTTGAAAATCTGAATTCGCCGGGAAAAATCCGACTGATCCTTTTTGTAGTTGAACCAGTTTTTGTCAGTTTGCGAGCTCGGTTTCGGGTTGTCGCGACTTTCCAGCTCCATGACAGTGGTGGGGATGAGATTGCCCTTGGCACTGTCCAATTCCGATTGGTTGGCGCTGGAAAAGCACATCTTTTCATTGGCCGCACCGTAAAGATCGTCGAAAGTGCGCTGTTGCGTGGGCGTGGTCGGTTCGTCTCGGCTCGGGTCGTGCGTGTGCGTGCGCGACGGTTTGCGCATCACCTTGCGATGCGCAGCTGTAAACAGCGACGACAGCAGGGCGCGGTTCTCTTTTTGATCTTTCAGTGCTGGAATGACGCCCAATTAGCTACTAGGATCAACCTAGCCTAAAAACCCCGGGATCGTTTACCTTCGTATTTGCCGATGTTGTTCAACAGCGCCTGATTGTTGACGTCAAAATCGTCACAATGATCGGGAATGGCCAGTTGAACGGTTGGCGGCACTGATTCGTTGTCGGTTTCCGGGAAAAACCACTCAGCCTGACCAACCAAAAATTTACAAAAAAAAAATGCAAAAAAAAACAACTTACATTTGCAATGAGACTTTCGACGATTTTGCAGTGATTGTTCATGTTGGTCACCATGCTCTCCATCGTTTCGCTTTCCGGCCGCACAATCGTAGGCCCAAAAACAATAGCGAGATTTTTCGCCTCCATTCGGTTCAGGTGCGAATTGTCGGCGACACGTTTCAGGTGCAAAACGACGTGTTTCAACGTGTGGTAGTTGTGGTTGGGCAGGTTGCGCACCAGTTTGCGCAGCTCCTCCAGCCGACACTTTGGATCCTCAATCTTGTCGGCCTGCAATCAACAGTGTCTATTTCAATTATGATGTTTTGCATGTCAAAATCGACCCGGTGACAGATGAAAATGACAGGGATCCGACGAAAATGACAGTTGACAGCCACTATTTCAAGCAGGTATGTCGTTACGGGGTCTCAAAGAAGAGCTAGCAATTTTCCTGCAGTGACATTTTGACTCATAACTCTCTTAATACAGAGGCGATTTGAAAAATTGAAAGTTGGTTGAAAAGCACACGATTTCCTCTAAAGATCCCCAATTGAAAAATTGAAATCAGCGGGAAAACGTGTTAGCTGTGACGATTTGAATGTAGAAGAAGCGCTTTTCATACCAAAATTTCGAGAACATTCACATTTTCGATGAATCCCCATGCACTAAAAAATAAAAAATGCATTTTCGAAAAAAAAACACTTGCACGCAGGCCGTTTCAGCTGCCGTGGTTCAGAAAAGAATGTAAAGTCGCAGAAATGGAGTTAAAACTCACTCAAAAACACTGAAAAAACAGGCGCCCACCTTGATAAAGTGCGGATAGAGGGCGGACGTGACCAAACTATCGGGCATCTTCCTCAAAAACGATTTCAGCAGGCTGCTGACCACGTGCAGATCGTTCCACTTCGGGTCCTCTAGCGGCACCTCCTCAAAGTTCCGATTGATCTCCTCCGACAGTGCCGTAATTGAGGCATTGTTGCCGGGCACGCGATAAATTCCCGTCACTCCCAGACCTTTGGCATCGATAATTTCCGTGCAAACCTCGACAAACCGCGGCAGGAATCCATTCTCATTCGAGGCGATACAGTGCTCGATCGGTATACCGAAGGTCGACCTGAAACATCCGGTTAAAATCACCCTGGCAATGTTGCCGGCTCGTCCGGTTACCCGTACACTTCCGGTGCGGTGGGTGACGTTGGTGACGTTGCCCCCTGATTGAATTTCTTGAACTGTTTGGCAACGCGGCCCCGCCACGTTTTACTCTTGGGACTGGTGGTGGAGATGGCGCTGTCATGGTGCGATGATGGCTTCCTTGTCTTGCTCACCTGCAACACCGCGATCGAAATGTCAGTTAACGGGACTTGAGGGAGGGAGGGGGGCGTGGCCACTCACCGGTGATTGGCCAGTGGGCGATCGATTGCGACTCGACATCGACGTTTTGCCGTTCTTATTGGCCGGCTGCGGCGACAAATGGCTGCCTTGCACCTGAATGGTGGTTGGGGCCTGAGGCTCCGCCCTCTGTCTGCCTCCCGATTGGTCCTAGACACACGCCCCGGTTAACACCCACAGGGACGTTTTGCCTGCACTAGTGCAGGTCATCATCAGACTGTTACGATACTTACCAGATCGGCTTCGGTGCTGACGGCGACTTGTTGCTGCAGCGTTTTCACCCAATCGGCGAATTCTTCGCCACTTTCCGCCTGAATTAGAAACTCCGAGCGGCAGGGTTTCACTGTGGACATGCGCAGAACGTTTTTGCGTTTAGTGTAGTCGCCGGCCACGCGAACGGCGCTGCTGCGCATGTCCACGCCCGACGACAGCGATTGGTCCAGCGACACGTCCGACGTTGCCACTGGGCTCTGCAATGGAAATTGACAGTTTGAGGTTATGCTTGTAAAAATGTCAATCAGAGGCGTGGCTTTAGCCTCCAAAAAGCCAAAAACCTTCGCAGTGTTGCCACCAGTTAAGGGCTTCTTCGCCCCTTTAAAAATTCATAGCAGGAGTCTGTGACACAAATCCCCGATCTTACTGACGTTTGTCTGTAAAAGTTGGGACATCGCACGAAACGTGGCAATCAGATCTGCAGGATCGGCGAGCGAAAGTGCCATTCATTTAACAATGATCGCTTCAATTAACTCATTAGCTCTTAAACTATTAGTTGATTCATTAAATGTGCGCTCATTATTGGCTGGAAAACTCTCTCCTGTGCAAATCAATCAGGGGCCTTTCCAATATCGCAACGATTTCGATTTTTTCTCTTTGATTATTAGATCGTTTATCTGTTTTCTTGATTTTGAGTGTGGAGGTTTTCCCTGTTTCGACTGGTTTCTTGCACCAGCTGGCAACGTCGCGTGAGTTAAGTGGGTCGTAATTAAACAAATTTTCGCAGATCGTAAATTGGGTAAGTGAATAATTGGCACACTTTCCTTTGTTGGGGATTTCGATCGGAAGTTGACTGATAAAAAGATGATTAAAAAAAACTTTCTGCAGGGGCAATTTTCGCATTTAATACAGGGTCGATTTGGAAAATTAAAACCTCATTGTATAGTGCTCTATTTTCCCTAAACATCGCTGGTTTCAAATTCGAAATCGTTCAAAAAACCTGCCAGCTACGAGGGGTTGAAGCTAAACAAACGGTTTTCCTGCAGTTCAAATTTGCCGCATAACTCTCGTAATACGGGGGCGATTTAAGAAATTAAAACCTCTTTGGAAAGCGCTGAAATTTTTCTAAAAATCGCCTTGAAAATTTTAGTCCGCAGGAAAATCTTATTTAGTTCGTAACTCGTTTGCCGTTGAAGCAAATTGAAATAACAACACGATGAGTTAAATAGAATCAAATTTTCCACATTTTGGCTTTTTGTTCGTCGAAATCGGTTGAGAAACTTCAAAGTTGCAGGTTTTTTTAGGTGTGAGAGTTGCCAGCTTAGAAAAAGAGCTTCCTCAGTAAAAATCTCTAGACTCGTCACATTTTTAAATTCACCAAAAATGAATTTTGAAAAAAGTTCATTTTCCTGCTGTGAAAATTTTTCGCATACCTCTGTTGATACCGCGGCGATTTGGAAAATTGAAGACGCTCTAGAGGGATTTGAAGCGCAAAAAGAAACGTTATTTTGGAGAAAAAAAAACACTTTTCCTGCAGGGAAAATTTCTCGCGTAACTCTCTTAATACCAGTCGGATTTGAAAAATGTAAACTTCATTGAAAAAAGGTGCAAATTGCCCGTAAAATCACCAATTTGGAAAATTGCAATTCGAACAACCTCAGTGGCGTATCGCCCATTAAACAGTCAATTTCCGCTTTAAATCATGCGAAATCTACGATTTCAGGCCAATGCCAACAGTCGCTGCTTCTTTCGTACTTGAATTAACACGAAACCGATTGCTAAACGCGCAAAATCATCAGCATTTCCTAACCTAAAACGACATTGTTGCCATTGTTCTCCTGCAGACAGATGCACCTTTCCTTTATAATTATGGCATTTTTAACACTGACACCATTGCAAATTGACCAAAAACATAATCTGGATTAGTGACAAATTGAACTGTCACATGTCACCTGTCACAATGTCAACAGATAAAAATGGCGTCAATTACAAAGAAATGTGCACATTTTTTCCGTTGTTGCTGCTAATTTCAGCGATTTAATGAAAGTGTATAGCCGATGGGCATGGAATCGTGAAAATGACCTGAATAAACCGACAAAAAGTGATAGTTTTATGATTGCAAAGCCACTTTGTATCATACAAAACATGCATGAGTGTCTTGCACTTGAGCAATGTTGCCGATTTTGCGTTCTTTTTCTTAGTTTTATCGATTTTTTGTTGAGTCTGAGGTTAGAAAGAAGATTTGAAAACACATTTTTTCATAAAAAAAAACGAAAATTGGGTTTTGTGGATGTTTTGCCAAAAATGCACAGTTTCAAAATCGGCCAAAAATCAACGAAAAAATCAAGATTCTATTAAAAGAATGTTTTTCTTTTGAAAATGTGCGTTAGTTTTCCAGAAATCCGAATTAGATTTTTTTAAAATTATTAAACATCATTCAAAAGCGCACAATTTTCTATAAAAATTACCATTTTGCAAAATTAAATCGGTTAAAAAACCTGCAGGATATGGGGATTTGAAGTTCGAGCAAAATCCTGCCAATATTTTCAATTCTTCATCGTTTAGTCGAAGTCTGAGCTCCTTTGAAGACCCAAAATGCCCTTTTTAAGAACAAATCTAATTTTTCCTGCATGGGAAATTTGTCGCATAACTCGCTAAAAATCACCAATTTTCAAATTTGAATCGGTTGAAAAATCTGCAGGATTTAAAAGTTTTTAAGGTCCCATAAAATCCTGCTGAGCGAAATATTTAAGAATACCAATGAGTTAGATGAATGCCGAACGCATTTAAGGGCCTAAAAACGCGTTTTTGGAACAAGCTCATTTTCCTGCAGGGTAATTTTGTCGCATAACTCTCTTAAACCTGACGCGATTTGAAATATTAAAACCTCGTTGGAAAGTGCAGAATTTTCTCTCAAAATCAACAGTTTGAAAATTAAAATGAACTTGAAAATTTATCATGTAACTCTCTTAATACCAGTCGGATTTGAAATATAAAAAACTCATTCGCAAGAGCTCAATTTTCTGTAAAAATTACCAGTTGACAAACTTAAATTCGATCAAAAATCTGCAGGATTGACGATCATGCAGGCTGCTCTGAGTCGAATATTTTCAAACCGTCACACTTTAAATGATATCTGAAGGCAATTTGAACCCCCAAGAAGTTTTTTGAGAAAAAATTACTTTTCCTGCAGGAAAAATTTGTGGCGTAACTTTCTTAATATCAGTCGGATTTGAAATATAAAAATATCATTGGAAAGAGCTCAATTTTCTGAAAAAAAAAACACCAATTGACAAACCTAAATCGGTTTAGAAACCTGCAGGATTGATAATCCTGCAGACTGCTGAACCAAATATTTTCGAAACTATCCACTTCAGACGCATTCTGAACGCAATTTGAGGTCCCAAAACACATTTATGGTCAAAAAATAACTTTTCCTGCAGAGAAAATTGTCTAATAACTCTAGTAATATACCAGTCGGAATAAAAAAATTAAAATATCAATGGAAAGCGCTGATTGTTCTCGAAATATCAGCAAATCAAAAATTTAAATAAGCTGAAAAACCTGCAGGAAATGAGCGCTTGCAGGAAGAGAAAGATGCTGCCGTGACAATTTTTTTTTTATAAATATTCACACTTTAAAAGACTTGAATGTTTTTGACGACCTAAAACGCCATTTTGAAAAAAAAACTGACTGTTCCTGCAGTGCAAATTTATCGCATAACTCGCTGAAAGCAAATCGGATTTGAAAAATAAAAACTTTATTGAAAAGCGCACAAATATCTCTAAAAATCCCCAATTCGAAAATCAAAAACTGCAGGAAAACCTGCCAGCTACAAGGGTTGAAAACTGCAAAAAAACACCCCACTTGACTGAAGCTGCACGCCACTGATACGGACGAAACGTCCCGCAATACCTGCCCCGATTTATAAGGCAAAATGCCAGAAACTATACAGGGACTGCTCATCAGTTTTCTGGGCAATCGCTTTCATTACCCATGATCCAGTCGAGCCCCAACGTTTCAGCTTCCGGGGGAACATCCCCAGGGTGGACAGGTGCAGATTGACATGCAGGGGGATGCATGAAACAGTGCCCGATTTGGCGCGGTGCGTTTCATTGAGCAAACGGGGCGTGCCCAACATTCTCCCATTCATTCGCACTCATCCATTAACTCACTCACTCACTAGCACATTATCCGCAGCACTCGTACGAGTGGCACTGTACACGCACGTGCAGCTAAAGTTAAGGCAGGTCACGGCCGAGAAAACGAAAAAAAAAAACTGGTTCGATAATGCAGGAGTTTAATGAACGCGCGCCCGCCAACTGGTTCCAGTTCTTCGTCTGGTCGCTGCTGGTTCCACTATCGAGCTGCTATCGAAGTGGAACCATCAACACTCTTCTCCCACTCCTGCTGTGGCTCATCAATGGAACGTCTCGGCTGTTTTAGCCACCGACATCATCAGGGTACCAATTTGACTGAACGGCCATTCAGAGCCCGGGAACCGTTGCCTGAAGATGAGGATTTGTAGAACATTCGCTCCAATCGAGTGCTCGATCATCGGCTAAACCAGATTTTCGCTCATTAACTGATTGCGAAGACATTGAAGAAACAGATGTCCAGTTGACATCGATCAGTTATTGCGATTAATTATCGGCGGGTTTTACAGTTCAGTAGCGCCGAAAGTGGGGCTAGTCGAGGGTTCCTTTTGGTGGCGTTTTAAAGAGCACAGTCTGTTCTCTGATTGGCCACAAAATGATCTCCCCACCTTTAAAGGGCGAATTTAGGCGAATTTTCGAAATATTTGCTCTCACTTTCCCCGTCTTTTACAAGCGAATTTTCAAAGTTCACTAGCGGCGAAAGTAGGGCTAGTAGAGGGTTCCTTCTGGTGGAATTTTAAAGGGCACAGTCTCTTCTCCGATTGGGCACAAAATGGTTTCCCCACCCTTAAAGGACAAATTTAGGCGATTTTTCAAAATCTTCGGTGTCACTTTCCCTGTCTTTTGCACGCAAATATTTAAAGTTCAGTAGCGCCGAAAGTTGGGCTAGTCGAGGGTTCCTTCTGGTGGCATTTTAAAGAGTGCAGTCTCTTCTCTGATTGGACACTAAAAGGTTTCCCCACCCTTAAAGGCGAATTTAGGAGTTTTTCAAAATCTTCGCTGTCACTTTCCCCGTATTTTGCATGCAAATTTTCAAAGTTCAGTATCTCCGAAAATTTCGAAAATCGGCCATCTTCAGGTATAAACACCAAACGCCGTGAAAAGCAGCAAAAGCCACTCGGTTCAATTCGGTCAATCGACCGATTTACATAATGCAAATATGGCATCCATGTATTGCGCATAATAACCGCCATATGCCAATTTTGTATTCAAATTTCGCACCATTCGCGCAATCAGAATTGTTGGAATGCGGCGGTGCCGCCTTCACATGCTAATTGGCTGCGATTGAATCACTCAACCAATCAAAATGCGCATAACAAACGATAGTAACCTCCAAGTAAACTGACATTGACAACGTTGACAGCTGCTGTCATTGACCAATCGGGCCCTATTCAGCCCGAGTTTTCCATTAATCGCCCGATGAATTTACAAATTAATTAATAATTAATGCCGAACGGCTAAATGGGCGGAAGTTGCGTCCATATCGGGCCGGTAAACGATTTCCTGCCATGCATCGCTAAGTGGCTTTGACGCCCTCTATGGACGCAACAACAACACCGCATTCCATCACGTCCTGCCGCTGTTTGCGCAACGTCGCATTCTAATTAGCCGCCGGGAAGGTCACAATGGATTCACTCCAATCACTCACCTGATGATGGCGATCTTTGAACAGAAACAGTTTCGGTCCGCGCAGCACCATCGACACCTGCTTCCACGAACGATCGGCCGCACGCTGCAAACCAAAACAACACTGTTAAGGGTCGTTGTCACAAGCAGGCAACATTGGCCATGACACTGCGTGTAAGATGACAATGACTGTCAATGTCAACTGTCAAAGTGTCCAAAACATTGACAGCTGTTACACTAAAACTTGGCTGACTGGTCAAAGTTTTGGCTGTTGCATCCCCCACTTTCACCAGAGTGGTGTAAATTTCTAATTATATTCCTTGTTTTGAAGTTATTTATGAGGGTTTGAAATTGAAATAGAAAACTACTCACTTTTCCGTCAATTTCCAAGATTTTGCAATTGACCACGCCCTCGCGCACCACACCATCCATTGCATGCTTGTACGCCACTGGGCTGGCGCATGTCCTGTCCTTGTCCAGGGAGCTGCTGCTGCTGTTCCCGCTGCCGCTGCCGCTAAAGTGGGCAAAATCCACATTAAAAAGAGGTTTCCTGATGGAAAATCCACTTGCGAATTGTCAGAGTTGTTGGGGTTCCATGCAAAAATAGTCGGACGGCGAGCTTGACGGTGCATTTTGGCTCTGAAAGCGCGCACAAAGTGGAACTGATTGCGCCTGAAGATGGCCAGCCGTCGAAACGCTTCGCTTAATGTTTTTGCGGAGTGTAGTTGCGAAAGTTCACCGGTCTTCCAGTAGAACATCGGGAAACTTTGCCATACAATTTGCAAAAGTTAATTAAAAAATATCTCGGCGCGGCGCATTCAGCATGCTGTCCATTAAGCCACTGAAATGTTAGAAAAACTCGGCCATTTGAGCCAAAATGCGCCCTCACAACAGCACAAAGTCCAATTTCATGATGAACCCCAACGGGGTGGGAGGCAAAGTAGGGAAACGTTCAACGTGATTATACATGCGATTAGTTAAGCATTCAACTGTCACTAAGACAAGTGACCAGTGACAGATGACTACTGGGCTGTCAAAGTTGACAGCTGCCACCGGATTTAACCGAGCGAAGCGATCGGGGGGTTTGGGGCCCAAAAATCTGGTTAGTGTGTGTTTAGCGAAGCCTAAGACACTCGGGTGCTCACCCCTTGTAGGAGGCGGCGTCCTCGAACATTTTGCGCAGCTGCTCAATGTCCCCGTAAAACGGGGAGGGATGCCACTTCCTATACCGGCTACAGAGAAATCAGAGAATCACAATCAAATTGGCGGTCAGTTCGGGGTTGGGTGCGCAGCGCGCACCGTCCCTTAACCTAGAGTTGATGCACAGTTCACCCACAAGCGGAAGCACGCGTAACTGATCAGCGCCAAGCACCGTAACCGTTACAAATGACAGTTGTTGACACATTACTCACTTTCGCATCGCTTGCGCCGGCACGTCCTCATAGTCGCTGACGTCACACCCAAAAGGCCCCCCTTGGTCGCCCTTGGTCGCCTTCAGGTACGATTCGGGGCGGCGCGCGCGCTCATCCCCACCTGCAACCGGAAACACACCCGTTCAACTCCAATCGCATCCGGCTCGAAGGACCACACTTACCAAAGTTAGTTTTAGTGCGCCGTTTAACCACGCAGCTGGCGCTGTTAGCTGCAAGAAAATTAAGCGCGTTAGCACACACACACAGTTAGGTTAGATTCGCATCAACAGTCAAACAAACACAGAGTTTTAGAGGTTAACCTCAAAACAACGAGGAATTAGTGAGGGGGCAACCACACTCACTGGATTCGCTGCTCCTAAACTGCCCTCTGGCGGGGCGTTGGGGCTGCTCCAGATCCAGACTGGAGGGGCGTGGGGGCGTGACCGAAATAACAGGATGGGAGGGGAACTGCAGTTGCAGCACCGGCTCAGGGATGAGAGGGGAGGGAGACTGGACCGGGAAGGCAGGGGGCGTGGACATTTGCGGTGGGGGCGTGGCTGTGACTGAGTCTGCAAGTGCGCAAAGTGGGGTTTAGTCGGAGTGGTGCGCAGCACAGTGGTGTCTTTGTCTAACCAATGCCAAACCGAATCAACCTACCTTTGTCTCCCAAGGCGGTCGCCCAGGACTCGGCCGAGTTGGATCGCGCTCGGAACTGGCCAACTGAGGGAATATCTGGAAATTTTCCCCCCAAAAAAAACAATTAATTAGATTTTTGCGCTAGTTTTTTTCATGTTAAACATGCCAAGTTAGTCCAATGGAAATGCAACACTTCAACACACTCTCGCTATTTATTGTTGGTTAGTCGGGCGGCTCTGATTGGCCAGCTGTCAAAACTATAAAAACTGTGAAAGCCCGCCCACAACTACTACTACCGCCAAACGGGTTTTAGCTACAGCAACGACATCTACACGCCAGCAGCTCTAACCTGGAGTGCGCGGCTCGACACCTGGCGGCGGACAATGGATGTACTTGCTGCCACTGGAAATGATGACATTTCCAGACAGTCGCTGCCTGGCCAGACTGGATAGCGGCTCGTAGATGCTACTGTTGCTACCTGCTCAGTCACACCAAACCATTTACACTCGTAGAAAGCCGAAAAAGGCACAATTTGCTTAAAAATCTACATTTTTTTGCGGCGAAATTCACACTGACAGGAAGGGTGTAGCCGATCCAAAATGGCCGTCCCGTGACTGTCAGAGTTGAATGATTGTGGTCGGTCAGGTTGTCCTTGTCTAGTGCACAGTGTGGATGTATAGGGAAAACGAAATGGCTGCTTGAAATTTCGGGTCAGTGGCATGGAAGACTGTGAAAAATCGCCTAGATTCCTCCTTTAATGGTGGGAAAAACATTCTACAGTTAATCAGAGAGGAAACTGTGCTCTTTGAAACGCCGTCAGAAGGAACCCTCTACCAGCTCCCATTTTCGGCGCTACTGAACTTTGAAAATTCATCTGTAAAAGACGGGAAAAGTGACAGCGAAGATTTTGAAAAATCGCCGAAATTCGCCCGTTAAGGGTGGGGAAATCATTTTGTGGCTAATAAGAGAAGACAGTGCACTGTTTAAAATGCCACCTGGAGGAATTATCTACTTGCCCCACTTTCGGGGCTACTGAACTTTGAAAATTCGCATACAAAAGACGGGGAAAGTGACATTGAAGACTTTGGAAAATCGCCAAAATTCGCCCTTTAAGAGTGGGGAAACCATTTTGTTGCCAATCAGAAAAGAGACTGTGCCCTTTAAAATGCCACCAGAAGGAACTCTCTACTTGCCCCACTTTCGGCGCTACTGGACTTTAAAAATTTCCATGCAAAAGTTGAAATTTGCAATGTTGCCACTCTGCTAAAACCTAAAATGGCCGGAATGTGCTTGTCAAAGTAGAAAGTTCACTTGGATCATGTTGTCCTTATCTAGTAGAGTGTCGAGAGTGTAGCCAACGAAAAAATGATAGTTTCCAATGGAAAATTGTCAATAATCCATATAGAAGATCCAACAGGGGCACTTGGAAATATACCATTTTTTTTTTATTCAAGAAAAATTATATTTAGAGCTCGCTTAGCAACAGCCAATAAAGATCTTGTTTTGTCAAGTTGCAGTGCTTTAGTTGACAGTGTTGCCGTCTCGGTAAAAACCCCCAATAGCTGCTTGGGCCTGTCAAAATCAAAAAATTATGTTCGTTCAGTGTCCTTGCCTAATGTACGGTGTTGACGTATGGTGGCAAACGGAAAAATGGTTTTTAATATGAGAAATAATCCACAAAAGACCACATTTTTGTTGATTCAGGAAAAATACTTTTTAGCGCTCGTTTGGCAACAGTGTACAAAGATCTTGTTTTGTCAAGTTGCAAGGCTTTAGTTAACTCTGTTGGGGCTGCGCAAAAAAATTAAAAGACTCGCTTGTAAAATTTGTCCTTGTCTAGTGTACAGTGTTGACGCATGTTGGGTAAAAGGTGTAAAAACATGTTTTTTTTTTAAGTTGTCTTTGGTAGAAAATGCCTTCCTAAGAGGACAATGTCCTCCTAAGAGGACAATTGAAAAATAGTTCAAAAAATTATAATTGAAAAAATATATACAGTGTTGCCGTTCTGGTCTGAGTGAGTCAATCTACCTGAACTGTCCAATGACCGACTGTCCCTCTGTATTCGTTTGACGTTCGTTTGGCTGGTGGTGCTGGTTGGTGGCGCAGCCGTAGCCGCAGCAGCTGCACCAGTCGGCGAGTCCTTCGCCGATGCTCGCACCTCGTATTCGTGCGCTCGTTCGTTCACGTTCGGCAGCAGCACTTTCTTACTGAGGCGCGCTAACTCGCTGCGCGTAAAATTCCTGCGATTCGCATCCACCGGATAACTTTCAAACTCCTTCGCCTTCTTTTGCACATTCTGGAAGTGCGGATGGGCGTTCATCCTGCAAAACATCACAAATCCGTCAAATAATTTCCGGAAAAATCTACTTCTAAAAAATTGAAAATTTTTCGAATCACACATGCGCAGCATTGCCGAACACTCTGGTTAGCAATACAAACAAAACCAATTGTTTTCTGTTTGAACAAATCCAGACAAGAGATCTCGTGCATTACGTCACTGCAACGAGAGGCGCCATCTCTGCACAGCCTCACCTTGACATCCCCTAGAGATTTTAATTCGAATTTTGATGCACAAAAAACCACTCAATTCTCTGCAGGTTTCTCCCTCAAAAATTTGAAAAATTCTGATAAAACCAACCAAAAAAAAAAACTGAAAACTGTTAGCACATTTTCCAATCGCGATCAACCGACTTACATGGGGAACAAGTAGGCCAAAATATAATTAATTACGCTCCTGGAACAAGGAAGGTTGCATGAATCGACCTCATAACCCCGCCCCCTGACTGCTTACCGTCTGGCCTCCGCCACTGATTGTCTGCTGGTTTCGCTAGCGTCGAAAGAGGGCGCTGGGTGCGCTTCTCGCACCTTCTCCTCATGCGCTGCGTCGTGGCGCGGCGAATGTGCATCCATCAGAGGCGTGGCCGTCTTGGCCAGGCCCCCTTGCTGTCGGAAATCGCCAGTGGCGTCGCTGGGCGGCCAAACTGGCCGATCGAGTTTCTTCGGCCGGCCGTGGAACTCGCGAAACACCGGCGTCCGTAAAAATTCCTCTTTTTGACGCACGCTCTGTCGCACTCGCGATATTCGCACCGAATCGTCGATTTCGTGCCCGGTCAATGTGGAATTCGAGCCGAACGATGCTAAACTGTCTTTGCTGCCTGAAAAAACAAAAAAAAAACTATTTTCTAATCTCACTAAACGAGCGGGAAGCTTACTGTCGGCTATAGAGGAGGAGAGAGAACTGGTGCTCTCCCGTCTGGCCGCCTCGTTGCTCGGGTCGCCGCCAGATGGCAGGCCGTACGGGTCGTTTTGCATGGCGCGCATGCTTTCGCCGTAGTGGCCGCAATCGCCGTCCGATGACGTCAGTGATGTGGCGCTGCAGTCGGCACTGGCCAGCAAATTGCTGCCTTCGCTCGCTCTGCGCCCCATTTTGCGATAGAGCGGCACCTGGGGCTGTGCGCGCGATTTTTGACGAAAATGTACCTAAAAAAACACAAAAATTCAGAAAACATACAAATATTAAATAAAAATCCACACAGAAAGCTCGGAATTTTATTTAAATAAAAAAAAACCTACCTCATTTGGATGTCGAATTTCTGTGTAAATTTCCTGATGCGGAGCTAAGGGGGCGCGAATGCGCACGTCAAGCACACTGTTGTCAGCGCTGCGCTGATGCGCGCCCCTGCCCAAGTCCGAACGATAGTTGGGGCGAATGGCCGGCAGGTAGGGCTGCTGCAAATGGTACCAGGAGGCGGCGTCCACGCGAAATTCCTGCGGCGCAGCAACGGCCGCGCTCTGCGCAAGCCGTTGCGTCAAAATGTGCTGCGCAGCGACGCGATCCAGTGGCGCACCGTCCGCATAAACGTCCTGATTTGAGAGCGGATTGTAGGCGCTGTCCGGAAAAAACTGCGAAAAATCGAGTGATTAGATCCATCAAATTCGGATTGGGCATGCGCATTCTTACCCGTTGAAGCACGTCCTCTTCTTTCGGCACGACCAACAGATGGAGGTACTCGGGACTGTTTGAAATCAGCTGCACCACCTGCTGGTAGCTGCGCCCGGCTGTTGGCAGGTTGTTGACAGCCACCAGCCTGTCGCCACGTTGCAAGCCTGCCTGTTTGGCGGCGCTGCCGTCGGACACCTTCCTTACGAAGATCGTTTCCATGGGGGCGAGCAGCGCCCCACATGCTGCGTGCCTTCCATCGTCCTCCTGCGCAAACCGAACGTTTTATTGCGCAGATTCGCACAGAGAAACGCGCGCTGGCCATGTTGCCGCGTGGTTAGTTGCAGGAGATTTAAGGCAATAGACTTGTTAGACAGTTACAAGGTGAAATTTTTGCTCAGCCTTTCCGGTCTCGAGGTTTCGACCGATTACTTTCTCGGTAAAAAACTCGAATTCATAAACAAGTTTGGACTAAAAATTATTTAAAAAAAACTCAAAATTTTACACTAACGTGGGGGGTAGATTACGATGTTGCCGCCGCTTTGTGCTTGACGATCAGGCGATCGGGGGCAATTGGGGTAATGAAACAGGGGGGCAACGTTGCCGTTTTCTGCGCAATTTCCTTTTGAATACTTACAGCAATCGATTCTGGCGGATAAACGATGAAATGCCTAAGAGTGAATCCGAAGCTGTCGCCATAACGTCGCAGATAGAGACTTCTAGGCCCTTTGCTGCCTCTTGGGACTGGTACTATCCCGGGTGGATTGCCCTGCAAATAAATTCGAAAATCAGTTGCAAGGTTTTTCGAATGAAAAAATAAAAGAAAATTTTTTACTTTGTAAATAGCGACTCTATGGCTCATAACTCGTGTGTTATTGGTCGGATTTTGAAAAACCCGAAAGCACTTTAAAGCCGTTCAGTTTCTCCAATTTGCAGCTTTTCAATCGTTCAAATCGGTGAAAAAACCTGGAAGTTATGCAAGAAATTGCACAGAATCAGGCAATTTTTGGAGACAGTGTTCTTATGCAAATTAACCGAATTAATGAGTATTTATAGCGTCGTATTCATCGTTTACACTTAAGTTTTGAACAAATTTGGAAAAAAAATAGTTTGGATACAGCGACTCTATGGCTCATAACTCGCTTGTTTTTTGCCGGATTGTAAATAAATAAAACGCACTTTAAAGCCGGTCAGTTTTTCTAACTTTCGGCGTTTCGAGCATTAAAATCGGGTAAAAACCCGGGAAGTTATGCGAAAAATGACAAAGAATCGAAAAACTTGTCAACTCTGGATTTTTATGCAAATTATTCGAATTTTTGCAAATTTAATCCAGTTTGTTTGCGTACTTTAAATTTCTAACGAATTTCAAATGAATTTGACCAAAAACTTAGTTTGGAAATAGCGACTCTATGGTTCATAACTCGTTTGTTATTGGTCGGATTTTGAAAAACCCAAGTGAACTTTAAAGCCGCTTAGTTCCTCTAACTTTCAGAGTTTCGATCACTAAAATCGGGTAAAAACCGTGGAAATTATGCGAAAAATAACGAAAAGGCAGAAAAATAAGTTTGGAAACAGCGGCTCTATGGCTCATAAATCGATTGCTATTGGTCGGATTTTGAAAAACCAAAATGGACTTTAAAGCCGGTCAGTTTCTCCAATTTACAGCGTTTCAATCGTTCAAATCGGTTGAAAAACATGGAAGTTACGCAAAAAATTGCACAGAATCAGAGAATTTGGAGTGTTTTTATGCAAGTTAACCGAATTATTGAGCATTTATGCGTTTTCAGCGTCTACGCTAAACTGTTTTCGACAAAAAAACTTAGTTTGAAAATAGCGACTCTATGTCTCATAACTCGTTTGCCATGGGTCGGATTAAAAAAACCTCAACGCACTTTAAAGCCGTTTAGATTCTCTAAGTTGCGGCGATTCTATCATTGAAATCAGGAAAAACCCTGGAAGTTATGCGAAAAAAGACGAAAAGAAAAAAATAGTTTGGAAACAGCGACTCTATGGCTCATATCTCAACATAACGTCCAATAACAAGGACGGATTTTTAAAAAACAAAAACCTGGAAGTTATTCAAAAAATTGCACATAATGAGAGAATTTTGGAGTCAGTGTTTTATGCAGATTAAGCGAATGATTGAGTATTTAATGCGTTTTCTTCGTCCACAGTTTCACTTTTGAACGAATTTGGCAAAAAAAGAGTTTGGAAATAGCGACTCTATGGCTCATAACTCGTTTGTCATTGGCCGGATTTTGAAAAACCAAAATGCAGTTTACAGACAGTCAGTTTCTCTGACTTTTGGCGGTTCAATCGTGACAATCGTGTGAAAAACCTGGAAGTTAATAAATTAACCGAATTATCGAGGATTTTGAGCACTTTGTGCGATTTTTCGCATAACTTCCAGGTTTTTCAACCGATTTTCATTGTTGAAACGCTGCGAGCTTAGAGAAACTGACGGGCTTTAAAGTACATGTTGTTTTTTCAAAATCGGACAAATAACAAGCGAGTTATGAGCCATAGAGTCGCAAATTTCACAAAACACATTTTACAGCCGGCAATTTGTCTCATTTCAATGGCCGCAATCGCACAAAAACCGTCAAAGCTCCCTGGCAAATCATCGCCACATTAAAAAAAAAATATCACCACAAAAAAAACGACTGATTACCGACAAATTAGAGCCACTTTTTCCATCAACCGTCCAAACAGGCTTCATAACAACAAGAAAAAAACCCACATTCACAGACACTTTGAACTACTGATGAGCAAAGTCACAGTGAATTCACATCAAAAGATGCAACGGCAACGTTGCCCAGTTGCCTGAACAACCCAGAACATCCCAGCTAAGACTGACGGGGGATTTAGCAACAGTTATGGGGCGAAAAGAGGCAGTTTAGCAACATTGCTCGATCAAATTTGAGATAAACCGCCGAATAATCAATAGATCGAATACGGTATTATGGTAAATACACTCGGTAATCGGTTCAGTAAACATTCCCTTGAGATTAGATTGGGTGTTTTTTGTCTTGTTTGCTCATACACATGGAATAAATGACTGGATTTCTCGAAAAATTGGCCCAGAGCTCAGAACTAAGTAGTGCCTGAAAGCTCAGAATTGAATAAATCACGATTGGCTGTGTGAATTAAAAACAAATCTAATTTTAAAAGATACATTGTGACAATAAATAAGCGGTAGAAGAGACTGTTTTGGCGCATTAATCATGCGCGGCCATTAGTCAAACAGTCGAAAATCGGGACCGGGAATGAATTTACGAGACCGATGGTGCAACGAAACCGCAACCGGAAAGTTCATAAATCGTCGCGAATATGCGAAGAATGCGCATAATTTTGGAAAGGAGTTGAAAAATGGCCGGTTAATTATAAAACGGCGAGTGTTTCGGCTGGCGGTGGCCTGGAAAAGACGGTGGAACCAGGATTTTTCCGATTTTTGCAGGCAATTCTCGAAGGGAAATGCGGCAGACTATCGGACAGTCTTTACGGGTTTCAAGCTGAACAAGTTTCTAGAGACAATTGTCTTCTTTGTCCCATATTTTTAAAAGTGACAGTCTGTCAGAAAAAGTGTCAAGAGCAAAGTGAAAGACTATTAAAAAGACTATCGGACTGTATTTTTGGTGCTCAATGATCACTGGAAATAACTGAGGTAGCAGCTGAAGAAGTGCACGGAAGTCTTTCTGGGGCTTTCAAGAGAGGATAGTCTTTTTTACTCATATATTTAACAGCGACAGTCCGCCAGAAAAAGAGTCAAAAGCAAAATTAAAGACTATTAAAAGGACTTTTGAACAGTGTTTTTCGCTCGCAGTCATCAAAGCAAATAGTCAAGTTAGAAGCTGAAGAAGTTTGCAAAAGTTCTGCGGTTGCCTGCAAGAGAAGACCGTCTTCTTTTGCCCGTATCTTTAACAGCGACAGTCCGCCGGAAAAAGTGTCTAGAGCAAAATTAAAGACTATTAAAAGGACTATTGAACAGTATTTTTCGATCCCAGTTATCGAAGGAAATAGTCAAGTTAGAAGCTGAAGAAATTTGCAACAGTTCTGCGGTGGCCTGCAAGAGAAGACAGTCTTCTTTTGCCCGTAATCTTTAACAGCGACAGTCCGTCAGAAAAAATGTCCAGAGCAAAATTAGAGACTATTAAAAGGACTATTGAACAGTGGTTTTCGTTCGCAGTCATCAAAGCAAATAGTCAAGTTAGGAGCTGAAGAAGTTTGCAAAAGTTCTGCGGTTGCCTGCAAGAGAAGACAGTATTCTTTTACCCGTATCTTTAACAGCGACAGTCCGCCAGAAAAAGTGTCTAGAGCAAAATTAAACAATATTAAAAGGACTAATGAACAGTGTTTTTCGATCCCAGTTATCGAAGGAAATAGTCAAGTTAGAAGCTGAAGAAGTTTGTTAAAGTTCTGCGGTTGCCTGCCAGAGAAGAAATTCTTCTTTCGCCCGTATCTTTAACAGTGACAGTCCGCCAGAAAAAGAGTAAAGAGAAAAATTAAAGACTATTAAAAACACTATTAAACAGTGTTTTTTGTTTGCAGTCATCAACGGAAATAGTCAAGTTAGAAGCTGAAGAAATTTGCAACAGTTCCGCGGTTGCCTGCAAGAGAAGACAGTCTTCTTTTGCCCGTAATCTTTAACAGCGACAGTCCGTCAGAAAAAGAGTCAAAAGCAAAATTAAAGACTATTAAAAGGACTATTGAACAGTGGTTTTCGTTCGCAGACATCAAAGCAAATAGTCAAGTTAGACGCTGAAGAAGTTTGCAAAAGTTCTGCGGTTGCCTGCAAGAGTAGACAGTCTTCTTTTGCCCGTATCTTTAACAGCGACAGTCCGCCAGAAAAAGTGTAAAGAGCAAAATTAAAGACTATTAAAAACACTATTGAACAGTGTTTTTTGTTTGCAGTCATCAACGGAAATAGTCAAGTTAGAAGCTGAAGAAATTTGCAACAGTTCTGCGGTTGCCTGCAAGAGAAGACAGTCTTCTTTTGCCCGTATCTTTAACAGCGACAGTCCGTCAGAAAAAATGTCCAGAGCAAAATTAAAGACTATTAAAAGGACTATTGAACAGTGGTTTTCGTTCGCAGTCATCAAAGCAAATAGCCAAGTTAGAAGCTGAAGAAGTTTGCAAAAGTTCTGCGGTTGCCTGCAAGAGAAGACAGTCTTCTTTTGCCCGTATCTTTAACAGCGACAGTCCGCCAGAAAAAGTGTAAAGAGCAAAATTAAAGACTATTAAAAACACTATTGAACAGTGTTTTTTGTTTGCAGTCATCAACGGAAATAGTCAAGTTAGAAGCTGAAGAAATTTGCAACAGTTCTGCGGTTGCCTGCAAGAGAAGACAGTCTTCTTTTGCCCGTATCTTTAACAGCGACAGTCCGTCAGAAAAAATGTCCAGAGCAAAATTAAAGACTATTAAAAGGACTATTGAACAGTGGTTTTCGTTCGGAGTCATCAAAGCAAATAGTCAAGTTAGAAGCTCAAGAAGTTTGCAAAAGTTCTGCGGTTGCCTGCAAGAGAAGACAGTCTTCTTTTGCCCGTATCTTTAACAGCGACTGTGCGCCAGAAAAAGTGTCAAGAGCAAAATTAAAGACTATTAAAAGGACTTTTGAACAGTGTTTTTCGCTCGCAGTCATCAAAGGAAATAGTTAAGTTAGACGCTGAAGAAATTTGCAACAGTTCAGCGGTTGCCTGCAAGAGAAGACAGTCTTCTTTGGCCCGTATCTTTAACAGCGACTGTGCGCCAGAAAAAGTGTCAAGAGCAAAATTAAAGACTATTAAAAGGACTTTTGAACAGTGTTTTTCGCTCGCAGTCATCAAAGCAAATAGTCAAGTTAGAAGCTGAATAAGTTTGCTAAAGTTCTGCGGTTGCCTGCAAGAGAAGACAGTCTTCTTTTGCCCGTATCTTTAACAGCGACTCTGCGCCAGAAAAAGTGTCAAGAGCAAAATTAAAGACTATTAAAAACACTATTGAACAGTGTTTTCTGTTTGCAGTTATCAACGGAAATAGTCAAGTTAGAAGCTGAAGAAAATGGCAACAGTTCTGCGGTTGCCTGCAAGAGAAGACAGTCTTCTTTTGCCCGTATCTTTAACAGCGACAGTTCGTCAGAAAAAATGTCCAGAGCAAAATTAAAGACTATTAAAAGGACTATTGAACAGTGGTTTTCGTTCGCAGTCATCAAAGCAAATAGCCAAGTTAGAAGCTGAAGAAGTTTGCAAAAGTTCTGCGGTTGCCTGCAAGAGAAGACAGTCTTCTTTGGCCCGTATCTTTAACAGCGACTGTGCGCCAGAAAAAGTGTCAAGAGCAAAATTAAAAACTATTAAAAGGACTTTTGAACAGTGTTTTTCGCTCGCAGTCATCAAAGGAAATAGTTAAGTTAGACGCTGAAGAAATTTGCAACAGTTCAGCGGTTGCCTGCAAGAGAAGACAGTCTTCTTTTGCCCGTATCTTTAACAGCGACTGTGCGCCAGAAAAAGTGTCAAGTGCAAAATTAAAGACTATTAAAAGGACTAATGAACAGTGGTTCGATTGCAATTATCACAGAAAATAGCCAAGTTAGAAACTGAAAAAGTTGACAACACCAAACCAGCCCCTGGTGATGGCGCTCTGCACAGCAGCCGAAACCTGTGGCAGCGCAACCAGACAGCCTGGCGGCATCTGCGCCCATCCACCTGCAAACAGGTGGCCCAAAAAAAAACAACATTGCGGCAATTAACGCGCCCAAGTTGGTACTGCCGGCGGTCATTTGCCGACGTTTCGCTTATTGCTAAATAAGGACACATCGTCGATCGGCGACCACCCATGCGGTGCCGATCGACGTCGATTTTCGTCCTTCGACGTCCGGCCGGTTCTTCAACGAACGAACGAAACTTCTGGTGTGAAAACCGCGACAAAATGCGATTTAATCACCATGTACTTGTAGTGGCATTAAAGTCCCTAATTGGCTGCGAAATGCTAATTAATGGCCAGGGATTGGCTGGTTGAAGCTCATAACTTACGGATTAGAAACCCGAAGCCAAAATGGGATCGTTTGGATTGGTTTGGGACTCTCAAGTTGGAACTGGATTGAAAGGGCGCAGTCGTGTAGGTTTTTTCCCCAAGGGGACAAAAACCTTCCTGTCTTGTATTTCCCGCGGTCGTGCCCCATAAAGAAGTGAATGCGATTTAAGAACATGCAAGAGGAATGTGCAAAAATCCAATGTCAACGGCGACAACTGGACGAAAACGAAAACTGGTTGTTCAGTTAATTACGTCGATTGGAATCGACTGCAAATCGGCCCATTAATCAGGGCCGGACTGTCGTGCATTTGCGTAATGACTTAAGACCCCTTGGAGGAAAACCGATTGGTAGCCTTAAGCCCGGAAGAAACTGCCTCAAGTCCACTTATAGGCGCAAATCCGTGCGCCTTCGATTTGTCCATTCTTCGGCTAATTAACACATTATCGGCTAATCAAGCCAATTAGTTGTTTTCCTATTAAATGGCTTTATTACGGCCGACACCTGAGCTCACCTTGTCTGGGCATTTTTCGCTTTTTCGCGTTTTCACTTCCCTTTCGGTGCAGCGAAAATGGTTTCAATTAGTTCGCATTGAACGTGCTCAGACCGCGCCTCAGAAGCAGGACAATGAGGCCTTTAGGCTTAGGGGATTGGGAGTCTTAAGTGGAAAAGGTGACTTACCGGATATCGGCGGTCCGATGCTCGTCCTGCCTGCGTTCTCTGGAACGTTTCCTGCAAAAAAAAAACATTCGAATTAGTCGAAAATGTATAAAAAAAAAACTCAGGGGTGGCTTGGAAAAATTCCCCAAAATTGCCTGAAGATAGACAGAAAACCGAAACTTTTTCCATTCACAGAACGGGCTTTTGCCTTCAAAATGCATTCGAAATTAACTGACTGACTTCGCTGGTTACTGACGAAAATCGTGAAAAAGCCTGATGATGACGCGAATTCGAAACTTTTGTCATACATAGAACCGAGTTTGCTCTATGAAATGCATTCAAAAGCGACTATCTGGTTTTGTTAGTTAGTGAAGGAATAAACTCTAAACTCCGGCCTGCAAAAATTAACTGCCAAAACTTAATGAAATTCTAAAAAATTCTTAAAAGATGTCTGATGATGACTCAAAGTAGAAACTTTTTCCACTTATAGAACATACCTTGTACCACATAATAAAGGGAAAAGTGACTCCCTAACTTGACCAGTTTTTCAGGAAACTCAGGGCTCGAAAAACCATCTTTCCAGCCAAACAAAATTTAGAAAATTTGTCAAAAATTTGCCTGATGACGACTCAAAGCCGAAACGTTTTGGGCTTATAGAGCAGACCTTGGCCCCCACATTGTACACAAAAGTGACTCTCTAACTTTTGCACTTTTTGAGGAAATAAATGCCAAAATCCGGCCTGCAAAAATAACTTCGCAAACCGAACGCAATTTTTGAAAATTGGTCAAGAATTTCCTGATGATGACTGAAAATCGAAACTTTGTCCACTAATATGGTGGAGTTTCCTATATAAATGGTATCCGAAACAGACTTTTAAACTTAACTTTCTTGTGAGAAAACAAATGCGAAGCTCCAACCTGCAAAAAAATCCTTGCAAACCAGACAATTTTAAAAAATTGCCAAAAATTTCCTGATGATGACTGAAAATCGAAACTTTGTCTACATATAGACGGGAGTTTGGTTTAGAAATAGAAGCCTAAATCAACTAACTTGCCCGACTGGCTCCGGAAAAAAAAACCTCTAAAACTCCGACGTGCCAAAACAACCGCAAATATCGCCACAATTTTCAAAAATCCTCCAAAACATCCTCCAAGATGACCCAATATCGAAACTTCATCCTCTCACAGAACATACTTTACCCTACAAAGTGCATCGATAGAAACATCCTCAGCACTTCTAGTCCCAGAGAAAGCGAATGTCAAATTTCGGCCTGCCAAAACCAACCTAGTAAATTAGACGCAATTTGGAAAATTTGTCAAAAAGTAACTGATGATGACCCAAAATAGAAACTTTTCCAACTTACAAAACACACCTCCCCCTACCAGGTGCACACAAAAAAGCCTCTCCAACTGCACTGGTTCGAGCGCAAATAAATGCCAAACTCCGATTTGCAAATAAGAAACACACACCACAGCCTGATGATGGCCAATATGACCGCAACGCAGCAAAGGAAAAATGCAGCCGATTCGGATACGAATGGCCAATAAATCACGGATCCTTATAAGTCCCTTGAATGAAACAAGTTCGATCTGGCAAGCAGCAGGTGACCGGGAACACTTGACGAAACTTGTGGTACTTTGACTTAATATGCAAACTAGCGGTGAGTAAATATGGAATTATTCAACGGGTTTATAAATCATGCTGTTACTAGAGCGTGAATAAGCCCTTTTATGGCCGGGCACATATTAATAATGCGAATTGGTTTCGAGATTATTATCCATATTTTGCCGTTTCAATTGATTTCTCTACATTATTCACTTTTGTTCACGTTTGTTCGATAAAGTCGGCCTAGTTTCGAGCTTTCCAGCACCATCATCAGGCAAATTTTCAATGAATTCAAATTTCAGTTTCCATTCCAAAGAACGGAGACGAATAATGGCTTCATTAAGCCGATTATTAGCGAGGCGCAATAATAACCGTTTAGGTGGCCGATAAGATCAGGCACCCGTCGCTACCTGTCACCAGCAAGGATTTTTCGGCCAGATTACACACAAAAAACTGGTACCAAACCGTTAACGAACGCCGCTGGGCTCGGTCGATAAGATCGCCGTTTAATTAGGGTGACCTACACTTTCGACGCCAAGCCGGCAACATTGGCACCAGTGGCGTGTCCGAAGCTTTAGAGTCTAGCAGCGAGGTTAGAACGTTTTCCAGATGAACAGTTTAGAGAGAAGAATGGAAAAAGCAGATACTCAATTCGGCAACAGCGCCCCAAGAGGCTTAAAACTAGCGTAAAAACTCGCTTTTTCGTTTAAAATCACCAACAACTTCCTCAAATGCCACTAAGTGACTGGAAATAAATCTAGAAATTTTTCTAAATCAAATGCTGAGCCCGAAAACAAAAAAAAACACAAAGTAAACACGGCAACAGCGCCTGAAGACGATTAAAAGAAAAGCAATAACCTTCCAAAATCACTTTTTTGTTTAAAACCATTAACAACTTTCCTAAATGCCACTAACGGACTTGAAATGAGACTAGGAAGTCCTCTAAATAAACAATTAAACAAAAAAATATATAAAAAATCCGGAAAATAAACTAGGTAACGGCGCCCTCCGGGTGTTAAAACAATGGAAAAACCTTCCAAACCAACGATTTCGTGTGCCAAAGCAACAGAAAACAAACCCGGCAAAGCGCCCGGAAAACATTAAAAGAAGCTCAACAACCTTACAAAATCACTTTTCCGTCTGAAACCACCAAGAACGTCCTCAAATGCCACTAAGTGACAGGAAATAAGGGTAGAAAGTCCCCTAAATCAACTGCTGAGTCAGAAAAACGCAAAAAAACATAAAGTAAACAAGGCAACAGCGCCTTTTGAAGCTTAAAGTTATGGAGAAACCTTCTAAACCAACGTTTTCCTGTGCAAAACGCAAAAAACTAGAAAATAAATTCGACAACAGCTCCCAAAGACGCTTAAAAATTGCGCGAACATCTTCCAAGCTAAAGCTTTCGTTTAAAACCTCCAATAACTTCTCCAAATAACATTTAGAAACTTTAAATGAGGCTTGAAACGCAAAAAAATTAACATACAGACGGCAACAGCGGCCAAAGAAGCTGCCAAGTTGCACAAAAAGTCTCCTATCTCACGTTTTAGTTTAAAACCTCCAACAACATCTACAAATGCCACTAACGGATTTGCTGTGAGACTAGATACTCTTCTAAATAAACTATTTAGCCAGAAAAATGCGAAAAATAAGGAAAAAAAAGCATGACAACAACGCTCTCAGACGTTTAAAAGTCGCGAAAAACTCTTCCAAACTAACACTTTCGTTTAAAAAATTGAACAAATCTCCTCAACTACCATAAAGAAACTTGCAATAAGGCTAGAAAGTCTTCTAAATGAACCACTGAACCAAAAAAATGCAAGAAAACAGCAAATAAACAAGGCAACAGCGCCCTAAGAGTCTCAAGAGTCGCGCGAAAACCATCCAAACCAATGTTTCCGTTATTGAGTGAGCGGAAGTTTCCACGTTGCAAGCTCCGCTTCAAAAGCCTCTTCTTCCCTCAATTTTACTTCAATTTGAGTGAAACTTCCGGCAAGCAATGAGTGGAGTTTCTGCTCGAGAATAGCGAAACTTCCGGTTTATGCGCAAATTAGTTTAGACAAAAACATTTTTGAAGAAACGGCTCTTTTCTGATCGCAAATTTCAAAGTTGCAAGGTTGACAGCTTCCGGTTCAAAATCCTCTTCTTCCCTCAATTTAACTTCAATTTGAGTAAAACTGCCGGCAAGGAATGAGTGGAGTTTCTGCTCAAGAATAGTGAAACTTCCGGTTTATGAACAAATTACTTTGGACAACAATTTTTTTTTAAAAAACGGCTTTTTGCTGATCGCATATTTCAACGTTGCAAGGTTGAAAGCTTCTGGTTCAAAATCCTCTTCTTCCCTCAATTTAACTTCAATTTCAGTGAAACTTCCGGCAGGCAGACAGTGGAGTTTCTACTCAAACATGGTAAAACTTCCGGTTTATGCGCGAATTAGTTTACACAGCAGGAATTTTTGAAAATTTCCTTAACCGAGCGGAAATGTCACCGTTCAAAAGCCTCTACTTCCCTCACTTTCACCTCAATTTGAGTGAAACTTTTCGGCAAACCAACAGGGAAAATCCTGCAGCAAAAACGCCCAGTTTTACAAAAAACCAAACCATTCAAAACCGGTAAATGGCACTGGAAGATTGATTCCTTCGGCCAATGTTCGATACCATAATGATGATCGATGATTGGGCCGCTAATCGGACCAATCGCACGATGCATTTTACCGGAAAACGCACTTCAAACATGCTGCGTTTTGTCTCATGATTAATCGAATTATGGAAATCAACGTGTTGGACAACCGAAGCCACCTAGACGAACATGTTTAACCGTTCAATCATCATTCCACGTCCATTTACTACGCCACAAAGACGATCGGCAACATTGTATGGGCGTTGTGTGTTGCCTACCCAAATGGGGCGCTGTCATATTGTCATAATGACACATTGACATAACTAGCGCAGCTCAACCAGGCCTGGTTGAGCAGCAGCAGCAACAGCAAACGGAACAAAAAAAACCGGGTCGTTCCGCTTTGGCTGACCGGAATGGAAAAAAAACGGACGTTTGAGAATCGCAAACCGTAAATCCGGACCAGTTGAATGAAATGATTGTGAACGTTTTTGCTGTAAAAGTGGAAAAGATGCGATCGCAACAGCGTTCAAGTTGCCTGCGTGATGCCGATGACGCGTGCCTCATAGTGAAAGTTGCCATCCAATTGTTCATGGCTTATTTCCTTAGCGAATTCCACAGAAAATCTCGCCAGTTTATAGGGCAACAGTGCCAAAACACTTGGCAACGTTGCAATGTTGCAACTGAAGATGTTTTATGACTGGTGAAATGCAAAAAGTCCCCGTAGGTCCTTTAATATTCGCTTTAGAGAAAAACTCAATTCCAGCTTTTCAATGCGCATTGACTTCCTCTATCCAGTGGAGGACTCAGTATTTTTCCAACCCTGTCAGTTTTGGAGATATTTCATTTTTTCCGTGGGCGTTTTGGCAAAAATCACAACTTTTTTCAAAAAATAGCGTTTTTCAATTAGAGGCTTCGTTCGCGAGAAACAAATTAAATTGTGAAAATCATCCTTCGGGTGACACTTGGGGGTGAAGGCTGGCATTTGAAGTTTGACAGCAATCAGCGAGGAAGCGTCAGTCAATTTGACAGTTTGCAATTTTGCTTTGACAACGCCTACACCAGTTTGACATTTATGTAGTTTAGACAGTAGGTTTTGAAAAATCCGATCCAACTCCTATGTCTGAACTCCAATTGGAGTAAAACTTTGAGAAAACGTAGGGAAAAGTGTGTTCTAAAAGAGCCTCAATTGCCCCTCAATGAGGTGAAAGAAATCGTAACTTTTCCGGCTCAGTGTTTGAAAATTCCTCCAGGCCCCATTTTAACTCGCATCTGGAATACATTTCCAGACTGTGCTCGTACTAGTTTCAAAATGGCGAACTTTTCAAAATTACCTTCAATTCAGTGAAATTTTCAGTTTGCAGGCTCAGTTCCCAGAACTCCTTCAGAACTCCTTTTAACCCCAATGCAAGTGAAACTTTGGAAACACTTAGAGGAAAGAGTCTTTTGAAAGAACCTTAAATTTCCGAATTGCGCTCCAATCAGTTTCAAAATGGCGATTTTTTGAAAATAGTCATCAATGAGGTGAAATTTTCGCTTTGCAGGCTCAGATTTGAAATTTTTTCCTGGTCTCCTTTGAACTCCAATGGAACTGAAACTTTGTGAAAACTCAGAGGAACATGTCTGTTAAAAGCTCCAGACAATTACCGTATCGGCTCCATTTCTTGAAGACAATGTGATTTTTCAAACCCACCTGACTTAAGTGAAGTCAATTTTGAAGGTCAAAGTTTCCTCATACCGCCCTTGAACTCCACATTGAGTAAAGCTATGAGAAACTTTAAGGAACTTTGTCCCCAAAAAGATGGAGGCAATTTCAACTTGAGCCGAAAAATACTAACTTTTAAAAGATTTTGCCTTCAAGTGAGCAAAAGTTTCACTTCGCAAGTTCAACTTCCAAAGTCTCCCCTGATTTTATTCATCTTCCAATTGAAATGAAACTTTGGCAAAAGGGAGTTTGAAGGCTTCTGACCAACATAGAAAAACTTCCGGTTTGTACTCGACCTGGTTTCAAAATGGCGAAGTTTTCAAAATCCTCATTCATTAAGTTGCCCCTTTAAGTTTGCAAGCTCACTTTTGAAAATTCCTCTTGGCCCCATTTGAACTCCTTTTCGAGTGAAACTTTCGCAAAACAGTAAAAGAAGTTTCTACAACAACATGGAATAACCTTCCAAACTGTGCTTAATGTAGTTTCAAAATGGCGCATTTTTGAAAACCCAAATTCAATAAGTTGCGCCTTCAAGTTTGCAGGCTCAACTTTAAAAATTCCTCCAGACCGCATTGGAACTTCCATTTAAGTGAAACTTTGGAAAAAGAGGAAATAAAGCCCCCAGAAAGAGTGGAGAAAGTTTCCGGACGGTGTTCGCTCTAGTTTCAAAATGACGGATTTTTGAAAACTCACATTCAAAAAGTTGCTCCTTCAAGTTTGCAGACTCAACTTAAAAAAATCCTCCAGACTCCATTTGAACTCCGATTTGAGTGAAACTTTGGGAAAACACAAATGAAGTTTCCTGGACCCGGTGAGGTTATGAACCCTGCCAAAAGATGCAAAACCGCAAAAAATCCAGGCATCAAAACCGGCCACTCGTTGCAAAAGCAACAAGATGGATGAATAACGCTGGAACTGGATCTGGCTCCTTTCCAGAAATTGGATCCGATTGATGTGGTCCGAAATGGACCAGGGACGGCACTTTTCATCTGGCAGCCGCTACCTGGCCGCTCAAACGTATTAATGTCTTTGAGTGCTGCAGCTAATTTTGACGAATTGCCATCCAGATAGTCTGGATTCAATGCAACCAATTGTACAAGCCGTTGTACATCTGCAACAACCGACCATACACTGTTGCCAACAGGCAGGCAATTTCCTAGTAATCCATCCAGTCGATGTTACGTAACGCGCGAAACTGTGAGAATGTTGCAACAATTTGTTTATTATTTCGCATCGGGTTGATGGAGGGCCGGCTGACGTCGATGGAGCAACGAAAATAGACAAACGGCGATGAGAAAATACTTTTGATTGTTTGTCTGCGATCCGAGGCGTAGATGATGATTAACGAGGACGAAACGCTGACAAATGACGCCTGGCGGCAGGAATTCCACTCATTTACTATTATGTAGTATTAGCTGGAGAGTTTGGTCGATATTCTGGACATTTGAAAAAATATGATTGGTGTTCATTAGCGCGGAAACAGTGGCGTGCAGACCGAATTCGTTCGGCTTCTAATCGCGACAAGTTCAACGACTTTTAAATGCGTTTTCACGTGCGACTTTTACCGCAGCAGAAAACGGCTTCGCTACTGTTTCGTCTAATTCGATAAAACTTTCATTTTTTGCTCGGCTCCCGGAAGTTTCCAGGCTTCGGAAATGGCCACAGGAAGCCAAACATTTAGCCACTCTTTTGCTCAGAACTCGTTGATTTTCTGGACGATTCGAGAAATTTTAAGTGAATCTAAAGGAGAATCGAATTTCCTGTCAAAAATGGGGTTTGGGTCGGGAAAATCTTGAAAACTCTCCAAGGTAGAGGCGAGTCAACATTTGAACATTGCTGGTTACTCTGAAATTTTTAAACTTCCAAAAATCCGAAATAAATGCTTATTGAAAAATCTGCGTTACGCCACTGGAAAGGCATTGAACAAACCTTCAATTAGAGCTGCAAATGAGTTTTGTAGCTTAAGCAGTTTCGGAGAAAAGCAACTTTAAAAATTGCATTTTTCCAGTTCTAAACGTCGGTCACTCTTTTGCTCAAAACTCGTTGATTTTCTGGACGATTCGGGAAATTTTAAAAGAATCTAAAGGAGAATCGAATTCCCTTTCAAAAATGGCTGTTGGATCCTGAAAATCTTCAAAACTCTTCAAGTTAGAGGCGAGTCATCATTTGAACATTGCTGGTTACTCTGGAGTTTTTAAGCTTCCAATAATCCCAAATGAATGCTTACTGAAAAAAATTGATTTTCGCCACTGGAAAGATATCGCAAAAACCTCCAATTTGAGATGCAAACAACCTTTCTAGCTTTACCGGTTTCTGAGTAAAGCAGTTTTGAAAATTTCAAATTTGCATTTGCGACAGTCAACCAATCTTCTGGCCTTAACTCGTCGGTTTTGAAAGAAATTTTGATCATTTTTTTTATTTAAAAAGGCACTTAAAACCGAGCGAATTTCCAATCAAATGCAGCATTTGGATAAGCCAAACCTCCAAAACTCACCGAGCTAAAAACTAGTCAACATTTCCATAGTCATAGTGACTTTGAACGTCACAATCTTCGCATAAATTCAAGTAAAAATTTAGGAAAAAAAAATCAACTTTCCCCCCTTGGAATGGGCTTGATAAGGCCCCCCCATGTAGAAGCATAAACGAACGCCTGAACTTAACCAGTTCGGGATAAATGCAACTTTGAAAGTTGCCCCTTTGCAGTCAAGACCATCGGCCACTCTTTTGTGCATAACTTCTGCATTCTTCCATCGATTTTGGAAATCCAAACAAATCCTGCTAAAGCAAACCAACCTCCTCTTCTGGAATCAAAAATTCATTCAAAAACGTCGAAAACTATTTAAAACTTCTTTCTCTCAAAACCAGCCTCTTAACTAACAAAATTCACAAAAAAATCCGGCCATAAACAACGAAACGCATTTCTTATCAATTCCCCGAAAAGAACGTGAGGAAATTATCGCTTTGCCACCAGACAAACAACCGTTGAGACGCAATAGGCCCAAATAGTCGCGGCAACACTGTTCAGTGTACGCCTGGTTGCCTACCCTGAGCGAGTTAAGTGACTGTCACCGTTTGACAGATGACAGCAAATTGCACGAAATAAACTGCCAATGCTCCACCAGACATTTGAAACCGTAAACTATTCAAAAATTGTTCTATTTTTAACTGTTGTTGTTAACTGGTCGGATTTCCTGCGACACAATGGCCGGCCATTATGTGTACAGTTGGACAAGTTCCCAAAAATCATCAAGATTTACAATTACACGGGAACGTGCAATTTACTGTATTTACTCGAACCGTTTCGTCGGCTTTAACGAGCGCAAAAGTCCCGAAAAAAATTCGTTTCTTTGCCTTACCAAAATGTTGTTTTGGTCTTAAGGCGGGTTCACACGTTCACATACTCACACACACAGAAATTTCGGGTAGGACACGTCACGGCTGGCCATTAACCTCATTCGATTCTGACCTAAACAGATTACCTTCAATGAGTTGAAAATTAAAACACTATTTACACTGCGATAAACGAATGACATCATCCAAAGGAATCTTAAACGAGCTATTAGAATGGATAGTGATGTTCGTTTGTTTGTGGCCCGTTAAGCGCGATAAGACAGGCGACAGCATATTCTAATAAAATATGCACAAAAATTAACTAATTTTAGCCAATCGTGGCAACCCTGCACAGCCAGGAGAGGCTGGAGATGTTAGGGCCTTGGACTAGTACAGCGTTGCCATTTGCCTAGGTAAGAACATGAAGTGATGTGACGGGCAAGATTCCACAGGCTGGGTCTGTTGGTTGTAATGGAAAAAATGCGAGAAAAGTCCCTTATCTCAACTGACAACGCCGCTTTTTCCACATTTTCTGAACCTTGACAAAGTTTTGCATATTTTCGGTTCTCATAGTGGCATACGTCAAATGAACCCTTGAGCCTTTTTCTGCGTGGTGAACTTTTCTAGACCACCTGTACAACTTCAAAGTGAAAACCTTCAGGAAAATCGGATTTTTGCGTGGCAACGCAGCATTTTTTGACGAAATTTTGTTGTCTATAACCTCTGGAAGATATTTCGATCACAAAAATCAATTTTAAAGTGGGCGGATTTAAAGTTCACGACATTTAAGCGAAAACCTCCAAGAAAATCTAATTTTTCAGTGACAACATCGCATTTTTTGACATATTATTGTTGCTCTTGACCTGAAGAACATTTTTTGGTGACAGAACTCGACCCTAAAGGGGACAGATCTAAAGTTTTCTGACTATGCAACTTACAATAAACACTTTAAGAATTTACCAGCGGAAACTACTAGAAAACTTGGACATTTTCAATGGCAACACCGCTTTTTTGACATTTTCCGAATCTTTATATAGTTTTGCACATTTTTGGTTCTCATAGTAACATACGTCAAATGAACCCTTGAGTCGTATTATGCGTTGTGAACTTTTCTAGACCACCCATAGGGAATTTAAAAGAAAACCTCCAAGAAAATCAGATTTTTGCGTGGCAACATCGCGAAAAATGTTTGTGGCTCTTGACCTGTAGAACATTTTTTGATGGAAGAACTCAATCTTAAAGTGGACGGATCTAGATCCAACTTCCAATGAGTGCTTTAACAATTTTCGCATTGAAACTATTAGAAAACTTGGATCATTTCAATGGCAATATAGATTATTTTCATTGACAACGCCGCATTTTTTGGAATTGTCGGAATGTTTATGAAGGTTGACACATTTTTCGTGTTGACAGTGACAGACGTCAAATGAACCCTTGTGTGGTTTTCTGGGTGAAGAACCTTACCACTTTTCAAGCTACTTGTGCAAATTGAAAGTGAAGACTTCTTCAAAACCCGGGTTTGTTCAATGGCAACACCGCACTGTTGCACCGTTTTGGAATCCTCATGAAATTTCCTAGAAGTTTCTCTGAAGGATCGGCACTCTAAACCGAGCATTTGGGCGGTTTTCTACAGGTTGAACTTTGGAAAATGGTTTTACAAAGTTCAGCTGAAAACACCCAGAAAAATCGAGCTTTTGCACGGCAACACCGTAATTTTCTGCTAAATTCCGCTTCCTGGTCAACTTCCAAGGGAGTTTGGTGGAAAGTCCCCTTAAAACGCAGCACGCGTTATGCTGCTTCCAGGCTTGCAACATTTCCAAGTGAGATCAGGGACTTTGTACTCAAAACGCGCTAAAAACTCGGGAAAATCAGTGGCAACCCTGCTTTTTTTGAGCATTTTCGCATTTCCTTTGAAAAATTCAAGGTTTTTCTTCGAAAAACGTCAACCGGTAAGGGAGCTTTTGCATAGTTTCCTGGATGTTAAACATGTGAAGACTGTGGCGACTTTCACTGGGGAAAACTTGCCGATTTTCGAAACTGATCAAAATGTACAAACATTCAGTACATCTATTGAGCCTCTGCCAGTCTCGCACGCTAATCGGTTGTACTCAAATCGCACATGAATCGTTTCGCTCGACTAATCACGCAAATTAATAACCATTAGGAACGATCCAGATGCGAGAAACGTTCGGACGATTGATGCGATCGCAATTTATTTAAAAAGTTGTTTAGAAAATGGCCTAAATCAAATCGAAAATCGACGAAAAAACGATCGTAAATCGAAGCCAAAGCCAGTAGGCAGCGGCGGCCGCGATGTATTTTCGTACACTTTATGCGTTAATTAAAATAAAACGGTTTACCCGTTCCGTGTACGTTTTAATGCGAATTTACTGCCCCCTAAAAAAAATCGGAATTTGTTGAATTCGCGAAGGAAGAGAGTGATTGATTTGCGATCGTTTCAATTGCAAAAACTCGCCCAAAAACTCCTTTTTTAGCCCGCCATGTTGTTGTATTCGCGAAAAATGCCCTGTTGCCAAACTGAACATGCATTTTTCCAGGACAATTTCAGTGAAAGTCCCCTAAAGTCGCCAGTGGATGTGCGAAAACTCCCGATCCCTGCTGTCCAGAATGGGGAAAGTTTAAGCCAAAAATCGTCTATGTGGCACAAATAACCACAATGATTTAAAAAATGCGGTGTTGCCAAGTGAAATAGTCGATTTTCTCGGGCGTATACATTCAAAGGTGGTGTGAGTGGAGGTTTAGGTTAAACGCGCAGAAATTTGCGCATGACGTGATTTTACGTCAAACACTCTGAGGACAAAAAATGTGTAAAACTTCCTAAACACCCGAAAAATGCAAAACAATGCGGTGTTGCCAATAAAAATACTAAATTCTTTACAGCTGTCAAGAGCAGAACGCTTCAAAGTAGTTGGCAAAAGTTCTACACTTACAAATTCAAAATTCCTTCAGGTTAGGATGAGGCTCTTCCAACAAAAAATCTTGTGCTTTACTCAACCTACTCTGTTGCATTAAAATTTTGCGGCGTTGCCAAACTAAACAACCGATTCTGGGATGTTTACTAGTACCCGATGGCAAGTGGTCTTTCAAAGTTCAACACCCTGTAAGCTAATCAAGGGTGCATTTTACGTCAAACACTTCGGGATCAAAAAATGTGAAAAACTTTCTAAACCACCCGACAAATGCAAAAAAATGCGGTGTTGTCACTGAAAATAGTCCATTTTCTACAGCTGTCCATAGCAGAACGCTTCAGAGTGTTTAGCGAAAGTCCAACAGTCAAAAATTCAAATTTGTTTTAGGCTAGGATGAACCTCTTCCAGTAAAGAAATCTTAAGCTGTACTCAACCTACTATGTTGCAGTAAAATTTTGCGGCGTTGTCAAACTAAAGAGTCGATTCTGGGATGTTTACAAGTACACGATGTCAAGTGGTCTCTCAAAGTTCAATAACCTGTAAACTAATCAAGGGTGCATTTTACGGCAAACACTTCAGGAGCAAACAATGTGCAAAGCTTGCGGAATTACCAGGATAACGTAAAAAAGTGCGGTGTTGGCGTTAAAAACCTTCAGTTTTCTGGATTTTTCGGACAGAACGCTTCGTAGCAGTTAGCAAAAGGTGGCAAACTCAAAATCCTTTTAGTTTAGAATAAAAATATTCCAACAAAAAAACTCCTATTTGCACAAACGATCACAGTGAATTGGAAAAGTGCGGTGTTGCCAAGCAGAATAGCCTTCTCTAGAGTGTTTACAAATACAAGATTTCAAATGGTCTCTGAAAGTTCAACACCAGAAAAACGAAATAAGGGTTGAATTTACACAATAAATTATAAAAATGAAAAATATGCAAAACCTCCTAAATAATCAATAAAACGTAAATAAACGCGGTGTTGCCATTAAAAAAGTCGATTTTTCTGGATGTTTTCAACATAACTCTTCACAGCAGTTAGCAAAAGATGCACAACCAAAACCCTTTTAGGTGAGAAACAAACCCTTCGAACAAAAAATCCTGCATTCTGCTCAAACAACAACGGTGCACTGAAAAATTGCGCTGTTGCAAAGCAAATCAGAAGATTCCAGGATGTTTACAAATACCAGACTTCCAGAGGTCTCTGAAAGTTCAACACCCCGAAAATTAGCCAAGGGTTAATTTTAAACAAAAAAACACAGGAACGGAACAGATGCCAAACTTCCCAAAAAATCCGAAAAACTTCAGAAAACACGCTGTTACCAGTGAAAAATTGATGTTTCTGCATTTTTCCAACAGAACGATTCATAGCAGTAAGCGAAAATTGCACACTCTAAAAACTCAAAACCCTTTTAGTTGAGAAACAAACCCTTCGAACAAAAAAGCTTGTATTCTGCCCAAACAACAACAATGCACTGAAAAATTGCGGTGTTGCGGCGCAAATCAGTAGATTCCAGGATGTTTACAAATACCAGACTTCAAGTGGTCTCTAAAACTTCAAAACCTCGAAAACTAGTCAAGGGTTGATTTTTCGCAAAAAATATAACCACAAAACAGGTGCCAAACTTCCCAAAAAGTCCAAAAAACGCCAGAAAATCGGGTGTTGCCATAACGCTTTATAGTAGTAGGCAAAAGTTGCACACTCAAAAAACTCAAAACTCTTTAAGTTTAGAAACAAACCCTTCAAACAAAAAACAATGTATTCTGCCCAAACAACAACACTGCACTGAAAAATTGCGGTGTTGCGGCGCAAATCAGTAGATTCCAGGATGTTTACAAATACCAGACCTCAAGTGGTTTCTAAAACTTCAACACCCCGAAAACTAGTCAGGGGTTGATTTTTCGCAAAAAAATTAACCACAAAACAAGTGCGAAACTTTCCAAAATATCCAAAAAACGCCAGAAAATGGGGTGTTGCCGGTGAAAAATTGGAGTTTTCTGCATTTTTTTAGCACAACGCATTATAGCAGTTGGCAAAAGTTGCACTCTCAAAAATCTCAAAACTCTTTTAGTTTAGAAACAAACCCGTCGAATAAAAAATTTGGCATTCTGCCTTGACGACAACACTGCACTGAAAAATTGCGGTGTTGCACACTCCGAAAACTAGTCAAGGGTTGATTTTATGCAAAAAAACATTAGAACAGAAAAGATGCCAATCATCCCACAAAATACACAAAGATCCAAAAAAAGGCGGTGTTGTCCCTGAAAATCGGCCGTTTCCTTCAATTGAAGCCCTTGTGAGACTGGCCGAGAATGGCCATAGGACATTAGCAACCCTGTAAAAGCTACAGGGTGAGCAAAAAAAAACAGAAATTTGGAAAAGCAGCCAGAGAAGCCAATTGTCAATCCTGAACGTGAATGATGCAACCAGCCAACGAAAGGCCTGATTGTAAGTAATATAATAATAAAAGTACGAACCATTTGGGAAAGGAACCCAAAATACTGTTTAATTACTCGAAGGCCACGCACTATTCATGCCATGTACGGCAGGCGATAAATGCTGCGTTTTTTTTTAGCCGAATGTTTACTCGCAAAGTGTGCGCTAAAAAAAAGGCTAACATTTTCGGGCTCTTAGAGCCCCAAAATCGAGCAGAAAAGCTCAATAATTCAAGGAAAATTGCAGCTTTTGCAAACACTCAAGAACGCATCCTGACAAGTTTCCGCGATGTGAAACCATCACTTTCACTTGCAGAGTTCCATGTTCTTCGGCATGGACAAACATTAATGTTGGCTGATGTTGGCAGTTTTGGGCCAAAGTGTGAAAGTGAAATTCCTGCAAAAACTATGTTCTCGACTTACCTTTTGAGAACGATCAACTGCAACACTTTCCAAGAAACCGATCCAAAGAAACCAAGCGAACTAAACACCGGAAAAAACTCCGAAAAAAAGGCCACTTCAACCACCGGAACCCCGTGCAGGAAAAAAGGCGAAAATTATAACCGAAAGTAACGTAAAAAACCGACTACGTTCCGCTGTTCAGCAGGAACGTTTCCCAATCGCAATCGGATCGACAATAACGCTTTGAAAGCCGGCTGACCTGCAAACGGTCGACGCTGTTTTGGAGGTGAAGCAGGAATCAAGACGGGGCCTGCTGGTCTGAAGAGGGCCGCGGCCGACGAAACGTCGTCGCGCATTATGGAGCGCGCCCTTGCATTGCGTGAACAAAATTGTCTGATGATAATGATTTGTTCGAAACGAACAAACGAAAGTTCCAATTTTGAAACATTGACGGAAAAATGCCTGATGATGACTCAAAAGCGAAACTTTTCTCACTTAAAAATGACACTTTGCGCTACCAAATGGCTTCAAATTTTAGTCACTAGCATTGCCTGGTTTTGAGGAAATTAAACAAACGGAATTTTGAAAATTTTTGTGCAAAATCCCTGAAGATGGACCAAACTCGAAACTTTCAGCCCTTATACAAGAAATATTTTTGCCTGCAAAGAACAACATAAAGTTATTCACTGGTTTCTAAGTAAATGAAAAAACAATCGCAAAACTGACTGATGATGGCTGAAAAATCGAAACTTTCACCACTTACATAAACCCATTTTCTCTACAAAATTAAACCCAAAGCAATTCTTGATGTTTTGTAGTTCCTGGAGAAATTAATTTGAGAGTCCGATCAGCCTAAACAATCGCTAAAATTAATCAAAAATTTGAAAATTCTTCGAAAACTGCCTGATGATGACTTAAAATCGAAACGTTTTTACGAAACGTACAAAATGCGCCTGGAAGTGAGTCTCCAGCTCCTCTAGTTTCTGAGGAAATAAATTCCAAAGTCCGGCCTGTTTAAACAAACGCGAAATTCAAACTCAATTTACAAAAATTCCGCAAAACTGATTGATGATGGCTATAAAATCGAAACTTTTGCCACTTACAGAAACCCATTTTCTCTATAAAATTAACCCCAAAGAAATTCTTGATGTTTTTTTAGTTCCTAGGAAAATTAATTTGAGAGCCCGATCAACCTAAACAAGCCCCAAAATTAATAAAAATTTTGAAAATCCTTCAAAAACTGCCTGATGATGGCTCAAAATCGAAACGTTTTTCACACATAGAACACACCTTGCCCTACAAAATGAGCTTGGAAGTGAGTCTCCAGCTCCTCTAGTTTCTGAGGAAATAAAGTCCAAAGTCCGGCCTGTTTAAACAACCCCGCAAATCAAACGCAATTTTGAAAAATTCGTGCAAAATGTCTGAGGATGACTCAAATCCGAAACTTGTACCACATGAAGAAAGAATTTTGTCCAGTAGATACTAAACAAACTTCAATGGTTTCTGAGTAAATAGATGTCAAATTTTGACCTGCAAAAACAATCTTGCAAGCCAATCAAAAATTTCCTGAGGATGACCAAAATTCGAAACTTTGTACACGGACAGAAGAGACCGTTATATTTAAATAGCAGCAAAAAGCAACTTCCTAACATGACTGGCTCGTGAAGAAATAAATGAAAAAACTCCGGCCTGCAAAATAACCTCGCAAAACAAACACAAATTTGAAAATTTGTCTACAATTGCCTGCTGATGACGGAAAATAGAAACTTTGTCCACTTATAAAAGGGACTTTTCTACGTAAAAGACATGCAACAAAAAAATTCCTTAATCGACTAGCTCCTGAAGAAATAAATTCAAAATCCGGCCTGCTAAGCCAATCTCGGAAACAGACCGCAATTTAAAAAAATTGTGAAAGTATATCTGATGATGACTAAAAATCGAAACTTTGTCCACTAATATACAGAACCTTTGTACACAAATAACAGCCAATTGAAACTGTTCAACTCAACTGGTTCCTGAAAAAATACTTGCCAAAGTCCGGTTTGCAGAAACAACCTCGCAAACCACACCCAAAATATAAAAAAATCTCTGATGATGACTGAAAATCGAAACTTTTACCGTTCATAAAACACACTTCGCTCTATAAAATGCATTCAAATAGAACCTGGTGGCGTGTCAAGTTTCCCAGAAAACAGACGACAAACTCCCTGCATGCAAAATTAATCTCGCAAATCAAACCCCACTTTCAAAAATTCTCAAAAATTCCTTGATGATGATTGAGAACCGAAACTTTGCCCACTCATAAAAGACGCTTTTCTCTAAACAATGCATTTTAAAATAATTCACAACCGTGATAAGTTCTGAAGAAAACAAAAGCCAAACTTAGACCACAGCAAATCAACCGCGCAAACTAGACCCGACGTTTCAAAAAATTCTCAAAACTTCTCTGAAGATGACCGAAAATCGAAACGTTCCCCACCCATAGAACACACTTGGCTCTATGTAAGCGGCCAAGCAAAACATGCCCGCGCTACTAGTTCCGAAAAAAAACAGACGTCAAACTCCGGCCAGCAAAAACAACCACGCAAATTTAAAAAAAATGTTGAAAATTCCCTGATGATGACTGCACACAGAAAATTTCCCCATTTATAGAAAATAGTTTGTTCTAGAAAATGCATTCCAAAACAACACACAAAAGCGACTGATTCCCAAGAAAACATACACCAAACTAAGGCTTGCAAAAACAAACGCGCAAACTAGACCCGACTTAAAAATTTCTTCAAAATTCCCTGATGATGACTCAAAATCGAAACGGTTACCAAACGAAAATTTCTAAGGAAATAAACGGCCTGTAAAACCACAACAAAATTTCAAAAAATTCGGGTAAAAAACCTGAAGATGACTCAAAATCGAAACTTCTGTCACTTATAGGAGACAATTTGCTCTACAAAATATATGCAACTTTGACTCTCTAGATTTGGCTGGATCTGAGGAAATAAATGTTTAAGTTAGTTAAGAAGCCCATGCTAGCAAGCAGCTGGTATGGAGAGAATGTGATGTAATGGCATACGGGTGCCGAAGCTGATACATTCTTAGAGAGGAAGGACTGCAAGGTTTTAAGGAATAGCGTTTAAGAACTTGCAATCTAAAGTTGGGGGTTTTTTAGTTGGTAGAAATCCAATACTACCTGGTATCGCGAGATACCAGGTGTCTTCGAGAAGATTTTTATCCTCCAGTCGCCGGGCAAACCAACAAAAAAAAAACGAATATGTGTTCCAAACGTTTCATAAGCACGATTGGCTGGCCATCCTCAAAAGTAAATTTCAAGCAGCGACCGCAAAAGTGTCACTCTTCTGGTAAACTGACGGGTGTTGTCACAGTGAAATTCGTTGTCACCATAAGGGCGTGGTTGCCGAATGTTTTCGCAGGACATTGACAAGGGCCGCGCCCACCGCACGTCAAAGCTATTAAGATTAAGTTATCGCAGACGATTTACTGCAGACGCAAGAAGACAATGTAAATGGCAACGTTGTATTTGAGCCGAGATGTAGGATCCTTAAGCTCTTGTATAAAGATCGCGATTAATCGGTTTAGCCAATTTTCGAAAAATCCATCTTCGCACTTCCTTGCATCGGCTTTCTCTCGTAAAACGGCCTTCTCCATAAGTGGCATCGCCCACGTCGTTGATTGGCCGCTATCGATCGTTTTTTTCGCGTTGTTATTCGCTTGTCCTGCTCCTTTTTCTCCTGTTTTGCCTGTCAGTTCAGATAATATCGCAAGATTATTTTACAATACGGTTTTCAGCCTTAAAATGGGCATTTAATGAATGGTGGGCGTGTTCGGTGCGAGACACTGCATGACTTTGCTTCGGAATCGGCTTTGCTTCCGGGGTTGTTTGGGTCTCAAATGTGCAAAAAAAACCCGCACTCTAATAACAAGCCCGTACCAGAACCATATGGGTTCCAAACGGGCGCAACTCCAGTGCCGTGCCCCCAACAATTGCAGAAAAAATTTAATTAAACCACCCAAGAATACACAAAATGGTTCACCGGCACTTCCGGTCTTTTTCACCACATAACCTCGAAAATTCGGAACCAGTTTTGCACGCGGAAAGGGACCTTAACAATTAATTACGTCAAACGTAAAAACGACCGCCGTCGTTCGGATTAAAAGATCGTTTTTAAGAGAGTGCGTGCCGATTTTTTAAATGTCGAGATTATGGCCAGGTTCACATCCGCGTCTCTCAATCTGATTAAATCGCATAAATGATGTCGCAAATGTGCCGGCCATTTATTCAAATCGCCCTCGTAACCTTCGGATCGGGTGGCCTTGCCCGAATTAAAAAAACGAAAAAAAAACTCCGGCCTTAATTCAGGACGGAGGCCTTTTTCTCGTCTAAATCCATTAAGGCTCCTAATCAATATTGGTCAAGTGTCTTCTATAAATCGCTTTGGGCTCTATAAATAGAGCCCAAAAACTGTACTCTCCAGTCTTAGTTTGGGAGTGAGGAATTTTTTTAAAGTCTGCCAAAACTTGACAACTTTAGGGAGATTCAAAGCAAATTTGGATTCCTCCTAAATATTCCTGCGGTCGGATTCTCTAGAAATTTTCCGCAGTCCAACAGTCAAGTGTCTTTTATAAATGGACTAATTGGCAAGTATCTGCCTGCTCTAGTTTGAGAGTGAGAAATTTTTTAAAGTCGGTCCTTGTTTCAGGGCCTAAATTAATTTCAAGTCAAAGTTTAACTCTTGAAAAAAAATCCTGCCGTTTGCTTCGCTCGAAAATGTCCACAGTTCAACAGTCAAGTGTCTTTTATAACTGGACTAATTGGCAAGTCTCTGCCTGCTCTAGTTTGTGCGTGAGGAATTTTTGAAAGTCGATCTTTGTTTGAGTACCTTAATGAGTTTCAGGTGAAAGTTTAATTCCTGAAAAAAAATCCTGCCGTGTGATTCGCTAGAAAATTTCCACAGTCCAACAGTCAAGTGTCTTTTATAAATGGACTAATTGGAAAGTCTCTGCCTGCTCTAGTTTGTGCGTGACGAATTTTTGAAAGTCGGTCTTTGTGTGAGGGCCTGAATGAGTTTCAAGCCAAAATTTAATTCCTGAAAAAAAATCCTGCCGTCTCCTTCGCTCAAAAATGTCCACAGTTCAACAGTCAAGTGTCTTTTATAACTGGACTAATTGGCAAGTCTCTGCCTGCTCTAGTTTGTGCGTGAGGAATTTTTGAAAGTCGATCTTTGTTTGAGTACCTTAATGAGTTTCAGGTGAAAGTTTAATTCCTGAAAAAAAATCCTGCCGTGTGATTCGCTAGAAAATTTCCACAGTCCAACAGTCAAGTGTCTTTTATAAATGGACTAATTGGAAAGTCTCTGCCTGCTCTAGTTTGTGCGTGACGAATTTTTGAAAGTCGGTCTTTGTGTGAGGGCCTGAATGAGTTTCAAGTCAAAATTTAACTTCCTGAAAAAAAATCCTGCCGTCTGCCTTCGCTCGAAAAATGTCCACAGTTCAACAGTCAAGTGTCTTTTATAACTGGACTAATTGGCAAGTCTCTGCCTGCTCTAGTTTGTGCGTGAGGAATTTTTGAAAGTCGATCTTTGTTTGAGTACCTTAATGAGTTTCAGGTGAAAGTTTAATTCCTGAAAAAAAATCCTGCCGTGTGATTCGCTAGAAAATTTCCACAGTCCAACAGTCAAGTGTCTTTTATAAATGGACTAATTGGAAAGTCTCTGCCTGCTCTAGTTTGTGCGTGACGAATTTTTGAAAGTCGGTCTTTGTGTGAGGGCCTGAATGAGTTTCAAGTCAAAATTTAATTCCTGAAACAAAATCCTGCCGTTTGCTTCGCTCGAAAATGTCCACAGTTCAACAGTCAAGTGAATTTTATAACTGGACAAATTGGCAAGTCTCTGCCTGCTCTAGTTTGTGCGTGAGGAATTTTTGAAAGTCGGTCTTTGTTTGAGGGCCTTAATGAGTTTCAAGTCAAAGTTTAATTCCTGAAAACAAATCCTGCTGTCTGATTCGCTCGAAAATGTCCACAGTCCAACAGTCAACTGTCTTTTATAAATGGACTAATTGGCAAGTCTCTGCCAGCTCTAGTTTGGGCGTGAGGAATTTTTGAAAGTCGGTCTTTGAGGGCCTTAATGAGTTTCAAGTCAAAGTTGAATTCCTGCAAAAAAATCCTGCCGTGTGATTCGCTCGAAAATGTCCACAGTTCAACCGTCAAGTATCTTTTAAAACTGGACTAATTGGCAAGTCTCTGCCAGCTCTAGTTTGGGCGTGAGGAATTTTTGAAAGTCGGTCTTTGAGGGCCTTAATGAGTTTCAAGTCAAAGTTTAATTCCTGCAAAAAAAATCCTGCCGTGTAATTCGCTCGAAAATATCCACAGTTCAACCGTCAAGTATCTTTTATAACTGGACTAATTGGCAAGTCTCTGCCTGCTCTAGTTTGTGCGTGACGAATTTTTGAAAGTCGGTCTTTGTTTGAGGGCCTTAATGAGTTTCAAGTCAAAGTTTAATTCCTGCAAAAAAAATCCTGCCGTGTAATTCGCTCGAAAATATCCACAGTTCAACCGTCAAGTATCTTTTATAACTGGACTAATTGGCAAGTCTCTGCCAGCTCTAGTTTGGGCGTGAAAATTTTTTGAAAGTCGGTCTTAGTTTGAGGGCCTTAGTGAGTTTCAAGTCAAAGTTTAATTCCTGAACAAAAATCCTGCCATCTGATTCGCTCGAAAATTTCCACAGTCCAATAGTCAAGTGTCTTTTATAAATGGACTCATTGGCAAGTCTCTACCTGCTCTAGTTTGTACACGAGAAACTTTTGAAAGTCAGCCTTTGTCTGAGAGCTTTAATGAGTTTCTAATCAAATTTCAATTCATGGAAAAAATCCTGCGGTCTGATTGGCGTGAAAGTTTCCATAGTCCAACAGTTAAGTGTCTTTTATAAATGCGGGAAAAATTTTAAATAATAAAAAAAGGGGAAATTTTCAATTTCAAACCGCTTTTTGTAGGTTTCTGATGCCAGTTTAAAATCCGGATGCTCAATTGCGCTTTGGATCACTGTTAATGCCCATTTCAGAAATTCAATGCTCAGAAACCAGAATAGGTAGAATAATGCAGGTTGCCATGGTGAATAGAGAAACCTTCCTTCTATTAAGGTGGATATTTCCAATTCCTACGCAAATTCAGTCGATTTTTTGCAAATTTTTGAAATTCTGTTTCCAAGCTCTGAGCCGATTTATTTCATTAATCAACTGCTCAGAAACTCGAATAGATACAAAATTGCCTGTTCTTTGCTTGAATAGCGGATGATTCATTCTACTGAACCTGGCCAGTGTTGCCGATTCTTCGGCCCAAACTGTCCTCAATTCCACCAAACTCAAACTCACTTTCACTCCGCACGCACAGACAAGTCGCACCTCTGTTTGCTTCACCAGTTCATTAGGCTCGATTTTCTAATTGAGCAACGTCGCAATTTTGAGGACACACCTGCGGATGTTATTTTCGGACGTCCTGCCGCCGCATGCAAATTGATTACTTGTCTAATCCTGGACACCTAAAAATAGGCCATTTGGCCGCCGGCAGGTGGCCTCCACATCTCCTATTCCGCCACCCTAAACCATGGCAGCCAATCGGCAAAGGTCACCGTCTGATATTTTCCCATTCCACATGAAAAACCCCTGCCCCGCCCAATTCGCCCGTTAAAAGGAAAAGTCACGGAAAAGCCCCATTTTTTTCGAAGGTTATGACATCGTTTCGAATTAATGTCAAGGACCCAATAAAGTTTTCCCTAGAAGTTTCCGGGCGTTGCCGCCCTTCCGTAAAAATCTCCCAATTGGGGAAAAAGTGTGGAAATTGCAACATCGCACCAGATAGTTGAATGCTAACAGGAACAGTTTGGTTGCAAACGGCGGCCCAAAACACACAAATTAAGCAAGCAATCATCGGATTTTATGCCATCACGAATGTAAACAATGTAAAAACGTTTAAGCAACACATTAAGCGGCCCATTTCTCTCACGAATTTACATTCGAACATAAACAAACCGTCTCCCGCGTTGGATTTTAATGCGGTTTGCTGGAATGTTCGGACGTAAGTTTTCCCGTTTCTCGGTGTGTTTTTTCTAGGTTTTTTTTTTTCGTTAATTGCCAAAAAACATCATTTCGGCGGTTAAAATCAAATCGGGTCCACATGGACTAAATCGGGGCCTTCAGTCGGCCATTAAGCGACTTGGAGTAAATTGTCCATAAATTGCCCAAAATCGCCTGGAAATCCACGATATTTTTCACTTTAATGGAATGAAATTTGCCGGATTCAACCAAACAAGAGGCAACATTCCATCTATTCTAGTTTCTAAGTAGCGAAAGTAGCGCCAATTTGGTCCGAAGAACCGGCAACAGTGGCCACATGAAATGGTCAGAAAATCGTTCAAATGGAGCAGAAAGAGCAATCGCCGCCACTGCACAGATTCGGAAAGTTTCGAAAAAATCCCTCTTCAGGATCAAATAGGAGAATTTTTAGACCATTTTTAGAGGCGCCATGAATGAACTAATTACCAAGGCAAAACTGGCCAGTTTCTCCCGAGTTACTGCGGATAGAGCAATTACGGCTAGTGAGCATGAAAGATCACACTTTCTCTAATATATTTTGAAAGTTTCGAAAAAATTCCTCTTCAGGTTCAATCAGGGCGATTGTTTGAATTGAAAGTTTGCTCCCGCACCGTAAAAGCCCCATTTTCTCCCCAACTAGAGCAGATAGAGCAATTGCGGATAATGAACAAGAAAGAGCACATTTTCCTTTATAAATTATGTATTTCGAAAAATCCCTCTTCAGGTTCAACACGCGGATTGTTTAAATGAAAAATTGGCTCCCGCATCATAAACGCCTTATTTTTTCCTAAACTAGACCAAATCGTCAAAAATTGCCTGATGATGACTCAAAATCGAAACTTTGTACACTAATAGAACACACTTTCCTCAACAAATAACATACAAAAGTAAATCGCTGCTTTCGCTTGTTGCCGACGAAAAAAATCTCAAATCCCAGCCAGCAAAAGAACCGCAAAAATCTTCACAATTTTGAAAAATCTTCTAAAATACCCTGATGATGACTTAAAGTTGAAACTTTCTGGACTAATAGAAAACACCCTGCCCTACAAATTTCAAGCAAAAAAATATCCCCAACCCCATTAGTTCCAAAGAAAATAAATGACAAACTCCGGTCTGTCAAAACAAATCTCGGAAACCAAAAAGATATGCAAAACTTTCTCAAAAAATCCCTGATGATGACACAACATCGAAACTTTGTCCACTTATAGAAGAAACTTTGCCCAACAAAACGCACAGAAAAGTAACTCGCTACCTTCGCGTGTTACCCAAAAAAATTCATAACCTCACGTGCAATAACAGCAGAAAAAAATGGCAGGTAACTTTAAAAAATCCTCCAAAATAGCCTGATGATGACCGAAAATGGAAATTTGTGCCAGTGATAGAACACACCTTGTGCAACAAAACGCACTGAAAAGTAACTGTGTACCTTCTCTAGTTCCAAATCCAAAGGAAATAAATGTCATAATTCCATATATAAAAACAACAGCAAAAATCAGACACAACTTTAAAAAAATCCTGTAAAATAGCATGATGATGCTCGAAAATCGAAACTTGGTCCATTTATAGAAAAAAACCCTCCGCTACATTTCGCGGTAAAAAACAGCTCTCGATCTCAACTGGTTTCTGAAGGAATAAATGCCAAACTTTTTTATAAATACTGAAAGTGTCGAAAAAATCCTTCGTCAGGTTTAAGTATGGGGGATTTTTTGAAAGTGTGCTCCCTCACCATGAACTGGCAAAGGAAAAACGCCCCATTTTCTCGTCTCGAAGAAGTCGCGACTTCTGGCCTGGAAAGAGCACATTTTTTTTTATAAACACTGAATGTTTCGAACAAATCCCTCATCAGATTTAAGGGGAGGGATTGTTTGAAAATTTGTTCTCACACCATGAACCAGCTAATAAAAAACGCCCCGTTTCTCCTAAACTTGAGCAGTTAAGACAATCACGGCTACTGGACGAGAAAAAGTACACATTATTTTATACATTTTGAAGGTTTTGACAAATTCCCTCTTCAGATTCAATCAGGGCAATTTTTTTAATTAAAAATTGGCTCCCTCACCATAAACGCCTCATTTTCTCCTAAACTAGAGCAGATAGAGCAATTAGGGCTCCTGGACGAGAAAGAGCACTTTATTTTACAAATGTTGAAAGTTTCGAATAAATCCCTCATCAGGTTCAAATAGGGGGATTTTTTGAAAATTTGCTTTGATTTGTGAAAACTCCCCTAACAGCCATTGGAAACTGAAAAAAATTTCCAAAATAGAAGAACACTTGTTCTGTCCAATCATGCAACAGGCGACATTCTATCTATTCTATGTTCTGAGCAATTAATTAATTAGACAAATCGGGCGTTGGGGGAAACAAACAGTAGTCAATGTGCCTACAGCATTTTAAAAAAATCGCAAAAATTTGCCAAAAGTGCTCAGAAGTCAAAATTTGAGGCCTCAATAGAATAACTCTTTCTCTATTTAGTGAAATAATGTCTCGTGTTCTAGCTATTCTAGTTTCTGAGCCAATAAATTTGCAACAGAGGGTGTAAAAGTTGAGCATCAGAATTTCCGAATTTTTTTAAAAATCAGCCAAAAACGCTTGGGAACCAGAATTTGTGGCCTCATTATAATGAGATATTCTCTATTTAGTCGTGTAGTTGCTCACATTCTAACCATTCGAGTTTCTGAGCAAATAAATATTCAATGGCTGAGAGTAGAAAGTTGAGTATCAGAATTTCTTAAATTTCCAAAAATTCAGCCAAAAGCGCTTCGGAGCAGCAAACTACAGCCTCAATAGAATGAAATATGCTCTGCTTCGTCGCCTAATTGCTGATATTCTGGCCAATTTAGTTTCTGAGCAAAGCAATATTCAAAGAGGTTGAGCATTACAATTTCCAAAATTCGCCAAAAATCAGCCAAAAACGATTCGAAGCCACAAAATCTGGCTTCGATATAATGAGATATGCTCTATTAAGAGGTACAATTGTCCATATTCTAGCTATTCTAATTTCTGAGCAAAAATATTCCGGGAATGAGAGTAAAAATTGAGCATCAGAACTATAATTTCCCAAAAATCAGGCAAAAGTTTTTTAGAAGCCGCAAACTTCAGGCCTCAATAGAATAAGATCTTCTCAATTTAGTGGTAGAATTGCTCATATTCTAGATATTCTAGTTTCTGAGAAATTGATCAAGCAAACAAGACCGTGAAGAAAACTGAAGCAAACCGCTGGTCGTCGGTCAAGGGAAGTTAAAAAAAACTCCCCAAAATCGTCCAAAAACGACAGAAAATTCAAAATCTGAGCCTCCATAGAATAAACCCCGCTCTATTCAGTCGACTAGAGCCAACCTTCCATCTATTCTAGTTTACAAGCGGTTAATTAAAAAATCAATCGCAAACCAAGTCGGGCGCCAGAATTTTAGAAAAATTCCGGAAATTCGCTCGAAAAATGAAAATCTGCTCCCCTCCTCTATCCAAATTGCAAAAAACGATCGCGAAAAATCAAACGATCAACTAAACCTAAACAATTTTACCGCTACCTGCCAACCGAATCAGGCAGCCATCGGTTGCAGCTTACCTGAAACAAAAAAAAAATCTTAAAAACATGCTAATCAAATAAAAAAACATTGCAAAACATCCTACAAACAAAGCCCCGAAAAAACAATGAAAAATCTTGAAAGCAAAAAATTACATTTGGCGCATCCACCATTCCGTCCACGTGGCGCTTTAAAACCGACACAATCACCCAGTCAGAATGGCAAACGACGCAGAAAGTAGGCGTTTGGCCCTTTAAAGGGTCGAGCGATCAAATGACTAATCGCCCACGTCATTTTAAACCGATAAACCACCTGAACAGGTGCAAATCAGAGATTAGTTGTCTCTTATTCTCTGTGCAAACTAGGGAAAAAAGCGGCCCTTCGGGGTCATCCAACTCAGTTTAACAATGCGCTGCTGACAGAGACAAATAGTGTTCTGGGTCGTGTAGAAAAGTGCATCGTTTGCAGATAGAGACCTGCAATTTGCCAACATAGGCGGAGCTGGGTGGGCGGGCAGGCTAAATCTAGTCGAACGCAAAATGGGTCTTTGTACCGATGCGACCCACACTTTTTTACCCGCTCAAGTTCCAGCACTGTTGAATGAAATGCCTTGTGTGTGTGACATTATTTGGTGGTTTTCACTGTGCATCACCCCTGAAGGTGGCTGGTGTGGTGGCAGGCGAAACGTTGCAAACAACGACTCGACTTCGGACGCATTGTGAAAGGTGCGGGAACAAGGAAAAATCGGATAATTAACGGTCTGAATTATCGAATGTCCGACCGAGAGCCCGATTAATTGCACGTTTTGAACACAACACGACAGATTTAGAAAGTGGCCGTTTTGCGGCTGCCGATTTACCACCAGTGTGTTATCAAATTTATTCGGTTGCCAGTTTGGATGGATGTCACTGGACGCGTAGTCCAGTTTAGCGTATTTAGGCCACTTTCTTTAGCCCATAACTCATTTACTAGGAGTCGGATTTCGAAAATTCTGAAAATGCTTTAACGGCCATTTGGTTCTCTTTCTTTGACTACTAAACTGATTTTTGATTGCATGGATACTTTAAAGGCCAGAGGCAAATGAATATTGCCAGAGGTCAAATCACTCAGTGCGCTTCAGTCTAGATTCTAAGGCCCATAACTCAGACACTTAAGGTCCGATTTCCAAAACTCGAGAAAGGCTTGAAAGGCCTTTAAATTCCCTTTCTTTTACTACTAAACCACTTTTTGATCGCTTCGATACTTTAAAGACCAGAGCCAAATGAAAACCTCCACATGCCAACTCTCTCACTCGCCGCCCTTCAGTCCACTCTCTGAAGCCGATAAATCATTGAAGAACCAGAAAAGCCAACTTAGTTCTCCTTCGCAATAAAACGAACCGGAAAAAGCAACGGAATTGACTGCACAATCTTGAATATTTAGTCAAACACATGCGAAAAACTGGGTCTCCAGTACCGAATACCGCTAAACAGTACAACTTCGGATGTATCCTGCTGTCTGGCCAGATTTATGACCTGTGCAGTTTCGCCATTGTATGTAAAAATGGTCCATACAATGGTCTTGTTTGTTCGCCAAATGAAACGGATTTTTTTGGCAAACAAATTGACGAGAATTTTACACAATTACGCGACTTATTGGGTCACTTGCTACTCTGCTTATAATAGACTCCAAGTCACTTGAGGCAGAAACGCCTCAAAAAGTCCAAACTTTTTTCTTTGAACCTGAAACCCGATTGCTTACGGTGTTTCCCGGTCGAATTCTGCTCGTTTCAACCCATTCGACCTATTCTCTTCTACCCATTTTCACGGTCGTGCATTTTTTTCTTATCCGGTTCCTGGTTGCGCTTTCTCGATTGTCACCCACACGCGTGTCTCCCATTTGCCTGACCAGGCTTAATCTTCTTCGTCTGGCCTGAGTGAGTGAAATGACTGGTTTAGTGTCGCCCACGTGAGATTATCGTCTGTTTCTTCCTTACTAGCAGCGTATGCACCCGGAGATACACTCACTAGCTAAACACAAAGAGGAACATTTGAAGATGTAGAATGAAGAACCTTAAAACTGCAGATTGAAGTCCCTTGAAAATGGATAATGAAGATGTAGAATGAAGATCACATTAGAGTTGTGATCCGCGCAAGCCATTCTCCAGGCGAATTCATACGAAGCAATTTAAAAATATGGCATTTGCATAAAAAAAAATAAAAATTGCGAGTTGGGAGTCTTAATGGGAAACTTTGCACTGATTCAAGCTTCCATTTCTTCCAGACGTTTCACCTGCTTTAGCTGTGAATATTCCCAAACACTATATGCAACTGTCGATGTTTGCGCCTCGATCTGCTGGCGGAAAACCGGGGAAAATCGCCTTTCTTCAATGGCAACATCGTATTTTTTTAGGTTCCTGGGCTATGAAGTTCTGCTTCTTTTTTGCTCCTATAGTTTTTTACGTGAAATACACCCTTGACTAGTTTTCTTTGTGTCAAACTATCCGATACCACTAGACAACCGTTGCTTGAAAACATCCTGAAATCTACTGATTTGCTAGGCAACACAGCAATTTTTCAGTTCACCTTTGTTGTTGGTGCAGATTAGAAGATTTTTTGTTGCAAGGTTTTCATGGTAAACTGAAAGGATTATGAGTTTTTTGGGTGTGCAACTTTTGCAAACTACTGCGGCGCGTTCCGCTGGACAAACCGAGGAAAATGGGTTATTTCCATTGGCAACACCGCATTTCTTTAGTTTCCTGGATTGTCTATGAACTTCTGCACCTTTTTTGTTCTTATGGGTTTTTACGTGAAATCACGTTTTGGCTAGTTTTCTGGGTGTCGAACTTTCAGACACCACTAGAAAAGTGTTGCTCGAAAAAATCCTGGACTCTACTGATTTTCTCCGCAACACCGCAATTTTTCAACGCAGCTTTGTTGCTGATGCAAATTAGAAGATTTTATTAAGGTTTTCATTATATATAAGTTTTTCAGTTATCAGTCATTTTTCAGTTTATCATTCAGTTTCAGTTATCAGTTATATGTCAGGTTATAAGGTTTTCATTGCAACCTGAAAAAATGTTGAGTTTTTGTGAGCAACTTTTGCAAACTACTGTGGCGAGTTCAGCTGAACTAAACGAGAAAAATGGCTTATTTTCATTGGCAACACCGCAATTTTTTAGCTTCCCTGTATTGCTTATGTAAGTCTACACATTTTTTGTTCTCACGGTCTTTTACGTAAAATGAATCTTTGTCTACTTATTTGGAAAACGCTGTTTAAAAAATTCTGGAAAGCAGAAGCCAAGTAAAGCAGTAGACTGCTTTACTTGGCAATATCGCAGTGTTGTTGTTTGTGCAACATAACAGACTTTTTGTCCAAAGGAACACAAAATCTAAGCTCAACCATTTCGATCTTTTTCAATGTACAACTTCCATCGACTACCCACAAACGTGGTTAGGAAAAAATACAATTTTCAATGGCAACACCGCGTTTTTTTACAGTTTCTGGATTGTTCGTAAAGTTCTGTACATTTTTTATTCTCATGGTTGTCGGTGTGTAAAATCAACCCTTGCCTAGTTTACTGGATGTTGAACTTTCAGGGACCATTTGAAATATTTGACTTGAAATCCTCAAGAAATCGCAAATTTAACTTGGCAACGCCGCAATTTTTATATGCAATGCTGATGTTTGGGCGCAGTAGGAGATTTTTGATGAAAAAAATCCAACCTAAGTTCAATGAATTTGCAGTTTTTCCACTATTAAACCCCATCGACTAAACACGCGGCTTGCGATTAAAACCTAGAAAAAACTAGCTTATGTTGCGTGGCAACACCGCATTTTTTTGACATTCCCTGGATAGACTAAGGACTTCTGCACATTTTTTGTTCTCATGGTCGTTGACGTAAAACCCACCAATGCCCATTTTAGAGGGTATGGAACTTTCAGACTCCACTTGAAATCTTGTCTAAAAGTCGACTGTTTAACTTGGCAACACCGCACTTTTTACACTCAGTGGCGTTATTTGTGCGCAATAGAAAAATTTGGTTGAAAAAATTCCAAGTTAACAGCATAGAATTGGGAGTTTTTCCTTTTTGAAAACCTTCAAAAAATTAGCTTATTTCGCGTGGCAACACGGCATTTTTTCACTTTCACTGGACTATTTGGAACGTTTGGCACATTTTTCATTCTGATCGCTTTGAGTGAAAAAGTAAGTTTAATGCGCTTTTCTGAATGAGGAACTTTCCTGGCCCACTTGGACACCCTTCAATTGAAAACACGCCAGAGACTTCACTATTTCAATAGGCAACATCGCATTTTTTTACATTCACTGGACTCTTTGGGAAGTTTGGCACATTTTTCGTCCTGATGTGAGTTGGCGTAAAATCAGCCCTTGTGTGATTTACAGGGTGTTGAAGTTTGAGGGGCCACTGCAAGTCTTTGGCTTGTAAACCGCTGAAAAATCGCCTGTCTCACATGGCAACGTCGCACTTTTCAGCAATTTCAGTCTTTAGGGCTTCGGGAGCCTTTCAGGGCGTTTTTCTCTTGCAGTTTTCCACCCGTTCCTCAACCAGCTGGAGTTTTTCCAAATGTGGCTTCATCGGTTTCACGTTCACGCGCCCGAATTAGTCATGGAATTCGAGGAACTCACCTTTACTATCACTACTACGGGCAAAGATCGATTGTAAACAATCGCTTTTGTTTATTTACTTCCAGGTGGCATGTTTGTAATAACAGTCTTTTACCTTGATGTTTATTAACGCGTGAGATTAATTACGGTTCTGTGAGTGTTTTTCGTTCGTTTTTATTCCCTCGGCTTTTTTTCGGTTGATTTCCCGTCATTTTCTCCTTCGGTTCGAGTGGTAGACGACGAAAAAAAATTGATTGAATTCGCTAATTTCGGACGTTGCCTAAGGTGAAAGTCGTCGAGTTTCAATAAACGCAAAGTGAACGTTAAAATCAATTTTAATTCTCATTATCGGGTTAATGCAAAAACTCCAAACAACTGCACCAATCCGATTAATTAGCGATTGATCATAAAATGGTGTTAATTAATGCATTGATTTGAGCATCCAAGTGCGAAAAAGTTGAAAAAATAAACCATCCAAGTGCGAAAAACCGATCCGAGTGAGAAACTTTCCTACCTGAACATGTTGGGCATTCGGCACATCCGCTCCTGTGGCTGTTCGGGCATTTTCATCCATTTGGGGGAGTCTGCAAACCAAAAAAAAAATTATCTTCAAACCACCAAAATCGGCGGCAACGAGACTGCGAATCCAACTGAGTGAAAAAAAAATAAATTCCCACTTAACAATCGCTTAACAACAGAATCCGTCTTTGGCCCGCTTGTTTATGCAGGGATTCGGATTAAAGTAAATCAAACAAATCGGGTATTTAATACGCGTCAATGGTTCCACTTAATCAGCACGCCTGATAAAGTGAGTCTGGATAGTTTTTTTTTCACTCCAAGTCAATTCGGAATTAACAGCAGATTAATTATGTAAATTTGAATCAATCGTTTGCAGCTGGAAATTTTAATTGATAAATGAATTAGTAGCCCATACTAGCGCCGTCTCTCTCGCACTCATTTGCTTAAATGGCATCTTTCATCTGAGTTTGGAAAGGTTTTATTTCAATCAATTTCCAGCAGCATTTTCAGAATTCAGCCAGAGAATTAAATCGCGATTTTAATGAGTATCCCATACTAGCGCTGTCCTTCTCGCTCGGCTCTAATGGGTCTTTAATAGCAATGGGGTTTTGACGACTTCTCAATCGTAGTGAGTGTGTAGGAAAATGCGAAATCAATCAAAATTATGAAAAATTAGTGAGGAAAAGTGAGTCTGGATAGTTTTTTTTAAGTCAATTTCGAACTCACACTTGAATTATGTAAATTTGAATCGATCGTTTGCAGCTGGAAATTTTTATTGAAAAATAACTGAGTAGCCCATACTAGCTCCGTCTCTCTCGCACTCGTTTGCTTAAATGACAATCGCTCAATACAGTAATTAGCTTCCTAGGAGAGTAATTAACTTCCAGAATTTTTGGAAAGCTGTCAAGGAAAGTGAGTTTGGATAGTTTTATTTCGATCAATATCAAATTCCGTTTAATTTTGTGGATTTGAATCCAACCAGAAAATTAAATCGCGCTTTAATGAGTATCCCATACTAGCGCTGTCCTTGTCGCTCTCAGTCGCTTGCCTCTAACGGGTTTTAATGGCAATAGTTCAATGACCGACTTTTTGCCGCTAGACGACGTTTTTTTGTTTAGTTTGCGCTTAGAAAAATGCAGAACGAATCAAAATTTTCAAAAATTAGTGAGGAAAAGTGAGTGTATAGTCAGTCAATTTGAAATTCACATTTTAATTTTGCAAATTTTAAACGAGTACCCCATACTAGCATTGTCCTTCTCGCACTCGCTTGCTGGGGTCTACTAGATCTTAAATGGCAATCGTTCAATGTCATTTTGACCACGTTTTTATTTAGTTTGTGCTGAGAAAAATGCAGAATGAGTCCAAATTTTCGACAATTAGTGAGGAAAAGTGAGTGCTAATAGTTTTTTTAGTCAATTTGAAATTTGCAGTTTAACTTTGCAAATTTAAAGAGAACCAGCCACATGGTTTGCAGCTGGAAACTTTAACTGAAAATATATAAGTTGCCCATACTAGCGCCATCCTTATCGCACTCGTTTGTAGTAAGTCTCGATGAGTAATGGTTTAATAGCGTTTCGACGACTTAACATGAGGAATAAGTCAAAATTTTCGAAAACTTTTCCAGTCAATTTAAAATTCGCAGTTCAATGATGTAAATTCGACTCGACAAGCAATGTTTGCAGTTAGAAATTGCAACTAAAATTAAATAGATTTACTGCTGAGTAGCCCATAGTAGCGTCGTCCTTCTCGCTCTCATGTGCGTGGCTATAGTTAGGCGTAAATGACAATCGTTGAATGGAGCAACGACAAATTTTCGTATAGAGTGAGTTCTTAGAACAGTCCGAAACGGATAAAAATCTTTAAAAAAATAGTGAGCAAAAGTTAGTTTGAAAAGTGTTTTAGTCAATTTGGAATTCGCAGTTTAATTTTAATTAAAAATAAATCGCGTTATTAATGTGAAGCCCATACTCGCTTCTTCCTTCTCACTCCCATTTGCTTCGCTATAGTTCTACTTAAATGACAATCGTTAGAGTTTTGATGCCTTTTTAGTGAGTACTAAAGAGGATGCAAAAAAATCAAGATTTTCAAAAATTAGTGAGGAAGAGGGTAAATTAGTGAGGAAGCAGGTTTAGAATCCCATGGTTACAATTGACTTCTGACGACTTTTACAACTAAATATCTTCGATAGATATGCGACCTTCAAAAAAGGTTAACGAATTGGAATTTAGTGAGGAAGAAGATCGAATATCGACACATTAAATGATGTAAAAAGATCGAATATCGACACATTAAATGATGTAAAAAGCGACGAAAAAAACACGGGAAATTAGTGAGGAAGTAAGTTTAAAAATTTAGTGTTAGATTATTATTATTAAATTCCAACAACTTTTACTGCTAAATAAATGAGAAAACAATTAATGTGAAGTAAAAATAAATCGATCTTCAAAAAACTGCATTGCATTCGAGTTTAGTGAGGAAAAACATTCCAGTCCCCAACATCAAAAGTCGATTCTATCGTCTACTAATTCGTTACAGTCTAGAGAGGTGCAGAAAATATCCAGATGGTTAAAAATTAGTGAGGAAGAAGAGAAATTAGTGAGGAACTGACTTTAGAAATCCAGTGTTAGAAATAAACATCGGACGATTTTTTACCACGAAATTACTGCGGAAATTATCAACGTGAAGTACAAATAGGTCAATATTAAATGTAGTGCACTGAACTGGAATTTAGTGAGGAAGAAAGTTCAAGTGTCCAGAGTGAACACTCGATTGTGGCGACTGCACAATAGTGCATATAACCAAATATGGTTAGAACTTAGAAGATGCAAAAGTCAAGATCTTCAAAAAATTGGTAAAACAGAGCGAGAAATTAGTGAGGAAGTGAGTTTAAAAATCACGGGTTAGGAGAAAGTGCGGACGGTTCTTAATACCAAAAAAATGAGGAAATAACCAATGCGAAGTAAAAATAAGTCATTCTTCAAATGACTGGCATAAATTGGAAATTAGTGAGGAGGAAAGTTTCAACACCCAGTTAAAAAATTGAGTTCTACTCACTTCTGAGCCTTTGACTATTTGTCTTATAAAATAGCGAAATTAAAAGTGTAAAGTTAGACAATGTCAGTCTTCAAAAGATTTAGTGAGGAGTGAAAAAAGTGTGAAAAAAGTGATTAAAGTGTGAATTAGTGAGGAGTGAAATTGTTAAATTTCAAACAAAAAATAATAATAATAATAAAAGTGAAGCAGGAAAGGGCTCATCTTCAGTGAATTTAGAAGACGTAAAAATTAGTGAGGAGGAGTGAGTGTGCAAATTGAGTTTTGTCCTGTGTGAAATCGGAAAATCAAACTTGAATAAAAACGACGCCGAATCAGAAATTAGTGAGGAGGAGGGCTTGAATTTAAAGTGTTAAAAGTGACTATTGGCAAATTTTAGTGCGTACTTAGCTCTAAATAAAAGGCGAAATAAAAAATATGAAGCAAAAAAAGTACAATTGACTGTCAAGTTTGACCAATTCGGGTTTAGTGAGGAAAAAAGTGTGAGACCAGAGAGATTTGTTGCTATCAAAAAGATACAAAAATTAGAAAATTAAAGCAAGAACGAGCCCGATTTTCTAAAAGACTGAAAATTACATTCAGATAATTAGTGAGGAGAAAGTGAGGGATAAGTGAGGCAAAAACTTGAAACACAAAGCATTCACTCTGCCCAGTTTTCCTATTAAGTATGAAGAACATTCACTAAGAAAACAACTCCAACTCCTGAAAAATTAGTGAGGAGGTAAAATCGAATATAGAATGTATATTCTCAGACTTCCTCCTCCTCACTCCCAATATGCAAAACAAGCAAAATGACCGAAATAAAAATTGGAAAAATCGCCGCATTTAACACTAGGATATAGGAGAATTTAATTTCAACCTGAAAGTTAGTGAGGAGGAAACTTCCTCCTCACATGTTGGAAAATGTTGAAAGCTGCCTTCTGCCTCAATTTACTTTGAAATAAATGCTTGAAAAAATTTAAAAATACTCCGAATCAACCTGCAAAAGAGGCCCAAAACAAAAAAATCAAAGCCAAAACATTGAAGCGCTGTTGCCCGATTGTGCAATGTACATGGAAATTCAGGAAAGTTGGAAAAAGTTGGTAGTTTGACAACAAAACATGAACCGGTATAGTTTCCCTTTATTTTTTTTTAATTGCTAAAAAGCAAATTTTAATTTAAAGATTAAAACAATTGCTGAAAATGACTTGGTCCTAATTTCTATTCAAATAACTGCTTGAAGAATGAAAAAATGCTCCGAATAAACCTGCAAAAGAGATCTAAATCCACAAAATCAAAGCCCCAATATTCGCGCGCTGTTGCCCGATTGGGCAATCTATAAGAAAATTCAGGGAAATTGGCAAAACTGTTTAATTTTGCAGCAAAACAAAAACCGGTATAGTTTCCAATTATCTTTTTTAATTGCTAAAAAGCAAATTTTAATTTAAAGATTAAAACAAGTACTGAAAATTGACTTGGTCCTAATTTCGTTTCAAATAAATATTTGAAAAATTGAAAAATGCTCCGAATAAACCTGCAAAAGTCATCTAAATCCACAAAATCAAAGCCACAATATTCACGCGCTGTTGCCCGATTGTGCAATGTATATGAAAATTCGGGAAAATTTGCAAAACATGAACCGGTAAACTTTCCATTTTTTCTCTGTTAAATCAACTTCCAACACATTCCATCGACATTAACGAATCCACCGGCCACCTACAACCCAAATAAACGCGAAAATTAAGATAATTTGGTGCTTTTGTGATCTATTTTCGTTCGTATTATAACATTGGCACAATAAAAGCGCACTTATGTTTGTTTATGGATTAGCAGATCGCATTCTTGACTCGTCGTCGTCCAAACAATTGAAAAAAATTAAAGGCCCACTGCTGATTGGTCGCAAAACTCCCACGCCAATTGGTGGGCGAACAACACCACACGATCATTGTTAATTTTAACTAATTTCATTTAACCATTTAAAGGAAATTAAAACCGAAAAATGGCCAACCTTAAGTGATCAGCTTTTTTGCAGTGTTTGGCACCATTGCGGGCGCCTTAGGAGCCCCATTCCATTGGGCCGATTAGAGAGTGGTGGTCGTGCCCGCTTGCACCGTAATAGCGCAAAATCTCCCCATCGACACACACACACACACACACACTCGTACACACAAAAACCAGGTAACCTCGATCCGAGTGATTTAATTGCACGTTTGCGACTGAAAATCCATCTCGCATATTCGGGCCCGCTTGATTGGATTCGAACAAAAAAAAAACCGCAGCTAATTTTAAAAATAATCTCATTTCTCAGCGAGTGGAAGGGACAACACTGTCACTGCTAGCTTGTAGTGCGACCTGACATTTCGCCTGTACACAAACCGTGACTCATCCACTACCGTTGTCGCTGTGGGGACCTTTTCAAATTACCCCGGTAATCGGTTTGCACACTAAATGAGCGCATTTGTAACACAAAAGAAACCCAAACTAAGCTTTAATTAAACATATACCGGGTGTTTGAGTGTTCAAAACCAGGTTTCCAATCGACTAGAAGGCTTTAAAGTGGCAACAAACTGTGCCACGCTGTATAAATAAGTTGGGCGCGGTTTTTGGTGGATGATGCGGGGCACCGTTTATTTGGATTATTCACTATTTAAAAGTGGGAGTTTTGGAGAAAAATCGGCGACATTGGCAACGGCGCCTGTGTCTAAGGAAGGCCGATTTTCGCATCTTTCATTTTTTTTTCAGATACTTGTTCTTCTTTTCTTTCGTAGAGTTTTTACGAGAAATTCGGCTGTCAAAAATGTGCCAAATTCTACTCAAAATCCAAAAATCGCTTATAACTCCCTTAGTTTTGAGTTTAGGAAAAAAGTGAGTACTTGGAGAGTTGCAGGCATTGACTCCCTCCATCTAGTGGTGTGCTTGGAAAGTCTGCAACGTTTCCAGTTTGGAAAATATTTTCCGTTTTCCAAAATGATGTATTCGCGATTTCTTCAAACACTAAAAGTCTTGGATATTTGGAAATATCAGCATTAAATAGATTTTGAGCTGCCCGATATTTTGTACAGAATAATTTTTTTAGATAAGATGCTTCGTTGCCCCCACACCCAGTCAAACTTGAAGATGGCAGATTTTCGAAACTGGGTCACTTCTTTTGAGCGCAATTGCCGCTTTCGGGCCTTTTAAAGACGGCAAAGTTAAAAACTGATCACAATATGCCCGATCAAAAGTTGGGGATTTTTCGAAAATTTTCCAAAATTTGGGAGAAAATCCAAAAATCGTTCGTAACTCGTTTGTTTTTCATTTTAAAGAAAAACTCAATGCCGCTTTTTCTATGGAGATTAATCCCCTCTTTCTAGTGGTGCGATCACAACTTTTACAACGTTTCGGATTTTGGAGTTATCTTCAGTTTTTGAAAAATTATGTTTTTGCGCTTTTGTCAAAAGCCAAAAGTGCTGGAAATTTGAAAATATGGATAGATTTTGACCTGCCCGATATTTTATAGAGAATAAGTTTTTTTGATAAAATGTCTCCTTGTCGATTGAAACAATAAAATGTGAAAATCACACGCCAGTTATACCTGGAGATGGCCGATTTTCGAAACTGGGTCACTTATTTTTTGCGATATGGTCGCTTGAGGACCTTTCAAGGACCGACAAGTTAAAAACTGATCACAATTTGCCCGATCAAAAGTTGGGGATTTTTGAAAAATTTTGCGAAAATTTGGGAGAAAATTCCAAAATCGTCCGTAACTCCTTTGTTTTTCAATTTAACGAAAAAGTCAATACCGCTTTTTCCATGGCAATCAATTCTCTCTTTCTAGTGGGGCCATCAAAACTTTTGCAACGTTTCGGATTTTGTATATATCTTCAGGTTTTGAAAAATTTTGTTATTGTGATTTTTTCAAAACCCAAAAATACCAGAGATCTGGTGAAATTCTCATTAAATACAGTTTGGCATGCCAGATGTTTTATGAAGAATAACATTTTTCGATTGAAGGCTTCGTTGAACAGTAAAACAATAAAATGTGAAAATCAAGCAAATTTTATCACTCTCAGTTTTCTCCCTTTTTCTCTATTTTTTTTTTGACTGTACTTTTCAGTATTCTATTTTCCACTTTCGTATGCATTTCGTAAAACAAAGTGGGACCAATAAACGGAAAACGTTTTTATTTTTGACTCATCCTCAGGCGATTTTTGAGAAATTTTTGAACGTACGTTTGATTTGTTAAGTTGCTTTTGCAGCTCTAAGTTTGGCATTTATTTGGTCAGGATCAGATCCCAAGCTATAAATTCAGTTTTGTATGCATTTTGTAGGGCAAAGTACGTTCTATACTTGGAAAAAGTTTCGAGTTTGAGTGATCATCAGGCGATTTTTGAGAAATTTTTGAATGTGCGTTTGATTTTTGAAGCTGCATATGCAAACCCAAGTTGACGTTTATCTGCTCAGGATTCAGACAAGCTAGAAAATCACTTTAGTAATCAATTGGTAGTGCAAACTTTGTTATATAAGTGGGAAACGTTTCGGATTTGGGACATCTTCAGGACATTTTTGAAAAATTTTTGGATGTGCGTTAGATTTTTTAAAGTTGCTGTTGCAAAGCGTAGATTGCCATGTATTTCCTCAGAACATGGAAAAGACAGAAAATTAATTTTGTGTGCATTTTGTTGGACATATTTTGTATTATAGGTGGCAAAAGTTTCGGTTTTTCCACATCATCAGGCTGTTTTCAAGATTTTTTTAGATTTGCCCTTAAATGTTACGCCTGTTTATGCAGGCCGCAATTTGGTATTTTTTTCTTTCTGATCTGGACAAGTTAGTCAATAAATTTTGCATGCATGAGAAGCAACGTTTCGATTCTGAGTCCTCATCAGGCAATTTGCAGGCAAATTTCCAAAATCAATTTCTTTTGTTGTTTGAGCGTGTTTATTAGTTGTTTGTGTCTGACTGTTGTTTTTTCAGAAATCCGATAAGCAAAAAAACTGGCTTTTAGCGGCTGTTTGTAGCACAAGGTCTGTTCTACAAAGTTTCGATTTTTAGTCATCATCAGATAAACTTTAACAATTTTTTTAAATTGCGGTCGGTTTTCGAGGTTGGCTTAGCAGGCCGGATTTTGAATTTATTTCTTCAGGAGCTAGTCGATTAAGGATTTTATTTGTTAGATGTCTTTCACGTAGAAAAGCCTCTTTTACAAGTGAAAAAAATTTCGATTTTGAGTCGTCCTCAGGCAATTGAAGGAAATTTTTTTAAATGCGATTGGTTTTGACGGTTGCTTTGCACGGTGTAAGTTCAGTATTGGAATTTGTAGGGCAAAGTCCATTCTCTGACAGGGAAAAGTTTCAACTTTGCACCATCATCAGGGATTTTTCGAACACCAGAATAAACTCGCCGGCTAGATAATGATGATCTCGTGATTGACAACGAGAATGCGATTTTCCCAACTAGCGAAAATGAATCATCCGGTTTCATAACCGGCTATTAGTTCTGTTCGCTCATTGTTCCAGACTCATGTTTTTCAGGTCGTCTATTCCCGAAAATATGACGGGACGTCAGTATTTTTAAACCGATGACTGATTGGCCCCGCTGTTTTCTCTATTGTCGCAACCGTTTATTACACCAAATCGCCTCGAAGCAATGGATTTCTGTGTAAAACAACCTGCTGTTGACTTGAAATTATCCGTGAGTTATTCGCCTCATTATTCACGCCGAATCCCACATACAGGGTGGCCCAGCCAAAGGATTATTCGACAGTATTTGCCTTAAAATGTACATGAGTTATTGGCCCAATTAGTCACTCAGAATCGCTTCGACAGGGTGGCTGAAAAATGTGTTACATTTTTAATAATCCGTGACACCAACTGATCATCATGGCACTGTTGCAATGTTGTCGGATTTTTCCTGGAAATTAGCCAATCAAGCGAAAGAGACAATCCTGCAAATTCCTTGAGGATGAGTCAAAGTCGAAACGTTTTCCACTAATAAAACCGACGTTGCCCCAGAAAATTCATAGAAAAGTCCATCTCAAACTTGGCAAGTTGCCGAGGAAATAACTGCGAATCTCCGCTGTGCAGAAACAAGCGTAAAATAAAAACGCAAACAAAGTTTGGAAAAAAATTGCTAAAAGTTCCCTGAGGATGAATGAAAACCGAAACGTTTGTGATATAGTATGGATCGACCTTTGCTCTATCAGATGCATACAAAACTGACATTCCAACTTTCCTGGTTATTGGGAAAATCAATATCAAACTTCGGCCCGCAAAAGCAACTTCAAACATCAAAAGTACATGCAAATTTTTCTCACAAATCGCCTGCAGATGACTCAAAATGTTTTCCAAATATAGAACGTACTTTGCCCTACAAAATGCATACAAAAGTGATTCTCCTGCTAATTCAAATCCTGAGAAATTAAATGCTTATCTCGGGCCTGCAAAAACGACTTCAAAAATCATATGCACATTCTAAAATTTTTCAAAAATTTCCTGAAGATGACCCAAATTCGAAACTTTTTCCACTTATAGAACAAAGTTTGCACTAGCAACTGATTACAAAAGTGATTTTCTAGCTTGTCTGATTCCTTTGCAAATAAACGTCAAACTTGGGTTTGCATATGCAGCTTCAAAAGTCAAACGCACATTCAAAAATTTCTCAAAAATCGCCTGATGATGACTCAAAAATAAAAACGCTTTTCGTCTATTCGACGCACTTTGGTTTACAAATCGCATGCAAAAAGTGAATTAATAGCTTGTTCAGATCCTGAGGATACAAAGGCCTGCAAAAACAAATTCAAACATTTCTCAAAAATTGCCTGACGATGGCTCAAAATCGAAACTTTTCCTTACAAAATTGACACGAAAGTAAGCCTTCAACTTTGCTGGTTGCTGAAAAAATAGATGCCAAACTTCAGCTTGCAAAGACAACATAAAATTTCAAAAAATCGTGAAAATATCCTGATTATGACTAAAAATCGAAACGTCTGCAAAATGTAGGATAGACTCCCTCCTACGAAGTTCAGACAAAGATCAATCACTCTCTAGTTTAGGTGCTTTCCGGGAAATTTACTGTTAAACTCCGGCCTTCATTAACAGGCGCAAAATAAAGCAAAATTTTTAAAAAATCCTGAAAAGTCCCTGACTGTGAGTCAAAAAGTCAGTTTTTTCGCTTGTAAAACAAACTTGAACCTACAAAATACATAACGGAGTGACTAACGTTTCCAGATATTGAAAAAATAAATACCAAACTCGAGCCTACAAAAGCAACATCGAAATGAAACGGAAAATCAAAAATTTGACAAAAATTGCCTGAGGATAACTCAAATTCGAAACCCTGTCCATACAAAGAATGCAATTTGCTCAACAACCTACATAAAAAGTGATTTTGACGCTTGTCCAGGTCGTGGGAAAATTATTGGCAAACTTAGGCCTGTAAAAGCCATTTCGCAAATCAAACGCACATTAATAATTTGCTAAAAAAATGACTGAGGATGACTCAAAATCGAAACTTTCTTCACATACCTATAGGACGCACTTAGCCCGACAAAATGCATGCAAAAGTAAGTATCTGACTTTTTCAGATCCTGAGAAAATAAATCCCGAACTTGGGCTCATTGAAGCAACTTTAAAAATCAAACACATATTTCATAATTTCTCAAAAATTGCCTGAATGTGACTCAAAATCGAAACTGTCCATTTAGAGGCAGGGCTTTTTCCCACAAATGGCAACCAAAAGCAACTCTCTCACAGCCAAATGCCAAATTCCGGCCTGGAAAAACAACCGCGTAAACCAATCCCAGTTAAAAAAAATTGCCCACAATTGCCTGATGATGACTTAAAATCGAAACTTTTGTAACCCGTACACTCCACTTTGCATCACAAATTTCACTCAACTCCAACTTTCTAACTTTGTAAGTTCCTAAGGAAATTAATATCAAACTTCGACCTGCATTTAACACATGCAAATTTGAAAAATTCTTGAAATATGCCTGATGATGGCTGAAGCTCGAAACTTTTGACATTTGTAAAACCTACTTTTCCATATAAGATTCATAGAAAAGCGATTCTCTGGCTCCGTTGGATAGATAAATACTAAAATCCGCTAAAAAATAAATACTAAAATATTGAAAAATGGTCAAAAATTACCTGATGACGACTGAAAATCGAAACTCTGGACCCTTATAGAAGGAACTTTGTCCTGCAAAACGGATCCAAAAGGGACTTTCTCCCTTCGCAAGTTACAGAGAAAATAAATGCCAAACTCTGGCCTCCAAAAAACCGACAGACAACTTTGAAAAACAGTTAAAAATTACCTGATGATGACAGAAAATCGAAACTTTGTCCACTCATAAAATACGCTTTGCCCAACTAAAAGCATACAAAAGAAAATCTCCAATTTTACTGATTTCTAAGAAAAAAAAATGTAAAAAACTGGCCTGAATAAATAACCGTAAAAACCAAGCGCAAAGTTGAAAACTCGTCAAAAATTACCTGATGATGTCTGAAAATCGAAACTTTGCCCTACAAAGCGTATACAAAAGTGACTTTTTCACTTCGTAAGTTACAGAGAAAATAAATGCCAAACTCTGGCCTGCAAAAAAATCACAGGCAACTTTGAAAAATCGTCGAAAATTGCCTGATGATGACAGAAAATCGAAACTTTGTCCACTCATAAAAGCAACTTTGCCCTACTAAACGCCTACAAAAAAAACCTTTCATTTTTTCTGATTCCTGAGGAAAAAAATTAATCCCGCCTGTATAAATAACCGTAAATATCAAGCGCAATATTGAAAAATGGTCAAAAATTACCTGATGACGAGTGAAAATCGAAACTTTGCTCACCAATATAAGGCACTTTGCCCTATTAAATACATACAAAAGAAACACTTTAATTTTAGTGGTTCCAGAGCAAATAAAGGCCAATCTGCTTCCTGCATAAATAACCGAAAAAAAAACGCACTTTAGAAAAATTGTCAAAAATTACCTGAGGATGTATGAAAGTCGAAACTTTGTCCTACAATACGCATACAAAACCGACTTTCTCAATTCGCAAGTTTCAGAGAAAATTAATGCTAAACTCTGGCCCGCAAAAAGACCACAGGCAAATTTGAACAATCGTCAATAGTTGCCTGATGATGACAGAAAATCGAAACTTTGTCCACGCATAGAAGACGCTTTGGCCTACTAAATTCATACAAGCGAAACCCCCTAATTTTACTGATTTCTGAGGAAGAAAATGCAAAAATCCGACCTTAAATTAGAAAATTAAAAAAAGCGCAAATTAGAAAAATCGTCGAAAATTGCCTGATGATGACAGAAAATCGAAACTTTGTCCACTCATAAAAGCAACTTTGCCCTACTAAACGCCTACAAAAAAAAACCTTTCATTTTTTCTGATTCCTGAGGAAAAAAATTAATCCCGCCTGTATAAATAACCGTAAATATCAAGCGCAATATTGAAAAATGGTCAAAAATTACCTGATGACGAGTGAAAATCGAAACTTTGCTCACCAATATAAGGCACTTTGCCCTATTAAATACATACAAAAGAAACACTCTAATTTTAGTGGTTCCAGAGCAAATAAAGGCCAATCTGCTTCCTGCATAACTAACCGAAAAAAAAAACGCACTTTAGAAAAATTGTCAAAAATTACCTGAGGATGTATGAAAGTCGAAACTTTGTCCTACAAAACGCATACAAAACCGACTTTCTCAATTCGCAAGTTTCAGAGAAAATTAATGCTAAACTCTGGCCCGCAAAAAGACCACAGGCAATTTTGAACAATCGTCAATAGTTGCCTGATGATGACAGAAAATCGAAACTTTGTCCACGCATAGAAGACGCTTTGGCCTACTAAATTCACACAAGCGAAACCCCCTAATTTTACTGATTTCTGAGGAAAAAAATGCAAAAATCCGACCTGCATAAATAATCGCAAAAAACAAGCGCAAATTAGAAAAATCGTCGAAAATTGCCTGATGATGACAGAAAATCGAAACCTTGTCCACTTATAGAAGACACTTTGCCCTACTAAACACATACAAAAGTTAACCTCTAGTATTTCTGGTTCCGGAGGAAAAAAATGTCAAACTTTGAAAGTTTCTCCACAACGAACTGAGGATGACTGAAAAACGAAACTTTTCCCACTTGTTGAACACTGTTGCCCTACAAAATGCCACCAAAACTTCACCAATTCTTGAGCAAAAAAATGCCAGAGTTCGGCCTGTGAAACCCAAGACAAAAACTAAGCAAACTTTTGAGAATTTCTCAGCAGATCACCTTATAATGACCCCAAATCGAGACTTTCTCCCGCTGAAAAAAACACAGCAGGGAACAAAATTCCCCAATTTTTTGCGCACACCCTGTATCAGTTTCAGGTCCATCTGCCAGATTAAGGGTGGATGTCTTTCGGCGCTAGTCCAACCCCTCATAGCCCCAATTGCAATAGCTTGGGGGGCGATTTTGAAATCGTCCTTTGGCACTCAATCGGGGCCCATTCAAAGCCCCATTATCTGACTGCTGGGGCACAGCCCCCAGTCCCCATTTATAGCCATTAACCTCCAGCAAAAAACCTAAGGGAATCCACCCTTAGAGTGTGTTGTTGACAACACAGGTAACCCTGGCAACCAACACAAACAAACCAATTCACCCAGTAAAAACCTGTTGAAACTTCGTTCGATTAATTGAAATCATTCGAAGCAATAAACGATTGTATGGAGATAATCAACAGATCCACAGGTAAGTGGAGTAAGTCATAAACAAGACATAACCATGCATTGAACTTGGGGGCTCACTCACCAGTTGAAAGCGGCTGATTGGGGCCGTTTGGGGGCCACAACAACATCCAGAGCCCCTGGGGCCGTTACTTGGAGCACTTTTCACGCACCATCACCGCAAAACACGACATTTAAATGGGAGAAAACCGTGCCAACTTTGAACCGCACAACCTACAACAGAAACGCGATTTTCTCAACTGAAAGATGGCGACCGTATCGGATGGAAATCGACAAGAGTGTGTTTACGCCACTCGCAGTTTTACATGTTAAACTAGTGGAATTTAGCAACAAGACTCATCTGGGAGGCTTAAGATCAACATCGACCGGACTATAGAGGGAAAATGCAATAGTTGGTCAACTGCAAAACTTCCTGCCGCAAGAAGTTAGGGTAAATTCAATAATTTTCTTCAGGGATTCACTCGGAGTAAACGCACCCACTGGTGGAAAGACTGAGCAGGCGCCCTCTGTGGCTCACTGCTGATCGGGCCTCCAGCTGACTATCTCCCTCGCACTTGTACCAATCCCTTAAGGAAATCCCGGCTCCGATCAGTTCCTCGACAACTCACACGTCAATTCATCAGTTGACAGGTGGAATTGTAATTTCCAGTGTTTATCAATGTATTTTTTTCAAGTTAAACTTACCCCGCTGCTGTGATGAAGCCAATTTGGTCCAGAAAACCAGCTTTGATCCTCCTGCCGCTGTTTACCGAGTGTTTGGGGTCGTTGGGCGACCGGAACCTTCACTACCGGCAATGTTTGGCCGACTGCCAGGCCTCCAATTGCTCTAAAGGCAAGTATCGCAGCCCTATTTCCTTATTATCTAGAGCCCTTCCAGTTAGAGCCAGAGCCTCTTGTTTAGTTGTTTGTTCGCGCACATTGAGGTTAAGTTGCGCATTGTTTATTTGATTGCAGTCTAGTGTGGCGCCATCTGGGGTGCGCCCGACACCCTGGCTTATGAGGGTAGTTTTGAAGGATTTTTTTATTTAGATGGTGCACAATTTGTGACTGATTATCAGCAGCCCGTGTACTTGAGGCTACTGAGCTGGAGCTGCGCAGATGAGTGCAGGTACGAGTGCATGTGGAGCACTGTGGAGGATTTCCAGAAAAACGACCAGAAACTTCCGCAGTTTTATGGCAAGGTAACCCGTTTTTTGGTGGGTTTCTGCAATTTTTAAAATTTTCGATGTTTCAGTGGCCATTTAGGCGCTTTCTGGGCATTCAAGAGCCCGCCTCCATGCTGTTCTCGCTGCTCAATCTCTTGATGCACCTGATGCTGCTGCAAAAGTTCCGAAACGAGGTGCGACCCGGCGCCCCCTTGAGGTGGTTGTGGTTGTTCTACGGCGCTGTAAGTCACGCGGCCTGTCAAATGTCTGTCAGTCTAATGGCAGTTTTTTTCAGGTTTGTTCAAACGCCTGGATTTGGTCGGCAGTTTTCCATAGTCGCGACCTGCCCTGGACCGAGTGTCTGGATTATGTGTGCGCTTTTTCCATTATTCTAGTCAATTGCTATGCGATGTGCGTCCGGTGAGTGGTTTTCTGGAAAAACATGGAAATGAGTTTGACAGGTCGGGTTGCAGGGTGTTGCCGCATGTTTTGGGCACGTTCTTCCCGAACAAGGTCCAACTGGTTCTAGTGGTTTCCCTGGGGTTTTTGCTGTTTTTTCTCAAACATGCCGCCTATTTGTCAAGGGGCAGGTTTGATTACGGTTATAACATTCTGCTGAACATCCACGTGGGTAAGCCATTAAAACCACGCCTGGAAATGGGTGGATCAAAAAAAAATTTTTTTTCTAGGAATTGTAACTGCCATTGGCTGGCTGCTGTGGAGCCTAAAGTACCACCCGAAGCCCTCCTACGTCCACAATTGCCGGCTCTACGTGTTTTTCTCCGGTTTAGTGCTTTTGCTGGAAGTTCTGGACAATCCGCCCTGGTTTTTCGTGGTGGACAACCACGCCCTCTGGCATTTGGCAACCGCGCCGCCGCTAGTCTACATCTACAGGTACGTACTTAATTCCTCAGACTGGTGTTGGGTCACCCTGTATAGGCGAATGGTGCTGTTTTTGCTCACGCTGTATATGGGGCGGGTTTAGCTGAACGCTGATTGGTTGGTTGAGGCAGGCTGTGATTGGTTCTGTAGGTTTGCCATGGAAGACTGCCGGTACTTGAGGAGCATGGAAAGGCGGGGCCTACTGGGAGGAATTAATGGAGACGTCAAGGCCAGAATGGAATGAGGCTTTTGATTGCTTTTGAGGGTTTTTGCGTTAGTACAAAGTCGTTTTAGTGTGGAATTGTTCCAAATAAATAGAGCCAGTTTTTAGTCTTGTTGGGGGTTTTTTGAATCGTGAAAATCTTCGGGAAACTCAACGAGTTATCAGTGGAAGCGTGAACGGACAAAATGGGCGAATTCAAAGTCATTTTTCTCCCGAACTGGTTTAGCTGTGGGGTTTGTTTGAGGCTCGAATTGAGGGTATTTTCCAGCCCTTTTCAGTGGGGTTATTGAGGATTTTCCTGAATATTTTGTTTTGGCATAAATGGAAGATTGCGATGGTGAGAGCGGCTGCCGGGCTTGCAATTGTCACTTGCTCCCAGCTGGATTAGGTTTAGAGATTTTTTTATTGAAAAGGTGTATTTGTTAGGAAATGGAATGCTCTTTTAGGGATTTTTTCATTTTTTCAAGTCGACCCAAAATTCAATGAGTTACGAGCCAGAGAGTTGCCGAAGTTTTTCTGTGCAAAGGCGCCATTTTCAAAGTGACTTTTCTCCGAAACTAGGAAAGGTATGAATTTTGTTCTTTGGTTTAAAAGAGCGTATTTTTAAGCTCTTTCCTGTGACGTGACGAAGATTTTTTTAGTAAATTTCGTGTTGCCAGGGAGGGAAGTTTGCACTTTTGAGCGTAACTGCAAGGGTGGAAATGTTGACTTGCCCCTAACTTGCTTGATTTAAAAAGAAATTGAATTTTAAAAACAGTTTTTGGAAGACAATCGGATGTTTTTTAAGAAGTTTTCGGATGTTTTTAAAAATCGCGAAAATCCAACGAGTTATCAGCTTAAGAGTCCTTGACGCTTTGAGCTGGAAATTTGGCATATTCAAACACGATTTTATCCGGCGTTAAGGAGGCGAAGATCTTGATTTAACGCTTAAAGTGAAGGTTATTTCCAGCTCTATACCGGGGAGTATGGAAAAATTGCCCACCAAATCCCCTGTTACGAGAGCGGGATTATTATAACTTCCAAAGCAACTGGAAGGGTTCAAATGTTGACCGCGCCCCTGAGTGGTGAGTTTTGGACATTTTCCAAATCCGAAATATGCACTCTAGAGGGTGCTTTGTGCTCTTCAATATAGTTTTTAAATTTTTAAAATCGCTCTACAAATAAACGAGTTACGAGTCAAACAATGGGGAAACTTTTGAAAAAAAAACGCTCATTCTGTTAATAAATAATCTTTATTTTAATTAATGTTAACAATTAACAAACTGATTGAACTGAATACGAACACAACGTGATCCTCGATTTTTAAGGTTATGTGGTATCGATACTACAAATACGAGGGGAAAACCCACACAATTTCGTGTGGTAAAAAACCATTTCGAAAATCTACACGTAGAAGAGTGAGAAAGAGAGAGATTGATGAAAATATGAAAAAAAATGGCCATGCGCGCGCATGTCGAAAGATTAAGATTCTCGTGTCCAATTTTCTGCCATTTTTTTTGTTTTTTTTTTCTAATCTCTTGCCATCTACAATATGGCCAAGCCTCAAGGGCGACGTTGCCAATTGTCACGCGCCACTCGATCGACTTTAGCGATGCGAAAACTGAGGTTTGTACTTGTTTATACATTCTTTAGTTCGATTTATCATTATATTAATCCATATAAATTACAATTCGTTTTTATATATAAGAAAAAAACTGAACAATTACAAATCGTCCATGCCATTACAACCTAACCAAAAAAAAATCATAATTTTGAGGTTATGGGTAGCAATATGAGAACAGTCTGTCTCTGTCTGTTTTTTTTTCAATTTTTTTTTTCATTTTTCGCCCTTAACCTATGATTACCAAATTTGCGACAGACGCGATCATAAGTCTACACATGATTAATTTTCGTCGAAAATCCAAAGAACGCTAAATGCTGCCTTTTTACAACTAGGGGGCGCCGCTGTCGGTCAAGACCCGAACGCTTTTGCATTCCGGCCGCCACTCGCTTATAGGCCCGGTTCGCGGTGTTGCGCTTGAGTGACGCAGTAGGTTGGCCTATTATGTGCGCACACCGGCCGGAAAAAAATCGCAAATCTTGACCGACAAAAATGCCGCCCTTCGAGCGCTTTTTCCAATTTGGCAGTGCAATAAATTGGGCCGCTGGGCGACACTCCCGGGCCTGGACGCCTCACAAAACTGACAAATCGAGTCGCCCGTTCGGCCAAAGGGCCGCCCTTTCGGCCTGCTTGAATAGATTATCTAATATAGACCTACACAATCGTTTTCCATTTGTCATGAAAAATTAACTAATGCGTGTGATTTGGCAACGTTGCGGCGCCCACGCCCCAATGCAACGTTGCCGAATCGTCGGACGAATGCGTCAAAAATTTAGAGGGATTTACGTTACGTTTTAAATTTTCATTTTTTTGTCCTTTTACTCGTCGTACGTGTATAATATTCCTAAGCATTAGTCGTAATTAATTAGGTTAAAACAGCCTTTAGGTTTATTGGTTTTGGCACGGCCGATGATTGCAATGGGCGCTGATCTGGGATTTGTTGCACAACGTTGCAACAGCGTCGCTGCAACCAGCGCCCGGCCATTTTGGCACCGAATCGCCTCACCGCTCTAAAAAGTTTGACAAATTTACATCTATCCAGTTTGGCCGCTGTTGCCAGATTGTCGCTATTTGTTGCCCAGTTGCCCGAATTGAAGCAAAAAAACTCATAACTCAGCAGACTTTGATCGGATTTGAATTTTTCTAAAAGTCAGTAGTTGAAGAATTAAAAAACTTTTTGATGTTTTTGATTTTTTTGAAATCCTTTGATGGATGAATGAGTTATGGGTGTTTTGAGCATGACTGAAAAATTTTCCCATTTCTAAAAATCTTCTATTCTGTGTAATTTTCCACATAACTTCTGGCTTTTTCATCTGATTTGCACACAAAAGGCCTTGAAAGTTGGGGAATTTTATGGTTTTTTGAATGGATTTTGTTTTTTTTTTTAATCGGGCCGATAGTAAGGGAGTTATGGGTAAAAAGGCCACATTTCTGACGCAGAATATTCTGTGCACTTTTTCACATAACTTCTAGATGAGTCAAGCAATTTCAACGATTGAAAAACTGGCAGATAGGGAACTTTGCACAGTTTAAAACACCTTTATGTTTTTGGAAAACGGGATTTCAAAAAAAGAGTTGTGCAACATTTTTGTTTCCTTTATAACTTCTATATTTTTGAACGGATTTCCAAGTTCCAAAACCCAAAATTTGCACTTTTGATGTTTTGAAATCGAATCAATACTAAGAGAGTTATGGCTAAAAAACTTCACGCGTCTGACACAGAATATTCTGTGCAGTTTTCCACATAACGTCTCTATTTGTCCAATAATTTCAACGATAAAAAAACGAAATATATGGAATTTTGTTCTCTTCAAAACACATTTAACCTTTTGCGAATGAGACCAATAGAATAAGAGTTACGAGTCATAAAATTTCGATTTACAAATTTATTTTTTTTCTAAATTTTTGATCGCATTTTGACGTTAAAAGAGTCAAAATTCAGAGAAATTTATCGCCTTTTACATTATTTTTGGTTGTTTTTCGAAATCGGACAAATGGTAAGAGAGTTATGCGCAAAAACATCTCGTGTCTGACACAGAATATTCCGTGCACTTTTCCACATAAGTTCTACTTTTGTGAACCGATTTCAACGATCAAAAACTTGAAAGATATTGAATTTTCTTCAGTTTTAAACAGCACAGATCTGAATAGTCTTAAATTCCTTTTGATTTTTGAAATCGGTCCAATACTAAGTGAGTTATGGATAAAAACACCACAGATCTGACACAGAATATTATGTGCAGATTTCCACATAACTTCCAGATTTGTCAACCGATTTAATCGAGTGAAAATCCGAAATGTAAGGAGTTTTATAATTTTTAAAACTCGTTTAGAGTTTTCGAAGTCGGACCAATAGGAAAAGAGTTATGAGCCATAGAGCTGCGATTTTCAAATTCGATTGTTTGAAAAAACTTCAAGAATACAAAATTTCAAAATAGTACATTTAGGGTATCTGTTGACCTTTTCAAATGCCGTTTGATTTTTTCAAATCGGTTCAATAATAAAAGAGTTATGGATAAAAACACCATACCTTTGACTCAGAATATCTGTGCAGTTTTCCACATAACTTCTAGATTTTTTCGCCGATTTTCACGATTAAAGTTCTGAAATATAGAAAGTTTTTTGCTCTTTATAAAATATTTAGATTTTTCGAAATCGGACCAATAGAAAAAGAGTTATGAGCCATAGAGCAGCAAAAAAAATCGTCTTTGTAAAATCTGTCATCACTTCGAGAGTTTTCAGCCGATTTCAAAATTTCAAATGGTAACAGTTAGAGAATCTATTGCCCTTTTAATTCTTATTTGGTGTATGCAAATCGGATCAACCGCCAGAAAGTTATGGGCTTTTGTGAGATTTTCCAAAAAAAGTCTACATCTTGGCAACCGCGCCGCCATTTCCAGAATAACAATTCCGGAGGCAAATGACAATGATAGGTGCAACTGAGCAACAAAATGCCATCTGGACCTTAATGTGTCCCTTCTGGATCTGGATCTGGATAACAACAGTAACGAGGTAAACAGTCCAAAAAAAATCCCCCCCCAAAAAAACCTTGAGCAATATACACTGGTAACTCAATCGATAAATACTTTTGTGTGTTTCGGTTTATCTAAACAACTTTATAAATACTTTGTCTATGAACCATTGTTGCCTAATTGGTTTAAAGTCTTAGAAATATCAACCTTAAGTCGGCTATTCGTGTGTTTGTGTTTGTGTGCTTATCTGACACTTATTATTATAAAAAGTACAAAGCGATGATTTTAAACTAGTGAGTCTGTGCGCGGTACTTACGCCTTTTCTGCAAATGCACTCGCAAAAAAAAACAGTGTCCGTCATTCGGCAATTGTGATTGGTTGCGGCAATTGGGGGCGTGGTGGCCACGCCCCACCCAACCATTTTTTGAGATGTCAGTCCACTCAAAATGGCGGGTGCGTTCACGCCCGATTCACCGCCCACCAAATTTAAACGCGCGCACCGCGCGCCCTCTCGATTGTGCGCAATTGTGGCAGTGGCTTTTACAGTCGGTCCTCCTCCTCCTCCTCCTCTTCGGCCTCCTCCAGCATTCCCTCGTTCTCCTCACGATAGCCCGGATGTTCCGAGATTGCGTAGTAGTTGCCGTTGTAGATGACGCCCAGTTCGCGCATGTCAGCGCCCCGTATCGTCGCCTAGAACAACCACCAGATCGAATTAGGGGAGGAGCTAAGGAAGTCACGCCCTTTTCAGGGGCGTGGTTGCCACGCGTACCTTGATAGTCCAGTTGTAGCAGTCGTCGCTCTCGCTCTCGCGGTCCAAACGTTCGACATCGAGGATTTTCGAGCTGAGCCGCTCCAGAATGATGCCGATGTCTTTGATGCTCAGATGCCGTTTCTGATCTACGCTCAGCTGATCGATGAGCAGGAGGAACTTTTCGGAGGTGACGGCCTCGTCCTCCATTACGGTGTTTTCCGTCTCGGATTCGGAGGATTCGTGCTCGGAGAGGCGACCTCCGCCGCGGCCGTCACCTTCAACGTCTGGAAAACGCGAAGTGGTTGCCTATTTTCAGATCTTTCGTTGTTTCTCGGCGCGGTTAAGTGGGAGGGGGAAGGCGGCTTTGCCGCCTCTTACTTTCTACCAGATTTTCTCGGATATTTCAGTTTTGATCGGTTCGGGTGGTTTTGCGTTAATTGACAGAGGGAATGAAAGGGGGAGTTTTTGAATAGTCAACGTTGAAAAATTGTCGTCGCCTATATAATCCAAAGCATTAGTCGTAATTAATTAGGTTAAAACAGCCTTTAGGTTGCAATGGGAGCTGATCTGGGATATGTCGCACGCCGTGGCAACAGCGCCCGGCCATTTTGATCGGATTTAAATTTTTCCAAAAGTGAGTGGCTGTGGAATTAAAATAACTGTTGGATGGTTTTGAGTTTTTTAAAATACTGAGAGTTAAGGGTAAAAAGGACGCATTTCTGACTCGCAATATTATGTGCACTTTTCCACATAACTTCTATATTTGTCAAGCGATTTCTATGACTGGAGAACTGAGAGAAATTGAATGTTCTGCGCTCTAAAACACCTTTTCTTTTTCGAAAGTCGACCCAAAGAAAAAGAGTTATGAGCCATAGAGTTGCTATTTTCACACTGGATTTTTTATCAAAAACTTCAAGATTTTAAATTTTTTCAAAAGCGTGCATTTAGAGAATCTTATAACCTTTTAAATCCCTTTTGATTTTTTGAAATCGCCCCATAATAAAAGAGTTACGGATGAAACAAAGCATAAATCTGACGCAGAATATTCTGTGCAGTTTTTTGCACAACTTTTAGATTCTCAAGCCGATTTGAACGATTAAAAATCTAAAATGTACGGGATTTTGTGCTCTTTATGGCACGGTTTGGTTTTCCGAAATTCGACCAATAGAAAAAGAGTTATGAGCCATAGAATTGCGATTTTCCCACTGATTTTTTTGCAAAAATCGCATGCTGTCTTGTAAACAAATGGAAAATTTTTTGGATTTTTGGAAATTGGAAAAAGTCACAATCCAATGTTGCCGCGTGTTACTTGGTTGCTCAGAAACCGGCGATTAGACTCAAATAAAAAGCTGGGTTAAGTGCGTAGAAATCGTCCTACCTAAAAAACGGACGTGTCTAGGCTGAGGAGACGCTTGCGCTTGTGCGCCCGCATCCTGAATCGGCGACGTTGCCACCGATTTGTGCACCGCGATACGCCTGCCCTCTTCATGCAGCGCGCAACAATGAAAATCGCACTCGACGTTGCCATTCTGCGGACTGCCGGCACGCGGCAGATGGGCGTGATGCGCACATTCGGGCGTGTGCACATGCACCGGCGCCTCCAACGAGCTGGTACGACGCGCCCCTACCGGCCGCACCTGCAAACAGCAACTGTCGAAATTGTGTAATCAAATAAAAAAGCGTTGCTGACCTCGTCGTGGTTTATCACAGTGATTTGAGGGCTGGCGCGACGTGGGGGCGTGAACCCGTCTTGCGAAGAGGGCGGGGTTTTGGATGGGGGCGGGGCTTGGACGCCCGGCCCCACCAATGGCCGCTTACTAGGCGAAAACTTGGCAGGCGACGGAACTTCGGCCGGCCCCCTGCCCGGGCGCTGGTCCCAGTGCAGGACCACGGTGACACGCCCCTGCAAAAAGTGGGCGTGGCCGCTATAAATAAACTGTGAAAAAACACCTGAAAACTGGAATTCTACCTTGTTGTCCATGATTTTCCACGAAGGAGTTTCATCCTGCAACTCCAGAGCGTTGATTGTTTCGCATACGATGCGGGGAATGGCGGAGACTACTGAAACAAGCGGAGAATTAAGAGTGACAGGGCGGGGGGTTGGAAAGGTGGTGGGGGGCGGAGTTTTACCTGCTCGAATGACGTCGACTCCGGCCGGTAGCCACCGTTCGCCTGGTCGCAAAAGCAACAAAACACTGTTGGGTGGTAAGGTTCGGAAGTATTCGGCGTCCTCCACTTGGGTTCCGTCCGATTCGAGTACCAATCGCACCTGGAACAGCCATAGAGGGTGTTAGTGGGCGAGAGAAGCCGGCTCTTGGTGGGGGGTGGCCTTGTCCAAGTCCCTCCTAGAGGGCGGAGCCCGATAGTTATAGTGTTTCAAATGGGGAAGTCTATCTAGAAAAGGCCACAACTCTCCACTTCTTGTGGATGGAAACTTGATATTTTGCAACGTTGCACTGAACACTTTGATCTTGAGAGCATCAGGAATTTTAATCCGTTTGGGAACTTCAAGAGAATTTCTAGAATTTTCTAAAGTTGAAACTTTGCAATAATCCTAATGAGCACGTCTGTCTATAAGACGCAGCAACTGCCAACTTTACGGAGATAAAAACTTCAAATTTTGCAACTTCACGCAGGAAATTTTGCTTTAAAAACGCGAGGAGTTTCAACCAAGTCGCGTCACTAAGAGAGTTTCTAGAATTTTGCAAGAGTGAAGCTTTGCATTGATCCAAGTGGGCATGCCTGTCTATAAGAAGCAGCAACTCCCAATTTTCCGGAGATAGAAACTTGAAATTTTGCAACTTCACGGCGAAAAAGTTGCTTTAATAGAGCGGCAAGTTACAACCCAGTCGCGCCACCAACAAAATTTCTAGAATTTTCCAAACTTGAAACTTTGGAACCAGAACAGGCCACAACTCCTTACTTCCTGAAGATAGAAACTTTAGATTTTGCAACATCGCAGAGGACACGTTGCCTTTGAGAGCATGAGGAGTCTTAATCCGTTTGGAAACTTCAAGAGCGTTTCTAGAATTTTCTAAAGTTGATGCTTTGAAATGATCCAATACCGCACGTCTGTCTCTAAGAGACTGCAACTCCCAACTTCCCACAGATATGAACGTTAAGTTTCACAGCTTTAGATTTAAAACAATGCCCTATGAGCGTGCGGAGTTTTGATCAACTTGGAGTACGAAACGAGTTTCTAGAAATTTCCATACTAGAAACTTTCGAATGGAACAAGTCGACACGCGTGTCGTTAAAGACCACCAATCCCAACTTCCTATAGATGGAAACTTTAGATTTTGCAACGTAGCATAGGACGCGTTGCTTTAGAGAGCATGGGAAGTTTTAATTCGTTTGGAACTTCAACATAGTTTCTAGAATTTTCCAAAGTTGAAAGTCTGTGGTGTGACAAATTGACATGACTGTCTTTAAAAATCAGCAACTCCAACTTCCCACAGCTGCAAACTTCAAATTTTTGTCAATTTGAGTGGAAAATAAAGTTTGTTGAATTTTCCGAACGGAAAAATTCCGAATTGTCCAAGTGCTGTTGCTTGTCTTTAGCGGCCCACAACTCCCAATTCCCAGCAGCGACATTCTTCAAATTTTGTAACTTCATAGAGCAAATTTCACTTGACGAGCTTGAGGAGTTTTAATCAATTCGAGATTAAAATGGACTTTCTAGAATTTTTCAAATGTGAAACTTTCGATTGATCCAAGGGGTCACGCTTATCGTTAACAGGCCACAACTCTCAACTTGCAGAAGAGACAAACTTAAAACTTGGCCAAGTTTTAGTGAAAAGTCTGCTTCAGGAGATTACGTAGTTTCAATCAAATCGAATAAGAAATAGAGTTTCTAGAATTATTCCAAACGTGAAACTTTCCAACGGCCCAAGTGGGCGCGCTCGTCGTTAACAGGCCACAACTCCCAACTTCCAACAGCTACAAACTTTAAATCGTGCAACTTAATTGGCAAAACCCTGCGTAAGGAGTTTGAGTACAAAGTAGAATTTCTAGAATTTTCCAAAAGTGAGACTTTCGAATGATCCAAATGGACACGCTCGTCGTTAACATTCCACAACTCCCAACTTCCAGCAGCTGCACACTTCAAATATTGCAACTTCATAGAGGAAACCCTGCGTAAGGAGTTTGAGGAGTTTTAGTTAATTTGAGTTTAAAGTAGAATTTCTAGAATTTTCAGGTGAAACTTTCAAATGATACAAATGGAGACGCTCGTCGTTAACAGTCCACAACTCCCAACTTCAAACTTCAAAATTGTTTGCATCGTTGCGAGAACGTTTCTCTAACAGTAGGCGGAATTGCAAGCAAGTGCCGCCAGCAGGAAAGTGTCGAGAATTTTCCAAAGTTGAAAACCGGCCAACTCCACCGCAGGAAGCCGAAGGCCCTCTTATGGTGCAAACAGGCCGGACTATCCATAAACCTGCTCTACTTACCGGCTCTTGTGCCGTGACGCCCAACTTGTCACGGCCGCGCGCCACCAACTCCTCCAAACTCCCCACCACCAGCCCTTTGCGCACGCTCCGCTGCCCGTCCCATAATTTAAAGGGCCGCTTGCCGCGCGCGTCCTGAAACAAAAAGTGAGGTTAACTCGACCACCCCCTCCCCCCTTCTCCCACCTCTTTCACACCTTACGCACTTTACTATGCCGCCCAAAGGGGGGAGTGGGAGTGGTGGGGGGGAGAAAGTAGGGCGCACCAATGACCCGAATGCATTGAGGAGCAGCAGCAGCAAACGGAACTTTGAGGATCGACACACTGAACAGGATTGAGGTTGGGAAAATGCTGACGGCTACACTAACAAAAGAATGGGGGTGGGGGGTGGTCGAGGATCAGACGGTCAGAGGATCAGAAACGCACCTGCAACACGCCCATGCTCTCGGCTCAGTGGCTCAGAAGCGGCGGGCGGTTCTGAGCTGGTTCGCACCCGGCCGCCGCATCGCGACTGGACCTGACCTATCCCGGCAGAACGCGAGTGCGTTGAACCGACGGCCCACATGCGCACTACGGCCCGGCCGGAATGCATTTTTGCAACGAGTTTCCAGGCTTTGAGGGGGCAGCGCCCCCCCAAAAAACCCCCGTTAACGGTGCATTTTCGCTGTTCTGCCACCCGAAACTGACAAATGACGTTCCAATCTGACACTTTTGCGACTAGTAATTGACGTACGTGAAACGAGAATTGAAGGCGCACAAAAAATGAGACAGCTGACATGTCAAGTGCTCTCGGCTTGCATCCGGGAGGCGTTGCCATGCAACCAGTCAACAAACAACTGCTCATTTTTGGCGGCAAAACTTGGCGCAACTTTTGAACTGGCAACGTCGTTTTTGTGACATTCTCGTGACACTCAGCCGTTGTTGTGTCAGATCTGGGGAATAGAAGCGGGGGGCTACGTCGCCTCCCGCCAAATTTAACGGGACACCTTTGTGGTACGCGACCGGTGACAGTGTTGGCGAATTTCACAAAAAATCCTCCCCCAAGCGAAAAAACCAAAGGTAAATAAAAATCGCATCTCTAACGCTCCAAGCTCGTCGGTCTGACCTGCTTCCCCATTTACTCGGGGCGTAGAGCGGGAGCGATTCGAGCGCTGCTTAACTTTTCCTTCCATCCCTTCCCGCGATTCCCCGATAGGTACAAGGTGGCGCAAAAAAATCGCGAAAAACCTACTATGCGGCCCATCTCTCGCCCACTCAATGTGGCCAAAAGTGAGTCAAAGGGCCGAAAACAGAAACTGCAGCACGGAACTAATCAAAACTATGTCAAAAATTTATACAGGGTGATCTACGTGGTCCTGACATTAGAAGTTTTCCAACTTGCAGTTGGTTGAGAAACGTCAAATTTTGTTTGCTGTCATAATCAGCTGTGCGGAAACTTAATGTAAAATACATTTGACTCTCCAGCTAAACAGGGTGTACGAAAAGTATACTTGATGTGTCAAGAAAATGTCAATGTGTCAAAAATTGTCCGACGGGCGTGGTTTGGATGTTTTCAAAAATCAGTGGCGCGCTTATTAGACGTTTTAGCGAAAAAGTGAATACCAAGTTTTTTGTAGATGTTGACCATTGTCTATCCAGTGGCGTGCTCAGGAATTGTCCATTGTTTATGGTTGTGGAGATATGGAGGATTTTGTGGCAATGACTTTTTGACGGAATTTTCTCGAAAACCCTTAGTACCAGGGCTTTGGCAAAAATTTCACCAAATTCCTTTTGAAAGCCCGAATGTTTTATCAAGAGCGACTTTTTTCGATTCAAGGCGTTGTTTGGGCCAAGAAAAGAAATGAAGCGCGTCAATCGTGCAGAAATCCACGAGTCTTAGGCACTCTGTGAATTTTCACGGGCAAAAAATATTTTTCCAACAATTGCCCATTAAAGGGGAGTTGGGTGGGGCTGTGCCCCATCCTGCAAAACCCCATTTGATTTTTTTTTAAATCCCCGTTCATTTTTATGCGCCAAAAACTGGAAAAGCCTTAAGGGCGTGGTCGAAGAATATCGCCCAAAACACACGCACGCTAGTGGTCGGAACCAAAAAAAAACCGAAAAACTTACAGGGTGGCTGCCCCAAATTACTTTTTCTACTGTCAAGTCGACATTTCAACTGCCAAAAAAATATAAAAATTTTGCAATTTTCTTCGGTGAAATACAAAAATTGTCAGTGACTCGCGCATTGTTCAGATTAGAGGAAAAGTGAATTTCATCTTTTTTACGCCTTTCGAACTCCTCTATCCAGTTACGTTTTAGATTTTTGTTTTTTCCCAGTCAATTAGAGATTTTTTGGCGCGGTTTTGTTTTCGCGCCATGCTCTTCTGGAGCGCATTTCTAAGGAACCGTTTAAGGCACCGGAACGGGGCCATCAGCACGCGAAATTGAGGAAACCTCAGTTTACTTGTGGTGCGCATTTGATTCCATTCGAGCGGGTGGTTCCTTCATAATTAATTGTGGAAATTTTAAATTTTTTGGCGCGGTGTTTTGCTTTTGCGCCATGCTCTTCTAGAGCACATTTCTCAGGAACCATCAAAGGTTTCGGAGTGCGTCCATCAGCACCCGATAGAGGAACCTTCAGTTTACTTGCGGTGCGCACTTGGTTCCATTCGAGCAAGTGGTTCCTTCAAAATTAATTGTGGAAGTTTGCAATTTTTTGGCGCGGTGTTTTGCTTTTGCGCCATGCTGTTCTCGAGCGCATTTCTCAGGAAGCCTCAAAGGCTTCGGAGTGCGTCCATCAGCACCCGATAGAGGAACCTTCAGTTTACTTGTGGTGCGCATTTGGTTCCATTGGCGCAAGTGGTTCTTTCATAATTAATTGTGGAAGTTTGCTATTTTTTGGAGTGGTGTTTTGCTTTTGCGCCAGGCTGTTCTCGAGCGCATTTCTAAGGAATCATTGATGGCACCGGAATGCGGCCATCGGCACTCCATGGAGGAACCTTCAGTTTACTTGCGGTACGCACTTAGTTCTATTCGAGCAAGTGGTTCCTTCAAAATTAATTGTGGAAGTTTGCAATTTTTTGGCGCGGTGTTTTGCTTTTGCGCCAAGCTGTTCTCGAGCGCATTTCTCAGGAACCATCAAAGGCTTCGAAGTGCGTCCATCAGCACCCGATAGAGGAACCTTCAGTTTACTTGCGTTGCCCATTTGGTTCCATTGGCGCAAGTGGTTCCTTTATAATTAATTGTGGAAGTTTGCTATTTTTTGGCGAGATGTTTTGCTTTTGCGCCATGCTGTTCTCGAGCGCATTTCGAAGGAATCATTTAAGGCACCGAAATGCCGCCATCGGCACTCGATGGAGGAACCTTCAGTTTACTTGCGGTACGCACTTGGTTCCATTCGAGCAAGTGGTTCCTTCAACATTAATTGTGGAAGTTTGCAATTTTTTGGCGCGGTGTTTCGTTTTTGCGCCATGCTCTTCTGAAGCGCAATTCTAAGGAACAATTTAAGGCACGGGAATGCGGCCATAAGCAGTCGATAGAGGAAACTTCAGTTTACTTGCGGTGCGCTTTTTTGGTTCCATTCAAGCAAGTGGTTCCTTCATAATTAATTGTGGAGGTTTATATTCTTTTGGCGCGGTGTTTCCCGTTTGCGCCAAAGCTCTTTCTAGGAAATCATTTAAGGCAATTTTTAGAGCTTTTGAAATAGTGTTTTTCTTTCGCTTCTTCTGCAGTTTTTTCACATATTTGATACTCATATTATTAAATCCGCCAATTTTTTCATGATTCGTTTTGAATTTTTTATTACAACCGATGTGACAGCCTGTCTAATAGAAATGGGCCGGCAGTGTGGCCAGATTTAAGTGCGCTGGACTTGGAAGTGGGCGTGGTTAGGGCAGGTTTGGCCCCTGAAGGGGCGCGCATGGGGGCCTCTGGTGGCCCAGAGCGAATTAAAAGTGTGGGATGGCGGGGAAGGGCCTTCGGAAAAAAGGGGCCAAGGGCCCCTAAAAGCAGCCCCCCCAAAGGCAGAGTGACAGGTGACAGGCGCAAGACAGTTGGGAGAGGCTGGAGGGTGGGGATGGGGTTCTGTACCTCTCGTGCCATCACGGCATTGTTGTTGAGCGGGCCGCAAGCGGACGCAGCCTCTTCCTGCACTCACGCACTCACTGGACGTAGGGGTGGGGGCCCCCGAGACCCCGCCGACCCTCCTCACTTTGACGTTTCCGGCTCAACTCGTCCATTCCGCACACAAATGGCTGGCTGCCTCTCGTCTAAGCCGCCGTGCGGACTGCTCGCGCGCCCCCTGCCGGTCGATCGATCGCGTGGCCTGGCAACCGGGCGCTGTCTGACGCGACAGCATTAGCGCGCACGCGTTGCACCCCCCCACTCCCACTGTGCGACATAGAGCGCATAGAGCGCACGGCGTTGCCGGCTTGTACGATTTGACGTTGGATTATTACGCGCGCTTTAGAACGATAGAGAATGTGACGGTTGTTCGATTGGTTGAGTTGACGTGCTTGGATTTGTCAGTGTTTCTACTGACATTTGAACTGTCAGAAAAAATGTCAACATTTGCAATTATTAATTAATTTTTTTGGAGGGACAGAAAAGGTGTCAGATTATTTAGTCACGTGTTGAAGACCGGTTTAGAGCGACTTTACTCACGGTGTTGCCGGCCTGTCTGCAAAGTGGTGGAGTATTGGACTGGAAGGCCAAAAAGGGTCTGTAGCTCGCTTATTATTTGCTTTAGGGAAATGGTGAATCGAAGCTTTTTTACGGTTTTTGATCCCTGCTCCATCCAGGGGCGTGCCCCAAGTTTTTTAATCGTTTCTACTTTTCAAGATTTTCAGTATTTCTAGTTGAAAAACAAGGTTTTTGAAATTCTCGCCAAAACCATCCATTTGATTGCCGTTTCATCCTTTCAGTCGCGTCAAAGTCAAACTTTGACGGCTGGCAAGTATGTCAGACTTGCATTTTTTCCCTTGAAACTCCGGATTGGAAACAGAAAATCGCCTGTTGCTCGTTTATTAGTAGTTTTAGAGACAAAATCGATTTACCCTTTCTTATGCATTTTGACCGCCTCTGTCCATTGGCGTGCTTGTAATTTTTCAGTTACTGATGGTTTTGGAGATAATTGAAATTTTTCAAAGCTACCGAAAAAATTGTTTCCGAAATTTTATCTTTTCTAGTTATGGGGATATTTTCTTTTTTCTCTTAGCCAGTGGCTAGGATAGAGCGAATAGAGCGCAGCGTTGCCGGTTTGGCCAATTCGGCTTTGAAAACCGGAAAACACAGGTCTCCCTCCCCAACCCTTTAATATAAACTGGAAAGTTTCGAAGTCGGTACCATCCTCAGGCAGTTTGTGAGAGAAATTTCAAATGAGCCATAAACAGTGTTTGAAGGAAAAGCAAGCAACTCGGTTGCCTGCCTGAAGAGAGCCAATTTCCGAAACGTTTGCCAATCAATTTCAAGTTTTCAAGGCCTGCAATGTCAAAATATTCCTTTAACTTAACCTGTCAAGAAAATGCCCATTTTCAAAAATTGCCTGATGGGCGTGGTCTAGAAATTAAAAAAAGCAGTGACGCACTTATTTGACGGTTTAGCGAAAATGTTTGTTTTACCAAGAGCGACTTTTTTCGATTTAGGGCGTCGTTTTGCAGAAAAAAAAACAAAACCCCACAATTCCTCAGAATCCCAAGTCTCAGTCACTCAATGAATTTTCACTGGCCGAAAAAATTTTGTCAACAATTCCCCTTTAAGAGGGGGTTAGATGGGGCCATGCCCCATCTTCTAAAACCCCTTCTGATTTTTTAAAAATCACCGAAACCCTTAAGGGCGTGGCCGAACAAAACCGCAGCACGTCACTGTCCAGGGCGCAAAAACCCCAAAAACTCGGCAGGTGGCCGCCCCAGCTAACTTTTTACACTATCAAGTCGACATTTCAACTGTCAAAAATAACAGCTTTTCCCCACAGAATTCAAAAATCGCGCATAACTCGAATCCTACTCACTCTAGAGGAAAAATCAATTCCATCTTTTTTATGCGTTTTAAGCTCCTCTATCCAGTAGCGCGCTCGGAATTAGTCCATCGTTTCTGGTTTTGGAAATATTGAAAAAAAAACCCATAATTAAAATGACGCCTGGTATATTTTCGAAAAAAAATTGACTTAAACATAGATATCAATACATAAAACAGATCGGCTCGTTGAATCCACCTAGAATTGTGCTAAATTCTGGAAAGCAAATGGGCTAAAACCGATCCAGATGTCGAATCGCATCCAGATCCAGATCCGGATCTATCCAGTGTCCGCCAGGACGGCCTTCTTCTTCTTCTGCAACCGAAAACTGATCTTTTTCTTCTTCTTCTGCTTCAATGGTTTCGCATTGTTCGGATCCACCGGGCTGATTTCATCCGTTCCACTCTTCAGTGCCAATTCTTCCGGCCTGTTCACCGGGTTGGCCCGCGACTTTGGCGTCAACGAGCTGAAACCAAGAGTTTCCATTAAAAAAAGTTAAATTCCACGCCCATTTCCAGAACAACCTTTTAATTCGCTGAAGTAGCGAGTTTTTCCTGGATGAATTATCCATAAATGCGTTAATACTGGCAGAGTCTGGAGCAGATACTGGAGCTTCAGGTAGATTATTCATGCTGACGCTGCCAAAACTGACCGTTTTCAAGCCGGTGGATGCGAGCGATTGTTCGGAAATCGATACCGATCTGGATAGGGGTTGGAAAAACAGTTTAAATTCCTCTAATTAATTTGGATGAGAGTTTTGTTGTTTCCTACCTGGAAATTGACTTAGGCGATGACTGAGCGCTGATGTCTGCCGTTGCAATCAAGCTGGAAAAAATGTAAAGGTTTTTGAGGTTGAATTGACTTGATCCAGACCTTCCAACTGGCATCTGGAGCCAATTGGAAGGCCTAAACTTATGAGTGAATGTAGGTAAAATCTCAATTTTGAGACTTGGTATGCGCTGGCCATGTCAAATCTTGTTCCAGGCCTCGTAACTTTCATCCAGAAGTAACTAGAGAGTTGAAATTTTCTACAAAGGTTCAAAAAGTTTCGTTTTTTATGTGCTGAAAATTTGGATGAAATCCCGGCAGTCGTTCACTTGTTCCAGGCGTTGTAACTTCTATCCAGAAGTAGTTGGAAGTTTAAAATTTCTCGTAAATGGTGGCAAAACTTCAAATTTAAAGCTCGTGACATGCGACAGACACAAAATTTCATTGGTTGGTTATTTGTTCCAGACCTCGTAACTTTCATCCAGAAGTAACTAGAGAGTTGAAATTTTCTACAAAGGTTCAAAAAGTTTCGTTTTTGATGTGCTCAAAATTTGGATGAAATCCCGGCAGTCGTTCACTTGTTCCAGGCGTTGTAACTTCTATCCAGAAATAGTTGGAAGTTTAAAATTTCGCGTAAATAGTGGCAAAACTTCAAATTTAAAGCTCGCTAAATGTGACATGCGACAGACACAAAATTTCATTGGTTGGTTACTTGTTCCAGACCTCGTAACTTTCATCCAGAAGTAACTAGAGAGTTGAAATTTTCTACAAAGGTTCAAAAAGTTTCGTTTTCGATGTGCTGAAAATTTGGATGAAATCCCGGCAGTCGTTCACTTGTTCCAGGCGTTGTAACTTCTATCCAGAAATAGTTGGAAGTTTAAAATTTCGCGTAAATAGTGGCAAAACTTCAAATTTAAAGCTCGCTAAATGTGACATGCGACAGACACTAAATTTCATTGGTTGGTTACTTGTTCCAGACCTCGTAAATTTCATCCAGAAGTAACTAGAGAGTTGAAATTTTCTACAAAGGTTCAAAAAGCTTCGTTTTTGATGTGCTGAAAATTTGGATGAAATCCCGGCAGTCGTTCACTTGTTCCAGGCGTTGTAACTTCTATCCAGAAGCAGTTAGACAGTTGAAATTTTCTATAATTGATCAAATAGCATCATTCTCCATCTTCTGAAAAATTGGATGACTTTCCATTGGTCGATCACTTGTTCCAGACGTTGTAACTTCTATCCAGATGTAGTTACAAGCGAGAAATTTTCAGTAAATGTTGGAAAGGCTTCGTCGTTGAAGACCTCTAAATCTAAATGACGCGCTAGTTAAAATTTTCTTGGTTAGATACATTTTTCCAGATCTCGTGACTTCTATCCAGGAGCAGATAGAAAGTTTAAATTCGCTCTAAATGATTGAAAAGCCCTATACTTGATGTGACGACAATTTGGATAAAATCCCGTTGGTCGGTCACTTGATCCAGACGTTGTAACTTCTATCCAGACGTGGTTGGAAGCTTCATATTTTGAATAAATTGTGACAACGCTTTAACTTTCTCATTTCAAACTAGAAGCTCTAAATATAAATGACGTCCTACTCAAACTTCCTTTAATCGGCGACTTGTTCCAGACCTCATAACTCCCGTTCAGAAACAGCTGGCGACTTGAAATTTGGCATCAATGTTGAGAAATCTTCAAGCTCCACATTCGCTGAATAACCAAAGCGACCACCGGACACAAAAAAATGATCGCCTTAATAATTATCAGTTTGATTTTTTTTGCAGATTTTTTTTATTAAAGAGTTTAAATAATTCAAGCAATTTTTCAATCCAAAATTGCAAAACTTTCGATTATCTTTAAACCCCTGCAATTAATTTTTCAACATCTGGCTTAAAACCCTGGCGGTCACTTATTCCAGACCTCACAACTCCCATCCGGAAACAGTTGGAGACTTGAAATTTCGCATCAACATTGCCAACGCACCAACCTCGACTTAGGCTTAAAGACCAAAAGGACCAGTTCCAGATTTCTGGAAATATCCGCAAAAACTCACCTGTTTTCGGGCAAACTCAGCAGTTTTCTGCGCGACTTTTCCGGCACAATGACGGAATCGCGCAACTTTTCCCAAAAGTTCCACAAGGTGCCCGATCGGCGAAAGTCCAACTTAAAGTAGCAGTCGAGTTCGGGCGGCAGCTTTCCACAGTCCTTGTAAATGCACGGGATAATCTTACGTTGCCGCTGCTCTGGAAAATCGTCCAGAAAACCCCGAAAATCTCTCTGGATTTTTGAAATTTTTTTTCCCGAGGAACTTACCGATTGAAATCGATTGGGCAACGCTGTAGAAGAACTTGTTGGCGTTGCTTTCCAGGAAAGCCGGCGAAATGACGACGATCAATCGGGCGCACCTGCAAAATCCAGATATTTCAGTGATTTATGGTTTTTCTGGATATTCTGGATCACCTTTCGGCAATCAACTTGATGACAGCGTCATGCTCCGAGCCACCAGCCACTAGATCACGTTCTTTTATGCAGAACTTCATGTCGTAGTTTTTCTCCATATTGTCGATAATTTCCGTGGCAAAAGCGATATCGTCGTCATCAAACAGCACGAAGGCGTCATAAAGTTGCGGTTCCAGACCCTCCTGCATCCGGAAAACGTCATCCCTGGTCAGAATATGCTTATCCAGATCGAGATCGAAGGCGGCCACTGTCTTTCCATTGGCCAGATTCTCTTGGAAGAACTTCAAATCTTCAGCTGGAAACATCTGGATTAACACACTAAGCAATATGAACCATCCACAGATCACTTACCGATCAATGGAAGAACATCGTCCACCACATCCAGGCGATCCAGATCTTCCAGATAGCCAATCAGCTTGCTGATGGTGGCTTCGCTTTTCCAGGTGTCGCTCCACAGTTTCAGCACTTTGCCGGTCGGATCTGGATCGTTTGTCAGGCTGCGAATTATTTCTCCAGATAGTCCGGATTTCTCCGCCAAACCATGCCAATCTCTGGAAATCGAAGAAAATGTGAAATTCAAATTGACTTCTTGCGCATTGGTGTAAAAACGAACACAGTTGCTTTTAATGCACTTTTTTCATGATCGTTGTCTTGGTCACTTTGGTTATTCAGTGAATGTTGAGCTTAGAGCTTTCTCAATATTTGTGCAAAATTTCAAGTCGCTAACTGTTTCTGGATAGGAGTTATGAGGTCTGGAACAAGGGGCTGATCAATGGAAGTTAAAGTGGGGCCTCATTTATATTTCGCTGGCTGTGACGCTGAAGCTTTGAAAAAATGTATGCGAAATCTCAAGCTGCCAACTACTTCTGGATAGAAGTTACAACGTCTGGAACAAGCGAGAAACTAACGGGAAATTATGCCAATTTCCAGCACATCAAGAGCGACGCTTTTTGAATAATATTAACAAATTTCAACCATCTAACAGCTCCTGGATGGAAGTTACAAAGTTTCCAGGGTTTTGCGATCCAGCGGTCACTTGTTCCAGGCCACATAACTCGCCTCTGAAACAAATCACAGGAGTGAAATTTCGTGTCGATGTTCAAAAAGCTTCAGCCTCCAAATTCTGAAAATGTGAATTGCGTCCGATTGAAAATACCCATTTGGTGGTTCACTGGTTCCAGACCTTTCAACTTCTGGAACGGTCAGTTTAAGCAAGTGCAAAAGTTCAATTAACTTCCAAATCCTCCTTCTGATTGATAAATTGCACAATTTCCAGGTTTTTGTGATTGGGCGGTCACTTGTTCCAGACCTCATAACTCGCTCCTGGAACAACTTTTTTTGAGGGCTCAAATTCGAAACTTTTTCCACCCATAAAGGCAAATATGCTCTTTCAATTGTTGCAATTTATTAGTCGCTCAGTTGTTTGTTTTTTTGGCAATTAATTGATGAAAAGGCCTTGCAAAAATGACTGAATTCAGGTGTCTGGCTAATAAATTCGTTGGGACAACCCTGACGATGGCTGCAATTCGAAACTCCTAGGCTCTATAGAGGAACAGCGGCTCTTTCAAACGCCGCCTTAGATCGGCCCCGTTGTTTCTGGGGGTTTTCCGCAAATTAGTGCCAAAGTGCTCATGCCAAACCACCCTAAAAAAAAGCACGAAACTGAAACTTTCCAGTAAAAACCTGATGATGGCCCAAATTCAAAACTTTCACCAGCCATAGAAGCAACTATGCTGTTTCTATTCGCGTAAATGCGGAAAATTTTTGATTTTTGCAAATTAATTGTTGAAAAAACTGGACCGAACGGAAAATTCACCAATTTTTATCCCAAATTTCAAAATTTCTTGTTGAAACAGCGAGATTAAGAAGGAAAAAACCTGAAAATTTAGCCAAAATCTCTATAGAGTGAAAAGGCTGCGTTCCACAACTCAACATTTTTGGTCATTCCTCGCAGAAAAACACCCTCTAGACCCAATGAGGCTAAAGTGGGGCTCCAAAGAGCCCCAAAGTGAAGCACTCAGAAGCTCAGTTGCTACGGAACTGAGCCATACGCCCCTTACAGGAGCCCTAGGAGGCCAAAGCTCCGTTCCCAACTGGTCCAAACAAACGCCCCTGGCGCCGTTGTTTGGTACACGACGAACACAAAAACTCACTCTAGCGCTCCAGGCACTAGGGGGCACAGAGCAGGGTGCCCCCAAGGGGCCTAAATTGGCCCATGGGGCTCCGCCCCTTTTTAGTTTAGCACTCACCTGGGCACCCCTTTCTCGTTGGGGAGCAGCTTCATGGGATTGAGCAGATTGGACAGGGTGGCTCTGGTCGCCGCCCTAAACACCAGCGCCGTGTTGTTGCCATTGTTATTGTCCATCTCGTGGAGCTCCATCGCGCTGACTCTTCAAAACGGGGCGAAGTCCGGGGCTACCGCAACTGCGACGCCCTTAAGGGACTCGAGGGGCGCGACATTCCGATCAATTAAACACTAAACGAACTCTTCGAAGAAGATTATCACGAAAATTGTTTTCCTAATTTGAAAATTACTACTAATTGACATGACATTTGCCCGGTCCTAACCTGGCGCCTGACAGCCGTGGGGTTGTCGAGCGTCATTTTGGGGCCACAGATGGTAAACCATCTTGTGCCAAAGAAAAGCCTTTTTGGGGCCCTCAAAGCCCCCCAAAAACGGGTGGCCAACGGCAGTTTCCTTGCGTACATCTGATTGGTGTAGCTTGGGCGTAGGCCTGCTTGTAGGAATGGCCATCTCGCTCTCTCTCAGGCCTGGGGCCGGCTGGCGGTATCTCCCTCTCGCTCTGTTGCACTGGGCACCATTGAAAAAGCGACTTGAATAATTTGTTTTTTGGGTGACAAACTCACCATTTCGTGGTGACTCAAGCCCGAAACACGGAAGGATCAATGAGGAAATGGCGCGTCGAAGAAAAAGGTAAAAGCGATGATTAAATTATGGAAATTCGAGCCATTAGTAGGCAGTGGCGAGGTCCAGCAGACAGATCGGCACCACGGGACACCTGAAAATTAATCAATAAATAATTATTAAATAAATTAAATAAATACGAATAAAATTGTCGATTCGAAGCCAGGTGTTGAACCATCAAATGTCCTCCTAATGGCCCATTCAATTCGTCAAATCGTATGATACATGCGGTGTTGTCGGACTGCCGCAAATGTGCCGTTTTTTCCTTAATTAACTGAATAAAACTTGCTGTGTTTAACCAATTTAATGGCGCAGTCGACTTGCACCTAAAAAAATTAAACCAGCGGCCAAAACACACTGAAATCCACGCATAAATAGCTCAAGTGTTTCGGCTATTTTTAGCGCAAACATCATCATGTACGAAAAACAAAAAGAAACATCAAAAAGCGACTGGCCGCTTCATAATAAATCATCGTGGATTCGGGTTAAACAGTCGAATGTCGGCCAGATGGACAAGAAAACGTTTATTTGCAAATTGCAATAAATTAATTGTTTGAATCAATTAGTGTGGCTCATTTGCGTAATGGGTTGGTTGATTGGGTGCGTGACTCATCGGCGAGAAAATTTTTAAAAATTCGTCAAAAATTCAGTTTTTTTCAAATTGCGGCGGCGTTTTCAGAATGGCATAGAATGGAACTCCCTCTTTCCAATGATCCTAGCGGCAGCCTTCTAGGTGGGCTAGTTTGGGAGGAATAAAGTTTTAAAGTCGGGTGGACAGGATTGCGAGGGACAATTGAGCCACTTTTGCGGCAGATTTTGAAAAATTCGTCAAAATTTGGGTTTTTTGAAAAATTTGTCGCGATTTCCAGGGTAGTATTGAATGGCATCTTCTCTTTCCAATGAGCCTAGCGGCAGCCTTCTGGGTCGCCTAGTTTAGGAGAAATTAATTTTTTAATGTCGAGCGGGCAGGAGTGTCAGGATCAATCGGGCAACTTTTACGACAGATTTTCAAAAATTCATCAAAATTTGGGTTTTTATTGAATTGCTTCGAGCTTTCCAGAATAGTATAGAATGGAATTCTGTCTTTCGGACAAGTAAAGAAGCAACTTTCTCGGTCGCCTAGTTTGAGACAAATGGATTTTTGTTAGTCGGGCGGCAGGATTGGAAGGCAAAAGCGCGCCAAATTTGGAAAAATTTGGGAAAATTCAGGTTTTTGCAAATTTGCTTCGAAATTTCCAGTATAAGATAGAATGGAATCGCCCCTTCTCAAGGAAGTTAGAAGCGGTCTTTTAAGTCCGCTGGTTTTGGAGGTATTAATTTTTTTAAGCCAAGTGGCAGGTTTGTGGCGTTAAATCTTCTCAACTTCTGCGCCCAATTTTTGAAAATTTGTCAAAAATCAGATTTTTTCAAAATTGCTTCGGGACCTCCAGGATAGCATAGAATGGAATCTTCTCTTTTGAAAAAATCTAGATGCAGTGATCTGGGTCTGCCAGTTTGAAAATAATATATTTTTTTAAATCCGGTGAACTTTGACTTTGACTTTGAAAAAAAACTTTGACTTCCGACATTTAAAAAAATCGCCAAAAATCAACCCTGTAGACCACAAAAGCGAAAATTTGACCAGTTATAGAATAGAATGCCGTCTATCAAACCAACCTAGAAGCACATTTCCAGAATAAACAGTTTTCGAGACATTAATTAGTTTAGCACCAAATGACGCAATCAATAATATCAACAATTGATAATGAAAAATCCACTCCAATTGCGACAACAACGCAAATTCCGTGATTTATGGAATAGAATAACGCAGACCAAACGCTTCTGGATAGAATAAGAAGAAGAACCAGAATCCCAGCGGCCTCAATTCAACAAAATGCGCCCTACAAATCCTTGAGGACTAAACAGTCTTCAGGTCGAAAATTTGTAGAAAATTGCCTGATGATGACCGGGAATTCGAAACGTTCCCCATCCAAAGAGAAAAGTATTTTACTCTTTCCACTGCTGGACCCTACAAGTGTCAAACTCTGAGAATTTTGCACCAAATAACCGAAAAATGTGGCATTGTTTTAAGGCCTGCTGGCACAAAGCCTGATGATGGCCCGGATTCGAAACATTCAGCGTCTGTATAGATGGTTATGCTCTTTACACTGTTGCAACTGGTGAGTTCTTCAGATGTTTGGTTTTTCGACAATTAGCAGTTGAAAGGTGACCAAAAAGTGTCTTGGACTAAAACATTCATTAGTAAAAGCCTGATGATGATTTCAAGTCGAAACCTACAGGCTCTATTAAAGAAGCAGTTGCTCTGTCCAATGTCACTTTGGATGATCGGGCCATTATAGTGAATTTCCGGCAAATTAGTGCCAAACGTGTTGTTGCCAAACTGGCCCAGAAAAGCAAGTAATTTTGAAAATTCCTGTCAGAAACCCTGATGATGGCCCAAATATGAAACTTTCACCACGCCAAGCGGCAGCTATACACTTTCGATTGCTGCCATCAGCAAATGTGGGCTTTGTTCAATTTTTCTGCAATTAATTATCTACGGGTACTTTGCAAAAATTGGCCAAAAAAAATTAGTTATTGAAAAATTTGCTGGGGAAAGCCTGATGATGGCCGCAGCTCGAAACTTTCCGAATACAAGGATAAGGCGATTATTGAGGGTTTTGTGGAACGATATGCCCAACGCGTTGTTGCCAAAACCTCGGGAAAACTTGGATAAGTTTGAAAATTGCCAGCAAAAAACCTGATGGTGGCATGGATTCGAAACTTTTTCGCGCAATAGAAGACAGAGTGATCTTGTGAAAACCATAAACCAAAACTTCAAATTTGCTGGGTTTTTGACAGAATTAAATGGGGAAAATTTTATTGAGAAAAAATTCCATTGAAGCTTATCAGGCTTTGAAAATTCGTAGAAAGAATCCTGATGATGCCCTGGATTCGAAACTTTTCCAGCGAATAGAACAGGAATTTCTCTTGTCAAAACCCCCACTCAGAAGTTGCATTTCGTCGGAATTTTGGTCGCAATTAAATGGGAAAAGTTCAATGGGCAAAACCACCCATTGAAGCTCATCAGAATCGGAAAATTCCTGGAAAGGGCCTGATGATGGCCTGGATTCGAAACGTTTCCAAACAGTAGAAGCAGGATTGCTGTGGCCAAAACCCCCATTGGCAGGTTTGGATTGGTAGCACTTTTGCCGCAAAAAAATTGGGAAAGTTCATGGTGAAAAACCCGGTTAAAACTGCGCTGTCCTTAAAAATTCCTACCTGCGAAACTGATGACGACCTGCATCCGAAACTGGGTCCATCTGGAGAGTGAACTCTGCTCTTTGCAACGCCGCCCTGGATCAGCGTAGAAAACCCGTCAGGTTGGAAAGATTGCAGAATTTTTCCATTGCAGGGCCCCTGGCATGGAAAGGCCTGAGGATGGCCGGCTGGAAACGTTGGCCAGTGGCGTGCCCCTCAAGCCTCAGCTGTCGCCCCCGCACACTGCAATGGAAGCCGAACAATGATGGTTTTTTCCTGTGGATTTCGATCGTTCCCACGCAAACAATGGAGAATTGGAATCGCCGCCACTGGCGCAATTAATAATCGTCGGTAAAACCAGATCTTGTATAAATAGCCTTCTTACGCTCGATTCAACTACAACCGATCAAATCATGCTTCCGATCAATTCGCTGATAATTTTTGCGGTTTGCGGGCTGGTGGCCACTCAAGATTTGCCGGCCTCGCCCTGTCCGGACGCTTTCCATTACTCCATGCGACCTAATGGAGAGGTTTTCGGCCGCATCACGCTCCCTTACGATGGCACCACCGCTCTCCATTTGGGAGTGAACGCCTCCATGAAAGGCTACCACACGGACAACAGGCGCGTGGTGAGTTCAATTTTTTCCATTAATTTTTTTTTGCCTCAAAAAGCCGCTTTATTCGCCTTTTACTGTTGGGGGCGTGACCAAGTTAAGAGTTTTGAAGTTTTTTTCGGCCTTGGCCAATGGCGTGTGGGGTTTTTGGGCGGTTTTCTGCGACCACGCCCTTAAGGGTTTTTGTGGTTTTTCCCGGTGGAGATAAGGGGGGATTTTTTTTAAATCTAGGGGGCTCTTATAGGATGGGGCACACGTGCCATTGAAGGGGAATTGTTGAAAATTTTTTTTTTTGCCCGTGAAAATTAATTGACTGAATCAGACTTTTTCAGACAGATTTCTGCGCGATTGTCGCGTTTTATTTTTTTCTCGACCAAATGACGCCCTAAATCACGAAAAGTCGCTCTTGAAGAAACATTTGATCTCTTCAGAGAAATCGACTGGTATTTTTCTCAGAGTCCTCGGAAAAAGGGTTTTGGAGCATATTCCATTTAAGTGGTTTGGGAAAAAAAATCATATGTCCAAAACGCCAAATAGTCTGCAAATTTCGAGCACGCCACTGGATCGGGGAGCCGGAAAGGCATAAAAAAGGTAGAACTCACTTTTTCTTTAAAGTGAACAAAATGCGAGTTATGGCCGATTTTTGGTAATTTTATCGATGCATTACAAATTTTTTACATTTTTTTGGCAGCTGAAATGTCGACTTGACAGTGGAAATACTGATTTAAAGTAGCCAGCCTGCGAGTTTTTTTAGGGTATTTTTGCGCCCTGGACCGTGGCGAGCCTGATTTATGGGAAGTGTTCATCGACCACGCCCTAAAATATTTCATGTTTTTCCCCGGTGGAGATGAGAAGGAATTTATAAAAAAATGTGGGAGGTTTTATAAGATGGGGCACAGCCCCCTCCAACTTTTCATTAACGGGAAATTGTGGAAAAAATTTTTTTTTGCCCGTGAAAATTATTTGACTAATTTTTTCGCCCGAATGACGCACTACATCGAAAAAAGTCGCTCTTGATAAAACATTTCTTCTGACTCTTCAGAGGAATCTACTAGTAACGCTTTTTTCGTAGAGTGAATAATAAGGGCGTCACTGGCCAATTTAAGGGTGTCCTTGTTTTCTTCCCTAGAACCGAAGAGAGAGAAAATAGAGAACTAGAAACTTTTTTAATAGCTGAATTTTTATGATATGGGGCGTGACCGCATGCCACGCCCTGTCGAAACCAAAATGTTTCGAAAAAAAATTATCGTAAAAATTCCTTGAGTGATTGAAACTTTTTGATTTCTGCGCGATTGCCACGTTTTAATTTTTTTCGCCTAAACAACGCCTTGAATCGAAAAAAGTCGCTCTTCTTAAAACATTCGGAAAAGAAACGTAGCTGTATAAAAATAAGACTTGGAAAATATTCGAAGCACCCGTTTAGGGAGTTTTCGAGAAACTTGGATAAAAGTTATTGCACCACAAAATCCTCAATATCTCGAGAACTATAAACGATACGCAATTTCTAGGCACTGCACTGGATAGAGGAACTCAAAAGGCATAAAACAGGTCAAAATAAATTTTCCCCTAAAGTGAACAATACGCGAGTTACAGACGATTTTTGAATTTAACCGAAGAAGAATTGCACATTTTGGAACTTTTTTCGGCTGTTGAAATGTCAACTTATCAGTGGAAAAAGTGATTTGGGGCAGCCACCCTGCAAGTTTTTTATGGTTATTTCCGTTCTGGCCAGCGACGTGCGCGGTTTTATTTGACCACGCCCTTAAGGGTTTCCCATTTTTTTCCTATAGAAATTAATAGGGATTTTTAAAAAATGAAACGAACCTTTATAGGATGGGGCACAGACCCATTCAACTCCCTTTTAAGGGGAAATTGTTGAAAAAATTTTTATTTGCCCGTGAAAATTCATTGAGTGACTAAAACTTGTGGATTTTTGCACGATTTACTTAAGTTGATTTTCACCAAATTGATTGCTATTTGAAATACTAGCCTGACGATGTTGTTGAGTTCGAAACGTGGAGGTTTATAGCAGAAAGTGCGGTCTATCCAGTGCGGTTCCAAGAATTTTCTAATCTTGTTCCAATTTTTTGTAATTGATTTCCAAAAGACGGTTACCAGCAATCTACTTAAATTCATTTTCACTTATTTCGTTAATTTGTCAAAACAACCCTGAAGATGACGTTCAGTCCGAAACTCGCTATTTCGTAGATAAAGGTGGTGTCTTTTCAGGGCCGTGCCAGGAAAAATTGAGCCCTTCTCCAAATTTTCGCAATTAATTTTCAAAAGGTGGTTGCCAGCAATTTTCTCAAGAACTTTTTCATTCATTTCGATTATTTGCCTATCAACTACTCTGAGGACGGTTCTAGGTTCGAAACCATGGAGTTTATACAGGAAAGGGTGCTCTATCCAGTGCCGTGCCAGCCGACTTTCCACCTCTTCCCAATTTTGCGCAATTAATTTCCAAAGTCAGTACAAAGATTACTCGGCTAGGAACGTTTGTGACTGATTCTAGAACTAACGATGCAGCGGCAACGTTGCAGGCCGGAATAGAATAGAAGACAATGGAATAATTTTTGGGAATTTTCAGAAACTAACGGTGAAAATGATCACGCCAGGGGCGGACATCATCCAGCACAAAACCAGCACTTTGAACTACGATCTGGAATTTCCGTTCCAGAATGTTGTGCCGAAAATCACCCAGATCCAGTACAACGGACGCACGTACTGCACTGGACCGCCAGAACAACGTAAGGCGCACCACACGCAAAAAAACTCGATTAAAAAAACTGAAAATGTATGTGGATTCATTCTAGTGGTTGCTGGAACGCCTGGAGTGACCAGCCTATGGGCTGGACACAACTACTACTTTCAGGCAACTGGCAACAGTGTCGCGCCCGCCGCCACTGGTTCGGGGCAGCAGCCGGCCATTATCGAGGAGAATTTGCAGGCCGTTGAGCCAAATCAAAGGTATGACTTTGTGAGTGAAAAAAAACTCGAAAAATCCACTGAATTCAATGTAGATGCATCCACATTACACGTGTGGATTTTGACCCAATTCGGCTGTAATCAGGGAAAATTGGCCTTGGGAAGTCATACAATTGAGTCCTCTAAATGGAGAGAATTTTTTAATTTCCAGGGTTGCTGCTGCCATTTTTTTCTCTGGGGTAATGTGGATTTTGGACTGAAAAAGTTTCTTTTGCCATTAATTGCTTCCACTTTCACAGCAACAGGCAGCGTTGCCAGTTCAAGGCAGGCTGTTGTAATGTGGATTCTTTCAAATTTTGCACCAGTATACAAAGATCTCAAGCAGAATTTACATCAGGTTCCCAAGTTTTCTCAGTCAAGTTCTGATTGACTGATTTTTTTCGATGTAATGTGGATTTTTCGGCTAAAATGCCCAAATTGCTGTCTTCATTGCAAAAATTCGTTTTTTTAAACCCCCGCCCCGACTGGCTTGCTTTTTTGCTTCTTCCAGCGTTGCCACTCCAGCATGTGTGAGTTTGTAATGTGGATTCCTGGCTGAAAAACGTGGATTCTCGGTCCACATTTAGTGAATTTCAGCGAATTCAATCAGCCGTTATTGCAGAGTGTTACAGCGTTACCGCTGCACTTAGTGTTTTCCTGGTAATGTGGATGCGGAAGATGAAAAATCTGATATTTTATTGTTCTAAATTCGCCAATCTTTTTGCCCTTAACCAGCTTGTATTTTCAGCAATTCAATCAAGGTTCATTAAGTTTTGCAGGGTTGCCGCATAAGTTTTTTTCTTGATAATTTGGATTTTTTGTGTAAAAATTTCATTTTATTTTGCTCATGCTATTAAAACCACTAAGAACTTTACCCACTAAAATTTGTTAACTCCATACCTGATACAGTGTTGCCACTGTCATTTCTTTTCATGTAATGTGAATTCATCAATTTCAAAGTGAAAATTGGTTTTCCAGCTAATATGGATTTGGAAGCTGAAGATTTTTGAGTTTTCTCTTCAACATTTGCGAATCTTCTTGCTTTTAATAGTATTGTATTTTCAGGAATTTAATTAACGTTTTATTGCGTTTTGCAGGGTTGCCGCTTTGGTTTTTCTTTCATGGTAATGTGGATTTTTTTTGTGAAAATTTAAATTTCCTCTGCCCATACTATTGAAACCACTAAGAGATTTTTTCACTAAACGTGGGTACTGTAGTATGCGGCCTTGCCAGTTGTCATCAGGCATTTTAATGTGGATGCTTCCGCAAAGTTTCCACTGAAAATTAGTCGGTCCCAATTTGCTCAATTTTTGTTCAAAGTTTGTTCACCACTACGCCTGCTACAGTGTTGCCACATCCATTTCGTTTGATGTAATATGGATTCATCAATTTCAAAGTGAAAATTTTTAACTGGTTGGTCTTATTTGCGTATGTTCTTAGTTTTTCCCAGCTTTTCTCTGCAGCCTGCGACGTTGCCATTTAAATATTTTCACTTTGAATGTGGATTTTCTGTTTAAAACCCTCTAATTTTGAGCATTTTTTGCGTCACATTCAACAATGTTAAACCAGAAATAGGAACGACTCAATGTTGCAACTTTGACAGATGCTATTTCAGTCAATCTGATTCATCCGCTACATTGTTGCCGCTTTGAGCTGTTTTTCTGGTAATGTATATCTTTGTGTTCAAAATGTCGTTTCTTCGAGCCTCAAGCGAAAAGTGCAATTGCATATTTTTCACCAAAAAATAGAATTCAGGTAGTTTGGAAGTGACCAGTGTTGCCACTTTTTGTGGAATGTAATGTGGAATTTTGGACAGGAAACATGGTTTTCCTTCCACTGTCGCTGCTCAAGACATTCAGAACAACGACTTTCTAACCCAATTCCACCCTTTCCAGCGTTGCCGATACAGTCGCAGTTGTTTTGTAATGTGGATTATCAAAAGAAAACTTCGTGTTTTCACACGTTTTGGAACTTTAATGGCAACCTTCGAATCCACACTGTATTTTGATGCATCTTCTGTATAAAGTACTCAATACTGCGGCGTTACCATGTACCTTTTCGTGATTTTAATGAAGATTTTTATTTATTAACATTCTGTCTTGTGTCAACATTATACAATGTTGCCACATTGCGTCGTTTGGGGGGCGTTTAATGAGAATTTTGCATAAAATTGCCGAAAGTTTCAATTGAAAGCGACCGGTCTGATGCGTAACGACCGTTAAAGCGTAAATTTTCCAGTATTGATGCAACGTTACCGTTTTTTGCAAAAAATCACAGAAGATGCGGGTTTTTATAAGCGCAATTAAAAAGTGAGGTTAGAAAATCGGTGTTGTAAAAGGTAAGGTTATATTAAAAATGGTATTTCGACTGACAGCAACAATGTCAGTTTGCGGGTTTATAAAATGTTTCATTTTTCTCACTGCAGGAAAGAGTAAGCAGGTGCATCAGGCAAAAGAAGAAGCAGAAGAAGAAAATGAAGAAGAAGAGGAAGAGAAGAAGGGCGAAAGCCCACAGTGAGATTTTTATTTATTCGTGCTCAAGTGTTCTAATATAGTTAATGATAATGTGCTCAAGCTGGCAACAGTGTAACTGACAATATAAATACATCATACCAATAGTTGTTTGTTGTTTGATTGCTCGCCCTAACCTTAAACTGTCAAGAGTGGCAGTTGAATTTCCCTGATCCCTAGTTTTAAGCAACAAGCTGGCAACATTTACCACTAAATGCGATTTTCTCCATTAAAGAATTCCAGACTTGCCGGTTCCCAAAACGGTTGCGGCCAATCAGAGCGTCGAATGCGGCCTGTCACGGAACGTCATCGTTCCATTAATCCTGGGCGGCACAGAAGTCGCCGATGGAATGTTTCCATGGTTAACGGCCATGTTTACGGCATCTGGCAACGGTTACCAATACAAATGCACTGGAAATCTCGTTTCCAAGAAACACGTCGTCACTGGTAAGTGTTCGACTTACCTTCGATTTGCTTACCAATCCAATACTGTTCTGGATGGCTTTCCAGCGGCGCGCTGTGTAAATTTCTTCAAAATCCAACTGGTACGGACTGAAGATATTCTGTTCGTTTTTGGTAAGAGCAAGTTGAAGAATTGGGCGGCTAGTGGCGCCGTGACTAGAGGAGCGGCCGCTGTCAGTACTAATCCGGACTTTGATGCCAATTCCGGCCATGGCGATATTTCGGTAAGTCGCATTTCAGTCAATTTGCAGGTGGAGATTTGGGCGGTCACTTGTTCCAGACCCTGGATCTTACCATTGGGAAGGGTCTGAAAGGTTGGTTTTTTTGCACCAGCAAGCTGAAACATGTGACTGGACGTCCTGAAAATTTCAACTCGATCGGTATACTGGGTGATGTTTTATTGAACGTTAAAAATTTAGTGCGGTTTCTTTATAAAGCGTTGGCGGTCACTTGTTCCAGACCCGCTATCTTTCCAGAGAGAGCAGCTGGACGGTTCATTTTTTTGCACGAACAAGACAAAAGATGTTTCTTGGTATCCTGAAAAGTTCAGCCAAGTTCGTTTACAGGGTGATGTTGTATTAAATGCAAAAATACCTGTCAAATTTCCTTTGCTAAGTCTTGGTTGTCACTTCTTCCACACTCTGTATCTCTCCATACGGAGACGCTGTACGGTTGTTTTTTTTTCGCGAAAAAATCAAAACCTGTCTCTGGATGTGCTGAAAATTTCAACCTGATTGGTATACAGGATGATGTGCCACGAAATGCTAAACATCTTGTCTGTCGAATTTTCTTCGTTAAATTTTGCGATCACTTCTTCCAGACCATGTATCTTTCCAGAGGGAGCAGTTGGATGGTTGACTTTTTTTCGCGAACAATCCAAAATATGGTTTTGCATATCCTGGTATATATCCTATGGTATACAGGGTGATGTGGAATTAAATGTTAAAAAACCTGTCAAATTTTTTTGTTACGGCTTGGTTTGTCATTTCTTTCACACCCTGTATCTTTCCATAGAGAGGTCCTGGACCGTTGATTTTTTTTCGTCAACAAGACAAAACATGCCTGTGCACGTTCCCAAAAATGTTCCCCCGTAGCAATACAAAAGAATGTTTTATACATTTTTAAAGATCTGGTGGAATTTCTTTAATTTGGCAGTCATTTGTTCCCGGCTCTGTATTTTGTCATTGGGACCATCTGGACGGTTGATTTTTTTGGGTAAACAAGGGAAAACGTGCCTCTGGATATCCTGGAAATTTCAGTCTAGTTGCTCTACCGGCTGAAGTGGAATGAAATGTTAAAGATCCCTTGAAATTTTCTATATTTTGTGTTGGTCGTCCCTTGTTCCAGATCCTGGATCTCTCCATATCGATCAGCTGGACGGTTGATTTTTCGTCAGTATCAACCCAAAACATGTCTCTAGACGGTCTGAAAATTTCAGCCCGATCGCTGAGCAGAGAAATTTGATTGAACATGTTAAAGTTCCCGTCAAATTTCCTTCATTAAGTCTTTGCGGTTTCTCGCTCCAGAGCTTGAATCTTTCCATAGCGACCAGCTGAGAGGTTCAATTTTTCTTAGGTGCAGGACAGAAGATATCTTTTAGTGTCCAAAAAATGCCGCAAAATCGCTCAACAAGGTGAATAGTTTTTAAACTTTTTCGGTCAAATTTCTGTTAAAAAATCCTGGCGGTCACTTGTTCCAGACCCGATTATATACCAATACAGGGCAGTTGGAGGGCTGATTTTTTTTCCACAAACAAGCCACAACATGTCCCTCGGTGTCCACAAAAATCAAAAGATTGTTCAACTGGGTGATGTCAAATTAAATGGCAATTAATCAAAGTCAAGTTGTAACTCAAAAATATTGGCGGTCACTTGTTCCAGAGCCAGTATCTGGCAATAGAGAGCAGCTGGAGAGATGACGTTTTTTCCATAATTCAACCAGAACAATCTTCTGGATTCCCCTCCCCATTGCTATACAGGGTGATGTCATTAAAATGCAAAAACTACCCTGGTCTTAATAAAAAAATTATAATTTTATCCAAACCAATCCTTTAATCTGCAGGTGATAACTCTGGATCGTCCAGTGGACTTTTCCACGTCAATCGCGCCCATTTGCCTGTGGGAGGGGGACAATGACATTAACACCATTGTGTCAAAAACGGGGACAGTGGCCGGGTGGGGGGCGGACGAAGGTACGCATTTTTTCAGACAGAAAACTTGATTTTTCACGCATTTTTCTTCATTTCCAGCCGCCCAAAAGTCTGGACAGTACAGCGTATCCGTTGCCAAGTCCGTGGACATGCCCGTGGTGTCCACGGACAGTTGCCTCAACTCCGATTTTACCTATTACCAATTGACTTCCGATTCAACATTTTGCGCTGGTAAGTCCGGACTTACTAATGTAATTTTAGCGGTTATTCACAGGTTGATTTAAAGGTAAGCGCGACGGCACTGGCACTTGCATCGGCGACAGTGGTGCCGGCTTTATGATGCTGAAAAACCAGAAATTCTATCTGCGCGGAGTGATGTCGCTGGTGTTGAGCAAATCTGAAAAATGCGACCTGGCCAATTTTATGGTGTTTTGCGACGTTGCCAAAGTGTTGAATTGGGTGAAAACGTCGATGGCCAACTGAAGCTGGATAAGTCTGGCAACGTTCAATAAACGGTTTCCAGTCCTGGAAAGTTGTTTCACTTCAAGGTCACCAGTTCCAGACCCAAAGTCTGCTTAACCAATCCAGCTGCAGGGTTGATTTTTTCACGTCGGGTGTCCGACACTCGTTTTTATGCATCCAGAAAATTTCATCCAGATTGCTCCATTGGGCATGGGATTATGAGGCAAAATTTTAAAAAATTGGGCCACCCAGCATCGGTTGTGCGAAATTGGGATTGGGCGCAGAACAATTGCCAAATGCCCTTTCCAGCGCTGAAAAATCGACTAATCAGATGTCCAGTGCGGTGCTGACAGAGTGAAGATGTCAACCAGGTGAAAAGTCAAGAAGTACGACACCAGGAAAACAGTGTTGCCGGCTTGCGATTTAGTTCCTTCAATCTCAAGCCGCGTTTTGCACAAAATGTTAGCAAGTTTAAGGCTGATCGAAAGGTTCTTCAACTTTCCTCTAGTAAAACGCTTCAAAGCGGCAACATTGCAGCAGCAAGCAGGAGCTGGAACTGGGACACGGATGCCAAAACTTCACTCAAAAAATGGCTTATTTGAAGTAAAATTTCTGTCCAATTTAAACTGAAAATTTACAACTCTCCTTCCTTCAAATGAGGTGACAACTTTAGAAGGTGACAGGTGACAGCTAAGAAAAGCCCCGTGACAAAAGTGTAATTTGCCAATTTCCTTTCCTTAATTAGTAAGAAAAAAACAGCATTTTTTCCAATCTTAAATAGTTCAAACAAGGAAAAACAGTCGTAAAACTGTCACTTTTTGACGTGCGTTGAAAAATCAGCAACACCGCCGAAGTCGTTGGATGCAGTTCAGGGCCATTTCCGGCATTTAAAGGCAGAACGAAAAACAATTCGAAATTGCTGAAGGAAAAACGCTTCAAAGCCGGCAACAGTGGTGCCAAAATGTGTGCAAAGTACTGGACCAAAAGAAAAAACACTCAACTAGACATAAAGCGGGATTATCTTTTACTTAAATTCAGACATAAACTTCGAACATCCAAAATAAATAAATGACTTGTTAGATAAGGAATTTTTGTCCAATTTAAACTTCACATTTTTGACATTGATGTGACAATTTTAGAACAAAATTGGCAACTATTTGTGTGTCTAGTTGTTTCTACCTTCACATTTGACTGGTTATTTACCAGTCAAATGTGAAGGTTGAAACAACTAGACACACAAACTGATGATGGTGGAGAAAGACCCCGAAACGTATTTGTAACATTTTAAATAATTGGCAACAATGTCACGCCAACCCGAAGAAGAATTGTCCATGTCAGAATGCCCTATGTCAAAAGTGCCAATTTTCTTGCTATAGTTATATATACTAGGCAAAATCTGCAATTTTTCAATCTTTTTTGCCCTCTAAAAATTTTAATTAATTTGAAATTAAATCAGTAATTTAAAATAGTAATTAATGAAACAAAATTAATTAATAAATTAATTTTGTTAAAATAATTTAGCGGTAATTTTCCCGTTTCTAACAAGGGAAAAGTAGACGCAAAACCTGCATTTTATAGGTGTGGATCAGGTCTCGCAGCTGAAACCGAAAGGACATGGCCAGCTGTCCTTTGGCCGTCAATCATATATTACATGCACGCTTCCATTGCCTACAGTCCGTTCACGATCAGGTGCCATCCATTGACCGCAATGAAAAGCAATTAAAACGGGATCCTTTTGCAAACGCAGCAGAAAACAGAGAACCAAAAAAGGCTTTTGCGACCAAAGGGGGAGTTTTGGAACAGTTTCCATTAAAAATCGATTGAAAACAACTAAACAAACAACAAAAACAATTAAAAATAAAAAATTGCAAAAAAAGTCTAGAATCTGTAATGAAAATTGGTTGAAAAACCGCGTAGAAATTCCCTGCAAAAAAGGCGTATCGTAATCACGAAAAACTTTTGCAAAAATTGCAAAACTCAAAAGAAAATTGCAAAAAATCTAGAATCTAATAGAAACTTTTGCAAAAATTGCGAAACAACTTAAAAAATAAAAATTGCAAAAAAATTCTAGACTGTAAGGAAAAAGGCGGCACAAATTCTTTGCAAAAAGGGCGTGGCCCACTCAAGAAAAACTACAAACGGCAATGCCGCTAGTGTCTCATCGCTGTGCGCCAGCCAGCCAGTGCTGCCAGTGCTGCCGTTAGTTTGCCCCAAAACTGCAGCTAATTGAGACACAATTGGGGCCCAAGACTTCATTCAGAGCGTTTGGTACAGTAATGCACTCAAGCCAACAAGATTCGAACAGCATGATTGAAGAAAACAACCGGAAATGTGAATAATGCCACGCCTTCCTGCCCAAGCCGGCGTCACCGCCAGTCAAGTTGCTACGTCAATCAACCGCGTGCTTGTCTGTCTTTATCTATGCTTGTTTGCAGTGAGCATCTGATCGCCAAAATAACGCTTAAAAACGCCAGTTCCAAAGCCCAGGTTACTTAGGCGCGCATAATTTTCCAAACTAATTTGCGGAAGCGCGAAAACAGCCAGTCAAAATGGGTAAAGGTTTCAACAATTACATGTGCAAAAAGTTCTTCCATCCAGCGTCCCGGGACAACCTGAAACGGGTGTGGATGGCCGAACAGAAGGCGGACGCCTACAAGAAGAAGCAGGAGGAGCTGCGCCAGCAATACGAAAAGGAGCAGGACCTGCACGACAACAAAGCGATGCTGAGCAAGGAGAGCAAGGACAAACTGGCGGTGAATTTCATGTACGAGCCGCCACCAGGCGCCCGCAAAGAACGCGAAAAGGAGGACGACGAACCCGAGTACAAGTTCGAGTGGCAGCGAAAGTACAACGCGCCCCGCGAAAGCTACTGCAAGGGTGATCAGGAGATTCGCGATCAACCGTTCGGGATCCAGGTGCGGAACGTGCGATGCATCAAGTGCCACAAATGGGGACACATCAACACGGACAAAGAGTGTCCAATGTACAGTCTGTCGATGAGCGCCGCCAGGTCCCTGGAAACGGCCGCCATTCTGGACGAAAAGTCCCTGGTGGCGCAGATGTTGGAGGACGGGCTGGCGCTGAAGAAACAGCACGTCAACTCGGTGGAGGCCAACAAGCACCTGCTGGTGGGCGAAACCCAGGAGGAGAACGACGAGACCAAGTTCCTCCGGGCGCTCACCAAGAAGCAGAAGAAGGCGCTGCTCAAGAAGCTGGAGAAGCTCGAGCGGCAGGAGCGCAAGGGGAACAGGAAGGTAAAGCGCCACGATAGCAGCAGCGAGAGTGATGATGAGCGCGCCCAAGGCAGGGGGAAGAAACGGCACCGGGACGCGGCCAGTGAGCGCCCGAGGCAGCAGCGAAGATCCAGCAACGAAGACCGCCACCAGTCGAAAAATCGCCGCCACTAATTCTAAGCCTTTAATGTACAGTAAATCCACCATTTAGACTACTTTTTTTTGTTTCAAGCCTCCCTAATCTCCTTATTTCCAATGAATTTATTGTTGAAAAATTGAAAGTGCAACCCGAATTTCCAAGTTTAAGCAAGGCGCAATTTGAAGGCTGAAAACCGAGAAACACATTTAAGGCGCATCCACCATAACATCCAGTTAACAGAACTGATCGCTTAAACACACAAATCGAAAAGGATGAAGGTGCCTTTCACATCAAATCAAACAATGCAAAATTCAAATCAGCCCCTTATTGACTTAAACTGTCAACCCAAAAATTACATCCGCGCATTCGCCATATAGTTCAGGCACATACAAACTTTAGTCGTCCTCCAACCGCTGGCGCATGTTCCGCTTGGGCCCCGCATGAATTTTGCGCCTTTTAAACCCGCCACTCTCCCCCGCACTCTCATCCAGACTTTCAAGCGTTTTCTCCTTGAATTCCTTGACCAGCGGCTCGGGCTCCGGTCCTTCCACCGGACGCTCCAAGTGGAGCTGTTGGGGCAGCTGCAAATCCACCACTGGCGCCCTGCAAACCACCGTCCCTTTAACACCAACCGTCAATAAAAACGCAGTCAAAACCACTCACGCAGACTGCACCGTATGCCACTTGCCATACGGATCATTTTTTCCCGGCTCCAAAATGGGGCCGTAAACGGGGGGCGGCGGCTCCTCCGCCACTCGCCGCTTCTTTAGCTCCTCCCTAGCCGCCCGAGCGCTCTCTTCGGCCGCCTCCTGCCGTTCCTGCTGCGCCCTATCGAACAAAAACTGGTCGCTGATTCAAATCGAGTCGGTGGGGTCAAATCGAGTCGAACTCACCTAAGCAGCGCCTCCTTGCGGTTGTAGCTCTCAACTTCGCGAAACTGTTTAGCTGTGGCGCGATTCTGCTGCGCCTTCTGCTCCAGCAGGGACAGGTAGCCTTCGGCTGGAGCCTCCCAGGCGGTTTCTAGAACCAAAAAAACAAAAATTCTTTAAAAAATACTATCCCTGAGTAGCTGAGAGGAGGCCATTAGGTACCGGAGGACAAAATATAGGCGAACCTTTTCAATCAGCGTGTTCTGAAAGCCAAAAACTGAAAAAAACATTGGGTGCATCCGCCATCATCACCAAACCATCAAGGTCCAGCACGAAATTGAAAATTTGCAGCCAATTGTAGCATGAAATGCTTTCGCAAAACCTTTCGAATGTATTTGCACAAACAAAAACAGCATTTTTTTGGAAAGAAACCGTTTAACGTGCGACAATTTGACAAAAAAATAGTTTGCGAAAATTTTCCAAGTTTAAAAATCGGCGTCCATTGAAGATCTAAAATCGAAAAAACCAGTTTGAAGCGCATCCACCACACTGGCCAAACATATTTTGGGTGCAAAATCATTCAGAATGCGACAATTTCTGAAAAATTTCCGGCTTCACAAACTTTAAAAAGGAAAACACCCAGCAAAACCCACCCGAAATCGGCGTCAATTGAAGGCTTCAAACAGAAAGACGTATTAATTTCAGGCGTATCCACCAAATTGTCCAATTCAAAGCAAAAAGGGGACATTGACTGATAAAATCGTGGATGTGAAACGTTCAGAAAAATTTTTTCCTTTGGTCGGTATCGATTTAACGGCAAGTTACAATTCTGTACAATGGCGAATGCGCCCCATAAAACTTACCGTTGGTATTGGTGTTCCAGAAGTAGCTTTTGCCATCTTTGGTCACCGCCTCGTGCCAGACCTTAATAATTTCCAACTTCTCCTCCTCGATCTGCTTGCGGATGGCCATCGAGGTCCAGTCCACTACGGCATTGTGTTCCACATCCTTTCTATAGGCTTCCAACGCTGCCACCTCCATAGCCTTGATCGCGGCATCCACCTAAACACTCTGTATAAGCACTGGTTTCAATCCAGCATAAAAAGGCTATACAGTTGTACCTTTTCTGAGGCCTTAAAAGCCTTGGTGCTGTCCTTGGTGATGGTTTTCAGGCGGTTTTTCACATTCTCCTTGTGCCGTTTGCCGTTCTCGTGAAAGTCGCGGCTCTGCAACCAGGAAAAGGAGTGACGGCAGCCTTAAAAAGGCCGCTCGAATCAGGGTGCAGCTTTTAAAGGCTGCGCCCCCATCTGAAGGCTCACCGGCTTGTTGTCCGCGATCCAGCACTTGCAAAAGTCGCAATATTTGCGATCCTGCGATTTCCAATAGTCGGCCCTGCAAACAAATCAGAGAAAACCAATCAAAAGCCACATTCGAAACCTTTTCCACTCTGTCACTCGCACTTTCGCCATTTCACTCAGTCCGGCTCTGGCCAGACTTTTATTGGCTGGAATCACAAGTGCGCTCTCGATTGTTTTTGCGGCCCACTTGATCACATAAACAGCGGCTGTTAAAAAGACTATTTTTTGATTGCTGCAATGCGCGGTTGCCAAATAAATCGCGGCCATCTGGATTTCGTGCTCTATCATTGACCATTAGCCAGGCCTATTTTTAGTGGGCGATTAATTACCCGATAGATATTGACGCAGAAACACGAAAAAACAACAGTTTTCATCATTAATTTGTCTATTAGTCAGAATGTCGTTGGTTCCCCAACTGGTTTCCACTGGAAACGGCCACCAACGACGTTCTAGATTTTAGACATTTTTTTTTGTCAAACTCATCCACTCTAACTGTCAAAGGGGGGCAAAAATTGTAATCCACCTTTGAGGGCTTTGCGTTTTGTCACAGTAGAGCATTGGGGGCCCTTCACAGGGGGCGAAGCCCCATTATTTTTCTTGTTCCTCACGTTCACAGTCTTTTCCTCTGCCCTACCGAAACGATTTTCAGCAGTTTGGGGCAAATAAAACGCTTAATTCTTCAAGGGCCGCCCTTCCGGGGTGCAAAGTGCCACTTCAATTGAATTTACTTTCCTCCATTTTCAAGGTCCTTCAAACCCTAAATCACACTCAGCTCACAGTTGTTCAGTCTAGGAAGTAGATAAAGTTTGGGGCCCCCCAGGGGCGAAGCTGAGTTCGAAATTTTGCAAAAATTATTCCCGCTACGGACAAGAGGGATTTCTCCCGCGGTGCCAAATTTCCCGTTAATCGGTTAATAATTGCGGCTTTGCCAGGCAGATAAAGATATGCAAGTGCGGTGGCAACCACGTGATTTTGCAGTGGCAAAACTCGAACGCCACCACTGCAAAACTTGAAATTTACGCTTTCAAAACCCCAATTTGCAAAGACGCTCAGCAAGTAAACTTTGCAATTTTCAGTGGCGAAAGGTTGACTCTTCAAGTCGGGAAACTTCCAGTTAACTGCTTAAAACCCACTTAAATAATCGCAACGACGATAATCGGGAAAATCAAACCGCACTTTACAGTGGCAAATTTTCAAATGTGCAGTGGCAAACTCTCTCGAAATTCCAGTTGCAAAACTTCAAAATGGAAAACTTCAAGTTCACACACAAACTGCAACCTTTGCAGTGGCAACTGTGCAGTTACAAACTTCAAATTAACAGCTGGAAAATGCGACGCTGCCAAGACACCAAGAAAATTTTAAACAACAAACTTTGCAGTGGCAATCGTCAATTTTAAATCTAGAAAAAGCGACGAAACCAACATGCAGATCAGATCTTAAACAACGTAGTTTGCGGTAGCAAAATTTGAAAACGGTGCAGTGGTAAACTTCAACTTTACAGCTGGAAAATGCGACGTTGTCAAGAGACAAACGAACGTTTTGAACGACATATTTTGCAGTGGCAATCTTTTAAATGTCCAGTGGCAGACTTTAAATTCAGATCTAGCAAAAGGCGACGTTGCCAAGACGCAACAAGAATTTTGATTAAGCAACACAATTTGCGGTGGCAACATTTCACTTGTGCAGTGGCAAACTTTAACTTCTCAAGTCCCAACGAGATAATTTGCAGTTGCAAAATGTTAATTGTGCAGTGGCAAACTTCAAATTAACAGCTGCAAAATGTCAACTTGACATTTTAGAATTGCGACGTTGCAGCCACACTCAGGAAAATCAAACTGCACTCTTTGCGGTGGCAATATTTCAACTGCGCAGTGGCAACCTTTAATGTGTGCAGTGGCAAACTTCAACTGACATTGTAGAATTCGCGACGTTGACAACAAAAGCGCCGCCCAATCAATCAACAGCCGCCCGCTTGTCGTGTAAACACATGTTTGCATCGTCGGCCGCCGCAATAAAACATCGCCCACATTTACCAAAACGACACTTTATTGGCTCACTACTACACGGGACACGCGCGTGTTTCCGCTCTAAATTTTCATCAAATTCATCGCATTTCACACTGGATCGCGCCCTAAACCTGCTCCCTGTCAGTCCGACAGGGGCCTACTAAACCTTGACCCCAAGAGGCGGCCAGAAAACGCAAAAATCCAGGCGAAAGGGACACTAACCCAAACTAACTAACTAACACTAGAATAATCGACAAGGAAAATTGGTATTTCATATCACAGATAAGATCAATCAGACTAGAACACATAGACAATGGTTAATGGGGAGAATCGCATTTTTATACAGGGTGTCCCAGGGAAATCGCCCACTTTGCAGGCACCCCACACACGACCTGACAGAATGGCGAATGTGCCCCTACGGCCCAGAACAAGTCACTTCAATCAGAATGGGGTAGTGGATGTTGTCGTTATAGTCGGCGTTGGCCATGAGGGCCAATCGCTTCTGCCAGACCACGTCGCTGTAATTGCGCACCGTGCGGCAACGCAGCCCCGCCGCCTCCGATTGGCCAACGAAGCTGTCCAAGGTGGCGCCACGTTGGGGCGCCATCACAAGCGCCAGCCCGCCGGGCGCCAACCGGCTGCGCAGACAGTTCACGAAATCCGTGCGCGCATCATCGAAAAACAAACAATCGGCGGACACGATCACATCGAACTGGCCGCGACTGTCCAGCGCGTCGCCCCACTTCAGCACTGCGCACTCGGTCCGGCAGGCGAACGCGTTGCAGCGCAGAATGGCCTGCACATTCTCCATCGATGCCTTGTTCCCATCGGTGGCCAGCACGCTCTGCGCGCCTGCGTACTTGGCCACAAAAAGGGCGGCCAAACAGGACATGCCGCCGCCCAATTCCAGCACTCGTTTGCCGCTAAACAGCGCCAGATTTCCACATGCGTAGTAGCTGAGCGTCTCCTCCGATGGCCAAATGCAGATGTTGCCCGTGTTGTTGAAACCCATCAGATCTTCGGCGCTAAATGTGCGATTCCGATGGCCGATATTGAGCTGATAGAGCTGCGCGCCCATTCTGATCGAGTACTCGAACCAGGTGCGTTTCGACACCAAATCGCTGCGCAATGGGGTGGGCGCAGTAAGCGCAATGGGCGCTGTAGGCAGTTCGCGAGTTTCCAGCAGCATAAACGATGAAATTCGGCGCACGGAAATCTCGTCCGTTGGACTGGACGGTTGGCTCGCCGTTGGGCTCTAAAATGTGGGCAGAAAACCAGGGCTTCAGTGTGTGGGATGGGCGCCCGCCCCGCGACCCAATTGGGCAATTGGGGGCGCAGACTAGAGGTGCACGTTTGAATCTTTGATTGCTTTGACTATGACTGAATCAGTGACTGATGTCAAAGCAACAAAATGTCACTTTGAGGAGCAATGACACGGCGCGGGTTTAAATGACAAGGAAAGAGAGTCTATCTGGATTGGAGGAAAAGAAACGACTATAAAGTCGCTCATCAACAATGTGACACCGAGTGCACCCGACAGGCCATTTTTGTTGCTCTGCAATTGCAACTGACCATTGAAGCGGTTATTTGGCAGCGTTGCGCTTGGGGCTTTGCGCGTTTTTCCAAACGCGCTCCCAGTTTTCCTCGCATATTTCCAGAACCTTTTGACCAATACAGCTCATTTTCTAGCTGCTGGATAGAGTCTTAAAATGTGCATTTTTTTCATATACCTTGTTAATTACAAATTGATTCTAGTTGGCTCACAATGTCCTTATTTAGAAGATTTTTTTCAAAAAGACTCCCAGTTTTTGGCTCATATTTAACATGTGCATTTTTTCATATAAACTGTTATTTAGAAATTTTCCTCAGTTGGCTCACAATGTCCTATGGTGGAAGATTTTTTCAAAAGCGCCCAAGAAAATCAAATCAAGAAAAGTTCTCTGTTTACTAAGACGAATCATTTTGCAGGCCATTTTAGAAACATTCATTTCTCAGAAACGAGACTCGTTAGAAACTTGCTCTTTCCGCCTCTTTATAGAGAAAACCTTGCTCTATAATATCTAGAAGTTTAATCAGGACCAGCAATTTCAGGCATTTTCTAGGAATTTTCAAAACTTGGTTGTCGTTTTATACAAATCCATAGTGCGGAACATTTTTTAAAAATTCATTTCTCAGAAACAGGACTAGTTAGAAACTTTCTCTTTGTGCCACTTTAGAGGGCAAATCTTGCTCTGTCACTTCTGCGGGTTTGATTGCAATCAACCAATCCAGCGCGATAATCGAAGCAATCAAAGTAACGAGTCTGATATCGTTTCTGCTAAACGCTAGCATTCAATCAGAGTGACGACTAGCGGCTCTGCGCCTAGAGTAACGCGTACACTCAACACCTCTACTGCAAGCCCAAAAACTAGATAATCAAAATAAAAACCAAACAAATAAAAAAAAAACAATAAACTTGGCCAAAGACCAATGGGAGCTTGCGTACGAATCAAAGGGGGACGCGTGCACTAAAAAACACTACAGCCAATCAAAAACTAGTTTACGACAATCAATCACCAGCCTATGAACGCTTATCGAGTGTGGGGATAAGGGCTCATTCGGGCTGATTAGTGGGAATACCTTCAGGGCTTTGGCCAGGATCGCCCACCTTCTTCTTGCCACTTTTTTCTTTTCATTGCGCCCACTAATAAAGGGGACTTGATCGAGCTCGATTTTGAAACACTGACTTAATGCGAAAATGTCGTTCGATTGGTCCATGTGTGGGGCCACCAATGGGCATCGGCGCCCCCTCTAAAAGACCAACGAAAAAAAAAACAGAGAATAGAAGCTGCTGGACACCGATTTGGAAAATTTGCTAGACTGACTGTTTGGCAGCGCGTTAAGCCGAATGAAAAAGCCTGATTGAGCGGCAAATCATCATCACGGCACTGTTTAGAATCCTTCAAGCGCCTTCTCGCATTCTCATTGTTGTGCGTGCGTAATTTCGGATACAATCGCGCTAAAAATAGCCCCGTCTCCACTAACCGAACATCCAGTTCACTCAGCTGTGCCCTCGCCCCGTCATCGCAACGCAATCGGGGCTTCATTAGTCAAACTAGGGGGCCCCCAATCAACTGGGCAATGTGTGTTTAGTAAAAGGAAATTTGGGCTACTTACATGGTTGAGGTGCACTGAACGGTTGGACGGCGTTTCAAAGGGGCGCCGCACTGGTTGGTCCCCGATTTTTTTTCAGAAAAGCCCCAAATAGGCCCCTCAAACACAGACACTGACTGGTTGTTGTCAACAACAAAACAATTGCCTCGGATGTCAGTTGTCATTAGCCAACTGATTGATGGCTAGCATTTGGAGGTTGAAAGGGCAGTTTGGCAGCGCTGCGTCTGATTCCGTCTAGGGCTTTAAGGGAAAATGGGTCTTTGTTTTTGGCTCGATTTGCGTTAAAAATTGGAGAAATTTGGGAGTGAAAGAAAAAAAGAAATTCATTGCTTTCGCCAGCCAATTGACTTAACAGAGAGTTTACTTAAGTGAAAGTGAAATAAAGAAAATAATCATTTTGTGTTTTACTCGCGTGTGGCCAGTGAGAGGCAAATAGACAGGAAATGGGAATTTGCTGATATCAAAGAGAGATGCCTGTGGGCAAATACGTAGAATTAATTGAAGACAAAGAAGGACAGATGAGTTAAATGGCAGTTTACTGAAGCCAAAGTGAGACGCCAAACTCGAGCTTTTACTAATTTTTTTTTACTTAGAAAATATCCTGATTTGATTGGAAGCCGTTAAACCTACACACAGCATCTGTTCCAGTGGAGATTTTATTAAAATAGTGCCCTCGAGCCAACTTGGTCTCCATTGCCACGCCCGATTCAGCCACAAATGAGGTTATGCCGGATAACCTACAAAGGCGTGTCAACTAGCGTCGGTCAGTTTGGAAAATTCTAGAAAAAATCCCGATTTCCAGCATTAAAATGGTCAAGTTGACTGCTGAACTGATCCAGAACTCGATGCAGTACGTGAATCCGGTCAAAGACCGGGAGCTGGACCTGCGAGGTGAGTGGCCTGGATGGGGCCCCGATTTCCAGCCCTATTTTGCACGGTGATTGTTTCCAGGCTACCGAATCCCCGAGATTGAGAACTTGGGGGCCACCGGCGACCAGTTCGATACAATTGACTTCTCCGATAACGACATTCGGAAGCTAGATGGATTTCCCTACCTGAAACGACTGAAGTGCTTGCTCTTGAACAACAACCGGATTGTGTGAGATACTGGGGGGGGGGCGAAGCCCCATTTCGATTAAAGAGTGTTTGATGGGTTTGTAGCCGAATCGCCGACCATCTGGACGAATACATTCCCAATTTGGAGTCGCTGATTTTAACAGGCAACCAGCTGGAGGACTTGGGGGACGTGGAGACACTCCTCTCCTTGGAGAAGCTGAACACGCTCAGCCTGCTGCACAACCCGATCACCGCCAAGCAGCACTATCGGCTCTACCTGATCCACAAGCTGCCGCAGCTGAAGCTGCTAGACTTCCGGAAAATCCGGCAGAAGGAGCGCGACGAGGCCAAGCAACTGTTCAAGAGCAAAAAGGGCAAGGAGATTCAAAAGGACATCCTGAAACGGTCCAAAACTTTTGTACCGGGCGGCAACATGCACAACATTGCCAAGAGTAGAGGTAATTCTCAATTGCCCCCCCATTCAACCGTGTCGTTTCACTCCCTGAATTCCAGGGCTGAGCGATGAGGAGATCAGGAAAATCAGGGAGGCGATCAACAACGCCAACTCCCTAGAGGAGGTTGAAAGACTGCAGAAGATCCTCCAATCGGGGCACATTCCTGGCCAGGAACCCGCTGGTAAGGCACCTTCGGGGGGCCGATAGGCGGCTGTTTAAGCTTTGAGGATGTTTTAGATGTGCCAAATGGAGGCTCAGCGATGGAGATGGAGTGAGTGAGTGACTGTTCAAGCCAACCGGGCACATTCTCTACATCAGGTAAGATTTGCTAAGTTAAGGCGTTCGCACTGTTGTTAAGCTGATAAGAATGTGTCTGGTCTGAACTGGTTGAGAAGCGATAAACCAACCAAAACCCCTTTTTTTGTAATAAAAACGGAAAATTCCAATCAACAAACAAGTTTTATTCGGGTAATATCACACAGAGTGCAGGATGAGCCGCTTGGGGCTGCTGTCGCTGACCATCAGCTCCTTCTCGCTGTGCTGCCAACTGATTGTTTTCCTGCATTAGTGTGTGGTTTTCCATTTTAGACCTTACCTGTTCCCCCACATGTCCCTGACCACGATTTTATCCACATAGAGACGGCTGGACGTGATTGCGGTCTCATTCTCCTCCTCGGCTTGGATGTGGAAAAAGTGCACGTTGGTATGGATTGCGGGTGTCTGAAGCGGGTCCAGGGAGCGAAACGGGGCCACGGCCACGGCGTCCATTCTCGAGCCGCTCATCACGAAGTCTTTGGTGCTGGAAAAGGTGATTTTTTGGTCAATTTCCCGCGACTTGAACCGGGCACGCTCACTTGGTTTCAATGTGAAAGGTGACGGAGTGGTTGGAGTAGAAAAGGGCGATTTGCAGCACCCCTTTGATGGCGCTGGTGCGCTGCGCCACGTAGACGGAGGCCTGCAGTTGAGTGCCTAGAGAAAAAGCCGCATTTTCTACCCGAATCGCTTGGTGCGCGGGTGGGTTTTACCGCAATAGGGGCTGGAGGCGCGGGTGCTGAAGTACATAATGCCCTCCCCGGAGGAGTCCTCCCCAAACAGACCCGTTTCCCCGGTGAGGTTGCCCTTGGGGAGCAGGGGGAAGCAGTGTCCCATTTCGAAGGCGGGCATTCCTCCTGGGCAGCTGTAGGCGATAAACTGGCAGGGGGCGGCGCCATCTGGCCCCAGCTTGCTGCTGATGGTCTCGGTGAAGAGATGGAAGGCCCGGATGTGGCTGCAGGCGGACTCGCGCGTCAATTTTCCTCCCTCTGTAAGGTTTTTGAGTATGCACGCGTCTCAACCACTTAGAAGTGATGTATAAGGCCGCGGTTACATTGGATGCTGGTGTACGTTTTGGTGCAATTGACACAGACCCAACGACATTGAATTCCTGAGGAAATTTCCTATAAGACTGGCTGTTCAGCGGCGAAATTGCGCTAGAAACGTGAGAGATTTCGGCGTTTTGAGTTAGCGATTTTTAAAGCGCGAGTCTGTAGGTGTTGGTGCGATTGGAATAGATCCAATCTGATTCAATTCCTTAGGAAATTTCCATAAGACCGCCTTTAAACAACTTTGAGTTGAGTATCCAGTAACTCTGTTCGTGAAGGTGCTAATGAAAAACACTCAATCGCGCTTGATTCCGGAGGAAATTTCCTATAAGACACATTTTTCAGCGGAGAAATTGAGGTAGAAACCTGGGAGATATCGGCTTTTGAGTTGGGGACTTTTTCCAATCAACTTCGTTAGTTTTGATGCTATTGAATAAAATCAAACGTCATTGAATTATTGAGGAAATTTCCTATAAGACCCATTTTCCACTGGGAAAATTGCATTAGGAACCTGCGCGTTATCAGCATTTTGAGTTGGAGAATTTTTCTATACAACTTCGTTAGTTTTGGTGCAGTAGACAAAAATGAAACGGCATTGAATTGGTGTGGAAATTTCCTATAAGACCCATTTTTCACTGGGGAAATTGCTTTCTTAGTTCTGGGTCGATTTGAACAATTTGAAACCCCTTCAACACTAGTGTGAAGCGTTATCAGTCGGGCAATTGGCTGATTTTGATGAAACTACTGCCAAATTTTTTAAACCGATTTTCCGGTGAACTTTCACATAAACTGAACTTTAAGTACCTTTGATATTTAGGCAGTTTAGTAGGAGAAACGGTAATTTTCTAGTTTAGTCGCTCACAGGCTGCGCGAGAACTAAGTTGCTTATGTTGTAGATTATGCCTTTTTGAACGGTTTTTCTTAGTGTCGTTTTTTGTGCAAATGCGTTTTTCTGCCACTTTTTCACTGTTAACTTTCAGGAAGTTCCTATAAGAAAACGCTCCGCGCCATTTTGGCGCTGGTGCTGCTTTCCGCGTCGGAAAATCGAATGATTGACAGAAAAAATGTACGCACTTGCATCCAATGTGACCGCGGGCTGAGAGCAAAGTGAGCGCTCAGCGCTTACCCAGCTGAGTAATCAGCACTGAGCTGCGCCGATCGCGGCATCCGGGCTGCTGCTGGCCCCCATTGGGGAAAAAATCCGCATGTCCGATGGGCTCCCACAGCCCGAAACCGTATGCTAGAAACTGCACAGGGCGCTCAATTTGAGGTTGAGGATCCTGACTCCAAAACCTACCGGACTGGCGTCGGTATGCAGAACATCTACATAGCGCGCATCCGTTCGATCCAACTTCTTGTGCTTCTCGCGGAAATGGTTGCTGCGGAAGAGAGGGCTGGCGGCGTCCAGGCCGGTGATGCGCCCCATCAGGTGCCCCTTGGTTTTGAGCGGTTCGGACGCCGCGCCTGCCACATGCGCCCCCAACGAGAACCCAATCAGGTGGACGTTGTGGGGCTGAAGCCCGCCCTCTACCATGCTGAGCAGCAGGATGCCCAATTGGCGCCCCACTAGTTCAGTGTTGGCGGCTGCCGCTGTGTAGTGGGGCCCCCGGGCCCCATTTTGCCAGTCAACCAGCAGCACGTTGCAGTCGTACTAAATGGGGGGCGCATGCAATAGAAGCATTATTAGATGTCAAGTTGATGAGAAGCAGTGGCGCATTCGCCATGAATGCGAATGTCCAGAACTCACCAGCTGAAGGTAGGCGTCCTTCACCTGGATGGCCCCCGATTCGTTCCATTTGCTCGTGTATCCATGGATGAGCACCTTGAGCGGCTTGAACACATTAAAGCTGGACAATCGCAGCGACCCGGAAGCGTCCGCATAGTGAAGAAGTTCCGGTGCGGTGCGATTCTGGCGCGTGAACAAGAGGAACTTTGTGTCCAAAGCGACCGGACTTTCCGGCACCTTTTGCAGCGGTGAGTTTTTGTGCGGGAGACTGAAGCAGCCCACCACATCTGTGCGGGGCGAAACGTTGCGCGGGTGAAGTTGCCTGCTGGTTTAGCGATTAGTTACGTACCGTAGCAGATCATTTGCGTGTTGCGCTCTCGCGTCCGTTCCCTGTACTGGTTCAGCTTCGCTCTGAGCCGCTCCTTGAGCTGCTGCGCCGCTTTCAGGGGGAAAAACAGCTGTGCGTCGATCAGAAGCACGCAGCTCAGAAGCAGGCACATTTTCCGCAGCATTTTAGAACTCAGTCGCCACACTTTTAATCACCTTGACTGCGTTCGACATTGCCAGGCGGCCACGCGGCTCACCAATACATAACTGAAGACTTGCACCAGCCACTTTCACTTGCTGGCAGCGTTGCCAGTTGCCCACATTTTTCCTTAACTCTTTAACTGGTAATACCCGGTGTGGATGTGCATCAATAAAAGGTAGAATTTTCCCTGAAGATGATTCGAAATCGAAACGTGTTTCGCGTATAGAGTAGGCTTTGCCCGATTAACTCGAAGCAAAAGAGGATCTCCAATTTTGCAACTTTCTGAGCAAATGAATGTCAAACTTTAACCCATCGACTGAAATATTCGCAAAAACCAGATGCAGCTTTAAGAATTTTTGATCATTTTCCTGATGATGACCGAAATTTGAAACGTTCGGCACGTATAGGGTAGACTTTGCCCAGTAAATTGAAATAGAAAAGCGACCCTTTCTCTTCATTGGTTTCTGAGTCAAAACAAACACAGTTTCTCAAAAATTGCCTGATGATGGCTGAAAATCGAAACGTTGTTTACTTATCGAATTGACTTTGTCGTTCAAAATGTCTCCAAAACTGACTTTCACACGCGACTTCTAGAATTTCTCGCGCGAAATTCTAGAAAATTGTCTGAGGATGCCTGAAAATCGAAACTTTCTTCATTTATCGAAGAGACTTTATCCTACAAAAACCGTCCAAAATTGACTTTCACACATAAATCAGGAAAAAAATGGGAAACTCCGGCCTGTAAAAACCACACTAAAAAACAGTCGCGATTTTGAAAAATTCCTGGAGATCACCTGAGGATGACTCAAAATCGAAACGTTTTGTTCTTATACATCAGACGTTGCCCTACAAAACGTACACAAAAAAGCCTCTCAGGTTCTACTGATTTCTGAAGCAAAAAAATTTCAGCAGCCAATAGATAATTGTCGCTCGCACTAAACTGAGACGAACGTAATAGCGCTGGCAACGCTGCCAATAATCCGAGAGGCCAGGATTATCTAACGTTGTCATTGAACCTGCACTGGGCGCCTTGAAGGGCACCATTGGACGGGAAAGTGAAACGTCGCCCCCCATATTGCTCAACTCATTGATTTATTAGTTTTATTATATTGTTAAGTATCTCGTTATTTAGTACATGGTAGGAGGGTCTAGCCGTTCGAAAAGCTATCTTAAATACTGATAATTAGTTGTATAGATTGGCGCCAGTTGGGCGCCTCCCGCTGGGCGCACTTTTTCATTAGTCAGTGGCAGGTTTATTGTCTGTTTTTTGTGTTTTTATTGTGGTTTAGTTTGCGCAACAATCCGCCGAATTCGTTGTAGTGAATCGATTTGGGGAAAAGAAAGTCAAGACGCTCGGGAGGCGCCCAGTTTCAAGCCGATTATGGGCGCATTCGCCATTCAGCGAAGAAGCGCCCAAAGAGAGAAAACAACAGACGATCGAGGTTAGTTAGTTAACGTTATTGTACACACTTTGAGACAGTGGCATTCTGTCGCTTAGGAAAGTATAAACACTAGAATGATATGTGCATACAACATGAACATTAGCGCCCTGACTAAGCTGGCGAAGCTGCCTGGCCTAGGATATGTCTGCTTGCGCCCTCTGGTGCCAAGCAGCTTCCCCTTGCGATTAACGAATTCGGCTACGCTTCCTAGAATTGACAAAACATAAAATTGACTAGAGTTTATCTGTCTATCTCTCCCCACACCGCATACATTCTTCTAACTTTTCGTTAATATACACAGATTTATTTTCCTAATGACACATTTACTACTTAGGCGATATGGGCCGCGTGTGTGTCTTTTCCGGTGACTGGACGATTTGGCGAATGTGCCACTACTACCGGTGAATTCCAGTAATAACTCTCTGGCGTTCCTTTCGTATCTTGGGGCGCATCCACCACAGGGCCAAGAATCAATCAAATCAATGGTAACGTTTGTGCCGAGCCGTCCGGGCAAAATATGAACTGATTTCAATGCAAATAATCTTCGAAATTGTTGGTGGCGAACCGACAGAACATTAATTGCAGAGAAACGAAAGATCAAAATCAAATTAATGGTTTAACAAGGAGTTTGGATGCGTTGCGCATTCTTGACAAGACTTCTTGGGAATTGCTCTATAAAGTGGAGAAAAGCAGTACATTTTTTTAAAACAGTCTGCAAAATACAGAAGTGGAAATCGACGTCGTTCATATCCAAGCTTTGAAAATTCATAAAATCTCATTGAACTCACTGATTGCAATTGAATTGCCCGAGATTATAGAGTAGAATTCGCCGCTCTATCAAGTCCCGAAAAGACCACGATGCCATCGAAACCACTTCAAGAACAATGAATTTTTGAAAAACAGCCTGCAAAATGAACGCGCGGAAAGGATGACGTTCACGACCAGTATGCCACCGCCCATAACCACCAAACCCATTTGGACTAAACTGGCAAAAAATCAGACTATTAAGCCAGAAGGTTGTCGAGGCTGAGCGCATCCGCCATAGCCGCAAATCGTCCAAACCCTCATTAATTGCACTGGGGCCAAACCTATGCAATGTTAATTTGGACGACCAACAGCCCCTCAAACCGCTCTTAGCCCTCAACGGCCACCAGTACAGTAAATTGGGTGTTAGTTTAGTTCTATGGCGCATCCGCCAAACCGTCCACAGCAACTACACAGCAGCCCATTTGTTATATATTTTTTTAACATTAAAGTGCAGTTCTCTAAACGATTAGACGACGAAAAACCGAGAGTTTGAACGGAGCGGGCAAACATTGGCGCAAAATGACACAAATATATGTATAATATGTACATTGAAAAACACGTTAAACATCTGAAATCCTAACAGAACCTTGACGGGACGCGAAGCGAATGTTTGCCGCGACAATTCAACTGTACAGGGGAAATCTAACTAGCTATGTACATGTTAAGTACAGGCGGAGAGTATCAAAGCGATCGATGCGATGAAAAATTACAAAACTGATGGAAAAAGTGCCGTTTCACTAGCGGTTACATGTGTAAATATCAAGTATTGGCAGTGATTCTTATTAAGGTTTTTACCGGGGGCGGGGCCTGATTTCAAGCTCTATGCCACGCCCGACCCGCCTCCATCCAAGTTCGATAAACATCCTTTGATCTACCAACTAAATTTATATATATATATATATATATATTCATCTATATATAAATTTTAAATATTTAGTTAACAATGATCCTAACGTAGTAACTAGTAGTTTGATTCCTAATAAGCCGGTACACGTAGAGGGGGCGCTCACATCGAAAAAATGATACACTGATGATGAACGGATGAAACGCTTACCGCTAAGTGGTTGTTGTCATTTTGTTTGTGCTGCTGCCGCTAGTCTAAAGCCAACTAGTTGAGATTAAGGGCCCAGGCCGCGATTGGGTTCAGTCGGATTGTTCCCCGTCACCTTCCACATCCTTCTCGCCCACTTCACGCGTGTTGCTGTCCTCCGTCTCGATGCTGCTGGTCGGGGTGGGCGTGTCCTCCACATGCAACAGCCCACTGCCACTCTGGCCTACCTCGAATCCTGCAATAATAGTCAGTGCTAGACCATTTGGCGAATGCGCCCAATAAACTTCGAAGTTGTACCTCCGTTTTTGGCGCTGGCATAGCCATAGGCGCCACCTGCCTTCGGCTCCTGGTACTTGGCCCCTATGGTATTGTACTTGGCTGATGTGTAGAGGGGGCGCTCCGCACCCTCCACCTCATAGGTGGTGGTCAGTTTGGTGGGGTATTTTCCCGGGGAGGGGTAGCCGTCAAAGAAGGACTTGATGTCCTTGGTGGAGCCGATGGTGTTGAACTTGTCCGAATAAAGGGCGCTGTCCGTCGGGTTATTGTAGGTCATATAGGCGCCTGTAAGGAACGGGTTGGTGCTCGCGTATGTGGTGGGCTGCGTGTAGAGCCCAAACATGCTGCTGGTGGCCGAGCTCATGCTCGCAATGGTGCTCTGGAGGCTGGCCAGGGCGCCGAAAGAGGGCGCTGGCCCGCCCAGGGTGACATTCAGCCCGGCCGAGCTCGCCTGCATGGCTGGCGAGCTGGAGCGGGTGGCCTGGAATTGTTTTCCTTTTTGTTGTAGACTCTGATAATGATGATGATGATGCGTCGCGAAACGTGGCAAAACAAGACTGACCTGACTGAAGAGGCTGGGCGACGCCCTGGTGATAGAGGGCGAGGCTCTGGAGGCGGCACCAGGCGATGCCATGCTGCTGGAGGGGGAGTGGCGCAGGCCCGAGGCCCCGCCCACTGTCATCGAGGAGGAGGAGCGCAGCATCGGCTGCGTGGAGGGGGCGGCGCGAATTGCCGGGGAACTAACGCGGCTGGGCAGACAGTGTTTGACCGAGTCGGAGCCCGACTGGGAGTCGCTACTGCTGCTTGGAGAGCCTGCAATGGTCCATTAGAGCAGTGAGTAAACCGGTTTTGTCCCCTAACTCGCCTCGCGATCGTCCTAGACGAGCGCTGATGGTAGATTCGGCTTTTCCGATTTTACTCACCTGGAGAGGAAACTATCACATGGCGTGGCTTGAGAGGCGCGGGCGACGGCGAGGGCGCCTGTCCCGGTGACGCCGCCCCGACTCGCGGCGAGAGCGGACGGTAGGGACCTTTGCTTGCTGATGATTGGCCCTGAAACCGTGACCACGCCCCTTAGTCCCCACCCCCTGGCCAACGCCCAGCCAATCACTTACGAGTATCTGGTGTGATGGGGCCGGTGGCAGTGGGGCGCGCAGCTGCGACGGGCCCGAGACTGCTGAGCGAGGAGGAGGAGGAAACGGAGCCGCTGAGGGCCGAGACGGCCCGACCCGCCCCTGGCCCCCCTCCACTGGACACGCACTGCGACTGTCTCCACGCGGCCCGGGCGGCCTGCCGCGCCGACCTGTCTGGAAAGCCCCCCTCTCAATACCGACACTACCCTAGACACGCCCACCCAGGGCCCAAGGGGCGGCGCCAGCCAGAGCCTACACATTACCTGAATGGTGTTTGGGCGCGGGCCAGATCTGCAGCAGGTAGCGCAGCACGCTGATTGGCTGCTGATAGTCGAGCTCGTGCGACTTGGGCGTGGCCGACTCGCCCGATTGGAGCATCAAGGGTGGGGCCAGCGCCGTTGCCAGATTCTGCGCGTTCATTTTGTTGCGATCCGATGCGGAAACCACCAGCGCCAAATGGTCCATCAGAAAAATCAGTGTGGCCTGAAAAAAATAAAAAACCAATAAAACTCCTCATGAGCTGGGAGGCGCGTAAATTACCCGATTGATGCGGGGCAAACAGTCCAGAATGGAGAACATCAGCTTGGCGTTTCCCTCGGGATCATCGGGAAGACACACGCCCAAAGCGTCCACCATCATCTGGTACAGACACTTGGTGAAAAGCGGCTCGGGCAGTTCCCGCAAGTAGTCCTTCAGGACGCCGGTGATGACGTTGATATCCGGGACATTGTCCGGGCTCAAGTCCACGGAGCGACTGTTGCGCTCAAAAGCCTCGCGCAGAATCCGCTTCTTGGTGGCCGAACCGCACAGCCGATACAGCCCTGTGGGCGGAGCCACCGTTAACCCCGCCCAATTTACAGGGGAAAGGACTCACCAATGATATCCAAACCGCGTCGCTCCACCTCCTCGACGCACCGCTTGACAATGATGGGGATTTGGTGGTGGGGGCCTACCAATCCGGTGGTCACGCCGCCCGTCTTGCTCTCTCTGTTCACCTGCCAGCCAATCGCGTTCAAACACAAGGGTGCGGGGCTAGGGCCCGTGCAACTTACCACCGTTTCCAGGTCGACGCCAAACAGAGGCGTGGCTCTGGACAGCGTCATGCTGGACAGAGAGCGACGCTTGTACAGGCTCAGCGAGTCCGAGTGGCGCAGCCTCAAGTACAGGGTGCCTGGTTGCGAGCAGGAAAACCTCATAACCCCAGTTTTTTTCAGTGCTTACCACGACTTACCGCGGGGCTCGATTTTGAGGGCCAGCTGATGAATGGGCCCCGATTTCAGCAATGTGGGCAGATAAACCGAGCCCTTGTAGCACAGTTTGTGCCGATATTGCGGGTCCCAGGAGTAAATCAGCAGGTCCAGCTCGCGATTGTTGACCAGATCGAGCTCGAAACTTTCGTCCCAGTCGAACACCAGATCGCCGGTTCTTACCTAGTGAGGATCGTGGAAGGTAAGTTGCGGGTCCCAGTGAAAAGGGTAAGAAAAGCTAGCTTACCACTGTGCGCGCCTTGTGGACGCGATCGCATTCCAACACGCAGTACAAGTCCCGTACCCCACTGGTAGCTGTCGACACGGATTTGAGCGTGAAGAGGGCGTGAGAGGGAGTGACATGCTTACCTATGCTCGGCACGCCCCCACTGGGGGTAACCGGGGTGGTGGCAGTGGAGGTGGAGGGGCGCAAGCCCCGCCCCGCCAGCAAGTGCACCCACAGCATGCCGCTCACCGGCTCGTCGCCAGAGGGCGCCGCATTCCCACCCAGCTGCGACAGCCCGGCAATGTTGCCGGGCTTCTCAATCTTGTACTTCAGGAATTCTGCAAGTAGATCGATTCGGTGGTTGCACAAAGTAATGGATTGCCAAGCAACGTTTTACCTGCCGGGTTGATGTCTAGTTGGCGCTGCCCGCGCGGCAGCGTGCCGCTAGGCGTGGGGACAGGGCTCGGGGCCGCCCCGGCTCGGGAACTGTCCAAATCGAGCAGTTGCCGCATGCGGCGCATAGATGGCGACCGGCTGCTGCTCAGCGCTGCAACACACACTCTGCAAACCCCCGGGTTTTAACCTCAAATTCTCACCTGAACTGGTAATGTGTTGGGTGGAAAGCGACCTGGCCGGGATGCTGGGCTGTTGTGGCCTACTAAAGTGCCGGTCCAAAGTGGAGGTGGTGCCTGGTCGGCCATAAGAGCTATAAACGCCGCTTTCCATCTGAAAAATTTTAGGAAATTATCTTCCCTTAACGGGAAAATTGAGGAAAATTTACGTTTTTCAGTGCATCGTGAATGTTTTCCGCACTGTAGGTGAAGCGAGCGGCGCGCTGCTGATTGAGCACGTCGCGCGAAGCTCGGATCTGCTCATAGATGGCAGAGGTGGAGGGGGTGCGGCTCAGCCATTGGCGGTACTCATCTGAGGAGAAGACACTAGGTGACGACGGAATGCGGCCTTGCGAAGCAAACAACAATCAAGTGCAAATGGGCAATGCTGATTGGCGAGCGCGAAATGGTGGGGGATTGATATGGGAGTGGTCTAATCTAAACAGGGGCCGATTGCCTTTTTGCCAAACTTCCCAGTTTAGATAGATAGTGAAGGGGGAAATTTTCCGACAAAAAATTCTTTAGAAGTCCATTTTTTCAAAAAATGATTCAAAAAAATCTCAATCTCAACGAAATAGATGCAAAAAGTTCAAATTTTTTGGAGCTCCGGAAGTATAAAAGAAGCTGTATCTCAAAAACCGTTGACAACAGCGAGTAAGTCGTCATAACCTTTTCCCAAGAACGCTTCTTGGGCAGTATTTTGACACCAAAAACTTGGCGACGCAATTAGGGCTTCGCCCCCGTTCAGGTGTCTGAACATGGAAAACGTCAATCTCCGAAACGGTTGAGAAATCTTTTCGATAGCTCGTTTCGTGCACTAACTTTTTCACGTATTAAGTTTGATGAGGCCTCAAATTTTCCGGATTTTTTTTTGGGTTTTTGCCTGCAATCCGATGAAATTTCGGGCAAATTGGGGCTTTGCAGGTTTCTTATTGACCAATTTCTTTTTTTCTAGTCCTTGTTTTCCACTAAATATTGGCGTCGTTAAATCAAATGAAATCCTCTAAAGGTTTTTATGACCACTATGACATTATTGACAAAATGGCGAATGCGTGTCTTTTGATTTAATTTTGCGATATTTTCCAAACTTGAATAGGGGGAAAATTTTGGAGCTATTGAACTGATAGTCCGACTCAGAGTGCTTCAAAAATGTTCTCTTGAGGTTCATCCTCAGCTGACGATTAAGCGGAAAATCCCTAAAATCCCTAAAACCCAAAACGTTGGCGCGATTTGCGGCACCGCAGTGGATAGAGCACGGCAACGTGCATAAAAAAACTGGTACTCGATTTCGCCGTAAATCGATTAATATGCGAGCTGTGGAGAATTTCGCAAAATATTGCGCTGTTGCAAAACTTTTAAAGTGTCCTTACCGCGATCGCGACGTATCGACGGCATTTCCGGGGCTGAAAGCGCCCCATCGGCGTCATCTTGCAGAAGGGCAACGCCGCCCCTGTCCCCAAATCGCTTATTCATCGCCAACCTAAAACCCAGCGAATATTAGTGAAAATTCGAACACCAGTATATTGTAGAATTAAACTTTGGGCCACCCTGTACCTGGTGGATCCTCTGGCGTCGCGTGGCAACGAGTTGAACTTGGTACCGACTTCGGCGCTTGCAGGCAGCGACCCCTGGCGTCCGAGCGAGGGAATAGTGGCGTGCGCTACTGGCGCTGATGGCGCTGCTGGCCGATCCCTAAACAAAAAAAAACGTCCAGAATCTTCCAGACTGTTCGAAAGTGCAGTCTGTACCGGTAGTAGTAGTAGCCGCTGCGCCCCGCCACTGTCGCCTCAGAGTCGCTCGAATAGTCCAAACTGCCGCGGTTCCTGCGCAGCGCAGTGCCGTATTGGCCGCTGCCGCCAGTGGCGTACTTTGACTGCAGCTGCGCCGCCACTGCCGCCTGGTCCACGAATCTCTGGTTGTATCTGAACGGGAAATTTGATTTTGACAGTTTGTCTGACAGTGACAGTTCGATTTTGACAGCTGAGTGGCAGATTTAATGTGAAACTCGCCTGCTCAAAGTGGAGCCGGATTTGAGGCTGGAGCGCAGCAAACTGTGCCGTCCCGCCTGCGTGATACTGCTATAATCCGTGTATTCCGTATGGGGCAAATGCTGATCGGATCCGGACCTGGGCATTATCCTGCGACTTCCGGTTCCTGCGTGCTGCACGTAGTAGTGGGAGGATGGGCTCTGTTGTGACGTCATCCTGCAACAGCCACATTTGCCCCTAGCGCGATCGGATTTGCGCAGCTGATGCGCACATCTTTTCCTACCTTGAAGGAGCCGGTTGTCCGCCAGCGGACATGCGCCGCCCCATTCCGAAGGAATGAACTTTTTCGGCCAAACTTTCCAACGTGTTCGGATAGCCGCGCTCGTATTGGGGAAAATGGGGCTGCGAGGACTTGGGCTGTTCGGTGATGACGGGCGGGGGCGGCTGGTAGCCCCAATTGGTGTCCGGCGGGCGGCTGTTGTAGTACAAGTCCAGACCGTTGGTGTCCGGCTGTTGCGGGTGCCTGTCCAGTGTCGAGGACAGTCCAAGACCGAGTCGCGAGCGCGACTCGTTCATTTCGCGACCGTCCCCTGTATGTCGTTGGCGCAGCGAGTCTCTGTAACAGCGTTGCCGCGTTGTGCAATTTGTAGCAGACATATTTTCTGTTAATTTTAGTGCGATTTGGAGGGAAAACGGCGTCGAATTTCGCGTTTATTCACAGGACATTTTCCCAAGAGCGTTTGTGGGGCTGTATTTTGGCATAAAAAGCCAGAAGATTCATCTAGGGCTTTGCCCCCTATCACGTGTCTGAAGAAGAAAAAAAGGAATATATCCGAATCGCTTGAAAATATCAGATGTGTCGTAAGAACCCTTTCGATAGCGCGTCTGGAGGACTAACTTTCAACCATTGGGCTTGAGCCGAAATTCCTAACCTCTAAAAAGATAGAAGCAAAAATGTCAAAACTGTCGGGTCCTCGAAGCGCAAAACACCCTGTACCTCAGCAACGGTCCACAATGGCTAAAGACCCATCAGAACCGTTTTGATAAAGCGTTTCGAGACCTACGGTTTCCTCCTCAGGCTTCCATCGAAATTTCCAAGCTCCAAAGAGATGGAAGCAAATTTTGAAGAAAAGTTACGCATGATTGAACAGGAGAGTAAGGAAATGTAAAAGGCCGGCACCCACCTGTGGGGGTCTCCGTCGACTTCGTCGCCCTCATCATCGCGCAGGTCCCTCTTGATGACGACAACAGGGGGCGGCTTGTGTTCGGCGCGCGGTTGCACCGAGGGCGACCCCTGGCCGCCCTTGCCGCCCTTTCGCTGCCTGGTTGCCAGCACGAGCCGCCTCGGAATGGACATGATAATGACCACATCGTCCAGACTCATGTGCGTCACATCGACCAGATTAACGGCCAGAATCTCGTCGCCCACCTGCAACAGGACCGGACTGAACCTCTGGAAACGTCTGGAAAATCGGCAGGAACTCACCTTGAGACAGCCACTGTTATAGACAGCGGATTCCAGCGCGATTCTGGATATGAAGACGCCGTCCTGCCGATCCTGGCCGTTTCCCTCGCGAATATACAGGCCCAAAGTCTGGCCGGGTCGTTTGACGATTTCCACAAATTGCACCTAGAACAGTCCCTGGATCGGTCCAGAGGTCTGGATCAGGGTGGGAAACTCACCTGGTGCTTGGCGTCTTGCATAGCGAGAAATCGCTTCGCATGGTCCGTGGCCGAACGGCCTAGATGGCGCGCATCTAGAATCCGGACGATCATCTCACCGCGTCGTTCCACATGCTGAAACACACATTGTCACTGGCGCCATCTCTTTTGCAACAGCGTACTCGATTGCCTCTAACTACTCCAACGCGTGTATTAAAGCGAGAAGGAGCTAGTGGAGGGTGGTGCGATGGGACCTTTTTATTAAAGTTTTGTTCGGGAAAAAAATTACAAAACGTTTCCAAAAACCTCTCGTCAAAACAGATAATCGAGGCAACGTTGCCAATTTTGGACAAATTTCCCCAGCTGCAGGATAAGGGATTAAATACGATACAAAAGCGAGTAAGGCGACTTACTTCGAGGGCGGCAGCTGTGGAGGAATCATGGTCGTTTTCCACCGCCTCTATCTGCTTGAATATCTCTGAGCTGATTCCAGACACCTGCAATTGGAGAATGTGGTGTAAGAATCCTCACAACTTGGTTATTTTTCATGCGGTTTTTAACGTGTAATAGCGGTTTTGAACCGCATTTCCAGCCCTTTAAAATGACGGTTTAAGCGTCCAAATCGGTTGATTCTACGTGGTTTTTCCAAGAGATGTTAAGTGGCGTTGAGTGTTAATTTTCGTTTTTTTTTAATCAAAAAAGTACGCCACTGGTACAAAATTGTGGCCACCGATAGAGAAAATTGAACTATTTCCAGTGGCGCACCGGACGGTTTTCCACCTGAATTAATTTTTTTGGCACTGCTGCATCTCACTAGGGAACAGAGTGTTTGAAAATTCGCTAAAACTCAACCATTCGCGCCACTGGAATGAAATTTAGCGCAGTGAAAAAGAAGAATGTGCTTGTCCCAGCACAACCAGCCAGCGCTTTCTTATCGCGTTGGGTTTGGTAAGAATTCATTTTATAAAAACGCCCTGCATAAAATGGCTCGCTCTCCCTAGAGACCAGTTTTGAAAAATTCGCCAAAAATCAACCAAATACGCCAGTGAGGTACAATTTCGGAATCTTTTAGAAAAATAGGCGCGCTTTCCAGTGGCGTATCAGGCAGTTTTGTATCTACCCCGGCTTCGCAGGATTTAGTTCACAAAAAGGACGCAAAAGTGGGCGTCCATATTAATTGACTGTTTCAAAATTAGCCAAAAACTCCTCTGGAAACGCCACTGGAACGGCCCTTTGGGCACCTGTAGAGAAATATGCATACCTTCCAGTGGCGTAACAGGAAAATTTTAAAAATGACTGGATTTGAGTGTCTTTTGTGCATTTTCGGTCTTAATAAAATCAATGAAGTACACCACTGGAATGAAATTTTGGGCACTGATAGAGGAAACTGTACTCTTTCCAGTGGCGTACTGGGCAATTTCTCATCTAGAGGGATTTGGCCGGTATTCATATTTTTAGCCGTGGCGCGTCTCACTAGGGAGGAAAGTGTTTGAAATTCGCCAAAAAATCAACTAATCACTTCATTAGTATGAAGTTTGGCGCACAGAAAAAGAAAACTGTGCTCGTTCCAGCGGCGTTACAATCGCGTTTCTACCTAGAGCGGTTTCGGAGAAATACATTTTTGAAAATTGCCGTCAACAAGAAACGCCACTGAAATAAAGTTTTGCAATTTTCTAACTTCTTTTGCCCATAACTCGGCTGTTTCTAACGGCACTGTCTCGCCGAAAATGCCATCTTGAAGTTCATTTCGGGCTCTTTAATCTGAGGTCTCACGCCGCAAAATCGCAAGACCTTCAGGGCCATTTCTGTAAGATGGCAAGGAACGCGGCTAGAAAATCCCTACAAACCTGCCTCAAACTCATCGACAGGCCGTCTCACTGGGCCAAATCAATGCAAAATATCTTCGACTTACCTTTCGGAAGTCGCCCTGTATAACCATGGGCGGCGGGTGGCTGGGGCGGTTGTTAGGGGCGACCGGGGGTGCGCGCAGTGGCGATGCCGTGAGATCCAAAGCCTCGCGCCCATTATCCTGCAGCAAAACCACACATTCGCAATTAAAATTTGGAAAAAACACCTTGAAGATGGTCACAATATCCGAAACGTCCTGGCAGGTAACAGCGACTAGAGCATCGTTGAGGTCAGGGGCGTGCACGCGTCTCCTGCAGCCGCCTGCTTACTACTACGCTTACTACTGCTGACTAATCGGTTGTAAACGGGAGAGTAATATAGTAAACGTAGTAAATCGAGTAGTAAAAGTAGTATTTTGGCAGGCTGCAGGATGGTAAGCAGGAACACCGATTCCGGCCGGCATGACTGAAACTGGCCAAAATAGGGTCTAGAGGAGGCCCAGAATAGGCGCCGGGAGGCTCCTGCAGGTCATTTTCTGTCCCTAGCAGGCTCCTGCAGGGCGCCCCAGGGCGCAAGCAAGCGATTTAAAGCGGGTTTTCATTTACCTTTCGGGTGAAAAAGCAGCCATTGCCATTTTTATCGCACATTAACTAAATCAGCGTGTTTGTTTGGCAGCCCTTAATTCCGCCTGCCCCGGTATCGATCCGCCTGCTGGCCGTGACGTAGCAGGAGTGCGCGCGCCTCCTCCCCTACGGGCACGCTCGCTGATTGGCTGGCCGCGCCGACACGGGCGCCAAAACTATTCGAAAATCGCGATTTCCAATTAATAATTTGCAATCAAAGAGGGGCCACCACGACAACAGCAGCAGCAGGAGGACAATGATTAATGACATTTGGCTGTCAAAAGAGCGGCAAACTTCCGTTTTCCGGCCGAGGAATTCGATTCTATTGTACAAATCTTGGCAACTTTTGGGCCAGAAAGTGTTCAGGCCTTTGTAGCAGTTTCTCGGCCGGAAATCGTTGCAGGAAATAATTAAGCGTATCACTCCCGTTTTGTGCTAGTTAGTGCTGGACGTTTCGAATATCGGGTTCATCATCAGGCCACTTACCTTCCTGCGGCCACAGCAGAGCATGTTGCGCGTGCGTGACCTGCCGGATGACAGTTTTGAGCGCGCAAGTTTCCGCCACTGCATACCAGCCTAACTCCCAGTTGGTCTGGTCGAATAACTGGAAAAACAATGGACAACAGTGGTTTTTTGGCCTGCCCGCCGACCCGATTTGGCATGGGGGAATTTTCGGTTGTTGTCCGTTTTTATTGTGGAAGGGCAGCAGGCGGAAAAATGGAAAGTCATTAGTGCAAATGAGGTTTTAATGGGAAATTTATTGATTTGAATGGTCGGAATTGCGGGCAACTGGTCGGTCTGGATGGGCAGGAGTTTTTCGTGCTTTCCAAGCTGGAAAATGCGGTTCAAGAGGACGCCACTGGAGTGGCATTTTGAAAAGTTGTAGAGAAAACTGTGCTCTACCCAACGGCATAGCCGGCGCTTTTTTTTATCTAGATGGGTTTGGCAGGAACTAATTTTTCTCACTGTGTGGCGTCTCACTACGGAACAGATAATTGGAAAATTCGCCAAAATCAACAAAGTACGCCACTGCGATCAAATTGACGGCCCTGATAGAGGAAATTGTGCTCTCTCCAGTGGCGTATCGGGTGCTTTTTTGTCTGGATGGGTTCGGCGGGAATTGTTCTTTTTAAACCATCTGCACTCAATGTGACGTTTTAATATGGAACAGACTTTTTAAAAATTCGCCAAAAAGCAACCGAGTACGCCAATGCAATGAAAGTCTGAGCGCTGATAGAGGAAATTGTGCTCTTTCCAGTGGCGCAACAAGCACGTTTTTAGCTGATTAGGTTTGGCAGGAATTGATTCTTTTAGCGATGGGACGTTTTCATGAGGGCCCAGAGTGTTTGCCAAAAATCAACCATAAACGCCACTGGAGTGGAATTTAGGGAGCTAATAGGACAAGCTTTTTTTGCAGTGGCGCGCAGTGCGAATTTTTAAAAAAAAAAATTTTTAATCGCCCTGCTAGCAATGGGGAGTTCTACCTAAGGACCAGAGTCCTTAAAAATTTGCCAAAAATCAACCGAGCACGCCACTGCAGTGAGATTTTCGGCGCTGATAGAGAAAACAGTGCTCTTTCCAGTGGCGCAGCAGGCGATTGCTGTGCAAGTGATGGGGGCGTTCTCACTAGGGACCAGAATATTTAAAAATTCGCGCAAAATCAACCAAGTACGCCACTGCATTGAAATTCTGGGCACTGATAGAGGAATTGAGACCCTGTTCAGTGCTGTATCCAGCTACGTTTTGTCTGCTCGGATTTTTCGGAAAATATTTCTTTTCTAATCGGGCGTTTTCATCACAAACCAGATTTTTTTAAAATTCACTAAAAATCAACCAAGTCCGCGACTGCAATGAAATTCTGAGTGCTGATAGAGACGACAGCGCTCTTTTCAGTGGCGCACCGGGTAATTTGCCACCTGGAGGCATGTGGCAGGAATTAATTTTTTAGCTGTAGGGCGTCTCACTAGGGAACAGAGTGTTTGAAAATTCGTCCAAAATCGACCAAACACGCCACTGCAATCGGTTTGCCAGTGTTAGTAGCAAGAAGAAAGCACTTTTCAGTGGCGTCACCATCGCTTTTCTATCTGAACAAGTTTGCGAGAAATTAATTGTTGAAAATGGACCTTTAGGGGTGCGTTAGCAAAAGTGAGCAAACTGTTTGAAAAATCGCCAAAATTGCCCTAAATTTACCATTTTGGTCCCATTAAGAGCATTTAAACCGTAAGACCAGCTCCACTCAGTGGCGTGTCAACCAGCTCTCCATCTGGGCGCGATTTCGAGCAATTAATTGTGGAAAATTGATGCTTGATCATTTGGAGAAAGGTTTAAAAAATTGGTCAAAAATCCACCAACTACGTAACTGTAATGAATTTAGCCGAGCTGATAGAGAAAGGAGAGCTCTTTCCAGTGGCGTAGCACGCCATTTTTCTTCTGAGCAGGTTTGAAAAATCGCAAAATGAATTTTGTAAAATTGGGCCCGACTAAAGTAGCGAACAAAGTGTTTGAAAATTTGCCAAAATTCACCTAAAATCTCTATTGGAGTGAACTTTAGGGCTCGAGAAGGGAAAAGTGCGCTCTATTCAGTGGCGGATCGGGCGTATTTGTATCGGAAGTGGTTTTTGAACAATTAATTGTTGAAACCGGCGTTTAATTATTGTATAACTGTTTTTAAAAAAATCGCTATAAATGGAGCAAGACCGTCACTGCAGTGGCCTTGGGGACTTTCGAAGAGGAAAAGTAGCACATTCCAGTGGCGTAACCACGATCTCTCTAACGGGGCTGAGTTGCGAGTGATTAATTGCTAAAAAATTGACCTAAAAGAGAGCGCAGTCAGTGGAGCACTCGCCGCTTGAAAATTTGCCAAAATTCCCCTAAAATCTCTATTCGAGTGAAGTTTAGGGCCCTAGAAGGCAAAAGTGCGCTCTATCCAGTGGCGTATCGGGCATGTTTGTATCGGGAGTCGTTTTCGAGCAATTAATTGTTGAAAATCAGAGCTTGAATTTTGCATAACTGTTTTGAAAAAAATCGCCATGAATCGACCAAGAACGTCACTGCAATGGTCTTGGGGCCTCAGAAATAGAAAAAATTGCTTGTTCCAATGGCGTAACAAGCACAAGTCTAGCGGGGCACAGTTTGGCAGCAAGCAAAAAAAACACGCCGCTGGCATGGATTTTTCGGCCTTTGCAAGGCAATTGGAGTAGAGCGTCCAGTGGCGCAGCATCCATAATTTCCTGAAATAATTCGCTTAAATAGGGCAGCATTGGAACGTTCCCTACGCCAGCCCGAGCCATTTTCTCTGCGATCCCTCACTCCCGCTCAGTGGCTGACGGCCCTCAAAGATGGCCTAATTCCGAGAAAAATCGACTTAAAACGGTCGCAATTTCGGCATAAATCGGCCCTCAAAACGGGAAAAGTTTGGGGCTTGTGAGGAGCAGGGAGGACTGAAGGATTCTTCCGGAAATTGCGCTGCTCTCAGGACTTACCCGATTAGAATCATGATCATCTAGTCCTGGCCACGGTCCTCAAAAGCCTCCGCTGCCAGCAGGTTTTGAGGATTTGAGGCATTTCGGTCGAATCGCGATCCGCAGGAGGAGGATTCGGTCGCCTCAAAACTACTCGATTACCTGCTATTAAATCGATACGGTTGAGTGTGCAGGAGAAGCGCGGTCGGCTCTGGATCAGGCTGGCAAGCAACTGTCTGGATTGATGATGATCAATCAGCAAGTGGGCCGAAACATGTCCGATAATGTAGAATCGACGCGCCGCCCCCTTGTAGTACACAACCGGAATTATTGAATGGGCAACAATGTCGGCCTGGATTCCGGCTGGAAATGGGCGGATGCCTGGCACCCTCGCCTCGCGTACAGGGACGCCACACAACGCGCAATTTCCTCGAAATTTGCGGAAAATGGGACCGATATGAATCGTCCGAATCGGCTCCCCCCAGTTGCTCTGGGCAGGCTCTTCGGCTGTTGCCAAATTTCCGAGGCCCTTGAAATATCCTCCTATTGGGCTGATTGGTGTGAGTGGGGTGACAGTCGGGGAAAAAAAGGCGCGCTTGGCAACGCTGTGCACGCAAGCGCCTAGCCCTTGGCAGGATGCGCACGATCGGGGCCCTGCAGGCCCTTAAACCACCAGCTTTCAATGCGGCCACCATTCGGGTTTTTTGGGGCGCATTCGCCAAACTGGTGCCTCTGACCAATCGCTCAATTAATTGCAAATCTTATTGACTTTTCCCGTCTACATTGCGCTCATTTTATGTTCAAATTGTCCCAAGTTTGCCCGCTTTCGAAATTCTGGAAAATGCTGCCTCCTTATTGATCAAGCCTTGTACATTCTTATGGCACTGAGTGTCCCAAATCTATGTTCAGTTAATGGCCCAACAAAGCGGAATATTTGATTAAAATCCACCTGCCAATCCATGGTCGAGTTATCTGTAAATTGCAAATGCATTTTTTCTTACATGTTTTTCCATTAAAATGCCATTTAATTTCTTTCGGCACGCAGTTTGAGACATTTCTTCGAGCAAAAATGTCAATTTTCTCAAAGTGCGTGCTATTAATATAAATTCTGGTCTCATTTTCGGATTTTTCTGCCAATTCTAGCTGAAAAAGAGTACCATGAAGATGGGGTCAATTTCTCAAGAACAGGATATTTTGAGAAATTTTTGAGAAACACGTCTATCGACATGGTACTCGGTTTATTTTAAAATCGTCCCAGTAAGCCGAATCTGTCCGAAATCTGATATTTTTTGAATCAGAATACTTCAGTTCCTGTCACTATGCAGTTTGGTTCATTTCCCGAAGCATAATTGTCAAATTTCTCAAATTTCTCTCTCGTTTTCGGTTTTTTTGGGTCGACTTTAGCTGAAAACGAGTACCATCTCAAGGGGTAAATTTGAAATTTTTTTGAGAAATTTTTGAGAAATTTAAATAAATCTGCCGACATGGTACTCGATTTATGCTGAAATTGTCCCACTAAGCCGATTCTGTCATTAAATTCGTTGTGCAACCATTTAGAGTAGAGTTATTAGCAAATATTGGTTTAAAACTTGCTTTGCGACATCTTTTCCATTCATTTCTAGTTCCTGGTTGCACCAATTTCATGTGGATGCTGTCGCACAAGGCAAGAACTATTTCTGGGTTTTTCCATCATTATTTTTCGTCGATTGTAGCGGTTACAATTTCTGTCAGCGCGCAGTTTGAGGCATTTTTCAAAGCAAAAAAACTCAATTTTCCCGACTTGCGTGTAATGGATTGCAATTTTGATGGAATTTTCGGATTTTTAGGAAGATTTTAGCTGAAAATGAGGACCATGTCGATAGGATAAATTTGTCAAAAAAATCAAAATTTTGAGAAATTTTTGAGAAACACATGCATCGACATCGTACTCGATTTATGCCAATGTAATGGATTGTAATTTTGATAAAATTTCGGATTTTTAGGAAAATTTTAGCTGAAAATGAGGACCATGTCGATACGATAAATTTGTCAAAAAAAATAAAATTTTGAGAAATTTTTGAGAAACACATGCATCAACATCGTACTCGATTTATGCCAAAATTGTGATGTGTGTGAATGAATCTGTGATTGGAATCGATCTGCCCCCTTTAATAGTCGGAATATTTGCAAATATTTGTTTGAAAGTTGCTTCCTGGTGTGCTTTTTGACTTTGTTGCTCTTAATGTAAAAAAATTCTGAAGAATAAGTACAATCAAGGCCATCCGCCTACTTCTGCTTGATCCATTTTACAGTTTTTTTTTTCGATCAGAGCACTTGCAGCTTGCAGCTTGAAGTTTTCGCATCAAGAAAGTCGATTCTTCCCAAAACCCTCCAAAAAATTGCAATTCTGATGTCATTTTCGGCTTTGTGAGACGATTTCAGCTGAAAACGAGTACCATGTCAAGGGGTAAATTTCTCAAAAACAAGAAATTTTGAGAAAAATTTGAGAAACACATCCATCGACATGGTACTCGATTTATGTTGAAATCGTCCTAAAAAGCCGAACCTGTGATCAGAATCGACCTGCAGTCAGTTATAATCGAACTATTTGAATTTTTTTTCTTGAAATACGAAAGTCAGTGTCTTCTTGCCAATTTTCTTTTTAATTAATTTTACTTCATCTGTCGATTTTCACAATTTATTTTAATTTTCTCCGAACGAATCTTTCTGGAAAAAATGTAGCTAGTGAAACAGGAGCAAATCGCTCTTCAAATCGTCGGCAGTCTGAAGAAAATGCACCTGGCAACGCTGTGCTCTTTTGGCCCTATGCGCCCTTAAACCAGCTTTCAATACAGCCACCAGTCAATGTCAATTTTTTATTAAACTTTCCAAATTTGCGCTAAATAATGTCGTGTGCGCCCTTTGCGCCCTGCGCCCCCTACATGGCGCGCCCCTGCTATCAGATACCCTACTCGTGCCCCGCCCCTGTTGGGGAGCTGCGCTACTGCCTGCGCCCCTGCTGTCCCCCCTGTGGGCGCATCGAAGTCCCCCTGCCCAACTACAACCCGCCCAAGGTGAGTGTGGAAATTGAGGATTTTGAGTGGTTTTGAGGGTTTGTATTTTTTAGTGCGATTGGAGCTGCGAGTGCGCCCCTGACTGCTGACCAGGTTTAGAGATGTGATCTGGTGGAAATTTAAGTAAATTTTTGGGAAATGTTTCGACTTTCTTTTGCGGTCGCATTCGCCATGGAGTGTAGGAAACGAGGTCAAAAATGGCTTTTTCCCAGAAAAGCGTTGCTCAGATTGCGATTTCGATGGCATTTTCGTGTTTTTTGGACGACTTTATATCGATAGTTGAAAAAAAGTACCATGCCAAAAAAAAATTTTTTGAGAAATTTTTTAAAAACACGTTTATCGACATGGTACTCGATTTATGCTGGAATCGTGCCACAAAGTCGAATCTGTCATTAGAATCGACTTGCAACCATTCATAGTCGAGTTACTTGCAAATATTAGCTGAAAATTTTCTGTTTTTTGTTGATTTCTCATTATTTAGCTAACCAATTGCAATTGAATACTGTGGGGACAAAAAATATAATGCGCTGTTTTTGGGGACAAAAAAATCAAGCTAAAATCGGCCCGAATCAGAATCGATGTGCCGCCACCTACAGTCGTGCGATTAGCACAAGAAAAACTCCAAAAATTCCAAAGAATCCTAAAGTGGCGCATTCACCTTAAATACCAGACAGCAGAGGTAACTGTCCCCATGCTGATGTTGCCAGGCAACCAGCCATAAACAGTCACACTGTCAAAACCGTCATCGAGAACAAAAAAGAACCACGTCTAAATCGCCCGTAGAAAATCGAACCAATGGCGGACTGTTGTTGCAACCTGACGGGCGTGGCTTGCGTACCATGCACGCCCCCACCGGCTGTTCCGTGCGCGCCATTGGCCCAGCCCTGCGCCCCCACCATCCTCTACTACGTGCCCATGGTAGGCCCCGCCCCCTGCCCGTGTCCCTGCCGCTGCCCACCACCCTGCCCCTAGCACAGCCAAATAAACAATAATCAGTTTTATTATTAATATCGGTCTTTGTCCTCACAACAATATAAATCACAGTTGAAACTTAGAGAATAATACGGAAGTTGTCTTCAGTTAGGCAAAAAAAGGAATTTGCGGTGTTTGCGCACATCCGCCAATAAGTCCAGAGATTCATTCAGAGTCCGCGTGTTCGGGGCGTTGCGACTGCAAAACGACTTTGTAGTGTCCCGTGGGGTCCCACAGGGTGTCCAGTGACTGGCGGGACATGTCGTAAGTGAGCACCCATACGCTCGCACAGCAGAAGTGCGGACATATGATTTTCCGCGGATTAATCTGCTCTTTGGCGCAAAACAGGCGATTTGCGTCGTCGTCCAGCACATCAAACGCGTCGGTTGCGATGTTCCAAACGAACAGGAAATGGCCCCAGTAGTTTTCGACGAAAGCGGTTGGATCGGCCGGCTTGAGGGCGCCCACCTTGATCACTCCCTGGCATAGAATCTCGCCGTTCAATGGACAAACCTGCAACCGAACCGATTTAGTCGCTTGAGTTTACGTTGTTTTGAGTGCGCCGCCAACCGACTCACATGCACGATTTTGAGGTCGTAGTCCTCGTAGTGCATGAACTGGAGGCCGGATTTGAGGCACATGATCTGCGCCTGCTTCTGCACGAACTGCTCAGCATCGAGTGAGCGCTGAGTGACGATCAGCTGCACCTCGACCACGTGATCCGGCTTGTCTGAGTCGGCGTCGCTTTGCTGACAGCTGAGGCTCTGGACCAGCAGCGGCACTTCGATCGGGTTGTTGTAGTCGTCTGGAAAAACCGTGTGTGGAATTGCAATTTGCATGGCATTTTTGGGACGATTTTTTTCGATTTCCTCAAAAACCACTAAACAAATTAAAGTCAATTTTTTGGGTCCATTTCAGCTGAAAACGACTACCATGTCGATAGATGTTTTTTCCAAATTTTTTTTTTTGGGTCAGAATTTACAGAATTACCGTTTTGAAGTAGTTTTGCCATGAAATTTCGCTCAGGAAACCGAATAAAATGTGAGATGAAATCCAAAATTTGTGTGCACTAATTTTCCCGAATTTGAATTCTATGCAAAAAAACTTCCGAAATATTTCATTTCTAGTTTGTTGCTCTCCTACCAGTGTCGTGCCCGAAGGGCTCGGCACAACATTGACAACCTTTAAAGTCAAATGCGTTTGTTGTGCCGATCCCTTTGAGTACGACACTGATTAGGCACAACAAATGGGAGACTTTCTGTGCGCCTCAAGCAGTGCCCTGTCCAAGGGGGAACAGCAAAGTAAACATCGGAGCGCTAGAAAGATTTCCTTGCTTTAAAACCAATGTTGTGTCCGAGGGGCCAATTCGCAAAAGGCACCCATCGACATGGTCCGCATTTTCCTCTAAAATCGTCCCAAAAAGCCAAATACGCAGCCAAATTCGACCTACGCTCACTCATAGTCGAGCTAGTCCCATAACTTACCGCGACTCTGTCCCGACAACAGCGAACTGTTCTCGAAATCTCCATTGGAGAATCGGCGCACCACCTTCTTGATCCACTTGGAGGCGTCCACTTTCGGATCCACAATCAGCAGACCCGATTGGGACGTATCCACACTGAAGTGGCCGCTGGTCAGTGGCGTCCGCAGCACTAGCCGCCCATCGAAATCCGAACAATCGCTGCCCAAATTGGGCGAGTAAACGTTCACTTTGCGGGCGGTTTCCCTTGGGCTAATTGGCGACTTGCGAATTGAGGTGCAGTAAATGTGGCCGGGGGAAAACTGGCCGTTTCGCGAGCTCGGGCTCTGCATCGGGGAGCGCGGGCTTAGGAAAAACGACTCGGGCGACCGCATGGGGCGCACTTGGGGCCGTACCAAGTACGTGCGTTCTCTGCGCAGAATGTGGAACGGTACAATGTTCTCCGTGTTGTCTTCCGAGAACTCGTACTTTTTATCTGCCAGTCGCTTTTTGCGAAACAGGCTGATTTTCTCGTATTTCTCGTTCTCCTCGATGAATTCGTACGCTTTTTCCGCCACCTTTTTGTCGACCACCTTGCTCTTTTCGGGCGACAACTTCTGGCTCGAGTGCGGCACTGAGAACACGTAATCGCGCGACGTGCTCTGGAGGCGTTTGAGGCGCGGATCCAGAATGCTCTGCACTAACGTGTTGTGGTACGTTTTCCCAGTCACGTTCAGAGGTTCGCAGCTGATGTTCAGCTCGTGGAACGGTCTGCTCGCCTCGCTTCCCTCCAGATCGTATTCGCTGAAGTCCTCCAGAATCGCGTCCACCAGACTGGAGCAGCTCGCTGACTCCGAGATCTCGCTGAACGCGTCCAGTGAGCTGGTGAGGATGTCGGAGGAGGAGGGCTTGGCCCCCTCTTGCTTCACCCAATGGGTGAGCGAGTTGGCGCACTGGAACGCCCCCAACGTGGAAATGTTGAGGATGTGCACGTGGTGCCCGGTGTTGACCACCAGGTGGTGCGGGTAGCTGAGCGAGATGTGCGGGTCGAAAGAAGGTGCCAGTTGACTGGTGGAGAACATGAAGTGGATGAGGAACCCGTGCCGGGTACACCAGCCGCCGTTGGCACCCTCCTCCGGGCTGAGTGACGCTTCAGCACAATGCACGCAACTAGAGGGCAGCGTCAGCACCGTGATGTGAAAGAACTCTGCAGTTGCCGACCTGAAACCACATCAACCAATCCGAGTGCCCCCTTTTGAAATTCACTTTCGCAAAAAAAATACGCACTCGTTTCCATAGCAGACGATCTTGGTGGCATCATTGGGGAATTGCATGAAAAGGATGCCATCCAATGGATAGGGCGACTTGAAGTGACTGAAGATGCGATGCTTCGAAACGTAGCGCAAGGGCACGCCTGGACTGAACAGCCATATGTAGAGCTCGTACTCGTAGCTGAGCGCGTAGATTGGATGGTCGGATGCGACGTTGCAACTTCGAGTCGTGTAGCTGAGCATGTACTGGCCGCATTGCGTGAAGCCCATTAGTGTGTGGTCGCTGCAAAAAAAAAATCAGTTTAGTTTTAGTTGGGACTCCCAGTAGATTGTGGGGATTTTCGGGTCTATGTGGGGAAGGTTTCCGATTTGTCCACTCCCCCAGTCCAGGACCATGCAACCAATTGCAATTTTTGTCATGGCTTTTTGGGTGAATTTCAGCTGAAAATGAGAAGCCAGCCGATAAGTCAATTCTCCAAAAAAAATTGTCCGCTTTTTTTGTGCCTCAAACTTGCAAATTTTCGATTGAACTGGACTTTTGCGTCTTGCATCTAAAACCGAACGGACTATGGCTGGCTGTCATTCGGGTTTCGATCGCCATTAATTGCATGCTCCAAATGCGTATAGTCTGTTCACGATCAGTGGCGATGCTTGAGGAGACATCAGCAGCAACTAGTTCAGTTTTTTGCCCATAACTCGGCCAATTTTCAATATTTTCCAGAAATTCGAAACGCGTTTTGTAGCAAATTCCCGGATAAATAAAGTGGAATAAATACGAATTAATTCGTATCTGCAGCCGTTTCGGAAATATCCGTGTTCGAATGTGGGCAAGTGCACACTAAGTACTGATTGCCAAGACGTCCTTCTTACGCCTGAAGGTGGCCGGTTTTCGAAACTTTTCAGCAAATTTTTCCAGCAACTGGTTTTTCCCCAACACTTTGGGCGGAAATCCATATAATCGTCAGTGGCTCGTATACTATTCACTTTAGAAAATGCGAATAGCAACTTTTTTATGCATTTTGATTCCCCTCTATCCAGTGGCGTGCTCTGAATTTGCTCAGCAATTTTGGTTTTGGCACTTTTTCAGCAACCTTTGTTGCCGGCGTTTTGGAAAAATCGCCACTGAATTCCTTTCCAAGACCCGGAGGTTTCACCAAGAGCTTTTTCGGTGTAAAGCTTTGTGCAAATTTGAGGATGGCTCACTGTCGAAACGTTCCCACTAACACTAACACCTTGGCGCCCAAATTGGCCCACTAAAACCTATCAAAACTGCCCTGGAAAACTGAAAATTGCCAATAACTCACTCACTCACTCCTCAATTGAGGAAAAATCTTCATGAAACTGTTTTCATGGATATTAAGCCTCTCTATCTGTCAGTGTTCTTGGAATTGTAGCATCTTTGCCAGTTTCTAGTTATCCACATTTGAGCATTTCATACGGGTTAAATTGTGGAGGCGCCTGATGATGGTGTTGGTTAGAAACCCTTCAACCTCCCACCTACAGCAATCCCTACTCTGGCAAATCCGGCCAATGAGAAGGCTATTCGCTAACGGGGTTTGCAACGAATCAGTTGTGCTGTTGCTAAAGGCTTGAGGATGGCGGTGGAGGTTTCGAAACTCTGAACTTTCCTGGATGATTGGAAGAGCGCAACTGTTTGGGTTCGGGTGTTCGTTTCTACATGAAACCTTGAAATGGCTTCAAAAGCGTTTTGTGGTCGAAAAAAACTGATAAATTTGCAGGTTATTTTAGGCCACTGAAAGGGGCGCAAGAAAACACCGGGATTCTGGCTTAATTCAGTCCTAAATCAGCTCCCAAAAAAACAAAAAAAAACGGCCTTTAAGGCAAAGTTTTGTTTGCAAAAACTGTGACTGGTAATTGAGGGGCTCCGCGCCTTTTAGTCCTAAATCACCCCAAATCATACAGCCCGGCTTTGCTCAGTTTTAAGGCTGAGGAGCCCCCAAAACCACCTTCTACAATACTTACAGGGCATTGGGTTCGTTAACCAGTGAATACAGGGTGTACTCGCGCGGCCTGCAAAGCAGCTTCTCAACGGGAGCCCTGGGGCTGCGGGCAAAACGGCCGTATAGCTGCAATTCCATAAAAATACAGCCACTTTTCAGGTTAGATCACCACTGCTTACCTGTCTATCGCGGAGGTTTAGGACGAGATTGCGCAGCTCCCGGGGGCCCCAAGCGGTCGCCCCTGGATAGGGGGTTGGCCCGGAGGGGGCGCAAGCGCCCCCCGAGCCGCTCGAGACCGACATTGGCGAGGAAACCGATAAATTCTCGTCGGAATTGTCGTTTTCCGACGTTATCGACGCCATATTGTTTGTGTACTATTTGCAATTGTTTGCCTGGTTGCCAGCTTGGACGGCATCCATTTAATTTGCACATTTTTGTAATGAGTGATTTTTTTAAATCTTAACTAATTAAGTTATTTTATTTTGAACTACGTTTTCGTAAGTTGAACTTTGGGTAATTGTTCAGAATTAGGGCCTTTTTTCGGTGCCTTCGCGCAGTCCTGGCCTATGCGCGACCGAAAAATCGAGGCTGCTCGGCCGCGTTGCCAAACTGCCACCAAAATACAAAATCTCAATCAAACCAAAAATGTAACAAATTCAAAATTAGCAACTTACCAGAAGTACGTCCTTAGAGGAAATAGTAGCGCAGTGTCAGTGAAGGCAAGCAATATCCCAAAACACGGAAGAAACTATTATATTATTATAGGAACGTGTTTTCTAAAATTTATGGGTATATTTCGGTTGAGCTTAACCATTTTCCCCACATTCGATTTCTCTAGCGACATAAATTACTTCAGCGTGAAATTTGTAAACACAATGAAAAGAGAGAAGAAGAGTTAACCCAAACGAAACTTGAAACTTTAAAAATCGATTATTTCAGTTTGATTGTCTCTGGAAAACAGAACGCGTGGGTGACGACCCCGTGTTTAAGGTAGTGGTAGTGATAGTACTGGCAACTGCGCGAAAAATTTCGACTGGTACGCCATCGGAAAGAGCGAACCATCATGGCGACGTTTGTTTTGTTTTAGAAATTGGCGAATGTCAGAGGGTGAAAAGTGGTGGAAAACGGCATTTTCTCGAAAAATCTATAGGAAAAATGTTGTTTGTTATGCGATTTTCTATAAGGTAAACATATTTTTAATCGGCAAAGCTGCAGTCTTAAATGAAGCCCTTGTTCTGAACAATTACCGAATTTTGTGATTGGCAACATTGGATTTTGTTGGGAAATGCACGAGCAGACTAGTTAAAGGGCGTTTTCATGGGGGAAAAACCGCAGCTTCAGCAAGGGGAAGTTTTGGAAAAATTTCCATAAAAAAATCGGCGCATTTGCACTCTTTCCTGGGCGTGATTTGTCAACGCTATGAATACTCGCGGGTGACGTCTCTAGCCAGCCGCTCCCCATTTAAGGAGACAAGGCGCGGAGTTGCAACCCAAATTGCCCGCTAGGCTTTTATTTGGCAATAGGGGCACAGTTCGTGGCTGGTTGAATGTGGCTAAACCCATTGAGAGCTTCAGTTGGGGGAAATTGGGCAAAAACTACCGAAATTTTGAGGAAAACTTTCCTTGGAAGCCCAGTGAGTGACGTGGGCAATCTCCTGATAAATAGCACGTGCTGGCAACGCCGCGGCCCATCCATTTCGCGGTGGTGAGTTTCTCGCTCTGTTCAGTGTCCTGTTGTTTTCATTTGGACACTGACTGTTGCCAATTGTCCAGAGCGAATGTGCCAGCTGATAGTGTCCTCAATCAGCCTCAAAATGATCAGCAAAACACAAATTTTCCTTGTCGCCCACTGAAACCTCCCCGCTATTGTGCGGACCAATCACCATCGGCCACGACTTTTCGCTGGTTTGCGTCAGCCAAATCGTCGTGGATACATAGACGTTTACGTCATAACAAAGCGATTATTCGTAGCGATCAGAAGCGATTTATTTGTTGTGAAATAGTGCCCAATGTCGTCAACAGTGCTACCAGTGCCCGCCATTCTGAGCATTCTGAGCAACAGCAACTACCTGATGGATCAGCACGGCGATGGGCAGACGCAGCGAGCAAAGAAGCGCCGCCTGGACCATCTGTCCTGGGAGGAGAAGATGCAGAGGAAGTAAGTAGCAGTGACAGCGGAATGGTGTTCTTCCCATTGTCTTCTTCAAACGCTTGATCTTCTTCTGAAGCAGTTCATATAAGCAGCGTGTTTGTTATCGTGTGAGTTCAAACGCGAAACAATTGTGCAATCGCTTCTAGATTATTCTATGTCGGCTGTCAACATATGCTGGTGCTTCTTCGCCTAAGGATTAGGGGTTTTGTGGTGTTCAGGCCCGTTGCAGGCACCTAGGGAACTCGGGGTTCAAACATGAATAATGAATAGCTCCTTAAGTGCAAGTTAAATTAAAAGTTAGATTTCATCATCCAGCCTTAGGAAACGAAAGAGGTCCTTTTTTTAAATCGGATTAAGCAAAGCGCCTTGAAGCAGTCTGGGGAACTTATCCTAAGGAAAAATCCCCAAAAAAAGGGAAAAAAGGGTGAACGATTGAAGAAGTGAATCGCAATGAAGCACGTTTCTTAGGCTGATTTCCCAGACGTTTCAGGGAAATCAGCCTAAGGACGAAGCACTTGACTTGAATAATGCGCTTGTTGCGCGTTAAAGCGCACATCGAAGTTAACTGAAGTTAAAACGTCTGGGGAATTTAGCCTAAGGAAGTCAGAGGAAGAATTCAAAAAGGTCTTTTGTGACCGGGCGAAGCAAAGCGCCATCAAGCGCGTTGAAGCGTCTAGGGAAATCAGCCTAGGGACAAAACAGATAAGTTTTTAGATACAAAAAAAAACTCCAAATTAACTTATTTTTTTTTGCAGGAAACTGAAGAACAGAGTGGCGGCGCAGACGTCGCGCGATCGCAAAAAAGCGAAATTGGACCAGATGGAAACGGCTATCCAGCAGTTATTCAACAAGAACGAGACGCTGATTGGTGAATGCGACCGTTTGCGGGCGATCAATGAGCGTCTACTAGCCGAGAACAGCGAACTGCATCGTCGCCTACAGGTGCGCAGCAACTTTTCCCAACCAATCACTGAGCTTAATTGTTGACATTTCCCGTAGGAAACACCCCCCTGTCAATGCCAGAGCCAGACTGTCGTGTGCGCGCCCGAGAGTGGATCAACCGAGTCCCTACTTCGACCGAAAGGAACGAGCGCCTACACAGCAGCGGCTCTTGTAGAGGCGCGGAAGCGCATGCTGTTGAGGACGGTCCTGATTTGCCTTCTCTTCCAGACCTGCTCGATGAACTGGAATCAGACACAGTCGATCTCAATGCCCTCGAGCATTTCACTCAGACCCTACTCGAAGACATTGCCCGAGATCTGGAGAACGCTGCTCAGAAAACAACTGATCAAGTAAGCAGCACCTGTTCTGATCCCCGCAACGTTTCACCAAACCCCCTAGCGGTTCATCAACAAATTTACTCTTTTAGATCAGTTGGCCAGTATGTTGAGTTTATTAGTAAAGCGCCTTTTATTCAGAGGTAACTAATCAGTTCTTACTAGCGCACTAAACCGCTGAATCCCACCCTGCAGCTGCTTAAAACCGCACCCATTTTCCTGCCCCCCGCTGAACCAATCAGCAGCTGATTATCTGTGGACATTTTCCAGAAACAGGAAGCTGTTCCAGATAAAATGGTGGGGGCGCCATCAAAGCAACTGGAACCCAGTGGCGGCACAGCCGTAAATCCTGACATTTCCCAGTATCTGCTCCTGCACCACAACTACGCAAAGAGTCGGCCGTCTATGGAGGCGCAGCCTCCCAGAAAGCTGAAGGCTCTGCTCCCCAAACCGCCCGTCGTCGCCCAACAGCCGCTCATCCTGCTCACTGAGGTCACAGGGGAAAATATCGCCGGAAATGTCTCGCCTAGGTCGGATATGGGCTATGAGTCCCTGGGGTCCCCCTTGAGCAGCTGTGATCTGGACAGTTGGGATCAGAGCGTCTCGGGGCTGTTCCCCACTTTGTTTTAGTTTTTTTTTGTTGCACTTTGTACTCTGGTTTTATTATTATGGGGCGCAATATAATTGATTTTGAACCACACGTCCAGTTTGGGCGCGGCCTTTGGCCGTGTTGCCGCCATTCCGCTGCAAATCCTGCCCTAATGGTGCTATTCAGCACTTTATTAGCCCCCTAATATTACTGGGCGGTTTTGGGGGGATGTCCAAAGCGTTTCGTGTCGTGGAAACCAACCTCAGACATCCCTCTTTGAGTATAAAGTTTAATTGCTCGTTGGTGAGTGACAGCGTGCGGGTCGGCTCCGTTTGGAATAGGGGAAATTTGCATTTTTCGGCTGGCGATTCTGGTGTTTTCGGTCAATAAACCCCCCAGCTGTAGTTTGGCGATTTTTTCCGGGGAAATACGGTGATTTTACTGTTGATGTTTTTTCAGACGTTTACTGTCAGCGGCTGGTTGACATGCAGGTGTCAGTGTTAGTGCCAGTTTGGAGAAGGTTGGAGCGCTTGCAAGGATTTTTGAGGAGGTGAAAACAGCCAACAGAGAGTGAGGTGACTTTTTTTGGATATTCCATGCTTTTCTGTCTGCAATTGCTCTGATGCAATTTCGTAATGTCGAAGTTGCGCCAAGCCCTTCGGGCACGACACTGGCTTCAATGAGAAAAGTGAACATTCGACTAATTTAGTCTTTTTTGCGTCCAAACCAGTGTCGTGTCCGAAGGGCTATGCGCAACAAATCGATTGGACTGATTGACATTATGACATCAAAGCGTCGTGATTATAACGTCAAATTGTGTATAACTAAAATAACGTGATCGGTCTGTGACTTTCACGTCATTTCCTGACGTAAAATTGACGTGAGACCTGTCACCTGGCTAAACACTCGTTAATGCAAATGCTGCGTTGCCGAATGTCGGAATGGGCAGATTGACAGCAACAACGGGATGTCAAATAATATATTTTTAAAAAATATAAACTAAAATCACTGGACAAGTTTCGCCACAAATACTCATTTTTCTAATAAAGAACGTAATAAATTAGAGAGCCTAAAAAAGCGGCCCCAGAGGGCGCCACTAACTAACATTTCCTAACCTAACATAGTAAATTCAACGTGAGTAAGCACTTAAAACGAACGAAAAACAATATAATACAGACTGAAAGCACTGAAACTCCTCAAGCCATATCACAGTTCAAACAGCGCATGCCCTGCATTACCGTCACGTGTCCAGAATGGCCGAAGCCGCCAATTCCAGGTTCCAGTTACTGCGCTGCAGCGCCATCTCGCAGCCAGTGCGATCGGCCAGTCCTAACCTAAGAACACAAACAAAAAAACTAGTTTTTTCGGAATGTTTCGCCATCACCAGTGGCTGGCATCTTCAGAAATTGGCAAAAAATGCCTTTTGCAATTATCTCGGTTGTGTATGATGGTAGCACAATTTTGATCACTGATTCGGCTTAATGGGGGGATTTTAGCATAAAATGAGTACCATGTCGATGGGTGGGTTTTCCAAAAAGAAATTTATTTGGAACCCAAAATGTTCCTTTCTGACTCGAAAAAGCCGAAAATAACATTTAAAATTGAATCCACTGAACGGTTTTCTTGGAAATTGAAATCCACAAAAAACTGTAATTTATTTTGCCACTGTATTATTTTTCATAATGATCAGGCCTTTGCTGATATGCCGCATCCTGGCACTCAGCCACCCCTGAAGATGCCAGCCCCTGAACAAGCGAAACGTCGCGCAGACGACGTAGAAGCGCCAAAAACGTCACGGCACTTACTTTAATAGGGCTGCGATTTTGAGGCTTTTAAGAGCCAAAGCCACGTCCCAGCCAGTTTGGTGGAGGGCCGCCAAACATTCGTCGGCGCTGCAATCGGGACAGCACTCCCTCACTTGGGCGATTTTACTGTTGCGATACTCCGAAGTCATCAGCCGCTCAGCGTCTGCGCTCAGCTGGAAGCGACGAAAAAAGAGCGATTAGAAAACGGGCTCACAAACGGTCGCTGGCTTTAGAATGAGTGGCGGAGGTATCAGAAATGCTTCGGGGTATTCGCAGCTTGCCGGCCAGGAGTCTCGCAACGAGTCTCAGAACTGGCTCAGCAATCAGACTCGGCCTTTTTTAACATCATGGGTTTTTATCCTTGTCTAATTGTTGCGCATGTGCTACTTGGGGGCGGGATAAAGCCTGGACGCCCAGGTAGGTTCTGACAGCAGATTTGGCTTTTTGGAGCAATTTCGGGATAAAATTTATCCATCGGCTCATTTTCAGCTATATTTTTTTGTTAATTTATATATAATATAATTTTGGAAAAAAAAATAAAAAAATTGGTACCCAAAAAACTTTTTTCTTCGAGAAAATTTACCCATCGATATGGTACTCATTTTATGCGGAAATTGACTCAAAAAGCCGAAAATGACCTTAAATTCGAAATTCAATCAACGATTTTCGAAAAAATGCCAATTCCAGCCATAATTTGCAATTAGCAATTTTGATCACAAATTGGGGTTTTCGAGTCAACTTCAGCATAAAACGAGTACCATGTCGATGGGTGGTTATCAAGAATAAAAAGAGGTTTTTTAAGAAACGTTGTCTCCATTGCCATTTACCCAACAGCATGTGCAGAACTTTTTAATCTAATTTTAGTTTGAAAAACGCCTCCAGAGGCGTCTCCGGTAAGAACTAGTGCGTTTTAACCTCAAAAGGACATTTTTTGTCATGATTATCCAGTGTGCAGTGCAAAACCCGGCAAAATTTTCGTTTTTTCCAAAGAACTGCGCTTGAAACTTCTATCTATTAAATAACTTGGCTCCACCCCCTTAGCATCGCACGCCCAATAACGAAAATCAATACAAAAGCCTTACTTGGCCTTGTTGGATCTTGCGCTGAATCTGCTGCATGCTGATTGGCTGGCCCAGGAGTGCCGGCTTGGTGGGGGCGGGGCGATGCGGACGCAGCTCCTCCTCCGGCACCTGACTGTACACATTATCGGGAATTTCGTGATAAAGCGTCCCGTCCCCGTCACTGCGGGCGGCCTCATTCAGCGCGTAACTCTGCTCCATTGGTTGCGCATTGTTGTACAGATTGGAAGCTAATGGTCAAAGCAGAGCCAATAGAGGCGCGCCAATATAGAGCGTGTGCAACTTACCTTTAGAGTCGCCAAACTCGCTTACCGTTTGGTAAACCGAGTCGTAGCGCCGGTTGCTTTTAAATTCGCCAAATTCCGAATTCACCACGTAGATTTCGTTGCGTTTGGGCGGCACGCCACTGGCTGGTTCGCCGACGCTGTTGCCGTTCAGACTGTTCGAATCGAACCAGATTTTGTTCATGACCGTTTTGGTGTCGGTCTGATGATGGCGCGTCGAATTGTTGTCCGAAACCTTCGCATACAAGTCGCTGCCTTTTGCGTAGAGGTTCGTCAGGTTCGAGTAGGAACCTGCAAAATGAACAGGAAAATTTGCGGGATTTTTTTCTGAAGTCGACTTTCAATAATAGAGCGTACTTTCATTGACTCGCTTCACTTCGGGCACGGTTGCCACCTGTTCCAGATTATCCAGAAACGCCCTGTCCAGACCCGGAGTGGGGGCGGCGTCCTCGAACTTGATCAGCGCTAAATTGTTTGCGACCACGCCCACTTCAGGAGGCGGGGCCATGGGCGGGCGACGGCGCCTGATTGGTGGGGGGCGGCAAGTTGACGCCCCTATTCGAAATGTCGCTCATCACGTAGTTCTTAGGAGCGCTGTATTGCTGGATTTTTTGCATGATTTCTCTTTGAAGGTCCAGGTTCTGATTGGGGGCGGTTATCTGCGAGGATAAAGGGCGGCTGGGGAGGATTGAGGATGTGTCAAACGGGTCGTCCAGGTTGCAGTAGGCGGGCGGGTGTTGATAGGGCGGCGGAATGATTTCCGCCCCTGAAATTGTCAAAAACAGTTTAAAAAAAAATCGCCCCGAAAAAGCCGAATTTGGGCGAAAAGATTACATTTTTGTAATTACCTTCAAAAGCATCCTCCTGCGGCACATCGATGGGTTCGTCCAGTAAACTGATCGCATTGGCGGGTTCCGAGCGCCGTAAAACGAGATCGACTTCAGGGGGCGCCACATCCACTAAAATGGGCTGCGGCGGCCGCAGCGGTCTTTTGTCAGTGCCGCCCTCTTGGTTCTTCAGCTTGCGGTAGCTGAACTGCCGCTCGGCAGACAAATGGCGCAGCGACCCATTCACTAGATTTATTAATTTTCATAGTTTTATTTCCGTTCAAGTTGCGCATTTTATTTAGTTTTTCTTAGGATAAAAACCTTCAAAGTGGAATATTAATTGACTTTTTGTGCTGCAGAGCCTTCGCAGGCTCATTTTGATTACACGTTTGGCTTTCCGGGTCAATTTCAGTTGAAAATTAGTACCATTTCGATGGATGAATTTTTCCAAAAAATAATTTTTGGGTACATTTTTTTTTAAACCACCCATCGACATGGTACTCATTTTATGTTGAAATTTGCTCCAAAAGCCAAATCTGTGATCAAAACTGGCTTGCCAACACTTGGAATCGTGTAGTTCCTATTCAATTGCAGACATTTTTCACAGCTAAATTTTCAGGTTTTTTTAAATTGACTGGAAAAGCCGAATCTGGAATCAGAATTGCAATTCGCTCAACCAATTTCCAGAAAAATTCAAAAATTTGAGGCAAAAAAACTCACAGCTCTTGCTGGTGGACTTGCGCCGGTCGCACAACTGGGGCGAAGGTCTGGAGCGGAGCTGCGCCCCCATCAAATCGGGCGGATCCATCGGGTTCCTCAAGTACATTTCGTCGATATGGGCGGGGCTGCCCCAACTGTCGCCAAACGCCGATCCGTGTCCCGTATGGATAAAGGAATGATCCAACGGTTTGCTGATGTCGTCCGACTGTTTTGGGCGTAGCGGATCGACCAAACAGCGCGGAAACGCCCCAATATCGAAAGTGCGCTGATTCTGGCCCTTCCACCAGTACAATTCGGCGCTGCCATCGATAATGGCGATCGGATCGCCCTCTTGGATCAGCAACTTATCGGGATCATCCTGCCTGCTCAGCGCGCGCATCACGGGCGTGACATTCTTTCGGAAAAACTCCTTCAGGGCGGCGAATGTGGGCCGGTCTTGCGGATTGCGCGACCAGCATTGGCGCAGAATGGCGTAGATCTGCGGGGGACAGGCGTCCGGATGCGCCAGCCGTTCCCCTTCTTTGTCGATCTTGCGCAGAATTTCCGAGCCTGAAAAATGTTTGGGTATAGAGCGGCGCCGAAGGGTGGATTTCAGTGAGGGGCGCAGCATTTACCCACTAAACCCATCCAGGGGTCTTCCCCGAACGTAAACATTTCCCAGACAGTGACGCCAAACATCCAGGTGTCAGAGGCGTGCGAGAATTGGCGCGAGCGCAACGACTCAGGGGCGCACCACGGGAATGGAACCTTCTTGTGCTCGGTCATCACGTAGCAGTCGTCCTCTTGCGGCAGAGCGCGCATCAGCCCAAAGTCCCCAATTTTTATCTAGAAAATTAAGTTTTTTCAAAAACCATTGCACGAATTGCAATTCCGATGCGAAATTCGGCATTTTCTGGCCATTTGAGCTGAAAATGAGTACCATGTCGACGGGTCTTTTTTTATAATATCAACATAAATTTGGCAACACCTACAAAAAAATTGCCGAAATTGTTCCATCGTCTTTGAACACGATTTCAGCTAAAATTGACCCACATCACCGAAAATTGCACCAGAACCGCCTTCCTCAGGTCTTTAACAACGGTACAACTGATTCGTTGCAAACGCTGCCATTGGCCGGATTTGCAAGAGTAGGGATTGCTCTAGGTGGAAGGTTGAATGGTTTCGAACCAACGCCATCATCAGGCGCCTCCACAATGCAACCCGTATAAAATGCTCAGATGTGGATAACGAAATTTCCCAAAAAGTTGCCTGATATCCCTGAGAACACGGATATTTCCAAAACAGCTGCAGATACGAACTAAAGGCTCGAAATAAATTTTATTGACCCGAAAATTTTTAACAAAACGCGTTTCGAATTTCTGAAAAATATTGAAAATTGGCCGAGTTATGGACAAAAAATTGAAAAAGTTACGGCTGGTATTTCCTCAAGAGTCTGCACTGATCGTGAACAGACTATACGCATTTACAGCATGCAATTAATGGCGGTCGTAGCCAGAATGACAGCCAGCCATAGTCCGTTCGGTTTTAGATGCAGGACAAAAAAGGGTTTTTGAGACGATTACAGCATAAAATGTGTATCAGGTCTATGCGGGACTTTAAAAAAAATGAAACCAAAATATTATTTTCTGGAAAATTTCACGCATCGACCATTTTCAGTTAAAATCCCCTACAAAAGCCGAATTTGGCATCGGATTTGCAATGAACTCAACGATTGGGGCTCAAACCTTATCAACAGCGGCCAACAGGACATTGCGACAGGCCAAATCCCGATGCAGGAACCGTTTGGTCTCCAAATACGCCATCCCATTGGCCACTTGGGTGGCGTACTCGCACAGCATTGGCACGGGCGTGTGTTGGCACTGTTTGCGCAGAATGTCCAATAGGGAGCCGAGCTGCGCCAGCTCAGTCACCATCATCATTGGCTGCGACAGCACTACGCCGTATAACCTGACAAAATACACAGCTGTGAGGGCCTAAAAATGCCGGCGGGGGCGTGGCTTATCCCAATTGTCGCCTCTGTTAGAGTGAGTGAGTGAGTGAGTAACTATAAAATAAGAATAATGTGCGACATTTATAGTGTTACCTGACCAGGTTCTGGTGGCTCAAACAGTGCATCGCCTGCACTTCTTTGATGAAGTCCTCGAACACGCCCGGTTGATTCAAAGTGTCCGCTTTCAGCACTTTAACAGCCACTGGAATGGATTTGCCGGTGGGACTGGCCCATTCGCCTGCAAAAAAATCATTTTTTGGGGCTTTTTTCGGGATTGGAGTGTGTGGAAAGTTTACCTCTTTTGACCACGCCGAAACTGCCATCGCCCAGTTTGACGCTGAGAGTGATGTTGGTCTCCTGGATCAAACAGGAGGTGAAATCGCTGATCGACAAACCGTCATCGCTTCGTTTGGAGGTGCTCGATCGGCTCGAGGCGGGAATCAGTTTGTTGATGAGGTTCCGCTTCCGCTGGTGCGCCCTTTTCTTCTTTACCGCCTCCAGTAGGCGTCTGGCTCCTGCATGGACACAAAAATACAGTGTTATTCGGCTCTTACTGCTCATATAGTGGGTTTAGGTGAATTTTAATGGCAGATTCGGCTTTTTGAGGCGATTTCAGCTGAAAATTAACACCAAGTCGATGGGCTTTTTTAACCAGAAACGAAAGCTCGAAATCAGTTGAACATTTCTGGATTTAATAACTAAACCTGTTTCTTCACATGCCCGGAAATTGCAGCTTTCAATCTGTTCAGGTTTGTGAGTGGTGAATTTTCAACTGCAACCGCGGAAATTTGCTGTAATTTTTCCAATAAAATCCAAATCTCAAAAAATTTTCAGAAACTGACCGGAAACTGCGAATCGATTGAAATTTTCTACACATGAAAACTAAGGCTTTTTCTACAAATCACCAAAAATGCAGCCTTAAATCCGTTCAAGTTTGCGAGTTGGAATTTTTTTCTCTACGAGCGTGCACCTTACAGATTACTTCCTTGATCCGAAATTTTGCGTAATTTTCAAGGAATCCCTTATGCTTAAAAAAAAACCACTTGCAAAATGCCCAGAAAACCAAATTTTCAACTTTTTAGGGCATTTTAGTCCTCCTGGCAAAACAGGCTCATTCCTCAAGAACTACAATCGAAACTCCAAAACAGACTCAGTGGATTTTATCCAGGAAAGTGTAAGTTTGGGAGCTTAAAGCTGGAAAATGTTGCTATGTGAAAATTTTCCAGTTGGAAACCTCTACAGGTGGAGGCTGGAAGCTCCACTCTGTAAACTCTAAGAACATTCATGGATCCGAAGCACCCACTAATAGAGCCATTGAGTGAGCAGAAAAAGCCACTCAAATTGGCTGGAAGGACCCAAAACAGCCTCCCAGGTATTCCCCTCTATTTTCTAGATTTAAGCGCCCGATACATACCCGGCTTGCTCAGGCCGATATTCTCCAAATCCTCCGGCTTAACGAACTCGAAATGCTCCAATCGAGTGACCAGCAAATCGTCCCTGAGGGGCACCAGAAACTGTCCCAACTGCACGTCCAACAGGATCTCCTTCAGCCACTCGATCCCATCCTCGGCCATGGTTCACCTGCCTGAAACCACCCGAGACACTTAGATGGAAATTACACACATCGAAAGTGAAAGTCTGCAAACAATAGCCGGATGAAACTCACCCGGAACCCCAAACGAGTCTTGCAATGTCGAGGAATTGTTGGTTAGAGCATCGGGGCTCGGGGCGCCGATCCAAAGGGGGCGCAGTGCCCACTCGCCGTCACTAGCGGTAGGTGGGGTCCGATTTTCCAGGAAAATTCGCGAAAACTCCTGGAAAATGGGAAATAAACAAACGTTTTGGCAACTTGAGTGGCTGGGCTCCTGGGCTGTTAACGGTGACAGGCGACAGCCATTGTGGCCCAGTGCCGGTGTTGTCGGCTTTAGCTGCGCTTGCGAGCCAGATGAACAGAGAAGGGAAATGGATATTGATTGAGCTAAACAGAGATGCTAGATGAGACATAGTTTTGAGAAACACTACATGAAGAATGAAGAGGGAGCAGGAAACAAATGGGTTACAAATTTTACTAGTAACGGACAGAGTTGCCTATGGGCAATTTCAAGAAAAAGAGGAATATCGAGGGAATTATTTAATTTTTGCTCTAATGGAATTTGGGTCTGGACGGAAGAGCGAGAAAGATGGACGAAATGAATGGAAGTTTACTTCAAGTCAAAGTGGGGTGGCCGAAATAGACGATTTATGCGCAGGAAATTATTCAGTTTGTGTTTGATTGGAGAGTGACAGGGAAAGAGACAGCAAACAGGAAATTTGATGATAACAAAGAGAGATGCCTATGGGCAAATCCACGCAATTACTTGAAGAGAAAGAAGGACAGGAGCTAAATGGGAATCTGTTGAAGTGAGATGACAAACTACAGATTTTTGCGTTTTACTCGAGTGGCGAGTGAGAGGAAAAGAGACAGCAAACATTCACCCTCAATGTTCATGGTTCCGAAAACCAGCTAAAAATGTTCAAATCGAGTTCAACTGTTCGATAGAAAAACTCTTTAGAATCGACTTGCAAAGTCACCATTTCAACAGATTTCAAGCGCCAAAGTTAGAAAAGTTCTCGAAATGAGTCAAAATCCACGTTTTGGAAGACAAAACAATGACAATTGACCTAAAGAAAGCGATTTCAATTGGGATGGGAAAAATTCTTTAAATGAGTCAAAATTCTGCAGAAAGCGACGTATTAAGTAAAAAATAAAGAAACGATTCTTCGATATCGATCAACAGAAAAAATCTATATCTGTGCAAATTTGAATTATTTGCTACCAAAACCGGTCAAAAAAACCAAACGAGACAGAAATAGAATATTTAACTACAGAGTAGAATGGAAAATACTGGTTTACTCACGTCGGCCAAATCGAAGCAATGGTTGGGCAGGAAATTTTGAGGAAAGCGGCAACCCGGTTAGTAGCCGGAGGCATTCAGGGCGTCACCTGAAGGAAAGGCTGGGAGGCTGGCCAGTGGGCGGGAGATTCAAACCTGCTCAAGTTCACCAACTAGTTTGTAATTTCCATATTTTGATTGTACAAAATACAAATTTGAAACGAACGAACATCCTCACTGCCGACACGCTTCGTGTGTGAACGATGGAAACTTAGAATAATAATGACAATTTCACATGTACAACTGATAGAAAACTGAACGTTGAACACGCCGTTTTAGTCCTTTTTTTCGTGTGATTGATTCCACACAACAATTGCACTTAAACTACTTCATCTCCTTGCTGTAGGCGTCCAATTCGGCGTCCAGGTCCTGGGCAGTGGGCTGTTTCCGGTTCTGGTTCCTGTTGAAGGCTCCTCTACGTCCTGCAACAAGGACAGTCAAGTCAGCATGGGGGCTGAGTGGCCGGAAATGGGACACACTTACGATTCGGCTGGCCCCTAGAGGGCCGCACTTGGCCTCTAACCCCCCTCGGGGACCGGTTGATAAATCGGCGCTCAGATACGGCGGAGACGCCGACCCGTCTTGGCGGCGCCGGAATCTCACTGGTTGTCAATTGGATGTTCATCGCGCGCCCATCCAGCGGTACTCCATTGTACTGTTTCATCGCTTTGATGGCATCGTTTCGGCGCTCGAAAATCACATCAGCAGTGCCCAACGACCGACCGGAACGATCATAATGAACAGCGGCACTTTTCAGGGGCCCAAACTCAGCAAACAGCTCCTGAATATCGGAGTCAGAGACTCCGAAATCGAGATTTGAGACCATGAGTTTAGTGGGCCCCATTGTGGCTTGAACGGTGGCGCGGGCGGCCGCCACTGTGCGAGCACCGTAGCCCTCGAAGAGGTCGTGCTTCCAGGCACTGTTCACGTCGCCCTAAACGAAAAATTGTGGTGGTCAGCAGGCTTCCAGGTGGCTTTCGGGGCTTCCTTGATTAAATTCAAAAATAACATAATGTGGTGTAATTTACCCGAGTGTAGGAGCGCGAGATGCCTCCACGACCTCGGCCCCTTTGAATTGTGCCGCCCGAACGGCGGAAATTTGTCGCGCCACCCCCACGCCTCGACCCCGATTGGCCGCGGGAGCTAGGGGCGCCTCGGCCGCCCCTTCGACCGCCTCGGCCACGGCCTTTGCTCGTCTTGATTATGTCGTCAAGACTCATGTCGATTTTGTCGACCATTTTCACTAATTAACGATTAAACTGGGAGAAAAGGCGGATTAAACGACTCGCTCAAAAGCACGCACACAAATGGTACTTAGTCAAAACAAAATGGCCGAAGAGAAACTTGATACGACAACTGTCAAAATTCACACACGGTCGCAGCGTTGCCGGCCAAGTTGCAGCGCCCCCACACACTCGATACTAACACCACTGGAAGCGTGAATAGGTTTTACGCTGATAAATTGCTGAAGTCAAAGGCGCCGACAGACTAATTAACGTGATTTTGCAAAATTTTACTCATCTTAATCATTGTCAGAGGGTATTATATGGAAAAAGGCACATTCTAATTTTCCATGCTTCTCTCTGCTCTTTAATTGCAAAGTTTTGCCCATTGGCGTCTCTTTTTGTTATCAGCAAATTCCTAATTGCTGCCTCTTTTTCTCTCACTAGTGGCATCCGAGTAACACTAAAATTTATTATGTTCCAGCGCAAAAAGCTCAGTCTTACTGTTCAATGAATTGCATGGATTTGACTACAGCGCCTTTATACAAGTATAAATTTACACAACCCATTATTATAATCATCATTATCAAAAGGGCCGATTTCTCGCCTAATCGCCGATAAAACACACTTTGACCTACCTGATAAGAATAATCGCGCAGCGTGCCACCAGTCGGTTAAGCTGTAATGTGCACAGCAACATCGCAATGTCAGAGCTAAATGGGGCCGCTGCGTCCAGTGAAGAGGCCAAAACGGCCTTTTCAGTGCTCCGCGTCCACTTTCCAATGTCGACGGAACGGTTGCGAACCCTCGACTTCCTGGAGGCAGCCCACGACCTCGTCACCATCGTGGGTAAACACACGTCAACTCGAACCCAACCAGCAGGTTTTGAGCCCCATTTTTTCTTCGCTCTGTTGTAGAGAAGTTCGGCAAGGTCTTCGCCCCCGTATCAACGACATGAACGGCAACATCAAGGTAAACCCTATAGGAAATCAATTGGATTAGCGGCGGGGAGGGAAACCAAGTAGTTTTTAAAGGGAAAACTCCCAGGAAACTTGGACACTGTGTTTGTTTATTTAATTACAAACTTAAAAACAAAAGATCCACACAGCGAAACTTAACGGTGTTTTTTGTATGTGTGTAGAAGCTGAGAAAGAAGTACCAGGAAGACAGCGAATCGCACGTGCACCTGGAGGAGATGATCCTGAGGGAGCAAGTGGAAGGCGGCATCGTTGCCACTGACGCCTTGCTGTGGCTCCGAAGGTTTCCCGAATCAATCAGCGAAATCTGAGATGAGCAACAGCGCGCTTTTATTGCAGAGCCCTCCACTTTCTCAGCCAGTTCTTCGAGTGCATCATCATGGACAGCGACAGCGAGCGAACCGCGCAGGATCTGGCCCCGATGGTGAAGCAAGCCTATTCCGAAACGTTGGAGCCCTACCACGGCTGGCTGGGCACGCAGCTGTTCAACGCAAGTCCCCCCCCCACACACACACACACACACACATACACAGAATTGCCCAATCACTGATGAGCTTTTTGCAGGTTCTGTCCCGATTCGCGCCCAATCGGAGCAGCTTGTTCTTTACGCTTGCGCTCGACCGCAACCACCGGGAGGAGCAAGTGTTGCGCGATTTGCGCCAGTACCATCAACGCATGGCCGCCTGCGTGCTGAGACTCTCCGAGTTTTACTCCGCCCATCGTCTAGACGACGCTTTGTAGCTTGTGGTTGTTGCATCCTCAATACACTTTGGAGTTAACATTGGGAGGTTTTGAGGTAGAACTTGCAGGTTTTTAGCTGGATCACTGCGAGCTCGGCCGCCTGAAAGCGCACTTTTTAATTCCATTACTGTACTCAAAAAAGACCACTCACGTTCCGCACGCTTTCGATCGAGTCGAAGACCAGCGCCTCCAAAGTGTCCTGAATCTCCTCGCTCCAGAGCTGCTGCATTGAGGCCTCCGGCAGATGTCTGCCCATCATCAGGAGCAAGTGGCAACAGCGCTCGCGCATTCCTACATGCGAGTTGCGCATCAGCTCGCCCAAATGCAACTGATTTCTGTCCTCAACAAGCAGAATTTTCGCGACAATTTCCGCATTCTCAGGCTGTTTCCTCAATGTGTGCGTGAGGATGGAGATCAGGTCCAGCAGTATGCGCACCCGCCGCTTGCCTGAAACAAGCTCTAGGGGGTCTCAATGGGGCCTTAGGGGGCGCGCCTTAGGAGGAGCCTACCGAGAGCGAACAGCATGTTGAACAGGCCGAACACGTTGATAATCAGCACGGCGTCGCAGAAATGGATGAGAAACTCGTCCTGCAGATGGACCAGATGGCACACCAGCATCAAGACGTGCTCTAAGGCTTGCAGGTGCTCAGAATCCAGTTGGTCGGCTGTTCTGAAGGCGTCGCTGTTGGGAGAGATGAGCGTCGGGACGTCGTCGGCTGACTCAGAAGAGGCGTTCTGAGGCGCCGTGCGCAGCAGCAGTTTGACCGCGTAGATCAGATTCGGCACCACTTTCACTTCAAGATAAACCTGCAATTTTCAGTTATTTAAACGGTTTTTGTGGCTGGCGCTTGAAATGACTTGTTACCCATTGGTTTTGGTAGTAAATTATTCAATTTAGGAGACTTTTTTTAGGTTGGTACTTGAAATGATTGAGGGCATTTCAAGTGCCTTTTACATAGAATCGGTCGATTTAAGCGTCTTTAGATTATTTTTCTCACTATGGCGGTTAGGCATGGGTTCATTCACTCGGTGAATTTTCAGGAGTTGGCGCAGTGCTGAGCAAATGCAACTCACCGGCGCAGTAACTCACCGGTGCAGTTCCGTTGCGGTCACCTACTTGGTAAAAAACCTGAACGGAATTGGGCATTTCAAGCGTCTTTTATCTGGAATTGGTCGATCTAAGCGCTTTTTGATCGTGATTTTCCTATTTTTTTCTTAAAACATCGACTTGTGCAGGTTTGTGACTCATTCGGAGGATATTTCTAGCTTTGGCGCTTCAAATCGGTCCCGACTGTTGTTAATAAAAAATACATATTTAATCGATTTAAGCATTTTTCGATGCCATTCGAAACTATGAGTTTTTAAATCGCTTTGAAGGTGCAGTTTCGCCATAATCGACATATTTTCGGAGGAAAAATACATCTGTTTGCTGCATTTTGGGAGTTTTATAATGTTGGCGCTTGAAATCTGTTGTTTCCAATTCACTTTTCAGGCATCTTTTCGACCCAATTAGTAGATTTTGCAGGAAACTGTTTTTTGGTCATATTTGGCAGGTTTTCGTGCGTGCAAATAAATGGATCAATCCATTTGCATCGGTTTTTAACTTATTTCAAGATTTTTCTAATTTTGGCGCTTGAAATTGATTGAAATAATTGCTTGCAAGTCGCATCATTTGGCCCTTGAAATCGCGTGAAATACGGTATAAACCGGAGAATAAATACTTTTGGAAGCTTCACTTCTCCATGGTTCTTGAAATTAGCTAAAACCGCTAGAAGTGCCTACTGGCAAGCCGCTTTTAAAGTGTATTTTATCTGTAACTCAAACGATTTTCGATATTAAAAAATCTGCAGTTCCGTTGCGGTCACCTACTTGGTAAAAAAACCTGAACGGAATTGGGCATTTCAAGCGTCTTTTATCTGGAATTGGTCGATTTAAGCGATTTTTGATCATGATTTTCCTATTTTTTTCTTAAAACATCGACTTGTACAGGTTTGTGACTCACTCGGAGGATATTTCTAGCTTTGGCGCTTCAAATCGGTCCCGACTGTTGTTATTAAAAAATACAAATTTAATTGATTTAAGCATTTTTCGATGCCATTCGCAACTATTAGGGTTGAAATCGCTTTGAAGGTGCAGTTTGGCCATAATCGACATATTTTCGGAGGAAAAATACATCTGTTGGCTGCATTTTGGGAGTTTTATAATGTTGGCGCTTGAAATCTGTTGTTTCCAATTCACTTTTCAGTGCATCTTTTCGACCCAATTAGTAGATTTTGCAGGAAACTGTTTTTTGGTCATATTTGGCAGGTTTTCGTGCGTGCAAATAAATGGATCAATCCATTTGCATCGGTTTTTAACTTATTTCAAGATTTTTCTAATTTTGGCACTTGAAATTGATTGAAATAACTGCTTGCAAGTCGCATCATTTGGCCCTTGAAATCGCGTGAAATACCGTATAAACCGGAAAATAAACACTTCTGAAGCTTCACTTCACCCCTGGTTCTTGAAATTAGCTAAAACCGCTAGAAATGCCTACTGGCAAGGCGCTTTTAAAGTGTATTTTGTCTGTAACTCAAACGATTTTCGATATTAAAAAATGTGATTACTCGATTTGCGCGTATTTTGATGCTCTCCGAATATGTGGCGAAAATTTGGATGGGAAAACATGTTTTTTTCAACTGATTTTCACTATTTTACTCTGCTGTTGAAACGGATTCTTACTCTGCAGCTTCTTTCGCATTCAGTCGATTAATTTTCGGATTAAATCGCTGCTTGTTATAGGAATAAATACCTGTTTAATCTGCTCCACAGTCTCGGGGACGATGCCTTTAACCACAAACCCGATGGAGAGCAGCTGAGCGACGCAACTGAGCACTTTGCTGTTCAGATTCGTGTTGCGCAAAGGCGAAACTATGATATTGGTCAAGTTGGGCTGCAGCAACGAGGACATTTCGCCCTTCATCAGCTCCTTTATCGACCTGTGCAGGAACACCGTCCATTCCTCCGGCTCGATCGGGTGGTTATCCTCGATGAAATTCAGCTTTTCCTTGAAACCTGCAAAAAAAAGTAGTTGTGGACTTTGTGGTGAATGCGTCACAGTACTAACTTTTTGTCAGGACCTGCTTGGGGTTTTTGCTCCCTTTGGCGATAGCCCCTTTTTGGGTGATGGTTTCCTGGATTTGCTGCTCTTTCGCCTCCTGAGCGCTGCTCGAGGGCGACGAAGTCAACGGCATCGGCACGGTAGATTTTGTAATCAGCACATGTCCCTTTACGAAGGGATGGTTGAGGATCTGCTTCCAGGTCATGCGTTTTGAGGGCTTTTTCTGTAGCAGACCCTGAAAGACGCACCCACCGGTTCAAACTGTGCACTTTTGCCCGCGATTTTCAAACCTTTAGAAAGGAAATGCAGTTCGGCGAGAGAAAGTTGGGCCACTTGATGGCCTCCGTCTTGATCTTCCGGATCAGATGCAGAATGGAGTTGGTGGAAAAGGGCGGCGCTCCAATCAGCAGCTCGTAAATAATGCAACCGAGGGACCACAGGTCCGCATTGTAGTCGTAGGGCTGCTCGTCGATCAGCTCGGGGGCCATGTAGAGGGGCGTGCCTGCAAAACGCCGATTTTTAGCCAATCGGAGCCGGGTTGAGAGGATACGGTACCTTTGATTGACGTGAGCACGTGTGTGCCGGTGCTCATGTTGCGCGCAAACCCGAAATCGCACAGCTTGGCCCGATTTTTCAGGTCCAGCAGGATGTTTTGCGGCTTCAAGTCCCTGGAAATTTAACCGGCGTCAGTGGAAAGTCGCCCAAACCCCCAGTAGCTTACCGATGAAGCACCCGATTCGAATGCAAGTAGTACAAGGCGGACACTAAGTCCCAGACGATTTTCTGCACTTTGGGCTCCGCTAGGAAACTCTCCTGGCGCAACAGCCCCGTCAGCTCCTTGGGCGCGAACTCCGTGATCACCACCATCTAGAACCCAGGATTAGCCTAAAGCGCCCGACCCCCCCAAACCCTTACCTCGTTCTCAGTCTCAAACGAGTCGAGCATTTGGACTATGTTGGGATGGTGCAGGTCTCTCTGGATTTCACATTCGCGCCTGAACCCTTTCAGCTCCTTGGGCGAGCGCCCCCGCTGAAAAACCAAGGATTTAAGCGCCCGAGTGCGCCCAATCAACCCGCTCATTTACCTTGCTAATCACCTTCAGGGCCACAAAGGTCTGCGTCGCCAGCTGCTTGGCCTTGTACACGCGCCCAAAGGAGCCTTCGCCCAAGGTCCCGATCACCTCGTATTTGTCCATTGCTTTCGTATGGGGGCTGAAACAAGCAGAACAATCGCAAGGCCTTATAGAGCAGGGTTAGATCTATGAAGAGGCACAAAGAGCAAGTTTCTAGCAAGTCTGATTCTCAGATATGAACTTTTGAAAAATGGATCCGCATAAAACTATATCCAAGTTTTGAAAATTCCTAGAAAATAACTGAAATCACTGATCGCGATTAAATTTGCAGAGATTATAGAGCAGGATTTGCTCTATAAAGCTCCGACATGAGCACGTTGCTCCCGACACTAGTTTGAGAGCTATGAATTTTTGAAAAATAGTCTACAGAATGGAGTGGCAAAAAACGATGTCGTGTACAACTACAGCTTGGAAATGAATGAAAATGAAAAGAAATTGCCGATTTTCGCTGATGTTGAAGCTGTGGAGTTACGCCACCGCCCAAAACAGCCAAATCAATTTGGATTAAATTGGCGAAACTGTCCGCCGAAATGGGCGGCAAAACACGACGTTGTTGGCATCCAAGGTTTGAAAATTCATTCAAAAATCACTGGAGTCACTGACCGTGACTAAACTTGCAGAAGTTATAGAGCAGGGCTTGCTCTATAAACTGACGAATAGAGCACTTTGCTACCACAACTAGTTCGAGCGCAATAAATGTTTGAAAAACAGTGCAGAATACAGAAGGCGGCGTAGTTCATATCCAAGTTTGAAAATTCATAAAAAATCACTGAGTTGACAGAAAGCGATTAAATTTCGAGCGGTTATGGAAAGGTGTCTGCTCTATCAAGGGACCAGCAGGGCAAATTACTAGCAAGTCGCGTTTAAGAGCAATAACGTTTTGAAAAATAGGCTGCAGAAAACGGCGCTGTTGGCATCCAAGCTTTGAAAATTCATAAAGCCTCATTGAACTTACTGATTGCGATTAAATTGCCCGAGATTATCGAGTGGAATTCGCCGCTCTATCAGGCCCCGAAAAGACTACGGTGCCATTGAAACCACTTCAAGAGCAATGATATTTTGAAAAACAGCCTGCAAAATAAACGCGCGGAAAGTACGCCGTTAACAACCAAAGTTTGACAATTCACAAAAAAACCCTGGCTCTTTATAGAGCAAGTTTTTAATTGCTCTATAAAGGGGCGCAAAGAGTACGTTTCTAACTATATTTATATGCACGTCCTGTAAAGCTCATTAAGTGGTCAAGGGTTCCCAATGGAGGTTTGAGAGGTTCTGGAACCTTGAACGATTGATAAAGAAACTCACCTGGACCCAGTGGGGATCAAACAGCAGCCAGAAGTGGGGAAAACCTATTTTTAAGACACGAGAATGAGCCCCAGTGCTTTTGAGGTTAACTACTGGAGCCAGAGTCTCTGTGATCTGTGTCAACAGAGACAAGGATAAATATTATTTGTCTCTGTTGTCACTGCACGACCGGCAGCTGTTTTTTGTAGGGATAAGGGAGAACAGGAAATTTAAAATATTTTATTATTATTATTATTATTATTATTATTTTACTTACAAGTCTTGCCTCTGGTCTCTGGCTTTTTGGGCCCAACAATGCGCAAGTCCAGTTGCCCTTTGTATTCAAAACAAGAGAGCGTTTCAACTGTCTGCCACTAGATGCCCCTGATAGTATTGCCCATTTGGCTTTTGAATGCAGAGGCCGACTCCAACCTACGTCACAAACTTGGGGGTTAGGAAACCAACTAACTCCCCAAATACTTTACATTTGTACAGGGGCAGCGGAGAACCCAGTTTAACAGGTGACTCCATTCCACTCCGCCTTGATCTTGATGTGATCGTTACTGTTCCAGACTTTACTGCGCCCATCAGGTGCTGAAGGGCATGGCAGTGTGGGCCCTTATCTGGATCGCCTGGCGGCTCCTGCCCTTCTAGTCCCAGCTGCGGCTGTTCTAGCCTTGAAATAAACTGCATTCTTGCAGTTAACCACCATTATTGACCTTAATGTCCGGCTCTTTTCGGCGTGGAAAACCACACTGATGAAGTGTTATCGACTTTAGAAATTAACGTAATAGCGATCTCGATCGAAAGTCATTTTGAAGTCATACAAAGGTCATTAAAACAATCGCCGTAATTTTGGGAGCACGATTGGGCACATTCGATGTGCAAAGCGCTTTAATTAGCATTGGAAAGTGGTCATTATTGCATGGATTTGGTTAATGATCCATTGTACGTGCGTCGAGTGCTTTGGGTGAAATAATCGCTTGACAAATTAGCCAGTCGACCACCAAAGTGGGTACTTGGCACACTCAGTGTTGGTACTTCCAGTTGATTAGTGAACCATGAGCACGATTGACGGTAAATAGGCGCTGAGTATTTTCCGCCGCGGGGGCGGTTTTCTGCGGGAAATTCTGTGGAAAAATCGCTTTAAACCCGGTGAATAATCCCAGAAAATTTCGCGGGTTTTGCCCCCTTGGTTCAGCCGCCAGAGACGCGGCAAGTTGAAAAAAAATCATTACACCAAAACGGTTGCAAATTCCCCGCTAGTCCTAAGGACCTTTCCTGAAGAGGGTCTGGAGTGCAAAGCAATGGAGCAAAAAAATATTTTGGACTGCGCCCCCGTAGGGGGCCTTCAATGTTTCAAGGTCTTGTATCGGGGAAACTACGGGGGCAAAGTGGATCGTGTTTGGGTTCCACGCACTCAGCTAGTCAAGGGCTATGAGTAGGGATTAAAAATTACTTTTTTTTTTACAAAATTTCCTGGGTTTCAGTCAATTTTATTGTTTATTATTTAAAATGTTACAAATACGTTTCGGTGTCTTTCTCCACCATCATCAGTTTGTGTATATAGTTGCTACCAACTTCACATTTGACTGGTCACTCTTTTCATTCATCATCATGAAGTGACCAGTCAAATGTGAAGTTGGTAGCAACTATATACACAAACTGATGATGGTGGAGAAAGACACCGAAACGTATTTGTAACATTTTAAATAATAAACAATAAAATTGACTGAAACCCAGGAAATTTTGAAATAAATTGAAGTACAGTCAGGAAAATATACACAACATTAAAAATTACAAAATATTTTCTAACTTAAAATCTGGCATTGTTCCCAGGTTTTTACAATGTCCCCAATCATACTACGCAGTGTAATTAATTACGCAGTCAAGTCAGCTGACTGAAACGTGCGATGAATTTCAGATGGCGCCAGCGAATTACGGGGGCCGTATCAGATCGATGACGTCCCCAACGAGGCTGATCTGGAGCTGACGCCCGTCCAAACGTTCTACGACCAGACGAATGTGCTGATCACGGGCGCCACTGGATTTCTGGGCAAAATCCTGGTGGAAAAACTGTTGCGCTCCTGCCCGACCATAGGCACCCTCTACCTGCTGGTACGCCCAAAAAAAGGTAAAAATCTGGACGAGCGTCTGGATGAAATGTTCCAGGACGTGCCCTTCAGGGGGCTCACAATCGACTTTCCAAAGTTCCGCCACAAGGTGGTGGGCGTCGCCGGCGACTGCGCCGCCCCCGATCTAGGTTTAAACCCGCAGGACCGCCGCCTGCTATTGGACGAGGTAGCCAACCACGCCCACTTGACTGAACGGATAAACCACGCCTTTTTCAGATAGGCGTGGTGTTTCACGTGGCCGCCACCGTGCGGTTCGACGAAAAACTACAGCTGGCGACGGCAATCAACGTGCGCAGCGTGCGCGACATTTTGCGACTCAGCCGCGACATGCCACGTCTCAAAGCCTTTGTGCATGTGTCCACCATTTACGCCAACTGCGTGCACAAATCCATTGATGAGCGTGTCTATGCGCCCGCTCTGGATGCAGAGCAACTGATCCAGATCACTCAGAATCTACCAGCGGGGATTCTGGATAGGATCACTGCAGAGTAAGTCGAGGTGGTGGAAAAAACGTGTCGTATGAGTTAAGTGGAGGATTTTTCCAGCCTGGTGGGAGACTACCCCAATACCTACACGATAACCAAGCAGGTGGGCGAGAGCGTGGTCCTGGCAGAGTCCACCGGGATGCCAGTGGCGATCTTCCGGCCTGCTATTGGTAGAAGCCAATTGGAGCTGGGCGCCTTCAATTGGCTTAAATTTTCAATCTGTTCCAGTGGTTTCCACCTATCGTGAGCCGATCCCAGCCTGGATCAACAATCTGTACGGGCCGACTGGTGCCTCGGCGGCGGCAGGCGTCGGTTTGTTGCGCGCTCTCCATTGCGACGCGCGCGTCAACGCCAACATCGTCCCAGTTGACATGTGTGTCAACTCCCTCATAGTGAGCGCGTGGGAGGTGGCTGCGCGCTTCCAAGCAGGTAAGCCACGCCCTGGGGGCGTTCCGCACGCCCCCTCCAGTCAATCACTTCTAGCCGGTCCATTTGAGCTTCCCGTCTACAACTATGGCTCCACATTGGCGCAGCCAATCACCTGGGGCGAGTTCCGGACCGCTAGCAAAACCTTCGGCCTGCAATTCCCCACCATCAAATCCGTCTGGTACTTCAGTTTCCACATGTACAAGCACTACGCCCTCTACTATCTGGCCTCGGTACTGTTCCATGTCATCCCCGCCCTCTTTGTCGACGTGCTGCTCATGTGCCTGGGAAAAGCGCCCAGGTCTGCTATTGGTTGAAAGGACAGAGTAAGGGGCGTGACTTAGTCAAAGGTGGGCGTGGTTGCAGGTTGCTGAAGGCTTACAAGAAGATCCACAAGTTTACCGCCGTGATTTCGCACTTTGCCACCCAAGAATGGAACATCGAGTCAATGGCGATTGAAAAGCAGCAGCTGGCCATGAGTCCGAAGGACCGTCGCTTGTTCTTCTGCGATCTCAAGCTACTCGACTGGCCGGAGTTCTTTCAGAGCTACGGCAAAGGGATCCGGGTGTATCTGCTGCAGGATCCGCTGGAAACGCTTCCGGCCGCCAAGGCCCACTTTGACAGGTGGCATCCATTCCCCGCCCCCTTAATCGCGATCTGACCCTTACTGTTCCAGACTCTATTACGCCCACCAGCTGCTGAAGGGCGTGGCCTTGTGGACCCTTATATGGATCGTCTGGCGGCTCCTGCCCTTCTATCCCCAGCTACCGCTGTTTTAGCCTCGAAATAAACCGCATTCTTGCAGTAAACGACCGTTATTGACCTTAACCTCCGGCTCTTCTCGGCGCGGCCGATCACACCGAAGAAGTGTCATCGACTTTAGTAGTTAACGCGATGCCGCTCTGTTTAGTATTGTGGGCGCTGATGGAGGCTCTCCTAGTGGGGACGGCTCCCTTAAGGGCTCCCCCTAACACGGCCCACTACGACCAGAAGCAAACGGGCGACTACAACATCCATGTGCATTTGCAGGACTTCCAGATCATCGCCCTATTGGGCGACGACCCTTTCTCGGTGAGTCCGCCATTTGTCACGATGCGCCCGTTCTGATTGGCTGGCGCCGCCCTTAGGAGGAGGAGTTTGAGTACGACTATGCCGACTTCACTGTCAAGCCCTCAACGACCACGGCCGCCCCTACGGGGGGGCATCTTGACACCGGCTCCACTACAAAACCGCCCCTAATCGAGCAGGGCAATTCAACTGCCGGGCAAATCAAGGTGCAGATCTTGGACCCTTTGGGGATAGTGCCGGGGGAAGATGTGCACAGCCCCTCTGACGGGGGGCTAACTGGGGAGCTGACTAGATGCGCTGCGGGCTTTGCCCGCGACCCATCAGGCCGCTGCAGGCGGCTCCGCAAGACCCCCGCGCTCCAGCCGTAAGTTTTACCAAATTCAACTGAACTGAACCGAATTTAATTTGAATTAATTCCTCCAGCCTGGCCCGCTTAGCCGCCCAGCTGCGCCTCTCCTTGCCACCGAGCCAATAAATAACTCATGAAATAATTAAACTGGGTTTCATTGTCCTCGGTGACGTCATCGCCTAAATGGCCGTCCTTTGCTTCCACAGCGCGCAGTCACTTGTCTTTATCTGCGCCACTGCATAACCATAGATAAGAACGTACATAACCTCAAAACACTTCCAAGCGAGTGGTTGCAAAGGGGCGCAGCACCATGTCTGACGAAGAGCCCCGCAGCAAGGTAAGCCCCGAAGGATGTGTGAACTGCTTACGAACAAATACCGCATTTTAGAGCCTGATGATATTCGGGCGCGATGTGTCCCAGATTCCGTGCTTTCGCAGCAGCTTCCTCTACGGCACGTTGGGGGGCATCGGGTTCGGCCTGGCTCACTTCCTGTTCACCAGCAAAGTGGCCAAGTCGGTCAACTACTCGGTCTATGCCTTTTCCCTTGTTACTATGGCCTTTTGGATGCAATGCCGGTGAGTTGCCGCTCAAGATTCGAGGGCTCCTCCAATCCTCAAAAACCTCCCTCTAATTCCAGGCTGGAGTACTCAAAGACCAAGTTCGAGATGATGCGACTGCAGCAGCAGCTGCAGGAGCGGGCTTTGTTTGAGGGCTCCGATCGGGACCCAGTCGAAGTGTAGTGGGTAGAATAAATAGAGAGTCTAACCTTAATCTAAACGCCTTCGGCCAGATTCCTGATCAGTGTCCGGTAAATCTCGATGCCGCGCAGCAAAACCGTGCAGTTAAGATGCTCGTTGTCCCGATGCAGCCCCATTTCGGTGCCTGCCATTGGCGAGAACCCTAAAGCGGGCACTCCGATGGAGCGCAGGAATCGGGCGTCCGTCCCGCCGGGACAAACCAGCGGCCGCAGGCTCAATCCGCTGAAAAAACAGCAATCACCGCAACCAGTTAGTAGGGGAAAAGAAATTAAAACAAAACACCCCCAACCAATCAAAACCATAAATCATATTTGGAAAAGGGGCGTAGCCCTAAACTAGCCAGAAAGATCGCGCAGATTGGACACAGCAGGGATCAGGCGGGTGTAAATGCGCACGCCCTCCAAAAACACCGCCCTATTGAGGTACTCGTCGTGGTCGTGCAGCAGAATGGGCGTGTTTTTCATGGGCGAGAAGCCAATGGCGGGGACGCCGACGCTGCGCACAAATCGGCAATCGGTGCCGCCCGGAAAAAATCTGCGGCCTAACCTTCAGCCCGCTGCAAAACAACTGTGACCCCAGAAACGAACCCGTTTTGAACCAATGGGGCGGTACTTACAGCTCGTCCATGGTGCGCTTGAAGGCCAGCCAGTAGGGGTTGGAGGCGTCCAGCTTAGTGGGCGTGACTTGCGGCTCCTTCTGCTCCCACTCCACCCAAATGTCGCTACCTGCCTCCTGCCACCACTCCCTCACTTGAGCCTCAAAGGCTGCATCATCCACTGTCACTGGCAGGCGGCAGTCGATTGTCACCACCAACTCGGGTGGGACCACGTTTGATTGGACGCCGCCCTGAAATTGGAGCGTTTAAATAGTGGCTAATAGGGGCTTGCCCCCCACTTTTTCTACCTGGAGCTGGGTTAAATTAACTGTGGTGACGTCGCCTAGGGTGAGAGTAGGGTCATTGGCCAGTTTGAGCACTTGGCTGCGCCTGAACTCATACAGCCTGTTGAGGAAAAGGGCGACCTTCTCCCCAGCCGTGTCCTTGAGGAGGAGGGAGCCGTGCCCAGGCGTGCCGGGAAAGTGGATGATCAAATCTAAAACACACTCCACTCAAAAAGGGGGCGGCAGCTCAACACCCGAAAACTCACGCCAAATATTCCTCTCGCCGTAAAACACTGGAAAAGTGTCATCGGGACTAGCCATGCCCTCGTCTAGGGCAAAGCCTACATTCAGCCCCTTGAAGTCTTCGGTATGCACAAACTTCTTCATCCCGTCCACTCCGCCGATTTCCTCATCTAAAACCATTCACGCAAATAACCGAAGCTGAAATAACCGCAGAGCGGCGCCCCACCTGGCATGAAAGCCACATGCACGGTGCGTCTCACAGTCGCGCCACCCAGGCGCATTCGCCTTATTGCCTCCAAATACTGGATCCCCACGGACTTCATGTCCTGTGCCCCCCTTGCGTAGATGTTGCCCTGGGCGTCCGTATGCGCGCTGAACGGCGGGTGCGTCCACTTATCCTGCAACCCCCCGAATCAGGATGCCAAGTCAAAAAAAGCAGGGCTGCGCTGGCTTACCGCGAAAACGGGCACCACGTCCATATGGCTGTTGAGCAGGATGCTAGGCAGGGAAGGCTCGCTGCCGCCCCATGTGATCACCACTATCGGCTTGCCCTCCACCACTGTGTACACCTTGAGTGGCAAATCCAGGCCTTTGGCCTGCGCCCGCAGGAACTGGACACAGGGTCCTGGAAAAAAAACCAAAATTACGCAATTTCCACTGGAGAGTGGGGGCCCAGCCCACACTCACTTACCATAGTCCACATGGGGATGCACGCTTGGGATTTGGAGGTATTTGCGAAAATTCTCCACTGCCAGCGAATCCAGAGTCGCGGCCTGCTCAGCGGTTAACGTCGACATGTTCCAGCTGCAACAAGCAGAGCAGGCGCTCAGTTCACATTCGCATAGCCCTACAAGGAGGCCTGGGCCCGAAGGGTCCCCAAAACGGCCGTAAAAGCCCCCGTTTGAGGTTATGTACGCACATTGACCCAGAATTTGTTAGGTGAACTGTCCCGGACTATAAAAACCTAGAGCATTGCTGTTAGAGCCTCTATTCGGGCTCTAATAGTGAAACAGCAAATAGAAATTTAAGGCTGCACTCGGTGTTTTGTCAAGAAATGTCAAAAATTTGGCAGATTAATTGCGCGTTGTCCATGGGGATGGTGGCGAACTTCGACTGTTCAGGCTAGAGAACAATGGTGGAAAACCATGAAGCCTGTAGAGGCGTACTGATTGACTAATTGATCAATTGCGGGGCCACAGAGCTGGGTCGGGCGCAACTATTACTTACTTGCTCGAGTGCACTGACTCTACTAAGCGCCTGATGCGTCTTAATGCGGTTTTTATGGCATTCTATTTGGGCGCGTTATCACGTTGTTTTTATATGCGGTTAACGACTACCGGTCATTATGATTAAGATAGGAATGAATTGAACAAACACATGTGATTTTATCTGTGTTCTTTGTTGTGTATATTTTCCTGACTGTACTTCAATTTATTCCAAAAAAATTCCTGGGTTTCAGTCAATTTTATTGTTTATTATTTAAAATGTCAAACACCTGACATTGAAGAATTTCAGAGCAATTCCTAGAATGCAAAGAAAAAGCGAAATATAAACAGTTTTTTTTTATTCTCTCGCTCGATATCGAATAAAATATGAAATTCAATAGCCAGTCAAATGTGAAGGTAGAAACGACTCTACGCGTAAGATAAATTTAAATCTCTAAACAATAGATTCTAGTCCTTTTCCCAGACATGATTGTTCCATGTGAATTTTGGTGAAAGTTTTCTATTTAAATTGATGATAAATGTAAAAATATATATTTTAGACAAACTGATGATGGTGGAGAAAGACACCGAAACGTATTTGTAACATTTTAAATAATAAACAATAAAATTGACTGAAATCTGTGTTGTTTGTCGCATTCTTGGTTAAATTGGCGGTATTCCAGCCCCCCAAACAATTGGGCTGTAGGGGGGTTGGAACGTCCGTGCGCGAACACAGGGAGGATGCGTAATAATCGCAATGTTTGTCATTGCGATGAACTCGGCGCGGGATTTTCCAGTAAATATCCGGCGTTGAGGGCGTCACGACGCCCCAAATACCGCCGTCAGTTCGCTGCTGCGTCGCCACAAATCATTAAAATGTGTGTCATTCGAGCGTCGATCGCTCTACAGTGCTGATTTGATCCACGCGTGTGGATTCAGGGTGCGATTGTTCGAGTTTTCCGTCTACACTGGGGCGTAGAGTGGACGCAGGGCTGCCGGTGAAAAAGCAGCAAAGGCGTTTTTCGATTGAGGCCCGATCCACAGCACCGCCCCCCGGTCATGTGGCCGCTGGTATAGTTTCCATGTAAATCACCCGCCCCCTTTTTGCACACCTAAATCATTCAGCATGCGTTTGTTTGTTCGGTGGCCACGCCCCTAGTCAATAGCCATCTCGCTTCCACCACCACCCTACTACCGATCGTGTGTTGTTTCCAGAGTGGTATCCAGGCAACGGCGGCGGCGGGTTCGATGGCATGGAGGTGGAAGTCGACCCCTCCGACGACTCCGTACTGCTGCCACCTGCCGACCAGGAGCCCAGTGTCGGTTAGTGTGCTGCCCACCACCCAGCAGCGCCACTCGCGCTTAATGCACTGTTGCCCGGTTTCCAGATGTTCCCAGTCCAATGGTGACGGTGCGCGTAGAAGAGGTGGTCCTTGTCGCACTCGTGCTGCTCCTATGGGGCGGAGCCATTGCGCTCTTTTTCAAGAGCTGGGGCAAAATACGCATGCTCGAACCGTACCAGCCCAAGTTCCACCAGCAGCCGCATCGGCCCTCGTGTCCGCTCGGCTCCCCCACTGCCAGCAACACATTGCCGCGCGCGCAGAAAAGCATCACTGTAAGTCACACTTTGACACACACTTAACCTCACTTTATCATAGCAGCAACCCGACGTTTCTACGCGTTCTTGATGATTTGTTGCGGCCAGGTTTCGATCGATTTGAAGCATTAAATATCCGGGCAACTGGAAACTCGATTGGGGCCGCAAACTGGGCAGGCGGGGATTGGGGCTTTAAGCAAAAAACGTCCTGTTTTCGTCCTAGGCAAACAATGCAACACAAAATGCAAACAGGGAATAGTTGGGGGGTTGAAACCAAATCCAGAAATGTCCTAAAGCCAACCCTGTGGCGCTATCCGAGAGCCGATTCGACTGGACGTGCTGCGCTAGCGCGGTCTTTGTCTGATGCGTGGCGCTAGGCGCCCGATTGCTGCAACATTTGTCATAAGTGACGCTCCAAGGCGACAGGGTTGGACTGGGCGTGGTTTTAGTTATGAAGCTTTGCATGCGTAGAAATAATCCAGAAAGGTGGATTTACAGCAGCGCATGTCCTTCTCCAAGTACAACGTGAACGCCCTAACTGATCCCCTGTCCATTCTGCCGTCACCCATCATCAAGCGCACGAGGCGCAGCTCCGTCTTTGTGGGCAGTGCGCTGATCCTAAATGGGGCGCCCAGGCGCGCCAAGTCCGCCACCGACATCCACTACGCGGGCGCAATGGATCCGCGCTCTTCCACCTCACTGACCAGTAGGCGCGGCCGTTATCTGCCCATATTTTGCGCAATAAAACATGTTTGTTTGAAGGTTCAGTGGTGCCGATCATCAATCGCAGGCCTTCGCTGGTAAGCGAACGCCCCATTTTCATATCACGCCGCCGTCCATCGACCAACATCGAAAGGCCCCATTTCGTGCCGAAGGGGCGGCGCGCCTCCTGCTTTGTGGGCGCTCACCGCCCTTTCAACAGCTTCGAGGCGGCAGCCACCCGACCATCCGGCCTGGCGGTGCCTGTGAAGGGTCGCTCCTGCGGCAGGTGGGCGCAGCCCCTACAGCCCTCGCCCCACTCCAATCTGAATGTTTTCAGCTTCGGCAATCCGATCATCAGCTTCGAAATGGCGGGTCGGCCAAAGTCCTCGCGCAGTTTCGAGCAACCGTGCATCATCAGGGCGAAGCCCGAGCGTCTGGCTGTCAGTCTGGACGTGAGCAGCTCGTTCAACATCAGCAGGCGCTGCTCCATGCCGGGGGGGCGCTCAGGAGGAGACGCGCGCCACTGTGCCCCTACTGGAGGCCCCAGTCAATTCCTGTGGACCATATCTAGGCTAGGTGAATAGGCGCCACTATGGAGAAGTATTTTTATATAAGCATTTTCCTGTAATTGCACCTGCCGGGGGGGACGCTCAAAGGGGGGCCAGTGACTACTATCTATGTGAATTTGCTCATTCCACCTGTTCTGGCTCAATTGAGGGACCACAACGGCGCCCCTTTTTTATTTGGGGGGAAACGGACGCTCCCCCGGCCACTGTAGTCCTAAACTTTAGTCCAAACTATTGTGATTAGCCACGTTTCCTAGTCTAGCCTAGTTGCGTAGGAATGTTTATATTTATATATATACATATATCTATACTATACAGATTTTATTAGAATTGTGGTCCAAACAGTCTTCCGTAGTCACTGGATTTTAGCAAAAAAACTCATTTATCTATCGTAGCAGTAGCCGATGTATTTCGGAAAAATACATTTAAAATCTCGCAAAAACCGCAGTTTTTATACCTCCAACCTGGGCGTGGTCAGTGTCACCACCACTTGTCTTGATCCACTGCACTGTCACACCTGACAGTTGTTTGTTGTTGATTGTGTTCCTGAGAGCAGTGACTAATAAATAAATACGTAAAGTGTGGAGTGTTTTTGAACAACAATGTCTCTCTACCCGAGCCTGGAGGATATGAAGACGGACCAGATGGGCTCCGCCCTATTTCCAGGGCTGACGATCCATGAGAGTTCAATGATGGAGACGGTGTACCCCGCGCTAACGCCCTACATGGGACTGGAGCTGAGCGAGGAAGTGATCCGCCTCAACATGCCCGAGTACAGTTTGGTCCCAAGTGGGGGCAGCGCCAGCATGGTGGCCCCCCTTAGCGGCCAGTCGTGGGGCCTGCAAAAGGCCCAGGTGACTCACGCGGTGCGCCAAGTCGTCCTGTGCAAGGACAAGGACAATAAGGTGAGTCCTCTAGAGACACTCGATAAGAGTCTGATAAAGGTGCGTCGTAGATCGGGCTGCGCCTCAAGGAGGTGAACAAGGGAATTTTTGTGGCCTTGGTGGTCAGCCAGTCGCCCGCAGCCTTGGCAGGTTTGCGCTTCGGCGACCAGATTCTTCAGATCAATGGCATCAACATGGCCGGGTTTTCCATGGAAAAGGCCCACGATCTGCTGAAGAAGAGCTCGCCCGATGCCATCATGATGGCGATCAGGGACCGACCCTTTGATCGCGTCATCACTCTCCATAAGGACAGCACGGGCTGCTTGGGCTTCCAGTTCAAGGATCAGAGGATCAGCGCGCTGGTTAAGGACTCATCGGCAGCCCGCAATGGCGTTCTGATCGATCATCAGCTGTTAGAGGTGGACGGCCAGAACGTTATTGGGATGAGCGACAAACAGATCAGAGACATTATTCAGCAGGCAGGAAACGTTGTTACCATCACGGTTATGCCCCGCTTTATCTACCAGCACATGGTGAAGAAGTAAGTGAGGAGAGGCTTCTGAGCCTATAGTTGAGCGTTTCTGATGTTTCAGGATGGCGGGGTCGCTGATCAAGGGCCTGATGGACCACTCCCTGTAATCAGGCCTCAAAGGGGCTCTCATCTGGTGCCATACTTTTATCTTTTCCTATCGTGTAATCGCATTTATTTTGTATCACCTCTGGGCACTTTAGTGCAATATGTTATTATCAATAAATATTTGATTTAATTAATTAAATCAGTGGGCTAGACAAGGAGAGGCACACCTCCAGTTTTTCTGTCTCTTTTTTTTCTAGCAAGGGCCCTAGAAGATCTGTTTTTTTTTACATCAACATGCCAAAAACTGGGCAAGTTGCTGCCGAGTTAATTGAGCGAAAATCCCTCAAAAACTAATAAAAGTTGAATGAATTCCACCTACCTGCCCTCTTACGACCTGATGGGTGCGTCCAGTGCACCACATTGGGGCAGTTGGGGGCCTCCAGGCCCCCAACCCGCTGGAGATCCCCTCGAAATCAAATTTCCCGTCAAAATGCAACAGTCCTCACGCCAAGGAGGTCCACAGCAGCCTCCAATCGCCCCATTCGGCGACAAGCCGGGCGCCATTTTGTTAGGCCATGTTTTCCTTCGCGCAATCAAAACAATGCTCGCTCACCGCATGTTTGCAACGCTCGTGGGACCAAAGTACGGCTTATCAGCCCGAATTGGCCATTGGAATGCAATGCGGCGAGCCCCAAGGACGGTTTGGTGCCGGTTTTGGGTGCTGCGGCCCTTTCATTTGGCCGTCCAGGAAAGTTAAAACCGATCGGTTTGCGTTGCCATGTGCCGAAGGCATTGACATGTTTGGTTGCCGTGGCGCGCCCGCCAATGACAGCGCCTCCCGGGCGGCACGTGACCGACTGCGCCCAATCAGCGCGCCCCATTTTGAATTCCCTTTCGTCTTCGTTGTGCTGCCATAGTACAGTGGTGTCATTGTTCATGTGTTGTTTTTGTGAAGATTTCATGGCGGATCTAACTGAATCCTGGCCGTTTATTCAATTGGACCGTTCCGTAAGTCTGCTCAAGGGTCTTTTTTGTGGGGGGCAACGCCGGGTTCTGTCAGGAAGTGGCCGCAAACCGCGCCAAAGCCAACCAAAGCACTTGTTTACTGGCGGGAGCCCTCGGGCCCCCCCGTTCGAGGCTCGCGGTTTTCCCAGAACCCGGCAGGATGCCCCGTGCGAAGCCCTTCCATTTGCTAGTTAAAGGCGCCAGCCCCTAAAAGCGGGGCACATGGATGGGGTGCCACAGGGCCCCCCCGGCAATGCGGCCCATCCTCAGTGGAGCCCTGGGTTGTGGGGGAGCGAGAAATTCTCGATTCTTCGCGAAAATTGGGCTAGAATTGCTGTTGGCGGGAAAGCAACAAGGTTAACATTGCCACCGATCCCGCCATTTTTGTTTGGTGTCCAACAAAAGCCCTGAGACCGCATTGGAGACTCAGGGCCCTTTTCCCACAGTTGGTGTTGCTTACCTAGAAGCTTGTGCATAAAGCAATGAAAAAAAAACACCATAGCGCCGTTGTCAGCTTGGGCGGCCCTGATGATTGCAGCTGAAACGGGGTCGATTTTCCTTAATTATTCTTGTCAAAGAGTAGGTAATATAAAGAGAGAACAGGACAAATGGTGGAGAAACTATCGATAATAAACATTGACCTGGGGGAAATTTTTAATCTTTTAAGCTAAAGACTCGTCAAATGTTCCAGTTTCAATCCTCCTTTTGGTACTCTGGCCTAAAAGAAGTGCTTGGTTCTTCTACATCTAAAAATAAGAGCATTAAGACATTATCGAAACAAAAAAGTAGTTGCAAATTCGTACTCGCCGACGACGTCATCACTGTCATGAGATATTAATTTGCGCACAACCAAGACCAATTTACGGAAAACAAAATATTTCTTGACGAAAATGAAGCATACGAAAAACCATAAAATTTTTTCGAGCAATATTTTGAAAAACGTTGCCGAATTTCTGATCTAGGTTTTTGCATATATGTCGGTTTTTAATTCGAATTAAATTTTTTAACTATTTTTCCTGTACTCCCTAAACACCCTCGAAGGAATGGGGCCAATTTTGAATCTCCCTGTAACTAGGGTGGTTTAGAAAGTTAGATTGAACCGGTCCCGTCCTGGGCTTTTGCGTTCGCTGTTGCCAGAAATTTTCAATCTTCGTTAAATTCAATTTTATTCCAAAAATTAAATAATGATAGTTAAAACTTAAGTCTATCGTACTCTTTGTTCTTCTTGCAGACTGGCCATTGAGGATAAATGTGGTATTGACGAGTTGGCAACCATGACAACGGCAATGGACATTTTCCTGAACGCTTCCGATTCAATGTCCTTTATGGACGTCCTGGACATCGACATCAAGGCCGAGATGGACTTGCTGGTGGAGAACGCCGGAATGAACGATTTTTCCGGTTTCAGTTTCAACACGTTCGACACTCAAAGCTTGGACGATCCGGACACCAAGTGGCTCAATTCCAGTTCGAATCAGTCGTTGCTGGATTTTAGCGGCGACGATGGTCCCACGATGGTCAACCCGAACACAGTGTTGCCGATTATGTCGTTGGCGTCGGCCATTGGGCGCAGCCCATCGCCCGCCGTACACGAAAGCCATTTGACTTTCTCGCCTGCCAGCATCAAAATTGCCTCCATCAGGGTGAGTTCAAACAATTTAGGCAAATTATACGCGGGACTCGCCAGTTCCCGGACTGCACTGGTTTAGGAACCGCTGAAAAATTGCAAACGCCGGCAACCGCGCTTTAACAGTCCTAAACATGCTCCAATGCGATTGTTGTCCCTTCGGACACGCCACTGGAATAGGCACAAAACACTAATTTGTTTTTTTTTTTCGTTTAATCCAGAGCGATGCCTCGGTAGTCAAAAAGGATCTCCTCAACCGACTAGAGGCGGTTGAAGTGGCCGAGCACAAGTCGGCATCATCGCCGAAAAGCCTACCCAAAGTCATCCCCATTCTAGCAAAGTCCAGCTTGAAGCCGCTGGCAATAAGGGCGGCACCGACCACGCCTACTATTGTGATCAAGAACACCCTCGGCCAAATCACCGCCCCCGTAATTACACAAGTAAACTCTATGACGATCCGCACAGTGCCGACGACGGTGGGGCGCAAGTCCTACGGCACGCCACGCCCCTTCGATGCGGTCGTGGGGCGTGCCTATCCCAAGCCCGCCTACAGCTACAGCTGTCTGATCGCCATGGCGCTGAAGAACAGCAAGTCGGGCTCATTGCCCGTATCGGAGATCTACAGCTTCATGTGCCAGCACTTTCCCTACTTCAAGACGGCGCCGAATGGATGGAAAAATTCGGTGCGCCACAATTTGTCCCTGAACAAGTGCTTCGAGAAGATCGAGAAGCCAGCGCTGAACGGGGCGCAGCGCAAGGGCTGCTTGTGGGCGATGAACCCGGCCAAGATCGGCAAAATGGACGAGGAGGTGCAGAAGTGGTCGCGCAAAGACCCCGCAGCCATCAAGAGGGCGATGGTCTATCCAGGTAACTCAATCCATCCCAACTGGCAATAAGACAGCCCTCACTTACCTTGTGGCGCGTTGCAGATAACCTGGATGCTCTTGAGCGGGGCGACATGAAGTTCACCTGCGCCTACGACGATGAGGAACAATTTGTGGACTCGGGAGGCTCAGTGGGGAGCGGCGGAGGCTCCGACCTCGACATCGAGGAAATTGAGTCTGAGGAGGCGGAGGTTGACGTTGGGGAGGTGCAAGTTCAGTACATCCAGGTGAAAACCAACGAGTTCGGGGAGTACCAGGAGGTAGGTTTTTGAACAGCTGGCGCAGCCCCTCCTAATGTGTTCACCCGCAGGTCAAGCCCATGCACACCTACGAGGAGGAGGATCTGGAAGAGGACAAGGAGTTGCTGCGAATGGAGATGGCGCTTGCGCAGAAGGAGCTGGAGTATGAGAAAACAAGCATCAACAGCAAGCGCCGAAGGAATTTGTAGTGACCACACCCCCCATCTAGCGGCTACTGCCAGCGAGCATCATCGGGCAGCGCCCATTGGCTGTAGGGCTGCCGGATGAAGCCAACGGGGCTGCGCACCTGCCCAATAGCCAAGCGCGCAGTCCCACCCGCAAGTGGGGACCACCCGTTTTACAACACGCAGCCAATCCAGGACTTAGTTCATTGTATGTTTGTGATAGTGCAGTATTGAGATGCCGTGTAATTCGTTTTTCCTCTCTCAAACTATAAACGTTCAGTTTCTTCTTACCGATAAGGTCCATGTACAAATGATAGAATTAAGGCGATTTTACTTACTTAGTAGTAATAATAAATGAAAAGTGATTTTTCTACATGAGCAGTATCCAGGCCAGCAGCCCCCAGGGGGCGGCCGATAAATAAGGAGCAGCGCCCGTTGTTTCCATCTGCATGGTTGCGAGTTGGGTTTCATTGCAATCGATCTGTTTTTTGAGGAACTTAAAGGTGGCGTCGATTATATTGGCTGGCGTGGTGTCTTTGCACCGTTCCAGCACCCCGTTCACGCAGCCCCTCAAGGAGTCGAATTCGCTGGAAATTAAGGCAAACTGTAAAAAACATGCTTTTTTGTAATTAATCCAGACCTGCAGGCGTTGGGGGAGGCAACAGCCTCCAAAATGGCCAATGAGGGATCGGCGCCATCCTCAGGCAGACGGGTCGAGTTGAAGCAAGCCTGCAGCGGCTCCTGCTGCTCGGTGAGGCACTCGATGCCGCCCTCTGCAACAAACACTGCGGACAATGGGTCTAAAGGGGGTCCGCTTTGGGGGGACTCACAGGCTAAGCGGTCGCCGTCTTTCACACACATGAACTCCTGCATTTCTTGCAGGACTGTAAGGCCGCTGTCCAGGCGCCCAGCCTCTTTTGTGGAGAGGCACCGGCGCAGGCTAAGGGTGGCGTTTTGCAGGCACTGGTAAACCTGCGGGAACTGGCGGCAGTACTTCCCAAACACCTCGTCCATTGAGCCGGATTGAGAGGCCACCTGCAGCTCCTGCTGCACTTGGGTGACGTTCACATAAAGGTCCAGGCACGCCTGGACTGCGGCCTTTGGCCCCTGAAGGTCGGTCTCACCATCGGTTTTCCGGCACTTGTCCTGCAGCACCTTTTCCAGCGCGTTCACATCGAACTGGGTGCTGTTTAGGTCGAAGGATTGAGCGCTGACAAAGCCTGCAAACGCACAAATCCGCTAGACAAAAATTGAACATTGGAATTACGTACCCAGTAGGAGAACGGTGGCGACAATCGCACGTGCATTCACCACCTTGACGCACATTCTTGGAATTTCTAGGCTGATTGAACTGATCTGAGCACTGGGTACTGGTCGACTGGCAGTACCTTGGTGGGGAGCAATGGGCGCCAGCGCGCAAGCCCCCCAGCCAGAATTTCCTGATGAAGGCCACCCTTAAGCCCAATCATCTCGACTAGATTAGATTAGCTTGCACTTGATTACCTCAGGCGCGTGTTATTGTCCAAAGTCTCCTGGCAAGGGGCCCCCGAAACTCGGAAATAAACACTCAACAGCACTGAACGGGGGATATATTGAGACGGTTTAACAACTAGGGGGGCAGCTGCAGGGGGCTTTTCCGCCCTGTGGCGGGCAGGGGCAACAGGGGGTGACCACCGGCACGTAGACGCAGGCCTGGGGCACGCAGGGCACCGGGCAGGGCAGACAGGGGCAGGGACAGGGCGGCGGACAGGGGCAGACGCTCACGGGCACGCAACAGCCACTGGGGTAGCAAGGGGGACAGATACAGCCGCACTCTTCCCCCATTTTGTAACTGGGAATTTTCCTTTTGGGCTTTGTTTGAGTGCGTTGCCTTGGAAACGCGCACTTGTTCACTAACAACACTAGCGCGCATTTCACGTCACTGCTTATGCGCGATTATATCCGTATCTTTTCCTCTTACCTGAGAGTCGTTCTTTTCTTGTCCCTTCACCTAGTCCTACTCGCCCCTCAGTCAACCCCTGTTGTAGCTGTAAGAAAGTGCAAGTTTGTGTCCCCGCGGCAAGCAGAAAGAGCGCTAGCGCTTGCTAGTGGCTTTCCTGCGCCCCATCGGCCCCCAATTATCATCGCCTTGCGGGAGTTGGGCCCCATTCGGAGCAACCCCACGGGGCTGCCCCTCATGTCCATGGAGTGCTGCACTCAAGGTAAGAAAGACTCAAAACTGCCTGCACGGGGGTAATAGGGGGGACAGCTACAGCCCCACTCTTCCCCCATTTTGTAACTGGGAATTTTCCTTTGGGGCTTCTCGAGCCCCAAAGAAACTTTTTTGAGTGCGTTGCCTTGACAACGCGCTCTTGTTCGATAACAACACGAGCGCGCATTCGGCGTCACATTGTTTGCAACAGATGCCCGATTATATAGCCGCTTCTTTTCCTCGTACTGGAGAGTCTCTCTGTTCTTGTCTAAGATCTGGCCGTAGGTCAGGCTTTGCCTGGTATTTGAGTCGCGAGTGGGTTGAGCCGCAAAGCTCACGTTGTCATTGCGAGATAGAGAGTTAAATTGCGTACTTTTTCATATACAAAATTATTTTACAAGTATTTCCCATGTGTGCGAAAATGAGTAGCAACGTTTCGAAACCACGCCATCTTCAGCCCCCATTTCCAGGTCAAAGGGTACTTAAACGCCCCCTTTTAATAATGCACACATTTATTGCCATTTACACACACACACACATTCACAATATATTTATGTAAATATTTAGATATAAAATTCAGGATAATGAAGGCATGCGCGAGGTTTGGCTGGCTGGGGGGCTCCGGCCCCCATCAGACTTTGTCCTCGCCGTTTTGGGGCCCCGAAGTGCGTACGAACTGAAACCGAAACGTTCACACACTAAAACCGCCGCTCAACTGTCCAGCGGTAAGCATGCACAGTGAAAAGGTAAGCGGGTGGTACTACCTTACGTACCGAGACCGTCGTCATGGTACAGGAATTGGCGCGTTTCGACCGAAACCGGGTCGCACGCCATTTGCGCTTGATCTGCGCCTGCACCTGCAAAATGGCCGCCTGTCAGCTGCCAACTGTCACCTGTCACCGCTCACTTACCTCGCCGTTGCAAAAGCAGAACAGCACGGCCACGCACAGGCCCTGAAAGAAACACACCCAGGATTACAAAAGGAAAATCCGCCCCCTAAAGTGCCTACCTGGAACGACATGGTGATGGCCGAGACTATTTCATAGACATACTCCCAAGGGGGGCCGCCCTGCGGCCTGAAGGGCGTCAGCAGGAAGTTGAGCCCCAGCAGCGGCACCAGCAGAAGGGTGGCCCTGAGGAAGTGAGGGGGGTCAGTCGATGCGAGTGGCCGGGGGGCGGACTTACCGGAGGGCTTGCAGGGTGGAGCGCGAGGCGCCGCCCGAGGGTTCATTGGCGGGGCCGCGGCGCAACTTGAGCACCACCACGCGCACGATATTGATGAGAAAAAGCAGATTGAGACCAACGGTCGCCGCCACTGGAATTTGCTGGATGAAATCGTAGCGAAAGTCACGCATCCAGCACCTGGAACGACGGGAATAAAACGTTACGCTCCAGCGAAGCGGAGCGAATCAATCCCGAATTGCTTCGTCGATTTCCCCCGACAGTTTAGTCAAGAAACTTTCCAATTTGACTAAAGGAGTTTGATTTTAAGCAGGCCCGGGATACTTACATGTCCAAATCGTCGCCCTCGCCCAGCCACGCCCGCACCGGCACATAAATCAAGGTGGTGAGCAGCGGCACGCCCCAGCCCACCATGTTCATCCACCAGTAGAGGCTGCTCTGCTGGATGAAGGCCCAGACGAGTACCGTGTGCAGGTAGAGCCCCTCGCACAACATCCAAGAATAGTTGGAAATGAGACCCGTGTAGAGCACCCGATGTAGAGCGATGCACCATGTCTGTGAGTTTCACCCACATGAAGGCGCATTCGCCAGCGTGTCCAAAACCGGTCAATATTGAGTTACATGCGTAATCATATATGGACTTAATATGGGATTGAGCGACAGCATTAAGAAACGCATTCGCCACAGCATCTAGCAAGGTGTGTAGGTGACAAACCGCCAGTTGTGTGAATGGGACCAATTTTTCACCACCCGTCAAGTCTAGTTTCGTCTCATTCATATTCCGGTACCACAAATGGTTCTTACGTGACAAACCTCAGAAGAGCATGGTGCACAAACGAAAAATTGCTCAAAAAACTGCAAGCATCAAATATCTACTTGCTCGAATGGAACCGAATTTGCACCATAAGTCAGAAAAATCATCTCTCATTTACTAGGATTCATATTGCGGTGCCTCAAATGGCTTCTGAGAAACGAGCTCCAGAAGTTTAGGCCACTTGCCAAGTGTTTGCAAAACTGGTATAACGAGACGCATTCGCCATCCACTCCAGCTAGTTGGACAAATAAGGTTCTTTTAAGGAAAAGCTTTTGGTCTTAGCTGGAAGTTCTACTTGATTTTACGCGGGGATTTAGGTAAGCAGCTGTCCAGATACGTGCAATATCACCAAGCCAAGATTAGGAGAATTAACAAGAACAGAACAATGGCGCATTCACCATACTGGCCAAAGGTAATGTTTTTACCCAAGTTAATTCGATTTGATTGTAGTTAGGCAGATTGCCAGATGTGCATGCGATACAGCACGCAAAAACTGTGCTCCGCTTCGGATTAATTAGATGGGGCGCGCTCGAGGCCTGGAAAATCTCCACATTTGCACGGAAAAGACGGGGGAGACGGCGTTAAGCGTGCCGGCGGTTGCGACAAGCCGAATTAAAGCCATCTGGGATTTGCTCGCATTTACATTTCCCCCTTATTGTTGGCCGGGATTTTGTTGGCGGCGGCCCCTTTAATCCAATTTCCCCCGATACTCTGGCCTCCGTAAGTGAATTGGCCGTTAATTCCATTAGTGTGTGGGGTCCGGATGGATTACTGGTTCAGACTAGTGGTTCTAGTGTGCGATTCCATATGATTATCACATGAACAACTGCGATTGTTTTAAAATGTGTTGGCTGCTTCTGGATACTGTGGTGGATGCGCACGAATTGACTATTTCCCCCACTACTCACCTCGTTGTTGATCAGTATTACAGTGTCATCGAACACCACGTAGTACCAGAGCAGCCAAAGGCAGTTGTTGATGGCGAATGACGCGAAGAGATTCATGTGGATAAGGATGCGCACACATCGCAACGACCTGGAACAGAGTGAGATAGACTGACAAAGGGTGGGGCCAGCGACGTCTCTGCTCTTACTTGAAGTAAAACAGCAACGCGAGCGACACGAGCAGAGCGATCAAGCTGACGCTGTATCCAAAACAGTGGATGCAGACCACGATGGTGCGGAACTGAAACCGCGTCGCTTTAGAGCATGCGCGTCCGATGTTGCCGAACTTACCGATAAATCGGCGGTGTTGACACAGCTGGTGTAATTTACCCAGGTCTTGTTGAATTCCTCATGGAAGTACCAGCTGCCATCCGGCTGGCACTTGTAGCTGACAGTGTCTGCAAAAAAATCGATCGACTTTTCGCGAGTCGGGTTTAAAGCGAGCGCTCCGCCACTGGCGCTCGAGATCGTAACGAAATGATTACATTTTTAATCAAGTTGGGGGATTGGATGGGGCGGCATATGCCGCCGTCCCTCCCTCTTCCCCAGCCTTTTCCGGGCGCAAAAACACCGAATACTCACTGGCTTTTTCAAACCCGGGAATAAAATCGGGACAGGATTGGTTGGCGGTCATCCCCGCCTCCGTGGCCGGCCAGCAGGACCAACCGTCAAACCAAACGGGACAGAAAACGGCTGGAACTAATCGAATTAAACCCCGGGGACGTGGCATGCAGGTCACTTACTCGTAGGAGGCGTGGCCTGGCTGACGTTCGGGTAGCAGTCCAGTAGCCGTTGCGCCTTGATGGCCTCCATCTCCTGGTCGCCATAGTGATCAGCCATTAAACTGCAACAAAGGGCGTGACCGCGTCAGTATCCAACCAATTAAACTGCTGGGGGTGGGGCGGGTGTCCACGCGCCATCCGTCACACAGCCTGTCACTTTTATCGCTAATGGGTTTCTTGTTCACGGCCCGAACCGTTTGTGCGGACGGTTGCTGAACTATCAAAGCGAACACAATTTGCCTTTTTGCTCCAATTATCGGTAAACTTCGCCTTAAGAAAACCGCCGACTGCGATGAGACGTTCCGCTTTAAGGGCGGCTTGCATCTGGCGCGCTCCCCATTTAAAGGGAGAGTTTTCGCCCCGTCAACCCCCAAACAACATTCATTTATTATCATTAACGCCGCTAATAATCATCAAAGTAGGCTGCGACCGGATTAATCACCCGGAGAGTGACAGCTCAATTATATGTTTGACAGCTAGTGTTCGGCCGGTACAGTGTTGCCGCCAGCTCAGACGGCTCATCCTGAGTGAATATTTCGAAATAGAGGCCATTAAAGAGTGTAATTTATCCATTTAATTGGCCTATAAAATCGGGCCGAATCAACAAGCCCCGTTTTATGGGCGGCCGATCATTCGCTGTGATGATGTTTATTTGATGTTGACTGTTGGCAGCCGATCACTTTTATTGTATTTGTCCGTGTGCAAGGTGGGTTTTAATGGTTTTTTATTTTTTCAGGACGCCGCCCCTGCTACCACCTTGCCATACGCTGTTGCATTTTTGCCAAATTTTCTCCAACATTTGCTGCCAATGTCAAGCCAAACGGGCCAATAGCGCGCTCACTTTACACCTGAGAAAAAGTGAGTAAAACATTTTTAATGCGCTTTTGCCTCTTCTGTCCAGTGGCCGATTAGTTTTGCCAGATATTTCAAACTTCCTTTTGAATCACCCTAAATGCCTCAGACGTCACTCAAAAAGGCTGTTTGCCAAAAACTAAACGATCTGAACAAACCAACAAAGATTCAACTTAACGCCAGTCCGGCCCTCTGACTTTAGAGCGTAACATCTGGAGCCGCTTGAGCGCGGCCAGGTGCAACGTCATGCCACCGGTAATGCGCCCGACAAAGATCGAACTAGTCAAGTAGGTCGACGGCATAGGGCACAGGCCGTGGGCAACAGGACCGGCTTTTGATTGAAATCACCAGATGAGGCACGTTTCTGGTTAAATTGTCTTGAAAGCGTTGTTTAGCGCTTGAATCAGTCAGCAGCCGTGAAGGCCAAAATTGGCCAGTTGTTTATTGTTTCTGGCTAATTAATGTGATGCAATCAAAACAATGTGTCAGGCCTAAACACAATCAGCCATTAATTCACTCAATTAGCGCTCTGTTTACTTAGTTGGCGGGCTAAATTACGTCTGTGGCTGTCAACGAGTAAGGGCGAGCGAGGCCGAGCGGTGCCGAAGGCGCACACGTGGCCAAGGACCAACGCGCCAACACGGTTCGGTGAGTGAAACGCCGATATGACAGGTGACAATTTAAAAAAATTTTATTGCACCGCTTACCAGAAGGGGTGGTCAGGGTCGGGCGTCTTTCACAACGAACGTGGCGCGCCTCACATTTGCGCTAACTCAAGCGGCGCGCGGAGAACTGAATGCCGCAAAGCGCGCCCCGTTGCTTGGCGGCGCCTTCCATAGGCGCCTGCGCCCTACTTTCACACATCGGCAGCCAGTTCTGGTCGGGATGGCGAATGCACAGGGCAATATTTCCATGGAATTTGTCTCAATTTTGCCTTGCTTTTTTGGCTGCGGTTTCCCTGATATTATTTTGTGAATGATTTTCACTTGTTTATTTCAAATTGGAAACTTTCCTATTCGCTCTTTTTTAAGTTGCCACAGTAAAAAACACTGTGCAAGGGAATATTTTAAGTGGAAGCTGGCCCTGTCGTGCAACCCTTAAAGCATCATTGCAAGCACTGCCCAACTAGTAACTTCTTTGTCTTACGCACTGTGGTGGCGTTGCGCGTATGTCCAACTCTGGCGCGATGCTGCGAGTGCACAGGATTGGATTAGGCTATTAATGCACAGTTTTTTTTGCAGAAATGATCAGTTTCTTGGGTTCTTACTAGTTGTGTGTGTGTGTCAATGTTTTTTATTATTGGCGGCTTTTTGAAAATCACCAATTTTCTCCTTTATTATTATATTACTAATAACACTACTCAAATGATACTGCCGCAGGAGCACTTGAATCCAGTCTCCACAGATGATTAAGCTCAAGTGGGCTCTTAACCGAACCAGCGTCATATCTCCCCTCAACACTTTCCGAGACTTTGGCCTAGTTTGAGTGCATCTAGGCATGAATCCGGCGGTTATATTCGGGCTCGTTTTATCCCAGTTGGCGGGCGCTTTGGGCGCTTTCCCCAACCCCTACCGCCCGATTGAGCAGGCGGCCCCGGTGCTGGAGGATGTGGGGGAGCCACTGCTGCTGACGCCCTTCCTGGCAGAAGGGCGGCTTGAGGAAGCGCGTGCGGCAGCCCAGGTCACCATTGAGGCATTCGAAAGCGTGCCCAGCTACTCGGGCTTCTTCACGGTGGACTCCATTTTCGACTCCAACTTGTTCTTCTGGTTCATACCGTCGCAGGGCGACTATCTGAGCGATCCTGTGGTGTTGTGGTTGCAAGGTAGGTGGCGCCGCCCTTCACAATCTCCTACAGTAACTCGATGCTACTAACAAACCACGCCTTCGCCGCCATAGTCATTCTACCCTACTCCAATTCCGTTCTATTCTGTTGCTGTAGGAGGACCGGGGGCGTCCAGCCTCTACGGACTGTTCAGCGAGAATGGGCCCTTTATGGTGACAAGCGGCCAGGTGGTGGGGCTGCGTCCTACCGCCTGGACGCGCCAGCACTCGATGATCTACATCGATAATCCAGCAGGCACCGGCTTCAGCTACACCAATGGCGGCCTAGCACGGAACGAGACCAAAGTGGGCCAGGATCTCTATGCGGCTCTGCTGCAGTTCTTCACGCTGTTCCCCGAGCTGCAGCTGAACGATTTTTTTGTCAGCGGTGAGTCCTATGCGGGCAAGTACGTGCCTGCAGTGGGCCTGGCCATCCATCGCAACAACCCTGCAGCTGAACTGCGCATCAACATGCAGGGCCTGCTGATTGGCGATGGGTTGAGCGACCCCGTAAACATGGTGGGACAGTACGGGCAGTACCTGTACCAGATCGGCCTGGTGGACGCCAGCACCAAGAATGAGTTCGTTGCGCAGCAGGAGCACGCCGTCTATTACATCGAGCAGGAGCAGTACCTGGAAGCCTTCCTGGTCTTCGACTTGTTGCTGAATGGCGACTTCACCAGCCCCACCCTGTTCGCGAACGCCACTGGCCCGCTCAGCTACTTCAACTACCTGGATGATCGCGCAGAGGACAACAGCTACGAGGAGTTTCTACAGAGCGCGGCTGTTCGCCGCGCCATCCACGTAGGCTCGCTGGATTACAACAGCGATGGGGTGGAGGAAGCGCTGCGCGAAGACGTGATGAAGAGCGTGGCGCCCTGGGTGGGCGAGCTTCTCGCCCACTATCGCATGCTCTTCTTCAACGGCCAGCTGGACATCATTGTTGCCTACCCATTGACGGTCAGTTTCCTGCAACAGTTGCAGTTCGAGGGAGCTGAAGAGTACCGGACAGCGCCTAGGTACAAGTGGCTGGTGGGCGGCGCTGTTGCGGGCTATGTGAAGGAGGCGGGGAACCTCACGGAAGTTCTGGTGCGCAATGCTGGCCACATGGTTCCGGCAGATCAGCCCGAATGGGCCTACGACCTGCTCTATCGCTTTGTGCGCAACATTTCCCTGAACTAGTCCCTGTCTGTTTTAATCGACTCCTAATGCCGGCAATTTAATATAAATGAGTAGCATCCACAAGAAAATATCAGGAATACCGGCGATTTTATTTTAATTTCACAAACACACAGAGCTCGTCAAAACCCCAGAAACTTTTCAATTCTGCCGAAATTAATTTTCTTCCAAAAAAATCTGAGCAACAGTGGCTCAATCCAATCCTGTGCGCCTGCAGCGTCACTTGAAGTCCAGACAAACGTGCTACGTTGACAAAATGTACCAGACAAAGACAGCACTAGTTGGGTAGTGCCTGACTTGATGCTTGAGACGTTGCACGAGAGGGCCGGCTTCCAGTCAATTAATTCCCTTGCGCATTGTTTGGTTCAATTATGAATTGGGTTAAAATTGGAGGTATTTACAGAAAACATAAATATATTTAGTAAAAACAACGTACAAAAATAAACCACTAAGTTAGGTGGACGGGTCGCCCACCAGAAGGCTCTGGCGCTTTTTGGGGGCGCGCCGCAGGCTTCCAAGTATATTCAGCAGCTCGCTAACCGCCTTGGGCCCTTCCTTGTCAGGAGTGGCGGCGCTAGCGCCCTCCTTCTTGCGTTTGCGCAACGTGAACTTGCCCTCCTTGATCGCGTTGATGATGTCCTCGTTCACACCGGGCGCAGGCGCTTTCTTCTCGGGCGTAGCGCCCACGCTGCGCGCCAGGTCCTCGGCGGTGGCGCGGCTTTTGCGTCGCCGCAATGGCACCGCGGGCGGCCCGGGAGGCGGCGGTGGAGGAGGCGGCGGCGGGGGCGGAGCCTTGAGCTGACGTTCCCGTTCCAGCGCCGCTTGCAGCTCCGCCTCTACCAGCTTGAGCCGCTCCTCCAGGATCTCCTGCTGGGCGTTGTTCTCCTGGTCCTCCAGCCGCTCCTGCATGCTGTTCAGCTCCTCCTCGTACTTCGTGCGCTCCTCCTCAATGGTGCGCTTGAGGCTCTCGATCTCCTGCAGGAGCATCAAAGAATCGGTTCCGTTCTCGTCGCCCAGGCCCTGCAGCAGCAGGTTGCTCTGGTGCGCCAGAATGTTGCGCTCCTTCTTCTGCTCGCCTGCCTCTTTCCTGCAAACGATCTTGAGTGGAATATGAGCGGCTTTTAAGGCGCTGAGTGACTCCTACCTGAGCTGGAGAATGTCAGTGCGCTGGGCGTTGCGCACCTCGCGCAGCTCCTCCAGCTCTTTGCGCATCAGGTCGGAGACGCGCAGGAGCTGGGCGTGGTCGTGGCGCAGCTTTTCCAGGCCTGCTTCCAGCCGCGCCCTTTCCTGTTGGGCGGCCTCCAGCTCCTGAAAAATGGGCGGCTAGTGCAGGGAGTTGGGGCGAGATGGAAAACGGACGGTGTACCTCACACAGCTTGGCGTTCTGCTCCTGCGTCTGAAACTCCGTCTGGCGCACGCCGTCCAGCTCGGTCTGCAGTTCGGCCACCTCAGCGCTTAGCTGCTTGATCGTCTTGTTCAGGTTGTCGATGTCAGCGTCGCTGCCAGCGTCCGCACCCTCATCGACAGCGTCCTGATCGGGCAGCAGTAGCAGCGTGCGGCGGCGCAGCTGCCTGTTCTCCTTGTACCATTGGGTGGCGTCCTTCAGCGCCCTGCAGCCAATGAGGGCGGCCGTCGCCCAATCCACTCGAAATTCCATCACTGTCACACTCACCTGGACATCGCACCCGTTTCAGTCTCGTACTGGTTCTTCAGCGTCTCGTACTCCTTGTATAGGTTTTTGGAGGCGGTCGACAGCCGCGTGAACTCCTCATTCTTCTCGAACAGTTCGGTCTCCAGCTGCTCGTGACGCTCCTGCAGCTGCAAGTGGCGCCGCTCCACCTCCTGCAGGCTGCGCAGAGCTGCAAATCGCCCATCCTCAATAAGAGTACAGTGGGCCACAGTCGCACCCCCTTACCTTTTTCCTTGTCGCTCAGCAGCAGCTTGCGCCGCTCCTCGCTTTCCTCTAACTTCTGCTTCCAGCGGTGCGTTGCATCGCTGGACGCAGTGCTCGATGTGGAGTTCTGCCGGCTCAAGGGCCTGCGCAGCGGGATGCTGGACTGGCGGGGCGCCGCCACTGTGTGCCGCCGATTTTGGCTCATTTTGCCCTGGAAGTTTTCTAAATTGAACGCATTCGCCATCAGAGTCAAGAGTCAATGTGTTTATTTAGAGCGTCGTTGCCGGATGTTGGCAAGCGAAAGGTACGCGATGCGACTCGTACTAGTAGATGAGCAAGGACCCTGAAGGGTAGGCCTAGAAGGGCGGCTCAACGGGCGGGTACTTACCAGGTGGGGTTTGCTGGGTGAAAGTGGCGCGATAGGCTTGAGAAGCGGCGGCAACAGGAACCGTCCAAGCGCTTCGCTTGACGTCGCGGTACTGCCGATCAGAACCCGAAGCGCCGATAAAGTCGAGTGGGTGACTCACCGAGCATCGGCAACCCCGCCCCCTACTCGCTCTGGACGGTGGCGGATGCACCACCGAAAGAGCGAGAGGCCCTAAGGAACTCACCCAAAAATTCCAAAATTTTTCTAAAAAAACTTGCAAAAATCCCCTCAACCATTCTGCAGCCTCCTGCAAACCCTTGCTCTGGTTTAACTGCACAAAACCTCAAATCTTCTAAACTCTAGACTTTTGACGTCCAGCTGGGACACAAATTTGTAGGTTAGCCGTTGAAACCAAAACAATACGGGCGAAAATGGCGCTGCAGAACACGCTGGCGCAGTACCAGGCCAGCATGGGGCTCCCGGCGGAGCTCCGGGCTGTGCCCCTCGCCCTCGTCGGTTTCAGCGGGCTCGACCTGGTGAACAACGCGATCCACAAGGCGATTTGGGACACGTTCCACAATCGAAGCGAGCGGGGCGCCGTCCTATACCAGTGCATCAGCAACACGCACAAATTCCCGGTGCTAAAACCGCGCCGGAACACCTACGACTGGTACATCCCCAAAGGCATCCTGAAGCGCAACTGGCTGGCGAAACACCTGCAGCAGGTGCCTGCCCTCATCGCCGTCTTCTTCGACCTGGACTGGAAGGATCCCCAATGGACGGAGAAGATGATTGAGTGCGCCTCCAAGGTGCAGTCCATGAGGTAGGAGACAGTGGGGGCGGGCTTGAGCAACTGGACGTTTTGGTTGGTTTACAGGGCGGCGCTTGAAGGGCGTGACAACTACATAGTGGTGGTGCTGATCCAGAGCCAGCCCCCCATGCCGGAGGATCCGTTGGCGGCCGAGCGCGCCATTGCCCTCTGTTCCAGCTGCGAGCTGAACTCGCAGTCGCTTTATGTACTGCCGCATGACCAGCACCTATCGGTAAGAAACCCTAGGGAACTTTGTCCCCTATTTTCTCATACCTTTGAGGCTTTCAGGGCTACGCCACCCGGCTGGAAAACGCCTTTCTGGAACTGTGCCAGGCCTACTACCACAGCTGCGTGCGCAGCATCAAGCAGCACAAGGAGCATCTGAACAAAAACTCCCACCAGAGCCTCTACGTGCGGCACCAGTTCAAAATGGGCGTGCTCAGCGAGCTGCGCCAGGACATCAGCGCCGCCCACAAGTACACCCCCCATTGCAGGCCACGCCCCGCACTCACGCCCCATGTTGCAGGCACTACACCCTGGCCTACAGCAACCTGCAGGAGATTCGCGTAGTCGACACCAATGCGCTGGAGATCCGCACAGTTGCCGGCTTTCTCAACTACAAAATGTGCCGGCTGCTGTTTGCCCTCAATTTGCCGCGCGACGCCATTGGCCAGTTCAAGGCGCACATAGATCGGTTCCGCGCCCGCATTGGCTTCAGGGAGCTGGTGTTCGAGCACTGGGCGTGGCTCAGCAAGCAGTACGAGATATTCGGCGATACCTTCGATGAGGCGGTCAAGTTAGGCCTGCCCGCCGTCCAGACTCAACACCCGGGTATCTACTACCAGCAGGCGGCAACGCTGGCGGTGGCCCGCAAGGGGGCGTGTCTGGAACTGTGCGCCGTAAGACCGTCCATTGGGCCTCCATTGGCTGGGTGAATTACCGAAGTTTTTTGCATAGAACGCTCTGGCCTATCCGCATCCCGATCCGCTCGACGGGGCGGAGTCGATGGACTACTACGGTCAACGCCCCTGGCGGCCAGCCAAGGTATCGGCCGAGCCGCCCGACCCACAATGGGAGTCCAGCGGCATCCAGGCCATCCAGTATCTGGAAAACCAGATAAACCACTCGGTTAGTGAGAGCGTTGGGAAAATTTGAGGTTAAGTGAGCGGTTTTAGGGCGTGATCATTTCGCTGTACGGGCTGGCCATTGCACAGTACAAGATCTACAAGTGCCCGCGCACCCGGCGCCACCTAGTGCTCCAGATGGCGGACGAGTGCTACAGCGCGCAAGACTACGGCAAGGCCCTGACGTGAGTAGCGCCCCTCCCCCTCCTAGGGCTTTTGGGTGGTACTAACACACAGTGGCTGCGCAGCCTCTACACGCACATGTTGGCCGACTATCGGCCCGAGCAGTGGTGGGGCGTGATTTCCAGCATTCTGGAAAAGGCGGCACTGTGCGCCTACTTAACCGCCAACATTGAGGACTATCTGCAGTTGGCCTTGGAAATCCTGGCCGCCCCTGTTCAGCTCAGCCTCGACGACAAGCGCCGATTTTACGAGAACTTCAATCGAGTGCTCAAGGTATTTGACGGCGGAATTTTGCGGGAAAATTGTCAAAAATTATTTTTTTCAGCGCCAGGTACCGTTCGGGGACCCGAAGTTGGCGCACGAGGCGCTCCAGACGGCCATCATCCAATGGCAGCCGGTGCTGGGCGGGCCGGCCCTTAGCCCCGCCCTCGACATCACGCAAGCGTGCCTGGATGTCAAGTGGCGCTTCACTAGTCCCGCCTTCCCGGTGGACCAACCCGCGCAGCTCAAAGTGTTTATACGGTAGGCTCCGCCCCTTGATGTTCTTTTTTTTTTGGTAATGTGGCGTGGTTATAGGAGCACCTGCCCTTTTCCACTAACAGCCACACGTGTTGCTGTGCAAGTGGCAACGACGCGAGCCAGTTGGGACTTGGACGTGTGTCAAGCGGTGACGTTTCAGCGCGACGACATCCAGCGGTTCAATGTGGAAGTGCAAGCGCAAGTAGCCGATATTAACTGCGAGCTTTTGGTTGAGGGCGTGACGGTTTTCCTGGGCGTGGTTGGTCAAAGTGAGGTTAGCTTGCGCTTCCGCCCCCAAGAGCGGGCGGATGAGCGGCCGGAGTTGAGTCACTTCCGCCCCAGCCGCCCCGCAGGTCATTTCGACGCCATGCAGTCCGTTTCCAAAGCGCTGGTAGTGCCACGCGACTCCCACCTGAGCGTGCGATTCGATCACGCTCCCCCCGCCCTAGTAGGCGAGGTCTACGACATCGCCATAGTGATTGCCAATGAGGAGGCGTGCGCCATCAGCGAGCTCCGCCTCTTGGTGTCGGCCGAGGCCACGCCCACCTCAGTAGAGTTCAGCAGCGACGCCTCGATGCGGCCGGAAAAAACGCCGTTGGCGCTGCCGCTGCCCCCCACCCTTGAGCCGCGGGGCGTGGCCACAGGCCGCCTCTGGCTGCGCGCCAACCAACCAGACATCAAGGCCATCGTAGTGCGCATCAGCTACAGCCTATCAGACGAGCGTCCTGTTGTGTGTGTCATGAACGACAGTTTTACCCTGCCAATCATTCGGCCATTTGAAGTGAGCGCGCAGTATTTGTCCGGAATGATGCAACGCGTGCACAAGTTCTACGCAGGCGAGCGCTTTGCGGTGATGCCATTGGTGCGCTTCCTCTCACCCTGGCCAATCAGCGTCGAGGGCACCGCCCTCGAGTTTGTAAATATTTACTTCAATAATTTTAAACTAGAGTTGAATGTTGTTGATGTTGTAGACGCAGCCGGTGAGGGGGCTGGAGGACGGCCCGAGCCAACTGGCGGGCAGTGTTTTTAACCAGGACGAGGTAGGAACTGAAGTGATTTTGGCGGTCTGTGACCGTCAAGCTGATCAGAACCTGGTGGTGGGGGAGTATGCGGTGACGTGGCAAAGGTAGATTGGGCAAAAAATTCACGGTGGACGTCTGAAATTTAGACAGCAGTCATTTGCAGAGCCAATGGTAGGCCGACCACGACGCAGGTGACCTTGCACGGGCACCACTGCGACTGGATCCCGCTCACTTTGGAGCTGAAAGCGCCCGCGCACGGTTTAGTGCGCACGCCCATGATCATCCAGTACCAGCTGACTAATCAGTCCTCGCATCTGGTGCGCCTGGACGTTGGCATGGAGGCTAGCGAAGCCTTCATGTTCGCGGGCTATCGGCAAACGGTGGTGGCGGTGTTGCCGTTCAGCATGAAAACGTTGCGCTACAACCTCTACCCGCTATTGGCTGGCAGCGTGTTGTTGCCCCGCCTGGTGCTCAGCATTCCGGCGCATGGCAACGAAGGCCCCGCCCTCCGGCCCGATCAGCTGGCGCAGCTCATCGACCGCACCATCCCCTGCAGCATCTACGTCATGGTAGGCGGCGCTTACATTTTTTTGCATTTTCATTTTGTGTGTGTGTTTTAGCCGCAAGTGAAGGGCACCCCCCAGCAGCCTGCCCTGATTGCCGGCAACTGATGAGGAGGAGTAACTTTTAGCGTTCCGTTATTTCGAACTCGGGTGTAGCAAATGTCTAATGGGAAAATTTTGCATTAATTGATTGATTGATAAGAAACATCGATTTAATTACGGTAATATTTACACTACTAATACAATGAACTATTGGGGCGAGGCACCGCCACCTCTCCGCGCTGCTATTGGTGCAGCTTCAAGTAGGCGTCGACGAACAGGTCGAGCTCATGCGCCAGATAGTTGGCCTTGTTGCGCAGCACCTTCGATTTGCAGCTGGCGCCGTCCAGCGTTGCTACCTCCTTCTCGAGCACCTTGAGCTGATCGTCCATGTCGGTAGTGGCCTTGTCGACCAGACTGCACAATCGGGCAAACGTGCCACTCAGCTCCTGCTGCACCTGGTGGCTGCAGTTGGCCGACGTCAGATCGACAATCATGCGCAGCTTGCGTGTGGCGTGGTCGACGTACTGACGCTTGAACGAGCGTTCTTTCGCCTTATTGGTCCAGGTGAGGCGCTCGTACAGGTAGAGACAGCTGAAGAGGGCGCCCGTGACGGCAATGATGCGCCATCCCACCGTTTTGACCATGAAGCCGGCCACCAGCAGGCAACCCATGGTGCCTTGCGAGGTGGCGCCCATGATGGCGACGCGCGATATTAGCGACCAATCATCGAGCGCGGCGTTGCCGTATAGCATGCGGCCGTCCAGCGCCTCGATGGGTGTGGACGGCAACAGCGCACTTTGCGGGCTCTCCTTCTTGGTGTTCTTCAGTGCCAGAAAGCCGCTGCGGCTGCTGGTGGCGAAGCGCTGGATCAGCGCCGTGATGCCGTAGGAGAACCGGAATTCTAGATCCTCGTGGAAGTCGGCGCACAGATTGTCGCAGTTGAGCCGATAGAGAATTTCAAAGGGCTGGCGGCGCGGCATGACGATGTTGGAGGCGTTGCGGTAGGCGTCCGGTAGGAGCGTGTCCATTTTGGCGGTCATTTCCGACTGGCTCTGCTCCATGTTCATGGCCAGGGCGGTGGAGAGGCGCGCACGCAGGTTGGACCCCAAACCGGTCTCCACGTGGAGGTGGAGCTCCTTCTTGTAGACGTTGAGCACGAGCGGCTCGGAGTGGAAGGGCAGGTTGAACTCGTCCACTAGCGTGCTGAGCCGCCGGATTTCCTCAGTCAGCGCCTTGGAGACCCGCTGCTCCACGTCCTCCACCATGTTGCGGATCTTCTTCTTCATCTCCTGCGTCACCAGCACCAGCTGCTGCTCTGTGTGGTTCACTTTGTCGACCAGCGCCTTGCGCTGGCCCAGCTTGAGTTGCTTGAGGCGCAGCGCCTCGCTGTAGATGCCCTCCAAGATGTCGCGCAGCTGCCTGCAACTCACCGGGTTTAACTCCACCGTTCTGGACTGGTTAGAATGGGGGGGACTCACGTGGCTATGTACTTGCCGCGTTGCGCGTGCTGCTCGAACTTGGTCTTCACCGCCGACTGGGAGATGCATTCCTCGAACTTGCGCTCAAAGTCCTAGGGAGGAGGAACACGCAAAAATTATAAAAACACCAGTGGAAAGGAAAGGGTCCAGTACCTGGAACTCGAAGTAGCGCGTTTGGAAGCCTTCGGTGAGGGGCGTGGACGCCGAGTGGCCCTGTTCGGCCAACCGCGCCTGCAGCACCTCCTTGGCCGAGATAAAGAAGATGCGTTCCTCCGCCTCCTTGGGCGTGCACACGCCCAACTCCTTCACTAGGAAGTCGATGGCGCGCTCCTGATGTTGCCTGCGAACCTACACAGACCGTTAGACCCGGGGCCCCAGGGGGCGCAACACTCACCTCCTCCTGCTCATTGCAGTGCTTGCACCAAAAGAGCGCCGATTAGCACAAGTTGAAACAGGCGGCCATGTTGAACCCGACTTACCTGATCGAGAAACTCCGGCTCCGAAGCGGACGCGTCCCAGCGGTTGTTCAGGATGAAGATATTCGGTTTAGACAGCTTTTTGGACACTTTGTGGAAGAAGTTCTTCTCGGTCAGCATCAGGGTGGACTCGGCGTTCGCCACCAGCACGAACACGTCGGCGTCCAGACAGTGCATGTCGATCCACTCGTCCAAGTTGGGGGTGACATCGACGCCTGGCGAGTCCACGAAGACGACGTCGTCCCGCAACAGCAGGCAGCGGTTTTTCGGCCAAAACACGCGCACTAGTTGCGACTCGCTCAGCTTCTCCTTGCAAAGGGCGTGGGCCAATTGGCCTACCGATTCTACCGCCCGCTGCTCATTGCAGCCTTCCAGCGTCAAGTAGGCGTCTTCTGTGGAGGAACCTTCTACCTGGAAAAACCAATTGAAATTTCAGGCTTCGCCCGGCCCTGTTGCCCGAGCCCACACGCCTTTAGATCCCACCATACAGAAAAGTGCTGTCTTTGTCTGACACATGCCCAAACGCCCCCGGCAAACGTGACCAGGGGCGTTTGAAGCGCACAGGGTTGGAGTGAGGGTTATTTAGATGGGGCTGAGCCCTCCTCACCTGCAGGAAGCAATTGGTGGTGTGCCCAATGCCGCTGGGCAGCACTTTGTCGCGCAGCATCGCATTGATCACCGAGCTTTTGCCGTTGGAGGTGCGCCCGAAAAAGGCCACCTTCATGTGGTCGCGCGCCAGCACCTCCTTAATGCTATGCACCCGATCCACAAACTCCTCAATCTGTCGCACCTTCTCTTCCGAGACTATACCGTCCTCCTTCTCCACATCTGCAACCCCATTGGCCCCCCCGATTAGCTCCGAAGGCAACTGCAAACCCACTCACCGTGCATGTACTGGACAGTGTCCTGGACGTAGTCCTCGATCTCGCCAAAGATGGCGTTGATCTTCTTCTTCGCCTTGACGAAGATCTGCAAGGGAGAGTTGTCGGCGCCATTAGTGGGGCGCAACAGCGGCACATTGGGGCGATTGTGGGGCCCATCGCCCGACATCAGCGAAATGGTGCGGTTTATGTAAGCGGCCATATGGGGGGCGCATGCAACAATGTCAGGTGGTCAGGGTGCTTCGCACTAACATCGATCACATGCACGCAAAAAACAGCCCAACTGAAACAAATCAAACTTAATCAAGCAGTGCTCTACGGGTGCGCGTGGGGGCCCCCTTGTACAGCAACCAGCCAGCGCACCTTGTTGGAGGGCATCCGGCCAGTCCTAACCTCAAAAACCTGCAAAAATCCCCAAATCAGCCCCGTTTTATCTGGAAATGCCCCACTTACGTAACACTGTTGGTAAACTATTCGGGCTGCTGCTGCTGCTGCCAAAAATCCCGATTTGCAACGCAATATTCGCACCGATGACGTTTGCCCAGTCAACTGTCTTCACGGGGGCGATGCGCCAAACGCACAAAATTCCTTAGTCGAGTGTACTGGGGTCCTCTGGAGCTGATGGGGACGCAGCTTTTTTCAACAGGCTCACTTGGTTGTGTGGGCTCCAAACTCTCAACCACGTTCGCGAATAACCTCACTCTTGAACTTGCTGGTGGAGCTGTTGACATTCCCCGACAGAGTTGCAAGTAGCGGAGGTTTTTTCCTCCTGCCTCGCCTGTGGAAGAAAAAAATGCCTGATGATGAAATCGGAAGTTTCGTCACTGGACTGAATGTTTTTGAAACGAAAAAAAGGGTTTTTGGTTTAATTCATGGACCATCCACTAATTTTCTTGGTTAAAACTGCTTAAATTAACGTGCTTGTTAAGGTAAAACAAAAAAAAAAGTAAAAATTCGGAAGGACTCAAACGACATGTTCACTCGAAAAAAATTCTAATAATTAATAATATTTTCATGGTAGTCTCTGGGCGTATTGAGCCCCGCCCAACCAAAAACGGCTGGCAACACTGGTTGCTGCCCTGATCCCGCGTGCCTAGAAAAGTGAGGTTTATTGTGAGGAGGCCGCCTTGGGGCTACAGATTTGGGGCCAGCATGGAGGAATCTGACATGCTGCTTGTCCACGATTTTCTACTTCTGTTGACTGTGCCTTTATTTATATTTGGGGCCATATATATATGGTAAGCGATCACGGGGCGTATTCGGCTCCAAGTCACCTTTTGGGGATTGCAGGCATTACATCAGTACGCAAGTGAACTGCTGGTTTTGCAACACAAACACGGGTGTGCCCTTCAGCCAGCGCAAGCGGTTCTTTTGCCCCAACTGCGAGCAGTACAACGGCTTTGCCAAGGTTTGCGGCTTTCCTCAATCGGGCTTGGTTTGATGTTGAGGGTGTTTTAGGACGGCGGCTATGACCGGGTAATCGAGGAGCAGCATCGGGAGGCTCCGGGGTCTGGCAATGGATCCCCGGCTGCCCGTAACGGGCTTTGTGCGCCCTGCAACCGCAACCAGGAGATGAGGGTGCGCCACTTGGCCAACTTCGAGCCCCTCAGGGCGGCGGACTACGACCGCGAAGTCGAGCACTTTGAGTGAGTAGCGGGGGGCCCCTTGCCCCCCCTCAGCAGGGCTTAGAATTGCGCTGAATAAAACAGTTTGCAGAAAGCAGCTGGAGAAGAGTTTTGGCCTGTGCGGGGCTTGCGACGCCCTGGTTAAGTCCACCATTCGCCATCAAAACGCCTGGATTTTCGGCAACGTGTTGCGAAGCTCCAGCAAAGTACATCGGCCCGTCCGCCGCACCTTCAGCCCCTTGGCCGCCCTTCTTCTGCTGCTGGCGCTGGGGAGCTGGGGGTGCTTCTGCGGGCTCCTGCCCGAAGCAGTGCCCTTGCCCCCGTATCTGCAGGAGTTAGTCGAGGACGTGGCTCCCTTGTTGCTGATCACCTCGCTGGGGTTTACGGTAGAAGGGCTGTTGGGGCGCAGCCCCAACCTGCTGCTGAAGCTGAACAAATTGTTGGCGTGGGGCGTGCTGGGGCTCACGGCGGCCGCGCCCTTCGCGCCGTCGGCCGCCCTCTATCGGGACACGCTCCAAGTGTTCTGCTCGCTCTATCTCAGCTACGCGTACGGCTCCGCCTGCCTGACCACGCCCCGGCAGAAAAGAAAGAAAAAGAGGCGAGATGGCGAGGCCCAGCCTCGCCAACCTCAAAGACTGTCACCGCAGCCTCGAAAGCTGCCGCCCGAATTGAACGAGCACTTCAACGGGCTGAATATCGGCCCGCCCATGCCGCCTAAAGTCCGCCCAATATCCCCTAACCCCTTCGCCGGTTGCGATTACAGGGCCGGGGGCGACGCCCACGTGATGGAACGGCCAACCAGGACGCTGCTGTCGCCCTCCCGCCTGGACCACGTCACTGCCTATCCGGACGCGTCCTTTGTGATTGGCCAGATGCGAACGCGATACGTTTCCGGCTTCTACGGCGACGGCCCCTTTTGGACGCCCGTCTACACTGCCAAGGCCCACTATTTCTAGGCTAGGTTTAAGTCAGCTACACTGTAAAACATTTGCAAATATATATTTACTAAAAAAAAACTTAACTGCACATTTGGATCAGCTCCACTGCTCCAGTTGGTGGTTGGGGGGCGCCATCAGCAGCCCCTCCAGCCTAAACAGTGTTGCCTACTAAAACCTGCCCGAGGGCTAAACTGCTGGCTACTCACTTGGTCCGGAGGAGGGCGTTTTCTTGGATGAGGGCGGGCACAATGGGGGGGCGGTCCTCCGCCCCCAGAAGGGCGTCGTGGCGCTGTCGCGCATCGGTGAACTCCGCACCTAATTGGCGGGCGCCCTCGATGAAGCGCCCCAGCCAGGAATCAAGTTGGTGAACCCACCGCAGGAGGTTGCCCAAGTCTCTGCAACCCAAACCGCCTGTCTTAGTCACGCCGCCCACTAAATTTCAACCAGTTTCGCTTACTGCGATTGTTTCCGGAAGGGGGCGTGGCGAAAGAAGCGGCTGTGCATTTTGATGGCGTCCGAGACCACGCCCCTGATGCGCCCCAGCACATCCGGCTGCGCGTGCTCGATGAAAGCCTTGCCGCTGATGTTATCAAACCTGGAATTTCTCCAATTACCACAGGCAAGTAGCGTGTTCGGGCGTCTTACAGCGGCTGGATGTCGTGCTGTTGCACCACTGCTCGCATTTGCTCCTCCCCAACTTCCACACTGAGTAGGCGGCGCCACTGTCCATTGAATTTCGAAAGATTGGCCTGGCGGCGCTCCGCCCTCTCGACGCAATGAGCGACGCCCTGAAGGCACGCGCCATATTCCAAGCCGCGCCCTTTCAAGGTCGAGTGCTTTTTACGCAGCAAAAACCCCTGAATCTCCTCATTGAGCTGCGCCTGCCGCGTTGCCGCCTCCTTGTACTTCTCGGTCACAGTTTGGCGCTGGCTGTGCAAATGGCTCAGGAGGGCGCTGAGTGCTCCCTCAAAAGCGCGTTGGATGTGGAGCAAGCTGTGCACTAGAAACAAGGCCTGGCGGTAGAGGGCGCGCGTGAACTTGGGCTGGAAATGCTGCCCGACGCTGAACAGCTCCTTGACCAGGGGGGGCACCTTGAAAAAGGGCGGGGCGCCGGACAGCAGCCCCTCCTCTTTGTAGGCGAAAATCAGCGCAGAGGGCCGGCGCAACGCGCCCATTGGCTGGCTGTCGTCCCGCCCATTGCCAATCAGCTGGAGCGATTGGCAATGGGCCAGGAGAAGCAGCTCATTGGCTGGGACTTTGATGTCGCGCCCCACCCACGCCTTCAAGGTGCCCAGGCGCGTGCAGTCGTTCACTTCGTACGAGTAAAATTCGCATTTATACACGGAAAACACCTGCGAAAAAAAACAGTTTGAATTTTCCACAGGTTGCCAGCTCAATAGACTCACCTGCACGATGTGAAGGTCGAGGATGTAGCGCAGGAACTCAAAAGCGCTGAGGTCGCGGCTAAAGCAACGCTGGGCGGGATCGATTTGGAGGGCGCGACGCAGCCACGCCTCCAGGCTCTGCTTCAGGCAGCCGCTGATGAAATTCTCGCGTTTCATCTCAGTGGACGTGGCCACCGCGCCCGAGTTGGACGTGTAGATGCAAATGTCATCCGGTCCCTTGTCTTTGATTCGTTCGAACCGCTCGAAGGGCGTTGCCTCGGGCAGGAACGGCAGCAATCCGGTGACGAGCTCGCTCACCATCACGCCCATCGACCAATAGTCGACGCGCTTGTCGTAGCCACGTCCCTCAAATATCTCCGGCGCCAGGTAGTGCAGCGTGCCCACAAAGCTGAGCGTGGCGTCGTTCAGCTCCTTCGCGTAGCCCAGATCTGCAACCCAAGAGGCTCTGGTTTGCGGGCGGGCATGGCTGGTTCCGCCCTCTTACCAATAATCTTGTAGACGGTCTGCCCTGGGCGGTCCGCGCAGTGCTGCAGCACGATGTTATCTGGTTTTATGTCTCTGTGGGTGATTTGATGCGCATGCAGATGACTCAGTCCACTGGACACGTCCAATAGAATGTCGCGCACCTCCTGCTCGGCCAGCCCGCACATCCTGATTGGCTCGCTGCTCAAGAACCGCCGCAAATTACCTAAAACCACGCCTCCATCGCTGTTTTTACGCAGTTAACCAACGGCTTTGTTACCTTTAGTGCAGTACTCCATGGACATGAGGGGCAGCCCCGTAGGGTTGCTGTGGGCGAGCGCGCGCCCTAGAATGGGGTCCAACTCCCGATAGGCGATGATGTTGGGGTGGCTGATGGAGCGCAGAAAGCCCACTTCTAAGCGCCAGCGGTCCTTCTGCTTGTCGCTCAGCGCCGTCGGCGACGCAAACTTGCATTTTTTCACAGCTACAACAAACAGGAGCGCACTGAGGTGTGAGTGGGAGCTCTGGGAAAGGGGCGCAGCCCTCACCGACGGACTCGGCGGTGAGCTGATTGCGCCAGAGGCTCACGGTGCCGAAGCTGCCCGAGCCCAGCACGGAGATCTGCAACCAGTCGCCCACTTGTTTGGACTGCTCCATCGCGCTGGGGCCTTGTACTGTAGCCCTAAACTACGCAAAACAATAAAGCAAGGTTAGGAGTGCTGAGCTGATTTGATTGAGGTTGGGGTTGGGCGCTGTTGCCTTGGCAGGTAGCGCACTTTGGAGCTGTTTTCGCTGTCTGGCTGGCGGGGTATTTTTTGAAAATCTCCCGATTGTTTGTCAATCAACCCCATCGACCGGCCATAGAGGGAAGAGCAGGGAAAATTATTTAATTGAGTGAGCAGCCAGAAGGGCAACGTTGCTTTTAGTGCCAATGACATTGGCAGCCAATACTCAATCAATAACCTACTAGTGGAGCCTGGCAGGCTCTGGCCCCCCGTCCGGGGGGGCTCTTTAGTGTCCGCGTTAGTGAAACTAGGGGGCCGCAGCTGGTAAGTAACCCCGCACTCAAACGGCTTGATCTCATCTGGTCGGAGCCCCATGGGGGGCTTTCACAGTGTTTACGCTTTGGTACTTTAGCTGCATGGCCCCAGTGCATTCCATAAAGCTAAATTACCAAAGCATGACCGCTGAACCAACTGCCAGTTATTTTCTAGCTTTAATTTAATATAAACATATAAAAGTACAAATAAAGGACCCCCCCTAATTAAGTGTGGTAGCGGATGTACTGGTGCAGGTGGCTCCAGCTGAGCGAGTAGTCGATCTGCAGGTGGCCGTAGTTGGAGAGGCCGAAATTGGGGCGCCCCCCTTCCCGCGGCAGTTGGCTGTAGATTTCCGGCCTGTAATTGGGGAGAATGAGCGTGGATTTGAAGTTGCCCCTATTGGGGGGGGGGGGGCTACTCACCGGCTGTCGAGCATTGGGGCCCCTTTGTCATAGCAATCTGCAGGTGATTCTGGAATTTTCAAGGCATTTAATGCGGGAAATCCTGCGTAATTGTTCGCTAATTAGCCATTCAAGACGTTTAGCGTGCGATGAGCGATGAGCTCATCGCCTTACCATAGTCATAAGCGTAGGAGCTGGGGGGGCGCCGCCCCACATACTGGACATCGTCAATGTCGGCGTAGTCTTCGTTGGGCCCCTTGGGGCTGCTTCCCATCGAGTCTAGGTGCGCCCTCACATAGGCATAATTCTCCAGATCCCAAGGGTCGATGTAGGACTGCGTAGCCGGAGGGTGATCTTCGTCGCTGCAACAACCGGGGGCTACTTTAAGGGCGCTTTGAGCGGCTTGGGGGCTACGCACCTATCGGACTCAGTGGCGCTCCAGTAGATTTGTTCAGAGTGGCGCGGCCTGAACGCCATCGCACGCCGCTGGTTTCCACGCGATTATGCAACTGGTGCACCTGCGAATGCAGTTTGCATGTGGATGAAAGTGGGTCACATGCAATGGATGGGCGAACGACTTAGGGCCTGCCCCTCTATGGAGGGCAGCGTTGCGATGCTGAGGGCCACTTTCTCTACCGCACTTTCTTCTCGGGCGCCAAATTCACTTTCTACAGACAGAAGCGCGTGCCGGCCTGGTCAAAGACGCGCAACTTAATGAACGGAAGGCGCTTTCTCCTTGATGGTGGAGGGCGCTGCGCGCCACTGGTTCTTAGGGGGGTCACCGGAAGCGCTCATTTCCTGCCTAAAACTAGAGCTTTAGCGAAAAAGTTTGAAAATTTTGAATTAACTAAAAATTTTGAAAACCCCTTAAAGGTTGTTAAAATAATAAATTAAAGGTTGTTTCGCATTCGATCTTCTGAAAGCCGAATTGGATCCTTGAAAATAGCAAAGTGAAGCAAAATGTGTTATTTCCATAAATATTTACAAAATTATTTTTTTCAAAAAAGTTTTAAAAAATTTTTAAAATAAAAATTTCAAAAACCCTTTGAAGGTTGTTAAATTTTCGATCGTATGGCTCATTCCTGTTATAATTCCTCCGGTATTTTCCGATTTGTTGTTGCGCCACATTGAGAGGACCGCTTGAGCTGCCCAGCTTTGGTTTTTATTACCAGTTGGAGCGTTTAATTAAAAATAATTATAATTATAATAAAAATTTATAATAAATTAAAAATAAATTAATAATAATAAAATTAATAATAATAAAATAATAAATAAATTAATAAAAAATAATGCGCACTTTTGCCTACCACACCTGCTTGAAAGTGAAACTTTTTCCGCAGCGCGCTCACTAGATTAATATTTAGCATCAACAAGGCAGAGCGCACCTGTCAGGGCCCAGCTTATCCTATCTCTTATCAGCATCATGCGACACGTAGTGCAATTGGCCCGAACAAAGTAACCGCGTCTCACGCCAGTGCAACACAACCCGTCCAAAATGGGCCTTTCAGTGAGCGCCAAAATGATCAAATACCTGATGTTCGCCTTCAACCTCGTCTTTGTGGTAAGTGTGCCTCGTGTGCCTCGTGTGCCCCGCGTTAGAGCCTCGCCTAAGCGGCCCTCCATTGCGCAGATTACAGGGATGATCATCATCGGGGTGGGGGCGGCCGTCAAAACTGTCTACACGGAGTACGCGGCCTTTTTGGACACCCAGTACTTCTCCCTGCCCAACATGCTGATCGCCACCGGCGCCCTCATCTTCCTGGTGTCTTTCTTCGGCTGCTGCGGCGCCGTCAAGGAAAACTGGATCCTGCTGGCCATTGTGAGTACCCCTCTCCCATCCAGATACAATGGCGAATGAACCCATCAATCTCCCGTTCTAGTTCACCTTGCTGATGTGTATCATCTGCGTGTTCGAGTTCGCATCGGGGATCGCCGGCTACGCTCTGAGGAGCAAGACGGCCGCCTATCTGGACACGCGGCTAAGAGCCGACCTGGGCACCTACAACGAGACGACGCACGCCATCTGGGACCTGATCCAGAGCAATGTAAGCGGGCGGGCTGTGATTGGAGCGGGCACTACAGGGTGGGTTTCAGTTCGAGTGCTGCGGTGTGGACAGCTACGCTGATTGGAGCCAGTATTTCGGCGACACTGGGGAACTGCCCGTGTCCTGTTGCCCCAGCGCTTCGGGCGTCGTGGGCGCCTTCTACTGTAACAGCGCCTCATCGACCACTGTTACCCCAAACACTACTGACTCAACCACAACCACAACAGCAACCACAACAACAACAACAACAACAACCACAACAACCCCAAAGCGTAAGTAAACACGATAACCGTACGTCAGCAGCTTTGATTGTTTTCTGGCAGCACCAGACTACGGAGATTCTTTGCGAAACCAGCTTATCGCCCTGACAGCCTCAGAATCGACCACCGCCCCCTACACAGAGGGTTGCAAAAGTGCCTTCGGCGCCTACATCAAGCAGCACGCCTACCAGATCGGGGGTTGCGCCCTGGGGCTGGCTATCCTTCAGGTAATTCCCGGGCAACCACCGGTTCCGCTCAATTGAGTCCCTTTATCTGCCCGCAGCTGGTCGGCATCGGCTTCTCCTTCTACTTGGTGCGCCAGCTCAAGAACGGCTACTCCAGCACCTGAACACCGGCCGCGGCCCCTCACCCATGTAAATAATCCTTAGTGAATGTGTTTTTTTTTTGGAAAATACTCTTATAATGAGGCGAAAACCAATCAGTTAATTATACACATAGTGAGAGACTGCATTTGCTTATAAAATAGGACTAAGTGTAATGTAGATGGGGGGCGCTCAGGCGGAGTCGTGGATGCCCAGTCGGAAGATATCGTGCTGCACGAAAAACGAGCCCCCCAGCGGCTTGAGCACGAACACTTGCGAGTAGGCGTGCGGAGGATCGTCGTCAGCCTGAAACATTTACGAGGAATAAATCAGATCGGTTCCCACCCTCAACTTCCAAAAAATGTGCGAAAGTTTGCACTGGAAAACCAGGTATTTGAGCCACGGTAAAACTTCCACAAACCTTTGCCAGTTCTCTGAGATCAAACTTCCATTTGAACTACCAGAAAAAAGCTTACTGCCTGCATGTTTTAGGATCATCTATGTATGGCACGTTCGGTGAATAGTATCTAGCCTAGTCTAGGTTAGGTGTTTCGCGCGGACCGCAGCCCTGATTAGTGAGTGCCATTTAGGGGGCAAAGCAAACAAAAAACTCTGTAATACGTACAGCACGAGTGCAGGGGGCAGCTAAATGGTGTCGTGCAGCACCAATCGGAAACAATCGTGCTGCACAAAGAAGCTGCCCTCGATCGGCTTTAGTACGAACGTCTGCACGTAAGCGTGGGGCAGATCCTCATCGGTCTAGGCAAGTAACAGTGACAATTACTAGGCCCGCGCCACTTCACCTAACCTAGATGGTTACCTGTAAGCGGCCCAGGACGTTGATCAGGACGCCCCCGTCGAACATCGGCTGCGAATCGACGGCCGTTATTATCCTATTGATCTTCTGGAAGGTGAGACTCTGCAACACACAGGGCTGCGGTCAGCCTACGCGACTTTATCTCGCTAATGCACACAGGGACACTTACAGCGATTTTCTCCATGATTTTGGGCGCGCCCTGTATTTGGACGCCCTCGAACGTCATGAAGGAGAGCTCCACCTGCAATTGATTGGAGGGTGCTGATTAGGTTCCAACCCTAATACGGGCACCCACGGCACACACTCACATTGTACATGTTGGCCAGGTTTCGCCGCTGGTTCGGGTCATCGAACAGGGCATAGTACTGCTGCACGAATCCCTTGCCTATCGCCTCGTATTGCAAGTTGAGCGCCATCGTGGGGGCCAATTTTGCGCCAAAAACACCGAAAAAAACTCCTCAATCTTGTGCCCACCGAACCTGCCTGTCAGCAGTGACAGCTCAATGTCAATTTGGACAGGGAAACCGTTACCCTAGTTACATCACACATTGCAACACGGCTTGGCAAATATGCAATTGAGGCCAGTTCAAATGCAGGGCTCCATGCGAAAAATCGCGCACTTGCCAAATCTATCCTTTGATTTTAATTAATTATTTCTTAGGCGCATTTTGTCGGTATTGGGGTTGGTTAGTTAGAGTTCCTCGGAAGTTTTAGTTTTGTCTTGTTTTACTTTAAAGAACATTTTAAATTGAGCAGTTTTAGCGGAAAAAATTCCTGGATTGTCCATAAATTAAGCCAAATGTCTGCTCTGTCATCTGCGGTGCTGATCATCAGGCAATTTTTGATTCTCATTCGGCAGAAGAAATCGTGCAAACAACGCTTGGTTGGTTGCCTGCTTGCAGGCGCATTGTTTATTTACGTCTGACCGACGTCATTTCGCGAAGTGTTTATGCCATTTTGGGGCTCAGGGCGCAGCGCCACACAATGTACTCACTCCTGCACGGGTTCTACAAGTATATAGTGCAAAAGGACGAGTTTTGCGTGCTGATTCTCGGCCTGGACAATGCAGGCAAGACGGTAAGCCATTGGGGGCTCGAACAGGGCTTTGGACGCGAACCTTCGCCCATTTTTCAGACCTATCTGGAGGCGGCCAAGACGAAACTCACTAAGAACTATCAGGGCATCAACCCCGGCAAAATCACCACGACAGTTGGGCTGAATATCGGGCGGATCGATGTCAGTGGCGTGCAGTTGAACTTCTGGGATCTGGGGGGGCAGAGCGAGCTGCAGTCGCTCTGGGACAAGGTGGGCCAACCAAGGGGGCGAAGCCCTAACTAACGTTCGTTCACCTGTTGTAGTACTATGAAGAATCGCATGCCATCATCTACATAGTGGATTCCTGGGACAGGGAGCGCATCGACGAGTCCAAGGAGATTTTCGGTAAGGGCCTGGCGGCCTCCTGTTAGAGTGGCTGAGCCCCCATTCTGCCCACAGATAGGATGATTGCCAACGACAACCTGCAAGGGGTGCCCTTGCTCGTGCTGGCCAATAAGCAGGACCTGCCCGAGTGCATGGGGGTGCGCGAAGTGAAGCCCATCTTCAACAAAAACGCCCATCTAGTGGGCAAACGCGACTGCATGGTGATGCCCGTTTCAGCGCTCACTGGGTGAGCTGGCGCCCACCTTCGGAGTGCCCCATTCACTCAACACCCCCTGTTTCAGAGACGGCGTCGACGAAGGCATCAAGTGGCTGGTGGACTGCATCAAGCGTAACTCCTTTGCGCGCCCCCCAAGAAACAGCGAAGACCCCTAGCCGCGCAACCAGACAATCAGGTGTTTTTGTTTATTCATGCGGTGCTATCGGAATAATAATAACTGATAAGAAGCACCGCCTTTATTTGTGTTTGAGCCACGAGTCAGGTGCCATGTACCCCTATTACGAGTCGGATTGGAGTGTTCTACCTCCCGAAGCCAACCGCCGGTAAGTGCAGCTGAAGGGGGGCGCGAGCCTCCCTTGTTTTTTTGCAAAGTGGGTCTCCCGTTGGATTGGCTGGTAAGCCTCGTTGTCTGTCCTGCTTTAACTGTGCGGGTGCGACTAGGACCGCGAGAGGGTTCCGACGGGAACTTTTGGAGAATGTTTGAGGCCCCTCTGGGCTCCCCAGAGAAGTGGGGGTTTCCCTCCGTAGCCCCCAAAAGGGGGCAGTACTCTCCAGAGAGCCGCCTTAGGCCTGCGGCAACACTGCGCGTCAATGCCGATGACAAGCGGGCGCCATGTTGCACAGAACACCTATTCGTATTTACGTCAACAGGGCCCCCATTTATCTCCTGTCAGTGTCACTGTGAGCGAAACCTTTAGGAAATCAATCCCAGTGAAGCCCTAAACAAGTAGGTGGCACAATCCGCTTGTTGTGATTGCAGGGCCCCTTTTTTCTAATCAGCCGAAGTTGTCTATAAATGTGTGCGCTTTGCTTAGAGTGGAGTTGTTGTTGTTAACCTGGCCAAGATGAACACTTCGGAACACGGGTGAGTGCCCCCCTTTTGAATCTCACCTGACTTCAGTGTGGGTGTGCACTAAACAGGGCCCCGTTTTAGGTTCAACCCGGCCTTTAACATGGCCACCATCAAGCAGGTGGTGAACGAGGCGATTGAGCGAGGTAGGTGAGGAGTTAGGGGCTTTGGGGGGCACTAATTGAGGCGGCTTGGGGGCGTTTCAGTGCGAATGCCTACGCCCATGAGACTGCGCGACCTGATCAGGCAAATCCGCGCCGCTCGGACCGCTGGCGAAGAGCGCAGCGTGGTCAACAAGGAGTGCGCCTACATCAGGAGCACCTTCAGAGAGGAGGACTCCGTCTGGAGGTAACCAGTTGGGCGGCCTTGGAGGCCTAACTCATTTTTGGCGCTGTTGCAGGTGCAGGAACATCGCCAAACTGCTCTACATTCACATGCTGGGGTACCCGGCCCACTTCGGCCAGTTGGAGTGCCTGAAGCTGATTGCCAGCCCCCGGTTCACCGATAAGCGCATCGGCTATTTGGGGGCCATGCTGCTACTGGACGAGCGCCAGGACGTACATCTCCTGATCACCAATTGCCTGAAAAAGTCTGTAATCACCAGCTGAATGGTGCCGCTAAACTAGTCGGGTGTTTTTCAGCGATTTGAACTCCAGCACGCAGTTCGTGGTGGGGCTGGCGCTGTGCACATTGGGGGCGATCGCGTCTCCTGAAATGGCGCGCGATCTGGCCGCTGAAGTGGAACGTCTGATGAAATCCCCGAACGCCTACATTCGCAAGAAGGCAGCTCTATGCGCGTATCGCATTATCAAACGCGTGCCCGAGCTGATGGAAATCTTCCTGCCGGCCACCCGAAGCATGCTGAGCGAGAAGAACCACGGCGTGCTGATCACCGGGGTCACACTGATCACCGAAATGTGCGAAAACAGCCCCGATACCCTCAACCATTTCAAGAAGGTAAGAGCAAAGCCTTGGAGTTTGGGACGGCGTTACGCAGTGTGCTGTTACAGATCGTGCCCAATTTGGTGCGCATCCTGAAAAACCTGATCCTGGCCGGCTACTCTCCAGAGCACGACGTCTCGGGGGTGAGCGACCCCTTTTTGCAGGTGAAAATCCTGAAACTGCTGCGCATTCTGGGCGTCAACGACGCCGACACCTCGGAGGCCATGAACGACATTCTAGCGCAAGTGGCCACCAACACGGAAACCAGCAAGAATGTAGGTAACACCATCCTGTACGAGACGGTGCTCTCCATCATGGACATCAAGTCGGAGGGCGGGCTCCGGGTGAGTGGTCATGCCCACTAAGTGGGCGTGTTTTACTGTTCTAATCCCCGATTGGACAGGTGCTGGCCGTCAACATCCTGGGCCGCTTCCTGCTCAACAACGACAAAAACATCCGCTACGTGGCGCTGAACACGCTGCTGCGCACCGTGCATGTTGACACTTCAGCAGTGCAACGTCACCGGTCCACCATCCTGGAGTGTTTGAAAGGTGCGCCTCGAATCACCCGAAAAAGTGACAATGACAATGACACTTCTCTTGGCAGATCCGGACGTTTCCATCAGGCGACGCGCAATGGAGCTGTCATTTGCGCTGGTTAACGCGCAGAACATCCGCACCATGATCAAGGAGCTGCTGGCGTTCTTGGAGAAGGCCGATCCAGAGTTTAAAGCGCCCTGCTCGAGCAACATTGTGCTGTCAGCTGAGCGGTTTGCCCCCAACAAGCGCTGGCACCTGGACACCCTGCTCAAGGTCCTGGTTGCTGTGAGTGTGACAACTATGACATGGCTGACACTTCAGACATCTGACGCGGCTCTGTTTCAGGCGGGCAACTATGTGAGAGATGACGTAATCTCTTCCACCATCCAGCTGATATCGGAGACAACCAGTCAGCAGGCTTACGTCACTTTGCAACTGTTCAAGGCTCTGAGCGAGGACCTGCAGGACCGGCAGCCCCTGACGCGGGTAGCTGTTTGGGCCATTGGTGCGCGCGCCCGTTTCTATTCTATTCTAACGCACTAAATCCACGTGCTTCTAGGCGAGTATGGGGACCTGCTGTTGGAGGCGCCCCCTGACGAGGAGCACGGCATCGCGCACCCCCCGTCCGAGGAGCAGGTGCTGGAGATCTACCAAAGGTGCCCCCGATGAGCCGAGGTGAACTGAACCATCTGATCCTTGACTGGGGTTGATCTGTTGCAGGCTGCTGTGGAATCCGCAGAACGGCAACACGACCAAACAGTACGCGCTCATGTCCCTGACCAAGCTGAGCACCCGATTCAACACCACCACCAGGTAAATTGGAGGATTGAAACTAAATTCGATTGCAATTGCGGAGGAATTTGCAGCCAAATCCAGCATGTGATCAGCTCGTTCCGCTCTAGTCTGCACATCGAGCTGCAGCAAAGGGGCGTGGAGTTCTCGCAGCTGTTCGGTCAATACGGTCACCTGCGGCCCGCACTTCTCGAGCGGTAAGTCACGCCCATTGGACCTAAACGCCCACTAAAGAGGCGGGCCTTTACAGGATGCCGCCCATGGAGGTGGTGCGCAATGGCGACCAGCTGGAGTCGGCCAATGGCGACGAGGACAGCGTGGATGACGTCAGCCCCCAGCACGCCCCTTCTGGCGAATCGGTGAGCTCCTAAACCAGTTTCCCAGTGCAACTAAAAATATTTGAACAGAACGCCCTCTTGGATCTGCTGGGCGGTGATACAGTGGAAGTGTTCAAGGCGCCCCCTGTGGCCGACAGCCACAACCAGGACCTGCTGGACCTTTTGGGGCTGGGGCCCCTGAGCGCGACAACAACCGACAATGTGGACTTAATGCTGGATAACAACAACCCCAACTTGGATAATCCCAACTTCAATTTTTTGACTGGTGAGTTGCAGTCTGCGGCGCCCTTTCGTGGGGTTAGCGGCGTTGGTGTCGTAGAAGATCTGCTGGACAGCGGACAGACCACGGCGCCCCCATTAACCGCCTTTGAGAAGAACGGCCTCAAAGTGATGTTCCGTTTTGAGGGGCCTCGCGACGGCCACATGGTCCCCATCAGTGTCACCGCCTCCAACCAATCAGACTCCACTATGAGTGAGTTTCTTTTTCAAGCTGCGGTTCCCAAGGTGAGTTTTCTGGGAGGATGAGCCCTTTGTTTTTCGATGATAAATCGGATTTTGTGGCAGATTTTCCAGATCCAGATGCTGTCGCCTTCCGGCACCACCCTGCCGCCTAACGGGGTGGTAACGCAGGTGCTAAAAGTGACCAATCCTGGACAGGTGAGCGATCTAAACCTCGCAGTTTTTGTGATTCATCCTCGGGTGTTTAGAACGCGTTGAGAATGCGCCTGCGAATCTCCTACTCGGTGGACGGGAATCCGGTGCTGGAGCAGGCGGAAGTGAACACGTTCCCCAAGGAGCTGTGGGAATGAGAGGTGCAACCCCTGGCCCCCCTTTGTACATAGCAGGGAAACATTCCGACAAGAGGCGCCACTGGATTGGGTACTTAACTACTGGCTAGCGCGCCTGTTACTACTACTAATCCTAACCTTGTTTGTTATTTGCGTCCATAGCTTTAAAAAAAACATACATACTTAAATTAAAGGGGTTTTTATTGAACTAGAAGCGCAGCTTTTGGAAGAACCACTTGTTCTTCCCTTGTTTGTATCGTTCTTCGAACTTTACTCGCGTCTGGAAGCGCAGCTTCTTGCGCTTCATTGGGTCTTTGAGGTCTTTTGCAGAGCCCAGCAGGCTCTTGCCCTTAACATCCGTCAAATCTGACACCGTGTAGCGAGTGGGCATCAGATGGTTGTAGTTCAGGGTCTGCAACAGTTGCATTGTTGAACGAATAACCGTGTAAACAGGTGGAAAAACTGTGCAAACTCACCTTGATGAAGGGCTTGATCTTGCTCCTCTTGTGCATCTTTCCTTTGCCCATTCGTTTGTTGATTTTGCGCGGATACCGGTCGATTCCGGCCACCACAGCGTGAGCGTAGGGTTTCTCTCCGGTGCCGTCGTCGAAGTTTTTCACCACGATGGCCTTGCGTCCCGCGTAGCGCCCACCCAGCACCAGCACCACCTTGCCCGGTTTCATAATTTTGCCCATGTTGATCTGCAAAGACCCCAAAACACACTCAAAACAATGACACCTAACCTCAAATGGGCGCTGTGCCCCAATTCGGCCGTCAGGGCTCTTTCGGTTAGGAAACAAGCTTAATTTTGAGGATTGGGTTCACGAACCGAAAACGCTGGGTGATTGCTAAGCTTCAGAAACTTAAGATTGAGGCCATTTGAGACGTTTTAGAGCATTTACATTTACACCGAAAATCACCGGACGCCCCTAAAAAGCAACCCTCCAAGATGAATTACCTTGCAGTCGTTGGCGAAAAGGGGCCAAACTTGGCAGGATGTTTGAAGATTTAGCTGACGGGTACTTACTTGTTTTACATTCACTTGATTGAGAAGGACTGTGGAGGATTGACAGTTGACAGCACAGTTGGCGCTTGCGCTGTAGCGCGCATGGAGGGGCCTGCGTAGCGAGTTATTTCAATTTAAACAGACCAAAAGAAAATCAACTCATTTACTTGCGGTTAATTTATTGCCAATGAAATGTAAAAAAAAATCTTAAACAGTTAAACAATCAATCATTCATCGGCAGGTTCGGTCTCATGGCGGCTAGGTGGCGCCAGCGGCTTTACGGCCTGGGGCTTCGCCCAGGCACACTCACAGGTGAATGGGCACTGCTCCCCTTGGTCCATAGGCTTCGCCCAGGGGTTCCAGACGCGCAGCAACAGCGGCTGGATGTACCGGTGGAACAGGAACAGCAACAGGGGCACCACAAAACAGGGCACACAGGCTACCATTGTTCTCACTGTGACAAATGACACTTGTGACAGAGCGATCAAAGGTGACGGATAAAGGGGGCGAAATGGCTCAACAAACAGTGCGAAGCTCCGTTAAGCAGGTGAAGCCCATCCTATCTTTGGACAGGGAGGAGGCCCGGAGACGGGTGGTGAGCCTGTACAAGGCCTGGTACCGGCAGCTGCCCTATATCGGTAAGCTGGCGTCCCCTAACCTCACTTTGCATTTATGTAATGTTTGGGGGGGCTTATGCAGTGAAGCAGTTCGATATCCCCAAAAATGAGGCGCAGTGTCGGCAGAAGCTGCGCGAGGAGTTCAGCAAGCACCAGCATGTCAACGATATTCGAGTGGTGGACGTGCTGGTGATCAAGGTGAGACCAGTTGGGGGGGACTAAAGTGTAAGTGCAGCTGAGTGAAAGTTTTGGCAACCTTTAGGGCCAAATGGAGCTGAAGGAAACGGTGAACATTTGGAAGCAAAAGGGCCACGTGATGGCCTACTTCAAGGACACCTGGGAGCCGAAGCCCCAGGACTTCCTTTCCAAGTTCCTGGCCGGCAAGGAGTAGTGATCCAGTGCAGTGTACGTAAACAGTTAGTCATTTATTAAGAATTAACGTCAAATAAAGCGCCCAGCTCAGTGATAGGGCTTGTTTCTGGTGAATCTCGACATCAAGTCCCAGGCCCACTTTGGCTGGTCGGTGGGCACCATGTGGCCGGCGTTGCGCACCAGAACCTCCGTGAGGTTCCCCGCCTGTTTCACGTAGCCGGCCAGGTCGGTGCCTACGCGCCACTGGAACCGACCCGCGTTCCTATACTGGTCGGCGGCCGAAAACTGCAGGTTCTGCAGGTAGTTTTCCGTCAAGGGATAGGCGACGATGATGTCGAGCTGCCCGTTGTAGATCAGCACCCTGTAGTGGCTGAGCAGCTCAGCGATCCAGGGCGCCACGCTTTGCATCACGTCGCTCTTGAGATTCGTCTAGAAACAACGCCGCCATTCTCAGTCTCAGTAGGAGCTTCGCGCGCTCACTCACCTCGACCACGTTCGTCTCGTCGCTGAAGCTCGTGTTGCCTACGTGTATGGCCGCCCGCACGTCCGCCCTTTGGACGTATTTCCCCATCAGGCCCAGCTCCACCTCCATTGGGTCCACTGCGTACAAGTAGTTGAAGTAGTTGTCGAAGCCGGAAATGTTCTTGAACAGCGACGAGTGATTGTTCAGGTCCCCATTGAGCAGCGAGTCGAACACCTCGAACGCCTTATCGAACTGCTTGCTTTGGATGTAGCTGACGCCCTGCGCCTCGTAGCTCTGAACCGCTTTCAGCCCGTTCAGGTCAATCAGCCCCAATTGGTACAGGTAGACCCCGTACTTCAGCTGGTGCTCTGGATCGCTCAGCCCGTTCCCCATGCTTAAACCTGCAAGAAACGACCGTGCATTATCGACAAGCGTTTTAAGGTGGCTCGCATTTTAGGATCTTCGCAATCTTAACGTGTTTAGAGATTAGGTGGACGTGATGGTGAATGCGCCTACCTTTGAGATTAATTTTGAGCTTCCTGCTTGGGTTGTTCTGGTGGATGGTGTAGGCGATGGCGGGCACATACTTGCCCCCATAGGACTCACCGCTGACAAAAAAGTCGTTGGCCTGCAGGTTGGGGAAGAGCGTGAAAAATTGCAGCAAAGCCTCGTAGAGATCCTGGCCCACTTTGGTCTCATTCTGGGCGTAGCCCCCATTCGTGAAGCTGAATCCGGTGCCTGAAACAGCGGGGGCATCAACATGGGGAGCTGCAATTGGGGCTTCGCCACCACTCACCCACCGGGTTGTCTATGTAGATGACATGGTGGTTCTCCGTCCAGGAAAAGCGGCGCTCTTTGAGCCCCCGCTTCGTTTTGACGGTGAAGGGCCCGTTCTCGCCAAACAGGCCGATGAGACTAGAGGCGCCCGGGCCCCCTTGCAGCCACAGCAGCACTGGCGCCGTTTTGGGGCTGCTGCGTGCCGGGAAGTACCAGAAAAACATGTTGGAGCCCCACAGTTTGTCCACCGTGAAATAGCCTGCAATTAAAGAATAGAATGCAAGAAAACTGGGGGATTCTAAATGCGTCACCCGACCTGCATAGCTCTGCTGTGACTTGAAGCCATTGAAGTGCACTTGGGACGCCTGCTGGGCTTCCGGGATCTTGTTCTGCTCGATCAGGGGAGTGAGAATGAGTGGCGGCCCAGGGTCGTCCTCCAACCGCTCGGGCGGGAAACGCGGGTAGAAGTTGGGGAAGCCCCCCAGGGCCTGATGGAGTACACAAACCGTCACCAGCACACGAAACATGCTCGCCTGCACTGATTTTCCACTGAATAGTGACCAGAGGTCGGTATTTATCGCGTTTAAGCGATAAAACCGAGCGCTGCTCGTTGATTGCGACCGGAAATTGAGATTAATTGTTTGGGCCAGTAAATTCCACAATTCACTGAAATTCAACAGACTAGATGGCGGATGCGCGCATAATTTATCTACATTTTTTTCTTTTCTATTTCTCCAAACTGGGGAAATTTCGCCCTAAGATTAACAAGGTGATTAAGGATGTTTGTCTGGGAGTGGGTTTTCGCCAATTTTGCTGATTTTTTCCAAAATCCTCGAAAACCTGTTTTCTAGGTGAGTGTTATTCACATTTCTCTCAACTTCTGTGACCAAAATCGCTAAAAATTCGCACTTGGGCCGCAACCAACACGCCACCAGGGTTTGGCGGGTTGCCTGGTGTCAGCGCAGGTACTGTTATTTATAGGCACTTAGTCACGAAGGCTCCCATGCTTGGGCATAAATAAACAAAAGCCCATCGGGTCAATTAAGGCTTCGAGTAAAGGGTGCGTTTTATGAGTAAACCGGGCCACAATGGTTGATTGTTTGTGACGTTGGTGCGGGAAATGGCCTCGTTGAAAGTGAAAGAAGCGCTCTGTTTGGTCTATTCGGCCCTGTTGTTTGTAAGTGAATGGCGTCGCTGTTTTCCAGACGAGCACAACGGCCTGTCTAGATTTCAGGGCTGGTGCTGATGGGAGTCGCGTCCTACTCGCTCTTCAAGCTGTTCTACCACTACACGTTTGTGCCCAGCGGCAGCGTGGGCCCCTTTTTTGTCATTTTCCTTCTGGGAATCGTGCACCTGCTGCTCACCTGGCTGGGGGTCAAAGGCCCCACTCGGGAGCACAACTTTCACATTTTCCTGGTAAGTGGGGGTAATGGGGTGGCAGGCAACCCAACTAACACTGCTGTTGCAGTTTATGCTGTTTACGTTGCTGTTGTTGGTGGCCGAATTTGCTGTTGGGGTCTGGGCGATTATCCTGTGGGACGAGGTGGAGGTGGGCGCCCTCAATCTCATGAGGGACTCCTTTGAGGAACTGGTCGCCCTCAACTACTACCGAAAGGACTGGAACAAGCTGCAAAGTCAGGTACGAATTATAAGGCAGCGTGGCCGAGCGGTCTAAGGCGCTGGTTTTAGGCACCAGTCCGAAAGGGCGTGGGTTCGAATCCCACCGCTGTCATCTTTTTTTACACATTTTTTTGCAGTTGCACTGTTGCGGGATCAGTGGCGTGCAAGACTACAACAAAACCGAATCCTACCCGACCTCGTGCTTCCAAAACGCCGACACTGAGTTAGCCATCCGTTACCCGGACGGATGCAAGGGGCCGCTGATCCGCTACGTCAAGCGAGTTGTGATCGATGGCGCCATCTTAGGGTTCGTCTGCGCCCTACTGCAGGCCGTCGGCCTTTTTGCCTTTTACAGCTTCCTGCGTGCACTACGCGCAGTGAGGGCTGAGCGGCTGGCGCGGCGCGTTGCCATGCAACGCGAGCTGGCCAATGCCAACTCGCCCCCGCCACCTGTGGGGTTTGTTGCGACAGCCGCGCAACCTGTCGACTCCTAGAAGAATCTCAGCTATGGTATTTTTATTATTTCAATAAACTTTTGAGCACGTTGATTAATTCACGTAATTCCCCTAGTGGGCGCCACCATCTTCTCATCTCCTTCAGCAGGCAAATGAAACGTCAGGCAAATAGAGAAAAACCAATATAATAATAAACCTAGCGGAGCTTTAGCACCAGGTACAGGATGAAAAAGACCAGCAGGGCGAACGCGAACAGGTAAAGCACAATGTAGTTGTGGGAGCCCCGCGATAGTTTCAGCACTCGGGACATCGTTTTGCCCAGAAAGCCCCCAGTGCGGTCCATGTCGTCGTCCACGTCGCGCAGCAGTTTGTGTTGGTACTGGACCTCGGTCCCAATGTCGATGGACAGGGACTTGAGCACCCCAATTTTCTCGGCCAGTTCCTGGGTCATCCGCTCGTTCTCCTGCTCGATGGCGCTGTTGCTGTCCTGCGGCAGGGGCTCGTAGTGGTGTGAGCGACGCATCTTGTGCTGGGCCAGCTTGAACACTCACTCACTCTCTCAAAAAAAAGGGGGCCCCGATATTAACGTGGATGTTGTTGTTGATGAACTTGGCCTGGGGGGAGGTTAGGTGTCAATGTCACCGGAGAGCGGCGTTGCCGCCGCGGACCAGGCGGATTCGAACAGACAAGACGCAGATGGAGACCCTTAACCTTTCGTATCATGTTAGTAAACAAGCTGGAACATTCCGAGCCCACACAGGATTATGTAAATTGGGTGGTGGTGGGACAGTGAGCGACCAGCCAGGTAAGGCGCAGCCCTGCAGGTGCCTGAAGGATGGACAGCGCAAAGTCAGCTCCTGTAGCTGAGCGCAAGCTGTCGCTGGTTTCCGTGCACTGTCGCATCTGCTACGACAATGACAAGGACGAAGCGCTAATCGCCCCCTGTCACTGCAAGGTGAGTGGAGTCGGGAGGGTCGGTGGGCCCCCCAGGGCTCAACGGTCGCTGTTGTAGGGGACGGTGGCCTTTGTGCATCGCACCTGCCTGGAGAACTGGCTCAGTGAATCCGGGACGTCGACGTGCGAGCTGTGCCATCAGCAGTTCAACACCGAGCGAACGCCCAGGTTCTCGTCGTCCAGGTCCGTTTGGTACTGGCTGCGCCACGGGCCCCGGTACCCGGGGACGGCCGTTCGGGGCGACATCATCGCCTGCAGCGTGAGTACTGGGCGCGCGCCCCCCCCTCCCAACTAAGCCCGGCTGGGTTGCAGATCATCACGCCGTTGGCCGTTGTGGTGACGTACGTCTGCCTGTACTCCTCCGAGTACTACGGACAGCAGAAGTTCTCCCAAATCCCCGCCGCCAAATGGACGTCGATCTCGCTCCTGATCATGATCGCCATCATGCTGTTCGGGTACTACCTGTGGGTGCATTCGGTGGTGCGGCTGCATGCGCGCATGTGGTACAACTGGTGGCAGCGCTCCTGTGTGGTCCGGTAAGACGATCGGCTGCGCCCCAAAGGCATCAAAGCGAATCGTGTTGCAGGTACATCCCGCCCAGCACCATCTCGCTCCAGCAGCGTGCCATTGAGCAGAGCGTGCCGGTTCCCAATAATACCCCCAATTTGCTGGGGGCGCTCAGCGCCAGTGAGTCTGTGATCAATGTGGAAGTCGCCCAGTCCCAGGGCGAAGGCCTGGCGCCGCCGCCCAAAAACGAGCACACTGTGATTGATGTCGAGGCCCCTTGTGGCAGCCTGGACGATTTAGATTTGAAATAAACCACTTGCTTTTTATTGTATGGGCAAAATGGCGAATGCGCAAACAATTACAAACCACTCACCAACAGCCGCCGGCATCAAACTCATAATTCAAATAAATAATGTAAGTTATAGCGGAAACTTACCGTAGCACGGATCCTTTGGCTATCATAGATCTCTAATTAACATAAATATTAGGGACCTCTCGCCCATAAGTTATTTTTCTCGCCGGAAGCTTTCATATAAAAATAACGATAATTTTATACCGGAAACTTAGCGTAGCAAGGAATCATTGAGCACAATAGATCTCGAATTAAAGCAAATACTAGGCACCTTTCGCATTCAACAAATTCGTTATACCGTAAATTTTTCTAAATAGAATTAACGTTATTTCGAATTTGGATGCAGCCATTTAACGAACGGGCAGATTTTCTTTGGGATTGTGACTGAGCGCATCCGCCTTTTAGTCAACAGCAGGAGCTTCGCGTCGAAGTTTATTGCATATAGCCAACACTTATATCGCTAATAACAAACAAACATCGCTTACACCACTAGGGGGGAGTCTACAGAGATTACATCAGCTACGGGGGGGATAAATATCTACCTAGATAGCTACTAGATCTAATTAAACCTAGATATTGACGGTTCTGGGCGGGGGGGCCCGGGCAGGCGTGAGATTATTGGCCGAGCGGACTGGAGGGGCGCGACCCCACCGTAAAGTCCTTGTACTGGGAGAACACGCAGATCTGGAAGATGACGAATGGGGGTCAAGAGCAGGGGGAGGAGCCCCAGTTTCTGGTACCTTGTCTTTGAGCTGTTGGCACAGCTGTAGGCCGACAGTGAACAGCACCAGAACCTCGTTGAGCCACGGGACTGAGCACTCCGCGTGCGACGAGTCGTACTTCATCTCCCCGTGGCTGTAGACCAGCTGGTAGATGGCGAATATCAGCTTGTGGCTCTGGATGTAGAAGCTAATGGCCAAATCTTCCGAAAGGTTGGGCGACAGCGATTTCTGGAACGCAGCTCAAATAGGGGGCCCAAAAAATTGAGGCCACAGCCACTCACCATGTTGCGGCTCTTGATCAAATCGTCCATCGTTTTCTTCCTGGGCACGATCAGGCTGGTACGTCCGCGCTGCAGGCTCCCCAGGATGTTCCCCAGTATATGCAGCACTTCGTCCGATGATCTACAACAACAAATGCTGCAAATGCGACAGTAAGGGGAGAAGGCCCCTAAACCTACTTGAACTTGTAATTCTTCCCGACATCGTCGATGTGGTAGATGGCCTGCTGCAGATGGTTGGCGGCGTCCTGGACCTGCTGCAGCTTCCACGGGTACTCGTTGTGTATGGTGGTGCGCACCATTGTGGCCGAGTTTTGCCTGGTTACCTTAAAGTTGATGTCCTAAAAAAAATAAGGGCCCATTCGCCAAAGCGCCAGGAAACCATTAAAAACCTTATATACTCCCTATCCCTTCTCTACCCAACAAATCCCTCCAGGTAATGCAATAAACCAACACTGTACTCACAGCATGAGTGATGCTATCGCCAGTCAAAGTTACCACACACTTGAGCTGATCGGCCGGAATCGACAGCACAAACTTGTCCTGTTTGCTGGAGTTGTCGTGGCCATAGAGCTGCACTGGGAAGCGGCGGGCGCACTCCTACAACCCCATTTCGGTCGCACCAACTCCACCCGTCATCCGCCCCCCAAACTTACCACTAGAATCTGGTGGATCTGGTCGAGGCCCTTGTGGATCTCCTGGTGCAGCACCCACTCGAACTCCTGCTGCTGCAAAGTAGCCCCCCAGTCAGTCCCCAAACTTAAGGATGCAGTGCCCCGCACGCCCACACTTACCAGATTGGCCGTCTCGGACGTGTCGCAATCCATCATGGTAGCCGGGGCGCTCACCCTCAAGTCTGCGCTGTTGATCAATTCAATGGAATTATCAACATTCTGCGGGCTTTTATTTTCGCAAAATCCGGAATCAATGACAGCAGTGTTTGCAGGTTAATCAGCTGTTGCAGCCACATGTCCAGCGTTGCCAGGTGTATAACTACCAAAGAAGACGAAGTACATTTTCACGAAATTTGCTCAGGGTTCTGTTGCGAGTAAATAGTGGCAGTTTTTTCATTTTGAAATGCTTTGACTTTAATAATTAGCTTAAATGAAAAGCAAAGAAAATTTATTATTCGTTTGAACGAAATTAAGCGTTCATGCTTCAGGTGGTGACAATAGACCGGGGCAGGTGGCGCCGTGAGTCCACACAAACAATCAATCCCTGAGGTTTCGAGTGTCAAACTCAAAAACAAAATAAACAGACCCAGGGGTGTGCCAGTTTTCAAACGTTTTCGTGCTCCAAACAGCTGGAGCCTCAACTTCCTCTCCAATTGAGGCCACTGGAATGTTTTTGGGCAATTAGCCAGCATGTCTGATGAGGCGCTTGCAATGGGTGAGCCCTAGTGCGGCGCAACGGCGACCCTTAACAGATTCCAATCCGTTTTGCAGGCGATTTCGGCATGTTGCACAGTCTGTACGAGTTCAAGGCGTCGTACGCCAAGACCATCAGCTTCAAGGCGAACGAGTTCTTCATTCTGCAGCAGACCAACACGAAGCACAAGAACTGGTGGGAGGTGATCAACGAAAGGGGCGACATCGGCTACATCCCCTCGAACTATGTGGAGACGGTCAGCGTCCACCCCGGCTTCTATGCTAAGTTCCTTGAGAATGCGCTGGAGAACCTGCGGAGGCGCGACGGCGACCCCAAAGGGGACGCCATGGAGCGGCTGAAGAAACTGGTAAATTTAGTTGGGGGGATTGTTCCGGTTGAAAAACTGTTTGTGGTTTCAGGCGGAGCAACGAGGGAGCAATGGGGCGGTGACGAGAGCGAACTCCTGCAGCTCCTACGGGCCGAGGAACGGCATTGAGGAGGAGGAGCCGATCAAGCCGGTGACCAAAAGCCTGGACAGCATCCAGAAAAGCATCGAGAACATTCACGAAGAAGTCAAGTCGGAAATCTGCGAGGCCAAGCAACGGTTAGTTTGGGCCTTTACGGAAGCCTCAAAGGGACATTCTAAAACGCACTCCTCAATTGCAGATCGGAGCTGGGCGAGGCGAAGCGCTGCGAAAGCAGCGCTTCGCCTGTGATAACCGCACAATCGGTCTACGAGCTAGTGGAGAGCGTGCGAATTAACACCAACCTGTCGCATGAAATGTCCAGAATTGCACTGGAAACGGTGGTTCATGGGCTGCACGAACTACTGCCCGCCTCCATCTTCCCCTACCTCAGGTAGGTGGACCTCAGTGTCTGCCAGAGCCAGAAATTCACCTCCTTTTCCACCCTCCAGCACCATTCTGTCGCACTCCCAGACCTGCCTGGTGGTGGACGATGGCCAGATCGAGCAGACGCACGACGCCAGTCGCCTGAAGATTATCTTCACCGAATTGACCAGCTGCAAGGAGGACGCGCAGCAACGCAGCTGGATGCTGCACGAAGACGAAACCGTCATCAAAGAGTACATCACGGAGCTGATTTCCATCCTGGTGGGTGGAATTTAGGGCTTCGCCCTAGACCTACCTCTCTCTCTGTTTCGGGGCCGGTTTCAGTCCAACGCCGACACCAGCATATCCAGACACGTGATCTCCCTGGACCAGTACCACGTGATCGGAACCCTGATCCAATACTACCAGATGGAGGTGCGCTGGTCTATCCGGCAGCTGCTGCTGCAGGCGTTCGGCGTCTTGTGCAGTCTGGACAAAACCGTCATCAACATCATGCTCAACTCGGTGTTGCCAAGCGAGCTGGCCAGGTTAGGGCTACGCCCCCGTTTCACTCCCCCAGTCAGTCAGTGAGTTTCAGGGACATGCTCTCGAACCCGCGCAACATCCCCAAGCTCAACTACTCCTCCCTGCTACTCACCATGGTGTTCTCCATGGGGGAGCCGATGCCGGTGACCAATCAGGGTGAGCCTTTTCGGGCCGAAGCCCCGCCCATACACTAACAGACCGGCTGCGTTCCAGACTATCTCGGCCAGGACTTTGTCCAGTTTGTGCTCGACAACATCGATGCGCCTCCCGATACGGACCTGGACGAGCAGATTCCCGATCTGTTCCTCAATCTGCTCATCTCCTTCAACTTGCAGTTCGACGAGGAGACCCTGAATCCGCTCCTGGTGGCCTTGGAGGAGCGCCAATCGGCCAAAGCGTTCAGCGAGAAGATCCTGCTGCTGCTGAACAGAGAGGGTGAGTGCGCGCAGCCGCACCCCCATTGGCTCAAACCGTCGCTTCCTGTTCGCAGAGGACCCAATCAGGATCTTCGACCACGAGCCGGCGCCGCCCCATTCGCTGCTCAAGCTGTTCAAGGACCTGTTCAGTCGACGCTCCACCTCCCAGCTGTTCTACACCAATGACAGCAAAGTGCTGATTGACATCATTGTGCGCAACATGGCCGACCTGTCGCCGGGCGATCAGGTAAGACTTAAACAGAGAACGGGCGTGTGTGGGCAACCATCCAATTTTTTTTCTGATTATTTTAGCGCCGGCACGACTACTTGGAGCTGTGCAGGCGCGTGCTGCGCAACACCAACTACCACGAGCATCGCCATCGCAGCGAAGACATCCTCAAGTGTTTCACGCGCATCTTCTGTGAAGAAAGTGCGCTGAGTAAGCGAGACCAGTATCTGCTCAAGGAGATTTTTGCGGAATTTCCGCAGTATTTCAAGTGAACCTGATTCGAAAATATTTTTGAATTTTTCACAGGATTTTTCTTATTTTAAAAAATATAAAAATCGAAAAAATTTCCAGCGAAAAGACACTTTTTTTAGCTATTATGTGATATTCTAGTGATTTTCCAATATATATTTATATGCGCTTTTTTATTATTTTTTTGCTAAATTTATGAAATTTATTTCGCAAACTAGATAGGGCTGCTTTGCTAGATGGCTCACGAATGGTACAAATCAACTCATAACCTCACTATGTAGACAAACAAATATTTTTGTTTAAGAAAAAAACACTAAAAAGCGAATATTTTGTAACGAATAATGCAGTTTCATTAAATCACGAATGCACCTGAATTCAACTTGCAGTTTGATTTAATAATCTAAAAATTCCTTCCGCTAAAAAAAAATAAAACTACTAGAAAATATTATGTTACGGTACAAGAAACGAAAGTCGAAGTTCCGCCACTGCTTAGTCATGCCCGCAGTGGCGGGCCTTCGATTTTCGTCTCGTGTACCGTATACTCTTTTTCTTGATCCTCAGTGGAAACTAGCCGGGAAAAGTATAAGGTTTTGAAAATGTTGTCAAAACAGTCAACTGACTGTCAGTGACACAAAGGCAAGCTGTCAGCGTGCGTCAACTGGCAAATAGCTCAGAGGAGCTGCGCCATTTGAGTAAAGAAGAAGAAGAAGCGTGCATCATGAAAGTTATAACTTTCCACACAGGATGAAAAAACATTTTGTTCGACGCGTTAATTTCGATGCTCATCCGGTTTTGAAAATTTTGACAAAACATCCGAAACGATTTATCAACGAAATTCGCCGTTGCTGGTTACCGAGTCAGAAAGGTGCATAGCGAAACCTACTGAGGGTAAAAGTGATGCTTTTGCCATCGAAAACAGTGGCGTAAGTGCGTACTTTCCACCAGGGAATCAAAAAATTTAATTTTTGGTCATTATCCAGCTATGCCTCTTTCGGCTGATATCGTGCATCGCTTTCCTACTGCGACTATCTCCCGCAAGGGGCGCTAAACGCGCAGAAATACGTAATTCACAGCAGCGTTGCCAAGTCCACACCAAAATAGCAATTACCACAAAATTGCGAAATGCATCGAAAAAAAAAGAAGCGAAATGCATCATAATGCGAAAAACATACCAGATGTAGCAGGTTGCACCTGCAGAGACTGAAAAGAAAGTCGAGATTTAGAAAAGGTTTATAAAGTTGGTTGGAAAATCGCAAAAACGGTATCATTTACAAATGCACATCAAAACAAAAGAAAATGCTATCGCTTTAAAAAAAACCATTTTAAAATGTTTTTTTTTCCAATATAAACAGACACAAACCGCTCCGGAATGCGCCTAGGAGGAAAGACATAGAGAAGAACAAGTATGGAAACCGAGCAGGTCGCCATATCCTCAAACAGACTGATAATCTGAGGTTATCCGAGCGTTCTCAAAACGGACGCCTGTTTTGCACAGTTTACTTGTGATGGAGGAATTCAGAAAAATCAACTGGTAAGCGCCAGCCGAAGCTGGCAGGAAGCAATGGATATTAACCACTCGCACCCCCAATAGGCGACTGCACGACCTGACACTGCTGGAGCCCCAATCGAATTTTATCAGCGACGCCGGGCTGGCCGACTCGCTGTTGTATCGGCTTCTTGACGATCCGGCAGTGTTCCGCCCCAAACGTGCAATGCCAATGAGGCTGTTTCCGCGCGTCCAGTACATTCCGGGGCCCTCGAAGGTGCACACCTACGGCAAGCCGTCCCAACTGGACGAGTGGACGCAATACAAATGCCTACAGGCGCAGCAGCTGATCAAGAGCGGAAAAGACCCGATCAATTACACGAAAAGCCAGAAGTTCTACGTGGAAGTTTATCAGGTGAGGGTCAAAAAACGGGGCCCCCAGGGCTTGGAATGTCTGTGAATAAGCGGGTACGTTCTAGGGGAACAAGGCGAAGATCCAAGAAGAACAGGCCAAGTTCCAGAAGTACGCCCAAGGCCAGTGGGAGCGCTTCGCGAAAAACAGGCCGCAGCCCCAGGCTTTAGTGGACTTTGGTAGGGTGCGCTGGCTGTCTATGTGGCAGCGAGTGTTCCGTTACCCGCGCTTTTATAAATCAGTGGACTCCACTAAGCTCAGTTTCGATGAGTTGGAAAGTGACGTGCAGTTCCAGTGCTGGACTAACGCTCTTGACCTGGCAAGTTATTGACCAGGCCTCTGATTATAACAATAATAATGATAAACTAATCATCAACAGGGGGCGCTTGCTCGCTTGTCCTGCCCGCTGCTCAAAAGCCCGCTGTTCCTCAAACCGTCCTCCCTGCCGAGGACCGCAGTCACCTTTCCTTCCGATCAACCAGGTGAATCCTTCAATCTCTACCTTTTTTGGGCTGACGCCCCTCTGTTCCAGTGAGCGAAGACAGCAACATTCCTCCATTGCTGGACGCACACCCGCAGGTGGACCTGGTGGCCTCCGTGGCCACCCTCCAGTGTTTATCAGACTCGCGAGACCCAAAGAGGCGCTGGATGGTTCCGGTCCTGGTACAGACCCGCGGCGCTAAAAACGTCGTGTTCCTAGACGGGCCGTTCGAGAACTACGAAGTGTCTTCGGTGGATCTGGCCGGGTTCAGCTACCAGGAGCTGTTGAGGACCAATTTGTGTCAGTACGACGGCATCAGGTAAGTGGGGGGCGAGGGGGTCGAAGCCCCAAATTAAAATCCATAGAGAAACTAAAAAAAATAACTCATTTTACTTTCTCTATGTTAAAATCTTCAACTGGGAGTTGCAGATTTGCGCACAACGAAGCCCCAGAAGAGCCGGGCAATGGGCGCATCCACCATAATGTCTGCTACAAAGTGTGGAACGTCAAAAAGACATCCTGCCAGGGAAACTTGATGAAAAGCAGCCACAAGCTGGTGGAGCTCAACGTGCTGGTCAGGGACCAGATGGATGCTTGCGAGGTGCGAATATTTCCAATTTGGAAGGTGTCATTTTGAAAATTATGTGCTTAAGATGGGCTCCAACGGCGCACTTTGCCCAGTGGTGCTGCGCCCCAAGCTGGAAACTGCGCTGCACTATGGGGCGCAGTTGCCCAGCCAAAGCCAGCTGAGCAGAGAGTGGACGCAACTGTTCTTCACCCCCTTCTCCAGCCTCTGTCGCGGTGAGTTGACCGTTTTGCGGTGCTGTCGCAGACTAATCGGGACTTTTCCAGTGAGAATCGCGCCCCACAACGGCGAAGTGATCCATGTGGACCGCTGCAGCATCCAGAACGTCGCCGCCGAGTCCTTGGGCCTCTACCAGCACAAACCGATGCTGGCCCTAGGCACGCTTCAGGCGGTATTTGAGCGACTGGCGGCCCTTGCGCCCGGCCGCTACTTACTGCTACACCTTCCCAAGCATCACGCTTTCGTTGAAGTGCTGAAGGAGACCGAGGATGGGTGGGCTAGCGGCTAGGTCCAAACCTTCAGCTGCATGATTTTTTGTGTTTATAAATTTCAGGGGCGGCGACACTTTAGATCTACACGCGGAACTTGAACACACGAAAACAAACGCGCCCCATGAGTGGATGCCACTGGACTCCCACTTCCAACTGCCGCAGTTCCGCGCCCTCAACCGCATGCCCTGCCTGTTCACGCCGAAAAATGGCGCCCCCAAACAGAAACCGTAGCCATTACAAAAGGTTTATTCTAATTTTAAGGGTTTTGTTTTTTAATAAATTCATTAATACAACGCTAGAGGGCAAATGAGAAAAGAGCGCGCCGCCGTTTCCGTCCACCCCAATATTAATAATAATAATAATAATCACATTAAAACTATGTACAACGAACGATAAGATAAGATAAAAGGAGAACGCACAGTCTGCGTCTGGTTTATTGACGGTTTAGGACAACTTTTTGGCCTTTTGGTAGAGAGTGTCCACCACTTTGCTCATGCTCTGAATCGTTTCCAGCGCCATCTCGTAGGTCTTGTCGACGGCCGTCTCTTCGAACACCACCAGAACACCTGCGACAGTGAGACGATTGGAGGATAGTGGGGAGTGGTGGCTTTGGATTGGTTGCGCTTTATCGGCCTTCACTTGGCTTGACAGTGCGATAAGACAAAAGAAAGCAAAAATGTGTTGCGCTACAAGTGCCTTGAAGCCAGAAAAAGCCTCTAATGTAGCGGACACAAGAATACAAGTTAAGAAAAGAATTGTCTGCGCTACACGGAAATGCAGGCTAAAAATGACAGTAACTACACTTTGCTCGCGGAATTGAGACGCTACAAAGGATCAAATGTAACCGACACAAGAATACACGGTACGAATGTAAACTGTCGCCAAGTGAAGTGCCTTTAGGCGTGCTACAAACACTCACCGTCGCCCTGATCCAGAATCCCATGGAACTTCGCGTCCAGAATCATCTGGGACAGTTTCTTCTCCACTTGGGGCATCGGCAGCTTGATGCTCTTGGCAATGTAGGCGACCTCCACGCGATTGTAGGGCTCGATGATCCTGCACAGGTTCTGTTCCAGCATGTTGTCGTACAAAGTGCCCAGATGGGCGCGCACAATCACATCGTCTTCCAACTCGCGCTTGAACTGCTTGACCGCCTGCTGGAAGTCGGCCAGCGAGCGCTTGTGTGAAGCTTGCGCCACCGCTTTCATGGCCTCAATGTCGCGCCCCGCATACTTGATGGCCAGCTTGCCGCTCACGATCTGAGGCACGTCCTCCGGACTGTTCAGCATGATCTTGCTCAGAAGCATGTACTTGAGGGTGGTGAGGGCGCGTGGCGCCTCCACACTATCGAAGCCCTCAAACGCCTCGTAGAAGTACGAGTAGGCGGTCTTGAAGTCCTTTTCGTCAGCGGCGTGCAGAACACCTGACTGCAGGTCGAGGGAGGCCTGCACCTTTGGGGGGCAGTAGATGGCGTTGGCAGTTGTTCGGGCTGAGGTCAATGCCGCCCTGGCTTTGGGCAGGTTGCTCAGCGCGTGGTAAGTTTTGCTTTCCAACAGTTGCACCTCTACCAGCAGGTTCTTGTCGTCCAGCTTCTTCAGCTCCTTGAGCAGCGTGGAGCCGAGCTGGAGCGCCTCCGCAAACATGCCGGTGTCGAAGTAGAGGGCCACCAGGCGCGCCTGGAGTGACTGTCGCAAAAAGGTGCGCTTCTCCTCTTTGGCCCATTCGATGCACTCTTTGCACAGCTGCACCTCGATGCCAATGCCAGCCTCCAGGTCGAGAAAGAAGTCGACGAGCGAACGTACCAGCTTGGCAGCCTTAGCCTTGCTGATTTCGCTCAGAAAGGGCCGCGTTTGTTTGATCAGATCGGCCAGCTCCTTTGCCTTACCCTCTTTCTTGTACCGCTCGCCCAAGTTGAGGATGTCCTGCTCCTTGTTCTGGATCGCGCGCTCCTCATCCTCATCCTGCTCGGGCGTCCGTTTCGCATTTAGCAGCTTTTCCTGGTGAGAACGTAGAGATTGGGACGTTTCAAACAACATTGCACCCGCCATAGTTCACGTTTGGATTCGCACTGTCATCATGACATGATCAGCACTTATGTCAAAACAATTCCTGACACTTCATCTGCCTAACGTCGGGCGGTGTTGACGCGAGAATTCTTTGTTTTTGTTCAGGGGGAGAAAAATTGCGACTCTGGTTGGAGGCGGGGATTTTTTGCCGAGTCAAGCGCAATTTTTAGACAGTGGACTATTCCAAGCAAATGGTTATTTAATTGCGTTCCTTTGCAACGTTGCCTGACTTGTACAAATTGCACTTGCATTGGGCGCGGCTCCCTAGTTGCACCCGTAAATCATTATAGCGCAATCTTTGTAGAAACTAACAATTTTTCCTCAATTTACCACCCTTTCAATCAAAGAGGGGAACTCTTTAAAACAACATAAACAATCATTGAGGACGTTACTCATCAAATAAACCTGCAGCGTTGCCAAACTCAGTGTAATGTCCGATTTAAAATAGGGCAATTTTGTAGTTTTGAAAATTTTGAGCACATCCGCTAAAGCAACAGCGTACCCTTAAACCCTGAAGGAAAATGGCACTAACTAAACTCTAAACCACTCAGCAAAGCTCTACTTACCGAAAACTCGGCCGAAAAGGGCACACTTTTCAGCATTTTCTTTACGAAAAAACCCTCCACTACACTGACAGGGCGCTGACAGCTAAGGGCGATGACAGCAAGACCGTTTGCCCACAACGCTGCCGCGTCAGCCCGAAATACCTTTCCCGTAAACAAATCAAAAGTCCTTTCCTCCTCAATTAAAGTTCTTTTGCCTTGAAACCACCATTAAGTCCCAACTAGTGAAACTAATTAACCCTTACAAAAATTGAACAGAAGGACGCGCTGAATATATACGCTTAATTTGGTGGGTACTGTGGCCCCTTCCGGCAACACTGTGTGTGGTACTAGGAAGGTTTGGCTACCAGAGGGTGGCGTTGCCAAAACAAGTGACAAGCATTGGACGCCATTTTGCCCTCAAGCGCGTATCGCGAGTTTGATCGCTGTTTATCTCGATTTTTATCTCGTTTTGACTTCTTGAAAAGCTTTGAAAGCGTCCGCGCCAGACTCTGCTGTAAGCATCAGGTGAGTTTGGCTAGCCGGGGCCCACCAGCAACAGGCCTTTGGAGGTTATGTGCTCACGGGCCCCCCAGGCCGTTGCGGTTTTGATGCAGCGCCATGTTTTCCAGGACTGCAATGGACCACGAACATTCACCAAGACGAGACAGTTCCCCGAGGAATCACAAGGAGCGGAGCTACTCGCGGTAAGAGTCGATTTATTGGTGGTTGTTCTTGGGAAATAATGAGGGGGATAATCTGGGCGTTAAAGGAGCCCTAGCAGGAGCCGTGGGCGCGACAGGGAACGACGTCGGGACGACCGTGATCGTGACTATGGCAGTAGAGATCGAAGAGATAGGTCAGTAATACAGGACTCTAATGGGGCTGTGGTTCAAGGCGGGTTTTTCCAGCCGTCGGCGACACACTGGCACTAGAGACAACCCGAAACCGAGCAACTGTTTGGGAGTGTTTGGCCTGAGCGTCTACACTACTGAGGATGAGATTTACCACATTTTCAGCAAGTATGGAGCCGTGGCACGTGTTCAAGTGGTCATCGATGCGAAGGTGAGTGAACGGGCTGCGCCCGGCGCACTATGGAGCTCTGATGGGGGTTCGCTTGCAGACTGGAAGATCGCGGGGTTTTGCCTTCGTCTATTTCGAGGACACTGACGAGGCCAAAGTCGCCAAACAACAGTGCACTGGGATGAAGATCAACGACAAGACCATCCGGGTGGACTTTTCCATTACAGAAAGGGCGCACACGCCCACCCCCGGCATCTACATGGGGAAGCCCACCTAGTAAGTTCTTTTCACTAAACTCATCGCCCAGTAGGGACGTGCGCGATTTCCCTCACTATGTGAAATGGCTGCCGCCCATTGGGCATAGAAACCAGTGGGGGAGTTTAGGGGCCGTCCTGTCAAGCGTAAGGGTGGCCTAAAGGCCCCCCACACATCCACCTTTGCGCTTTGCCGCTTAACTAATCCGTCCACTATTTTGCAGCAAATACGACAAGTACAAGAGCAGAGGACGTCGCGATCGAGAGTGAGTATTTCCAGGGGATTGTTTTAGAGAAAAATTTCCAAAAAATCGCAATTCTTCTAGCGATGACTACTACAGAAGCTCTCGGAGCCGCCGCTCCCCGTCGCCCTACTACAGTCGCAGCCGCAGGAGATACTCGCGGTCTCGCAGCTATTCCCCACGTAAGTAGATCTAGATCCAGGTCTAGTTCTAGATCAGCAATCCAGAACCAGTTCTAGATCTAGAGGTTGAATGGGCGTGTGGGTGTTTGTCGATTGTTTCCCCTGAATCGGGCTTTAGTTGCAGGGGGGGCGTCCAGTAGATAGGGGCACGTTGCGGTGCCCCCCTTTTGATGTAACAGCTTTTTAGTTTCATTTCCTGTAAATTTCAGGTCGATATTAACTTTGACGACGTTCGGTGCTTTCGGATGGTTCGAGGCGCGGATGTTAACTCAGTTTCTCTTTAACCGACTGTCTCCCCACACATGTGGAGCCTCAGTTCAGTTTGATTCAATTTTTAAAGCCCCCCTTTTTCCCTATATATATATATATATATATATTACACACATACATTAAACGTGAATGTAAATCCCCAATGTGAGCGTAGATGTTAAGTTAGCTTTAGCTAGTAATAAGGGTGCAGCTGCCAGAATTTCACTAATCTTGATTTTCTGTATTTTTAAAAAGGGTTGAAAACAAGAGCGTTCGGATGAAAAATTGAAGTTTATGTTGAGCAAATGCAATGAAAACAATAAATCAAAAGTCCTTGCGAAGCCTCTATCTCGTCTCTATGAAAAATTCCGAACAATCAAGAATTCGCTTTTGAAGAATCAGAAAATTGGTTAGCCAAACGAAATGAAACAGATTTGTTCACACGTCAGGATTCTCTTAATTCCTATCGATCATCCCCCCGTCAAATTCCCCCCATCACTGTTGCTCTCTATCAAATCTACTCAGTCTCTCCCCCCACCCATTTATCCGACAAAACCTCTGTCACCGACACAACGACCATCCCGAACATTCTTGTCTTCTGTCCGCTTCCCACCAAAGAAAATCTGCTTTTGGTGAGTATTTTAGTTTTAAAGTTCACATTGCTGGAATTTACAGATTCGATTGTAATTAGCTAATAAACTGTATGTGAAATTACGGCCCAAAATCGTTTTATTCAAACCTACAAAAAAACTGCTAATGAACAAGGACCGACAACTGGAGGTTTGGGCGAATGTGCTCAAGGTTAAACTGCAATTAATCGATTGGCTGATGACGAAAACCGATGGGTGGGTCATTTTGAGCCCACCAAGGAAACCTAAGGGCCGTAGTGACCACAATTGAAGGTTTGGGCGAATGCGCAGAGGAAATAGTCCTCAAAATTGAGCAGGTAAAAATCACGGAAGGGATAGGAAAGACAGTACACTGGATGTTTGGGTGAATGCGCCGTCAAAACAACTGTTAGAATCGCTTTATTGAACCGTTTCGCTCTAGTGACCTACAGACTAAATCCGGGATATTTACATCAGTTATATACACGCACAGACGAAATAATTTACTAGTTTAGGCACTGAAATAGGCGCTACACACACGCGTTAACAACAGGTGACTAGTGGTTAAGTAAGTGGATTTGAACCGTTAAAACTTACGCAACTTAATCTAGAGAATTATCATAGAAAAATAGACCACATACATTAATCGACCGTGCCGACAATTTCTTAATTATTCTAATAAAAATTATTGACTGGAAGCGTCCAGAGCCGATTGTCTTGGGCGGCGTTCTATTCTATTATTTTTTCATTAATTGATAAATTTCGTATCACAGGCCACGCCCTAATAACCGTTCACGTCACTGAAAAGAAACCCAGAACCGCTATACGTGAGGAGGAGGAGGATGAAGAAGAAATCGCAAACTGCTAGCAGGCCGATGTTGAGCTCCAAGTTTAGACGGTGGAGGCGGCAATGGCGCCTGCTGCTTGCCGCCCACTGCAACATTGCCACTACTAAACTCCGCCCACTCGCCATTCCAACACACACACACATACTAGTCTACGCCAATCAAAACCAAAGAGAGAAAAGGTGTGGTGGGGTTAACACGCCAGAAAACGTCAGTCAATGAGGTTAAGTTTCACTGTGAGCGATGACAGAAGAAAGTGCATGCAGTCTCTAGCAGGAGGACTCTAGAGAAATATAGAACTCAAGTCACTAAACCTACCAAAAAAAAAACCAAACGCATGCAGCTAACCTTGTTTGTTCGAGTAGGACTTGACAACGTTGCGATAGGGCGGCGGCCTGGGGAACCGCTCGGGCGCAGCGAAAGCGCTCCGGAACTTCTCGTCAAAATCGGCGGCTAATCGACGCGCCGTCTGGTGGTGCTGCACGTCCCTCATGGAAGAATGCCTTGGGGGCGGCGGTGGCGGGTTTGCATTTGCATTATTCCCTGGAATCTGCCAAAAGGGCGGTGATTGAATGATTGGTACAAATTAAAGGACTTACGGCTGGGGGCGGCCGACTGGGCTGCGAGAGAGTCTTGTGGGGCGGCGGCGGCGGCGCATGGGCAGGCGGCGGGGGCGGCGCGTGACTCGGTGGCTTGACGGGCGCCGTTTTAGGGGTCGGCGGCGGCGGCACTGAAGGCGGTGGCACAGAAGGGCGGCCGGCCAAAGCAGGACGCGGCCGCGGGCTCGCGTTCAGGCTGGACAGTGACTGCCCCAACATCGAGCTTATATTGCGCACCGTGCCAAACTTGCTGCTCACATCAAGCGCTGGTGGGCTTTGGGGCGAGGGCGACCTGGGCGCCCGCATGCTCTGCGCCCTGCTGATCGCCTTGCTGGTTTTGAGGCTCAGTTTGCTGGGCGGCGCCGGCTTTCCTGCAACCGACTTTCACCTAGAGCGCGCTCCTAAACACTCACTCAACCAGTTACCGTTCAAAAGGGGCGGCTTGGGCGCCAAGTGGGGCTTTCCGTGGCTAATGGCCGGCTTGCTGAGCAAGTTGCTGGCATCGGGCGCATCCAGGGCGGACAGATTGGCGTTGCTTTTGGACTTTCGATGCAGTTTGGCCGCATTCGCATGCAGCGACGACTGGTTGGGCTGCGCACCGTTCAAGTGAACCGTTAGGGGCTTGGCTGGGCGACCCTCATCCGCCGATATCTAACAGGACAAATTAGCGTTTAGCGCTAATCGAAGGGGGGAAAGCAAGGTTGCGCTTACATGACGCACTGGGGCGGGAGGAGGCGGTCCCCGCGTCTTAGTGTCGCTCGGATTGTGCAGCTGTCGCTTCAACTGGTCCTGAACGCTGTTCGCTGCACGCGCCGGACTGGGGCTGCCGCCCGTGGTCGGATTGGCGCCTGGCAGGGCCGCCCTTAGCCCTGTAGCCTTGAGCTTGGGCATGCCACCCGCAAAAAGGCCCCCTAGGGGCATGCCGTTCGGCATCGGGCTGCTGGTGAGTCCGTTGCGAGGGCTGCTGCTGTTGTTGCCTGAAAAAGCCGCTCTAGTCACTCAAACTCGCTTGAAGCATCCACGGGAAACTCACTGGGGATGGCAGGGGCGCTTTTGTCCACAGTCACTGTCTTTTTGAGCTTCGCCCCTTGCCGGATGCTCTGGAGGAGGGCGCCCCGGCCATCGGGGGCGCTGGCGCCGCCCAGGAAGGGCGGCGGGCCTGGCGGCGGTGGAGGCGGCGGGCCTGGCATTGTCTCAACGATCTACAACCCAAAACACTGCTGTTGCAAAATCAGCATGCTAATCGCCTTATCAACGCCTGATAAGGCGCATCCTCCTCATGACCGAATTTGGGACCTTGACGCCCACTTACTGGGGGGCCCCTTGTCAAGGCGGCGCAACCCTGCAACTGCAAGGGTGCATGGGGTGACTGGCCCCGAAAGAGAGCCCCACAGGGAGGCAAAGCGCCCTCGAAAGAAGGTAAATAAGTAGGTTGTCAACGTATGACACATACCAATGCTCTAGGCGTGCAACAGGGAGCTCGGTGGGCGGTGGCGGCGGCTGGTTCACGTCACTGGCCTGTTCCCCATGCTGGCGGCGGGACCCATGCGGGGAATTTGGGCTGTTTTGGCTGAATTTTGATCAACTTTCCACACTGGAGTTGCTGCTTTTGTCAAAGCTCAGACACAACATGGCCGTCATTGAATGGGGCCGCGGCGTTGCCAGCGCTTCCCCACTATCTGCCTGGCTTCGGGCTTTACTGGCTGGTTTTAATCCCCATTCTGCCTTGGTTGAATGTCCAAACAGTTAAACACGTTCAGCAATGGGGCTATTCGATTAATTGAGCCAAAAAAGGAACCATCACCCCCTCCAAACCAGCGCGGATTCGAGAAAAAGTCGCACTTTGTTCGCGAAATTAGACAATCGCGCAATAGCCACTGCAGTGCCTGGAAGTAAACAACCTTGAGGCTGGGGAGCCAGCCGGGGGGCTGCCTATTTCGGGCCCCATTTCAGACCCACGTCAAGATGTTAGTGCTCGTCAAGGCATCGGGGACTATTTTGACGCAACAAAGACGGCGCGAGTTCACTGAGATGAACATCGGATGCGATAATTCGTTATGAGGCGGAAAATGCCTGAGGATGGCGGGATTTTTCAAAAATTTTGCAAGGTTTTAGTTGTTTGAACGCTTCAAAGTTCAAGTGAATTTTTTGAAAAATAAAAATTAGATGGTGGAAATTTTTTCTCAAAACCCTTTCGCAGCTGTGGGAATTTTACGACAAAACTGAACTCGAACTTTTTATGCCTTTTCACCTGCCCTAAAAAAGTACTTAATCGTTGCCCCAAGAGGTACGCCAATGGCGCCAGCCCAATTGGGTAAATAATGTTAATTGGTCCTAATCCAGGCCAAGAAACCATCACTGCCTGGTTACCATGCAGTTCAGTAGCCACTAGTCCCCATGGTGGCGCATCCGCCATCCAGTCCAGACCTTCGCTCAAAGCCCCTAATCCCATTATCAGCTCACGTACGTTGATTAGTGCGGTATTTACGACCTGCGTAAATCCTCTAGACAATATAAACCATCCGTAAACACTGATCCAGACGGCTACCGCTCGAAATGTTCTACTGTTTGCTGGTCGTGCTAGCCGGGGCGCAGGGGGCGACCCGCATCTCGTTCGCGCCCCCTTTTGGCAACGCCACAGTCTACATGGGGATGGAAAAGTCCATTCAGTACCGGGTGTGGGAGTTGGGTGAGTCCTCAAAACAGGTGAGCGAGTCTAGAGACTCAGTGGCATTGCAGATGAGGGCGCGCCCTGCGAGCTGTTCAGCGAGAACCCCTACATCGCCTACTTGGAGAAGCCGGTCACCATCAACCAGACGAACCAATCAGGTAGTTTCACTTTGAAAGGCAACTTCCTGGGTGAGTGAGTAGATGGCGGGAGAGCTGAGGGGCTACAGCTCCATTTTTGCAGGCTACACCAACGTCTCCTGTCGGTTTGCGCACAACCAGACCAGGGCCACCCCCGATCAGCTGGACGTGCGCTGCTTGCGGCAGCAGCGCCTAGTCGACCGGATCTTCACTGCCTCAACTGCCACCCTGGTGGCGGTCATTTACATCAACTTTGGCTGCGTCGTCCAATGGGGCGAGCTGCGCAATCTGCTCAAAAGCCCCATTGGTCCCCTACTTGGTTTCTGTGGCCAGTTCATCTTCATGCCTTTGGTAGCTATTTGCGGTGGCTGGGACTAGTTGATTATTAAACCAACCATTCGCAGCTCAGCTACGGGATGGGCTTAGCGCTCTTCCCCAACGACCCCACCATGCGTCTGGGCATGTTCTTCACGGGCGTGTCCCCAGGGGGCGGGGCTTCCAACATCTGGACAGCCATTCTGGAGGGCAACATCGACCTCAGCATCCTCATGACGACAGTCAGCACTCTGGCCGCCTTTGCCATGATGCCGCTCTGGCTCTTCACGCTGGGCGCCACCATCTTCTCCGATGCCAACATTGAGGTGCTTATGTTCACCTAGTTTGGGGGCCAAATTTCCAGTTTGTCGGCCAAAAGGTCCCCTACATGAACATCGCCACCTACGTGCTGGCGCTCATTGTGCCTCTGAGCATCGGCTACCTGATCCAGCGCCACCTGCCCCGAGTGGCCCAGTTTCTGAAGCGCATCCTCAAGGGCTTCTCCTCGCTGCTCATCCTGTTCATCATCATCTTTGCCATCGTCACCAACCTCTACCTTTTCGAGCTGTTCTCCTGGCAGGTAACAATCGGGCGCTAACAGGGCGGGTGGGCGCGCCACTGATAGGTTCAGATCGTGGTTGCAGGCATGGTGATCCCCTGGTTGGGCTACACGGCCGGTTACGTGGCCGCCCGGCTACTCAACCAGCCCGGGCCCGACTCCATGGCCATTGCGATAGAGGTGGGCATCCAGAACACCGGCATTTCCATCTTTCTGCTGCGCTTCTCCCTGGACTCTCTCTACGCCGACTTAACTACTGGTAAGGCTTGCGCCCCACACGCGCCCCTGATCAATTCCCGAGTATTTTTCCAGTCATCCCGGTGTCGGTGGCCATAATGACGCCATTTCCGCTCATGTTCTACTTCGGGTTTAGGAAAATCAAGCAGCGGTGAGTAGGAGTGATGGATCTTTGGACAGGGGCATGACTAACAGTGGGGGGGGCTACTTATAGATTCTGGGACGCAAAGAAGCCCCTGATTGAGCCACGCAGTGAATAAAAACATCGAACTATATTTAGCGCCTCAATTAACACCCGCAACTACGCCAATAGTTGGCGGGTTTTACAACCAGCGCGCACCTTCATTGATAAAAACCGCCGCTGGGGTTTCATGAATGAAACCTCGCCACACAAACTCACGCCACACCATGGGCGTTGTTAAAATATTTTAAAGTGAATAATTTTTTTAACATTTATTGTTACTTACTACTGTTATCAGCAACCCAAATGCGGTTTCGAGTCACTCGCGGGTCTTCGGTTTCGCTAACGAGGCGCGCCCCATTCAGGCCAGCTTGAGGCTCCGCAGGGCTGCGCCGCGCTAGGAACTGGCGCAGCAGCGGCGCCAGCCCCTCCGGCTGGTTCAGGTGGGCGTGGTGCGTGCCCTCCACATAGTGAAAGTCGCAGTGGGCGCTGCTGCGCCTCAGAACGTCCAGCACCTGGTAGAAGTTCTCCTTCTCCTCGAAGTAGGCGCCCTCCGTGGACTTGGAGAGGAAAATCGGGCAAGTGATGTGGTGCGCCTGGCTGACAATCTCCTCCTGCGGGAACCCCATCAGTGCACCCGTCCGCAGCCGCGGGTCCCTGGTGAAGTAGAACTTGCCGGGGCTGCGCTGCGACGGCTCAATGTTGCGGTAGAGCAAATAGGGGGTGAACTCCACGGCAACAGAGCTGCGATTCGGCAAGTGCACCCGCTGCTTCATCTCCTCCAGGCTGTAGCTGGGCGGCTCCTCGGCGCTCATCGCGTACTCGTTGTTACGTAGAAACGTCTGCAGGTTCTTGGCCATTAACGAGATACGGTTCTTGTAGACCAGCGGCTTGCCGCCGTCCAGACAAACGACAAAATCCACCTGCTGCGGGTAAAGCATGGTGTAGGAGTAGGCGCTGATGCCTCCTAGGGAGTGCCCCATCAGCGACACCTTCGGCCACTGAAAGTGCTTGGCGATGTACTGCAGCGTGAGGATGTACACGGAAAAGTCGTAGTAGACCCCTAAGGGCAAACGGCAGGAGAATCCGTGCCCCGGCAGGTCAATGGTGAGGAAGCTGCGCTCCTCGTCCTGCAGCAGCGGCAGCAGCCGGTCGAAAGATCCGCTGTTATCCTGCAAATCATCCCCCTGACTCCACAGCACACCGAAAACACAAACACTCACCTGCCAGCCGTGCACCGTCAGGATGGGCCTCCTGTCTAGGGGGCCCCACCATTTGCCTCTGATCTCGCCCCAGGGGATCGGAATGGCCACCTCCTGCCAAGGGGCTTTGCTGGCAAGGCCCCTCACCACCACTTTACCCACTGACTGCATTCCACTTAACCTAAACTTTCGCACTGTTCCGCAAACACACAGTCACATCTTGAGTGGACCTTGACCCCCTTACCCGGATGAATTTGCGAGTTTGGGAACAGTTGTTCATGACTTACATAATTAACATGACACAAACCCGCTCACAGAGCTTCGCAGTGTTGTCATTTCATTTCTGTTTGTCAGATGTCAGATGTTTGTGAGTCTCAGCTGATTGTTTGATTGTCAGTTATCAGGTTATTACTCAGGCAGGTCATAAACTACCAATTTTTATTTTATTGTCTCTATAATATATCGTTTGCTAAATCGGGATTTTTCCAACAAAAAGAAAACCGAATGGAAATTTAAAATTGCCGCGCAAAATCAGCTGAGCGAGACACTAGCCTAGCGTCATATGTAACACGCATGACACGAAGCCCTGTGACCGGGTTCGCCTATTGTGTTATGTCCCTCATGACCCCTTAACAATCAATGAATGTGGCAACGTTGCCTTGGAGGCCATATATTAAAAAAACGTGTCAACTAAACAAACAACTAACAGAACATGAATGAAAACACTCACAGTTTACTCTTCCAACTAGCGATGTCCTGCCACCAAGTGGGGCGGCTGAGGGCGAATGGGGCGCGCAGCAACGCCGCCTGCAGGTGCTTGTAGACCTGGCCGTCGGAGGCCCCCAACGGGGAGTTGAGCACAAAGTCCGGAGGGGCGACGGCATCCACTAAAGACACTGCCTGGTCCTTGAGCTGGGCGATTAGCTCCAAAATGGCGTCCTGGATAACGGAGGCCGTGGCGCCGTCCTTGGCCAGCCCGCCCTGATAAATGGTTGCCATGTGCAGCTTCTCCAGCCAGAACAGCGCCTGGAGGCTGAACAGCTGGCGCAGCACAGTCCGAATCTCCTCATCCGACTGCTGCTCGATCTTCTCCAGCATCACTTGCAGCACAAAGTGCTGCAAGCCGCAACTAAAAAGGGACTCTTCGAGCGACCAAAGGCACTCACCTGAATGAAGGCGACGCCGAGGCTCTTGGCCCTGAACACCTGGCAGTTGTTCCGGCCCCAAAACGCCCCCTTATCCAGCTCACTCTCCAGCTTATCGTGGGTGGTCTGGAGCAGGTAGCACACCAGCCACTGGTAGATGGGGATGATGGCTTCGGGCTGGCACAGCTGCGCCACTGTCTGGCCGATTTCGGCGCCCCGCAGAATTTCCAGACCTTTCGAGAGAAAATCGGCCGACCTCAAGGGGGTGGCGATGGGCTGTTGGCGCTGCACCAGCGGCCAGAATTTCAGCAACCAGTTGCTGGTCTGCTGGATCAGCACGTGGTTTTCTCCCTCGTAGGTCAAGTTGGCGTCGTGGTCGTTCCGAATGTCGCCCAAACGCGCCACTGAAAGAGGGCCCCATTATTCGAATTTTGCCCGTTGACTTAAGTGCAATGTTGCCGGTTCTATCAAAGGTGCAGTAACCTTTCTGATTCAATTTTTCCAAAGATGGGATTCCCTGCAGGGCCACGCCCAATTACCCACCACAACATAACCTGTATGAAACAACAACAGCAAAACCTTTTTGGTAAGCCGTGCAACTAGCCCTATGAAACCTGGTCCTATGTGTGTTTCAGATGCTCAACTAGCCTCAAGCGATGTCGTTTGAAATGGGGCTGGACGCCCGCCCCGAAACCAGCCTCAAAATGCAGCTGTATGAAAACGTGCGCAACACCCGGGAGCTGCGGGCCTTGCTGATGGGCGGCCAACTGCAGTGTTGCCTCATCAAACCGCAGCTGATTGTGGCCCCGCTGCAGGTGGCAGTGGCAGCGAACAAGGCCCTGAGCAGCCGCAAGCGGACGACCAAAAGCCCTTTCACTGAGATCCTGTTCAATCTGTCGCCCTCCACCAACATCAGCCAGAGCTTGGTGAAGTTCGGCATTGAAGACGGCAGCGACACTCTGCTGGTGGTGGCCCTGCGGGGCCCCGGCTTTGAAGAGCCAGACGGGGCATTTGCCCAGGTGCAGGGCTGCGCTATCGACATTTCGGAGCTAGGGTGTCTCAACGACGTGACGGCGATCAGAAAAACGTACAAAATCGGCGACGTTGAGCATGAGAATGTCGCGCTTTTGGACTCGGTGGTCAGCAGAATAGCCAGTAAAGAGTAGTGAGTGAGAGTGAGTACCTTTCAAGTATCCATGCCCCCCACATGCCTCGCGGCTCTCCTGAATGGCATCCCGCATGCTCCAGCCGGCCAGCGGTTTGCTGGCCGAGGAAATTGCGTGCAACTCAGCGCCCAGCTCTGGTAGGCGCTCCTTATTGTGGCCCAGCGCTGAGTCCACCGAGAACTGATAAAAGGTCTCGGACAGCCACATCGAGAACGTCCTTAGCAGGTAGGCGGACGCCAAGTGGGGCAGCAGCCGGTATTGCTGGAGGGGACTTGATTAGAGCCCTAGCACTGGGGAATGGGGAGCCCACTTACATGCGTCTGGTACTCCAGAATGGGGACCTCAGGGCCCTGGTCGCTGGGCCCGAACTGTTTGCGCACGGCCGCATACCGCACGGCAATAGTCAGGGCTTTGACGCCGTACGCCGCACAAATCCCCGTGATAACCACACGGCCTCCTGATAGGGCGCCCAGGGCCGCCCCGTGGCGCTTGTTCGGGTCCTTGAACGGGGTGATGTAGTCACCCTGCTCTGTCACATCACCCAGCTTGTTCAGAAGGTTGTCTTTGGGGATTTCGTAGTTTTGGAACATCACAAACCTGCCCAGAGGTGAGAGTTGAGTCGATTTGGAGGGCTGGTGATGGGAGGACTAACCCGTTGTCGATGCCATTGAGTCCGATCTTCTCTCCCATGTCGCCTACCAGGAGTCCGGAGAATGGGAGGAGTGTACGGGGGTCTCGGATGGGGACCACGAAACAGTGCAACCCGTGCAGCTGCTGGTTGCTGCGCAACTGGGCGTAAACAATGGCGTGGGTGGCCACCTGGCCTAGGCCCCCCGCCCAGCATTTGGCCGCCTCAAATCCCTCACTGTTCAGCACAAAGCACTGCTTGTCCTTGTCGAACACCGCGCTAGTCTGCATCGATTTTACGTTGCTGCCGTGCGCTATCTCTGTCAGGCAGTAGCAGCCAGTGATCTGCAACGGGGCGCGGCTAGAGTCATTTACCTACTGGTTAATGGAGGGCTTACCTCGCCCTCCTCGGCTTGCTCCAGGAAATGGGCGTGCCGCTCGGTGCCCAGCGTCCGGATCACGTTGCTGAAGAGCGAGTGGGCCACATTGAACTTGATGGTCGAAGAAGGCGCCAGCTGCATCATCACAGTGCTGGCCATGAAGGGGAACTTGAGGTTCTGCAGCTGATGGCCGATGGAGAGCAGCTCGATGGATTTATAGGTGAAGCTCTGATGGCAAGCGCGCCGCCGCTGCTCGTCAAAGGAGTCCGACGGCAGGCCCTCGGGCTGATACGCCTCATGGCGCTGCAGCTCTGCATAGAGCTGGTTCTTTAAACATTGAGCTTATGTTAGTTTCAAGGGGTTATTAGATCAAATACACACCTGATAGTCTACGACCTCAGGAGTCTCGAGGGAAAGTTTCAAAGCCTTCCAGTCGAACCGGGCGCGCCCCCTGTACAAATCCAGGGGGCCACCTTGCTTGAAGTCCTGCAGCACGTTCATTATACGAGTCATTGCACTTGTTTTTCACTAGGAAAACAGAGTGGGGGGCTTTGCTGACCTTTCACCGCGGTCTGGAGGGGCCACGGGCGCTTTCTCGCACGTTTTTTATGGTGTTTATCAGTAACATCCTCGCAACTTGTTGATCATGACAATACACGCTGCTGCTCCGATGAACGTGTGTTCAGGCGACGCGGCGCTGCCAGCTTGAGGCTCAAAAGCTTCGCAACTACTGGTGCCCTATGGGGCGAATTCCTTAAGAGTCTGAGATGGTTTGGTGGCATCGGCAACCAGCGGCTGATTGACAGCAGTCAAACACCGCCAGTCAGTTAATTTGTTGTTTGTTGTTGAGGGGCCTAAAATGGGCAACCACCACGGGCACGACTCCCTCAAGTCGGGGGAGCAGACGCCCACGTCGCAGGGCTCGCGCCGCAGCCTCCATCGGCACTCGTCAGTAGGGATTGACGCCCCCGAGAAGCCCTTCGTGCAGATGATGCCAGTGGAACGCTTGGCCAAGGTGAGCGCTGGAGTGGCTGCGCCACTTACTCAATTGCGCCCCTTTGGCTGCAGATCCTGAGCGACAAGGCCCAGGAGCTGGACGGCGCCCACGGCGTCACGTTGACAGTATTCCAGCGTTGCCTGTTCCCGCGCTACCCCCAACTGGCGGAGCGACTGTTTCAGCACTTCGTTGAGCAGGCCGAGAGCCCCAGCGCGTGCCTCGCTGCCCCTTTGTTCCGGCAACAATGTGACAAGTACCTGGCGGTGAGTGGGGTACCCAATACCCACTAGGGCTTAATGCGCGGACAGATTCTAGATGATGGGACCATTCTGCACACGTGGGTGCGCATGTGGGCACACTTTGACGCCGCCAAAGGGGGCCACGTGATCACACCCGAGGGCTTCGCCGGGCTGCTGATGTGCGCCTACCACGTCAGCATGGACCATTACTCGGGAGGGCCCCAAATGTGTCTCTCCATCAACAAAACGCTCAAGGCCGTGGTGGATGGGTGTTTCTATCTAAAGACTAGCCTATCTGCTCAGTACGTCGCCCATTGGCTGGCCGATAATGCCGCCCGCCTCCTGCTACCCCTCCATCGCTATGCGGTCCATACTATTGCCACAGCGTGGCGCACAATTGACCAGGACACGCCCCCTGAGAGTTCTGGTCAGTAGATTTTTGGGGGGAATTAGGGCGGTGTTTATAATCATAAATCAAACCAATCAGGGCTGGAGCTGACCACGCCCGTATTGGAGGAGGCGAACCCGTTCGGGCACGGTAGTCCACATCCCCACCTGCTGACCATGAGCCTGTCGTGGCTGTTGGCGGGGGCGTTGCCGCCAATCTACTCCACGCCCCAGAGGGCAAACTCGCCCAGCAGCAGCGGCACCGGATTGGCCAGCATCGCCTTCCTGTCCAAGATAGCGTGCGCCATCCCGTCCCATTGGACGCTTTTGTACGACTCAGACGAGCAGGGGCTGGGCGCCAATCGCTTCCTCCATCACGTGCTCGGCTATAAAGGCCCCACTCTAGTAATCTTCCGCTCGGACGACAACGAGAAGTTCTGCGTGACTTCGCCCTGTGAGTGGAAGGAGTCGCATCATTATTGGGGCGGCGAGGGCTCCGCCGTCTTCCAACTACTCCCCAAGTGAGTTTGTTATGGGGGCTGTGTCCCCCCTTTTTACATAAAGGCTGACGCTCCCTGGGGCCAGGTTTCAGCTACTAGAAAAGGGCACCAAGTTGCTCTATCTTAACACGACGGTGCGCGGGTACCCGCAGGGGCTGCGCGCCGGCTCCGACCCGCGCAGCCCTATTATCGCAGTGGACGTCGGCTTTGAGAAGATGGAGTGGAAAAAAATACCGCTCCACATCCAGACTATTGAGGTGTGGGGCTGCGGCGACCAGGTGCAGCGTGAGCGGCAGCTCGAGGTGAAAAAGTGGGAGGTAAAAGAGGCGGAGAAACAACGCACCTTGAAGCTGAGCGCCGCCGATTGGCTGGACCATCCGGATAGGTGAGTGGGGCTCCGCCCCCCTTTGAGTTCCAAACGAGTCTGACTGGGGCGCTTGCAGGTACTTGCTGGAGCTGGCCGGGCGGCCGCAGTATCATCAGAACCAGACCTAGTGGTGCCATGCCAAAGGAACCCAACAAGTGATATTTTGCCCTGCTGGCCTCAAGCGGTTTACTTAAACTGGCTACTTAACTATAATATAAATAAACACTATTTTAGGACTAGGAAGGCTTCTAATTGCGCTTCTTGTCCTCCTGGGCGCGGGCGCGTTCATAATGCCCGCTGAGGCCGAAAGCCAGCCGCACGTTCTCCTCCGAAAACAGGAATTTGGACAGTTTTCCATTAGCGTCCACGGCGGGGCGCCTCATTACCTCGCGCCCTTCTTGGAAGAGAATCACTGTGGGCAACTGCTTGCTTAAGCTGCTGTCGCTCACGCGGTGTTTTGCGCCCGCCTCTGGGTAGCGCCCCACGTCCATTTTGCCGAACTTCAGCGCCGCGAGGCCTGAGCAAACGGAGCTCGCATTAGGGCCTCAATCACCCTCGGGTCTAGAGATTTCACTCACCAAACTCGTTGCTCAGTTTGGCAAAAATAGGGGCAAAGTTCACGCAGGCGGGGCTCCAGGCGGCGTAAAACGCCACCAGCCAAGTGGCCTGATCGGCGTCCAGTTGTTCAGTCAGCGCCTGCAGCCCCCGGAAGTAAACCACTTGGTCGGGGCTGCTGTAGACGGGCTCGGGCACTAGCAGGGCCCCAACTGCAAGCGCGCCCTGTTTTCTAACCAACCGCCTGCACTATGCGCGTCTACTTACGCACGAACAGCACCGCATAGACGATGCCCATTAGATAATCGGCGTTGAACCAGAGGATGAGATTGGCCAGCTTCGTGTACATGAAGCTGGAGGACAGGTAGCTGAGCATGGTCACATTGCCGGACTTCCGGCTTCGCATCACCACCACAATCAGCAGGAAAAACAGGATTTCCGTCTCGCGCTGCACCGTCAGAGGCTTGAGAGAATGCGGGGGCACAACCGCCAACTTACCCCATCGAACTCACAGTCGTCTGTATTGAATAGGTGGTTGCACAGGCCGGGCACGCGTTTCAACACCACATAGGAGAGGCTCAGCAGGATGTTGACCAGGAAATAGGGCTTCAGCAGCTGCACCAGGTCCCCCTTCACACTCATTGTTTTCACTGTTTAATCACTGACAGATTGGAGGTTAGCAAGCGCGTTGTTGCCAGCGAACCAAAAAACTGCCCGATGCGGTAACCCCGCCCGCGGGCACAGTGCCTTTCTCAGTTCCGTGCACTTTGACCCCTATGGCTCTATCTCTCTCACAAAAAGCCGGGCAGGATTGAGGTTAGAAACTAGCAGACTCATTCCCCAGTATATTACGCAAAAGGGGGGGGCCCCTAGGGCAACAAGCAATTTACAACACGAGCTCGACTAAAAAGTAAATTTCAATGGGTAGAAAGACGCGGGGGGCCCTATCGCTGCACCGGCGGCAGCAAAGGGGGCGGAACGCCGCCTGAGATGGCACTGTTGGGGCCTAGAAGCATCTGCAACAGCACATAAGGCTCAGTGGGGGTCCCAATTCGGCTAACTAGGGCTAATTACCTGTTTCTGCTGGTTGCGCTGCATCTCCTCCATGTTAGCGCGCTCAACCTCAAAGATAACGGGGGCGAACAGGATGATGGAGGTGCTAAAGACGATCCAGGCGACGTTACGCGACAGGCTGTAGGCCTTGCAGAGCCCTACTTTGGTGGTCACAACCGTGGTGTGGGTCACCTTGCGGACACGCTCGGGGAACATCTCAGTCAGCCCCCAGAGGCGCTCCGATAGAGTCTCGACGAGCTGCGACAGTACCTGGGCTTAATTCCCTTCGAGGCCGCTCGGGGGCTCGATCGTCTCACCTCTTCGGCGTCCTCGGCGCTTTGGATGGCAGGCTGTTTCTTTGCAGGGGGCTCCGGGCCCGAGCTCGACTCCTGGCTGGGCTGCTTCTCCACTTCGGGGTCCACCGACTGGGATCCTTCCTGAGACTCCATGCCGCTGTCGTGGTCTTCTGTGGGGGCCATAAGACACGTAACTTTAGGCTCGAATAAGGGCTGCGGGGCTCTGTACGCACTAACTGACAGAGCGAGCAAGAAGTCCACCTAACCTCAAAGAGGCAAAATAGCTTGCGCAAGCGTCTCACCGCGCGGGAAATTTGAAACCCCCATCCTCAGAACCCGATTGGGCACTCACCATAGAGTAAGTAAAATAAAGTTATTTTTCTAACTCTATAACACTCACCTGCTTAGCTAGTTGAGAGGATTCTTGAGGATTTCCTCATCAATTGAGGAGGCAACTTTGACAGCCGTTACTTCAAAGCACTGCACTGTTTGGTCGAAGTTCTTCTGGAAATTTCCCGCTGTTACACAGCGGCAACATCGCCCCAAAAGTCAATTTGACATTCACTTTGTTTTGGTTACAGACATGCAGTAAGTAAAGATTTTACTTGCTCTATGGGTCACAGAACAACTCTAAACCTTGTGGTGAACAGTGCTTGAATTAACTGGAAATTTAGAGGAAAATGGGACGCCGCAAGTCAAAACGGAAGCCGCCGCCTAAGCGCAAGGCCATCGAGCCCCTGGACATCCTGTTCAATTGCCCGTTTTGCAACCACGAGAAAAGCTGCGACGTTAAAATGTAAGTTTAGGCTAGTTGGGGCTGTTTTCCTAGGAGCATTCAGCTATTATGATTGTTGTATAGGGATAAAGGGCGAAGCACCGCTCGGATAACTTGCCGGGTGTGCTTGGAGGACTTTCAAACCACCATAAACTTCCTGTCGGAGCCGGTGGACGTGTACAATGACTGGATTGATGCCTGCGAATCGGCGAATTAAGGAATGAGGGCCTCACTTAGTTGGTTAAGTTTAATTTTAGGTACATACGCATAAAAAATATGTAATCGAACTAGCCTAAGGTGGTAATCTGTGTAAATATATCAACTACTGTCTATCTAACCTAGTTAAGCGTTAGTATGCAGCGTCTTTGGGGGAGGATTAGAGCCGGATGTAGCAGCGCTTCTTGTCGTAATAGAGCAGGGGCGGGGGTCAGGCCTCGCCCTCGCCGGCTAATTGGTAGTGATGGCGGCGCAGCTTCGCCAAACGATAGCGCTCCTCCTCCAGCTCCTTTTCCAGCTCCAGCACGCGCACCTGGGCCTCCATCTCCAACCGTTTAGCCTGGTGGAGGGACAGGTTGCTGACGTCCAGCTCCTCTGTAAACCCGCCACAATTAGCTTCAGGCCCCCGAGCGCGGATTCCGGCCTTACCAGTCTCCTCGATCAATTGACCGCAGTCCTTGACAGTGGCAACCACTTCGCCTGTAGCGCTCGTCACCCCTTTGGAGGCCTGCGTCAGCTGCTGCAGGTTCTCACTGTTTCGGTCCGCCTTCACTCGGCTGGCCACCACCAGTTGGGCAGTGGAGGCGGCGATTTCCTGCGCCGCCACCACCAGCTGCTCCAGTTTCCCATTGGATGCCACCACTTTATCGGCTGCAGTCCTAAACAAAACACTGTGAGCGACTGGGATGTTGGATACGCGGCAGACTTACAGCAGGAACTGGGCCGCCACGCCCACCGCCTTGGCCGCTGAAATGAAGCCGTCCGTCCATTGGTGGTTGCGTTTGTAGAACTCCTGCGCACTGGCAGTGCCCTAAAATCCACGCCCCTTTAAGACTGGCAGGTTTAGTGGGCGCAGTGAACTCACCCTGCCTTGGCCCACGATTTCCGCCTGCAGCAGCCGCGACTTCTTCACCAGCAGCCGAATGGCCTGCATGAGTTTGGTGCAGGTGTCCAGGATTTTCTCATTCACCTCCAACTTGATCCCGGAGTCGGCGGCGCGGGACTTTGCCAACATGTCCTGGATTTTGGCGGCGGCCGCCTCTATCGCCTTGTCCATGCGCGCCATTTCGTCCTCGAACATCTCGTCCAGGTTTCCTGGCTGGAAAAACACCGGATATTTTAACTATTGCTGGCGTAGGCAAGAGCGAGATGGCAATACCATGGACGTATACCAACTAATACTATGGACGATATAGCAATACCATGGAGGCGTTCTTAAGGCAAATAAATACCTTCTGGCCGAGCAGCGATTGGCTGATGCTGTCGCCAAGGGCGGCGATTTCCTCCAGTTTTTGCAGGGCGGCATTGACGACAATGTCCACATCCTGCCGCGCCTTGAGGTTCGCGAGGATGTTGAGGGCAATCTCGCCCAGGACCTTGCAGGATTCGGCCATTTCTGCAATTTTTGCGTTAAATGGCGCGCTTTACACTGGATATTTACAACATACTTTCGCCGAAGGCAATATCAGGGCTAGTGTTGCAAGTGGCTCTGCCCTGCAGGATGAACACAGCCAATCGATGGGCGATGCAGATGGCGCTGGTTGCCACGCTAGAATGTTCTTGCAGGTCCAGCTGGGAGCTGCCCGAAAGAGCCTGACGGCAGCCTGAAAAACCCATTTTCTAATTAGCCATTTTTACCGATTACTTCCGGTGGCTAGTTGCCTAGCGTCAAGCTGCGCAGATAGTCGGGGCTGCAGGTGAGCGCAGTAATAGCGGGGTTGTCCACTTCGTGGATGGCGTGCCTTAGAAGCGCCACCCCGGTTGAGATGGCGTTGCTGAACAGCGTCTCTAGCTGCTGCGTGGCCGCCTGGCGCTCTAAATCAAACAGCTACATAGGGTTGAGTGCGAGAGGGGCAATGAGGGGGGTACCTTGATCGATCTGGCGCTCGAACTGCAGGATTTTATAGGAGAGTTCTTCGGCTTTTTGGTGCAGCTGCTCCTTTTCCTCGGCCACGCCCTGCAGTTCCTGCCACACCGTCTCCTTCTCCTTGCAGGCGTCAGCCACGCTTTTCTTCAAAATCTGCAATGGGAAATTCAAGGGCGGAACAATATAAATATAAAGGCCTGACCTCAGTCTCCATGTTGAAAAGGGCGTGGTCTTTGCGCAGTAGATCTAGCTCGGCGCTTTGGCGCTTAGCCGCACCCTCCAGGTTCTCCTTCTCGCGCTCCAGCTCACCGATTTGCTCGATTTTCTCCAGAGCAGCCACCAGCCGCTTCTCCACCTCCGCCTTTTTGCGGATTTCCGCCACATGCTCATCACGCAGCTTCACATAGATCGACTTCAGCTTGTCGAACTTCTCGTGGAACTGTTTCTCTACAATTTTCCACAGTCAAGGGTTGAGGTCAATCATCCTCATGGGGGGCTTACGCTCCGAATCCTGACTCTGCGCTACCGCAAAGCTCTGATTGATCAGGTCCTCTTTCAGCTGTTTCTCCTCCTCCAGGGCGTTGGATTTCGCCTGCAGGTCCTGCTCCAGACGGCCGATTTTTTGCTGCAGCGCCCCCATATCGCGCTGGTTGCGCGACATCAGCGCGCCGATTTCAGCACGCAGCGACTCGCACTGTGTACGCAGAAACTCGCGCTCCTGCACGATCTCCTGGTGCGCCGCTATGCTCACTTGGATCGTGTCCACCTGCTCTTCACTGGTGTCGATCAGCGTCTCCTCGTGGATCGGCTCCTCTTCGGGCTCCTGCGGCACCACAACCTCTTGCGTCACGTAGCTGCGGAAGTCGCCCACTATCAGGAAATTCGGCGGGTTCTACAACATATAAACGGGGGCTCGGTCTATGTGTCGCTCAGACACTGAGTGATGGTTTGATGACGATTTGTAACGCAGCTTTTTGAACTTTGGTCAAAGGGGCCTACTTTGAAGCCCCCCAGTTAATCAGCGACGTTGAAAATTGTTCAAAACCGCTCATTTTACACAGAAATGAGGGATTTCTTCTTAAATTTTGTGTTACGTGCGTACCATGTTCCTGCTCCAGTCTGGGGCCTGGTTGCCACTCCGCCACTCATCAATAACTGTTCTACTTGCTCAAAATCGCTCGTCTGCTCGACTTTAGTAGTTTTTTGTATTTAAATGCGAAAAAACGCAAAAAATAGCTCTAAACTAAAAGCGTTTGGCAACTGTTGTCAAAAACTGCGCCAAAAGGAGCGACAGAGGGCGCTTCTCTGACCAGGGCGTGGCATTTAATAACATTTTAAATAATTATAATAAAGCCCATCCAGGCTTCGCTGTGCATGTGACAAAGACAGCAGTATGCCGCTGAGTTTGCATTGGAAAGAGAGAGCTAACACTGGCTGGTTGGTTGAAGGATGGATTTCAAGCAACAATTCCCTTGAAGGAATTTCTATGCGCTACAATCGGCGAATATTTGGCAATTATTCGATGAAAACTCAGGAACAAAAACGCGTCTTGACTAGGCCATAATGGCAACCCTGCCCACTCAGTGACTGTGACATGGACGATGAGAGGTTTGAATATAGTGCGGATTATCGCAAAAAACTCTCCAAAAACCAGTAAAAGTGCGATCAAACAGCAACAGCTCTATTGATAAGGGTGCAAAGAAACCCCCTGACTAGTAGGCCTCTTAAAATATTATCCAAACCCGCCTCCAACTTGGAGTCGGATGCTGCGTTCCCGAATGTCGATCCGGGGGCCCATTAGAGGCTGAAAGCACTGACCTCTGGCAAGGGTGGGATGGCGATCAGGTCCTTGAAGTACTGCAGATTGCTGGTGCTCTCGTAGAATCTGCGCAGCGCTCGGAACTGCTTGGTGAAGCGTTCGCGATGGCCGGCCAGAACATCGGGCGGCAGCGTCATGTGCATCTTGAAGAGCATTTTCACGCAATAGTCGTAGAGTTTGGAGGCATCTGGAACAGGCGATTGAGGGCCAGAATGGAGCTTTGAGAGGTTGACTCACCTTGAATGCAGGGCACCAAAGGGGCCAGTCGACACTGCCCGGCGCTGGTCATGGAGTTCGATCGCGCCATGTTCAACGACCCGAACACTGCCAAAGATCCGGTTTGAACAATAATCTAGAGGATTGATGGCGGTTTGCACTCACCAGCCTCCTGCAGCCCCAAGATGTGGTCCAAATAGTCGAACATTTCCACCGTCATGTCGAAGCTGGAAGCCAAAGGGCGTTAGCCAGGTGAAAATGGGGCGGGAAAGGGCTTACTAGTTGTTAACGTCGTTGCCGCCGATGCTGTCCAGCTCGTCGGGAGTGACGCCCAGATGGCCAGGAAACCGTGGGTTTCGCCGATGGAACTCCAGCTTGTTGATCAGCAGCGCCGTGTAGAGGCGGATCATGCGGCCGTAGCCCTCCTTCAGGTGGCCCCACAGCTTCCCGATCTCGTCTAGCTCGTTGCGGTGCCGCTGACTGTCCACCAGGCACAACGGGTGGCCTTCGCGCAGCACCTTGTGCACGACATGGCACAACTTCCAGGCCACAATCCGGTCGTCCATGGACGGCAACCGGAGGGCGTACGCCCAGAAGATCTTGGCGCTCTGCGTCTGGAACGTTCCGATGATGGCCGAGCGCACATGTTTCTGCTTCACCGGACACTCCTGTCCATTGATGGCTTTCTGGAGGGCTTGTGCCTGCAATGGGGTAAGTGCACTTGAGTCTATTGCTGGGATTCAGGGGCTACTCACGTATTTCTCATAGTCGCGATCGGTGTACTCGCGCGCCATATTAGCTGCTAAAGGGCATGCAATATGTTAGTGCTACTGGCCTGCATGTTAATCCAAGCAAATCGGCAACTAATGCCACCGTCCACCTATCCACCTACCTGCTGTCGGATAAGATAGCCGTGTTTTCGCCCGCTATCTTATCAGCAACGGCTGATAACACTTGACTGATTGGACCCCCCTTAGTTAAAAGCGCCTACCTGTTCAAGCGCAGCCCACTGGGCCGCACACCTACCTGCGCCTTTTCGAACACTTCCCTCTCGATTTCCAGGCTGGTTTTGCGCGGGTGCAGCACACGCGGCAACGACAACGCGCTCATCGCTCAATCGCCCCGTTTCGGCATCGAAATCTCGGATTTTACTCAATTTCCCTTCCTCAAAGTGCCTCAAAGACAACACCTTCGATCCGTTTGTTATGACTTTTTGATGACAGTGATTGACAATGCCCAATTGAGGGTTGGTGAGTGTCGGGCAACATCGCTTTTGGAGGCAAATATTTATTTAAAAATTCCCGGTTATCTTAGTGAGTGAATGACACTATCTGGGCCCACTAGGGCTGGAAGTGGTTTTTTTTTTAAATAATTTTGGTGTTTTTCGCGCAAAATTCCGGGAAATAGAGGTTATAGCGTCGAGGGCCCCTCCTAACCTAACTAACACTAATCAGTGTCGTTCAGTGAAGATGGAACAAGAGGGGCTGCAGGAGGAGGAGCGCGAGGTGCTCCAGTCCATCTACGAGGGCGACGAATGCTTCAAGCAGCTGGACGCCCGCACGTTCCAGTACAAGGTGAGTGGCAGGGCCCCTTGTAAATCGTACCGCCTGACCAACGCACGCCCTTTCAGTATGGCGCCAGCGACCCAGTGAAAACCCTCCTAGTGGAGCTGAAGTGGGGCCCCAACTACCCGGAGGAGCGCCCCCAGGTGAACCTGGACGTGTTCTACAACAGGCACCTGTAAGACAAAGCTCGCGATTGTCGCCCCTCAGCAAGGCTAGCGTGCAGTGTTTCAGGCTGGCGGGGCTGAAGGCCAAAGTGCAACAGCTGGTGGAGGCGGAGGCCGAGCAGTACCTGGGCATGTCCATGACGTACTCGCTGTTCGAGTTTGTGAAGGAGCGCTTTGAGGAGCTGATCGAGGAGCAGCCCGACCATGCTCTGGAGCTAGAGGTGGATAAACTGAGCGTGGACGAGCAGGAGAGCATGGGGGCGAGGCGCGAGAAGAAGGAGCAGTTGACCAAGGCTCAAAAGCGGCGGCAGTGGAACAGGTACTTACCCCCTTTCGTAAACGAAATCGCCGATGTTCAAGGATGGTTTTTAGGCTGGACGCCAAGGGCGAGAAGCCCAGAGGGTGGGACTGGGTGGACATAGTCAAGCATCTGTCGCAGACCGGCAGCAAAGAGGACGGCAATCCGGGAGCGTAGCTTTATTGCCATGAATAAATTTATTTAATCTACAAATTCCTTTCAATCAGCTGCCAGTGAACGATACTGCGGTCCTGGTGTGCGTGAAGGTGGAGCTGCCTTGCGACAGCCCCCTTTTCACCTGAAAAAGACCCACATTAGCCTCATCCCAAACCGCCTCTCGAAAACTTACCATTTTCATGCGATAGAGCTGATTTAAGGCGTGCGGCAGAATGGGCCTGATCGAATTGATCTCCATCAGAGTGAGGTTGTCTACGGCCGCATACATTGAGGAATTTCGGATCATGGAATCCATGGAGGAGCGCAACTTGGCCATACGATTATCCCAGATATCTTTCACGATGGTTTTGACCTCGTCAGCCCTGGGCACGTCATCAGCTGCGCCGCCCAGCAACAGCTTCGCTTCCACCATGTAGTGCTCGCTGGGCATCTTTACAAAGGAGCTACCGTGAAAAGTGTGGAGTGTTTCTTAAGGCGGCGGGCTTTTACCTGCTGGCCGCCTTCTCCTGCTGCCGCAGCTCGGTCAGAGTGTCCACGTCCATCCACTCGGGCGGGATGATCTTGCAGTATTGCTGCCGCTTGAGGCTCAGCGCCACCCAGAGGGGCACCCGGCACGGGATGCTGGCCCGGAAGGGCCCCACATCTCCCCCGATCAGGTAGATGGCGGGGCTGTTGAAGGTTGGTACGATTTGGATCGGCGACTTTTCGCCCCAGAATTCCACCTCGTCCGGATCCATGGGAGCCCCGCAACTTATACAGATACTTACGAACTAACCTACAAATTTTAGCTGTTTGAGGCGCTGTTGCAAATCTTTTTTATGTTCTTATTACATTATTTTAAACTAATATTCCTTCTTGTACTAGGTACTGGTTAGAGCTCATTTTGTTAATTTTTTAAAGCCTCAGAAAATGATGGCGGTTTTACCCAAATCCCGGCCTCTGGCGACATTGCCAAATATCGAAAAGCTCACATCCCCTTAGAATTGAAATTGATTAGATAAATTTGGAATATAAAGTTAGCGCCACTAATAGTGGGGCACGCGAAACTCGATTGGAATGTGAACAATATATCTGATATTTATCAATTATAATGATTATTACATTCACTATGTTTTAACCATATGAACTATAACCTCTGTGATCTGTGGTTGTAGTTCATGTTGTTCGGTTTGTATTCAACGTAACGACATTTGTGTTTGTGTGCAAACACCAACTGTCAGACGAACTCTTTAAAGCTTTTTTTAAATAAAAAGTTCAGGCGCAAACCTGTTGGGTGTTGAGGCAATGGAAGACCTTCCAGAGCCCCTGGTCGGGAAGCTGAGTAAGTGCCCTTCGGCCCCCCCATGTGGAAGTCCTGAGTGAATTGTCGGTTGTTTAGCGCACCGGCTGCAGGAAATTCGCCAAAGGGCTCTGCTGACCGTCGCCAGCAAGCTGGAGTGTGGGCAGGCCTGCGGGCTGGCGCGCACTCGCCAGCTTCTATTCAATCTGTTCAACTATTTTGAACTGGACCAGTGTGGCTTGGAGAAGGAGGCGCTGAGTCTGATTGAGCGGCTGCTGCAGGTGAGTGCTCGGGCGGCGGCGCCCAGTGCGGCTCTAGAGTGCTGTTTCAGTCGGATACCGGACGCATCTTAACCGCACACATTGGCAGGCAAGCCATTCGGCAACGGCTGGAGACCATCCGCTCCTACATCGACCCCCAGTTTTATCAGCAGCTTGATGAAATGTTAGCCGATTTGGGAGCGCTAGAGGTTGAAGTGCCGCCGCTGTATCCTGAAGTGCCACTGAGCTTCCGAAGCGATGGGTGGGAGGTGCTGAGCACTGCGTCCACCATCCAGGGGCTGGTGCAGCACAGCCCCTCCCCCCAGCAGGAGCAAGCGTGTGCAGCGTTCAGTAGCTGTGCTGACACGCCCAAGCAGCAGAGGTTTCCGTGGCAGGTCCTGAGTGAAACCGACGAAATCGCGCTTCGTGCCCTTGAGGGGGCGCTGAGGTGCCCTAAAGACGCCAGCCACTTGTTGCAATCCTGCGAGTCCTTCAGCGACGAGCTGATTCTTGATTTTCCCCCGGAAGTTTTCCTGCAACGCCCCGGAATTGTTTGCGTAAGTCTCAAATTGCGCTGAAAATTTTGCTTGATTAGGGCGGTTTTAGGTGCTTATAGGCCTGCTGAGCAGTGAGGGACCTCATGCTTGCCTGGTGCTGCGCGGCCTCAGCAAACTGAGCAGAAGCCTTCAAACGCGCCTGAGTCAACTGGGTGACATTTGCCTGCGGAGCTTGAAGGATTGGCCCCCTGGTTTTGACTATTTGGGGCAGTTGCCCATTGAGCAGTTTTGCGCCCGAGGGGCGTCATTGGCGCTCACTTGCCTCAAACAGGCAGCGCAAGCACCCCGTGTCAGCCAGGTTAGTTCTAGATAAAATGGGGAATGCCACGTTTTAATCCGCGCTGCTCTAGGCCTGCCTGGTGCTAATCAATGAGCTGCTGCAGTTGCTCCAGGTTGCCGGCCAGGACTTTCCTAGCGACTGTCTGGAGAGGCTGGGGGATGATTTGGAGTACTTCCGGTTGCAGTCCGCCAGTCTGGAGCATGAGCCGCAATGGCGCCGGATTTACTTGCACCTGCTGTGCATCAGCGCTCGGTTCTTGCCAGAGCAGGCGCTTCCTCGCAGCCTTCAGCTGGCCCTCAGCAACAGCCTGCTCGACATTGGGCTGGCGCAGTTGTTTCCTGTTGTGCACCAGCAGCTGGTGCAGATCGTGCAGATGTCCAAGGGCGCCCTAAAGCGCTTCGAGTACGTGGGGTTTATCAAGAACGCGCTTTCCGCCACCGTGCAGCTCCTACGCTGCCCGCCCTCAGACGCCGCCCAGTGCTTGACGCTAGCGCAGCTGGCGCTTCCCAGTGTGGCGCTACATCGGAGCCATCAGTTTCTGCAGGCTTTTGTAGATCTGTGCGCCAGGCAGCGCCTGCAAGGCGCCACCGGGGCTGTGCTGGTGCTCCTGGCCAATCACTCGTTTGATGTGCGCCAGCACATGTACGCCCTTTGTCTGGAGAAGGTGACTGCAAGCGTTGGAGCGCGGGCGCCCCAAATTCCCGCCCATGTGGCTTTTTTGCTGGACGCGCAAATTCTGGAGGAAATTGCGCTGTTTGGTGCTGAGGTGGCCGCAGAGGAAAATTGGTGGAAATTGCGTTTTTCAAATGCGGTGCAATTGCAGGTGGGGAGACACGCCCAGGAAATCCTGCTCTATCTGCTCAAACGCCCGGTGCTGGCGCAGCCGCAGGGGTTGCCCGCACTGGTCCCCGCCCTTGCAGTGCTGCTCTGTCACGCGGACAACGGCACGCCCCTCGGACGCATTCTGATGGAGATGACCGATCCGGACACGGCACGCCTACTGGGTCTGCCCGATGACGCGCTGTTCCGCGGCAACATTCTGCTGCTGTTCTCCAAAAAGGCAGACTTGAGGTGAGTGAGGCGTCGCTATCAGGGTGCGTAACTAATAGCGCGATTGGTAGGGAGGAGGCGGCGTCTCGGCTGAGTTGGCTGCTGGCTCGGCAGGATGCAGCGCATCTTTTGCTGCCCAAGTTAAGCTGCGTCCCCAAAGCGACGCTCAGTCGCGCCTGCGTGATGAAGCCACTTGTGGACGTGAACAGGCTGCGCCACTCGCAGCACTTTTACCAGCCCAGCAGTCTGCGGCAAATGGTCGAGGTGCTGCAGTCGCCGCAGACGGAGCCCACTATCCGGCGCTCTGCCCTCAACCAGCTCAGCGTCATGTTGGACGACCATTTGATGCATGAGATGTTTCTGAGCTGGGGCGGCGTCGCCCTTTTATGCGATCTGCTGCGAGCCGCCCTAACTGCGGCCGGTTCCAACATTTGCCCGGACTCAGTGATTGCCATAGTGGGCGCGATGCGCTCACTCGCTTTGTACAACAGCAGTGTGCGCGCCCACCTGGGCGCCGACCCCGAAACCCTGTCCCTGCTGCTTAGAGGTGAGTTTTGCTGGCAGATTGAAGCTGGATTGATGCACTTTGCTTTCCATGCCGTTGCATTTAGTGCTGTTCGTGCAGCTCGTATTCGGCACAACAAGTCCATTGGACGGAGTTCGATGTCCATGTTGTGCGAAATGGACAGTTTCGGGCCGATGTTGACAAATGTCAGTGGGCGTCACTCATTCACGTGATACCCAATTCCGTCGCTGATTGGTTAAATCGCCATTAAAATTTGACTTTTTACGATCTCCATGGAAACGCAACGCTTATGTTGCGAACAGCGGGAACTGCAAACGACGATTGTTTAAACAGTCGAATAAATCCACCTTCATGATTGCTAGGGCTGTTTGTGTTCGTGAGCGACGAGCGGATGAGGCAGGATGCGGCCATTCTGCTGTTCCTGCTGGCTTTGGGCGGTTATGTGACGGGGTCGCCCGCCTTGGGCGACATGGAAATCCCCGCGCTGGCCCAGGACAAGATGCTGGTGCCATTTGCGGCCAGGGCAGGATGGCGCTCCAGTCGCCACTGCGGCCCCGACCTCTTGGGTGAGTTTTTGATGCGTTTCTCGATTTTACTCAAGGGCAGGATTTGCAGGCGAAATCGTCGCGGACAAGTGGAGCATGGGCGCACTGCAGCTCCACTGGCACTCGGAGCTCCGTGGAGGTTGCGAGCGCCTGCTGGAAATGGGCGCCGACGCTGAAGCTTCGCTCACTACCAATCCGTTTCTTGCGCTCAGCGACAGCGTCTTGGCGCAGCTGCATTCCTCCTCCGTGGCCCGCCAGGTTGCTGTTCACTTGCGCCAGTACAAAGCCGCTAACAGCAAGCAGCGTAAACATGCCACCCTGGAGCAGTTGAGCTGGTAAGTCGCCCAATAACTAGCTGAACTCCTGGGGATGTTCTCTCGTAGTTACTTGCAGCTGCACATCGCAGCCAGCCGGCTGGGGGAAGTAGAGGGGCTGCTAGCGCAGCCTTGGCAGGAGGTGCTAGAGCCCGACCTGACGCCGCCGGAACTATACGGCACGGACCAGGAACTGCTGCAGGCGCTGGTGCAGTTTCTCACCGGGCTGCTGGCGCTCTACAAAGGGGAGCCGCACTGCTGGATCGGCCAGGTGCTGCCGATGCATTGCCCTCTCTACTGGGCGCAGATGGGCGGCGATTGTACGCCCTCCAGGGCCACCCGTGATCTACTTCAGCTGTTTGCCGTATGTGCGGTAACAGACGCCGCGGCCCAATGGAATCACGTGCTGGACTTCCTTGCCCAGCAGTTGATACTCGGTAGAGCACAGCACCTGAACAGCAGGGCTTTTCTCAGTTCCCTGCTCTCGTGTCTGGTGCACTTGACTGCTCGCCCAAGCTGCGACTGGACCCTGCCCGCCTTGAAGAAACTGCCCCACAGTCTTTTCGAGCTGATGGCCACCGAGGAGGCGTTAAACTGCGCAAAGGGGTCCCTGGTGGGGCTGAACATATCCCGTCACATTCTCATTGTCCTCAACCAAATGGTCAGAGAGTTCCAGCTGGGAAGCAAAAAGGCCCGAGCGCGCTGGTTTTGGGATCAAGGCGTGCTGAATGTGCGCCCCATGGTGGCCAGCAGGGACGTCCTGGTTCGGGCTGCGGCCCTGCAGCTGTTCGCCAGTTTGGCTCAAGCGCCCTTTGCGGTTGAACAGCTCTTTGAAGCGAAGCTGCCCCATTTGGCCGTGCAACTGTTGGCTGATCACCGGGAGGCGAGTATAGTGCGCGAAAATGCCGCCATGTTATTGGCGAACTTAACCAGCCATAAATTGAGTAAGAGCAAAGACGTTCTGCGGGGGCTGGGGTTGATTGAGCCACTAAGTCCGGTGTTGACGGCCCTGTTTGCGCCCGATGTGAACTGTGCGCCCGGCCTTGTGAGGGCGGTTTGCTTGCTGCTGGCCAATATGTTGGATGCGGATTTGAGCCGGAAGTTTTATCAGCTCGGCCTGATCAACCCCATGGTTCGGTGAGTGACTGAGAGATTGACGAAATTCAATTCGGTTTAAATGCGGTTTTTCAGGTCACTGTCAGTGGACAGTGAGCGGCAGTTGGACTGCAGTGTGCTGGAAATGGGCTCGTCCGTGTGCGGTTTGTTGCGCAAGCTGGTGCGATTTCTCAACGACAGGACCCTCACAAAAGATTCCTTTTTGGTGCTTTTGTCGCTGTTTAACCAGCGTAACTTTAGTAAGCTGATTTCCCGAGTAAACGGTCTGTGGTTAAACAGTTGGGGTTTGCAGCCGCCCGTCTGCCGCAGGTGGCCCCCCTAAGGAACGAGCTCTGGAAGAACGCGCTTCAGTTGCTAGCGGGTTTGCACAATGAGCAGACTTTGATGCTGCAGGCGCTGCAGGAATCGGGACTGGAGCAGTTCTTTGACACCATCTGTGTTATCTTGAGCGGCGTGGGAATAGGGGAAGGGCTGCAGGACGCCTCCCTTTTGGCTCTGGTGCCGCTGCTGCCTGCCCTGGCCGAGCAGCTGGACGGGATTCGGTCGCCCATCTCGTCCTTAGGTTCCACTTTCGTTCCACGCACCCAGTCTTGCAGTGTTCTAGAGCAGGCCTACTACGGCGAAGAGATTCAGGTGGTGAGCGGCACTGGGGAGGCACTAATGATGGGCGGCGAGTTGTGCAAGGTGCTGCTCAATTTCTACGAGTTCGGGCGCAATCCGCCCTGCAGGGTGCCCCAAAGGAACCATCTGGTTGTGGCCGCCTTGACTGGACTGCTGGGCGGCTCGCAGGCGGCCAAGGGCTTTGCCCTCAGTCATGGGCTTCTGGAGATTGCAGTCAAATCGCTGCGCGATTTGGACATTTCCTTCAGCCTCACTGGGCGCAGCGAATCACGGATTGACTATTTAGTTGATGTGTTCGGAATGCTGACTAACCTTCTGGAAAGTTGCTCACCGGCCAAAGGCCGGGCGGCCACTTTGGGCCTTGCCGATGTCACCTTGAAGTTGCTGAAAAATGGGGAGCCTGGCGTGTTAATTAGCGGGCTGCGCCTGCTGGCAGTTTTCACGCAAGACTATCTTGAAGGTGAGTGTCCTTATAAGTGCTTAGTGCAGCTGAAGGGGGACAGTAAAAGGGGCTGTTTCAGCTAGCCGCTCCATGATCAGGACCACTCTAACGCCAGGACTGAGCTCCCACTCACCGCTCAGCTTCGTGGTGGACGTGATCATCAACGAACTGAAGCAAACGAACCACAGCTGCTCGCCCGTGCTCCTGCAGCTGGCCTTTGATGTCTTGCGTCACTGCTTCTCCAACTCGACCGGCCGCAAAATTCTTTCCAAGGTAAATGAAGCGAAAGTTTCGTTTCGTGGCCATCATCAGGCGTTTTTCCACTTGAATCTGGTCAAGTGGTGGCAATTGTTTTTCGACAATTCACAGCTTAAAACGAAAGAATTTCAAAACCGGTACATGTTGAAAATGCATGCCAACGATGGACGAAAGCCACTTTTAGAAATAAGGAAAGTTTCGATTGTCTGTCATCATCAGGGCCTTGATGCGTATTTCGTCGAGACACTAAAAGCGGCGTAACAGCTGATAATTGATTTTCAAAAACGAATTGATGTTTCAGAGAAAGCTGCTGGACCGCATCTATGTGGTCATCATCCAGCGCGCGTCCTCCAAGCTACTGGAACTGATGTGGGTGGAATTTCTGGAGGCGATCACCCGTTTTCCTGAAGGCCAGGAGAGCGTGGGGCAAAACGCGCGTCTATTGGCAATCATTCTGGAGCGGGCGACCAACCGCAAATCCCCAAATCGCGTTGCCGCCCTTCAGCTGCTGAGGAACTTAGCCTTTTACCCGCCCAACCGCCCCCGACTGCTAGCCTTAGGTCAGTAGTCTTGGTGCCACTCAACCAGATGAACAGGAGTAGAATTGCGGTTGTTTCAGACGCCTTTTTCGGACTGCTGAGTTTCTACTTAACCCGAGGCGACGAGCAGGATAAGCGCCTGGTCGTGCTGATGATGTGGGCGCTGGCCGCCAACAACCATCGTGCCAAGGTGGCCTTCAAGCTCAGCAAGCTGGACGCCTGCCTGGAAGGGGCCCTCAAATCGGCCCAAGTGCTCCAGGAGTTCTATCGGGCGGAGGACCTCCAGCTGATGGAGGACGTGCTGGCCCTTCTCAGAGGGTCGTAATGGTTTCTGAGATATTCTGAGACAAATTCGTGATGGTGCTGGATGCAACTTTTTTGGTCTTTGAAGTGAAGTGAAGTCACGTTTTTTTTTGTTTCGGTTATTTGGGTGCTACGCCACTTTGTTGAAAGGCGAATGGTTATTATTATTATTATTAGTTTAATTGTTGAAATGTGCGCATTTCAACAGCCCACTGAAGTGGGTCGAGGCTCTGATGGGGTTTTGCAACAAACAGCGTTGGAAATCCAGACCAGGTGAGGAAATCGTCGTTCGTCAATCGGGCGCAATCAGCCAAATCGTTTAGTTGCCTAATAAAATGTTTATTGTTTGCAGTAATGGGGGCCTCCGGGCCGGGTTGCCAAATGCTTCAGGGTTTGGCAGGCAATGAGCACAGAACACCGCTGAATGAGCATTGATACGTCAGTGTGATCAGACAAGCGGTGACAGATACACTCGCAACTCGTACTCTTGTTCTTATCTGTGGCTCCCAGTTCGAACGTGTGGTCATGTGCCCCATTAGTTTGTTGTGAAAAGTGTTGTCCCTTGCCCCGATTCCGTGCAGTAGTTCGGGCTGCGCCTCCTCCTAACCTCACTTGGTCCAGCGTGCCATTGCCATGCAGAAGCAGGAGAAGAGCCGCATGGTTTACCGCCTGGTGCTCACTGGAGGTGAGTTGGTGCCCTGCGGGCCCCCCTTTGCTCTAAATATGGTGTTTTTGTAGGGCCGTGCGGTGGCAAGACAACGGGCCAAGCGCGTCTGAGCACCTTTTTCGAGAACCTGGGCTGGAAGGTAAGGGCGCAGCCCGCCGCCAGGCGGCCGCTTTCAACTGTTTGTTGCCTTGCAGGTGTTCCGGGTGCCGGAGACCGCCTCAGTGCTGCTCAGGTGAGTCTGGGGCCCCTCTATCGGCAAACGCCGATTATGTAAACGTGTTGGCACAGTGTGTTTGCGTCGCAACCGGTCAATTGGCACGCCAATTGACCTCTCGTGTGCGTGATTAGATTGATCATGTGTTTTTTGTTGTAGTGGCGGCATCAAGTTCACCGATCTGAGCGAAGACGAGGGGGTGACCTTTCAGGAGAACCTGCTCAAGACCATGCTGCAGGTGGAGGAGACGTTCTTTGAACTGGGGCGCACCTGTAGGCGCAACTGTTTGATTATTTGTGACCGCGGCGCCATGGATGCCTCTGCGTGTAAGTGGCTGCGCCCTCCGCAGTCTCAACGGCTCACACTGGCTTGGTTACAGTTATCTCGAAGGAGCGATGGGAGAGCATCATGGCTGACAATAGCTGGAACAACATCGAGCTGCGCGACAACCGCTACAATCAGATCATCCACATGGTGTCGGCCGCGAATGGCGCCGAAGACTACTACACTACAGAGGTAGGTGGGCGTTGCCCGGACCAGCCCCTCCCACAGCTGTCGATTACAGGACCACTCCTGTCGGTCGGAGGGCGTGGAGTTGGCGCGCGAGCTCGACAGCAAGGCGGCGGCCGCCTGGATTGGCCACCCTTACTTCGACGTGATTGACAACAGCACCGACTTTGAGGGCAAGATCAGGCGCATGATTGGCTCGGTCTGCCACAAGATCGGCCTGGACACTGGCGACCGCCTGCTCACCAACTCGAAGAAGCACAAGTTTCTGGTGGCAGGCCCCATGCCGGAGGACGCGGTCTTCCCTCCGTTCCAGGACTTTGAGGTGGTGCACAACTACCTGCAGTCCAACTCGCCCAACCAAGTGCGGCTGCGAAAGCGCGGTCAAAAGGGTGCGTCTAGACTCACCCAGGCCAAGGGCCCCGGGGGTTCTAACGGAGCCTCACTTGCAGGGTACTACAGTTACATCCACACGGTGCGCCGACAAAACCAGCCGGGCGGCCAAGTGATCGAGGTGAAGACACAGATCAACCATCGCGACTACATCAACTTGCTTACGCAAAAGGACAACTCGCATTTCACCATCTACAAGAAGCGGCGCTGCTTCATCTTCGACAACCAGTACTTTCAACTGGATATCTACGAGCAGCCAAGTCACCCCAGGTGAGCAAAACGGTTTTTATTCTTATCACTATCAGCGAGTAACATGGGAATGGGGCTCATTTGCGGCTCATCAGCTCCAACTGGTTGAGGCGCATGGTGTGCGCAATCAAGCGGGCAGTGTCCTGGTGGCCGAAGGCCCTGGCTAGGAGGTAGGGGTGGCGCTGCGGCTCTTTGGGCAGTTGGGCGCCTTTGGCCAACAGCCACTTGACAAGAGGTGCGTGGCCGAACATCGCAGCCAGCTCTAGAGGGGTGAGGGCCTGGGGCCCTCCGGGCTCATTCACGTCGGCACCGGCGTGGCACAGCGCGTGGATACAGCTGGCATCCTTGCAGGCCTGCAATTCCCCCACATCAAATCCCGGCCTTTTGTCCAGTGTTTCACTCACCTGGTGCTTGATGTAGTAGAAAGCAGTCAGCTGCAGCGCCGTTTCATTGTGCGCGGACTTGAGCTGCAGGTCAGCGCCCAGACGCAGCATCGCCTTCACCAATGGGGTTTTGCCGTGGGCGCACGCCACCATAAACGGAGTGTAGCCGTCGGGGCGCCTGAAGCGGTTGATGTAGTGCGGGTAGCGACGCAGTAGGCTCAAGGCGCCCACCAAGTCACCCAGTTCCACCGCCCGGTACAACTGCTCAAAGTGGGGGCTGCGCAGCCGGCGCCACAGCACCAGCAAAGCCCCATACACGAAAAGAACGGCGCCTGTCCAGCGGAGCAGTGTCTCTATTGCGAACATTTATGACAGTTGAAATGGGGGCTCGTGACAATGACAGTCCACCATTTTGAGGCAATGGTTGTTTTGCAGATGCCGGGGGCTCATTCTGCTGGAGACCTACTCGACGCTGGACGACGCCCGATTGCAGCGCAAGTTACCCACTTTTCTCACCATTGAACGCGAGGTGACTGGCAGCGCCGACTACTCGATGTATAATCTATCGCTGCGCGAGGACTGGAAAACCTCCAAGAAGTATCTGCGCACCAACTTTGTCGGTAAGCGCCGCCTTAGTCTATTTGTTGCCCCCCAAATCCTCCATTTGTCCAAAACCGCTCGAATTAAATGGGTGTTATGTTCAGGTCCAGAGGATTCGGAGGGCCACGGCCCCAACCAGCTCAAGCTGAAGCTTAACGGTCACGGCGCCGCCCATGGCCTGGCCGTAAATGGGACGGCCTGAGCCCCCCGGCCACGTATTCTATAGTATTTAGTAGCCGCGCTACCCACCAAATACTTTGTTTTCTGTACAAACCTGCTGAGTGTGCGAATGACTGCGTCCGAGTGAACTTTCCTATTCTATATTGTTGTAAATAGCCGGCATTATCTTAAGTGGAGATACTTAAATGTCCCAGGAACACTGGCACTGGTCCGAGCTGTACATTCTAGATTAGTTTATTTATAGTTATTGTTCGACTAGGGCTAGGCGGAGTGGTAAATTACACTTTAGTCACTAAGTCTTGTTGTGCAGGTACTGGCTCATCACTCGCTTTCCTGGCATTAATCCCTGCGTCAATCCCGGTCGTTTCCTTTTCGCTCCCTTTGGGTCCTTGGCTGGTTCAGGTGTACTGAAAATCGGGCAATAAGAGCTTAGGGATTGAGGAGTTTGCAGGGCTGCGCCCACCTGATGCCCGATTGGCACACCACGCTGCAGGCGCGCGCCCGGTCCCTCTCGGCGTGGAGTTGCGCCTGCGATTTTTGTAAGTCAGAGTCGTGGGCGTACTTGCAATTGTGCCCAAATCGGCACCTGCCCTTGCGGTAATTCCAGCAAATGCGCTTCCCGTTGATGGCCAGCGCCTCCCGCGTGTCCACCATTTTCACGTGCTTCTCCAGAATGGCCTCCTTGGCCGTTTCTGCCTCGAGGAACGGATTGCCGAAGACTGAGTCGGGGCTGCAATGGGTGCTGAATTGGGGCGCCGGCAGCCGTAAGGCTGCCCCCGGGTCTGGCTTACTGCAACAACCCCTTGTTCACTGATGTGAGGTTTGGTGTCGCACAGCCTACCTTTCTAGGTAAGTTGGTTTGTGGTCGCTGTCGCTTGAACAGTCCGAGTTGGTTGCAGAGTCGCTGTCGTAGTCCGCCACCAGCGACATGGCCGACCTTTCGCGCTCTTTGTTCGATTTCGGGGGCTGCGCCCTTCCAAAGCCCCAGTTTCGATCACAACAATACTCCAATAGCCAGTTTGCTAGGTTATGTGGCTGTGCCGCCCTCTACTGCCAAAGCTGTCTAAACACGAGCGGCGGCTTTAGTGGTGACAGCACATCAATGGCACCGTCCGGTTGCAGGGTTTTTTCAAATTTTCGACGTTCTCAGTGAAAAGTTGGTGATTTTCCAACGAAGGTTTGGCGCCAATTTCCCGACGAGGAGAGTGTTTTTCGTGCAACTACGCGACTTTGAAAGTTGCACTGGTTTTAGACGTCCAGGGCCGATGCCCTGCTTGGATCCTGCAACGTTTAACCACAAGTCAGTGAATTTTCTCCAATTGCCTGCCCAAATCAGCTTAAGCTCTGTTTTATAACCTCCTTTTGCCCATAACTAAATCCTTGTGTTTTTAAAAGTGGCGCTTATCTGCGCTTACCCACGTACAGCACCCTCTCTCGCCCGCCTTGTCTAAACACGATCTCCTGACTTTGATGACACGTCACTTCCGGTGTCAGTTTAAGTCAGTTGGCAGGTTCAATTATGTCGTCCGTCAGTGGCTGCAGATTTTCCGGGATTTTCCGCGTTCCCAGTGCCAAATTCATGTTTTTCTGCATCGGAAGTTTTCCGTGACTGTTTGGGGGCATTTTCCGGGCCAGTGAAGTGTTTTTCCCGCAACTACGCCACTTTGAAAGTTGCACTGGTTTTTGATGTCTAGTGCCAATGACCTGCAGCGTTTAACCTCAAAGTAAGTTCCTTTTCCTCAAGCTGCCAAAATTGGAATGGTTTCCTGGTTTTTGCTTGAATGTTGTTTTATAACCCAGCTTTTGGCCATTGAGTGATTCTTTTGGGTTAGTGTATAAGGTCTGTTCGGGAAGCAGTTGGACATCGTCAGCAACTGTCCGACGCAAGCGCAGTTCCTTCAAAACGAACGTTTTTAATGTTCTGTGCTGCGTACAAACATACTGCGCTTGTATCGGATAATTGCTGACGGTTTCAACTGCTCCTCGAACAAACCTATAGATAGTTCAATCAAGATAAGACAATTCAGACAAGACGTCCAATCTAGTCGGTCAATGTTGAGGTGGCTTTGATGTCTTTGTAGAAATAAGCCGAAATAGCTCAGTTGGGAGAGCGTTAGACTGAAGATCTAAAGGTCCCTGGTTCGATCCCTGGTTTCGGCATACTTTTTTTTTGTTATTTAATAGTAGTTTTCGATACAAGGGCGAAAAGTGTCGTTTTTCGAACGACGACGGCATTTCAGTCAGGAGTTCGAAAAACGGATTTTCGCCCTCGTATCGAACATTTTTTGTTCGAATGAAAGACAACACGAATAATAAGTTATAATAAATAAAAATAGCCAAAAATAAAAGGCATCAGTTTCATATTTTAAATTTGATGTCAATGCCATTTCTCAAATGTCACTTTTTGACGTTTGTAATTTTTCAAAAGCGTATTTTTGTAATCAAATGCAAGTGAAACAATGAGTGCCAAAAATGCAATGTCCTGTACACCACCAGAAGTTAGAGATGCCGCAAATGTTGATTCAACAGTACAAAGTTGTACACTTTACATGACGTTTGCGCTATTTAAAAAGACCGTGTTTTGCGTGTGGCAACATCGAAGTACGCAGAAAAATAGGCCATTAAAACGACTTTGAGACTGAACTGGTAACAAAGTTATAATTTACAAATTGCAAGTAAACTTTAAATTCGGATCAATAGTTGTTGATAAACCTACGTAATTCATTAAAAAGTCAGCATATCCATTACTTTTTAATAAAAATACTTTAAAAAATATGACAGTGACACGTTCCATTTGTCACATTTACTTTTGCGCACACTGTGCGTAAAATTCCTTGCGTAAAAGTGAAACAAATGAATTACGAATGAAAAGTGCTTCTTTATGGCCATCGCTTCTTATCGGAAAATGGCAGTTTATGATTCACTCGAACAAAAACAACGTTTTCCTATCTTATCGCCTGTTTGATTTCTTATCCCCTTAAACAAAGTATTTGGGTTCATTAATTTTATCAGTCCATTCTGGCTTGGTGCGCACTTGCACTCTGACCGCCAGCATGGCTACATTGTTGGTTCTTTGTCTGGTTCCTGTGGTTCTGCTCGTGGCTAAATTGTTCGATAGGGCGCCGCCCAAGATTTTCGGGGTCTACAGCCGCCCGGCCGGGCTCTTCTGGCCCAAAGTCCTTTGGATGTTTGGGCTGCTCTCGCTCAAGAGGCTGGCCAGGAGGCTTCGCCCCTTGCCGCCCGATTACTACGTTGCGTTGGAGCGCCCCCAGCCGCTCCCTGACACTGCTTTGGTAAGTGCGGCAATAGCCTCGCCCCTTGCGTGGTCTGTTTATGCGCGGTTTCCAGGCAGTGGATGCGGTGTATTTTAACGCGGCCAATCAGGAGGGCGACTGTCTGTTTGTGGGAACGGCGCGCCGCCCCTTGAGGCTGGTGGATACCTTTCTGTATGTCAAAGTAGGGGAGTTGGGGCTGCTGCAGCTACCCCTCCTGCCCGACTCCGCCCACTTTAACGATGGGGAGGAGCTTAGCTATCAGGCGGCAGGTGAGTGACTGGTTTCAAACTTCCTTCTCTTTGACTGGGTGTTGAAGGCGTGCACATCAAGTGCCTGGAGCCAATGAGAAGCTGGAGCCTGGACTACAAGGGACAGCTGCGCGAGGCCGCTGACCCTACACGATTGCATGACGTCACGATTAAGGGCGTCTTCACGTCGGGGGAACCCTGTTTCAACTACGCAATCGACATGCATACTTGGAGCATGGCCAAGGCCCTGGCCTTGGAGCCGTGGAGCCGCGCCTTCTTCCAAAATGTCAAACTGTAGGTAAAGGGGCGGGGCCTGGGCCCGGTTTAATAGTGGGCGGGGTTGCAGGGCGCACCAGTTGCACTACGAGCAGTTCGGAGTGTTGGAAGCTGAAGTTCAAGTGGGCGGAGCCTCATTTAAGGTGCGCATGGACACGATCCGCGACCATTCAGTGGGGTCGCACCGCGATTGGGCGAGCTTTAGGCGCTACGCCCTTCATTGGATGACGGCAGCCAATGGCGACCATATCGCCATTGGGGCCCTCTGCCACCCCACCTGCTACTCCCGGCTGCACTTTGGCTACCTGTATCGGGCTCGGGACGGCCGAATGTTCCCGATCTACGACTGCGACCTTCATCTGCACCAGTACGGGGAGATGGGATCGCCGCCCCGCGACTACTCGTTCACCTTTAAAGCGGGTACGCGCAAGTAAACGCTCCCCGTTGCTAGTGGTGACGAATGAATGTTTCAGGAGGCCACGCCTACGACGTGCAGGTGACGCTTCTACTCACGCCCCACTTCTACATCAGCAAGCAGTGGGAGGCAAAGCTGTACGAATGTCAGTGCCGTGCGCGCGTCAATGGCCTGGCAGCCTGGGGCGGGGTCGAGTGGCAGTACCGCAATGTGGCCGGTCGCTCTACTGGTCTGGACAATGAAACGCCCCTCTAATTGGTTGATCGATCCTCGTTTTTTTAATATACATAACTATATAAATTTATACAGATCTATAGATACCAAACGTGAAAATCATTTTGCTCTTGGTCGTAATATAATAATAATAATAATAATAATATTTTTAATAGTAATAATAAATAAATGCTGAAAAAGACACGCATTAACAACAACAGGTAACGAACGTCACAAGCTTTTTTGGCTACTAATACTGAACAGGGCGTGGGGGGCTTAGAATGTCTTGTCAAAGTTGTCAAAGTAGCACAGTTGGAAAAAGTGGCGGTTTCATAGTTGGGAGGAGCTGGTGCTCTCGTCCTCCGAGTTGCTGTCCAGTTCGGCGGCTAAGCGTTGGGGGGCGGGCAGCGTCAGCGCGTCATTGCGCTTGTCCATCTCATTGGGAAGGGCGGGAAGAGGCAACGCCTCGTCCAGGTCCTCGTCCATTTGCATGATGCCACGGATGGTGGCGCCACCGCCGCCGCCCCCCCACAGGAACACCTCGTCGTCCGGCTCGCTGGGCGTCAACGCGCTGGAGGAGGCGCTGGTGGAGAGCGGCAGGCGCGCGCGTGGTCGCGTGGGCGTGTGGCGGAAGCTGCGCCGCAATATGCGCGAAGCCACCAGGTCGGGACTCTCGTCCAGATCGAGCACGTAGCTGACCGAGTCGGATTTCTCGACCACGCCCTTAACTTTGGGCGAGGTGGGCGGCGATGGGGTGGAGCGGGTGGCGCGCATTTGCGCCGAATCCTCAGTGCGCTCTAGCACCTTCATGATTACCTCGTTGTTCTGGCGCAGCTTCCACTGCAGTTCCTCGTTGTGCTGGTTGAGGCGCCGCGTGTGGTTTGTCTCATTGGCCAGCAGCTCTTGCAGCCGCTGGTTTTCCTGTATCAGCGTCTGCTCATACTCGGCCTTGCGCTGCAGTTGGTGCTGCTGGTCCTCGCAGCGCGCTTGGAGGGCGGCCGCCCTCTCCTCCGCCCCTTCGAGGTTATGTTGCCGCTGCCGCGTCTCCTCCAGCGACTTGCGCAGCTTGCTCAGCTCGGTCTGCTTCAGCTCCAGTACGGCGCGCAGCGAATGCACCTCCTGAATGAATCAGAGGTGACTAGTGGTTGACAGTTAGTTAACCTCAAATGTTACCTGTGTGGCCACGTCTTTGTCGTCGTAGCTCAGTAGGCGCTGGTTCTGCTCCCTCAGTCTCAGGTTTTCGTCGGCGCAGACCTTCTGGACCTGCGCCAGCCGCTCCAGCTGCATTTGCAACGCGTCGCGCTGCTTCCGCGCCGCTTGCGCTTCCGCCTTCAGCTGCACCTCTTTGGTGTCATAGTCCTGTTGCAGCTTGGCGCTCTCGCGGCCGACAGCCTCCAGCTGCAGCTGCTTCTCGTCGATTTGCTCCCTGATGCAGTCGTTCTCCTCCCGCAGGATCTCAAGCACCTCCTCATGCACCTGCTGCACGATCTGCAGCTTCTTGCGCAGCGTCGCCAGCTGGTCGTCGTGGTTCTGGCGCAGCCGCTCCCTTTCCTCCACATGTTGACTAGTCACTAAACCCCCACCAAAATGAACATGGGCAACCCAAACGCCCCTCTGTACTCACGTTGCGCCACCTGCGCGCGATGCTCCTCCTCAAGGGCGGCGATAGCGCCCTGGCGCCGTTGCCGCTCCTCCTGCAGCGCGTCGTCCAATACCAGCCGGCCGAGTCGCACTTGCTCCGCCTCCAGGCGGAGCTTCTCCACTTGTCGCCGTAGGTGGGGCACCTGGAACGCCTCCACCTGGAAAACCTGACATCTTTTGACACCTGACATTGACATTGGGTGCGACTTACGTTAAAGACCAGGTGCTGCACGAGAACAGCCAGCGCTTCGGCCACACGCGAGGGCGGCCCGGGTTTTTTGGGGGCTGGGCCCCCCTTGACACCTGCTTCTGTAACAAACACAAACATAAAATCGGGAAGATGGGAAACAGGATGATGCTCGCATCGCTTTATTTTTAGCGCAACGGTCGCGGCCCCGGCCAACTAGGACCAAGGTCACGCCAAAAAGCTCTGGCCAATGGCGGCCCTTTACAAGTTGTGTAAAGTGTCACCTGTTGTCGAAACTGGCAAGCAAGAGCACGATTGCCACCTGTTGGCCACGCATGGCAAGTGAAAGTCGCATTGGAATTTGTTACCTTTGGGGCGCCGCCCGGGGCGAAACGGCGCCCACACATTTCGGGGCTTGAGGGCGAACACATCACGGGGGCGCCCCTTGGGGCCGTTGTTGTTCAGATCGACGGCACTGGCGCTGAAAAGCGACTGGAATCGGTTTAGGGGCCCCATCATCGGCCATCACTCGCTGAAAGCGACTAGTGACTTTCTCGTTTTCGCCGATCACAAAGATGCCCCGATCCGCTCCTTGACCCAGTGGCTCGCGCCGCTTGTTCATTAACTGTGAAAAACCGAAACATTCGCAAACGCAGATTTGGCGGTTTTGGCCCCTTTGCGCAGCTCACTGCCATAAACCTGTTTAACCCAGCTCAGACGCTCAGTGGCACCGTTGCCGACTCACTCACCTTTGCGTGGTTTGGACGGTTTTATGTCCTTGGGCGCAGGGGGCGTCTTCTTGCCTGCAACATCGCAATTTAAGGCGGGGTTTGCTATTGCACCGCCCTCGAACTTACCTTCGGCCAGGTGCTTCGCGGTCAGCTCCCTAGGCGTCAGCACCTGTGTCACTTGCGCGCTTTTCTTCGCCGAACCTGCAACATGGAAACCTGTCACTGTTTAGCGCAATCCTAACCTCAATGCGGGCAATTACCCGAACGTTTGTGGACGTGTGCATGGTACTTTTCTTTGCGCGCGATCCGCTCAGAGGCGGCGCGCCGCATTTTTTCCTTTGAGGGCTGTTGCCCCATTGCACTTCACTCGCCCCCGAAGTGTTTTGACAGTTTACTGCTAAACAATGAGCGCAACGCAGACAGAAAGAGAGAGTGAGTTAGAAAGAGTTGTGCCTCCCTCTCCAGCTCATAGCAAGTTGGGACGAAAATGGAAAAGTGACAACACCGCCCAAAAAAGTCTAAGTCTAAGTCTAAAAACAAACGGCGCGCTAAAGTGGTGACCTACAATTGACGGAAATAGAACCTAGAATAGTCACAGTTTTGTTTGTTTGGTCGCCTTAGTGCCGTTGTGGCTTTGGGGAGACTGTCCAGTTTGGCAACAGTGGCGAAATTTTCCCCATTCATTAACAGGGTCAATGGCATTTACACAACTCTTTTCATTGGGGGCATTTTTCGAGCGGCATTCGCCGCTAAAAATCGACCGGTTTCTTCAGTGGCGCACGCCACTGAAAAAACCGGTACTGTCTTAATTGCCCATTAGCAAATCCAGTGTGCGTTCACCAGCATATTTATGGTCATTTGTTATTCAAATTCCCACCGTGTCAGGTGCTTTTCATTAGGCGAACGGTGTCAACAATGCCCGCAGTGAAACGCCCTGTTGCCGCGTCTTTGAATTTTGTCCCTCTGTTCTAGTTGACTCCTAGTCGCCCTCTAGCTGAGGGCGTGGTTGTCGAAGGGCTGGCCTTGGGAGCAGCCAGACAGCAACTAACCACGCCCAGGCTAGCGCCATTGTTGCCAGCATGGGCGGAAAATCGCCGGAGATGAAACGGGCGACAACCGTGTACCGCATTGGCAGGTGTTTGGAGGTCAAATCGGCACTGGTTGGTGCAATGGGCGCAAACAGCCAACAGAACGTTGATTTCCGTGTTACCGCGCGCCGACTGCGATCCACTTTATTTTCAACTATCCGCGCGCGGTCGCTGAAACAACTGGCGGCGCTCGTCGCGCGGCGCTTTTGCCAAACCACTCACCTGGACTGCGACTGGGCGGCGCAGCGACAGCGGCCCGCGGGCGACTGGGGGTCGCCCGCTTCACCACCAGCGGTTTCTTCACCTTGGGCGCCTCGTACACCTTGGCCTTGACTTCCTTGAGGCGGCACTTCGGGTCGTCGCCCTTGGAGATTTTGCTCATCACTGCGTCCCACTTGTTAACCGGCTTTTTCACTTGCCGCTTCTCCCCTGGCTGGGGCTTGGGCGGCTTCATGGGCGCTTCAAGGGGCTGCGCCCCCTTGGTCTGTTGGCTGTTTTCTGACGGGCATTTGCTGCTGTCGGAGGGTGTGGGGGCGTCGCTCGGGGGCGGAGCCTGCGGCGCACTGGTTTCGCTCTCCTCGTCCGGTCGCGGCCCCGAGTCCATGTCGGTGAACACGCCTACAAAACGGGCGGGGTCATTGCTAGTGGATGGCGAAAAAAGCCGGAGCCCTCACCACTCGAGTCCATGTTCTCGCGGCTGTTTACGTAGACGTCGGAGGCGGCCTGGGCGGCATAGAGCGTGCCGTCGATCACCTGCGCCAGCCGGTCGCCCTTTGCCTGCGTGTCGTCGTGGTTGTCGGCGTCGCTTTCGGTATAGAAATCCGAGTCGGTCATGGGGTCGGGGCGGCGCGCCAGCCCCCGACAAAAGGGGCGGCGAGTGAGGGGGGAATTGTCGGCGCCTCTGCTGGCCGGCCGCGACATCTCACCGTCCCCTGGAACGCCCCTTTTCAGTCCAAGTCCCGCCCACTCGCTCTCAACTTACCCTGGTAGCCGGTGTCCAGGCTGGTGATGCTCGTTATGCTGGTGATGATGCTGCTCGCTTTGGCGCCGTCCCCCTTGGCCACCTCCGACTTGACGATGGGCGTGGTGTCCAGCGGCAGTTCCTCTGGGGAGGGCGTGTCGTCGCCGCGCGCCCCTTGCGTGTCCAGACTCAAGTCCAAGTTCATGGTCGTATCCGTTTTGAGCATGCTCAGCTGATTTGCCTCCAGGAAGCTGAACTCCGGATTGGTGGGGCTTAGCCCCGCCCCCTCGAACAACTTGTCGTAGTCGAGGGCGGAGCACTGGGTGAAGTCGACCATTTGGTCGGGCGTAAGGATGCCCAGCGACTCTTCGCAGTCGAGCGAGTCGCGCTTGCCGTTCTCACCCTCTATCGGCAGCGGCAGCGAGGTGGGCTTGTCCGCCGGCTCCATACTGCTGGTGATTCGCCGCCGTTTTGCGTCCACGTTGGCGTCCAGATCGGTCAGCAGCTCTTTGGGTTCGCCATCCAAGCAGAGGATCGAGTAGGGGCCGGAACCATTGTCGGGCGTTTCCGTCAGGGACACCTTGACCAGTGGCGACATCAGGCCGCGGCGCGGCGCACACTCAAAGTACCACACGCCATTGACGGTGCCGTTGTTCTTGCCGGCTGCGCTGTTTAGCTCCACCCCGCACCACACGCCCTTGGCAAAGTGCACCGCGCCCACGTACCTTAACACGCCCACCTTTTCCCCCACCTGAACCGATCGGCCAATGTGCGACTGCGTGATCGCGTACTGAGCGATTTGGGGAATGCGCGAAATCTGAAACAGAATATTTGAGAATTTTATTTAAAATCCAATCAACAGGAGAGACGCCGCAGGCGCGCCATCTATTGGCGCAAAAAAAGCCACTCAGAAGTGATTAAATGCATAGAGCATCAACCTGTGCAGGGTAACGGTCAGTGATGCTCTAAATCGACGCTAATCTAGTAGTTAATGCCGGTTGGATGATGCGGGTACCAGTTTGCAGTGGCTTTTTTATGCCCGGCCATGGGCGCGGCCGCTCAACAGCGGCGCCAGCCCCATTTTTTCCCATTCCAAGCGCGCTTCCGGGTTGATTATCAGGCGGCTTGGGCACGCCAATGATGCCAGTTTGCCCAACAAATTGGGCAATTGAGCACTTGACACAGGCGAAAAAACCGCGAGAGAGCAAAAAATGGGCCATTAATATCCAACATGAATAACTACTCGAAAGTGACGTCAGTAGTGGGTACTTGACAGAGCGTTTCTCGATTGTTTCAAGAGCGCCAGGCCGATTAGCGCGTGGTTCCTGGAAAGTGCGCAATTGTTTCACTGGCAGTGGCGTGCCCGTTGCGATTTCCGCACTGTTTGGACGAATTCCGAGACGTGAGTCGAATGATAATCGCTAGCGCGTTCCATTCCAAAGCCCTGTTTGTTGGCTGTTGGCATTCCAGGGCGGCTGCTTTAGATGCGAATAGACGCCGCCCCCTTGAACGTAAATCGGAACCCACCCCCTTGGCCCCTTATGGGGCATGGCCCACTTTGCCACACTTACATGGTTCAAGATGACGAGGCGCAGCCAAAACACGTGCACATCGAGGAACGCGGTCACATTTCAACTGAGTTTGTTTATGGAAAAAGTTTAATTTCGTGTCAGTGTGCGGCGCTCATCAAGGCGTGCGTGCTTCAGCGGCCAATTCAGCGCAAAACTCTCGAATTTTTCGCAAATTTCCCGAAAATTGCCATAAGGGCCCGTGTGAGCGAGCGAGACAGCAACCCCTGTCTAAGTCACAGTTCCTCACGCAACTATTAGGGCAAAGGTCGGGTTTTGGGGCTTTCTTCAGTATTTCCAAGATAAGTCACTCCGAAAGAAAATCGATTGCCCGCGGGGTCAGTGGATGACTCACTGGAACTGGAATGGCACTATTTTGGGGCCGCGGCCCCCGCGGTTGGGGCTCTCGGGGCACTCACCTTGGTTGCATCCTTATGGGGCTGAGGCAGCATTTCTGCACGCTCAATCGCTCACTAGCACTAACATCAAACATTCGGCATGGACTCTCTGGAAATCGATAGAGCCTCTATGGATATGTCTGGAGCGGCTCACTGCCCCTGCGCAGAGCTCTGGACTTAGTCTGCACGAGATTTTAATGCCTTTTTGGGTGAACATTATCAGCCCTTGCAGAAACTCGGGGGGCTAGAGTCCTAGGGCGGAGCCCTATGGCCTGCTAGGTGGCACTGAAGCGTTTGATTAGAGACCGGTTTGAATTTGGCGCGCTTCGCGCGGGCTGCACCTCTAGCGGGACATTTTCTATCACTGTTGTCAACGCGGCTGCCGCCAGGCCGCCATTTGTACTAATATTTGTACATTTTCCTCAGGAGCAACTGAAGGGTTTTGGCGCAAGCCACCAGCCCTGGATGTTCACTAGGGGCTTCCTGTGAGATGCCAAGGTAAATAGAGCGCCAGCATCAACAAAATGGGGCGCCCCAAGGGGGCCGGAGAAGTTGCACTGAACAGCACAGTACAATCCAGTACAATAAACAGCGCCTAGCTGCGCCAGACGTCATTCCTGAAGTGTCGCTGTGCTTGTGTGTTGGTTCAATGCAGTTTGGGCCCCTTTTGCAGCCTCGACCAGCGCCCAGAGTGGCCCCCGAGAGGTTTGCAGTCCCATAACACAGGTAGGCGATCGCTGGGGGGCGCAACGCGCCCCTCAGCCCCAGATCGGCTCCCTCTTGTTGCTCTACGGCCCCTGCCCGCTGTCTCTGGTCGGGCGCATAAAAGCCGCAGTGCAAGCGGTGCCCCGTCAGTAGCACGCAGCATGCCCAACGACTTTCAGTTCTATGTCACGCACTTGAGCGACTAGTGAGTCCTATCTACGCAAATCACCCCCTAATTCATGTGTGTGTTGCAGTTTCAGTATGGAGACCGACGAGGGAGAGTCCTCGAGCAGCGGCCCCATATCCACCCTGAACAGTTTGTTCTCGTTCACTAGTCCGGCGGTGAAAAAGCTGCTGGGTTGGAAGCAGGGCGATGAGGAGGAAAAATGGGCAGAAAAGGCTGTGGACAGCCTGGTGAAGAAGCTGAAGAAACGCAAGGGCGCCATTGAGGAGCTAGAGCGGGCGCTGAGTTGCCCCGGACAGCCTAGCAAATGTGTCACAATTCCGCGTAGTCTTGACGGGCGACTACAGGTAGGGGTTGTGTGTTTAAAGCGCATACATTTCAATTCAAGCGGGCCTTTTGCAGATCTCCCACCGTAAAGGGCTTCCGCATGTGATATACTGCCGAGTGTGGCGATGGCCTGACCTCCAGACGCATCACGAGTTGAAGCCGCTCGAGCACTGTCAGTTCGCGTTCACCTCCAAGCAGAAGGAGGTGTGCATCAACCCCTACCACTACAAGCGCGTGGAGAGCCCGGTCCTGCCCCCCGTGCTGGTGCCGCGCCACAATGACTTTGTGCCCGGCCACTCGCTTTTGCCGTTCCAGCAGCTGGTCGAGCCTAACATGCCGCATAACGTCAGCTACTCCGCCAGCGGCTTCAACGCCAACCACATGAGCCCGGGCTCGCCTATTTCGAGCGTGCCCAGCCCCGGCAGCGTTGCCTCGACCAATCCACAATCGCCTTACGCCAATTTGGCGGAGACCCCGCCCCCGGCGTACACGCCCACTGACGAGAACGCCGCCTCGGCCAATAACAACGCCAGCCCAGAACCGTCGCTGGCCCAAGACGTGCATCCGGTGCCCTATCAAGACCAGCCCTTCTGGGCCTCGATTGCCTATTACGAGCTCAACAGTCGCGTTGGGGAGATCTTCCACTGCAACTCCACCTCGGTGATTGTGGACGGATTCACCAATCCCAGCAACAACAGCGATCGCTTCTGCCTGGGGCAACTGAGCAACGTCAACCGCAACAGCACCATAGAAAACACGCGCCGCCATATCGGAAAAGGTATGCGTTAAACTCTTTAGCCGCAAAAATTTAACGGTGACTGTGAGTTTCAACCATCTTTGCCCTAGGAGTTCATCTGTACTACGTCAACGGCGAAGTTTACGCCGAGTGCCTATCGGACTCGGCCATCTTTGTGCAGTCGCGCAACTGCAACCATCACCACAACTTCCACCCCTCCACCGTGTGCAAAATCCCAGCGGGCTGCTCGTTGCGCATCTTCAACAACGCAGAGTTCGCTCAACTGCTGTCACAATGCGTCAATCACGGCTTCGAGGCCGTCTATGAGTTGACGAAAATGTGCACGATTCGAATGAGCTTTGTGAAGGTGGGCGGGAGCTGCACCCGAACATCACCTCCCACTGATTGGTGATTGGTTGTTTTAGGGGTGGGGCGCTGAGTATCACCGCCAAGATGTGACCAGCACGCCCTGTTGGATCGAGATCCACCTTAACGGCCCGCTCCAGTGGCTGGACAAGGTGCTGACTCAGATGGGCGCCCCCCACAACGCCATCAGCTCGGTGTCGTGAGTCGATGGTCGGACTCGCTCCCCTCGTTCCATTTTGACAAGATTTTTTTATCTCTAACTAAATATCTTTCTGTATATGAATATTACATAGAGCAGTTTTTATATTACTTTGAGCAAGATTTAGTTTCATAGGTTAAGTTAGCTGTAGCGGAAATGATCCTCGATCTCTAATGAACAAGCGTGTGAATGACGGGCTTTTTCTTGTTTCATGCCGGAAATTGCCGATTTCCTGCTAACTGTTCCCCAGTCCCGTTCCCATCCAATGGCGATGCGCCGTTTGCAAATCGCTTCCGCATACCGCCATTTAACCGCATTTGCAGGGCACTCAAGTAAGGATTCAGGCAAAAAAACCGCTGCGCTAGAAAAAGCGTTTATTAATTTTATTACTATAATTAATATACTTAAAAATTCAGTGGCCGCCCAATGGGGGCGACTAGACAACCTAAACCTAATCTAGCTCCTAGCGGATGGCGATCAGGCCGGCGCTGAGCAGCTTCTGAATCTTGGCGGCAATGTCGGGGTTCTTCAGATGGTCCTGGACGGCGCGCGGATCGTCCTGCATCTGATCCAGGATCATGCGCATTGCTGGGTCACGAAAAATCGCCTGAACTTCCGGGTCGCCCATGGCGCGTTGTCTGATCTTGTCCTGGTCGCCATCCATGCTGGCGTTCTCGATGCGGCAGGAGCGGTAGCCCTGCAGCGCCTCCGCGTTACTCGGATCGATCTCCAGCGCCTTCTGATAGGCGGCGATCGCCTTGCTGGCCTGCTGCATCCCCTGCAGGATCGTGCCCTTGCGGATCCAGCCCTTGATGAATTTCGGGTCGAGTTCCAAGCAGCGCTCGCAGTCTTTCAGTCCCAGATCGAAGGCGGCCAGTTTCGTGTAGCACGCCGCCCTGTTGCTGTAGAGCTTCGCGTCCTGCGGGTTGCGCCTGATCGCTTCTGTGTAGTGTTTCACTGCGTTCGCATAGTCGCCCTGCTTGAACAGCTCGTTGCCTGCAATATAGCCCCCGATTAGCTTGAAGCCTACTAGGAGACCTCCACGCGCTCACCTCGCTCCTTCTCCTGCTCGGCCAATTCGGGGTTGACGTAGGACTTGGTCTCCTCCTCCCGGATGAGCTTCTCCACCCCCGACAGCAGCGTGCGGATGTCGGGGGTGCGGTGCTCCGACATCGCCTTCTCGTAGTAGGTGCGCGCAGTCCGATAGTCTTTTTTCTTTTTGTAGGCGTTGCCGATGCGCGTTAGCGCCTTGGCGATCATCTTGAAATCGGCGCGGTTCTCGCGCCCCACCTCCACGCCCTTTTCGCACTGCGCGATGCACTCATCGAACGCCTTTTGCTCGAAATAGACCGCGGCCAAGTTGTTGTAGTAGGTTATGTCGGTGGGATCGTGCTCCAGAGCCTTAGTGTAGTGCAGGATGGCATCTGGAACCGAAAAAAACACAACAATCGGTCACCCAGCCCCGCAGGGGGCGCGTCCTTTTCTCAGAGATTATAAAGAGGTTTTTCAGATTAGCGGGGGCGTGTCTTCAAGGCCCGTTTCCAACAAACCCCCCCCCCCCCCTCCCAACAAACATTTGCTGACAGTTGGAGGACTTCCCGAAGCAAGTAGTCCGAAAAACTCACCCTCAAATTCCTTGCGCTTGTAGCTAGCGTTGCCCAGCTCCTTCTCCGTCTTGGCCAGCTGCACGTTTTCCGGCAGCTCGGGTTCCGGCTGGGGTTGGGGCTCGGGTTGCGCCGTGCCAGGCCTCGGCGGGTCCATCGGCTCGTCATGCGACGCTAGAACAGAGCCATCATCCATATAACCCCAATTCCAGAACTACTGTGATGGAAAAGTGCAATATACCGGAGGCGGGCAGGCCTAGGAGCACTGACATGGTGGCGAGCATCCGGGGGTCCTGAACGGCCCAGTTGGCCGCCAGCGGGTCCGTTTGCAACTGGCTGACCATCTGCAGGTATGTGGGGTCGTCCATGTAGGAGGCGGTGCGCGGGTCATTCCTTAGCTTCTCCATCACATCGACTCCAGTGAAAAGGTCGCCAAAAGGCGCCGACTTTCGAGCGTTAATCCGTTTCATCTCGGCCAGGCCTTCACGCAGCTGCGGGTTTTCGGGGTCGAACTGCAGTCCACTCTCGTAGGCGTCGGACGCCTCATGGCGCCGCCCTAGGTAGGCAAGAGCGGCCCCTTTGCGCGAGTACGCCTTCGACCAATCGGGGCGCAGCTCGATGGCCTTCTCGGCGTCCTGGAGAGAGCGCTCGTATAGGCCGGCCTTCGCATAGGCGGCCGATCGGTTCGAGTAGAGCACCGCATTCTTGTCGTCCAGCTCTAGGGCTTCCGAGTAGCACTTGATGGCCTCATCTAGATGGTTTTGAGCCAAGGCGGCGTTGCCCAGCTCTTTCAACGCTGCGACCTGCCAAACATGCACGGTACAGACATCGAATGGGGATGCGCCCTTTACATGGTACTCACTTGATCCATTTCGGGGGGTTCGAGGCTTGCTTGCACGTTTCGGTTCCAGAAGCTTCCAGTTTGTTGCAGCCAGTGACATTGACGCAAATTCGCGCACTTGCCGCGTTGCTCCGAAAAAAACACCCGCCCCTGATGGATGGGCTGCTTCAAACCATAGGTAAAAAGTGGGAAATTGCTGTTGTCTAGCACTAGGCGGCAACACCGTCCCTCCCCCCTTTTAGTGCAATCAAATAACAACCCTTTCTAGGTTAGATACGTGGCTGTTGATATAAATGAGGCGAAAAATGGGGCTCTGGGGGCTGCTAAGCGCCCTATTGGTACTGGGGATAGGGCAGACGCAGGCCTACATAGTGACCGTGGACGCGCACGCCGAGGAGTGTTTCTTCGAGCATGTGAGCGCTGGCACCAAGCTGGGTAAGCGAAAGGCGCTCTAAACCGTCCCCGTTTCACACCAGGCCTCCTAGGGCTGAGCTTCCAGATAGCCGAGGGCGGCTTCTTGGATATCGACGTGCGGATTGTGGGGCCCGACGCCAAAGTGATCTACGAAGAGGAGCGACTGACGAGCGGCAAATACTCGTTTGCCGCCCATACGGTCGGCACCTACAGCTTCTGCTTCTCGAACAAGATGTCCACCATGACCCCCAAAGTGGTGATGTTTGATGTGGCCGTGGGCGAGCCCCCCAAGCCGGAGGAGGGCCAGACGGCCAACAAACTGGAGGATATGATTCGGGAGCTGACAGGTAGGTAGCCGCTTGGTGGGGACAGTTTGGGGTCTAAAATGGGGCTGTTGTAGCGTCGCTGACGGCCGTCAAGCAGGAGCAGGACTACATGCAGGTCAGGGACCGCATCCATCGCGCCATCAACGAGAGCACCAACAGCCGCGTGGCCATTTGGTCGGGCTTTGAGGCTGTAGTTCTGGTGGCCATGACGATGGCCCAGGTGTTCTACCTCAAGCGCTTCTTTGAGGTTCGCCGAGTCGTTTAGTGTGAGTTTTTTGTACGTTTATTGCCGATTACAGTGCTTTTCTATTAGCGGTGTTTGCCTGGCGGAATTCACGAACGCAGCTTCACGGTTTTATCACGAAAACCCCCGTTCCAGCACGCGGTTTAACGACTGATGGGGCTTGCCACGTGAACTATTCGGGTTTTTGCGCAGCTTGGGCCCCAGAAGGGCATTAAAGTGGAGTTGGGTTAAAGTTCCGGAACGGAGTTGATGCTCCAACAAAACCCACGTTGTCGCTGGGTGATTTGCAGGAGAGGTATTCTGGAAATCCCGAATCCCACCCAGTTTTTCCAGCCTTCCACCCACCTTTAACAGTATTGTTTAACGAATTTTAGGAAATTGATGGCGCCAATATTCCAATTGATTGCATAGTGCGGCAACAGTGTGCCCGCGACTCTAAGCAGTAATCTGTCACAGTGAAGTTTTTTGCATTTAATGTGCGTTTTTTCGTCGTGTTTCTCTAGGAAAATCCTGCAAACTATTCAGGTGAGTAAAGTTTTTCTCGAATATAATTTGCCGCATCGGCCTAAACCCTCTTAAGCCGCCTTAAGAGGGGTTGCAGAGACTGGCAAGCTTTTCTGGGTGAGTTCGGCAGTGGCTATTTGATTGGAGTCGCTTCCGTCCTTGTCGCTCTCCCTGGTTTTATCCGTGGGTGGAGGACGCGGCCGAACTGCCCTGGAAACTTTGCGGCTGATTAGTTATTCAGATGGGCGATACGGACGGCTAATTGCGGGTTTAACGCATTAAAACATCCCCAACGGGTGTTGATGTTATCGCTAATGTCCGCCCAGTCGAAGGGTGTTAGATTAGTTAAGAAATGAGCGCCAGCCGGACAGTGGTGCTTGACAGGGGCTTTCCCTTCGAGCTGCGGCTGATCAGCGCCCTGCTGCAGCGTCAGCGATTTGCGCGGGGGGTGGCCCTGGGGGCGCTGCTGCTGCACCTGCTCAGCCTGCTGCACTCGCTGCAGGGCAAGTACTGGGTCTACAGCCGCGCCAACCAGCTGCGCAACGACATCGTGATCTTCATCAACACTGCCAGCGACCTGCTGCTGGTGAGCGTGAATGTTCTGGGGCTGCTGCACATGCTGAGCAGCCCCTTTCTGCTGGAGCTGCTGCGCTTCTGCACCGCCCCGTTGGAGGTTTTGGGGCCCGCGCGGTCCTGTTCCCCTTGGATCAATCTACTGCGTTTCGGGCCGCTGCTCCCCATCCTGACCGGCGGCTGCCTGTTCTCCCGCAACGCTGGTTGGGCCTCCTACCAGTACTTCATGGGGCGCCAGGTCTGGTACTACGTGATGAATCTGCTGGTGTGCGCCTTCATCTGCGCAGCGCTGCAGCTCAAGTGGCAGTTTGCGCGCATCAACGACTTCCTAGGGCGGACGGGCGGCGGGCGGGTGTCCGCCGCCCATCTGCACCTGGTCGCTGCGCGCTTCAACGGCCTCTGCAATCTGCTGGACGAGTTCAACCGCACGTTCAAGGCGCTGATGGTGCTGGTGGTGATGTGCGTCACAGGGTGTGTGCTGCACAACTGCACGTCCCTGATCGAGTACGCAGCGAAGCCTCAGGGGGCCGCCGTCAAATTGGCCACGTTCCTCACGCAGCCCCTCTTCGCCCTCACTACCGTGGTAAGTTGAGAACAGTAAATCGGCCGATAAGGATCGAGGGAAAGTTGGGCAAATCGCAGTGAGTAGGCGCAATTAAAAGGCGTTTAGCGGCAGTTAGAATGTGGGAGCGACTGCAGCTGGTCTGTCCGGCCTTTCCCGAGCTGCAGCTGTTCTTGCAGGCGCGCCGCCACCATCGGCTTTTCAGAAGCGCCCAAGTGGCGCTCATTGTGGCGCATGTGGGGTTGTTTGCCTACGGCCAACTGGGCAAGCCGCTCGTTCACGGGCGCTTCCTGCCGTTCGGGAATCACGTGGTGGTGTTCGCCGCTTTCATGAACGACCTGATGGTGCTGGCACACTTGGTGTTTACTGTTCTGGCCACCACCCGCACTACCGCGCTGGCCGACTTGATTGCCACCGTGCTGCAGGAGCGCCCCACCAAAAGCCACTGGGCGTTCTACCTGTATGTGGCGCTGCTACGCCTGCTGCCGCTTGCGCCCATCGGCTTCGGCATCTGGCTCTACTGGGATCTCTACCCATACTTGCTGCACCGCGACTTCTGCTACTACACGCTCAATCTGACGGTGTACAGTTGCGCGGGGCTGCTGCACAAGATCAACGGCTCCTTTGGCGCAGTCAACGATCAGCTGGAGCACGTAGGCGCGCAGCTAGGCCGCCAGCACTGGCGCATCGTCCTCAACCGCCTGGCTCGGCTGCGCGGCTCGTTCAGCGTCCTCTATCGGCTGCTGGACACCTTCAACAGCTACGTGAAGGCGCTGCTGGTCGTTGTGGTCACCTGCATCTGCATCAACATCCTGTTTAATCTCACTGTGATCACGCAGTTTGCGGTCAAGCCTGGCGACGCCTACTCAGACACGCTGATCTATGTGATCCACGCGCTCTTCATCCTTATGTCGGTGGTGAGTGGGGGCACAGCCCCCAGACCAAGCGGGTGCTAATGGGGCTGTTTTGGTTGCAGGGCCAGGCGGCTGTGGTGGCTTTCGTGGGCGAGGGGCTGGAAGAGGAGGGCGAGCGCACCACCCGCATATGCTTCACTCTGCTCAACCAACTGAACCACGCCCAGAGCAAGACGGAGCCAAAGGTGGCGCGCGAGCTGCATTTCATTCTGGAACACAGTCGCGCCCGCAAAATCTGCCTGCATGCTGGCGGATTTTTCCGCCTCAATTGGGGCATCCTCGGCTCGATTACCTCCACGGTAGCCACCTACTCCATAGTGATCATCCAGTTTCTACTCAAATAGTCTTTAATTCAACAAAATACTACTTTTTATCCAGGCCGTACACGTAGCCGAGCACGATGGCCAGCACGGTGAAGCCCTGAGCGGCCACTCGGGTACGCATCATATACTGCGACATCCTGGACCGCCCGTGCCGGAAGTTCCAGATGCCGTAGCCCAGTGCCATTGTCGTTGCTGCTGCACCTGCACAAATCAACCAGGCAAAACTGTGACATTATGGAATACAGAAGTTGAAACAGGGCACTAGTTTGCCCGGAACGATGCCTGGCGGGGGTTGTTAGGTTGCCCCCGCGGGGGTAACCTGACATCCCCCTGGATTAGACCCACCTATGGGCACCATGGGGTTTTCAGCGCTCTTCCTACTCAACTTCTGCAGCACGGTTTCCTTGGGCACGACAGCGTCCATCTCCGTGCGCAATGAGATCCAGTCGAAGGCGGCCATGTCTTCGGCCGTCAGCTCAGCACTCGGGCTGCTGGGCATTTTGGGGCCCGCTCGCTGCTACGCACTAGTTTAAACTTGAAGACACCTTCAAGTGCCCGCTAACCTCACTTTATCCTGGTTGCTGTCTAAATTCGGCGCTGTTGCCCTACCACCATTGGCTCCATATTCTTATTATTAAAAATAAGTATTTATATCCGTGATATGTAAAGCAACATTTTGGCCATGGGCATTTCTGGTTCCCTCAACTGTTCACCGATTGTTTTAATATGAAATAAACACACTTCACTATTGAGTCGCAGCTGACGTCATTAGAGCTGGCGCGACAGCGGCAACGCCGACCGCCATTTTAGCATTCTGTCATTGCAGTTGACATTAATCTGGGGCAATACCATAGAGAAAGTAAAATTACTTACTCTATGGGCAAAACCTCAATCGCTGGCAGTGTTTGTGCGTGTTTTAAGCCCCCTGTCAATAATCAAAGTTGAGCCCCATTATCGAGCCAGTCCTTTGATTGTATCGCATTTATCGCGGGTGTGTTTATCGGGGTTTCTTAGGGTATTTCAGTGATGTACAACGGCATAGGGCTACAGACGCCGCGAGGCTCCGGGACGAATGGGCATGTGCAGCGCAACTGGGCCTCAGTGCGGCCCGCCGAAAAGGCGAAGCCCTACAAGACGGAGGAGGAGCTGGCGCTGCTCGACAAGGCGAGCACTCGGCCCCCCAACCAGGAGATTCTCGACCACGAGCGCAAGCGGAAGATTGAGCTCAAGTGCGCCGAGTTTGCGGACATCCTCGAAGAGCAAGGGTTGGACTCAATGTTTTGGGGCTAACTGGATGGTTTATTTTTGTGTGTTGGGCAGGTTTTCCGAGGAAATGGTGGTTGGCAAGGTGGACAACTACCGGAAGGTGCTGCTGGGCTCCGACGCAGTGATAAGCAAGCCGCTGGACCAATGGGGCCGCGTCAGGTGAGTCCCCCTTGTAGTAGTAGGAGGCTTGGGGATCGATGCGCTGGATGCTGCGCACTGCTCAACACTGTCAGTGACAGAGCGTGCTCCATTCGGCGGCCATGTAGGCTGCAGCGGCCCCCCAAGCGAACAAAATCACTTAAGTCTTCCATTAGTCTCTAAGGTCTTCCATTAGTTTTAAGTGCGTGTATTTAGTTAAGTGTGTAAGTGGGATGCGGCGCTTCTTTCAGACGCCGCGCCCGGCGGGCCCCAAGCGCCCCTATGTGGACGAGCGCGTGATTTTCGAGCGTTTGTGGCGCGGCGCTTTAGGGCCGCGCCCCCCTCGCAGGCTGCAAACGTGCTGCTGTCATTGTCAGTGCGGCTCCCATTCGGCCGCAGCTATCCTCAGGTAAAGGCCGAAGTGTGGGTGCCGCCACTGCCCTGAACGTGGCTATCGATCGGCGTCGGCGTCCTGACGTCCCCCAATCACGGTTAAACAGCCAGTTGGTTAATGTTCTTGTTGTTCTAGTGTCAAAGAGACGCACCAAGTGGCGGAGGCGCAGCAGGAGAAGAACGCCCGACTACGTGAGGCCTTTGGTATAAGCGAGTACTTCGTAGAGGGCAGCAGCTTCGATCCGGAGCGGCAGGCCAAAGAGAAGCTGGCGGCCAGCGCGGCAGCGGCTGAGCGCGAGCGGCAGCGCGCCCTTGAGAAAGCGGAGGCTGTTCGCTACCAACTGGTGCGCACGCCCAGTCCCGAAAAGGAGCCGCTGCCCAAGCGGCAGGAGGCTGCGCCCGTCAAAAAGCGCAAACCCAAGGACAGCAGGTGAGTGCAGCTGACATTATTTGAATGGAATGACGTCACGTCGTGTCGGTGGTGATTGAGTGACGTCATCCTCCACAGAACCCGATTTTAACGGGGGTGATGGTTTGTTGCAGCCCATCGAGCCCAGAGGGCGGTCGCAAAAAGAAAAAGAAGCGCAAAGCGACGAAAAAGGACAAGTAAGTGAAAAGGGGCCGCTGTCTTTTTCTCTCTCTTTTTGTCTCAGTTTATCCGTTACATTCAAACACACACATCTATATACCTATGTATATAAATGTCATCATATAGTGTAAGTGTTGTTGGCCTCTCCATACTCAATCAAATGACTCAACTGTATTCCCTATACTAATTCATTGGTGGTGTATTTTTTGTGCGGAACGTCAATAATAGAGGGCAGTAACCAACAACAGGTAATTATTCCGTTCAATTCCGTATCTATTCCCGTCTTGTTTTAATATGCCATGCTGTCCAGGCCCAGTTGCAAGGCAAGGATTGACGAAGGTTTGCAGGTTTTGTTTCCAAAGTGGGCGGGGATTGATTGATTTTGATTTGTTTGTTTGTTGTTGTGCTTGCACCAATTGCCGCCCGCTTTGTGAAAAAGGGGCGGGGCGTGCGCCGATGCTCCAGTTGGCCCGTTCAATCAACTGGATCGTCTGGCCGGTTATGTGTCGTGTCACTAGGAGCGATCGCGGCGCCACCTATCTGCCATAATCGTAACCCTCTCTTGTGTGTAGGTCCGTCAAGTCGGCGCACAAAAAGAAGCGGAAACGGCATCGGCGCGACCAAACAACCGACGAATCGGACAGTGCCTCAGACGACTCAGATGAGGAGGACGATGATGATGATAAGCGACGCCCCAACAACCGGAAAGTGGTGAGGGTTTTTGCAATTTTTTATTATTTGTTTATTATCAATGATGATAGCAGTTGAAGTTGAGGGCTAACGGTTTTGTGTGGTTTTCGTAGAAAAAGCGGCTTAAGTCAAAGAAGAAAAAGAAGCGAGATGAGTCGTCGGAGAGCAGCGAGGAAAGTGAGCCGGAGGCAAAGCCCAAGCGCAGCCGCAAGCCGGATAAAGTGAAACCCAAGCATAGCAAAGAGCAGGACAGGGGCAGGAAGCGGACACCGAAGCCACTGAATGGCAGCGGGGACAAGCCAAAGGCGCGGGCGGAAAAGCGTCAGCGCTCCCGAACGCGCTGCCCTACTGCGCAACGGAAATCGCCCGAGCGCAGGCCGCGTAGCCGCAAGCGCTCGCCGTCGCCGGTGGAGAAGCCGAAAAAGGCGAGTCCGCCGCGGCCCTCTAAGCGGTCGCTGACCCCGCCCCCAGTCAAGAGGGCGCGGACACGGTCCCGCACGCCTCCCCGTAAAAGTCGCGGCAAGCCCATGCCGGTGGTGAAGCTGCGCCAGTCCTCCAGCGAGCCGGAACAGTCGGGGAAGAGCGACAAGGAGGAGGAGGCCGACAATGAGGAGCTGAAGATGCTGCGGCTGCTCCAGAGTGGCCTGGCGGCCAAAGCTCGCGAGACTTTGGAGAAGAAGCGCGCCTGCAGCCCGCCGCCAAAGAGCATCCAGTCGGATGTGTTCGACATCAAGGTAGGCCCCCATTTGATTAACCGAAAGCGGTGACTAAGTTGGTGATTGCAGGTGCTGCCCCCGAAGAGCGGCAATGTAGAGAAGTCGCCGCAGTACCCCGCGGGGCGCAACAAGAGTAAGTCTCCCTCGGTGTCGCCAGCCCACTCCAGCTCCAGCTCTAGTTCATCGACCTCCAGCCGCAGGTACTGAGCAACGTTTCTCATTGGTTCAGTTCGGTAGTAATGAGTCGGTTTTCAGTCGCTCCCGTTCTTCGAGCAGCAGCAGCAGCAGCAGCGGCAGTAGCAGTTCCAGCCGCTCGTCGCGGTCGCGCAGCCGCTCCAGCTCACGTTCCAGCTACAGTTCGAGCTGCTGTTCGCGGCGCTCGCGCTCCATCTCGATCCCGCGCCGCCACGGTTCGCCCAGCTTCCTGTCGCGCCGCCGCATTACCAGGTAGGAGGCTTTGGCACCCAGTTTGGCACCTTGTAGCGCAGGTAGACGATTTTTCGATTATTTTATTTCCGGTTGCTTTTTCCGTTTCAGACACAAGTAGCCGAATTTAGTCAGGCCGCGGATTTATTTATGTACATGCCACCTAGGTTTAGTTTGTTTAAGTTTAGCCACGCCCCCGCCCAACACCGCCACACTCCAAACCACGCCCCCTCAAAACCCGCCCGCTCGATGACAATAAAGTTTCGTTATTATTTTGTACGATTTGATTCTGTTTTTTTTTTCGATGTTTGTGTGTAGTGCCCGTTGTTGTTGTTCGGATGGCAGGTAAGTTGCATGGTATACGCAGGCGCTTCGCCCCCCCCTGCTCCCACTAATCACACTAACATTGCTTCCGACTAATGCAGCGCACGCAAGCGGCCTATTCCTTACACCAGGCTGTCGCCCAGCTCGGAGTCGACCTGCAGCTCCAACAGCCCCTTCTTTGCGCGCCGGCGCTCCTCAAGCCGATCGCCCAGCTCCGCCTCCATGTCGCCCTGAGGCCCCGCCCAGTGCGGGGGCGTGCCCGACACGCCCCCGCCTTGTTATTTTATGTACACAAATGGTGCAATCCCGCTCCGGTCTAGTCGCTGAATACTCCCACCTGTGTGTGCGTGTGTGTGATATTTTTTTATTATTATTATTAATTAATTTATAAATTTTTTTAAAATGATTTTAAAACCACTGAGGAATAAACTTGAAAAAAACCATCCTACTAGTTTACTGCTTTACAAAAATTTAATAAGTACACAGTGTTGTCGGATGGAGGCCTTAAAACTAGGAACATTGACTAGAGCGATGATAGTCTGGGGGCTCCGCCCCTCATGGGGCGGAGCTTAATACTTGCAAATACACACAGTTGACTCTGGGGGAGTGGACACAAACACAGGAGTGGGGAGGCCGTGGGCGCTGAGACGTCACATCGTGTCCGGGGCACTTTCACATGCCGGGACGACGCCCGGAGCTCAGGACTTAACTCTCACTGAAAGTGGGCACGTGATGCGCCCCCCGCGTTCAGGATTGCGGATGCTCTCGATTATCTGCAAAAATTCCGCGTTAGTTGCTTTTGCCGCTAAACCCTCATTGAGGGGGGGCGCCTTACCGAAATGAGTCGATCGAACCCGAACAGCAGGCCTTCCTCATAGTTGCCGGGCGCCCAGGGGGCGCGGTGATTCACAGTCCGGCCCTCGGGCAGGCGATTGGTTTTGGCAAAGTCGATCAGCCACGCCCCCAGCTTGGTGTCGTCATAAACGATGAACAGGCTGCTCCCCACCACCTCCCTGCTCTTGAAGTAGTCGGATTGGTCGATTTTCGTGCGCATGTCGCCCAGGCGCGCCAGTAGGCGTTGCCGCATGTCCTCGCGCCCCCCCAAAAACACGTCCAACGTGTGCATCACTTCGGCGCTCGACTTGACGGTTTTGAGATCGGTCACGGGGGCGGAGCCCCGGCACTTCATCGCCTCGATTCGGAAACCCTCGCTGCAGGTGGACGACTGCAGCTCGCGGAACTGCATGTAGCGTAGCTTGGTCACCGCCTGTAGCCGATGCTCCCCGGGAGTGGGCGCGGTCGCATCAATGGCCACCATCTTGTGGTAGAGGTCGGAACGGGCGGCCGTCTTGCATACCTCCGACTCGAGGAAGGTGCGCGTGCCCATCTTGATATCGATCACGTAGGGATCTTGAAAGCCATGCAGCAGGTCCTGCAGCTCGATGAACTGCTCGCCCTGGTACTCCACCTGGCGGTAGTACCGCGGAACAATGTCCTGCAGCAGCTGGTCGCGCTGCAGCTCCTCGTAGACGCGCCCCTCCGTGTCGTCCGAGTTGGGGGAACGCTTTTTCCATACGGTGCCGGGACCCGCGGGCGCCAGACTGTCCGGATGGCCGCTCAACTGGAACCAGTGACTATGCCGCGTCTCCAGCAGCACTGGACTGGCCGGCAGGCTTAGATCGAGCGCGTTCTGCAAACACAAAATCCCCATTAGACTTAATTTAATCATTCTAGCATTAAATAAGTAAACACGCCCCTAGTGGGCGTGTCCCATTTACCCCCATACGCGCACGAAATGGCGAATGCGTCCGCGTGTCAACGCCCAGTCAATAAGCGCGCGGAATATTCGCGCATGGCGCAGTGTTGCCCGACTGTCTGGGAATTAAGGGGAGGCCGTGACCCCCCCAGCTACTATTTATAGCGCGCCAACTGATCACTGCCCGTCGGCATGTGCCTTGATTGGTCTCGAATGCCATTAGTGCTGGGCGGCCTCGAGATCGATCTCAACATAGACTTACAAAGGCGAGAAACTGCAGCAGCGACATCTCGTCCGGCGGGGGGGGCTGCGCCCCCCGCTTCGATTTGCGCCATCGCTGGAAAGCGTTGTGGGGCGAGGGCGAGCGGATCGTCTTGGCAGGCGCTTGGGCGTCGTGGGGCGCGCCGCCCTGCAACAACACAATGGTTAATGGCGCGTCTACGTCACTGTTCTACGGGGGGTATCCGATTGACGTCAGTCGGTCGCGCGCCAATTGTTATTATTGTGCGTTGACCTAGAATGCAGGCAACGTTGCACTGAGGGGAAAGTGGGTGGCCTCTTTCGCGCTCGCTCCCCACGCCACTAGCTTTGACGCAAATGGCCTGCTGATGTGCCTACTAGACCTACCGCATTGTGGCTGCATTTGAAGCACACCAAGTCTTGGATCAGGCCGGAATACGTGTCACGGCCCTTTGTTGCAACGAGACTAACTACGGCCGGCACCATTTCGATCCGGCTCACACACATCATAAACACACGCACACTGATTAAGCTTGATGATAGCGTTGCTGCTCGAAACTTTCCCTGTTGGCAACTGGCCGTCTGGCGCACTACTAATCAACCAGGCCTGCCCAGTTTCATTCAATTCCGTGCGTCAATACTGCGTTGCCGCACATACAAGTTGGGCAAGAGTTCCCATGAAAACCGCCCCTCCATCAGGGCTGCTCACCAACAACCAACTGCGTAGTTGCAATAGTTGCGCGATTACAATCGTACAATTCACCAACTGAATAATTAATTGCCAGATTAGATTTCCACCAGGCGAAACCCGGGGGAGTTTGCAAAGGGCCTTGCCCAGTGCAGATTTGCCGCGCTGCTGTTCTTGTCGCACGCATTCCCCCCACCTTGCCCCTAGTGCAACAGACAAAGCGCGCTAGTAAAAGGGCCACAGGGCCCTGGTTGTTTTTGAGCAGCTTTGTTTTTGGGGCAGCGTTGCCGGCCGTGGCATAAAGTCTGGGCTAGTTAAAATGCGCCGCGCAAAAGGCTCAATGAAAGCGGGCGCTTGCATGGCATGCGAAATGACGCCATTGACGTCAAGTGTGAGGTTATGGGTCGTCTGTTTTCAGGCCGCGTAAACTCTACAGGGTTGCATGGCGAGCCGCATTCCGCTGCACGCCTGAATTATTCATTTTATCCGGAACTGGTCAGGAAAGGGGGGACTCCGAGGCCGCGGCCCACTACGTGAACGTGTGTTTGCTTAGGGGGGCCCACTTACCGGCAGCTGTTTCCGGACAAAGGGCGGCCAGTTCAGCATGCCGCTGCGCGCACTTATTGGCCGATCATTCGGCGGGAATGTCTGAGGCACGGCCACCCTGTACAGTGTCCATGCCGGACCACGTGACCGCATTGACGTCAATGGTGACCTCCGGATAACTGCCGACTAGAACGGAGTCGGCTATCGATGATGTTTTCCGGTTTGTTGATCAACTTTCGAAACGCGCACCGCAATAGGGCCAGTTTGGCGGCAACCGTCCGCTGGACACTGGAAAATCACTCACCTGATGTGCGCCGCTGATTGGCAGCCCAGGGCCTCCCTCCACCTGCAACCAAAACAACTGAATTGAATCGTAGGGCGGCTGCGATTGCCTGAGGGTGAAACCAATCAAAGCAATTGTCTGAAAGTGAAAACTCTAACTTTATTCTACAGAGTAATTTAAACAATGGCTCAGGAAGCCGTCTCCAGATGGACGTAGTCCATGTCGCTGGAGGGTGCGGTGACGCACGCCCACTGGTGGAGGGGGGCCTGGCGGCAGCGGTCACGCACCAATAGGAAGCCGAAGGCGGCGCCGATGAGCGCAAGCGCCAACGCCAGGTACTTGAAGTCGAAGGCGGGGGGCGTGGCCTCGCGCACGTCGGGCGGGGCTTCGGGTAGTTGCGCCCACGACTTGTCACACAGCATGCCTTGGAAGTGGTGGGGGGCGGCCCAGTCCCGCCCCGGACGCACGCACACGCCTCCTTTGGCCAGCCCCTCGGCGAGCGTCTGCCACTCCGCGCACGAAAAGTGATTGTCGTTCAAGTCCAGGCAGGTGGCGCTGTTGCCGAACAGGGCACGCGCTCTCTTCACACTCACCGTGCCCAGACAGTTGCCTGACAGATTGAGCAGGCGCAGCTCCGGCCAGCTGAAGGTCTCGTTCTGCCCAAAGTCCAGGATCACCATTTCGTTCTTCGTAAAGTCCAAGCGCCTTAGAGCGCTGTTGCCGCTCAGGGCTTGCGCGCTAAAGATCGCAATTGAGTTATGGTCGAGCGACAGTTCGCGCAGCTCCGCCAGCGCGTCAAAGCAGCCGGGCATGCGCTTCAGCTGGTTGTGCGAGGCGTTCAACAACTGGAGGGCGGGGCTTGATTTAAAGGCCGCCCTATCCACGCCTACTATGCGGTTGAAGGCGACGTCCAGCAGGCGGAGCCTGGGGAGGGGCTGTAATTCGGCGGCCGTCAGGCCAATCAGGGCGTTGCTGCTCAAGTTCAGCGCCAGCAGCCAATCCAGGCCCTGGAAAGTACGGTTGTTGAGCACCGTCAGCCGATTCTGGCTCAAATCCAGTCTGCTAAGGCAGGTGAGGTTGGCAAAAGCGCCATCTGCAATGCGCGCCAGCGATTTATTGCGCAGCTCCAGCGCCAGCACGCAGATGGTCCCATAGGGGCGCAGGGGCGGCAGATGGTTGCCTTCAAACCGCTGCGCACTAAAATTGACGGCAACCGCGCAGGAGCTCGTATTGCTGGCATGGAACTCCGCCAGCGAGCCAAATGTTCTTGTGAGCCCCGCAGGGGGCTCAGACGGGCAACGAACGGCCTGTACAAGGGGGCCCAATGGCAGCGCCAGCCCAAGCAACAGCAGCAGCGCCATCTGCAAATGCAAACCCCCACATTAGCCGCCACTGGGACTGGGGCCCCACTCACCCCTAATCTCACCGATCGCTTCGCTCTATCAAAAATCGATGTTCGCACGGAAAAACACGTCCACGCCCGGCCACAGTTCGACTAGCAAATAACAATTGATGGGGGTCGCGGCCTTTGCAGTTTGACTGCCGCTCAATTGCCCTGATTGGTATAATTGCTGGCGCACGGGGGCGCCAACACACCGCTCCTACTTACCGTGTCAGGCGCCGAGTCGCTCCGCTGGCTCCACGGGGGCACCGACGCAGCAGCCCCAAGGCGGCCGAGGAACGTCGACGAGTAGGCCTGCGGGGGGAAGTGGGTGGCGCTACGCTCGCCCATCTTCGCCGCTCCTTTTTGGGGCTTTGACTGTTTGGGGCACAGTGACATGTACTTAACACCTGCACTGATCTAACCTCAATTACCCGCGCAGCGTTGCCAGTGCCGAATTTTGTTGGAAATTTGATGTGGCTCATGCCCCCGTGTAATTGGGGGGCACACGGGGGTTAATTTTTGAGCCAACACCCACCGGTTGGGGGAAGGTGAAGATTGTTAGGCGACCCACATCATAACCTCTTCAACAGTACCTGCATAAAGACAAGTTAACCCTCAAAAAGTATGACCAGAATTTCGTTGTTTTGAGGGCTCTGAACCGCTGGAGACGCACATAGTTGATTGCAAGCGAGAGCACTTGTGGGAAACCGGCCCCTGAAACTTGGGTGGCGATGTCGCACAACACTGGGGTGCTGCCCTTTGTGAGGGGCGTCGACTTCACCCGCAATGACTTTAGCGTGAGTATTTAGTCGACGGGCTCCAGTGGGACCAGGTTGTAGCGAATTGACTTGAATGCAGGAGGGTAAGTTTCCGGACGCAGTGGCGTACATGACGGGGGTGCAGTGGCTGAAGCTGGACCGCACGCAGCTACGCAGCATCCCCAAGGAGATGGGCAGCTTGATGAAGCTGGAGCACCTGTCGCTGACCCGCAATGGGCTGGAGAAGCTCCATGGGGAGCTAACGGAGCTCAACTGCTTGAGGTGAGCAAATGCCAATTTTTCTAGTTGGGTTGGTGCTAATGGAGGGCTGGTTAGGAGCCTGAACTTGCGCCATAACAAGGTGAAGAGCTCAGGGATTCCGGCCGAGCTCTTCCACTTGGAGGAGCTCAGTACTCTGGACCTGAGCCATAACAATCTGAAGGAAGTGCCTGAGGGGCTGGAGCGCGCGCGGAGCCTCCTGGTGCTCAACCTCAGCCACAACCAGTGAGTTTTTGAAAGGGGCTTTGCCCGAGTGTTTTAGGGCTTAAAGACTGGTTTTTAGCATTGACGCCATCCCCAACGCTCTATTTATCAATCTGAGCGATTTGCTGTTTCTGGATCTGAGCGACAATCGGCTGGAGACGCTACCGCCCCAGACGCGCCGCCTCGCCAATCTGCAGACGCTGGTGCTGAACAACAACCCGATGGGACACTTTCAGCTGCGCCAACTCCCCAGCCTGACTAGCCTGGAGACACTCCATCTGCGCAACACGCAGCGCAACCTTGCCAACTTTCCCACCAGCTTGGAGAATCTGCTCAGTTTGACCGATGTAGATCTAGCGCAGAACGCGCTACCGCGCGTTCCAGACGCGCTCTACTCGCTCCCCAGTCTGCGCCGGCTCAATCTCAGCGACAACGACATCGTTGAGCTGTCTTCTGGTGAGCTGCGCAGCCCCACGAAAAGGGCATTTTGAGTTTTTGAGTGTTGGTTGTGGTAGCGGTGGAAATGTGGCAGAAGCTGGAGACGCTCAATCTGGCGCACAACAAGCTGAGGGCGCTGCCCAGCGCCATCTGTAAGCTACAGAGCTTGCGCCGGCTCTATGTCAGCGACAACCAGCTGGACTTTGACGGGATCCCGGCTGGGATCGGGAAGTTGGGGGCGCTGGAGGTGTTTGCGGCCGCCCACAACCGGCTGGAGATGATCCCGGAGGGGCTGTGCCGCTGCGGGTCGCTCAAGCGCTTGAACCTGAGCTCCAATCGGCTCATCACGCTGCCCGACGCCATCCACCTACTGGGTGACTTGGACTGTCTAGACTTGAAGAACAACCCGGACCTGATCATGCCGCCCAAGCCTTCCGAGGCGGCGCGTGGCGCCGGCGTCGAGTTCTACAACATTGACTTTTCCTTGCAGAACCAGCTGCGGTTGGCGGGCGCCATGACGCCTGCCCCTGCGCCCACTCAAAGTAAGCTTTAGACCCTAACGCCTGCTGGGCTTGTATTGGAAGCGTTGACTTGCAGGCGCCAGCAAGGACCCGATCGCGCGCAAGATGCGCCTGCGGCGCGGCCGCCGCGACCACGAGGAGGCCGACCAGGACCAGGCCAAGATCCTGAAGGTTTGTGCAGGACGCCACCCCTAAACGCCCCTGAGTTAACTGTGTATGCCTTCCAGGGCATGAAAGACATCGCGACTGAGAAAAACCGGCGAATGCAGGAGGAGGAGGCCAAGGCCGAGTCGCTGAAGTAAGCCCCCAGTTCTGAGCAGTCGGGAACCATTTTAACGCTCCCCGTTTGCTTTAAGGCCGCGCCGCTGGGACGAGGCGCTGGAAAAGCCGCCGCTGGACTACTCGGAGTTTTTCGAGGCGGACGCCGGCCAACTGCCCGGGATCACCATCTGGGAGATTGAGAATTTCCTGCCCAATCGCATCGACGAAGTCGCTTACGGCAAGTTCTACGAGGGCGACTGTTACATCGTGCTCAAAACCAGCCTGGACGAGAACCAGAGCCTCAACTGGGAGATTTACTTTTGGATCGGCGGCAAAGCCCCGGTAAGTCTTCGGGTCGTGAAAGGGCATCGGCCCCTAACTGCCCTAATGCGCAGCTGGACAAGAAAGCCTGCTCCGCCATCCATGCGGTCAATCTGCGCAACTACCTGGGGGCACAGTGTCGCACCATCCGCGAAGAACAAGCCGACGAATCCGACGAGTTTCTCAACCTGTTCGACACGCAGATCACCTACATTCAAGGGGGCCGCACCTGCAGCGGCTTCTACACCGTGGAGGATCTGGTGAGGCTTTTTCGCATTATTCATTTTCCCATTTCAGTCAACACCCATAAGGCTCAGTGTGCTGGAGGGCTTGTTTTTAGCAACGCCATTGATTGACAGTTGATGCCATTTCAGACTTTTGAGACGCGGTTCTACCGGGTGCACCCTGCGGGGCCTTCCATCCACCTGGAGCCGGTCCCCATCGGCTCCGCCTCCCTGGACCCGCGCTTTGTTTTTATCCTCGACAAAGGTGAGTGTCGTTAGGGGGCCGCGGGCGGTTTAGTGAGTGGTGATTGGGCGCAGGTACAGCCATCTACATCTGGAACGGGAAGCGGGCCAAAAGTACACTCAAGTCGAAGGCGCGGCTCATGTGCGAGAAGATCAACAAGAACGAGCGCAAAAATCGCGCGGAGATCAGCAGCGAGGAGAGCGAGGAGTTTTGGGCGGCGCTGGGCGGACGGGCAGAGCCCGTGGAGCATGTGGGGGGCGACTTCCAGCCGGTGGCACCGCGCCTCTACAAGGTACAGTTGGGCATGGGGTACTTGGAGTTGCCCCAAGTCGAGATTCCGCATGGGCGTCTACGGTGCACACGCTGCTGCTCAGCAAGAACGTCTACATCCTGGATTGTTATCTGGATGTTTTTGTCTGGTAAGCGCGCATTAGGGCTTAAGTCACAACACACATATCCCAAACCAATCTCGGCCTTGAGTAAATTTCAATATGGCGTCTCAATTAATGACATTACTGTCAAATAGTTCGGAACAGACTACATAGTGTCATTCTCCGATTGGTTGCAGGATCGGTAAAAAGTCCACTCGATTGGTCAATGCAGCTGCCGTCAAACTGTCCGAAGAGCTCTTCAACATGATTGATCGGCCGGAGCATGCGCTGGTGACGCGCGTGCGCGAAGGCACCGAGCCGCAGGTGTTCAAATGCAAGTTTGCGGGTTGGGACGAAGTGATTGCGGTCGATTTTACCAGAACAGCGGCGTCCGTGCAGAAGACTGGCGCCGATTTGACCAAGTGGGCGAAGACGCAGGAGACGAGGGCGGATCTGACCGCCCTGTTCACGCCGAGGTAGGGCTCGACTTGACAGCCCCCCATCTGAAAAAATTGGTTTTGTGGTCTTTCAGACAACCAGCCACGCCTCTGAGCGAAGCACAACAGCTGATGGATGAGTGGAATGAGGACTTGGACAGCATGGAGGCGGTGGTGCTGGAGGGGCGCAAGTTTGCGCGGCTTCCCGAGGAGGAGATCGGGCACTTCTACACGCAGGACTGCTACGTGTTCATTTGCCGCTACTGGGTGCCCCTGGACGAGGCGGAGGCGCCCGCTGACGACATACAAGTGGTGGTGTTCTTCTGGCAGGGCCGCGAGGCCTCCAACATGGGCTGGCTCACCTTCACCTTCACTCTGCAGAAAAAGTTCAAGGCTGTTTTTGGGGTGAGTACCCGCCTGGCGCCCTCTACTCGTAGTTAACTGAATCGTTTGCAGGACAAGCTCGAAGTGGTGCGCACGCACCAGCAGCAGGAGAACATCAAGTTCCTGGCGCACTTCCGCCGGAAGTTTATCATCCATCAGGGCAAGCGCAAGGTGCGCGACCCGAACGCTGTGGAGTTTTTTCACCTGCGTTCCAATGGCAGCGCCATCTACACGCGGCTGATCCAGATTGCGCCCGATGCCGCTCTGCTCAATTCCGCTTTCTGCTACATCCTCAAGGTTCCGTTTGAGCAGGACGACAATCCGGACTCGGGCATTGTGTATGTCTGGATCGGCAGTCAGGCTGATCCAGACGAAGCGCGCCTCATCCAGGACATCGCCGAAGAGATGTTCAACAGCCCGTGGGTCACGCTGCAGGTGCTCGCCGAAGGCGAGGAACCCGATAACTTTTTCTGGTTGGCGCTGAACGGGCGCATGCCCTACGAAACAGACGCCAGCTTCATGCAGTTCACACGCCTGTTCCGGTGCTCCAACGAAAAGGGCTTCTTTGTGGTGTCGGAAAAGTGCTCGGATTTCTGCCAGGTGCGTTTATTTATTAACTTATAGACTAATGAGGACGAGTTGGATGTGGCTGGGGTGCGCTCGGTAGGGGTTGATGCGCCCGTGGGCGCGGAAGGTCTTGCGCGCAGTAAGTGGCGCTGCATTGGCCTGCACAAGCCCCACCTTCAGCTCGTCCGGGTCTTGCCCCAGGTACTCGGCGTTGGCCAGCGCGTTGCGCAGCAACCCCTGCAGACATCTGACTGCTTTCATTGGCCAGCGCCCCTTTACAACAACAGTCAAAGGTAACCCAGGCGTGAGTAAAAGAGCGAGGACTTACCTGGACTGTTCGAAACTGCTTGGCCTGGCGGCAGTGCCCAACTCCCCCCTTGAAGCGCCGGATAGGCACACACTGGCGCCGCACCAGTACATCCGCGAGATAGGCCTGCGCTCGCTTGACGCTGAGGCCCCGCAGGGCCCCAGCCGTCTCCACCAAATGCTTGAACTTTACAGGCGCATGGCGCAGCTGTGCCTTAGCGCCCTCAGCTCGCTTGTAGCCCATTTTACGCTTAAATCACCACGTCACTTAAACCGGATGTTTCAGGACGATCTGGCGGATGATGACATCATGATCCTTGACAACGGGCAGCAAGTGTTTCTGTGGCTGGGCTCAAAGTGCAGCGAGGTGGAAATCAAGCTGGCCTTCAAGTCGGCGCAGGTGAGTCTGGTTGCCGACGAGCCGCAGCGAATGAGGGCTCATACTTTTTTGCTTCAGGTCTACATCCAGCACATGCGGGTGAAGCAGCCGGAGCGCCCGCGCGGCCTTTTCCTCACCGCCAAGAACAAGGAGTCGAAGCGATTCACCAAGTGCTTCCACGGCTGGGGGCTGCACAAGCGCCCCCCCGAATAGGTACATAACTTCAATTAATACGAACACACTATCTATAAGCTTCAATATTCACTAACTACGACAGGAATAAACGCAATAAATAAATTACTCAGCTAGTAGGGGGTTTGGTTGGTTGCTGGCACGGCTGGTTGAGCTGGTTCAGCTAGTTCAGTCGTCATCGTCATCATCGTCGTCCGGCACAAACAGCTCGTTCTCCTCGAGGAAGTTGGCGATGTTCTTGCTGATCCCGGCCCCAATCAGCAGCCCCGGCACCACGGTGAACACCACCTGCAAACGCACCGATTGAGGCCCCAGCGGCAACAGTCGCGTATTTACCTTTAGGAGCCCGAATGGTGTCCGGTGGGGCTCCGCCATCACCAGCGGCGGTTTGCTGGACGCGTTCCGACCCCCTGCTAGCCCCACTCGCCTTACTAGGCCTCTCAAAAGCCCGCAAACCATCACCACTGAATTGGGGTTACGTGTCGCTCTGCGTCTGTCAACCTGGACGTCGTGCGGCGTCGACCCGCACAAACTTGACAACAGTGCACAGGAGGCTTTTGGTCGAGAGCAAAAGTCGATTTCATTTTAACCAAATAATTTCTATAATAGCGTGTTAATTAAAAGTGTTAACAATAAGGAATCGTCGAACGCGTGCGCATAACAAGGCCGGATTTTTCTAATAAAGAGACTAATCGCAATCCGAGTCGCCCTCGCTAGAGTAGTCCTGGATGGGGAGTGGGCGGGTGAACGGGGCGCACGTCATCTGGCTGCGGACCAATAGAGGGGCTTAAAAGGCCGAGCGGTGGGCGTGTCTGTTACCTTACATGAGACGCCGGTAGTGGTTGAGCCACTCCTCGCACATCTGGGCGACCAGCAGTGGACGCTTGTGGAGCGGCTGTTGAGCTACCAAGATGCCGCTCTCGGTTTCGGACACGTCGATCCATTGTCGCACGATGGCGGCCTCGCGCCCCAACTGAAATCGCGGAATAAGTGCGCCGCCCCTTTTGCGTTCAACTGGCACTCACCTCGGCCTCCAGCAGGAAGTGGATGGGAAGGGGCTTGAGGTCGCGGTCCACTAACGGGAGCAAGGAGGCGCGTGGACGCTGGTTGGCGGGCGGCTCGATGGCCACCAGGGCGGAGAAGTGGCCGCGCGTGTACCCCAATGCGATGGGGCAGCGCGAGCAAAAGCTCTGGTCCCACAGGAGCGGCAGGTAGACGCCCTCGAAGCGGGCGGGGCCCAACGCCTCGCCCCTGAAGCTCTTCACCACCTTGACGCCATAGACTAGAATGGGGCGGCGCAGGATGTGCGCCAACGCAAACACGTGCAGCTGCTCGAGGCTGGAGCCGGGCTGAGCGGCCAGGGCGACCAGGCTGCTCCAGTCGCCCTGCCATTGGGCCTCGTCGAGCGAGTACTGGAGGAAGGAGGCGTGCGAGCTCTCGTACTCCTTCCAGCGCGGGTAGAATCTGCAAAAGCGCGCTTTAGAACCGCCGTCTCAGCGTGGTGGAGTACGTACATGTTGCCGGCGTGGACGAGCGTTTCGGCCAGCGCCCTCCTCAAAATGTTGTCGCGATCGAACACGCCCCATGTGGCCTGCATCACGCTGTCTAGCAAACAATCGCCGGCCGATCTGTAACAGAACACACGCTCATTGAAGATCGGCAATCGGGGGGCGTGGCAACTTGCCTGTTCCATAGGGCGTGCAGGCGGCTAACTCCCGCCCCCAACGCCCAGTTGATGACGGCCGACACTCCGCTCTCCAGCTCCTCTTGGACGTCCTTGTCGAGCAGCTCAGTCATCAGCTGATCTTGGACGGTCAGTGGCAGCGTGTTGACCTCTGGCGGACAAACAGAGTTACCACGCCCTAACAGGGGAGCGGAGGCGGGACTTACCGACTGGCAGCGTGAAGGTGGGGAACTCGGTGACGTAGTGACAGGCGAAGCCGCCTTTGCGCTGGCGTAGCGTGGTGGCAAAGTGGCGGCGAATATCGGCGGCCAGTTCGGGCGCCACGTAGCTCGGTACTCGTTTGATTCCGGAGCCGCCCGAGCCCTCGATCTGCGACAGCAACACGGCCAGCAGGTCCTCCCTCTGAAACCTCCAAAAACGCTCATTGACCTGGCGAAAGGGTGACGGCGCCCACCTACTTGATGGCCAGATGCACTAGTGTTAGTCCCGCCTCTGAGCTCCGGTTCAGCAGGGCGCATTCGGCGGCTGTGAGAGGGCGCGCCGGGTCTCCGCCCGCTGCCAGGTAGGCTTCGACGGGGGTTGGATCGCCCTCGACCACGCCCACACAAGCGTTCAGCCAATCCCAGTCAGCGTTGCGACGAGATTGTCGTAGTCGACGCTCCGCCTCCATGTTGTTGTCGCGCATCTCGGGCGCGTGACCTCCTTGGTGTGTGTCACTGCCGCTAGAGGCAGGCTGCGCGGTGCCGCACATGGCGCACTTGATTGCACGCGGCCAGTTAGCGTAGGTGCACAGCTGCAAGCGACCACTTAACCTCATTCTCTTCGGGTAGGTGACATTTACCTGACAGTTCCACTTGGCCTGCGCGTTGCGCCGACTGTTCTCCACATTGGTGGGGCTGGAGTGGCGGGACAGGCTCTGCGCCACGTCGGACTTTTGCGCGATGCGCAGCGGCTGTAGTAGCTCGTGCAGATTGTCGACTGACAGGCTCTGCGCGCTGTAGCACAACGGTTAATCAACTGGGCGCGAGATGGCAGCGCCGCCACTAACTCACCTCAAGGAGCTGGAGTTGTCCAGCGAAGCGCCGGCATCTAGTTCAGGGCTCCGCTCGCCGTGCAGCCGATAGATGTCCTCAAAGGGGCGTGGGCCACCGCACATCGTGCAGTTGATTCCGGACGGGAAGTTTTCGTAGGTGCAATACTCGCAGGCCCACTTCCTGTCGATGTTGTCGCTCATGGCGACCGGTGGGGCACTTGACGGGTTGCTCGAGCCAATGTTTGTCATGAGAATATCATGATAGGCGCAGCCCCCTGTCGATCTGGGGGGGGCCCTAAGCCGCACCACTCGATACGCAGCACTGGCGACTGGAATCGGTCCAAACTGCCGCGAATATTGGCAGAGACGCAATTGCGGCCACTGCCAACCAATTACGTGGGCTGGCGAGTCGCAGCGGAGGCAGAAAGTGGGGTTCGGGCACTCTCAGGGTCTTACCTTCGCAATTAAGGTCATGCAGCGCGGCTCGGAAACGATGCGGCTCGCGCGTTCCACTGATCACCTGGAATTTTGATACGGTTCGCATAACCAGTCGGGCCCCTCTTGTGAAAGGCGCTTTTCTGCCGCGGGATTGTTGTCGTCAGTATGGCCCCATTTGACACTATGCGCGCACTGACAGTGACAGTGACGGTTTTAACCTCATCATTCAGAGGTGTTCTGTGCTCATCACGGTGCCCATTGGCGTGACGTCACCCATGAGAAAGTCTTCCGTGATAATCAATTTTCGCAAGTCCCGCCAGGCAATCAACTGGCAACTGCGCCCGAGTGAAGCCCAAAAGCAGACCTTGCTCGACATAACCTCCAGAAATAGTTATTAATGACAAGTTGTTAAAGTAGGCCCCATTTCCCGTTGGAAAAATGGGGGATTCCGAGCTGGAAGAATTGCGTAGGCGGCGCCTGGCTGAAATGCAGGCCAACTACCAGGTGAGAGACACTGAAAGCATCCCCCCATGGGAAAGGTGAATTGACGGGGCGACCGATTGCAGGGCGGGCAAATGGAGCCGGGGGCGCAGCGCGCCCAAGAGCAGAAAGCCAAGGAGCAGGAAGAGGTGAAGAACTCCATCCTGTCGCAGGTGCTGGACCAGAACGCCAGGGCTCGATGTAAGTAACAAAATTGCATAATATTCAGAGAGTGGGATTTGGCGCCTTGTGCAGTGAACACGCTGATGCTGGGCAAGCCCGAAAAGGGCCAGATGGTCCAGGCGATGCTGCTGCGGATGGCGCAGTCTGGCCAGATTGGGGCCCGAATTGGAGAGAAGGAGCTGATCGGGTTGTTGGAGAACGTGAGCGCCCAAACGTGTAATAAAACCACCGTTAAGTTTGATAGGAGAAGGGCGGCCCTCGACTCGGATGATGATGATTTTTAGTCCGATTTGCGCTGAGTAAATACACTTTTTATACGAATTGTTTGTTTCTCAAATGATGATGAACATCCTGCTCTCGATACCGGCGATCCAACTCCTTAAACATGCTGCTGCTGCCCTGAGGCTAGCGAAAATCTGCATTTGCCATAAAACTTTCCCATTAGAGAGCTGCTACACTCAAATTCGATAATTTTATATAACGTAAATTTTATCGGAAAGTTCTTCAGAGTTAATCTTCAGGAAAACCTGATTTCCTTATACTCCAGTTAACAGTCTAGAAAATTTAATTTCAAATTATAAAATAATAGCAACGGTTTGCGGTCGTAATTCACATTTTTTGACTTGTGGTGCAACCGATGGGCTGCCGCAAGTGCGTTTCTCTGGCAACGCATGCGCTGTTCAACAGCTAAACCTGTTAAACGTTGGTTGCACCCCCGCACTGCCGTTTTATTTGATTATGAATCTCGATCATTTTTACAATTTCATTAATTTTTTTTTAAAACAATTTTAAACAATGTCAGCTTTAGACCAGTGTCGACACCACAAAAACATTGGTCTCAACAACACAAAAGTCCCTCGGGCTATGCCCATTTTCCTCAATCCCCGTCTTTGTTGCGCATTGTAAAACGTGCGCTCTGGGCCGCACGCCACAATGTTGCCATCACAAAATCAGCACAATTCCGGTACGCCGCCACTGAACAGAAAACAAACAAACTCGTATGGAATTCCTGAGTCATCGCACGACCGGAAGCACGGCTGGTAAGAGGCAGCGCGTTTTGCGCCTGCCGGCCATCATCAACCGCGACGATTTCCCCTGCTGCCACTTCCGGCCGAACGAGTAAAAGCGCCGCGGGCACGAGTGGATCGAGCATTTCCAGTGAGTGCCGTACTGTGCTTGATGTTGGACAATGCCGAGACCAGTCAGGTAGGCGGGGAAATTGGGCACAAGCCGACAACCGGGCGGTGGTGTGTGTTGCTTGCAATCACCCTCCCGAAGCCCCACTCGGGTGACTTCGACACCCGTTCGGCCGGCCAGCATGCGCACATATCAAAGCCGCAGGCCCGGCTTCAGGGGGTTTGGGCCAACCACACCACCACCCGGCCGGAAATGCGCGGTCGACCAACCCCACACGTGTTTGGGGTGGAAACGCCACGTAATTTAATCAGGGTGGCTGAAGAGCGCAGCTGGTGACCGGATGGCGCGCGCCCCTGGCTCCCTTCACAAGCAGCCGTTGACTCGGCCGCGGAATTTGCATAAATACGGGCACCGTGAGAACCGGCCAGTGGCGCGCCGCACATCCTTCCGCTTGAATTGCATCCAAACCGACACACTCCAGTCTGGGTGCCGCCGCTGCCCGCTACTTCCATTCGCGCAACCGACGGCCTTGCGGAACCCGTTCCGATGACCTTTGGAGGCAACGCACCGGCCACCAGCGCGCTAATTAATTGACCGCTTCAATCAACCCACTTTGGCCTGGCCAAAAAGCGCACAAAACTGTCAACATGTCACTTATGCCACATTGACAGCTGTGTCAATGTAAAAAAAAAACGAACCGAAACAAACGACAATCAAGGACAAAGAAGAGCGAGCAGCTGATGGGCGACGTGTTGGAACCTGCGGATGAACAGCTGGTGCTGAATGTGTACCACCTGGGCGCGGGACGGGAGGCGGCAAGGGGCGCGGGGCCGCGAAAGGCCACCCGAAAGGCCGATCGGGTGCCGAGCGCCGTTTGTACGGTTGCGAACGGCGCAACGGACGGAAGTGCGGATAGTGAGCGGGCACGACGGTTTTCCATTGGTTTATTCGGTCAGTCGACAATGGTGCGCAGTTTGGCGCAGTGGACGAAAACGCTCACTTTCCCGGCTCGCATTTCGCCTGACAAATCGAAGGAGACTGCGACTGTCAGCCCTCTAGTCACGCCCACGCCCAGCAATCAGTCGCTCAGCGTCCAATCGAGCGACACGATGATGAACAACAATTGCGCATCGCTGACCGAAGTCAGTCATGTAAGTTGAGGGCACATACACACACACACACACACACACACGTACGTACCAGAATCCAAAAGCCAGTGGCTCTGTGAACCATATTTGGAGGCGACGCCCCCCCCAGTCTGAAGAGGAGTGATGAGCGCAATGCACGAAACCGTTTTCATTGATATTTGACACTTTTGTGAACTGGAAATTTGAGCCTTGACATGACAATTGCGTTCGTGACATTGACATGGGCATTTGACAACTGACAGATTATTTGCAAACCAGTGTCGTGCGCGAAGTTGCGCCCAGTCTTTACGCCACACCATTTATGACATTGATTCGGTCAACGTCCAAAATGTTGACAGCTGATAACACGTTCAAACGTCACAAGACATAAACATTTTGACATCGACAGCTGGTCACATCAATTGTGTCAGCTGTGGATCACCAATTTGCTTAGTTATCAACATTTCGACAGACTGAAAAACAGTTTTTTGGGTAAATGTCAAGAGCCGTTGGAATATGGCAATTCGATTGACGCAATTGACGTTGACATTCACCACTCTGTAATGCGCGCGTTTGACATTGCCATCAGACAGCAACTGTCCAGCTCCACCGGCGCTGGACAGAATCGAGAAACGCACGCCACTGTCGTGCGCCCGCATCTTTCATCGACTAACTGGACTTTTTCAAGTGCCGACAGATGGCCGCCCAGGCTCAATTAGCGGTTGCAATACGGCCTTCCTAATTTACCAACGCCGGGTTTGTTTAATTCCAGATCTACGCATCAGAGGACCCCGATTCGGAGAAGGCGATCATGAGCTCAGTGGTGTACTGCATCCATCACAAGGACGGCTGCAAGTGGTCGGACGAGTTGCGCAAGCTCAAGGTAAGCCGCGCCCCCTCTTAAAGTTGCGACCACGCCCCCTACACAGTGTTGCCGCTTGCAGGGCCACTTGAACACGTGCAAACACGACGCGTTGCCGTGCACCAGCAAGTGCGGCGCGCAGATTCCGCGCGTCCTCATGGAGGACCACCTGAAGTACACCTGCCCACAGCGGCGCACGCGCTGCGAGTTCTGCGCCAAAGAGTTCAGCGGCCACGGCCTGGAGGTGCGGGCCTCGTTATTAACCTCAAAAAAAGCATAATTTTCAGTAATTTGTTTCAGAGTCACGCAGGCCACTGCGGCGCCGAGCCCCTGTACTGCGAAAACAAGTGCGGCGCCAAAATGCCGCGGCGCCTACTGAGCCAACACAGGGCTGGCGACTGCGCCAAGCGGCTACTACCGTGCCGCTGCTGCGGCAAGGAATTCGTGGCCGACACACTGGCCGCGCATCACGTCAAGTGCGGCCGCATGCCTGTGCCGTGCCCCAACCGGTGCGACGTGACTGCCCTGGCGCGTGAGGAACTGGACGCGCATCTGAAGGACGCGTGCGCCGTGTCCGTGCACGGCTGCTCCTTCAAAGATGCGGGTTGCCGCTTTAAAGGCGCGCGCCACGCCATGGAGCGCCATCTCGCGGACGCCGGCCAACAACACCTGCAGCTGATGTGCGGCGTAGTTGCCAAGCAACAGCAACAGATCGCGTCCCTCAAGGGAGCGCTGGCGCGCCTCTCCCTCAACTGTTCAGGCACGCTGATCTGGAAAGTGAGCGATTTTGGGGCAAAAATCACGGAAGCCAAGGGCAAGGAGGGCATGGAACTGGTGTCGCCCCCTTTCTACACCAGCCAGTACGGCTACCGTCTGCAGGCGTCTCTTTTCCCGAATGGGAACGGCGCCGGCGAGGACAGCCACCTATCGGTCTACATCAAAATCCTGCCGGGCGAATACGACGCGCTGTTGCGCTGGCCGTTTGCGCATTCCGTCTCATTTACGCTGTTCGACCAGTGTGGCAGCCCGGAGAAAGCTTGCAACATTGTCGAAAGCTTCATCCCGGATCCCACCTGGCAGAATTTCCAGCGGCCGAGCAAAGAGCCCGACTCGCTCGGCTTCGGCTTCCCCAAGTTCGTGTCGCACGACACTCTTAGGCGGCGCCACTTTCTGCGCGACGACGTTCTCTTCATTCGCGTCAAAGTCGACCCTAGCAAGATCGTGGCCGTTTGAATGGGGGGCGAAGCCCCACTTCTGATCTCCAAAGGATGTACATAGAAGGCGTGGCGCAGCCCCGCCCCCGCTGGATTTTGTGATAGCACCAAAGTGCCCCAACCCGGGGAGCCGTGCACGATGAGCGAATTTGCCAAATAAATTAACTTGTTTATTAATTCAAGGGTCTTTCAATTTCCATCCTTAATGCCCAAGTTTCAACGAAAAGTGAAAAATTTTGTGCGGCACAGAGAGCCGCAGACATCCTGAACAATTCACGCTTATAGCCGCCATTTTGTAATCGACGTTTTTCGAGAACCAAGGCGGCAACCGTGCATTGTTGCTCTTCGGAAGACAATTTGTGTTTTTTTGTAACATACTTAATAAATGTAATTTTATTTTGATGATTCATGTATATAGTTTTTCCTTCCTTTTCATTCTTCTCCTTATAGTAATTTAATTATTATTATCATATCTAATCACATCTGGATACAAATCGCATGTGTTTGTAAAAATCGTGTTCTAAGTGTTACAATTTCGATGTCCTTACACACTATAGTCTCGGTTCATTAATGGAAACTGGAATTTGTTAACACCCTGTTAAGTAAATAGCACATTTTCTATTACTATTAATAGCAGAGATATCCTGTGTGGACACCGAAATTGACAACCTGATTATTTTTGTACCTTTTAAAATTTAAAATTCCCGCTTCTAATTGGCCTGTCAAAGCTTTCCGTGTTTGCCGGTCAGCCCGATGTGGCGTACGCGGTGCCGAGTTTTAAAATTACAACGCCACCTCTCTTATTTTACTTACTTTATGAGAGTAACCTCTGTGCTCTGCTAAAGAAGAAGAACCTTGGTCATCTGTCAAACACCTAACCTCACCTCAATCGCATGCTTTTGTTGGTGTTTGGAGCAAATAACGAATCGTTATGGTGGCGCAACGCAAAAAAAAGGTAAGTTCTGCCTTGCCCTGCTGCTTTTAGGGCTACTAATCCCGCGCTCTGACCCACAGTATGCGACCGGCGAGGGGGCGCAGTTTATGACGCGCAAGGCGGCCCTCAAGAAGCTGCAGCTTTCGCTCAATGACTTCCGCCGCCTGTGCATCCTCAAGGGCATCTACCCGCGCGAGCCTCGGAACCGCAAGCGCGCTCAAAAGGGGCACAGCGGCATCAAGACGCTCTACCACGTGAAAGACGTGCAGTTCCTGCTGCACGAGCCGATCATCTGGACGCTGCGCGACTACAAGATCTTCAACAAGAAGGTAGGGCGCGCGCGAGCCATCAAGGACTTTGAGAGGCTGCGCCAGCAGCTCAACAACCATCCGACGCTGAAACTGGACCATATCGTGAAGGAGCGCTACCCGACGTTTGCGGACGCGCTTCGCGACTTGGACGACTGTTTGACGCTGTGTTTCCTGTTCAGCACATTCCCGTCGCTGGCGCACGTGCCCCGCGACCAGTCCGCCCTCTGCAGGCGCCTCACCATGGAGTTCCTGCACGCGGTCATCGAAGCCCGGGCGCTGCGCAAGGTCTTCATCTCAATCAAGGGCTACTACTACCAGGCGGAGATCAAGGGTGAAATTGTCACCTGGATCGTGCCCCATCATTTCGCGTTCGAGCCCCAGCAGAAGGCCGAGGTGGACTTCAAAATCATGTCTACCTTTGTGGAATTTTACAACGTGCTGCTCGGTTTCACCAACTATCGGCTGTACCATGAACTGAGCCTGCAGTATCCGCCGCGATTCGCTCGGACGCAGACCGAGAGCGAGCGCGCGCTGGTAGACGAGGAGGCCTTTGTGGCGGAGCGGGTCTGCGCCCTCAGCCTGCCCATGCTTACCACCAGCACCCCCCTAGACGACGACCCGAGCTTGGACCAAGACACAGGGCTGGAGGAGGCCGAGCGGCTGCAGCGCCTCAAAAACCTCTTCAAGGGCCTCAAGTTCTTCATCAACCGCGAAGTGCCACGCGAGCCCTTCGTGTTCGTTGTGCGCAGCTTTGGGGGCGAAATCTCCTGGGACAGCGCCCTGTTTATCGGTAAGTATCCCTGGCTAGATTGCGGGCTTATATTACGCAAAACACCGGTTTCAGGGGCAAATTTCGACGAAAACGACGAATCCATCACGCACCAGATCGTCGACCGGCCCTCAATCGATAAAAAGTACATCTCGCGCTACTACGTCCAGCCCCAATGGGTCTTCGACAGCGTCAACAAGGGCGAGCTACTCCCCGTTCACCAGTACTTCATGGGCGAGGTGCTGCCGCCACATCTGTCGCCGTTCATCGATCCGGAGCGCGACCAGCAATATATTCCACCAGAGGAGCGCGCCCTCTACGACCCGGAGGCGCTTGAGGCGCAGCACCAGAAGGACGAGGTGGCCATCGCCCAGGGCAAACCGGAGGCGGAGCACGTCGACGAGGAGCCAGCGGCGAATGGGAAATTGACGGTGAGTGTGGGCGAGGTGCACAAGGAGGTGCCGTGGGAGGCAAGCAGACAGGAGCGCCAGGAGTACCGGCTCAGGGAGAAGATGGTGAAGAAGAAACACAAGAAGCTGTACAAGAGCATGATGGAGGGCAAGACCAAGCGGGCCAAGGAGATTTGGCTGCTGCGAAAAAAAAGGCGCCTCCACGACCAGCAGCAGCAGCAGGACTGACCCACGTTTATTGTTACGCCAATAAATTAACCATTAAAGTACCAACCTTTGCTCTATTCCTCCTCATCCTCCTCCTCCTCTTCTTCCAGCTCAGGCATGGGGAAGCGAAGAATGGCCGCAATTCCCGTCAGCTGCTCCAGCTCTAAAAGCAGAGCGAGAGCGACTTATAGGTGTCAACTGACATTAAACAGAGATGGCACTAACGTTCGCCCGACAGATGCATGCTGGAAAACATGCGCACATCCCCACCAGCTTCACGCACCGCATCCACCAAAGCCACGTACTCTTTGCGCTGCTTGATGTCGTCACACCTGAAAAGGACTCAATCACAGCCCCCTCACTCTTAGCTCTTGGACTTGACTCACCTGAACAGCCTATCGGAGATGAGCAGACTCTCGATGGCTTGCGCTTCATTGGCGCGCTGCACATGCGCCTTGCCGTAGAAGGCCTTGGCCGGCTCACATTGCAGCACGGCGTAGAACTGCTCCAGAGCCTTCACCTCACTGGCCGCCTTGGTGTCGGATATTTTGCTCACGACAGCCGCGTCCTGCAGCACCTCTTTGAGGGAGTGCTTGAAGCCGGATGAGGCGTGCACCAGCATGAACTTGGCCTTGTTGTCCAGAAGGAGTTTGTTGTCAGTTTTGACAGCCGTCTGGAACATGTAGTCGAAAAACTGGTCGCGCACGAATCCGGGCGACGCGACCAGCACACATTTGACCACATCGAAGTTGACATGGCGCAGAATCGCCTGCATCACCTGCTCGTAAAACTTGGCAAGGCCCTGCAAAGGCTACGGTTAGACCAAAGGGGACGATTTGGGGGCGTGGTTTGGTTGACCTTTTCGTGCTGCTGTACCAGCCCTTTGCGTTTGCGCGGGATGGTGACGTCGATCTTGGCCCTGATGAGAGTCATGCTGGAGGTGATTAGGCACACATGTGCCAGTCCCTCTTGCATTATGACAGCGGCGACATCTGCCGACTTGGTGGGGTCGCAGGCCTGCTCGATGCGCTCGAGCGCTATGGAGTCCCACTCCACCTTGCGCAGGCTGAACTTGCGGTTCAGCTCCAGGTCCAGCGTGTGATAGGCCCCCATCTACAAAACAAGCCTCAGTTTCAGTGACTTATTGCTCTCAGCAAATCACCTTGACATGTTGGTTCTCCTCAATGTTGCGCCCCTTGAGCCGCAACATGCAGGCCTGCGTATCAAAGTCGATGCTCTCCACTGTGATGGTGAGCGTCGTGCGGACTCTGCTGGACGTCGACGATCCGGTTGCCGATTCGGTTTGCACTTTGCGAATCGTGGAACTTTTCACCGAATCGCCTTCGGCGATCAGGTTGTAGGCGTGCCACATGTCCTCGGGCTCCTCCGGCACCAGGGTGATTGCCCTGAAAACGACGCGCCGCTAAAAAAGGGCCCCCTTGGATCTAACCTCAAAATGGCCGCCTCTTACCCCTGGCCCTTGTCGATGTCTCGATGGACGAGCTTCATTTGCGTAGCTGCGCCCCGCTGGGGCCCCACTTGGCAAACTGGGAAATTGGCACTATTTTCCCAAACATTACACCGCAATTTCAATGTCAGTCAAATTGCTACAATACTGTCAGTTTTCAAGTCGGCTCATGGGGGACTAAAGCGCCTGTGGCAACGCCGCTCTTGCGCTTGGTCGGCGAATGTCTATTTATTTAAAAAAAAATAAATAATGAAATTTCCGTTATTAAAAAGCATTCAGGACATTTTCAATACCTGAGAAATTTTGGGTCATTTTTGCTCAAAAACAGTGCTCTCGATCCAAATACCGTGACCATTGGTCGACTGCACGCTCGAATAGGGGCTAGGGCGTGTGTCGGCACGTCATCAACGAGGCCTTTACAGTGTGCAATCAGCGTTGCTAATTGGCAGATCATTGATGATTATTGCATAACATTGTTATAAACAATCGTTGAAAAAAGCCCAATTACACGCCCTGCCCATTGAAATTGCAATGATTTGTTGTGTTTTTTTTTCTTGTTTCAACAAATCCTGCAAATGAATAAATAAATAAAATTATTCATAAATAACCCTGACACTGACTTTCGCTTGCGCCCGTATAAAAGACCTGTACGAAACGGGCTGGTTGTTTAGTCGCTGACCATGATCCGGGTCGCCTTTGTGTTGATAATGGCCGCCCTTTGGCCGGGCGGGGCCCCGCTGCGCAGCCCCTTCGGTGGGCTTTCGGACGTTTTTGACGAGCGCCGCCTACTGGAGATTTATATCCCCACAGTGAACAGTGAGGATGAAAAGTGCCGCAACGACAGTCGGTTCTATGCGCAGGAGCTGACGCAGTTCCGCATTTGGGCAACGGAAAGTGAGCAAGCCACGCCCCCCTTTTTACTGGTTAACACCCCCGATAACCCCACTTTTATCCAGTGTTTGACGCTTCGGGCAAGATGCCCAGCGGTTTTCTCTATGGATCGTCGCACGATTTGGGCAACTTTGATGAATGTATGGAGATCCAGGTGCCACAAGAGGGCGTGCCGCTACGCGGCCAATACTGTCTTGCGCAGTTCACGGTCTTACCACCTGCCGGCACTAGTCTGGAGCACGCCAGCAGCTACTACGAATCGAACTATATGCGCTCCTACAACGACTCCATGTGGGCAAAATTAGCGGTAAGCCTTGAAGATGGCTTCAACCCGGCAGAAACCCGCAAATTATCCTCAATCTCGGTAGGTGTACTCGCAAGATAAGACGAAAGGCAGCAGGAATGAGCTATATTTTGCCTTTTGCCTGCCGACGTCCTGCGATTATCTAGAGCTGCGCAGCGTGCTCATGCAGAACGCCGCCGTCTTGAACAACCGCAGTGACTTTCAGGTGACAGTTGACGTGGGCGTAGGCAGCTGCCAAGCGGCCACGCCCACCCGCTACACTGCTGGCGACTTTGCCTTCCTGTGAGTCTCATCAAGGTTTTTGACTGCAACGTGACACGCACTGTCATCGGTTTGACAGGGTCTTCCTATGCGCTTCATTGGCAATAGTGCTGCTCGCTAGCGGCTACGAGATGGCGCTGTCGCGCGACGGCTTCCGCCATTGGCGCCTGATGGGCAAGCGCCACGAGCTAGCGCTCTGTTTCTCGCTTCCGAGCAACGTGCGCAAACTGACCGCGCAGGGGCGTAACCTGGACGGGCTGGACTGCTTGGCCGGCATGCGGGTCTACTCCATGGTACTGATTGTCCTGCTGCATCGCATCATGTTCGAGTTCGGCTCACCAATGGTCAACCCCAAGGACGTGGAAAAGGTGGGAATGAGGCGTGATTAACAACGGAGACCTCCCACTAAACACGCCCATTTAATTTCGAAAATTTTCCCAGCTGTACACACAGTTCGAGACCACACTGCTGCTCAACGGACCCATTCTAGTCGAAACGTTCTTTACCCTGTCGGGATTTCTGGCCACCTACTTGATCATGGGCGAGCTGCAGCGCAAGAAGGGGCATGTCCAGATGGGCGTGGTCTATCTGCATCGGATCGTGCGCATGACCCCCACCTATGCAGTGGTGCTGGCCTTCTACTGCACCTTATTGGTCAAGCTGGGCAGTGGCCCGTTCTGGCAGCAGCGCGTCGGCTTGGAACAGCAACGCTGCCTGGCCAGCTGGTGGGCCAATCTTCTCTACATCAACAACTACGTCAACACTGACCAAATTGTAGGTTTGAGGTGATGAGTTTTTTGACATGTCACTGTCAACTGTCATGTTTCAGTGCATGTTCCAAAGCTGGTACATCACCTGCGACATGAACTTCTTCCTGTTCACGCCCCTGCTGGCGTGGCTGCTGTGGAAAAGACCCAAAGTGGGCGTGGCAGTGGTGGGGATCCTAATTCTCGCCTCCATGCTGGTAGTGTTCGCCATTGTCTACGTCAACAAGATGGACGCCATGTTTATGCTCTATATCAAGTGAGGGATTGTAGATGGCGCAATTGAAACTTTCGGTTTATTCTTTGGCGTGCGCAGGGTTTTAAAGGATCCAGTCGCACACGACACCTTCAAGACCCTGTACATTCCTGGGCACATGCGCGGCAGCTCCTATCTAGTGGGCGTGTTAACCGGCTACATCAAGCACACCATGAAGGAAGGCAGCGCCAAACTGCCTAGTGCGGTGGTGCGCATCGGCAAGTGGCAGGTGGGCAGGGCTTGGGCGACTTTTTAATGCGCTGTTGCAGGTTGGGCTCTCTGCGCCCCCATGATGGTAGCCTCCCTGTACACCGGCTTTGTCTTCTATTTGCTCGAAGTGCCGCCCTTGCTGGCCGCCACCTACGCCGCCCTTTACCACTTTGCCTGGAGCGTCTGCATTGCGTGGATGGTGTTGGCCATTAGCTCTGGGCGTGGTCGTAAGTGAAACATTGCCCCTTTTCACTAGTGATTTTGACAGGGTGTTTTCAGCGTGGGTGGAGCCGATGCTGCGCTGGCGCCCTCTGGTGGTGCTGGCCCGTCTCACCTACTGCGTCTATATCTCGCATGGCGTAATCCAGATGTACACGGCGGCAACCATCCGAACACCGATCTACGCCAGTGTCTTCAATGTGGTAAGTGTTGGCGGGTGATTGAGTGGTTGCCTAAACTCACAGGGGTTTTTTTGACAGGAGTATCAAACGGCGGCCGATTTGCTGCTCGCTTACGCGCTCGCCCTCGTGCTCACTTTGATGTACGAGTCGCCTGTCATAGCGCTGGAGAAGGCGTTGCTGAGTCCCGCCCAGGGCGGTGCTGCGCCGCCCCCGGAAATGGCCGCCTAATTGCGCCCACCTTGTAGCTTAGCTGAAGTAGTGTTCTAGTCTAGTGTCTAATCAGTGACGTGCCACGCCACTTGAATCGCTAAGTTTATCGCTTTCATTGCGTTGAATCAGTGGACAATGAGCGACGGCCAGTGCAGTGCATCGGGTGCTCTGGACGTCGCGTTATGCGCCCTCCTAGTCACGCCCTTGGTGGTGGCCGGCTGGCGGGGCACTTGGGAGTTGTTGGACGTCTACGCCGCCCACTTTCCGCCGTGGGAGAGCTGCGTGATTGGTTGCTGGGGCGTGGCCTGACAACAGTCATCATCGCTAACCCCTCCCCGCTTTTACAGGTACGTTGATTCATGTGGTGGCTAGTGGCGCGCAGGATGCGTTTCACGCACTGGCCATGGAAGGGCGCGAGCAGCGCACGCCCATTGGCCGACTGCTGCTGTTTCTGGCCATGCGCAGCTACACGTTGGTGCTGCATCTGGTCACGAATGTGCAGTGGCGCGGTGAGTTTTTGCAATCAATGCATTTAAAACGCCATAACTGTACAAAAATTTGACAGGTGTGTGGATGCTGTTGGACCAGCACTTGGGTGTGGTGGACGAGAGCGGAGTTCGCGTGGAGCATGGGGGCGTGGCCTTGGGGCTGTTCGGCGCCTGCCTGGGCCTGCTGGGCGGCATGCGCTGCTTGCGCAACCTGAATTCGCCGCCTTTTGAGCTGTGCGCGGACGAGGGCGACCCCACGTTCCGCTTCCCCAACATGTTCCGCACCACGATGGCGGAAGGGGTGGCGCTCTACGCCGCCGACGTCGCTTTCTCAGTGGGCGTTGTCGGCAACTTGGGCATAGTCGGGTGGCGCGGCCTGTGGCTGCTCGCCGAACTGTTGCTCTCGCCCTGCGCCTGTCTGGTGCGCACGACACGGCCAAGTGACGTTAGACTCTTAACAGTTGACAGTTGTAGGTGTTGGGGTACGGGCTGGTTGCCATGGTGTTCCTGCTGCAGCCAATCATGCAGACGGTGTGCGATACGCATGCAGGCCTGCTGCGCCTCCTAGCGGCCGACATCTACATGCTGTTGGCTGTGTGGGCGGCTGTCAATGTGTGGCGCGGGATCTGGGCGCTGCTGGACCGCCACTTCCTGCCGGGCAGCGGACCGCTGGGACTCTGGCTGTGCCACTGGGGAGCGCTGGCGCTGCTGATGGCGCTCCGCTGCTCCAACTCGCTGCTGGTGCGCGGCGTCTGGCTCGACGGCGAAGAAGCGGGCGGCAGCTGCGTCGCTTTCAGCGTAACAGTAAATAAATAAATGCACAATTAACCAAGCTGGCCTTGCGTGCGACCTGCGGCCGCCCCACCGCTCAGTACCCAGAGCGTCTCCTGCGGCAATGCGCTTCCAGTCCCCGCTCACTCACCATGCGCGGCAGCAGCGCCGCTCTCAAAGGGCGACCGGCGACGCGCTACGCGCTCCTCACCGCCCTCGATTTGCTGTTCTCCGCGCTGGTCGTCTGCCCTTGCGTGGTCGCCTACTGGCGCAGCGTCTGGACGCTGATGGACATCTACGTGGCGCCCAGTCGCCCTTTGCTCAGCGCCGCCCTTTCATGCGGCCTCGGCCTGGTCGGCCACGTGATCTTCATTGCCGGCCAGCGCGCCCTGGCAGAGCGCTTCACCCCGAGCGGCGGACGCCTGCTCTTCTACAGCGCCAGCCGACTATACACGGTGTGTTACGCGTTCGTCTGTGTCAATGGTTGGCGCGGCCCTTGGGACTTGTTGACAGTGCAGACGCAGCGCGACTTTGGCAGCTTGATGGTCACGTCCGCTGTCGGACTCGTGGCGCTGATTGCCATGAGGGCGCTGCGCAACGTCGCATCGCCACCCTGCGTCATTGTCAATGACATGGCGCAGGGCTATTTCGATGTGCTCACCATGTTCCGAGTCGCCCCCGTAAGTACAATTTTCCGTCAAAAAAATGTCAATAATCCCTCATAACTCGCTTATGATTGATCGGAGACAAAAAATTTACTCTAACTTTTTCATGCTCGTTCGCTCGCTCTATCCAGTGGCGTGTTTGGATTTTGGCCCTTGTGCACGCCCTTTTTTTCAAGCATTTTCATTTTATCGCACAATTTTGCAAAAATTCCCACTGGTTCCCTTGGAACCTTCCGCACTTTTTACCAAGAGCACCATTTTTTCTTGGGATGCTTCGTTTGGACGCAAAAAATAAAATTTGCAAAAATCTCCGTACATGCCCCATTTTCACTCCGAATCAATTTTTACTCCGAAAATTTCCAAGGATGCTTTGACTTTATTCAGCCCCGGGGGGGCAGGTTCCCCCACTTGAACAGTCATTTAAGCCCCTGATCCTCCGCAGCTCCCTAATTGGGCCCCTTAGGGCAAAACTCCATGGGCCCTTTTCCATGCCATTTTGGCTCCTCTTTCCAGTGGCGAGCTCGGAACTTTTCCATCCCAGTTGGCTTAGGAGCTATGAAGGTTTTTATGCAGATAAGTCGCAGTGGCTTGCCCCCAGGCGGGCTGGCCATTCAGGTGAGCGGATTCCCAGAACGGTGAAGGTCGCCTTTTTTCGGCAAACGAGCTCAAGGTCCCCCCACGGCCCCCCTACGGGCCATCAATCAAGCCCAATCAGCCCCGGGGGGAAACGGCCAATTTGTGTGACAGTCACTCGATTAGTTGGCTAATCCAATTGGGGGCCAGTGGCGTGGGTGCGGCTTATTTTGCTCGGTTGCCTGCAGGTGGGCGGACGCCTCTGTCTCTTCCTGCTCGACTGCCTGTTCTCCGTGCTGGTGGTAGGCGTCTTGGTGGTGTTCGTGTGGCGCGGCCTCTGGATGCTTCTGGATCTGCTCATGTTTCCCGACAATCCTGCATCCTCAGCCTGCAGCAGTTTGGTGAGTATCGGGCGCACGCCACTGGCTCATTGAATTAATGATCGGTCCCCCCTTGTGCAGGTTCTCGGCTATGCCATCACTGCGCTGGTCTTCCTGCTGCAGCCGATCGTGCGCAGCGTCTGCAGCCGTTTTTCCGCCGCAGGTCGTCTGCTGTTTGTCGACTCATTCGTCGTGGTGGCGCTGCTGGGCACCGTTAATGTCTGGCGCGGCATCTGGATGGCGCTCGACCTCTATTTCTTGCCCGGTAACTATGCTAAACTTTGCGCTCCAGCCTTTACTGAGCGCATGCCCCATTGCAGACAACCCGCCGCTCAGCTGCTGGATCGCCATGAGCGTGTCTCTGCTGCTGCTCGTCCTGCTGGGTTGCGCCAACTCGCTGGTGGTGCGCGGCGTTTTCATCGACGCAGAGGAACCGGACGGGCGCTGCGTCCTGTTGCCCTGCTACTACTTCCGGCTCATCCTGCAGGAGAAGCAGCTGCAGAAAGTCGCCCCAGAGACAGTGGAGGCCCCGCCCTAGAACACGCCCCTTGTAGTAGCTTTAGTAGACCGATCAGTGATTAAATAAAGCGCAGTATCTGTCAATGGGGCAATCACTTTTCGAGTAGTTGGGTGATGGGGGGGGGCGCTAATCTCAGTGTTTTATGCTCGGGGGCTTCACACAACCTCCAAACAAGTATAAAAAACTTACCGGTTTGAGCTGCAGTTTCCAAGCATCCGGTGACCATCCGCCGGTGTTTGCATTAATCAGCTGGTCCGTGATCCATGGAGAACTCCCAAATCCTGGAAGTTTGAAAAGTTTTCAACTAACTGTCGGTGACAACTGAACTTTGATGGAAACATAGCGAGGTTGCCAGGTTCATACAAAAATAACACATTATTTTTCAACAACACACGAAAAGGGCGCGGTTTTCCGAGCGGCAACCGTGCATCATCAACTGACACAGGCAGTGACTGAGTCTCTGTCAGGCGCGGCGCTAACCTCAAAAAGTTGTTTACGTGCAAGTGAGAATGGCAAAGCATCATCCCGATTTGATTTTCTGCAGGAAGCAGCCCGGAGTGGCAATAGGGCGTCTGTGCGAAAAGTGCGACGGAAAATGTGTGATCTGTGACTCGTACGTGCGTCCGTGCACGCTGGTGCGCATCTGTGACGAGTGCAACTACGGCTCCTATCAGGGGCGCTGCGTGATCTGCGGGGGCCCCGGCGTCTCGGATGCCTACTACTGCAAGGAGTGCACCGTGCAGGAGAAGGACCGCGACGGCTGTCCCAAAATCGTCAACCTGGGCAGCTCCAAAACCGACCTGTTCTACGAGCGCAAGAAGTATGGTTTTAAAAGACGTTAGCCTCCTTATCAAGTGTTTTTATTGAATAAAATTTACAGTAAGAATCACAACAGTAGCACTTAAGTGTTTGTAGGGGGCCCAGCCCCTCCGTGTTTGTCCTTTTTGTGCCTGAACGGCTCCAGCAGCTTGGTGAGCTTTTTCAGCTTCTTTTTCTTCTTGGGACCCTCCGGGGCAGCGCGCTGCGCATTGTACAGACTCAGCTGGCTGCTGATCGTTTCGTCCTCATCGATGTTGCGCTGCCGGTCGCTCTCCAAGCAGTCGATGATCTGGTTCCGCTTTTCCACGATCTCAACCAGTCGCCCGATCAGCGTCTCCTCCATCACCTTGTCGTAGTCCGTCTTGGAGGTTTCGGGTTGCGACATCAAGCACCTGATGTGGTGCTCTACCTCCACCTGCTCCTCCTCCAGCCGCTGCTGTCGGCGCCTGCAAGCCAAGAGCCTATTTAGGGTCGCCAACCTGGTGGCGCATCCGCCACTACGTACAGATACATCAGCTCGGCCTGGCGCCGGAACAGCTCCGTTTTCTCGTTGACCAGCTCGAACAGTTGCAGAATCAGGTCCTCGACGTCGGGCGGCGCCCGGTCGTCTGGATTACCGCCCTCGCTGCGCTCCCTGATGATCTGCTCCAAGCGGACGCCCTGATTCTCCAACCCTCGCTGCTGCACCTCGATCGACTCGAGCTCGCACCTGATCTCGGAGAGCGGCAGTGGTGGTACCGACCGCTTGGGCGGTACCGGCCTGGGCGGTGATGCCGCCCTCCGTCGCTTCCATCGTCCGGCCACGCTCTTGTCGTCCTCCAGCGGCTGGAACTCGTCGGGCGACATCTCGGGGGCGGCAATCAACCGCCGCGGACTTACAATGGGCGGCAGCGGCGCCCGCTTGCTTTTGCGACTACGCACTGTCCCTCCCAATGAGGGCGGCGGTGGCGGCGCTGGCTTCTTCTTGCGGCTGGACAGTGAGGAGCTGCTGCCGTAGGCCTCCGGCTTCGCTCTGAACCTATTGATCAGCCGTTTAGAAAACGGCCGTCCTTTCGGCGCTGGATACTCACTCATGGGGCTCATCGTCGTCCTCCTCCTCTTCAAAGGGGTTGCTGGGGGCGGGTGAGCTCAGCGTCGTCTTTTTTTTGGTGCGCGCCGCCGGCACTGGCCGCTCCTCCTCGTCCTCCCCGAACGGGTTTAGCTCTTGCGGGTAAGAAAGCACTAAACTACTATCACTGCTAGGGGGCGGTACTGTCACTTTCTCTGGAGCGGGGGCGACCTCCAGCGCCAAGATTTCCTCGACGTTTTCGTCTTTCTCTGGCAGAGATGCGTGTTTCAGTTCCTCTTGCAAAAAGGGGGCGTCAATAGCCCCCGTTTTCTCCTCAAGTGAAATGTCTTTGATTTCCTCCTCCTCTTGCAATGGGATGTCACTAAGCTTCACTTTCTCTTCAAGTAAAGTGTCTTCAACTTCCTCTTTTTCCTGTTCCAAGGGGGCATCGGACTTCTCCTCTGCTGGGGCTGCAGGTGTGTCTGGCACTGATAACCTTGCAGACTCCTCCCTGTCTGGGGCAGGGAGGAGTCTGCCGTCAACTCCCGCCTCCTCCACCGGCTCTTCAATGGTAACAGCATCATTGAGCCTGGCCTCCTTTTCCCGAACGGGAGCGTCTTCTTTTATCTCCCGCCCCTCCAGGGCGGCGGCGCATTTAAGTCCCGCCTCATTGAAGGAATGGGCGGCCGTATCCTGCTCCGCCTCCATGTGGCTCAAAAAGAAGAGAGAGCGCGCTGTAGCCGTGGGGGTGAGGGTGGCGCTGCGCTTCAGCTCGTCGTCGAGCGGTTGTTCGAGGGCGGCCTCGCAATGCGAGCTGTACAGATCGGGGGCGGCCAGGCTGCTCTTCTCCTCGTCGCTAAGGGGGCGCGCCATCGCGGGCTGGACCTCATCTGGGCAGACTTCGCAACAGAACTCGTCGCTCTCCGTCTGGTAATAGTTGGCGAGAGAGAGGGGATGGGAGCAGCGGGCGCAGCAAAAGCAGGCGCGATGGTAGACGCGCCCGTCGACTTTGAGCCGCTCCGCGATGAAGACGGGGAGGTTGCAGCGGGCACATGGCTCCCTGCGCGCCCGCCCCACCGTGGTCCGCACCTGAAACGCGCCTCAGGTCACTGGGGGCGCCCGCACTGAATGGCAGTCACGGGCGCCGCTCAACCTCAGCAAAATATCCCCGGCTTGTACTGCCCCATTATGGCCAAGCGCTCCTCCTCCTCCTCCGCCTACCAAATGGGGGGAAGGACCAAACCGCGGGAACAACAAACAAACAATGAGGTTAGGTGGAATGGCCAGCGGGAGCGGCGTGTCACTTGTGCAACGTCGCCCCGCCCACAGTGTTCACTCCCCGCGCAAGCAAGCACGTTGCACAACGACACTAAGCGGGTGGGCGTGGACTTACCGTGGTAGGGGGCGGGCCGGCGGGCGGTGGCGGTTCGGGGGGCGTGGTCGGCCGCTTGGGCGTCAACTCTTTGCCGCGCTGCCCCTCAAAACACTGATAGAACTGCGACAGGTAGGTGAGGATGGAGAGCCGGTCGGGCACCTCGTACTCCACCATGTCTTCGGGGTCGAGCAGCGCAGGGATCCCCAGATGGTGCTCGGCCACCCTGAAGGCCAGCTCGTTGTTGCCATAGATGTCGCCCTTGTCCAGCTTCTCGAACTCACTGCAACCCAATCCGTTTTATCTCTGGTCAGTGACCAATTCAATAAAAACTCACATGAGATCGGGCCTGAAGTGGTGGATGAGGGCGCAGAAGGCCAAGCCATTGCGCCACGACGTTGTCATGTTGTCCACTCGAACCCCCGCGTAGCCTTCGGTCTTCTTCCGGCACCAGAGCTCCAGGCCTTTGGTACCGCGTCGCTCGCCCATCCCCTACAAAACCCCAGATTCCATCAAGTGACCTAGTGCGGGTGCACTGATCTCCCCTAACAACCAACTGTTGACAAGAACGCGCAGCGTTCAAGGCCTGCGATTGGTCAATTAAGGAAATGAGTCAATCGTGCCAGGTACACGCATCACACATGCCCCCTCGATTTGGGGCGCTTTGGGGTGCTACGCAAAGGGCGCAATCGGACTCACCTGACTAGGGCCTCTTCGCTCTGATGATGGACGTAACAGCCCTCAAAATCCTGCTGGTTTAGGGTGGCGAAGAACGATGTCAGCCTCTTACACACGTCCTAACCGCATCAGCTGGCTAAAACAACTGAGTGATGGTTGCGGTGTGCGCGCACCAAGACAGCTTGAATGTGGACATCCGTGGTTACCATGGGGATCACTAGTATATAGTTGAATTACCTACAGCCGCCCAGGCGTTGTTGTCAATTTGCCAGGTTCGAAAGTGATGTTGATGACGTGAGGTTATGTGATTGTTGTTGTTTGGGGACTAAATGCGGCGCGTAGTGGTAACAGGAATGGGGGCGCTATGCCCCCTGGGGGTCACAGTGCAGGAGGCTTGGAGTAATGTGACGGCAGGGCGCTGCGGGCTCAGCAAGCTCGAGGGGCCCGAATACGCCGACCTGCCCTGCCGGGTAGCCGGCTTTGTGCAGGCCAATGGCCACAAGTTTTCGCTGCAGGAGCACTTCAGCAAGAGCCAGCTCAGATCCATGGCGCCTGCGACGGGCTACGCCCTCCTAGCAGCCGCTGAGGCGCTGGCGGACGCAGGGCTGCTCGAGATGACGCAGCAGGAGCGAGAGCGCACTGGCGTGGCCGTAGGCATGGGAATGATCGATCTGCAGGACGTCTGCGCCACGTTCCAGGCGCTGCAAAGGGGCTACCACCACGTGAGCCCCTTTTTCGTGCCGCGAATCCTGCCAAATCTGGCTGCGGGCCAGATCAGCATCAAGTACGGATTTCAGGGTCCCAACCATGCGGTGTCGACGGCGTGCGCCACGGGGGCGCACGCCATCGGCGACTCTTTCCGCTTCATCCAGACGAACAGCGCCGATGTGATGGTGTGCGGGGGCACGGAGGCCTGCATCTCCCCGCTGGCAATTGCAGCCTTTTGTCGGTTGCGCGCACTCAGCACCAGCTTCAACGAGACGCCTCAAAGGGCGTCGCGCCCCTTCGACAAGAGCCGTGACGGTTTTGTGATGGGTGAAGGCAGCGCCATTCTAGTGCTGGAGGAGCTGGAGAGGGCGCAGCGCCGGGGCGCCCACATCTACGCAGAAGTGCTGGGCTACGGTCTGTCAGGCGACGCCGCCCACTTGACTGCACCCAGCCCGGAAGGCACCGGCGCCTACCTCGCCATGCAGCGCGCGCTGCAAGACGCCCATCTGCGCCCCGAGGACATTGGCTACGTGAACGCACACGCCACCTCCACCCCAATGGGCGACGCCATCGAAATCAAGGCCATCAAGCGGCTGCTGGGCGTGCGCCCAGCCGTCTCCTCCACAAAGGGGGCACATGGCCATCTACTGGGCGCAGCGGGCAACCTGGAGGCGGTCTTCACCGTCAAGGCCATCCAAGAGGGAGTGTTACCGCCCACCATCAACCTGGAAAGCGTCGAAGACCCCCAGCTGAACTTTGTGCCGCGCGAACGGCAACTGTGGAGCGCCCCAACGGGGCGCATGGCCTTGAAAAACGCCTTTGGGTTCGGCGGCACCAACGCCAGCCTGTGCTTGGGACAGTTGCGGAGCAAATAGATAGATAAATGTAGCTAATATCAATAGAGTTATATTGAGATCCAGCGGCACCCCGAATCGACTAAATTAATTGAACAACTGGATATGGAATGCAGGGGGGCACCGCCCCCAATGAAAGGGCGGCGCAGCCTTAGTGGACTACTACAAGGGTTGAGCGCGCGCGCGCGCCCGCGTTACTCTGATAGTAGGGGGCCGCTTGTGGTCTTTGTCCTCCTCCACAGTTTGGACCAACGCGAGCGCGCGCGATCAATTCGAGGCGTACTTGGTCTGGACGAGTAGGCGCGGCACTATAAGCGGCCCATTGTGGCAGAACTGCGCGAACCGCTTCTGGAGCGTCTCGCGCAGCTCCCGTCTTTTCTCGTAGATCTGTCGGCTTTTGCTTTTGAACTCGCGCACCTCCTCGGCCGTTATGTAGCAGTCCTCGTCGTCCTCGCTGGGGCCCTGCGCGCCCCTTTTTTATTAGACTTGAGCCGCTTAAGGCGCAGCAATGGGCGTGTCCAGGACACGCCCAGGCGCGCACTGATTTGCTTACCTCGAGCATTTCCTGTAGACTCAGTCCGGCGCCGCAGGTCAAGCGGCATTGGCTGCCAAAGTCCGCGGGCTGACAGCAAATGTCGGAGCAGGCTAGGCCCGAGCCCTCGGGTGAGCTGGATAGGCTGGAGTCGAGCGAAGCCGACTCGCAACAGTCGTTGTTATTGGCCGAGTAGCCGCAGTCTGGGTCTTTGGGGCTGCAACACCGACATTCAAACCCTTGCCCACCACGCTCTGTCCTCCAACTACTCACTTGTCAAGGACTGTGTCACATTTACAAAGCTCCTTGTTGTCGCAGTCGTCCGGCCAGAGGTCGCTGCTGCAGCTGTAGCCATTACCACAACTATTAAAAATGTTGAGGGCAAACCTCAGACTCACCGTGATTGGTCCAGTAACGCGTCCTCCCGACTGTCTGAGTCATCGCTGCAGCACTCGCACGCCCCTCCCGGCTTTTCGGGGGCGGGGCATAGACAGTCGGCCGCATACTCGCAGCGCGTTTTCTCGCACAGGGCCTTGCCCTTGCGGCGCTTGCGCCGGCTCTTTTTCGCCTCCTTGTGCTTCTGCTTGGCCTGCTCTTCGCGCGCAAACTCCTCGTACAGCAGCTCAAGCTGAGACACGCCCCGCGCCTTTTCCACCACCGTCTCAAAGCTGCGGTGCAGCGTGTGCACAGCAACAGCGGCAAACAGTTGACAGGTTCGCTCCTCCTCCCTGCAAGCCACGCCCCTCAGTCTATAACAGGCACGCGATAGGTTCAAGTGTGCATGCATACCTGACGCGCATGTAGAGCCGGTTCAGGCGCTCGTACATGCAAATGCCTAGGCAGGTGAGCACCTCCTCTTGCGCAATTTCCAGCGTCTTAGCGTGCCGCTCCCTACGGCTGACTTGAGGTGAACTATTCGTGGGTGGGCTGCGCCCCCCCCCCCTTTCCAGCTTACCTGCCCAGCAGCTCGGGCTCCGCCCGATTAATCAGCTTGGTGATGTACTCGGTTTTGGGGTTCAGGTGGATGTGTTTGTCTTGGAGGCAGCGCTTGATGCCTGAGTAGAGCGTCGGTACATACCCCTTCTCCTTGCTGGGGTCCGCCTCCTCCACCAGTAGTGTATAAGCTGGGGAGCGTCCACTTTAGCTATGAGGCGAGGTTTATTAAACCCGGGGGCGGGGCCTACCTTTGACCACCTTGATGCGACATTCCCCGCAAAAGCGGTGTTGCCGCAGATAGTTCTCCAGCGTGGCATAGAGGCAGGCGCTCTCAATGATGCAGATGTCTTTGCGACAGTCCGACTTCATGCAGTTCCAGATGTCGCGCCAGACTGGAGTGACCGGTCGGATCCGCTGCCAGTCTAGCGAATGCAGCAGACAGCGGACGCTCTTCTTGTTGCGCTTTGGCTGCGTGTCGATCAGCGTCTTGAGGCGCTGCCTGAAAAAAGCGATCAGCAAAGCCCTCCTGGACTTAACCTGCAAACTCACGAATGATCGTGGAAGATGTTGGCCAGGACGTTGTAAGAATGCTTCTCCGGCCTCAAGGTGATGGTGCCGTCACCCCTCACCACTATGGGGTCCAAGGTGGGGTGGCCGAAGCTCAGCAGCTGGTAATAGAGCCCCTCCACACTACCCCAGGCCCCCTCCGGTTAAAACTGGCACTCCAAGACACTAAGTGGGTGGCTCACCTGCGTCGGCAGCCCACACAGGGCACGCTCTGATTGAGCACTTCGAGCAGCGCCGACTTGGAGATCTGCAGCGAAGCCTTCAGCTGTTCGGGGCTGAGCACGCCCAGCTTCGTCATAAACTCGTGCAGCTCCTTGTTGCTGAGCGTCTGGCTGTCGCTGATGATGTTCGAGTTCTTGATGTCCATCACCAGCTGGAACTCACGATTTAGACCTCGCTCAGGGCTTCGCTGCGCTTGTTTACCGTTAAGTTACTGTCGACGACCAGCGGCAGCTGTCTAATACCGAGCTTCTTCGCCGGCTGGTACACGTCGACTAGGTTGGGTAGCTTTTCCATTCTGCTCATCTGGTATGGCCAGTTAAACACTGATAAATCACCGGAAAAACTTCTGGAAACCTACACAACAAACCACCATTTGCTCGGCAGCCTAAACAACACCTCAAACTGTCATAGTCGTAGACTTTGACTTTACGGGCGCGGTGTTGCCGCCGAGGAGATTTGGACGGGTATAACAAAAAAAATATTTATTCAAAATTACCATTAGCATGCTTAAAGGCTAGAATCACAGAAGGGGGCCAAATGCCCCCGTTAGTTAAGGTCAAACAAATCGCACGCCCCTTCATGCTCGAGCAGCGAGTAGGGATAGTCGGCCCCCAGGAGGCTGAGAGGCAGGAAGGCGTCGCCAGCGCCAGAGGCGGCTGGCGATTCAGCCGCCTTGGGCGGCTTTTGGAATAAAATCGCGGCAGTTTCCAGGTCAGGGTTGGTGTAGCGGCGGCGTTTGTGGTGAGCCGGCCTGGGCCGTCTCTGCATTTTCAGCCGCCCATCCAGCACCCGCTCGGAGACCAGGTAGGTGTCAATGGGCCGCCCAGTGCTTGCGATTTTGAGATTCAAGCTTCCCACGGTGTTCTGCAATGGGATTTTGGCCAAGTGCAGCGGGGCAACAAAGGCACTTACCGATAGTTCCACGCGGGTCTCGTTCAACGGCGCCTTGGCCGCTATCACTGTCTCCTGCTGGCCGTAGCAGGCAGCAAAGTCCTCCAACGTAAGATAGAGGAACTGGCTACTGCCCTCGGTGGTGTTGCGGATGCTTTGATTGATCCAGATTTTGTGCATATCCAGCTCGTGCTCGTAGTCATCGAGCCTGGCCAGTTCCTGCTTAAGCCGGGCGATTTTCTCGGTAAACCCGCTGCTGTTGGCATCCTCGGCGTTGCCTGTCGGCCTGCACACTGTGTAAGGCCTAAAAGTCCCCCTTAGAACCACTCTAGTGCCAAAAAACCCTCACTCACTTCCACTGGATGCTGTTCTTGCTCTTCTTCTCGATCAGCCCGATGCCCTCCAACACGTTGGTGATGTCGTAAATGCGCCGCTTCTGCCGCACTTCCAGAATATCGGCAGCCTACCAAAACAACCCCCGATTAAGCCCTCACGGCTCCAAACCGCCTTCAAGCTACTCACCACCTTCAGGTCCAGGATGCCACCTTTGGACTTTTGCAGCAACGCCACAAACTTGCTCGTCAAAAGTCCCAGGGACTTCTCAAAACGGGGCTGAGCGACTTCCCCCATTATCTTTTCACTTCAAATGGACGGGAACATAACCACGCCAAACAAACTGGCTGTCATCAGTCATCGGGACAGTGGGAGCATTGTCGCAACGCCGCTAGAGGCTGGCGGGGCTAACAGGATACAATCCTCATTTCAATCTTAGTTTATTCATCAGAAAACTAAACACTAATTAAATGACTGAGGCCCCGTGGATCTTGGCTGGGTAGATGAGGAAGAGGCTGAGCTGGAGGCTCGACAGCACGCAGCCCAGGAAGTTGGGAGCCTGCAAGGCGCCAATTTAACCTTTAACTCATGGAAAACGTGAGCACTCACCTGGATAAAGGGGTCCTGGAGCACCAGGCCGTAGAGCAACCACTGGAGGCTGACCAGGAATGTGGCCACTATGAGGTGGTAGGGCAGGCTGTCGGTGCTCTTGCTCCTGATCACCTGCAGCAGGGTGGCAAAGGGGGCGGCGAAAAAGAGCACCGTGACTGCCATGCAGGTGTACCCCAGGAACTGATGGGCTTTCGCCCCATCCTCCATCCGGTGCAGTTTGATCAGCACCGCTACCAGCAGCCCCAGACTGAGCAGAAACTGGCGCAGCACCTGAATCTAAAACATACAAAACCAATTACTTCTCCACTCAACCTCCAGAACAATGAATCAAATACCTTTTTAATACTGTAAAGGAACAGGACCAGTACATAGGAAAAGAACAGGGAGACCCCAATGGTGTTCACCAGAATAATGGAGGTGTCCTGGATCAGAAACCCATAGCGCAGCCACAGCGCGGTGGAGAGACAGCCGCTAACAAAGGGGAAGGCGGAGATCTCCCCCGTGCTCTTGTTGCGCACGATGCGCTGGCAGGTGATTCTGCAAAAGCCCCAGGGCTCCACCACTCGCTTTCCAATTGCTTTACCCACACTTACGTGCCTGACAGAAACTGCAGAACGGTGGAAATCGACGCAGTGGTGGCCAGGAGGTTCTTCAGCTGCTCGTCTAGCATCTCAAGGGGCTGCGCCACCACAAAACACTCAGTTAAAGGGGCTCATCCACTTGAAATTGACAACAGTAGACAACACAAAAAACAACAAACAAATAAAGGCAATGTTGCCATACACACTACGTTACAGGAAGGGCGTGGCACTATGGGCACCATTTAATCAACCTGGTTTAATTTTTCCCGATGGCTAATCTTTGCAAAAAGCCTTAAATTTTCGGGCAGTTCAACCAGGTAATTAGTGCTACCAATGCCGTCAATGATACGAATTAATTAGGCAATTTAATAGATTCAAGGGCTATAGGCTGGTTGAAGGGCCGCGCCCACTAGGCCTGGTCTGGAATGGCAATGCGGGCTCAGACCGCCTATAATCATGGTGTCTTGCTCGCACTCACCGCTTGAGATGGGACGGTGATGGGTTTGACGTAGTGCGGGCTATTGGGGGGCGACTATAAATAGCAATCAGTTGAGCGGTGGGCAGGAAATCAGCGCCCGTTAAAGTGTTTGAACGGTTGTGTCGCGTGCTAGCGGAGCCCTGAAAACGCGCTGACTTTCGTGCCGTAATCGCGTGTGCCACTGGCCCCGGGAATGTTGTGGTGTCCACTCGGCTAACCCGATCGATCGTTACCGTTGCCCCAAAATCAGCCGCCCGGGATTTCCCCCCCAAGCAGCCAGACTGTTTTAGTAAGGGCCGATTAGGTTAGTTGAACAGGTGAGCCCCGCTAGGGTTTGCCCACATTGACACACCCTGCATGTTGAGGTTAGGTCGACTGTCAGGGCCCTTTGAGCTGTTTGGGTCAAGAGCAACCGCATTTGCTTGTTTGCACCGCTCAAGGTTTCGCCGCCGCCAATTAATTGGCAGAGTGACCAAGCGAAAGTTTCGTCCCCAAGTGCTCATCATCAGGGTGTTGTCAATGACAACAAACCATTTCTGGCTGTTCAGTGACAAGTCCGTTGTCTGTTGCAGGTTGCGCGATGTCCCATCTAGTGACCAGTGTGGTGGCCAAGTACCACGATGTGCTGGACAACAAGAGCGGTGAGTTAATCAGGCCAAGGTCGCCGCTGGAAACTAGAACTAGTTCTAGTTTACAGTCAGCGACACGAACCCCCTGAGTGGCGTATTTTTACGCTCACTCAGCACCAGAGGCGGCATTTCGGTCAAGGTTGGCTTGGTACGTTGGTTGCAACAGAGCACGGCTTGACTAACCAGTCAGCGGGCCTTTCCCCAAAACGGGTCGCTTTCTTCTGCGGTTTCCGTTACGTAAAAACACCATCGAGCAGCCAGCCGCCCGTGGTGCAACCGACGCTCACCCGTTTGGGGGTGTCGTGTGCGGTTGCCCGGGACAACGGCCCTTGACAACCGGTGCAACATCGTTTGCACCCAACGATCAGCGCGAGAGGGGGCTGGCGGCCCCGAATCAGGTCGGCGCCTTGTTTGTCACAGTGGCGAGAGCGGCTCGACGTGATGGCATGCAGGAAGTACCAGCAGCGGTACTCATGGGGGCGATTGCATAAGGCCAGGAACGTAACGAGGCTTTTTCTTTTGTTTGTGCACCTTAGCGGGCAAATGACACTTTTATGCATCTACCGGGTGATTGAAATATACCAATACTGTTTCAGATCCGCGAGTGCAAGACTGGCCCATGATGGGCAGCCCGTTGCCCACATTAGGCATCTGTCTGTTCTACGCCTACTTTTCTCGGGTTTTGGGGCCCCGCCTGATGGAGAACCGGAAGCCGTTCAGTCTCAAGGGGCTGCTCATCATCTACAACCTGTTCCAGACGCTGTTCAGCGGCTGGATCTTCTATGAGGTGAGCCGAGTGGGCGTGGTGAGGACCCGCCCTCTTAGTAATAATGAGCTGTTTCTAGTACTTGATGAGCGGCTGGTGGGGCAGCTACAGTTTCCGGTGCCAGCCGGTGGACTACTCTGATAGCCCCATGGCGCTGAGGGTGAGTCCAACGGCCGTTAGATGAACGGCCGGTTTAATAGCCGCATACTTGATAGATGGCGCGCACTTGCTGGTGGTACTACATCTCGAAATTCACCGAGTTCTTCGACACGCTGTTCTTCATTCTACGCAAGAAGAACAGCCACGTGTCCACTCTGCACGTGATTCATCACGGTTGCATGCCCTTCTCGGTGTGGATGGGGATGAAGTTTGCCCCCGGAGGTCACAGCACCTTCTTCGCCCTCCTCAACACCTTCGTTCACATTGTGATGTACTTCTACTACATGGTGTCCGCAATGGGGCCCGAATTCCAGCGGTTCTTGTGGTGGAAGCGCTACCTCACCTCCTTCCAGATGCTTCAGTTCGTCGCCATCTTCGCCCATCAGTTCCAGCTGCTGTTCACCGAATGCGACTACCCGAAGTCGTTCATGATCTGGATCGCCATTCACGGGCTCATGTTCCTGTTCCTGTTCTCTGACTTCTACAAGGTGAACTACAGCAAGGGGGCGAAGCACCCCAATCAAGGAGCATGTATGGTAAGCTGTGGATACCCCACTTTTGTCACATTTGCCCAATTCCCAATTGGTTCCAGCCGGTGGAAGGGGGCACAGCCCTGGAAGCGCGGAGCGCCGGCGGCTCACTCAAGAGCAACTACATCCAAAGCGAGTTCTCAGACTCGTACAAGGCGTGCTACTCGAACGGAAGCACCAGAGGCTTCGTGTCGCAGACCTGGGACAAGAAGGCCGAGTAGCCGGCGGCGCCCCCCATTCACACCATCAGTGCCTAATGTTAAGACTGCCCAGGGGGGCCGTTTCCGAGGCCCACCGGGGCATTGTTTATCCTCCGCCTATATGGTATTTTTGTAAATAAACCCGCTTAGTTAAATCCCAACCGCAAAGGCTTTATTTTGCTTGAGGCGCATTCGCCACATTGGCAACAGCTACACATGGTGAACCGCCAAGGCAACCCGGAACTGCGTCCGGGGGTCCGAAAGAGCGGCGCGTATACGTCGTTCAAACTGCTCCTTAACCGCGGAAAACTCCATGATATTGCGGGGCTTTGCCTCCGCCCAGAATCGGTCGAACTCATAGAACAGATAGCTGTAGAAGCAGTGAAAGAGGCGTAGGGTGGGCAGGCTTCTCGACGTATTGTAGAAGTAGGTCTGTGCGCTGCCGTCGCGCAGCATGCTCCAGGCCATGTGGGTGATGTTGATGCCCACAATGGCGAAGCAATAGCCGGCGGTGGCGTGCAGCGAGTGGGCGAGCACATGGTGGGCGGGGGCGCGATGCTCGCTGGCAAAGAACAGCAAGTTTTCCAACCCCAACAGCCCCATGCCGCGAAAGTCGGTTTTGGGGTCGTCGCCCTGGAACCCGATGACCTGCCACTGCTTGCTGATGCGCCCTGCGAAGCCCCAATAGTTCGCGCCGGCTTGCCAAACTTACGAACTACTTGAAAAACTAGCCTACTTTACCTTGTAGTGGCTCGTCGGGGCGCAGGATGTGCCACAAATCCAGCAAGCGGCGCTCATGCGACGCATCAGCGCTATCAAACGGGGTCTGCCGCAACAGCTCCACTTCAGCCACCAACTGGCGGTAGCCCCAAATCTGCTCCACGCATTTCCCGAACGCCGCTACAAAACCACAGTGCACGGTGGGGTTGATGCGCTTTGCCACCAACACAGCACTGACTGCCCCTGAAAGGGCTGAGGGTTAATAAGGGGCTGCGCCCTGTGCAGTCCAAAAACTCACGTTGCAGGAGCTGGCGTTCGTTGGCGCCAGTGAAACAGCGGCGGGCGGACACGTCGTCCAAATGGGCGACCAACTGGCGCAACTGGGGGTGCCGCGAGCTCGCGAGCGAGCGCTCCACGCCTTTAACTCGCGGCGCCCCACTCACCTCGCCATAGCAAATGCGTTGCAGCTCGCACAGCCCCGTGGTCCTGCGAAGCACCCATTTGACCAGAGGGCGCAGCCACCACGCCAACCACCACCATAACAAAGCCAAATTCATTCTAACCCGTAGGGGGCCCCAGATGCTGCTCCACTGTTGTGAGTGGTTTCTGACAGCGTTACCATGCCAACCTGCACAGTTGCCAGCTGCCTCCAACATGGTTGACTCAGGGCAGACGAATTAATGCTGCATTATTTGAAAATTGCTGAGCGCATCCGCCCAGGCTTGGCGAGATGTGGTGACGATATCGCGGTCAATGGGTCGGGCGCAGTGTCACCTAGACGCAAATCGGGCGCATTGGCTGATCGCTCTTTGGCCCTCTGGTGCGCGATGGGCAACGTGCAGCAGTGCTTTGCCGCCCCCAGGACCCCCAGAAAGGTAAGCGACTTGGTGGCGGCCTGTAGGTTTACCCTAAATTTAAGCGCGCCTAGTTTATAAATAGCCCAAAATGAGCTTGCGTCATGCCAGGCAACCAGCAACACCCGCCGCAGGCAACCCAACCAGCAAGCGGGCGCCCACGCGGCGGCTTCGGATCGATGAACCGTCCCGCTCGATCGAAGCCATTTAGGTCGCCACGGTTTGAGTGAGTTTAAGGGGCGAAGCCCGCTTGTCTGATTTTTATAGAGTGAGTTGCGCCACGGGCTTTAGAGGGCTGAGTGAGTGCGCGAGGATGGACGCCCCGCAGCGGCTCAAGAGGCGGCTCATTGCGCCCCTTAAGGTAGGCATTCTCTTGTTCCACACTGCTTTCAATTGGTTCCGTAGTGTAGCGGTTATCACGTCTGCTTTACACGCAGAAGGCCCCCGGTTCGATCCCGGGCGGAACCACATTTTTTTGCTTTGATAAGTTTGCCACTGTTGGCGAGCCTACCAACTTTTTTGTTTATATTGATAAAATAACAAATCAAAACAAAATAACGCGTTGTCAGCCAGGCGCCCAGTGGGGCAACTGCTGAGGCAGCAAGGATCAAAGGGGCAAAGTCGGGTGGCCCACTTTTCCAGAGTGGCCAAAACCAAAAAATTTGGAGATGCCGGGGATCGAACCCGGGGCCTTTCACATGCAAAGCGAACGCTCTACCACTGAGCTACATCCCCTCACACTGTATTGCTGGGTAATGGCGGTCGTCACCTAGTGGGGTAAGGGCGGCGTGGCCACGCCGCCCATGGCTCTCTGGGTGGGGACGATCGGCGGGTCCAAGCGCGCTTCGGCTGCGCTCGTGCCTGGCAGTACCGCGCCGACCGCATTTGTGTAGCAATCGTCTAACTGCGCCGCAACAAAGCGCCCAAACCGCCCAAAACAAGTGACAAACCGCAAGCAGGCAGGGGTGGCGCCGCCCCAGCCCCCAGCATGGTGGTGAACAAGCAGTACTTGGCGCCAGTGCCGCCCCAGATGAGCCTCAGGAGCATGTTCTTCAGCAACAAGGTCAGTGTGCATGGAGGGCAACGAATCGCAGGGGGGGACTTGGAGGCTCCAGTGGCAACAAAGTAGCACGGCGCGGCGAGTGCTCGTCGATTAAGCAGTTTCGCAGATGGCCGGGTGTCGGGTTGCTTCAGTCAGCACGGATCGGATTACCCTGTGTGTGCGCCCCTGGACGCCCGGGGCACAGGAAGTGGCCGGGCGCGCGTTGGCGTGGCGACATTGCCGATGGCGCAACTTGGCCGACAACCTTGCCCACAACCCAAAACTCGCTTCTCGACGAGTTTCGGCATTATGCAACCGATGGGGCGTTACTAGAGCCGGCCCTGTCCCCATCCGAGTCGAACTGCCCCGAAGGTTCTGCCCTGGCATTGCGGTCGCCGTTAGAGCGCGCTCGGCTGGGGATGAAAGCCGCCAGGCCCGGACTTTGTTATTTTTTAAGTGTTCAATTCAACACCAATTGGGGTCTTTTCGGCGGAAACCGATTCTAAGCAAAAGAAAACAAATTGAGCAAATTTTTGATGAAAAAAATTCGATTACCGAGTGCGTCCGCTTGCAGCGACGGGAAAACCCCTTGGTCAGTGCCGCCCCGTCGGTGTAGTTCCGCATCCGGGGCGACACCACGCAATCGGCCCAACTTTCCGAATGCGCTGGCACTTATCGACATGATTCAGCGCACTGAATCATCATAATCACTGGTACCCGAATCGGGCCTGTTGGCCGGCCACTAATCGCTGGCACCGCGTCGCGACAACAGCAATTAGAGCTGATAAGGTGCCGTGTACTACACATGTTAAAATACACAAGACAAGAGCTTGGCCATAAGACTGCAATCAGACAAAATGACAAGCTATGTTGCCAAATTGTCTACAAAGTAGTGGTCCAATTATTTTTCTGTGTGTACGTGTTTTTGCAAAAATCAAGTACTTCAGGTAAAGTTTCTACCGGGCGTGAAATGAAGCAACGGAATTTTTCGGAAAGTTCCGCTCTCTCCCAGTTGAATAAATTTTTTTTGATACATTTCAAGATGAAATGAATTTTTGCCCGCTTTTTTCTATTTACAGGGTGATTTAAAAAAATCAACTTTCTGGTCTTACAGCACAAGTTAACAGTTACGATAGTATTGTCAGAAAAATAGTGCAAAACTTCGACATGCATTAGAGTCTAATGTGTAAAAAAATGTACCTTTCACTGCAACACGAATAAGTTGATTTTCGCATAACCCTGTAAATAAAAGGGAGATTGGCGAAAAATTGAAAAATCGCTTAGAAATGTTAGGTCTTTTTTGTGCGTTTGGTGTTGAAATCCAACACAATGTTGCATTGTTTCACTTCTGTCCACCCTGTAGAAACTTTAGGTGAAGGTGTCGTTTGATTGATGTCGTTTCGGTATCAACAATTCGTAACTTTCACATGCAAAATCGTCGCTCAGATACATAATAATTGTGTTTTTCGCAAAAGTTTGAGCATCTTTTCTAACGTCGCCCATTGATTGAGGCTATCTAACGCGTCGATAGTCAGATGGCAGATTATTTGTCTCTTTCGGGAATTCAACAAAATTCGGTGTTGCCACGTACTTTTGAGTTTTCCTTTCGGTTAATTTATGTAAGCATGGTTGAAGGGATTCTTTTAATGAAACTAAAAAATATATACAAAAAGTAAAAATTAATAACCTGAAAGGACCTAATTAATCTGAACCGACCCAAATTGAATGAAGCTAAAAGCTAGGTATTTACGGGAACAATTTTCATTAACTTAAAACGTTTTGCGCGGTTTGGCAACACCGCTCGAAATTTAGCTTCAAAATTATGATTTTCCTCAAACTTTTTGGCTGCTTAATTTATGGACTATCCAGGAATTTTTTCGCTGAAACTGCTTAATTTAAAGTATTAGGGGAACACAAAAAAAAACTAAAATTTCGGAGGTACTTAAACGACACGTTCACCGAAATTTTATCTGAGCTATCAGTGCCGAGGAAATTGGTTCGGTCTTGGATGGGATTGGGAGATTGGAGGAAAATCCGGTCACAACGGCAACGCTGATTGACTAAAACTACCCGTCTCCAATCACCGATGGTAAGCCGAGCGCGGCCGAGCGCCACTCTCGGCCCTCTAGATAAGCGCCCACCTTTCTCCGCCGATCTGGACAGGTACTGGCTAGATTGGGGCGCGCCAGTCGCTCGCCGAGCCCGATCACGTGCGCAACCAACTTTGTGAGTGTGGGTGGCGATGCTGCCCGACGCCACCATGGCCTGGAGAAAGAAGAACGACCGGCTGCCCGAACGGGAGGACTTCCTGAAGAGGAGGAGCCGCTTCGACACTACGGTTAGTAGCGCCACGGTCTGGATTGGGGGGCGGCATCCCGATGAGTCACGAAGTGCGGCACCGAACTTGAGTGCCGTGCCAGATGGCGAGCGCGCGCGCACTCAATTAGGGTTGGCGTCCCGGAGTCGTCCGGGCAACGATAAGTAAGCGACTGCCGCGGCATTGGTGGCGGCCGTGGGCCTCAACCTTGACAGTCGCCAACTGGTTACCACAGAACACCTCTGAACGCTGGTTACGACGCTACAACAACAACTTCCCAGTGTGTTTAAGGTGTGCGTGCGTGCGTGCGTGTTTACCCTATCGACTGATCGCGCCGCCCCAGCCCTAGCAAAGGGGCTGCAACAGCCATTCTTGTGGAAACCGTCAATGCACTGTTGCCGATACCGCTGTTATTGTTTCAGATGGCGAGCGACTTCACGCCGAGCGAGCACATGCCGACCGAGCCGCCCAACATCAACACGAAAAGCGCCCCAAATGCGCGTGCCAGCGGAACCGTAACGACAACGTCGCAGGTAAGTCGCCATCTAGCGATCGTGCGTCTCACACATGCGGAATTCCATTCATCATAACATCAATTCATTCATGAGTCATCGGCAAAGAGCATGCAAGCGGCCGCCCTGGGCGACCCCGGGCTTAAGAGGGGAGCGGGAAAGGAGAATGTTGGCACGCGCCCAACCACAGCCCGAAAATACCCGCGCAATTGGCGTCCAGTACGAATCCGACGCCGACCGCGACGCCCGTTTGCGCTTTGGTTTTTTTGCGTAATTCTTGCGCGAGGTGAGCCCAGTTTGACCGACAGCTGGGGTGGTTTCCCGACCACATTTACCCCACTTCGGTACGCCTTGGCTGGAGTGCAGGCAAAAGAAACATTGCGCGCTACACGTACTAAAACTCAGTGGCGTGCCAATCAACACTGTGCGCTCTGGGTTTGACCGTAAACAAACGTTACGCGACCAGGCGGTGGAAACACAACCTCACTTCCCTAACGCCATATAGTTAATAAGCAGCGGCTTGACAAATGCCTGCAGCCAGTCAAAGCATCAACACCACCCCGATTGAAGTGGGCGGAGCTACGACGATAGGCCACGCCTACTGACCTCTCTCTCCTATTGTTGCAGCTGCAAACCAACTCGCAATCGAGTTCGACCACGACCCGAGTGAAATCGTCCAGTTCGAGCACAACCACGTCGACGCAGCGCCTCCATTTGTCCGCCTCCGACCTCAAGGCGTCGAACGTCAAGTCGGACCTGGTCGATTTCAAGAACAATCTGAACGACATGAAAAGCAGCCTGCCATCGGGCTCGTATGGGCTGCGCGAGCTCAACGAGCTGCGCTCCTCCCTGGAGAACCTGGTAAGTGTGCGCAGTGAATGAGTGGGGTTGAGGAGGAGGGGGCGTGGCCACTGTCGTCGAGGACCGCCCACCAACCAATCGCCTTTTGTCCTTTAGTCACGACACGTGGCACGGCACCTGAGTCTCGGCTGGCGCCCCACCACGCACCCAAACGGCACCCTCGAGCAGGTAAACACGTGTGTGTGCGCGCCCGTGCGACTTAATCCTGCGGCTTTTGATTGGCTGTGTCACTATTTAACCGAACTTCGAAACTCAGGTTCCGGCGCTTCTCTGTCACTAACCACTCATGTGCGCAACGCAGTTGCTTAGTGGGCGTGTCTTGTTTGCGCAGGTTGACTCCCCCGACGCCAATCAGTATGTGGAGGGCGGCGACGCCCAGCCGCTCGTCACCTATCCGGACGATAGTCGCGCCCCTAGCGAGGTGAGCTCGCCCCAGCCAGGCAACGCCCTCGGCAGCCTTTTCGAGCAAAAGACCACCAACCGCAAGCGCACCAAGGTATGCCTAACTTGCTTTCCCGCTCACTGTCCAATGTGTTAATGATTCTTAAGGTGGTGAAAGATGGCGTCACTGCCGAGAAGGAGAGCGCCAACGTGGCCGAGTCCAAGCGACTGCACGCCGGTGACGTCATGTACGAGGAGAACAAGGCGGCCGCCGCCATTAAAGCGCGCGTGGAAATCGATGGCATTTCCGCGGAGAAAAGCCACATCAAGGCCAAGGTTAGTAGTGTTGCATACCATATCCATGAGTGTGAAAAGAGTGCGCTGGCGCCAGCCCATTGATCGGTTCTTCCGAGGGTTTGGGGCGGCAGTCGGCATGCGGCAGGCCTTCAAAGGCACGCTCCGCTGGATGCGCTCCTACCTCCAGGTGAGTGGCAGAGTCTGCCAAAAAGCGGCGTTGCCCTGTGGGCTTGAATTTATTGCCGCTTGGCACGGCGCCAGTCCCGATTTACGTCCTCTGGATTTGTCACCAGCACTCAGTACGTCCGAGTGTGGTGTCGCGATCGGTTCATAAAAATCTGATGAGCTCCGCCGGCAGCCGAAAGGGCGGGGCGCCTCCGCGCTTGCGCATCCACCGCCCCCAAGTTTTTCGCGCTGTTGCTCAACCCGTTGTCCCTTTGCAGGAGGCGCGCAGCCTGAAATCGGGCGACATCAGTCAGCAGGAGACGAAGAATATGGCGCACACCAACACGAAACTATCCGGCGACAAATTCAGCGCAGAAAAGTCGTCGACTGAGTCGCAGCAGCAGCGCCAGCTGGTGACCGCCAGCGGCATGTACAGCGACAGCCACGCGCACAGTCACTCGCACAGCAGCAGCTACATGAGCGGGAAGGGCATCAGCGCCGCTGACACCATGCGATTCGCCCAGGTAGGCGCCCAGGCCACGCCCCGTTTCACTTGAGTTCACTTTTCCTCTATCTTCTCAGATCCACAGCCTACTGAACGGTAGCCAGGAGGACGAGCTGCTGGCAACGTCGCTGGACGACCTCGAGCAGCTGTCAGCTGCGTCGCAGTACTACGAGGTGGAGAAGGCGATCAAGAAGTACACCGCCTACTTGGAGGCGTCGGTCAAGTGCATCCAGCGACCGGAGGCGGCTGCGCCCCAGCTGCTCAGCAAGATCAACGACGTGGTGCGCAAGGCATGGGCGGTCCCAACATATGGACACGAGCTCGGCTACAGCCTGTGCAACGCGCTGCGCAAGTGCGGTGGATTGGACCTACTGATGGCAAACTGCACGCGTCAGGAAGCCGAAGTGCAGTTCAACAGCGCAAAACTGCTCGAACAGTGTCTGACGACGGAGAACCGCGCGCATGTGGTCGAGCACGGACTGGACAAGGTGGTGCATGTGGCATGCGTGTGCACGCGCCAGACCAACTCGGTCGAGCACTCGCGCGTCGGCACCGGCATTCTCGAGCACCTGTTCAAGCACAGCGAGGAGACGTGCAGTGACGTGGTGCGTCTGGGCGGGCTCGACGCCCTCCTGTTCGAATGCCGGAAGAGCGACGTGGAAACTCTGCGCCATTGCGCCGGCGCCCTGGCCAATCTCAGCTTATACGGCGGCGCCGAGAACCAAGAAGCAATGATCAAGCGGAAGGTGCCGATGTGGCTGTTTCCGCTCGCCTTCCACAACGACGACCACATCAAGTACTACGCATGCCTGGCCATTACGGTCCTGGTGGCCAATGCGGAGATCGAGGCCGACGTCATCCAATCGGGCACCCTAGACTTAGTTGAACCGTTTGTCACCACGCACAACCCGAGCGAGTTCGCACGCTCTAACCTGGCACACGCGCACGGTCAGAGCAAGACATGGCTCAAGCACCTGGTGCCCGTGCTGAGCTCGAAGCGCGAAGAGGCGCGCAATCTGGCCGCCTTCCACTTCTGCATGGAGGCGGGCATTAAGAAGCAGCAGAGTAACACGTTCATCTTCCAAGAGATCGGCGCCATCGATGCGCTGAAGCGCGTCGCCAGTTGTCCAAATGCGGTCGCGTCCAAATATGCGGCGCAGGCGCTGCGCCTCATCGGCGAAGAGGTGCCGCACAAACTCAGCCAACAGGTGCCACTGTGGTCGGCTGAAGACGTCGAGGAGTGGGTCAAGCAGATCGGATTCACTGAAGTGGCTGCCGGCTTCGTCGAAAGCCGGGTAGACGGCGACCTGCTGCTGCAACTCACCGAGGAGAATCTGCGCGACGACATCGGACTCACCAACGGCATCAAGCGCAAGCGGTATGTTTCCAAACGTGTTGCCGCCTTGGGCATTTCATCTTGATCGCTGATACTTGCAGGTTTACGCGCGAGCTACAAAAGCTCAAACGCATGGCCGACTACACGTCCCGCGACTCGGCCAACATCAACAATTTCCTTCAATCGCTCGGTCCCGAGTTCTGCACTTACACGTACAGCGTACTGAACGCAGGCGTCGAAACCAAGGACGCACTGCGCAACATCAGCGAGGACCAGCTGTTGCACGAATGCGGCATTGCCAATTCGATCCATCGGTTTCGCATCATGGAGGGCATCCGTCAGCTGGAGAATCGCATCAGCAGCGATCTGAACGACGAAAGTCCCGACAAATCGTTGGACGTGTTCGTCAGCTATCGGCGCTCAAACGGCTCGCAATTGGCCAGTCTATTGAAAGTGCATCTGCAGCTGCGCGGCTTTAGCGTTTTTATCGATGTGGAACGGCTGGAGGCGGGGAAATTCGACAACAACCTGCTGCAGAGCATCCACAAGGCCAAACACTTCCTACTGGTGCTCACGCCAATGGCCTTGGAGCGTTGCAAGCACGACCACGAGAAGAAAGACTGGGTGCATCGGGTGAGCTAACGGCGCTAGCACCGCCTATCGGCTGACTGAAACAATCTCGTTTGCTTGGCAGGAAATCGTAGCGGCGCTGTCGTCCAACTGCAACATCATCCCGATCATTGACAATTTCACATTCCCAGAGGCGGACGAGCTGCCCGAGGACATGCGCCAAGTGTGCCACTTCAACGCCGTGCGCTGGATCCATGACTACCAGGACGCGTGCGTGGACAAGCTCGAAAGGTGCGTGATGATTGGCTGAGTTTAGACGGGTGCGGCGAATGCGCCTGCTTATTGCGCGTTTGACTGTTGTAGGCGCATCCGCCCCACCGTCAAGCGCCGCTACTGAGCATTTGCTTCTAAGAGTAATCTGTTTGCACGCTGCTTGGCATCTTGCCGAGGTAAGCTGCAGGGTTGCCGTTTCGTCGCCAAAGTCTGCTCGACTGATTGCAACATTTGACGCTGATATTTGCAGGTTCATGCGCGGTGAACTGAACGCACGCAGCAGCGAGGGTAACTTGATGCGCGTGGGTCTGGGCAAGGGTGACATCACCCCCAGCACGCCCTCTACCGCCGGACTGGGGCGCCAGCCCCCCAGCTATCAGCGCATGCACAGCAACGACTCGGGCAGCGGCAAGGGCTCGGATAAGGAGCCTGGAGGGGGTTTGCGCGACTGACTAGACGGCCCGCCCGCCTCCATGCCCAGGTAGGCCACGCCCACCCCACGCCCGCCATAGTTGAATCGGCACTATTGCAGGAGCAGGCGGCTCTTGAGCCCGTCGCGCCAGTGGATCATGCCGCCCAAGGGGGGCGAGGGTCGGCCGCCTCCATACCCGCGCAAAGACCGATCGCGCAGCCTGGGCGGGGTCCCAACCGAGACTGATGCGCAGCTAAACAGGGCGCGCAGCGCCGACGACGTTCTCGACCCGCCGTCAAAGCGCAAGCTCAACTTCATGGACCGCTGTGTGAACAAAGTGCGATCTCTAATCAGGAAATGATGGCAGCCTACACTAGTGATATACATATTTTTGTTTTGTTGATTTCTGTTTGAATAATTCCGGCAACTATGTTCCAGTAAGTACAAAAATGCCGTGAAGAGCGTGCCTTAAACCGACTGTTTTACAATGGCGAGGAGTATTTTGTGTCGCATAGGCTGAGGGGCGCGGCCTTAACTCAGCCCCATCCCCTCACCTGTATTTTATCACTGTTCAATGTGTTTTAACATATTTTGAAAAAAAAGGTTTTTTTTCTAGATCTAAGCCCATTTTAAACTGTTGCCAATTTTAATTAATTTCATTTCGATTGTAGTTTATTTTAAATGTGTTTAACACTTTTAGCCTATAGGAATGCAAAGCGGTTTTTCTATATTTTATGTTAAATTTCCAAATATATTTTATGAAAACTACCCGTCCACGGTGGCCATTTTTCACTTAACATAACTCAACTTTTCCCCAGTTTCGACAGGTTTTTCCCACGAACTCTCCAGAGAATTTCAATGCTTCATCAGGAATTTTGACGGATAATAAAAATAAAACTATGAATTGTTTGATAGAGACTCGTTTACAAATGCAGGTGTAAATCCGTTGAAAAGTTGCAAAGAGAGGCCTGGTGATTTTGCACAAGCCCTGGGGTCCCCGATTAGTTTAAAACAAAGAAAACTCACCCAATGAGCGTTTTCCAACAGAAAACCGAGTGGGAGCACTGAATTGGGGCCAAAAAACACTTTTCCAGCTACACTGACAGCAGGTTTTGGTTTCACCTACTAACCGCTTATCGCATAGCCGCCAACCTAATGCGCTTTGTGCGGGTGCAATTCGCCTCGTTTGGCTGGCAACACTGTGCAACTACGCGTCGGGCTTTTCAAATCAAATCCTTATTTCTAACCTTCTGAAATTAAGCAACTGGGAAATGCGCTAAATTACTCACCCTTTAGCGTCGGGGTCCAACTGCGGCTGCAATAAACCTCATTAGTGGCAAATGGGGCTCCAAAAATCCAACAAAATTGTCACGTCTGCGGCGCTCGTTGCCCCTTTTGCTCCTGGGCAGCTCTACATCTGGGGCACTGCATCTGGGGCTCCGCAGGGGCCCTAGACACTAAAAACCGGACTTTTTTGTTCAAGCACTGACACTTGCCCAACTAACTACTGTCGGCGCCATATTTGAATTAGCCTTCTAGGGCCTGGCGGCGGCCGCCATTGGCAACAGTGCTTTTCAAAAGTTTTTCAAGGATTCGCGAAAAGCTCTGCGTATTTTTTAAACGTTTTAAAATGTTTGTACTTTAAAGTGTGCACAATTTCAATAGATTGATAGTTCTGGTTTAGTTTCTGAATTTTTTTTAATTGCGCTCTAATGCGGCCACCACGCCCACACATGCAAAGATGGGTAAACCTAACCTATAACCACCTGGCCAGCAATAACATCCACCAAAGATAAGAACTGGCGGAACAGTCGAACATCCACAGAGCATCTCCTTATCCATGCCACAGAGTCTGTGACAGAGATCATAACCTCTGTGATCCGTGACAACATCAGCAACATGAGCCTGCCAACGGATTTTGGGCCGGATTCCGGGGGGCGCATCAAGGTAAGCAGGCACGTCGATCCATCGGAGCCCTACTAACAGTGTTTCAGGGGGTGTGCATCGTAAAACCCATAGTCTACGGCAACATTGCCCGCCACTTTGGCAAGAAGCGTGAAGAGGACGGCCACACGCACCAATGGACCGTGTATGTGAAGCCCTACTACAACGAGGACATGTCGGGGTACGTAAAGAAGGTGCACTTCAAGCTGCACGAGAGTTACATTAACCCGAGTCGCATCGTGGTGAAGCCGCCGTATGAAATCAACGAAACTGGCTGGGGCGAGTTCGAGATCGTCATCAAAATCTACTTCCACGACCCAAACGAGCGCCCAGTCACTTTGTACCATGTTTTGAAGCTGTTCCATTCGGGGGGTACCCAGGACCTGGGCGCCGAACAGGGCAAAGGCCTGGTGGCGGAAAGCTACGACGAAATCGTTTTTCAGGACCCCACGCAGCTGATGCAGCATCTGCTGGTCAACACGCGCCAATTGACACTGGGCCGCTGGGAGCACCACAGTAAATGTAAGTTTGGATTCAAACGAGTGTTAGGGCTTGATGGGACTATATGGGGGGCGTGCGTTGCAGTTGAGGAGAAGAAACAGCAGACGCTTAGGAACATCATGGAGGCCAGACAGAAGGTGCGCGCAGAAATAGCGGCGCATAAAAGCAAGCTGCAGCTGGCCAAGGAGACGATTCAGCACTTCAAAGAGGAGATTGCCAAATGCCAATAGAATAGTTTGTATATTTGGAATTATCAATAGATTAGTGGCTATCAATGACTAGCCGACTGCGGATGTGATCAGTTCGGCCACACCCTCGTCCTGCGATCGCACTGTGAGTTGCATGGTGACGCCGTCGGCCAGGGCCAGCTTGGCGCGCACTAGCACGTCCACGCCCCCTCTGAACACCCCTGAAATCCGCCAACCAATCACTGCAGGGAACTGAGGCCACGCCTTCGACTTACCCGCCAATAGCAAGGTATGCGTGGTCTTGCCCTTGGGAACTTTGTCGCTGCGCTCCGCCGGCTGCAGCCCCAGGAACTTGACGATGTTGGTCACCGCCTCCTCCAGGGAGGTCATGGAGGTGAGCGCGTAGGTGTCCTCCATTTCGCTGAAGAGGCCTTCGGCCTCTTCCCAGGCGGCGCCCCAGTTTGCCTTACCCACCTTCCGGATCTGGTCCCCTAGGGTAACCTCCAGGTCTTCCAGCATGTACTCGTCGTTGTAGCCTGCGCAACCAATAGGAGCGGATCGCGTATGAAATTACACAGAGGGAGGGTCTGACCTTCATCGACATCGGGCAGGCCGGTGGCAGGATCGCAGTCCTTGACCACGAACTTGAGCAGGGCCCCAAAGGTGGCCACGCTGCCAGGCAGGTCCTCGGGGAACTGGAGCACCACGTAGGCGGAGCCCGACTCGTTGTAGGGGAGTCTGGGGCAGGGGAGCACCGTGACCACGCTGTAGCCCTCGCTGGGCTCCACTTGGACGCGCACGTCCTCCAGCAGCTGATCATTGAGGGTGTTCAGACAGTCGAACTGCAGCACCAGATGGCGCGAGTACGAGTGCTTGACGCACCTGACCACGTACTCGGTCTCGGACTCGGTCAACTCCACCGGCTCCGAGCTGCTGAAGAGCGGGCCCAGGGCCTGCATTTCGGGCAGCGCCGACAAACGCTCGGCAAAATTGTCCTCGCGGGTGGGCGGCGGCTTGGCCAGCGCCGCCCTCGGCTTGGTGTCCAGCTCGGCGGCTTGCGGAGGTGGCGCCACCGGCACCGCCCGTATATCGAATGGCCGCTCTTCATAGCTGTCCAGATACTCGCCCAGGGCACGCTCCAGCCCCACAATGCTCACCTGCAGTGTGTCCAGGATGTAGTAGTTGTATAGGCTGGTGTCTTGACGCGCCAGGATGTGGCTGTAGTAGGTGGCGCGGTCGCGCACCTCATCGTCCGAGTCCATCTGGCAGCGAGCCAACAGCACCTGGATATTGGGGAGCAGGTCGGGGCACGAGGCCCCGAACTGTGCCATTGCGGACACGGCGGCCGCCCTGATGGAGGGACACTCCAACAGCACACGGTTGTAGATGAAGCGGATGTAGCGGGAGGGCTGTTTGGTGCGCGGGCCCTCCTTGCCCAGCAAATTGAGGATGCGCACGGCCAGGGAGGTGTGCTCGCAGTCCTCAATGAACTCGCACAGGTGCGCCAACCCGGTTTCTTTGGCCTCCGGGTTGTCCTCGATGATGGTGATGATGGTATCGGCAATGGAGGCCTTGTACTCCAGGCCGCCCTCGTCGCGCAACATCGCCGACAGGAAATTCATCAGGCTGCTGTGCTTGCGCGGGAACTTTAGGGCGAGGGCGCGGATTGCCTGCACCACCACCACCTTGAACTCGTCACTGATCTCGGACACAAAGGTGGCGATCTGCTTCATTAGGCGGTCCACCGACGACTCCGCTCCTGGAAAAGCGTCCTATTAGCCCCGGAGTTTTCACTTAATTGACTGTCAACTTGACAGTTGTCCTCGCCACCATGGTGGATCGGTGTGGATTTGCGCACTATGACGTCAGCTGCGAGGCGTGCTTACCAGTTTTGAGCAGAGTGGTGATGGCCAGCGTGGCAATGGACCGATTGGAGTCGGTGATCAGGTTCTCCAAATCCAGATTGCAGGCGGTGACGGCGGCCGGATGCGCAATGGCCACCTGGTTCAGGGTACGCACAGCGGCAAAACGCAGCGTTGCTTTGGGGGCGCCGCAGAACAGCTGCAGCACGGACACGGCCTGCGCAAGCTCGCGACTGGTGGTGCGTTCCAAGTTGACGACGGCGCGAGCCGCCTCGTACACCACCATTTCCGATTTGTGCCGGAAACAGGCCTCAATGTACTGGAAGTGGGGCGAACCGCTATCGGCGCCCTCTTCCTCAATCAGTTGGGCGGCAATGCGGATCTAGATTCAGTCATCAGAAACTCACTTTGATATGCGAAAAAACGTGAAACTCACCAGCATGCAGACGGCATAGGGGGATTTCAAGGAGAGGCGTGTCAGGCGCGCCACGAGTTTGCTGACAGCCAATCGGTCGGCGCGCCGGATGCGATACAGCAGGCCGAGGGCGTGGTATTGGACCATAATGCTTGAAAATGGGCGTGGTTTAATGCAGCCGATTATCCGATTGGTGTGGGTGGACTCACTTGTCGCTGAGCACCGCCTCCTGGGCCTCGTTCACCCATCGCTTGACGCCCTCCGCGGCGAACCACGTCATGTGCATGGCGCTGATCAGGGCGGCGGAGCTCACGGCCGGGCTGCGGTCCACGATGGCCTGCTTCATGTAGCGCTCGATCGACGGCAACATTCCAGCCTCTGCCCTCAAACCGTCAAACTATGCCTCGAAACGCCCCCACAGCACTCACCGGTAATGCTGCACAGGGCCCGAATGGCCCCCGCCCGGTACATGTCCTCCTTCCCAGTCATGTCTTTGGTGAGGCTGGAGGTGACGATGATCACATCTTCCGCCATGGTGCTCAGCTCCTTGATCCCCATGTAGACCAGGCGGCGCAGCACCAGATCGCGCGACTGGAACAGCTTGGTCATGGCGAAGAACACGTCGGTCGCCTCTTTGGGGCTCAACCGCTCCTCCTGATTGAGCATGTAGAGCAGCTTGGTGAGCACGGCGGTGCTCTTGCGCGGGTTCACCGACGCCTCATTGAAAATGCGCGCCTCTTGCAGCACCGTGCTCTTCTCGATGTTTTGAAACGGCAGTCCGCCCCCTGCAAAGGAGGCTCAAATGTCATTGCCAAAGGGGCTACGGCCTGGGGCCCACTTACCGTCCTCCTCCTCCTTTTTGTCTCTCTTGAAGGTGCTCATTGTGCCCCTATGCGGCTGCTTTGATCAATTTCCACGTTAGCAAAAACAACGCCTGCAGGTTATGTCGCAGAACCATCCTCCCCAGTCCTGGCTGTTCGTGTTTCATTGCCGTGTTGCCACTACATAGCCCTTGCTCGCAGTGGACGTCAGTGGCTGATGGATCAGGGTGGGGTTGCCGCCTGTAGTCTCAAAAGGCTAGTTGAGTGAAAAGTGGTTAAAAGCTGAATTTCCGCAAAAAACACAAATAATAAAACTTGTTGGCTTGGGTATTTTTTATCAGGTGAGGAATTTTTTCGTTGGTTGGTTCCACAGCATAAAAGAAAGGGCTCGTTTTCAACGCAGATTCAATTGTTAAAGTTAACTCCTATTTCGCCCATATTCGCCTTTCCTAGTCCCAGCAGTTGGACAAAGCCTCGCCCGTTATACGTACGCCACGTCCAGAGGTGTCCTGTGGCGTACGGCAGCACACGCTGGCAACACGCGCAAATGTTGTGAACAGCTGACTAGGCCAGGTTTCCCCCCCAGCCCCAATATGTCAGTTTATGTCAATGTTTTGGGGAAGATGTCGGGCGACCTGCTGAAGCTCGCCCGGAAATTCAACTGTTTCTACCTGACAGGTAAGGGGGTACAATAGAGGGGCGACTGACTGCTGCCCCATTCTCCTTGCAGGATATCAGGCGGCCGAATGCAAGCCCTTCGTGGTGGAGGGGTGCCAGGTGGGGCTGATCAGGACCGATGTGATGCGCCAGCTGATCAACTACCCTGAGGTCAGTATGCAAAGCCCCCGATGGGGCGCCTATAGGGCCTTGGGTTGTGCGCAGGTGTTCCATGTGAGCCAGGGCTGCGTCGAGCTAAACCCCGCTTTCCGCGACTACAAGACGCGCAGCGGCCAAGTCGATCAGGTGCTGCGTGAGCTGCGCGCCCAGAACCTTTTCGTCACCCTCAAGGGCTGGCGCGATGAGGTAAGCAGTGTTTGCGCCCTATTTAGGACTGATTTATATTTGCATTTTTGTCCTATGTTGCTTAAAGTGCTACGAGGTCAAGACGGACTTCATGGCGCAAAGTCTGCTTAAAATGGACCGATGCGCCACCTGTTTGTTCGGCATCCGAAACTATGGGGTGACGATCAACGGGTTCGTGCGCCACCCCCAGATGGGGCAGTGCCTGTGGTTCCAGAAGAGGGCTGCCACCAAGCAGACATGGCCCGGAAAGTGGGACTCGATGGTGAGCGGTGGGCTGTCGGTGGGGCGTGGCATCAAGGAGACCGCCCACAAGGAGGCCATGGAGGAGGCGTCGGTGCCCACTGAGCTCCTAAAGCGGCTCTGCAGCGCCGGTTGCGTCTCGTGAGTCCTTGTTCGGTTTTTTCCCAATTACTCTGAAAATCTCCCTATTTTCATGCGCAGCTTCTACTTCGAGTCCGAGAGAGGTCTGTTTCCCAACACGGAATTCGTCTTCGATTTGGAGCTGCCGCCCGATTTCCGCCCAGTCTGCTCGGATGGGGAGGTCGAATGCTTCGAGATCCTGCCAGTGGGGCAGTGCCTGCGCAAGGTACTGGGGGCTGATTTTAAGACCACCAGCGCCCCCTGCGTGCTGGATTTTCTGCTGAGGCATGGCGTCATCACCCCGGAGAATGGTGAGGGCGTGGCCTGCTCCTCCTTTCCGGTTTGACTGAGTGTGCGTTGTTTTCAGAGCCGGACTACTTGAAGGTGGTCGAGCTGCTGCACGTCCCCCTGCAGTCGATCTACGCCCCTAAGGTGCGCCCCAAGGAAAATGGCGTCGCCTAAGGCTGCTTGCTGCTAATCTCGCCACCATTAATCCATAGTCGCTAGGGTTTTTCTACTTGATTGTGATATTATTTGTAATTTAATTATTTAATTAACTCCTTCCACGGTGAGTTTGCTTGAACCCCAATACCAATCCAGCCCCCGTGGGTGTTGCCACATCACCATCAAACCACCCGCAATCTGTCAATTGCGTCAAAGTTGAGATATAGATATAAACAATGGAAGATCTGGTGGCCAAGTGCTTAGTGCGGCTCGAAGTGAACGAAACCTCAGGTAAAGGGGGCTTGGGGCCAAGGCTTTTTTCTATGGCAAGTTGTTTTAGGGGCCCATGGGGCGGAATCTTCGACAGACAAAGGCAGGGGGCAACGACAGGCGCATGATATCAGCGTTGAGACGTTTCCCAGTCGGCTGGAGGGGTCGCGCGACGACTGGGGGCTGCTGCCGCTGACGTCGCGCGAGCAGACCCCCATGATGGAGGCGGAGCCGCTGGCAGACCCCAGCGGCCAGATTGGCTTCTTCAGCGGCAACCCCTTTGTGGAGGTCACCAAAGGCATCCTCCACCTCTACAAGCAGGAGTGAGTGGGGCCTGAAGGGTCCTCCAGTGCTTTCAATAAGCAAACTGTGTCTGTTGCAGTGCGTTGAGCAGTCGACAGGAGGCGCTCACGCTGTGCCTCATTGGGGTGCCCTGCTCGATGACCTGCCACGACATTCTGGGGTTCACCGCTCCCTGCCACGGAGCCATCGCCCACATCCGGGTGTTCAGGGACTCACTGCCCAATCAGTACATGTGTTTGCTTACGTAAGTGCCCGGGGGCGTGGCTTAGGGTCTAGGTCTGATGCAACTGGTTGCAGGTTCCGCGAGCACGATGCCGCTTTGGAGTTTTACGAGACGTACAACGGCGCCCCGTTCAGCAGCCTGGAGCCCGAGCGGCTGTGCCGCATTGTGTGGGTGTCCAAGGTTGAGTGGGCGCATGATGGGCTGCCGCCCCCCGGGCACACAGAGCTGCCCACCTGTCCAGTTTGTTTGGGTAAGTCACGCCCACTACAACTGCTCAATTATTGGGGAGTGTCTATGCCATTGTAGAGCGCATGGACGAGTCAGTGGACGGGGTGTTGACGATTCTGTGCAACCACGCCTTCCACGCCAGTTGTCTGGAAAAGTGGGGCGACACCACCTGTCCAGTCTGCCGCTGCGTGCAGAGCCCCGAGCAGGCGGAGATGTCCGAGTGCGACGAGTGCGGCAAACAGGCGGCCTCCCGCGACGCCCTCTGGATCTGCCTGATTTGCGGCCACGTGGGCTGTGGGCGTTACTTGAGCGGACACGCCGCCTCCCACTATCGCGAAACGAGCCACTGCTACGCCCTGCAGGTGGGCTCGCACCGCGTCTGGGACTACAAGGGCGACAATTTCGTGCATCGGCTGCTCCAGAACAAGGCCGACGGCAAACTGGTGCCGGCCGAAGGCCCCGCCTCCGAGGCGGAGCACGCGCAGGAGAAAGTCGACTCCGTCCAACTGGAGTTTACCTATTTGCTCACCTCACAGCTGGAGGAGCAGCGCATGTACTTCGAGAACAAGCTGGCTGTGTACGTTCCGCCCCTTTATCATTTCCTTGGCCCCTGATTGGTTCGGTTTCAGCACGGAAAGTGAGCTGTTCAAGGAGATCGACCAATTGCAGGACGACGTGCTGGCCCTGTCCACCGAGCGACAGGAACTGTGGGAGCAGGTGCGCCAGCTGCGCAAGGAGAAGCAGGCGCTGGAGAAGAAGGTACAGGAGCAGAGCGGGCGGCTGGGAAGCGCGCTGCGCGACCTGAACGAGGAGCGCCAGATCGGCAAGGCGCTGCTGGCCAATCAGGAGCAGCGCCAGGCGCAGGCAGGCGCCCTTGAGCAGCGCTGCGCCCAACAAGAGCGCGAACTGACTGAGCTGAAGGAGCAGGTGCGCGACCTGATGTTCTTCATTGATGCGCAGCAGGCCGTCGAACGGTCCGAGCATCGCGACGAAATCGCCCAGGGCTCCGTCACTGTTGCCAGCCCCCCACCGGCAGCCAGAGCGCGAAGAGCGCGCAAAAAAAAATAATTGCCTTTTTTATTAATAAATCAATTTTTTTCTTATCAACTCTGGCCGCTTGCAGTGTTGTCAGTCAGGGCCTAGTTAGCTTTCCTCACTTGCTTGGTAATGTTGGCAACCTCAAGACACAAAATTTGAACCACATCTTTGAGTGCCCCATTAACATTAAGGACATTTATGAGAAATTTGTCAAAATGGGACATGCAGCCCCATTGAGTATAGAAACAATCATGACAATACAATTACAATGGATTTAATTAATAGTTTCCTTGATTGCAATTGTAGAATGTGTTTTGACCCTAACCACTCATTCCCCGTAGTTGTGGTTAATGTGTAGTTTTGTCCACCCAGGTGGTGGTGGCCAAGAAGACAGAAAAAGGAACCAGAAAAAAAGTCAAATATAATAAATAGCCAAGTATATACAGAAACACTTGTATAGCTATAGAGGCTCAGGGGCACAGGCACTACGTACTAGACCTCTTTCGTAACGAGCTGGCGACATAGAGCCAATACCAGGAAGGAAGAAGACGAAGAAGAATGTTGACAATCGTCAAACTTCGCCACAGTTAACCTAGCAACTCACTGGAATATTTATCGAGTTTTCTCATAGGGCTTCGGCCTAGAGCGACTATGGCAGACTGCATTGAAGAGCTGCTGTTCTTCGACACGTTTGCACATGATAGTACTGAGGTAAGCAGGCATAGGGCGCCTGAGGCGCCCCTCTTTCTAACCTCTCGTTTAATAGGAAATCAACTTGGACCTCGTGCAATTCCCCAAGCCAGTCTACGTGACGGAAGTGCGCATTATCCCGTTGGGGGCCCGAGTGCAGGCCGACTTCCCGGGGGGCGTGCGCCTGGGCGCCACCAACCCCAGCCAGTTCGAGATCGAGTTCTTTGTGAACGACTTGGGCAAGCCGGGCGCCAGCACCTTCGAGGCCTTGGGCGCCTTCGAGTACGACCAGAACGGCAAAATCAATCTGGAGTGCGCTCCTGATCAGGCAGTGCGGCGCATCCCCACCGATGGCCTTGTGCTCAAAGGTACCTAGGGGGCCCTGTTTGATTGAGTTCTAGCTGTGTGTTTTAGGGCTGTATACGACGATTACTCTGGCTGTTTATGGCACATTGACCAACAGTCTGGCGGAGCAGCTGGTGCCGCCCATTGTAAACCCCACGTTGCCCAGCCAACCAAACACCATCGCCGACGCCCAGCAGATCGTCGCCGCCCCTGAGACGGAATGGGTGCACGACGCCCAAGGCGAGTATCAAGGGCCGGCCTTTCAGGGGTTCCACCAGGCGGAGCCCTATCAGTATCCCGAGTACTACGCCGATGTGCCCAAGGACCCGCGTAGCTACCACCAGGAGGCCGAGTGGGAGAAGGGGCCGCGCCCCCGGGAGCGGTATCAGGAGCGCGAACATTCTGAGCGCAAGGGACGCTACGCCCGATCCGACAGCAGGGAGCGCGGCAAAGAGCGCCACGACCGGTGAGTGACCCAGGGAGAGTGAAGAAAGGTTGGGGTTAAAACTGGGGTTTTAGGGAGCGGGTGGAGGAATGGGAGCGGCACGGTGGACGCAGACATGAGGACGCCACCCACAGGCGTTATGAGAAGGAGGAACGTAAGCGTCCCAGGAGCCCGCCGGTGCACAGCCCAAAGCGTCCTCACTCGCCCAAGGAGGCAGCACAGCTGCAGGCAGCGAACGTGGTTGCTGAGGTGGAGGTGGGCGCACTGCCCAAAGCGCCCGCTGTGTCAGAGAAGGCCGACGAGCCGCCCGCTGTGGAGGAATTCGAGCCGATTTTGAGCGACGAAGACATTGTGGATGACAGCGAGCACTTTGCGGAGCCCGAGTTTGACTACACGGCCTACACGAACAACGACGACATCATCAGGCAGTTTGTGCCGGGCGTGACAGAGCTGCGCCAATATGCGCCCAGCCAACGATGGACGACGGATGGGAGCGTCGAAGAGGAGCTGTGCTCCTCTATCGCTATCGCTGACGATTACTTCAAGTCCAGCATCCGGCGCTATCGCTTGGACAACTTCCAGCTGCACAACACTGCGATTAAGGAGGAATTTGTGCATCTGTGCGAGAAACTGCCGGAAATTGTAAGTCACTGACAATGGCCAATTGATCACCCTCTAAATGGTTCCCACCTAGATCGGCGAAGCAGGCCTGCTAAATGACATAATGGGCGTGTATGGCCACGCCCCAAAATCGGAGGAAGTGGCCGTGCAGGCGGCCTTTGTCATCGAAAGCGTCACCGATTGGCTGGCGATCGGACTGGATTTTGGCATGGCCAATCAGCAGGAGCAGCCGGCCTACAAGATCAGACACATCAAGTGCGGCGTGCGACTCGCCGCCCTAATCGGCGCCAGTGAGCCGTTCGTGCAACACTTGTGGCGCATCGACTTCAATCTGCACGACGCTCTGCTGAGTCTGTACGCGCAGGATTTTATGGCGCTTAGCATTCAGCTGCTGGTACTGCAGGCGCTCAACGCCTACCTGCTGCATCGGGATGCAGTCGCGCGGTTCCTGACCGCAGCCAACGGCTACAGCGTCATCATGCGGGCAGTGGCCGAGAAGCGGCAGGTGCGCCAAACGTTTGCGCTCGCATGCATTCTGCGCAAACTGAACCTCTACGAGTGTCTGCAGGAGTTGCGTGCCGATTTGGAGGAGCTGCGCCGCGATGAGGAGCTGTCGCCCCAGAAACTACTAGTTGTGGCCCAGGCGCTTAATCAGGTTAGTTAATTAGGTTAGTGATACGCAATTGCATTGCGTAAATCGGAGCTACGATCCCCACATTATCAAGTGGCCGCTTTGTTGATCAGATCAGAAGCCGGCCCTGGGAAGTAGGCTCCGACATGTCACTCTGGTACTGTCTTTGTCGGGTGTTGCGGTGACGCGGCAAACGCACAGGGTTAGACTGGCACTGGGGGCTCTTTTGACATTCAAACTTTTTTTTTAAGGTGAGCAGGATTTAGTTTGGCTAAAATAAATTGTTTTTAGGTGTTGCACTATTGTCACGCTGGGCCGTATGCGATAGAGCAGCCGCGGCGGTTTTTGCCAGTTGCCGCGCAGTTCGAGCTGCCGCGCGTTGCCACGCCCCAGAACATTCCGGTGCGCTACTTCGAAATGTCTGGTCTGCTGGAGGGGTTCCTGCTGCTGCTGGCCGGCCCCAGCACGCTCAACCTCCCCGCCATCAAGTCGCCCGTTTTCGACGTGTTGTCCATGCTGCTGGCGGGCGTGGAGGGCGTGCGCTTCCTGTCCAGCCACGCTCCCACCGCCAACGCGCTGCTCAAATGCCTGCTGCGTCCTGAAGAGGACGAGCTGCAATACGGCGAAACGTTGGAGGCGCAGTCGCACCAGCTGGGGCTGCAGCTCGCCTACAAGCTGCAGGCGCTATATCTGGTGGATGCGCTGCGCGGTCTGAGTGCCCTGGACTGTGACGCTGGTGACGTCGTTGACCATCTTCATCAGCTGTTTTGTTTGACGTTTTCGCCCGTTGGGCGCCAGTGCGTAGGGGAGGTGCTGGCCATGAGCGACCACGCCCTCGCCCTGCTGCAGTTCCTTAAGACAGCGCCCAATGCCGAGGCGCCCGGGGCCGGATATATTGTGGACTTGCTGCATGTTGCCGTGGTGCTGGTGGGGGATGTGCCGTTTTTGGAGCGCTTCTCTGGGCGCATCCGGGAAGCGCTGGCGCTCGTCGAGGACCCCGCGCTCAGTGGGCGCATCCTGGAAGTGCGTAGTTATTTGTTGGACTGTTCGTTGGGCGGCAACTATGTGGCAGTGTTGCTGGGCAAAGTGCAAGAGAACTTGGACGGGGCCGTGGCCAATCCGGGGCCAGTGGTGGGCGCGTTGCGCGCTCTTCACCATCTGGGCGTGGCCCCGCAGGACCTTGTGGGCGGGGCCTCCGACCCGCTCACTCAATTCGTGGAGCTGAAGTACAAGCACGTGATCCTGGAGCTGTTCTCATTGGACGGCAGCACCGTGCTGACGCGCCTGCTGCAGAAGTTGTGCGCCCACTTCGACCAACCGGGCGTGCACAGTTCGATCTTCGCCTCCACCCAGGGCCTGCTATTGGCCAACACGATCCAGCCTGCGCTGGCGCTGCTGAAGGAGATGCTGGCCCACGTGATCCAGTGCCGCGGCACCGAGTTCAAGGACCTGACAGCGGTGCCGGTACTGCTCAAGACCTACACGTTGCTGGACAGTTTCCCTGCCAGTTGCGCCGCCACTGGGGCGGCGCAGCGTTGCAAGATGGCCGTGGTGGATGCGCTGCTGCATTACACGCAACCGGTGTCCGATGACGAGTCGCTCAGCAGGACGCTGTGGGCGCAGATGGTGGGAGAGACCTTGCGCTACGTCACCAGCGCCCCCTGCACCTTCGTCGCCGGACTTTTAGTGCTTAGCGAGCTGCTGCCGTTGCCGCTACCGCTGCACGCCAGCCAAGCTCTCGAGCCGGATGTGCGTTCCTGGTTAATGAACCTGCGCAAACTGTGGGCCGCCCATCTGCTCCCCCACTCCGCGCTGGTGCAGGACATGATCGGGAAGCTGTGCATTTCCACGCAGCCGCAGCTACTGAACCTGCTGCGCCGCATCTGCGTCCAGATCGCCGATTTGGCGGCGGGCGCCGCCCTCATGGTGGCCAGGGGCTTTCTGGATTTGGTGCTGGGCGCCCTGGAGCCGCGTCTCTGCTCCAGCCATGTGGCGCGCCTGATCAACTTCCTGGCCTGTTTGGTGACGCACGGCGCCATCAAGTGCGCAGTCCTCCATCTGGTGGCCGTCGAGGACAAGTACGCGACGCTGTTACCGGCATTTGCGCATGTGCTACAACTGCCGGACCGCGCCCCCTCCCACGTGCAGGCTCAGGAGTGCGTCCTGAGCATCCTGCAGAGCTTCTGCGACGTGGAGCTGACGCTGCTGCAGTCAAAGGGAGTTACGCGAGATGTTTACCTGGCCAATGCGCTGCCGGGCAAGGAGCACGTGATCGGCATCGTCGTCCTGTTATTGGACCATTTGGGCGCGGACAATTCGTTCGTCACGTGTTTGCCGGTAATGCGCACGCTGCTGCTGCTCACCGAGCACGACTATGGGTTTTTCCACTTGCGGGAAGCGCTGCTACGTCGTGACGCCCCTTTCGGCGTCCTGCTGGCGCAACTGGTCAAGGCCTCGCCCTCACCTGAGGCCCTTTCCACGCTTAACATCCTGGTGGAGTTCCTGCGGCTGTGTGCCGCTGTGGAGGAGGGCGACGCCCATCCGCGCACCATCGTCCTAAGTGGCGCCGAGCTGCGCCACCTGGTTGGCTGGACCGAGGACACGCCCCATGCGCTCACGCTACTGGACGAGATGCTGCAGGTGAGTGTCTATGACTGACAGTGATTGCGAGTATCATCCGTCGTCCAATTACAGAAACAGACTGAGGAGGAAGACGCCGGATTGGAGGCGATACTGGAGGGGCTGGCGCAACTGCTGAAGCAGCTGCGCCTAGGGGAAGAGGGGCCACAGGCCGCGCCCCTTGAGGTGCACTTACCGGACGCCGAGCCCCTCCTGGCTCAGTACGAGGGGCGGGAGGTGTTCAGTGCTGCGGGCGCCTGCGATGACCGGCTGACGGCACGCTATTGGCTGGCCACGCCCCCCGAGGAGAGCTATGCCGACATCGAGACAGTGGCGTGCGACTTGTTCGAAATCTGCCGCCAGTTGCCGCCCGAGTACAACCTGATCAAGGGGGTGGAGAAGCTGTGCCGTATCTCGCGAACCGACCCGCCCGCTAGCGACAAGGCGGCCAAGCACGCCGAGGAAGAGCGCAGCCGCGCGCGCAAGCCCTTCAGTAAGTCCCTTTTCTCAATTTTTCCATTCTCACCCGTTCAACTCGTTTATTGGTTTAGTTACGCCGATGCGCCCACGGGGGTTTCCCCGAACCGCCCCCCAGCGCCCAGACCTATTCCGGTCACGCCCCCCAAACACGTCACGCCCGCCGTCGCTGCACGTTGACGACTTTGTCGCCCTAGAAACATGCGGGGCGCAGCCCACTGGCCCGACAGGTAGGCGGTCCCAGTTGCCCCGCCCCGAGTCACTGACACGCCCCTTTACAGGTTACAACAAGCTGAGCAGGGAGATTTTGGCATCGTCGCGGATGGCCCGCGGTACTAGAGGTCGCTCTTTCGTGCCCGCGGAGCGCAGCGTCCAGTACAGTCGGCACATGGCCTGGTGGGCGGGGCCCAATCGGGGTGCCGGCACCCTGCACGGCCCCTATTTTTAGAAATACACTTAGATTTTGTTTAATCTATTGACTTTTATTTAATAATTTGAGTCATGACTCCAGTCAACATTAGGGTGGTGAAGAGGGCGAGGCCTCCAATTAGGAGTAGTCCGAAGGTGGCGGAGGCCTGCATGAGAAACCCGGGCGGGGCCCAATGGGCCCCGCCCGGTGCTTGCGGCAGCATCAGCGCTATAAAGAGATAAGCTAAAAGGGTGCAGCTGATGGTCAGCTTCAGCAGCCCCAGAGTGCGATGGGAGAGCGCCATCAGTCCTGCATGTACTCGGCTTCGAACTTCTGGAAGTCCTCCTCAGTGAAGGCGGTGGCGCGGTCCTGCGGATCTACAGGGGGCGCCGAAAGGGCTCTGCGGGTCACGGCGCGCTCGATTATCTACAACCCACCACTCATTAGCCCCCGAAGTTTTCAGACAGTGGCTGAGACTTACGTTTTTGGTGGCTCGTTCGTTTAGCACCACTCGACTGTGCTTCTTGATCAGCTCCAGCTTGCGTAGATTGAGTCGCAGCACGTCCTTGGAGGACAGGGAGGTGCTCCGCGCCTCCTCCACAGTGAAACGGGCCTGCTTGCGTTTCTTTGGGGCTTTGAGGACGCCTGAGCGGGGCTGACGGTTGGAAAAGGGGGCACCTGAAGTGTCACTGCCACGATCGACCAGGGCCAACGCTTGACGCACTAGAGCTGCACTCATCACGATCTCGGTTTGTTGTGCTGACACCGTTTAGAGGTTAACCGTCCATTTGTTGAACAGAACCTTTATTTAGGGCGCGGTTGGGAGACATTTGGCAACATGGCAGTGGACGTGGTAGGCGCAGTTAAGAAATTTCACACATTCACGTAAATAACGTAAATTTTATCGGAGACTTGCTGTCAGCACGTATTCATTGGCCACAGTAGATCTCTAATTAACACAAATTATACGGGATCTATTGCACATAATTAATGTTTTTCACCGTAAACTGATTGAAAAAGAGTTTTTGACCAAATCAGCAAATGAGCCAATAAACTTTTTTTAATCCTTCGTTAGGGGTAGCTAGATTTATTCTAATTTTTCTTGTTAATTCGAAGCTTTGGAAAAAGTTTATTGGTCGTAGCAAGTATTCATTGGAAACAATAGATCTCAATTTTTACATTAGAGAGCTGCTACACTCAAATTCGAAATAACGTAAAGCTGCGTGACTTGATGGAAAGGAGTGGAGTTAATCGGATAGAAAAGGGCAGCAAATCGGACAAAAACTACCGTGCCCTGTTTATTAATAGAAAATTTCAAATAATTCACGCACAATCGGCGCATTTTTCGCCTCTCACTTTGCGTTCATGGTGCAACCGATGCACGTTTCTCTAGTAACGCACGCGTACTTCAACGCACTAAGCGGTGCAACATTGGTTGCACCGAACCGTCACTGACAAGTCTAACAGATCGACATGAGCGAAGAGGCGCACGCCTTTGTGGGTGCGGGGCTGTGCCTGGTGGGCGCCTGGGCGCTCCTCAAGCTGATCCAGCTGCTCTTCTCCCTCCTGTGGCCCCTGCTGGTGTTGGGGGCTTGCGCCCTTCTCGCCCCCCAATGGACCCTCGCCCAGCTCGAGCTCCTGCAGGCCGCCCTGGGAGCTGAACGCCCCAAACCACTTGCCTAACCCCCCCCCCCCCCCCATGTTCTCCGTGTTTGTGCATTAAAAGTCCATCACAGTCTCAGTGAGCAGTTCGTTTGAGTGTTCGGCGCCCTGCGCTACCCGAAATCCGCTCCCCACCACGCAATTGACTAGGCGTGCCCCACTCTCGATCACGGCCCCGTCGCAGACGACACAGTTCTCCAATGCCACGCGCTCCTGCACCTCCACGTTGCTCATAAGGACGCTGTTGAACACCCGACTGAGGCTCATGACGTTCGAGTGGGGCCCGATGGTACTCGCCTTAAAGGCCGTGCGGGCGCCCAGCTGCGCCCCCTCCCACACCACGCACTTGTCGTCTACCTGCTTGGAGAGGCTGGAGCTGAGTGGGCTCAGCCGCTCCTCTGGGGCGGCCGCCTGCAGCTCCTAAAACGGGCGGAGTTAGATTGGGCGCGTGCGAAGCTGATTGCTACTGACCTTGGCGTTCGCCCACCAATAGGCGGGCAGGTTGTTGACTCGCATTCCCTTGCAGGCATTGGGCGCCACGTGCACGTAGCAGCGAATGGGGTCGGCGTGGTCGTTGAATGCAGACAGCCCTTGCAGCTGTACCTCGTCCTGCTGCACAAAGCCCCAGATACCTAGGGGCAGTCCTTGGGGGCGCGCCAGCTGCTTCTTCACAATGTAGGGGATCAAGTCACCCTTCAGCGACACAAAAGTGGGCTCGCTCTGCAGGAAACTGAGCACCCAGTGCTTCAGCAGGTAGACGTGCGGGTCCGTTAGTGCCCCATGCAGGCTCAGATGAGGGTGCTTGCGCAGCAATCGCCGCGAGAACCCCACTTCTGCCTCAAAGTCACTGGCGGACGCCAGCAGGACCAGCCGCCCTGTGGCCTCGTCCACGCCCACCAAGTCGCGCTCTGCAATCCAATGGCGATTAGCAGGAAAAAAGCGTTAAAACCAGTTCCTACCTAGCTTGGGCTTGGATTTGGGGCCGGGCGCCTGCAGGGCGTTCCCACTCTGGGGCGGCAGCATGAGGGCAGCCACTGAAGCGTCGTGCTTGCGAAAAGTGCGCATTACGCCGCCCAAATCCACGTCGCCCACCAAGTCGCCTGACATCACCAGTACGTCGCCCTTCAGCCGCTCTTGCAGCTCGGACATCCGCAAGCTATCAGCTGTCCCCAAATCCTCCCCGCTTTCCGGCAACGCCACATATTCCAGCTTGATCGTCAAAGGTTGGCGCTCCATGGCGCCTTGAATTGCCTCCAGCTGCTGCTGCTGCACCACTACCAGCGCCTCTGAAAATGGGGACCCTCTTATTCGACTAGCCAACAATGCACATGGTCCACTCACCAGTAAACCCGGCGTCTTGCAGTTTCCGCAGGGGGTACCAGAGCAGTGGATGGGGCCCAACCGGGAGCAGGCTTTTGGGCTGCGCCGCCGTCAGCTCTAGCATGCGGGAGCCGCGCCCCCCGGCCAACACCACCGCTTGGAACTCCGCGTCGATTGGCATGGCGACCCAGGCTGTTGACTGTTTGTGAGGTTAGAGCCCATTTCAGTGTTGCCGCGTGCCTGCAACTATTTTCTAATATTCTATAAGGACAGACGCTGGTTAGGATGCAAGGCAAAAAAGGATGCAACAGAGGACAGCGGGCGCATATGGTTTTTTTTTTGGATTGAAATTGTTAAAACGCTAGCGTTCTGTACATCCTTTACATTGTTTATTCTAGTTAATTGTATGTACATAAGGATGAGGGGGAGGCGGCTGTTCCCGCCGCCGCCGCCCCCCCCGTTTGAAGTCTATCACAAGTTACACTATATACAGTGGGGTGAATGGAACGCAGAAGAACTAGCTGGAACGCTAGGAAACAGTCATGCAGGAGATCAGCTGCTGGCAGAGCTGGCTGTAGACGAGATGGTCGCCCGAGATGCGGCGCAGCTTTAGGCCCTTAGAGTCGCGCGGCTTCTCCACCACCTTGAGCTCGATCTGGATGCCGCCCTCGTACTCCAAACTGAGCCGATCGTTCACGTCGTTAAGGCTGAGCAGCTGCTTCGGCTGGATCTGGTCGTGGATGGTGCGCTTCACCATCTCCAGGATGTCATTGGCGTGCAGCTTCGAGCAGAAGTCGCTCAGCTCGAACTCGAACGAGCCGGACGGGTTCTTGTGCGGGCCGCAGCCCCCATCGGGCGGCTCGCCCAGTTTTAGCTTCAGTTCCTGGAATATCTGGAAGTTCTGCGCGGGGCCACCAGCGTTGCTTAGCTCGCGGTTCAGCTGCGCACTGTCGATTGCGCGGCTGCGGTAGTCGCCCTCGAACGCGTGGCTCGACTGCGTGTTGCTCGAGCTGCTCGGGCTCTGGTTGCCGATGCTCACGCTGTCATTGGACAGCGAGTCGTCCGAGTAGCAGGAGCTGCGGCGCAGCTGCAGCTGCAACTCCTCGGAATGTGGAGCGGGCGGGGCGCTGGCCTCCCCCTCTTGGCTGCTCTTGCGACCAATTCCGCGCGTTATGCTAGGCGTGTTCTCCAGCGGCTCGCTGATCACAAAGGAGGGGATGCGCGACACGCGCCCCCCGCCCTCCAGACTGTCCATCGAGTCCTCCGAAGTGTCCGAGCCCGCCACCAGCGTGGTCTCGCTTCCTTCAACCAACATGATTAGAATTTCGCAATAAACCTTCCAGAGAACAAATCCAGCACTAACCTAGAACATCAGTGACGGAGATCTGGGGATGCCCCTCGGGCTTCGCCGGAAAGGGTGGCACAAGCTGGGCTGCCTCCTCCTGGATCATGTCCAGGCCCGGACTGCCTGGGTTGCTAATGGGTGAGTTGGTGAGGCTGCGGTGACTGTGCACGTTCAGCACATGCATGTGATGCGCGCCCTGGTGCAGAAAGGCGGTCACATCGGCGCCCATCTGGGCGCTAGGCGTGCCCTGCGTGATGGAGCCGCTGCCCGCCGTGTTGAGCCCGCTCAGCCCCTGCGTGATGGAGGACACGCTGAACGGCTGCGCCACAAACGGGTTCCTGTCATAGCCGCCCAAGGCGCCCGGCACTTCGCCGTAAATCTGGTGCACTGGACTGGGCGCCTCCTGGGGCGACCCGGGAATAGAACGGGGCGGGCTGGCGCGCGCCTGTAGCCCGCGCTGCAGCCGCTGGCACTCCTGCTGGGGCGTGGTGGGGCTGAGCGTGCGCGCGCCCGCCGACCCTTCGCTGCCGCGTCGCACGGGCGAGAACCGCTCCATCGTCTTGGGCCCTAAACACCAACAAAACCAGCCAATCAGTTGCGATTGTCAGGGCGTGGGCAGGGCAAACCAATCAAACAAAGCGAGGCGCAAGCTCTACCTACCCTGCTCCTGGACGGTGGGCAGCTGCGGGCGCACCGGACGGCTGTGCTTGCGCTGCGGCATGTAAAGGGTGCGTTTCATGCGCGCCTCGACCTCCATCACAATCTCGGGCGCGATTACTAACGGTTACAACAAACATGCAAAAACAACCAAAAAGAAAAAAGAAAGACACGACACTAAGAAAAAGGGGATGGAGCCTACCTGGGGGCCGCTCCATGACAGTGAGCAGGCCGGAGCGGCGCGTGCGGCTAGCGGCGGCCGCCCCGCCCACATCCTCCGGATTGGCCATAGTGTGGCGCTTGGCATTGCCGCGCCCCTGCAAGTAGCGCGCCGCTGCCAACTCGTCCAGCGGTTGTGTGCCGCTGCTCAGACTGCTGGGGTTGCCACTGGAGCTGGCCGACATCAGCGACAGCTGCTCGTGGGAGCCGGGCGACGCGCCCCAGCTCATGTGCACGTTGGCTCCGCCATCGGAGGCGCGCCGCCCAAACCCTCCCACACTCAGCACAGTGGGCGGCTTTAGCAGGTGCGGGTCCTTTCCCACAAAGTACGGCAGCATGGCGCGTTTCTCCAGCACTTGCTCGTGCGCCGAGTCGCCCGGGCCTACAGTGTGTCGGCGCACTGCCAAGTGCCGCCCATCGCCGCTGCCGCTCGAGTACCCCGTGGAGTAGGAGGAGTAGGAGGCGTAGATGGCGTCCTCCCCCTGATCCAGTTCCATGTCTCCGAACTTCTCCAGTGGCTGCCCCTCGTCGTAGATCGTCGGCATGGACACAAAGGGGGAGCCAGAGTCTTCAGGGCGGCACGGGAACGCCCCCAGGCACGCCTCATTGAAACTCTCGCGCCGATAGGAGGCGGGCGTCTCAAGCGGCCGCTTCTGCCGCTCCACGGTGCTCTGGAAATCGCGCGTGCGCCGCCTCAGCTTGTCCAGCAGCAGATGGTAGATGGCGTAGATGTGATCAAAGGAATTGGCGCCCAAAGAGCAGGCGATGGCCGCCCTATCCAGCCCGGGCAGTTGTAGCATGTGCTCGATCACTGTGTTGTTCAGCCGCTGGTCCTCCTCAACGTCCGCCCGCAGGGGCGGCTCCGCGTCGCTCAGCCACTTGTGCTGGCTGATCTGCGCCATGTTTAGCCGCTTCTCCGGGTCCACCACCAGCATATGCCGGATCAGCCGCTCGCAATCTACGCAAATAAACGCCAGCGTTACCTTCACATTTTCGGTGTGTCTCAGTGCCGCCCTTTACCTTGTGACATAAAGTAGGGGATGCGAAACTTGCCCTCCATCACCACATTGCGCAGTGCTTGCAGCGTATGGCCGTCGAAGGGGAGCGAACCGCACACGAGGACATACAGAACGACGCCCAGGCTCCAAATGTCGGCGCGCCGTCCATCGTACTGCAGGCCGCGGAAAAGCTCGGGGGCGGCATAGGGCGGTGACCCGCAAAACGTGCTCAGCAAATTCCCATCGCTGAACTGGTTGCTGAACCCAAAATCCGCCAGCTGCAACTCAGTTGCACCAATCAATTAGCTAATACAAACGGCGCGCATCCACCTTAATGTTCAGATTGTGGTCCAGCAGCAGGTTTTCAGCTTTGAGGTCGCGATGCACCACCCCCTGCGAGTGGCAATAGGCGACCGCCGCCACTATTTGGCTGAATACGCGCTTCGCCTCGGGCTCCGCCATTCGCCCCTTGGCCACCAGGTGATCTGCAACACCCAACTACGTTCCAGACTTTGCCCTCCCCAAAGACTGGTCTCACCGAAAATCTCGCCGTTGCTCGCATACTCCGTCACCATGTAGATGGTCTGTTTGGTCTCCATCAGCTGGTACAGTTTGGTGACATGCGGATGGCGCAGCCTCTTCAGTATGGCGGTTTCGCGAAAGATTTTCGTCAAATTCTCCTCGTCCAGCACCGATTTATCGATGATCTTGATCGCCACCTACAAACCAGCAGCGAGGCCTTTAGGGCTGCGCTCACCAACTCACAGCACGATAAACAACAGCAATAGCGACAACAACAACAACACATTGCAGTTGTCCCTGCTACGCAGCAATTGCGGTGGTGGTTTGGGGACCAGGGGGCGCCGCCCCCCAGCGCCAGCCACAAACATACCTTTGTACTAGTGACGATGTGGGTTGCCAGCTTCACTACGGCAAAGTTGCCCTTGCCAATTGTCTTGTCCAGCTCGTAGTAGCCGACGCGCACCAACTTGTCCACGGGGAACGCGTTGTCGGACATGATTCGACTAGAGGGGCCCCGGACACCATAAAAACCGCCCTTTAAGGCCTGTTTGCGCGCTAAATAATCGGCCCTTGCACTGGCGCTCCGCTTCACTTAGACATTGCTGTCACTGTCACGTGACGTCAATCCATCTGCCATCGATTGGCCTTGACGCGGTGTTGCCGCGGTTTTTTGCGCAAACATTGAGGTTATCTCAACCGCAGGTGTCACAGTGACAGTTGACAGTTAACAAAATCCCTCCACAGAACACCTCTGAACAAAACATGGATTTAGCAAAAGTCCCTAACGAAAAAAAGCTAGAGCTTTGCCGGCAGTATTTTAAAGGTGGGTGCCCCCTTCAAATTTATCGATAATTTCCCGTTTCGGGATGTTTTCAGTGGGCTTCGCGCTGTTGCCGGTTGTTTGGGCCGTGAACGCTGTCTGGTTCTACTGCGAAGCCTTCCGGAAGCCCCCATTTAACGAGCAGCGCCAGATTAGGAAATGTACGTATCTGTTTGGAGTGTCGCGGGCTGTTTACGCTACCTGAGGGCTCGTTTCAGATGTGGTGTGCTCCGGACTGGGCGCCCTGCTCTGGCTGCTGGCCGTGGGCGCCTGGGTGGTGGCTTTCCAAGTAAACCGCGCCCGCTGGGGCGCCATGGCCGACGGACTGTCCTTTATCATTCCGGTAGGGATGCCTTGAGCGATGGGCCCCCTTTTCGTTGACACCTAACCTGCAAATACCCTACTAGTGATGTGTGTGAGCTGACGTCTTCTGCCCGGCAAAGTGCGCGTTGGGTCACTGGGCGCGGCCATTGTAATCATTTGATTTTCTTCTATAAACGTGCACCAAAAAATCATGGAAAAATTTTTAAAAAATTGGTTTTGGTCCTGGTTAAGCTAAAGACTCCAATAGAGTATTGTATAAATCGGAAAATTTGTGTGCTCCACCACTCAAACAATCCACAGATCCGTTGGGGCAGCAATAACGTTTTCCCAAAATTCGTCAAAAACTCACCAAAAGTTTAGGTAAAATCACACCAAATCGCCTTAGCCCGTTTTGAAAACTTTTATTGATCCAGCCCACTGTCTAGGGAGGGTGGGAAACTTGGGAGTGGGAGGCGGGGATTACAACTAATATCACACGGAAAACGTCCACTAATACTCGGCCATCTAAAACTTAGACTAATAAAAACAAAGAAACTTATACCCTAACCTCTACGGCTCTGGAAGTTCTAGAGCAGATCGGGGCTGGAGTTGCGCTGGCACTGTTTGAGGCTTTTGAGGTGCTTCAGCTCCTTCGTGCCGCTGTAGGTGAAACTGACGTCGCCGCAATTGCTCAGCGGGTGGCTGCTTGGGCTAGACGGCGTCCCAACCCCGCTGTCTACGGCGTCAACCAAAACCCGTTAGATTATTAATTACTTAATTAGACACGGATAATTACCAACAGAGTGCGTTGGCGATACCTCCACCGACTCGCTGTTTTCGCTGTCGCACTCTTGCACCTTAATGTCAATGCGGCTGCCCAGTGGGCTGTTATGCAACCTAAAAAAACACCGAGTGAGGTGCGGTCGGTGGCAGAGAGAGGGCGCTCACCGTTGCTGCTCCAGGATGTTGCTGTGCGAACTGGAGAAAAATGGGGATTTCTTCTCGGGGGCGGCGCTTAGGCTGTGCGCGCGCGCCATTGGGTCCAGCCCGGTGGGCAGGCCCATCCGCCCCGTGCTCAGAGATTTCACCATGACGGGGGGCGTAGCCCGGCACTCCTTCTCCTGCAGCAGCTTCAGCAAGTTGTTCTGGCCGCGCGCCTCGCTCTGATAGCGCTCCGACAGTCGTATCTGCGCCAAAATGCGCCGCACTTCGTCCGGAATGTCCACGTCCAAAGCCTGTAATAATTGGCTTGGATGAGAAAAAGAGGCGGGGCCGAACACAGTACGGTACCGTGTCTTCGGCCAATCGACTGATGAACCCGCCCAGAGTGGCAATGGTGACGTCAAGGCCGCGACTCTGCATCTCCAGCCGATTGAGCTGCGCCTGCTGCAGCACGCGCGTCTTCTCCAGCCGCTGCACGTTGGCATTGGACAGCTCCAGCTGCCCGCTCAGCGCCTTGTTCTGCGCAGCTAGGGCGACCATCTGCGCCTCCAGCTTGCGCAGCGCCTCCACCTGCGGCTGCACCGACGCCATCTCCTCCTGCAGCACCTGGTACTCCACCTTGTACTCCTCCAGCTGCCGGCCGACATCAGTGGTGTAGATCTGAAACCCACCCATCAAAGCCCGACTCGACATGCAGCTGCACCAATCAGCTCACGGCCTTCATCAGTTGACCCAGCACAGGCTTGTCGACGCTCGAGAGCTCGGTCTTGAAGTAGGCCATGATTTCCTCGAAACTGGCGCAAGCCAAGATGCGCTCCTTGTGGTGGCTGAGCAGCGCGAGTGCCACCCGGAACACTACGTCGGTTCCTTCGAGGAACACCAAGTCTGGAAAAGGGAGTGGTGGAAAATGAGGGCGGAGCTAGAGCTGGAGGCGCCACCTACCGAACACCCGCGTCACAAACCCGAGCGGGAACTGCGACGCAAACACCGTGAGGATCCAGGGCGCAGCATACAGCGTGGGGGCCACCTCGTGTTCGTCCAAGTGCTGGTAGAGGTCGGGCATCTGGTCGTGCAGCAGCCGCGACAGCTGATAGAGCCGCACCTGCAGCCCCACCATGTCGGGCAGGTACTGCGCCCGCATGCCTCTTCTGAACATCAGATGGCGCAGCAGCCCAAAGGCCTGCGTCTCCTCCATCTAGGAAGATTGGGCGCAATCAACCCCAGCCAGAGCCACCTAGGGCCACTTACATGCAACAGTAGCACCCCGGCAACAAAGCTCAACCCTTGACAGTAACCGACCTCGGGGTCCAAAAGCGAGTAGGCCTTGAGCAGGTTGAAGAGCGCCAATTGGCCAGGGCCGAGCGGACTGCTGAAGTAGGAGTGGCTTGGGAAGGTGCGGCCCAGATCGATCAAGATGGCGTGTTGGTGGGCGGTGAGCTGACGCAGCAACTGGTCGTAGGGCGTGTTGTAGTTTGGGAAGCGATGCGGGTCGGGGGGCGCCGACTTTTTGCAATGTTGCTCCGCCAGGAATTGCCAGACTTCGCCCCGCTTGCCGCGCGGCACTCCTACAATACCAGCCGATGATTGGTCAAACTGACAGCCAATGAGTTACCTTGACGGATGGCTTGGAGCAGCATCGGCTTGTCGCACTTGACTTGCAGCTCCTTATTGGTCAGCATCTCCCACACCTCCATCACCTCCCGTTGGCTCGGCTTCATCTCGTCGTACTCCAGTTTGATGCGCTTGACCGCCGATTCTTCCTGTCGCGCCTTTAGTCGCTCGTTCTCCTTCTCCATGCGAATGAGCAGGATGGCCTGCTTAATGCCGCGCCGCCACAGCTCGCGGGGCGTGCGCGGAGCCACAGGCTCCGCCTCCTTTTCCTGCTGCGCAGCCACCACGCGCTTGAAAATGGCCTGCCGCCACGTGCCGGGCTCAGCCCCCTTCGGGCTGTTGCCCACCTTGCGGAAGCTGTCGCAAAAGCCACGATTAACCATGAATTAAAAAGCTTTCCAAATCACTCACATGTCCATCATGGGCGATTTGGGTGTAGCTACCCCCTCTATACTGGAGGCGCGCGAGCGGAAGTCCTCCGGACTGGGCGGGGCGATGGGCAGGCTTAGCTGGCGCTCATTGGTTGAGGTGCGCCGCTTCAGAAACTGGTCGAACGACTTCTTGGCCTTGCTGAACACGTTGACGCCGCCCCCTAGGTACTGGTTCAGGAACTCCGTGCTGTACCAGAGCAGAAAAGTGAGTGGCGCTAGCGCCCCCTATCAGCGCGAAGCTTTACCGGTTTTCGGCCGTGTCGTGCACGTGCCGCGCCTGCTTGGCTTCGCAGTGGGCGCGCAGCAGCATCATCAGGAATTCGTTCTGTTCGCGCACCGAGTCGGCGTCGGCGCCCCTGAACTTGCCCAGCAGCGCCATCTGCTCGTCTGCCTCCAGCTGCTCTAGCCGTCGCAAGATGAGGGCCTGCGTCTTCTTGTCGGGCAAGTGCTCGATGTCGGCGCAAATCCGATGGAACCACACCATTGGACAATGCTCGCACGACGTCACTAAAGGGCGCGCGCGTGGCTCGCTGTTCAAAAACGCCTGCGTGATGGCTGCGAACACACACATAACGGCGAAAGCGCCTTTACAACACTTTTGGTTTCTTACCTGCGACAGCGTCGCCAGCTATCGAGCTGGACTCGCACTTGAACACATAGCCGATGTAGGTGGGCATGCCGTTTGACGCGGTCTCGCGACAAATGATGCCAAAGTGCTCCGCCCGGGCCACGCCCTGCAGACAGGTGGTGACATCCAGGTGCTGCTTGTGCAGCAGGATGACCTTGCGGTCGGGACTGATGAGGCGCAGGTCGGTGCGGTCCACCTGCAGCACCATGGTGCGGTTGTGGTCATCCGTGTCGACTGACGCGTTCAGCTCCTCGGCCAGCTTGAGGTGGCAGGAGGCGGAGCGCTGAATGGGCGGCGTAGGCCCCCCACTCACATCCTCCTGAAACTCCGCCCAATTAGCTCTCGGAGGTGGGGCCCTAACAAAAGGGGCGTGGTGTTACCATAGAGCCACGGCGCTGCTGCGCGCTCAATCGCTGCTTCTCCAGCTCGTGCAGCCGGAACTTTTCCAGCGCATCGTCCACGAAAGTGTCGGGCACGCGCTTCTGCCACTCCTTGATTTTGCCGATGTAGAGCACCTCGAAAAAGTTGCTAGAGCTGGGCGAGATGGCGACGCAGAGCGACGTCAACGTTCCGGCGCTGCTGCTCTGGCGCGGCACCGGCCCTTGACTCTGCTCCTTCATTTGCCGGTACAAATCGGTCACCTGCAACGGAAGGTTTTTACTTGGCGCATCCACCAATATCAAGAATATCCCAAGACAGTCGATTTGTCGGAATTTAAAACGGCATACCACAATAATACTCGGCACCGTTGCGCCCTTTTTTCAACCAATAAGCGGTACCCGGTGGATTCTACTATATGAAAGAGACGATAATATTATTTCGGCGCCCCCATCTTTGTGTGTACGCAACGGTATTGCTAATACATGTTCGTTCCTGTTCGTCGGTGAAAAATATGTCTATTGAAAGGATGTACCACACGGAATGTAGGAGTATTACATATATGTTAGAAACCAGCAGAACATCAGCTCTTAATCCCTCAGTGCCTCCGTTTCAAATGCTGTAAAGAATCGAATTAATTCAATTTTAAACACACTTGGCATCGCAGCTTTCAAATCCCGATAAATTAAGGTAAATTAGGCGATAGCCGCTGGCCTTTGGCCTCTTGGATCGCGATAGCGACCAGTGCGATCAGTGAAAATGACGCGAACAGTGGTGCTGCTGTGCTGGTTGATGTGCATCTGGGGCGGCGCCCTAGGAGCGGCCGATGGGGAGCAGAAGCTGAGCGAGACGCTGCTGGCCATTGTCGAGCACTACAAGCAGCGGGACCCGGTGGGCGTGCCCGGGGTGCCGATCCCCGACCCGCTCCCCATCCCCCCCATGAACCATTCGTTCTCCGTGGGCAAAATGAACTTTCGCGACATGCAACTCTACGGCCTGAAGAAGTTCCGCATCGAGCACGTGACTGTCGACGTGGCAGCCATGCGGCTGCAGGCCGCCCTCCTGATTGACGTCATGGACGTGCTGGGGAACTACACGTTGAAGTGAGTAGTGCGGCCCCCTCTACCGTTCAAGAGCCAATGAAAGATCCACTGCAGGACCTGGATCTCGGCTGCGCAAGGCCCTTTCACCGTCAAACTGAGCGGGGTTTTTGTGCAAGCGACGGCAACGCTGGAGGTGCAGAACGACGGCCGACTGGAGGCGCAAGACATCGCGATGGACGTCACCTTCAAAGACATGGCCTTGGACTTTCAAGGGCTCGGCTTCTTCGCTAGCATGTTCCAGGTGAGCGCGCAGGGGGTAAGCCCTGAGCCCCTGATTAATTTTTTTAAATTGATTTCCAGGGCATGATGAACTCAGTGGGCGCGTTTGTTTTCGACTCGATCAAGCCGTTTGTGCTGAGCGAAGCCAACGCGAATATTCGGCGCGAAGTGAATAAGCAGGCGGCGCGCATGACGCAACGTTTCCCCAACTCCATCGCACCCTGCGACCAGGTGGTGGCGCAGGCGCGCAGCATGGTGCGCGCCCGCGGCTACGACCCCTATCGGGTGAAGGACCTCACCACCGGCATCGGCCTGGCAGATGTCTACTTAACGCACACGTGGCTGTACGGCGCTGCCAGCTTCCATCGCACGCGCGACGTAGTGGTGGCGATGCGCAACAACACACTACACGCCTTCATCGAGGTGGGCACGCAACGCCTGCTCGGCTCCACCCACTGGGAGGTGTCGCTGGTGTCGGGCGTGCTGAGCCGTGCAGGCACGGCCAGCTTCAGCGTGGAGTACTTGCGCGTGCAACTGAACGCCAGCCAGAGCATGGACACGCGCAAGCGCCCGCAGCTGGACGACTTGCAGCTACAGCTGGGCAACGTGCAGCTGCGCTTTGACGGCCTTGGCACCATCGACTACGTGCTCGAATTGGCCGTCAACGTGCTGCCCAATCTGCTGCGCTACCAGATCATGGACGCTATTGAACAACCCCTGAGGCGCAAGATCCAAACTGAGCTGGACAAGGTGGATGTGGAGCGGCTGCTCAAGGAGAACGCCCCCAAGTTGGACGATCCCCACGGAATGGCCGAACTCACCAACTTGCTCTAGAAGCACCCAAACCAGGGATTTGTTGGCGCATTCACCATTATCCCCAGAAATGTCGTAAACTATGCAATAGAACCTGTTTAAATTAGTAAATTGATCGAAAAAACACGCAACGTTGCTCTTTTTCGCAATGTCAACAATTTGGTCACAATTTGGCGACACTTAGGAAAAGGCCTTTTTGAAGTCGTTGACGCGTTCCTGATGGAAGTTTGGCACCTTCTGTGTTTATCCCCTGATGATGACAAAAATCCGAAACTATCAGCCGCATCCGGACAGGCATTCTCTTTCCAACACAACCATCGCCATCGTTCCATCTCTCTTGGTTTGGCAGGCGCTAATTTTTCAATGGCTGACCGCAATTCAAATGGCGTTTCCAATTTGAAAGCTCGCTGATGATGGCGCAACGACGAAACTTTCACGATCCATGGAAAAAAGAATGCTCTTTCAACAGCGGCAAAAACTTGCTGGGCTTCACCTGACTAAGTTTCGTGGGCAATTAAATTTCGAACGTTTCAGTGCGATTTGAGGACTCAAATAGGAGAGAATCTTGTCGAAAAATCACTTATAATGTGAAAGTATTCAACAAAATGAAGGGAGACATTGGAATTGAAAATTTAGCAGATGCACACAAGGAAATGAAGTGAACTAAACGCGCTTCTGGGGCAGAAAAAGTATAGTGGCGCATTCACCGTTCTAGGAGAATGGCATGTCATCAGGGTGGACTCCAGACGCCCATTTTCCACGATTTTGTACACAATTTCACCGCGGCGCATCCACCATTGTTAAGAATTCGCTCATGCTTTTTCATTCAGTTCACGTCATTTTCATGATTTTTACTCGCCAGTGGCGGCACTTACTCAATCAGTGTGAATTTGAAGCTGCGGGTTCTATTTTCGGTTGCAGTCCACGCGGGCGGCGAGTGTTTGTGTAGCGACGCCACTGCGTCTCGCACGCGACTCGCCGATAGGCCCGATTTAGCCTGCGGGACTTTGCACTGTGCTCCCGATCAATTAGCGCCCGGTCGTCACACGACGTCACGTATCAGCTTGGGGCTGCGCCCCCCGTTGGGAAAACAGCGAGCGACACAAAGCAATGGGAATGGGGCTCAGCGACATCCGGCCCACTTGGATGCGACGCTTCTACTGAGCTTTGTAGCTGGTTGCTAGCCGGGCGCTAATTCGCCGGTTAATTTTAACCGACTTTAGTAGGCGGGCAGGTGTCAGCAAATCGTCCTAGACACAGTGACCCAGATGGGGCGTTATCGGTGACCTTTGGCGCTTTTTCGGCGCCACTGATAAGTACATTCGCCGAGTTTTCGGCTTAGTTGTGAGCGAAACTGTGCACAATGTACGTGCTCCTAATTCTCCTCGGTGCCGCCACTGGCTTGGGGGGCACGCCCCCTAAGCCCACGGTCTACAACCGTCTGACGCAGGAAGCGCAGTTCCAGGGCTTCGCCGGCCTCGTTCACTACAACCGGGCGGCGCGCCTCGCCCTCTTGCAAGACCGTCTCACCGTATTCGTGCCGGTGAGTCCCCCGGCGCACACCCCTTCCCAATCAACCACGCCCCTTTCAGACCGACGAGGCCTTTGCGCAGTATGGCCAGCCGCTGTACTCGGACCTTGCCTGGTATCACATGGCGGGCGGGCTGTGGAGAATGCGCGACCTTCAGAGGGCGCGTAATCTGACGGCTCGCGCCGCTCACCTGCCCCCACTCTGGATTACCGCGACCAATGGCGCTCTTTACATCAACAACGCACGCCTAGTCTCCGCCCACTCGGATTACTTGGGGAACGCACACGCCCAAGAGCAGGCCTTGCATGTGATCGACCAGGTGCTGGACCCGGTGCAGCTGCGCCCGGGCGCCCCCTTGCGCGCTTTCGATTGTCTGCGGCTGACTCGCCACTCCAGCGCCATCTTCCTGCACAAGCTCAAAGAGCTGCAACTGGAGCATCTGCTGCAGCTAGAGGGCGCCAACACCTACTTCATACCGGTAGTGTATGTGGGTTGGAAAAGCCGCAAACTAAAGTAAAAATCATCGGCAGGTGGACGACGGATTTGGCCCCGCCCAGTTCCACGCCCTCGACAAGCGCGCTATCTTTGGGCATTTAGTGCCTGGCGAGGTTCTGTTCACGCGACCCTCAATGCGCAGCCTCAACCACGAAACGATGGCCAACAGTGGCGACGTCTACCGGGTGGTGTCGTTCGAGCACAAAGGTGAGGCGCCATATAGTAGCCGGTTTTTGATCTAATAAAAGCAGGCGGGCAGCTGATGGTCAGACAGCGCAGTCTGGTGGGAGCGCCCAGCGGCGACACCTGGGCGCCCATCCTCCAAGCCGATCTGCCAGTGTCTAACGGGGTGATGCATCTGATTGGGCGGCCACTGGGGATTCGCCCCGCTCCTCAACCTTTTCCGTTCCTGCCCATTTTGCTGAAATTAGCCAGCGATCCGCAGTTGACAACAGTGTACGAATCCGGCGAGTCGACGGGTGGGAATTTTTCAAAATTATTTTTGTTAAGTTGGTAGAAAAACCGGATTTTTCAGGATTTAACCAAATCTTCAGCACCCACAACGCGAGCTTCACCTACTTTGTGCCGAACGACCGCGCATGGGATGGGCGCAGCCCCCACGTCGAGCAACTGAAGCGCCATCTGCTAGTGGGCAAAGCCCCCTACAGCATGGAGCGGCTGCTAGCGCTGTCCAGCGCCCAAAACTACACGTAAGTGCTGCGTGCCCTCTAGTGGCCGAATGCATGTAATGATTAATTTGGGCGGTTGCAGGCCGCTGGAGCTGCCGTCAATGGGCGGGGCTGTGCGTCTCGCCGTTGCGCAGATCGGCAAACGGTTCTACGTAAAAATAGGCCCCGCCTACATCAAGGTGCTACGCCCCAACTACCAGTGCACTGATGGGCTTGTCCATATCATGGCCGCCCCACTTTGCTTTCTCATTCATCATCATTATTATTATTAGGAAAAATGTTATTTAGTTTTTAGATAAATGAAGACAAAATTGAAATGCGCAAAGAGACGCAATTGGAATCTTTTGATCTATTGAAAAATGTCAAATTACTTACGTCCTTGGCGTGGTGGGCCTGGAATAGGTAGCAGTAGAGGGCGTGGTCAGCGTCGTCGCGCATCAGGTAGAGAAAGGTGGCGGGGTCGACATCGGCTTGCGAGAAGCGCGCCATCTGGTGGACGCGGTGCGCAAACTGCAGCTCAAAGTCCATGTTGTAGGCCTGCAGCACGCCATCTTCAATGCCCAGGCTCAACTGCAACAGAGCAAACACCCGCCCGTCAATGTCTCTGTCCTAAAATGTCCGATAAATGTTTCGTGCTGAGCCCGAAGGGCGTGAAGCGCCTGAGTCGGGAACAGGCGCGTCCCTTAGCGAAGTTCCTGAACGAGGAAACTGGGCGCCTGTTTGGGAACATCGAGTCGGTGGAGGAGGTGATGTGAGTGGCCGCGCCCCAACCGGGACCTTGAGGTCCCGGTTGGGGCGTGGCCAATTCAGTGGGCGGTTTTAGGACGACGCGCTTTTTGACGCTGGGCGTCGAGGACGAGCACGGCCATCTAGCGGGCGCCCTCATACTGCACACTGCTCCCAACATCCCCGCCCTGTCGGAATGCGAGTGGCGCAGTTGGCTAGAGGTGCTCTACGGTAGGCTGCGCCCCCAGTTACAAGAAGGGCGCTTTAATGAAGTTTTCCAAAGGCGTGAAGAGCCAGAGCAGCCGCAGCTTCTTCTGGATCCACCTGCTCGCATACGAGCCCCGTTTCGAGCTGCTGTTCATGCGCCCCATTCTGCATCACATCTTCAAGTTCTTCCGCAAGGTCGAGTTCTTGCTGCTGGTGCTGCCGCCTGGGGTGCAGCGCGTCGACTGTTTGCAGGAGTTCGCCACCCGACTACTCCCACTAGGTAAACCCGCTATGCCACAGAGAGCGCCACTATTCTAATAATTTTCAGATTGCAAGGACGCTGCGCGCTCCCAGTCCCTCTATCGAGTGGCGCGCACCTCCATTCTAGCGAGTTACACCATCAGGCGCGCGGTGGAGGAGGATAACGACGACCTGGTGCCGCTCATCGACCTCTACTCGAAGCGCCTGGTGGCGCTCTACGGCAACTACTATATATCCGAGCTGCTCACGTCCCTCCAAACGGCTGGGGGCGTTGCACGGCACATCGTGGTGGCCGAGCATCAGGGTGCGGCCGTTTCCGTAATGGTGCTGAACGACGTGACCAACTACGAGCAGCTGAACGAGGAGTTCGAGCTGACGCCGTTCAATGGGCTGCGTAAGCGCAGCGAAGACGACGACATCGAGCTGCAAACGCTCAGCCAGCCGGAGGTGATCCAGTCGGCCAATGAGTGCGCGCCCTCCTATCAGGCCCCGCCCTTGCTAACGCCCCCTGCAGCTTTGCAGAGGAAGAGTCGAACGCCGACAGGAGTATCAAATTCGCCTCCAGCTATGAGGAGGACGACGACTACTTGGTGGAGGTGGCTGACAGTGACAGCGAGTACTCGCTGGTGTTCACCAGCTCGGATCTCTTCGTCTTCGACGAAGAGGACGAGGAGGAGCGCGAGCTGGCAACAGAGCTCGCTGACTCGGTGAGCAGCTACGAAATCCTCAAGGAAATGGAGAAGGTAAAAACGTACGAAGTGGACCCGCGCTTGACCTACGTGGACATGATGGAAAAACTGTCCAAGAGCATGAGTGAGTTCGATGCCATAACCTCAACCTGCTGACTAATGCGCAATGAAGTTTCCACCCGAAGCCGGACGGCGCATATTCCGAAATTCTGTGGGCGTGGCAACGCCTTCAGCATCGAGGTGGCCGCCACCCATCCCGACCACGAAATCGGCCTCTACCATGTAACCAGTGCACGTTTGGTGCTGGTTGCATACGCCCTCTATTGGCTGCGCTTCCAGGTACTGGAAGCGGTGTTTGAATGCTACCCAGACCGCGACTACGCAGTTATCAGCACGCCCACCAGCTGTCGCAGCGAGCAGTGGATGGAGCGCTTCAATCGGGTGGCGCCACGCCCTGCCAGCAACCACGCCTACGACCTGTTCGTGTGCCATCGGAACAGCCTGCTCGGCGACCTCGAGTGCCAGGTGGCGGGGCGCGAGCACATGGCCGAAGTGTACACGTTGTTGAGCACCATCCCCACCCGCGCCATCGTGCTGTCACACTTTGAAATATTCATGGAGTTCGAGAACAGCCCCTACCAGTGCTTCGTGTTCCTGTGCGAGGGCCATGTGGTGGGGACGGCCGGTGAGTGGGCGGGACCACCAGGCCATCGGCGCAATCGGATCGGTTGTTTACAGTGGTTTCCGAGGAGTACAACGTGGAGTTTATTGACGCCCAGTACGACATTGCCAGCTGGGTGCCGCTCAGCTGCTTCAAGAGCGGCTCCTTCGGACTAATTGAGAGCCTGATTCTGTCGCCGATCTTCCACAATTCCGGTCGATTTTTCAAGCGCGAGCTGCACCGGCTCAGCGACTTTCAGGTGCTGTTCTACAAGCACCGCGCCTACGACAAGGGCACCAGCCGGGAACGCCCCATCGCCAATCTGCTGCACTGGCTGCAGCCGGTATTGCCGCGCCGCATGCCCGAGTACGACCTGAAAATGTTCGCCGAAGAAGGTGTGGCCTATCGCCAAGCCCCGCTCCTTCTACCTCAAGTGATTGCAGGCTACTACGTTAGTGACGCGCTAATCCGTCGCGACCACTACGCCCTCTACATGAGCACCGTGTCCCAGAGCAGCATGCAGCGCTACTGCATCAACACGCGCATTGTGGTGGTGGGGTGCAGCAACACCGCCTACGCCTTCCTGGAGGCGCTGCTCATCCGGCAGAACAACCCCCACTATATGGTGCGCGTAACACGCCCCCCTCCAATTTTGCTAGTCACGCCTCCTGTTGCAGATCAACTTCAACAATGTGGTGCTGGTGTGTCCGGACGGCGTCCACTCGAAGCTGCCCAAGAAAATCAAGGAGCTCTTTTCGGTGCAGAAGAACTTTATGACGGAGCGCTACATGGAGATGATCAGCTTGAAGACCTATATGGGCGTCGTCACTGGCAATCTTACGCAGATTAACAGGTTATTTTTAATATTTTCAAACGACTGGAACTTTATGCAAAATTTGCCGAATTGTTTCGCGATTTTTTTGTAAATGATCAATTTTCTTTGCATTTTCTATACATTCAACTATGCGAAATTGATTCCCGCCCAGTCCGGCCCTTCAAAGTCAAACTTCAACCTTCAAAGTCAAATGTGTCTGTTGGCAACAGACCATTAAAGTCAAATGGGATTGTTGTGCGGCACTGGTTTTGAACCAAAAAACCGTCCAAACTGTCCGATTTGTCGTTTGCTGCTCTCCACCAGTGTCGTGCTGAAAGGGCTCAGCACAACATTGACATTTAAAGTCAAATGCGTTTGTTGTGCCGAACCCTAAAAATTAACATTATATTGAGTTCAGTCGAATATTTTCGGCAAAGAACAACAAAAAATAATTTAAATTACTTAGCTATACTAAAAAAGCTGCAAAAAAAATATAGCAATTTAATCTGCATTTAATTTTTAAAATCAAAACTTGCCGAAATTGAAAAGTTTTAGTGCAAAATCACATTTACCAGCACAAGTAAATAAAGGGAGTAGCAGCAGGTTTGCCCTCCAGTCGCCATTTTGAATGGTATGGTACAAGTCGTTGCGTCGCCCATAAGGTGGGCGGCAGACAAAGACAGCACATGCCGAGCACGCGCTCACGTAACGTGGCACAGGACCGGCTTGGGATTAATGGCACCTTTCTCTGGCAGGAAGGACAAATACGTGGTGATCAACGACCACAAGGCTCTGCGCTACGACCTGCTCTTCCTGATGTGCGGCGAAAAGTTCCAGAAACCGTTGCAGGAGTACCGGATGCCATTTGCCGAAAATCCCGAGAACGTGTTCCTGATCAATTGCCCCATGGACGGCAACAAGGCGGTACACAAGCTCAAGGAGTACCAGCGCGGGGAATACCACGAAGGTACCGCGAACCTCCTGTGAAGGTTGCAGCCTATGGAAAAAAGCGGAGAAATTGCAGAAAAAGTGATCGTCTACGGCCACTTCCTGCAGGCCTACAGTTGCCTCGCGGGGCTGCTGGAGTTCGGCGTTCCGGGCAACCGGATCGTGCTGGTCGAGCCGTTTCCCTACAGCATGAACATCGACAAGAAGCGCCGCCACAACATCTCGGTCTTCAACGATCCGGACATCTACCACGCCACGATGGACTTCATCGGCCAGCAGGCCATCCAGGTCTACTCCTCCTACTACTTCATCAACTGGACCTTCTCGCAGGAAAGCAACGCGGTCACGACCGTCACGTTCGAGTCGAAGCACAAGATGCTGGAAATGGGCTGCCAGGCGATCTTCTTCTTCTACGAGAAGAGCATAAGCCCGCGCATCTACCAGGTGATCAACCAGGCGGGCCTGGTGTTTGACGGTACTGCTAAAGGCCCAGATTCTGCCCAGGGGTGCAATGGGAGCGATTTTCAGGCCGCCTGGTGGTGGACAGCAACTGCCGCACCAACGACGAGTGGATCTACGGCGCGGGCACGCTCACCAAGTACTCCAGGCGCTACTTCGCCTCCAACATGCTCCACAAGTACTTCAACCGCGTGGAAATCGGCTCCAAACTGGGCCAGCAGGTGCGCAACATGCTCGTCCCGGGCTTTGTGAAGCGCTGCGACCCCAAAAGGCACGGCTGGAACTTCCATCTGGACATCCGGGATCGGTACGCCCAGTTGCGGATAATGAGGCGAATGCGCTTACATTGATGCAAACTTTCCGCAGCCTGGTGCCAAAGTACGAGCAACCGATCATGCGGTACTGCCGCCTGCCCGGGGGGCTCTACTATCTATCAGTGGTCAAGCCGGGGCGGCGCATCCCCCTGGAAACCGCCAGCTCCATGGAGAACTATGTGAGTCAACTTTTCCAGCTGGGCACTGATTGGAGCGAATGGGGGTTCTGTTTTGGCTGCAGGGGCAGGTCTTTGTGACGGGCAACTGCCGCAACCTGGACACCCAGGGCTTCTTCAAGCTGCACTTCAACGAGTACAGCCGCGTGGAGACCATCAGTTGCCTGACCAAATTCGTAGGTTTCCCCAGCTGCTCTCCTCCCAAATCGCCCATGATTTTGCACCTCAGCCAATCGACGTCAAGAACATCCACTGTCTGTGGGGCAAGCACGAGAAGCTGCTGAACAACCTGCAGCTGCGCTTCGAGATGGTGCTAATCGGCGACTTCTACGACTACTTCCGCCAGCCCTGGGCCTGCGCCCTCTACCACGACCGCTTCGAGCAGCTGCTGGACGAGCTGAACAACATCATGACATCATCAGTGGTAGACCCAGCCGCCCCCCAAGCCGCTCGCCCGCTTGATAAACATCCGCTGTTTCAGGGCAACGACGACGACTGTCTCATTTCCGGCATCATCGAGATGTACAAGCAGCGCAAGTGGCAACCGGTAAACTGGGGCGCGGTCCCACACCCGCTTATCTCAAACCGGGGGCCTTTTTCAGCTGACCGAGGACCAGCAGGGCGAGATCGAGGACAAGTTTCCCACAATGCCCTACCCAAAGATCATCGAGCAGAAGGTGCTGGACTTTGTCCAGGCCAACCTCAGCTACCTGCCGATGTACGCCCACCCAGTGGTAGTGCGCACCATCTTAGAAGGCTTCGATAAGAGCCCCTTGTTTGCCAAATAAAACCCCCCTTAAGCTAGCTTACCTTGTCGTTGTAGCGGCGACGGCGGATCTCGGCGACGATCCACGGCAACATTGCGCTGCTGAAGCGCCGATCCATCGCAGCGAAGCCCTGATAGGTGACGGGGATCAGCTTCATGGCGCGCTCGGAGACAATGGGGGCCCGCACGCTATCGCACTACAAACACGCGTCGCGTCACTGGAGGGAAAAGCGCACTTTCCGCGCCGCTTATCGATCGTGTCGACCTTTGACTGCTGGTCGCCCCAATTGCCGGGAAATCGATCCGGAAACCGGTTCAGTGGCGGAGTGAGCAGTTGAGATGCCGCACGCAAGGCCGCCCGCTACCCGGGCCATCCGACAAGTAACCTCTGAAGGTACCACTCACTCATACACTGATTTTCCTGGCTTAGGGCCGCAAGGCCCCCCCCCAGATTGGGTGCTGATGTTTGTATACATCAATTTGAGGTTAGTAAGTCGAGTGGCGGGGCAATGACATCGGGCAAAACATGGGCGCTGTTGCCTTTAACCCACTGGGGTGTGGCTGGTATTATCGCCTCCAATTTTCCTAGGCCTAGGAGACATTTTCCAAAAATTAATCAAACTAGATTGATCTGCGATTTTTCGAGTTTTGCTCAACTCAACTCAATTACGCCCAAATGGAATTAATAAAATGCCCCAAAAACCCGCATCGGCATTGCCAGTTCTACCCCGAGTCTTATCACTGACACTGATTGACAATTGCCACGACGGGGGTTTGTTGTTGATTCAAGCACCTAGTCGAGGGGTGGCAACAAAGAAAAAACCCCAGTCTAGTGATGACGATTTGCAGCTAATTCCCAGGCAGTAGGATAGCAGTCCATCTGGTAAGCAGGACGCATTAGGGGCTGCGCTCCCATCACTAAAAACCGCACTTTGCAGTTTATATGTGGTGTGCAGCGTGGACGCAGCGCTTGATTAGACGACGCCCCAGAATGAGTGGCACCGACGAGCTGCCGTGGGGCGTGCGCGCCATCCGGCACCTGGCCAGCCGCTGTTGCCCTAACCGGCTGCACTTCAACCGGGAGGTTTGGTGGGTGAGGCTGTGCCCCCGCACTTTTTCACACTAAATTGCGGGTGTTTCAGCTATCGCAGTAGCGTGGTTCTGCTGACTTATGTCGCCTACATGTCCTACCACATGTCGCGCAAGTCCATCTCCGTCGTGAAGGCGGTGCTGCATCGGAACTGCAGCGCCTTGGTTCCCCCTGAGCCCAATGCGCCCGACAACTGGTGCGATTGGGCGCCGTTTGGTAAGCACCCTAAATTTCCTGCCTGAGTCAGCTCTGTTGAGCAACCAAAAATTGTAGATGGGAGCGACAGCAAGTCTTCTCAGTTACTGGGCGAGCTTGACTCGGCCTTTCTGTTCAGCTACGCCGCTGCTATGTTCGCTTCCGGGTTTGTAGCTGAGCGCGTCAATCTGCGCTACTTCCTCAGCCTAGGCATGCTCTTCTCGGGCATTTTCAGCTACATGTTCGGCATCGGCAAGACCTACCAGGTGCACAACATCTGGTACTACATTGTGGCACAGGTGAGTCCCAGCCAGTCAGTCCCAAGTGCGTCTCAGTCAATGCGGGCGTTTGCAGGCGATGGCGGGCGTGGCCCAAACCACTGGTTGGCCGGGCGTGGTCACAGTGATGACCAACTGGTTCGGCAAGGGCAAGCGAGGGCTGATCTTCGGCCTGTGGAACTCGCACACCAGCATCGGCAACATCCTGGGTAAGTCCGCCAAGGCCCCGCCCTCGAGCCGGTCCAAACCAATCGGTTGCAGGCTCGGTGATCGCCGCCCATTACGTGGAAACTGATTGGGCGCTGTCCTTTATCGTGCCCGGACTTATCATTGGCCTGCTGGGCTTCGCCCTCTTTCTCTTCCTGGTGGTCCGGCCTAGTGATGTCGGGTTCAATCAGTGTCAGGAGCGAGTTTTCCGGCCCCTCAACAACCGGGTGGCTAACATTGAAGCCAGCTCCAGCAGCTCGGAAGTGGACGACTCGGATATCACAATAGGGGAGCATGTAAGTGGGGGGCGGCCTCAAGATGAGTGAGTTAAATGGGCGTGGTTTAGGAGGTGCTTCGGCGAGGCGCCAATGAGCACTCGCGCCTGCTCGGGGACAACGGCAACAAACGGCAGGATCTAGCCATCGGATTTGCTGACGCCCTGAGAATCCCTGGAGTGATTGAGTTCTCCTTGACGCTGTTCTTCGCCAAGCTGGTCAGCTACACATTCCTCTACTGGCTGCCTTTGTACGTCAACGCCTCTAGTAAGCGCCCGTTAGTCGCTATTTTGCGTCTAATTAACTAGCTTCGTTTGCAGCCACAATGGGGGCGACGCTGAGCGCCGACTTGTCCACCCTGTTCGACGTGGGCGGCATTGTGGGCGCCATAGTAGCGGGCGTGGTCAGCGACCGGACGGAAATGCCCGCCTCTACTTGCGTCGTCATGTTCCTACTCTCCGCCCCCATGGTGAGTACTCTCCAACCCCGCCCTCACACTTCCTCACTTGGCTGTTACAGATGTTCATCTACCAGCGCCTGAGCGTGATGGGACTCGGCATCAACATGCTCATGCTCGTGCTAGTCGGGCTGCTAGTCAACGGACCTTATGCGCTCATCACGACGGCCGTGTCCGCTGAGCTGGGCACCCACCACAGTCTGGAGGGCAACTCCAAGGCTCTGGCGACTGTGACCGCCATCATCGACGGCACCGGGTCCATAGGTATGCAAAGGGTGCCGCCCTGGGCCTTTTAGTCAATTTTGTGTTGCAGGAGCGGCCGTCGGCCCTCTGCTGGCCGGCTTCGTGTCCACCTACGGCTGGCATCTGGTGTTCGATATGCTCATCGTGTCCGATATCATCGCCCTTTTGCTGCTGCTGCGGCTCGCCAAGCACGAAGTGACGCGCTTCAGGCACAGGCGCGAGTAGCGCCGCCCGCATTTCCCATGTATATACAATAACTTGAGTAATAAATGACTATTTTTATTTGCGCATGTTTCACTTACCTGGGGAGCTCCTAGGGGCCCCATTTGCACACAACACTGACACTTTGGAGGATGAATTGACCACAGATGACAGAGTAACCTCTGTGATCTGTGGAATTGACACCTTGATGCAACTTGACGTAATTGTTTCTGCACTGTTGTCGGCAGTTTGGGCGTGGCTTGACACAGTAATGGACGCGCAAAGGCTTTCATTAAATTAAAAATATATATTAAATTAAGCAGTTTATATGGGCATGCGTATTTTTCGAATTTTTGCTGAAAAAATAATTAATTCATTATAAAACGCGGGAGAAAGTACACCGAATGGGCTGCCATGGCCCGGTCGCCGTGGCAACCCAAACAATCAACCATCAATTGTTATTTGGCGTCACCTGCTCTAACATCGGCAAGCCAAAATGGCTCTAAAAACATCCAAAATTACCAGTGAAGTCCTCCAAACAGTGAGTATTGGGAGTTTGAAGGCCGCGCCCTCGTAGCTAACCACGTCCCGTTTCAGTGCAACAAGTTCTTCTCCAGCAGCGGCGCGGACGTCAAAGGCAAGGTTCCGGCCGCCCTTAGGCCTGCGCTGCGCTACAAAATCTCCAACACTGGCAAGCCGGAAGGGCTACCAGATTTGGGGTTCAAGCCCGAGCCGGCCACGCTATTTGCCGATCTGCAGCCGGGCGCCGAGCCTGAATTCCGGTTCGACTGCAACCCGCCCAAATGGGCGTCCAAGGCGTAGGTGGCCCCACTTTTGCGTGCGACTTAACCTAATAGATTCCAGGGTGGACAGTAGTCCGTTTCCGGACACGCTCAAAACGAAAGGGCGGCTGCATGTGACCTACAGCGACCAGCAAAAGGCCGACGACAAAATGCTGAAGTACAAAATGACGAGTTTGAATCAGACGCGCAGTTTCTCCACGCAGCGACACTTTAGCGGCAAGCCGCCCGCGGAAAACAGCGGCGCCGGCTCGTGCAAGCGCAAGCCCAACCCGTGCTACAAGGCCAAGCACAAGAACTGCGCACTGGCCAATAAGGACTGTCCGCGCTTCAAGCTGCTGGAATGCGAACAATCCAAAGGCTCCAATTGCAAGCTGAACTACTTGGATGTAAGTAAATTTGAGGGGGAGGGGCCAGTTCTGGCTAACAACGGGCGTGACCGCCTCTATTCCAGCCCAACTGCACCAAAAAGCTCGCGCCCTATCCGTCCTATAGTGAGTCATGCGCCGAAAGCCTGCCAGACGATCCGTCCGAGTGCCAGCAGTGCCCTTGGCGCACGTGCGATGGCGCTGACACCATCGAACCCGGAAAACCGGTGCGCAACAGGCGCAACTTTAGGTAAACTCCAGCCACTTAGCTCCGTCCATTTTTAATGTGAGTGTTTTAGCACATCGTGCCATCTGGAAACCACTACAGGCGTGGTACCGGGGCCAATGGTCCCGCCTTTTCCCCTACTGCTCAACAAAGAGGACTGCGGTCAGACGAAGCGCCCCTGCAAGCAGCCGCCCGGGCCTTGCGAGGTGCGGCGCCAGAAGGAGGAAGAGCGGCGCAAGGAGCGCGAAATCCACATCCCGCCACGCCCCAAAAAAGCCGCCGATGTCCAATTGGCCAAGAAGAAACACCCCAACTGTCACCCCCAGGGGCCCAAGAAGCCCAAGCGCCCGGATGAGGGCACTGTTGACGTAAGTGTCATAGACAGGACGGGGTAGAGGTTAAACAATCGGGCGCACGCGCGTTTTTATTGTCTTTTCTGCGCGTCGAAGTTTCAAGAGTGAATTAAGTGAGTTAAAGGTCGAGCCCCCTCAGTGCCAGCCACGCCCCCCCTGACGTGAGGTAAGTGAACAGCGGCGATGGGCTGGAAAGGGGGGCGGGGCCGGCACTTTTGATGAAACTGCGCTTTTTCAGCGGGCGGTCAAGCCGAAGTGCATCAAGCCGACAAATCGCAAGGAGCGCACCCACCCGGATTTTTACTAACGGGCCCCCTGTTTTGCAGGCGGATTTGTCCATTGAGTATGGCAACGTCGAGTGGTGGCATGGGCGTGGCAAGAAACCGGTGGTATACGGGGGCGTGGTAAGTTTACCCCACTGTTGCCGGCTTGCGCTGGATTTTGCACGTTTTAGGGCGACAAGTGCAGCGACGTCACCATCAGGAGCAAGCAGGTATTTGACAACGCAATCGCTTTAAAAAAGGCATTGATCAGCTGTTTTAGGAAGTGACGAAGAAGGGATGGCGCAAAAAGGCCACGCCCCAGGACCAAGTGCGCAACAAGACCACGCCCTTCAAGATCCGGCGCAGGCGGTAGCAAATAAAAGACGCTTCAAAATTGAAAATACCATCTAGAATTGCAATTGTTTTCCTTTCCCCGCCACGCCCTAGAGTAACGTTTCGCCCTGCCTTTACTACTAGAATTATGCACTGTTGTAGACGGCGCTGCTGCTCAAGGACAAGCGGATAAAGGGCGACGAGGGCCACCCGCCACCCTGCGAGGATCAGCGCCAGGACAGCCTCAACTGTCCCGACAAGCCACTGAAAAAGCCCAAGTACAAGCGGCGGCCGATGGATCGCGGCTACTACAAGCGCCCCGAGGATCCCTACAATCCCTCGAACGGCGGCAAATAGCGAATAAAGACCTGCGCTCGAAGGGCGGCCGTTTTATTGGGGTGGGTGGGTGGATGGCGTCGCGGCGCGCACAGATTTGCGCCCGGGCCTCCGTTTCGCACAGTGCAGCTGGAGCGGCGCTGGATGACGGGCCGTCACGTCGCTTCTAAGTGTCTCGGTGTGAGGTTAGGAAGCCGTCTGATGATGGACTCACCTGGTGCGGGACGCAGTAGAAGAAGAATGTGATGTTGCCGCTGGGCATGCTGCTGAGCTGCGTCTTTATTGGCAATAGCGCTCTGGAGGGCGGGGGCGTGGTCAGTGCGCATGATTTGGACCAATACGCCGTCACCTGCTACATCTGCGTCAACGTGTCCGATAACGTCGTCTGCAACCAGTTTGCCATTGACCGGCCGTGCCAGCCAGGTAAGTCTGGTTGCCTACCTTCAGTTTGAATCTGTATACACCTGATGCTGATGCAGGAGAAACGTTTTGCCACACGCTGCACATAATGGACGCCAGAGGGAGCAGCGTTCTGGTTAATAAAAAGTGCACTGGTGACCACGAGTGCCAACGGAACCGCGTGGGGTGTGTAAAAATCGACGCGCAGACGGTAAGAGCAAGTGGGGGCAGCCGATAGAGGGCGCAGTAATGGAGAGGGCAATTCCAGATGTGCATCTCCTGTTGCGACCGGAACTATTGCAACGCTCACGTGCCAGTCAACAGCTCCACGGCCGTCTTCGACGACCAGATCAGCAGGATGCGCATGAACGCCAAGAACCTCTTCAGGGAGCGGGGAAAGGCCCTGACTACTACAGTGCGCCAGTCGAGGGGGGCGTGGCCTAGTGGGCGGAGCCTGTGGCTTCCGGTCTCCGCGCTGTGGTGGGCGCGGGCGTTTCACTAGTGCATACAACACTGACGCTCGGACTATTGGACTTAACGGTACAGCCGCGACTTCAAGGCCGCGCTTTGCTCACTTGCGCGCGCGTTTTTTACTTCTTCAGTTCGTAGTCAGTGTCGCAGAGCGAACGAGCCAAGTAGGAGAACACGCGCCGTTTCTCTCTCCCGCAGGGTATTTAAGCCATTAACCCCGCCCCCAGGCTCCCTAGGTGCCCTAACAAGACTGTACACCAAGTAAGTGCCCGCTGCTGCGCCCCAGGGCGCAACAATGCGCCCCTTTTCCCCAGTGACCTCGATTCGCTTGCAGCCATGGATGTGAGGTGTGTGCTGATGATGGTGCTGCTCGCAGTGGGCGCGCTGGCCTCCAAGGATATGACGCGCAAGAGCATTGTCTTTGACAAAAACACCCCCGACGTGTTCTACTGCCCCATCCACAAGCCCACCGGCATGGACAAGCTGATTGTCAAGTAAGTGGAGCCCCCAAGGGGCGCGAAAGCAGCTGATACATTCGTGCGTGTGGCTCGCTTATTAGGGGCTCCAAAAGAAAAGTAAATGGGAAGTTCTTTATGCGCTTTAGTACCAGTATCCAGGGGGTTGCTCAAATTTGGACTGCCGATTTCCCTTTTGGAGTTTTGGAGTTTTCCGATGTTTTCTCCTAAACAAGTCTTTGGAGGAAATCTCCACTGAGGACAACTGCCACTTTTTTCAATTAAATTGACCAATTCCAATCAAAACCCCTCAAAAGCAAAACCACCTCCGTCCAACCCTGTGCACTTGACTCGTCACGTATGCCCAGTACCAGACGTACAAGCGCGCAGCTCCTAGTGTCAAAGACAGCAGCGGTCAGATCTTTCCAGCGGCTTGCCCCAAGGCAGGGCCGGCTTTACAACTAATTCAGTTAATAATGGATTTCAGGGCGAAGCCCCTGGGCAAGCTGTGCGAGTTCGAGGGGGGCCCCATTCCGGACGACTACAAGAGCGACTGCTACCAAGACGTGGACGAGAGCAGTTACGCCTGCAAGGAAAAGTACCGGATAATGGTAAGCAGGCTGGGCGCCGCCCCCGTTGGCCGCGGCCCCACTAACCGATCGATTTGTTGCAGAAGCGCCTGAAAAAGGCTAACGCAGTGGCGGCGGACAACTAATCCAATGATAACCAGCCCCACATACACATACACAAACACCTAACCTAAAAATCGCTTGGGTACTAACGGGGCCCGCAGGCTTCTTGTACATATAGATTGTAATAAATTAACGCTAATCAATCCACTGGGTGTTGTGAATTTAATTGAAATTCGAAAACCACCACCGGAGTTTTGGAGGTTAGGTTTGGGGGGCGATAAAGGATGTGGCTGTTGCAGATGCGCTTGAGCACGCCGGGGGCGGACGAGTCGCCCATGGATGACCGCCAGATGGGGCAGATGCGCCGGCTGGCGCGCTTCATTGACGTCGACCGCGAGTACTACGAAATGAAACTGGACGAGAAGACGAAGAATACCCCGAAGCGGCGCTTGCACAATCGCTTAGGCTAGTCCTTAAAAAACCAACGTGTTCGTAACCAAAGCCTAACGTGATTAACTTTATTGTTTTTATGCCTGAATCAGAGAAAGCTAATTTTTGTTAAGTAATTAAATACATTTTTATTAATCAAACTTGGACTCTACATCGGCGTTGCCAAACGGCTCAACCTCAACAAGCTGTCACAGCCAGTCAAAGTGAGATCTAACCTCATTTTATTGGCTTCAACGGGAACAGTTCCGTTGAGAGTGGCTCAGTCTTTTCGCGTAAAATGGCCGTGCTCGGACCCCAAAAGGCGGCGCCCGCCAAGGCCACATTCTTGCTGTCACAGGACTTGAACTACGCCAAACATTTGGCGGCCAACGACGAAAAAGAGCGGCGGAACGCACTGACGTACTTAAAGAAGTATCTGGACCAGCGATCCAAAGCGTGCCGTAAGTGGTTTGTTGCAAAGGTTGACCGAGGGGCTTAACGCGTGTTTTGGCTCGCAGCCTTAAGCGAGGAGAGCCTGCAGGTGCTGTGGAAGGGGCTGTTTTTCACAATGTGGATGTCCGATCTGCCCCTAGTTCAGGAGGAGTGCGCCGAAAGTATTGCCAATCTGATGCACGTCCTGCCCCTGGTTGAAGCCATGCGTTTCTTCAAGGCGGGCCTCACGATGCTCCAGAACGAGTGGCAGGGCATAGATCAGCTCCGCCTCAACAAGTTCCTTATGGTGAGTGAATTTCGACTTTCTAGCTCCTCAAGCCTAAGTTCCCTGATTGCAGCTGGTGAGGAGGATGCTGCGCCAGGCCTTAGTCGCCCTCAAGGGCAACAACTTCCGCAAACAGAGCAACGAACTTTTCGCTGCCGTCCTTGAAGAGACCGTGCTGAGCAGCGGGGGCGCAGTTCCCTTGGGGCTGCTGATGCACTTCACTGAGGTCTACCTGGAGGAGGTGGCCAAGGTAGTCGAGCACCAATCAAAACCCCCCCAAGAGCTAAATGGGGCCGTGTTTCAGATCGCCGACGGTAAACTGCAATCCTCGCGCACCATCGACCTGCTGAAGCCGTTTGTGCAGCTGCTGGCCTTTGCACAGGACAAACGCTTGATCGACTGGGTGGTCAAGTTCATCTTCAAGCACTTGACGAAGCAGCATAAGCTGGGGCTGGAGTACCAGGAGAAGTATCGCGTTTGGAAGCAGGTGAGCAGGAGGTTGTGGAGGTTGGAGAGAAGAGGCTGTAGCCTGGTGGGTTCTAGCATGGCTTCGCGGGGTCGATCAACCAGGTGCAGAAGGTGCTGCTGGAGGATGGGGGGGGCGACGCCCCCCTGCCGTGTAGGGAGCTGGACCCGAGGGCAGGGCGGGTGGACGTGGAGCTGCCGCCCATTCTCTTCAACGCCAAGGAGTTGGCCGAAGCGCTTCAGCAGCTAAAGGGCGACCCGCGCACCACGAAAAGAACTCGCACTCAGCTCAACGTTTGGGCGGAAAAGTACGCAAATATTCCCTGAAATTAACAACAGGGCGGTCAAGGAATTTTTGGTTGCAGGTTCCTGAAGCTACACAGCGGCGTTTACCCGCTGGGGATAAAAAAGCTGCCCCAATCAAGACGCGAGCGGAAAGGGGGCGGCGATGTCGACATGAACCCCACAAGGGCGGCCAAGCGGTTGATCCGCTTCGAGCAGCGCCTGATTGGCCGGCAGCGGAAGCGCACAGGAAGCCGCAAGGCGCCCCTGGTGGCGCCGACAAAAAAACCGCGGGTTGAAAAAAAACAGCCGATCAAGGGCGACATTGGGACCAAACACAGCTGGGGCGTGTGGCACGTATCGGCAGTAGAGCCCCTCAAAAGGCCTCAGGCGCCCCATTCGAAGCTGCGCGGCAAGGGACGCGTGGCGAAGCCCTTGCACAGCACTAGCGGGCCTCGCACCAAGCGCGTGGTGATCAACACGCGCCTCAACAGCTCGCAGAACATCACCGAGCACATCCAGCAGGTGCAGGCGTCGCCCCAGCCGCCCTGGGACAGCACGCGCAAGCCCGGCAAGCCGGTGCTCAAGTCGCCAGTGCGGCCGAGTCCCATCAACCCCTTCTACAAGCTAAGAACCATTTGATTTGTTTTTCTGTTAGCACTTTATACAATAATCTAACTACCTGATTCACTAGTGGCTGGTTTTTTTTTTGCACATCGCATTTAGGGCAGTTAACCTTATTAGCTTAATTGCATTTTCTCTAACTTCGAAATTACTTCATGTAGTAAAATAATTTGATTCGAATTAACGCGCCATAAGGAAATGACAGAAGTGTGTGGATGTCACATCCGGGACGCCGGTTTTTCCGGAAATGAAAAGGGACTTCGAGACTATTTTGCGGTGTTTTTCGCCAGGAAGTGAAACCCAGAGTTAGTTATCAGTGCCATTTTGACTATTAATTAGATAAAGTGAATTAAATGGAAAGCGCGATCGTGGCACCAGAAAGTAATTTTCCATCTTAATTTTTGTTCTGCTTACCTGTCATACTCTGGAAATCCTTTATTTCCTATTTAGCTTTGAATGAGTGGTCCCGGGGCGAAATCAGCTATAAAATCATTCCCATTTTTAAAAGAGCAATTGTTGTTACAGTCCAAACACACTATAGAAATAGGAGCGATTTTCCTGCTTAATAGTGCGTGTCACCCAACAATGTTTATTCAGATTGATCTGAGTACCAAACATTTTATCACAACCGAAACAAATCAGCGCTATTTTAACCGTATGACACACTTTTAGTTAAATTACTTTAACGCGAAAACCAGTAGCACAAAATCAAGAGTCAAATGATTCTCATAACCTCACAAAACGGCGCGGGCAATCGCGTGATATCATTTAACCAATCAGATTATGGGATGCGTGGCGGTTTTAAGCGGCTCGTGATTGGCTACCATTCGCTAAATACAACGTTGTCGTTTAAATGATCTTTATTGATTTGCAACGTTTCTCGGTGTTTTTTTGTATCCTAACTGAACAGTTTTCTAATTTCTTATTTTTCGTCATCAGTTTCTTTATTTATCTTTTTATTCCAGAGCGTGCAGTTGCGTGAAAGCGCTTGTTTTTAGGCCAACATTCGCAAAGGTAGATTTTTTTGGAAAATTTGGATTGGTTGCGATGTCAGTGCAATTTTCTGGGTTTGCATGCTCACGTGTTGTTCTATATCAGAAGGCATTTTTATTACTAGCTACTTGTCTCATCATGTCTCTTCTCTGTTACTACTTTGTCGACAATTTGGCAACATAGCTTGTCAGTTTCTGGTGTCGACAGGTTAACATCGCGCGGTCTAGATGGCGCTGGTAGCAACGTAAGGCGTCGCGACGTCAGTGTTGTCAAAGGGGGCCGTGCAAGCGATGGCCGTCGCCGTGCTGGGGCAGCGTCCCATGTGACATGAAGTGCCGCTCCTTTGTCGGCCTCAACCTCAGCCTGCGGCTTATTGTGATTGGCTACGTGCTGATAGTGGTGGTTCTTTCGGTGTTGTCGCTGCACGAGCTGAAAAAGGGCGTCCCAGCGGTAGACAAAAAACCGGCGAGGGCGGCCCCGCGACTGCCGCCCATTCCGCGCCGCCTGATCAGCAGTTTCGAAAGGGGCCCGTTCCGTCCGCTGCGTCGCTGGCGCATCGAATGGTGCGCCCAGCTGCACTATATGGGGGCGCAGCCCGGTCGCCCAGTAGCACTCGTCAGCTTCCCCGGCAGCGGCAACACTTGGCTGCGCTACCTGCTCCAGCAAGCCACTGGTGAGCCATTAATCCAATTAAACTGAAAACGAAAAAAATCCTCCACTCTCATGTCAACTGTCATTGCATTGTCAATGGCAGGCTGCTTGACAGGCTCCGTCTACAACGACTTGGGCCTATCGAAGAACGGATTCCCGGCAGAGGGCGTGGTCAACCGGTCGGTGCTGGTGGTTAAAACGCACGAGTCCGGCAGTGACACCCACCGGCAGTTCGACAAAGCGCTGCTTTTGGTGCGCGCGCCGCAGCAGGCCATCCAGGCGGAGTTCAATAGGCAGAGTGGGGGGCACATCGGCTTTGCCTCCCCCGATCGCTACGTCCGCTCCGAGGGCAAGTGTACGCGGTCCCGCCTCTTCACATTAAACCACGCCCTAATCGCTGGCGATTGGTTGCAGACTGGCAGCGCTTCGTCGCTCTCAATCTGCGCAACTGGGAACGCCTCAATTTGGATTGGCTACGCAAGTTCCCCGGCCCCACCCACGTGCTCACCTACCAGCAGCTGGTCAACGACACTGAGCACGCCCTCAAGGGCGCCCTGCAATTTCTGGGCGTGACCGTGCCTCCGCACCAATTGCACTGCGCCCTGGAGCGCAAGGAGGGGATTTACAGGTGGGCGCCAGTCTATAGTCCCAAGATGTTTGGCAGTGACAATTGCGTCACTCCCATAAGCCTTGGGACAAACAGGTAAAGAGTGGGAGTGTTGCAGGAGGCGGAGCCGCGTGCGGCACTTCGACCCGTTCACACCCGTCATGCGGGCGCAGCTCAAGGCCGCGGAGCGACGCGTTTTCAGCGCCATTTCGCAAGCGAGTAATAAACGAACTTAGCTAGGAGTGTTTTTTAACCAAACTGTTTTAATTCAAGCCCCACAATCCTACAGTCCTGTGACAAATTGCGTTCAAATAATACTAATAATAAGGCGAAAATCCAAAAACAAGCCACAATTGCTGCCATCTACCAGCAGTAAAGCCATTTTGAGCCTGGAATGTTCAGCAACAGGCGGCACCATCTGTCTAGAGCTTCTTGTACCAGAACAGATAGTGGTCGCCCTCCTCGATCAGCAAATCGTCCACGCCTAGAACATTAGCAGGAGGGGCGTGAGCTTGGATTTAACACGCCCTCTGAGTGGAACAGACAGAGGGCGGGGACTTACCGACGGGGGCGACGAGCTGATTGGCAGGCGGCGCCGATGGGTCGGGCAGCTCGGGCAACCGATAGAGTAGCCAATAGTTGTAGCCCATTGGCTCCTCCTTGTAGCCGGCCAGCGTGTGCACGTAGTGCCCATTGGGCCACTCGGACGCCTCGAAAGCGAAGCGCGCATCCTGTTCCATGGCTGTCTGCATGACTGCGTAAAAGGACGTGTTTCGCGGCGCTGTGATCGCCACCGTGCAGTTTTCCGTCACATTTGATCCCACCCACAGCGTGTAGGTGATCGAAACGTTGCGGATTTCGCTGTCGTTGCCATGCGCCGACAGTGACTTTGTCAATCCCTCAATCTCTACTGCAAAGGTTATTGCCTAAAAAATCCAAACTTGAGTTGAGTGCTCACATACCGTTGCTTTCGTAATCAGAGTCGTGTCGTCCGCACTCCATCAGCCGTATCATTCCAATGCCGCGCTTCCCCAAGGCCAGCAGCACATCGGACGTCAGTCCGGCGTCGGTGAAGGCGCCATCTGGATCCTGGCGTGCCTCCAAGTAGGCGCGCGCTGCCGTCTGGTTCCAGTAGGCCTTCAGCTCGGTCAGATCGTCCAAAGCCTGCAACAGTGGGCGTGTCATGTGTGGGGGCGTGGTTCGTCTAGGCCCCACCCACCTGCATCACCAGCGCGGTGTTGTAGAGGTTGCCAAAGCCGCCGTCCGGTTGCTGTTGCCGCGCCAGACTGATACTGGGCCTGCGCAGCGAGTGCTGCAGGTTCCGGTGACGATGGTCCATCACAATGCACCTTAGGGCCAAAATAGTCATGGCGACTGTATCTGAAAGCCGTGAACAACAATACTGGCGGCAGGGCCGGGGGGCACAGGGGTGATCGATGGGGGCGAATGGGCGTGGCGCTGGATGGGGGCGTGACTTGCTTACCGATATTGTGGTCCTTGGCGGTGTTGGCGATGTCCAACAGACGGCGGATTTGCTTTTTGCGCACGTGAGCCCGCGCCGTGCACGCTGCCAACGTCGCATACGCGAAATCTACACACACGATTGGTTATCGCTATAGTGACTCAATACAAACAAAAAAATTGTTGTTTACATTTGACGGTACCGTCGTTACCGTGGTGTGTATCTTATGGTGTTGATATTTTAGTGATAAAATATTGCATCTTTCTATTATTTACATTTTGAGTTCCGCGGAAAAGCGGTTCTATACAGTTGCTGCTGTAGACAATGCAAGCTGCTGATTGAGCGGTGATTTTGTGGTTTCTGCCCTCGAATTAGCCAGCAAAGCGTATTTTAGCGGTAAGTGGATTTGAGGTTACCTTTTCCTTCAAAGTCGCCAGAATTTATAAGCATGTTTTTCACCGTTTTGAGTTGAGTAACAAAATTCCAGAAGTGACACTTTTACATACTGTCAACTGAATTTTGCCTAAATATGACGGCGGAGGCGTGGCTTAGTGGTAACGTGTAGCGGGGGCGTGGCCACCTACCTAGATCGTGGGGGGCCTCGTGGTGCTGCAGCGTGCCAATCAGATCGTGGCCGTGGAATTGACGCGGGTCATAACAGAGGGCGCTCAACGCCAAGCAGTACTCAGCCAGTTGCGAAGCAGCAATGGGGAGCTCGTGGTGGCGCCACAGCAGGATCACCAGCTCGATCTCCATCTGTTTGCTGGAGAGCTGCAGCTCAAGGTCAGTGGTGGGGCCCGCCTGCAGCAGCTTGAGGGCGGCCAGCACCTTGGGCGTGTCGTTGCGCCAGCCCCAGTTGCCCTCCCTGCAACCAGTGAGGTTATGTCACTACTACAACAGCCCCGGAAAGGCTGCCAACCGGCGCAAAAACCCCATACCTTTGGGAAATCAGGAATTGCAAAGCATGGGCGATGGTGGTGGCGGTGGGGCGCTCCTGCTGGGGCTCAGTGGAGGGGGCTGCCGCCCGGGGCGGCTCAGTGGTGTCTGCCCCAACAAAAAGAAAAGTCATGCAATTTTTTAATTGTGTTCAATGAGTATTGGGGGACTTACGTCTGAGGACGCCATGTCGATACTCTGCCGCCACTGACGTTTGCAGCTCCAAGTCCTGCGAGTAGCCGAAAGCGACCAGCGACGCTCCAAGAATGAGGGGCAGATAGAGCATTATGAGCGCCACATCCAGCCGCTGTCTGGATCAAACAAGGGACGCTTGGAATGGAGGAGCGTCGCGACGGCTTCGGTCGGCGCACAACAAATGCGAATCAGTGACGCCGACGGCGGCAGCAGCGCCAACCCGATCGATCCGCCTCAGCAGTCTGGATGGCTGGCCAAGCGCCCAGAAAACCACTAATTGAAAATTCATGAAGCTGACCGACCAGTCCAGGCTTACAAGGTGGCCAGGTGTCAACATGTTGACTTGTTTAGCACAGTACAAGGCTGAGAACTGCAGGAATTTACCAATAACGCGCATTCGCCCCTCTGTCCCTATTTCCGAAAATGCCTTCTTTTGCTGCCAATTTCCCCACTTCTTGAGCAATTCCAACTAGCTCTAGCCTACAAAACCTTTAGGGGAACCGGCGATCGCATAAAACCCCTCAATCCGTTAAAGCTGACCAATTTAAAATCAGGACGCATTCGCCATGCCGTCCCCATCTAGGCGCAAACAGGCTGACACAACAACAACAACAAAATTGTTGTTGTTGTTGTTGTTTCGGATCAAAAGCCAATTTGAATAAAACCTTGAATTCCCGTAAACACTCTTCATCTATAAAAGCCCCCCAGCCGCCCATTCCAACCAGTAGAGTGACAACAATGGTAAGTACCTGCAACCCCTAACCAGCACCCGCTAATTCCTGACGTTTGCAGACTTCGTACGCAGACAAAGGAGCGCAGGTAAGCCCTCTAAGGAGACCCTGCCCCCTTTAACGTGCCCCCAACTGTTCCAGCCCGCCATTGGAAGGTTCCTGGCATTCGACCATTTGGAGTTCTTTGTAGGCAACGCCAAGCAGGTATTAACCTATTTTTATCTGTACCCTGAACCTCCCTTGTTAGTCGGTTCACCTTCTTAGGCGGCCAGCTACTACGTGACTAGGCTGGGCTTCAGGCCGCTCGCCTACAAAGGCCTGGAGACTGGGGAGCGTCGCTTCGCCTCCCATGTGGTGCGTCAGAACCAGGTACTTAGATCCGTAGGAGCCTAAGCTCCTTAGGCTCACGGGCTCTAAATCGCCCCCCGATTCTTTGCAGATCACCTTGGTGTTCACCTCGGCCTACGAGAGCGAGGAGGGGGAGTTTGGGGCCCACGTGACCAAGCACGGGGATGGAGTGAAGGGCGTCGCCTTCGCCGTGGAGAACCTGGAGGGAATCTTGAAGGTGAGCCCTTAAGGGACTAGGGGGCGCCTCCTAAGGTCCGTTCTGTTGCAGCATGCGCGGCAAATGGGCGCCCATGTGGTGCGCGATCTCTGGACTGAAGAGGACTGCGATGGTGCCATCAAGGGCGCCAGCATACAAACGGTGAGGATCAGCTTTTTTTTTGCCCCTGGGTCTCAAACGCCAATTAGGGTGCTTAGCCCACCGCTTTATCCAGTGGCGTGTTGGGATTTTTTCGCTGTTAATTCTGAGGCTTGTTCCGCATCAGTATGGCGACACTGTCCACACTTTTCTGGATCGCTCCAGCTACCACGGGCTGTTCCTGCCGGGCTTCGCCTCCGTGCCTGATGATGAACTGGCTCGAAACCTGTAAGTCTCAGCCAGTGCACGTGCCAAGGCCTACAGTCCGCTTCTCTCACAGGCCGCCAGGTGGGCTGGACTTCATCGACCACGTGGTAGGCAACCAGGCGGACGGCGAGATGGACTCGGTCGCCGACTGGTACGAGCGCGTGCTCCAGTTCCACCGGTTCTGGTCGGTGGATGATGCGCAGCTGCACACTGAGTATTCGGCGCTGCGCAGCATCGTCATGGCCAACTGGGAGGAGAACATCAAGCTGCCAATCAACGAGCCGGCGGCAGGAAAGAAGCGGAGCCAAATCCAGGAGTACGTTGACTATTACAAGGGGGCGGGGGTACAGCACGTCGCCCTCAACACCCAGGACATCGTTGCCTCGGTAACTCAGAGGGGTCGGGATTGGCGACTTTCTTAACGCTGATTGTTTGCAGGTGCGCAGCCTGCAGGCCAGAGGGGTGCAGTTCCTGCAAGTCCCCCCAGCCTACTATGATATACTGCGCAGCAAGCTGCGCAGCAGCCGAGTGAAGATTGCCGAAGATCTGCGCGCTCTGGAAGAGCTGAAGATTCTGATCGACTTCGATGAGGAGGGGTATTTGCTGCAGATTTTCACGCAGAACATGCAGGATCGCCCCACTCTTTTCCTGGAGCTGATCCAGAGGCGGAACCACAATGTGAGTCCCGGGGGGTGTTAAATGCGCGGGGCTTTGAGCGATTGGGGGTTTTAGGGCTTCGGAGCCGGCAACTTCCAAGCGCTGTTCCAAGCCATCGAAGTCGAGCAGGCAAAACGCGGCAATTTATAGGCATTAAACAATCTAGACAGGAATTTGTTGAGTTTCAATTCAGCTGAAGCCTGCCCTGTCGTCCAGCCATTTGGGTGACCTGCCCTGCTAGCGCTGTCCTATTCGCGTGCATGGGCAGGGGCTTCGCGCGTGTCCTTGTTTAGCTCACCTTTCGCGTTGAAAGGCACAGGGCCGGACTACGCGCGAACTGAAATGTGGTGACTTTATTACGGCGATTGTGCAAATGAAAGGCAAATTTGCAAAAGGCATTAGCAGGGATTAGATGGCGGTTGCCAGATTGCTCAAGCACTTAGCGAATTTTCTGCTCAGTCATGGCGAGCAACAGCATGCGATCTGTTGACTCGCACCAGTGTGGACGGTTTCACTCACACCGGTGCTAATTGGTTGATTTTCCGTCCCTTCAAGCGGGCACGTTTCCCCATTGGGCAACGGCTTTCGATTGCTTTGGCGCCGGCCAATCAACCCGCGGCTGATCGTAACCGGGTCAGTTTTTTGCAGCCGAAACAATGCGATTCGCCGCGCTCTCCATTGGCGTGCGTTAAAAGCTTAGCGGCCAATCAACGATTCAGCGATTTACAACCGGTTATCGACGTTTTATTGTCATCGGCTCATAATCTTCAATTGCTTTAGGGCCGCGCTGACTAATCACCGTTCGTTTGCTTGGTCGGGCTTTTGTGCTATCAAGCACCGGAAGAAGCACGGAAAGAACCAGCCGCAGAGGAAGAAAATAAAGCAGAAAGAAGCACGAGAGGAGTTGGGGAAATCGCGTGCAAATCCCACCTGTACAAAGCAAACAATCATTAAGCCCGGTTGATTAGCTGGGAGGTCACGTGAGCACGCATTCAACCAATCTACAAAGGCGCGCACCAGTCGCCGATCACTCGCAGTGAGCAGTCAAATCCGTCCGAGTGAGATTCAGAGCGCGCCAATCAAAGTGTGCACTCAGAGCGGCGATTTCGCGCAATTATGACGTTTTCCAATGGGGAGCTGCAGATCGAGGAGGGCGGCAAAAAGGGCGCGCCGCCCCCCTACGACGACGTCATCCAGCCACCGTCTGGTAAGTTGCGCCCAATATCAAATAATCGCAAAGCCACCCCTGTGGTCCTGCCCGTAAGGCATTCGGCCACGCACTGCGCGTCTAGTGGTATCTTTGTCTGGTGCACTACACGGGCTATATGGTTTGCACCCTCATGGGTCCTTGATGCGGCTCTAAATGCACAGGGTTGGTCTGGACCGGAATGGGTTTTGTTGATGAAATGGGGGGCTTGATAGGGAAAGTTTTCCCGTTTGAATAGGAGCTAGGGAACCAATCGGGGAAGGTTTCGCGGGTTTTTGCGCGAAATTTGGAAAAATGTCCAAAAACCGATTTTCTTTAAACCCCCCAAATCGCCCAAAGAAGACCAGATGTGCCAAATCTAAGCACGCCGGTGAATCGAGCAGCTCGAAAGCCCCCGAAAACCCGGTATTCATTTTTGCCCGAAAGTCAATAATAAGGGCGCTGCTGACGATTTTCCCATTTTGGGGCTTGGCTTTTGACCCCCCCCCCCCCCACAGGCCCCAGTTGATATGCCCCCCGCCAAAGACCCTGCGCGCAAAAACGGATACTTTCCATGGCAGTCGCGGGGGTTTTATGGGGTATTTTCAATCCCCCAACTGGAAATCCCCGTTTTATTATTTTGCGTCCCGTCGAGGGGCCATCGGGGCATAAATGGCTGAAACGCGCCAGCCACAGTCGCCCAAAATCTTCCAAATGGGCGCAATTCCGACCGCGCCCATAGATAGAGGAGCCCGAGGGCTCCAAATTAGATCATATGGATTTTTGGCCCACAATGGGGAGATATTGGAGTTCCCAAGCCCCTGGTTGCTATTCCGAACACAACAAGGCCTGGTTGACTTCAGCGGTGTAAACCAGTGACCTCCATGGTACGTGCCGGCCATACCAACTGCTCTGATGACTTAATTACATAAGAAAGCAATGGAGGAATGTCGAGGACGAAGGCTTTCGGTCGTTTTCGGTGCCTGAATATCAGCCAATCAATGGCGGAAGTGAGGTTACGCGCACGTGCCGCGTATCCGATCTTGACCAATTAGCGCCAGCGTTTCACACTTATGAAATGTCATCAGTCCGCCAATAAATTGGGCAAACAATGACGCCAATTTTTGTCCAACTAATTCATACCGGGCCAGTGGCGGCGGCGCCAATCTGGCACGGAAGGAAGCAGCCAATCAACAATAATCTAATTAAGCAATCTGGTTAATTGGGTGCAATCAGCCGTTCACATGCACCAGTCAGCCGAGCGCAAAGCGCGTAATTTCAATGGCGCTTAGTGCGGCCCTGTGTCTTTCGAGGGCTAGTGTGAGTGCGCGCAGGACACCCCAGAGGGCTGCAATATGCCCTTAGCAATGCGCCCGACAAGGACAGCGCTAGCGGGGCAGGTTGGCCGCTAGGGCTGCACAGCGGCCCACCTCAGGGCCGCATTCACGTGCAAATCAAATTCAATTGCAAAAACGTGCCTGTTGCACACAACCGCAAATCAATTTGCTGATTAGCGGCCAAGGTAAATCAGTGGCGTGCCATTTGAGGCCTCAACACCTTCGCAGGTGGAACCGTTTGCGGATTATTTCCGCCATTGGCCGGGAGCCTTGGACGACTTTTTCGCTGCGGTTCAGGTGCACTCGGGCCGGCATGGGCCCTAGTAGGCCCACCATGGAAGGAAATGGAAAGTTGGCCACCTGTACTGTTGGACTACTAAGACCCCCGGCCAGAGGCCAGACAGTCTCAATTTAAACGCGACGTGTCGCGTTTCGTGCAGCTTTTTGTTCGATTCGGGTTTTTTTTTCGTTGGGTTTTATTCCGGCCTTGAAGCGCTCGCGGGCTGGAACCATCGGATTTAGGGAATTTTGGCAGTTGGGCGACTATTTTTCGATGTTGCGACTAACTGAGTCGTTCTGAGGCGGGCGCAGCCCAAAGGGCGGCCGTTCTGAGCCGGCCTACGATGGGCCGACTGTTCGGTAAAACCAACCGCTACTACCCGAATGAGGTGTTTGAGCGCGAAGTGCCGCCCCCAGTGCCACCCGCTGCCGCTGGTGAGTACGCCCTGAGTCCCCTCTCTAATCTGAGCCAAAAACCCCCGTCCGAACTGTTGCGGCTTTTGAGTTATGCGGGTTTTTGAACATTCGCGTCATTTGCCAGCCGGGGTTTTGAACAGTCCCCAAAGTTTCCCCAACGAGAGTTTGACTGTGAAACTCTCAAGAATCAAAAACCCGGCTTGTGTCTTCAAAATGACCATCAACTCCGTGTCTAAACTGCGCCAGTTCTTGTGTAAGTGTGGTTTGAAGGTTGGTGTACAAATTTCGGCTATTTGGCAAGTGCGTTTTTGAACGCCCCCAGAAGCCTCCTCACTTCGGGCGACAACTTCAAACTCGCCTGCTCTTATAGAGGGGAATTTTGGCTTAAAAAACATAAAAAAGTCCGCTCCCGACCTGATCCAGCTTCGGCAGAACCGAGCTTTGAGCAGAACCGAGCCCCACTTTACCATTTCGGTGAATGGTAAAGTGGGGCTTTGGACGCCCCCTTAAAGCCTCTCCATTGGGGCGCCACAGTCGTGGATCTCAGGGGGTGAAGGGGGAGCTTAGCCTTTCAAAATGAGCCGAAATGCGCCGTCCTAACTGGTCCAGGTCGACCACAACAGGCATTTGAAAGTCCAACTTGGCATTGATTCAGCCGCTCGAACCGGTTACATAAACGACCATACGTCAGTGGCGTGCGACTGTCCATCACCGGACGTATATGGACGGTGTCCAAAACCCACCGATTTTTCTATATTGGACGCGACGTTGCCGCCAGTCAAATCGATTTTTTTCTGCGAAATCCCAAGCCAAGGGTTTCCTAACCTCAATCAAACTAAGCCGCCATTGTTTCAGTGTGGTTCGGCACCAGGCACTTTGTGACGTTCATGCTGTTTCTGGGGATGGCCAACGCCTACGTGATGCGCACCAACATGTCGGTAGCGATCGTTGCCATGGTGAACCATTCGGCGATCGGCGCCGACTCCGATTCGACCACAGAGGGCGTGGACGTGGAATGCGGTTTTACTGCGCAGAACGCGGTAAGTCACGCCCCCCCATGCCACGCCCACTCGATTAATTAGCGGGGGCGTTTCCAGAGCGCGGCAGCGGCCAGTGACGGCGAGTTCGTCTGGGAGACCGACCTGCAGGGCTACATTCTCTCATCGTTTTTCTACGGCTACGTGCTCACGCAGATCCCATTCGGGATTCTAGCCAAGAAATATGGCAACATCTACTTCCTGGGCATCGGCATGATGATCAACTCAGTGTTTGGGCTGCTGGTGCCAGTGGCAGCGCACTTTGGCATCTGGTGGCTGGTCATTGTGCGATTTATCCAGGGACTGGGCGAGGTGAGTTAATGAAAATTTCTCAAAACCGGCCCTGTTGCCTCAAGTGGGCGCAGTCATACCCCGACCTGCCCGGGTACTGTGGTCTTTGTCATACACATGACCCTTGGCAGGGCCGTATGTTTCTACACTAGTCAAAGTGGGCTGTTTGCGATGTTGCTAGAGCGCAGGGTGGGGCTGGGCTTTGAAGCTTCACAATTTTTGCACTTATTTCCCTAGTGGAAAGGGCTTGGCAACATGGCAGTGGCCCTTTACACCATTGAAACCGGCGTTGCCCTTGATCGTCTAAAGTGGCCCAGCTGAGGAAAAAACACCTGTGAGCCTTTGGGCCTTGAATTTTATTTGCTTTATATGCACGTGAAGCGCCCATAAACAATAAACTCGCTTATCTCTGGTTTATTCAGCATGCAATAAACGGGCCGATTTAGATAAGGTCCTTGGCTCTGGCCAACTCTGGCAACGCCCCTTTTCTGGTGTAAACGCTAAAATAAAGGTCAAAGTTTGACAGGTTGTGTCAGTAATGTTTTGGGGGCTTCCAGGGCCCCATTGTGCCCTGCACGCACGCCCTTTTGGCCAAGTGGATCCCCCCGAACGAGCGGAGCCGCATGGGGGCCTTCATCTACGCCGGTAAGTGAACCGCATCACACTCCAGAGGAAAGTTCATTGACTGTTCCATCTGAAAAGGGGCCCAGTTTGGCACGGTGATTTCCATGCCTCTGAGCGGGCTGCTGGCCGTTTCGAATGCGGGCTGGCCCTCGATTTTCTACGTTTTCGGCACTTTGGGCACGGTCTGGTGCGTGCTGTTCCTTCTGTGGGTATACGAGGACCCGGAAGTGAACCCCAAGATCCATCCGGAGGAGCGGATGTACATCCAAAAGACTTTGGGGCGTGTGGCTGGACAGGCGGTAGGTTCATTTCATTCGGAGCCCCAAACAGGCTCGTTTAACTTAAAGGGGGGTTTTAGACGCCGCCCATTCCATGGAAGTCGATTGTGACGTCGCTGCCATTCTGGGCCATTCTTTTGGCCCATATGGGCCACAACTACGGCTACGAGACCCTGATGACTGAGCTGCCCACTTACATGAAGCAAGTGCTCAACTTCAGCATAAAAGATGTGAGTTTTTCGCCCTTCTTCCTTCGATCTTCTTTCTATATCTTGAATGGTTTTTTCCTCCTTTTAGAACGGACTGCTGTCGGCCTTGCCCTACCTGGCCATGTGGCTCTTCTCGATCTTCATCAGCCACGTGGCCGATTGGCTGCTTACCAAGCCCTGCTTCACGCTTACCATCGTGCGTAAGCTGATCAATGCCATTGGTAAGTGCTGGTGCCCCAACAGCTTTCGTAGCTAAATTAGGGGATTTTAGGCCAGTACGGGCCTGCGGTGGCGCTGTTTGCGGCCGCTTTCACCGGCTGCGACCGATGGCTCACAGTGGCGATTCTCACCTGTGGCGTGGGGCTCAACGGCGGCATTTATTCAGGGTTTAAGGTGAACCATCTGGATATCAGCCCACAATTCGCGGGCATTCTGATGTCCCTTACCAACTGTCTGGCCAATCTGGCGGGGCTCCTGGCCCCCATCTATGCCGGCTACATGGTGAAAGGGACGGTAAGTCCGTTTGTGGCCCCTAAAACCCGTGACTGACCCAATTGCTTACAGCCGAGCATCGCAAAGTGGCGCAAAGTGTTCATTACAGCCGCGGCTGTTTATGCGGCCTGTTGCACGTTTTTCGTGCTGTTCAGTTCGGGAGAGCGACAACCGTGGGATCAGCCGGCCGAGGAGGAGGAGCCCAAGGAGCCGAAGGAGGCCGATAAACGGCAGGTGGCGGTCACGCAGACCTAAAGGGCCACCCAAAATGTGATTCTTAGGCTAAGCGTACTGGATGGACGGGGTGTTTGCGTGCTACTTAAGGGCTGGTGATAATGCGGCAGGAATACCTAGGTTAAGTTGTTGTTTCTAGGGCCCCTGGGGGCCTTTAAGTTATTGCTAGCTTTAAGCTGATTTATTTTTAAAGAAATTCCATGGAAAACACCCTGTACAAGTTTCATTTCGATCTCTTAAACGTCGACAGCGCGCATTCGCCACAAGAACAAGACTTCAGTAGAAGAGGGCATTCACCACGTTGTCATCAATACATGCAAAAGCTGGGAATTTTTGAGGAAAGCAAGTAAAACTAGGATCGAAGTGTTTGAGCGCATTCGCCATGTTATATACGCGCAATAAACAGGACTTTCGAAGGAAAAACAGCCCTGAGATGACTCGAGTAACTCTGGCGCCCACACACCTTAAAATATAGAGTCGCATTCGCCACTCTGTGCAGAACCAGGACACTGGGATTAGGGGCAGGGAACCGAAGTGAAACTCGTGAAATTTTACGAAAATGTACTTTTTCCGTCATTCGGTTAACACAGAACAATCATTAGTAATTAATTAATTAGACAGTGAGACAGTGAGGAAATGGCACAACGTTCAGGAGCACTAAGTCGGCTTAGTCAAGCGCTCAGTCTTCATCGGGGGCGGCGGCGTCTTGGGCCGGCTGCACCTCCACCTCGTCCAGCTCCACCTGGAGCCGCCCGTTGCATTTGGTGATGAGGCTGCAAAACAACCAGCATTTTTCTCCACACCGAAAATTCCAATTCACTTCCGATTTGCATTTAAATGAAAAAGAGAGCGCAAATCGCGCGTCCCGAAACAACCAATCGAACTTTGCTAGTTGTTGGCCTGATTGAAAGTTTGCCGCCCGCTTGGAAAACGGGGCCGTTTGCGGAAAATTCGCGCGGCCAATTTTCCATAGTGAACCATCGGTTAATTTGCGGCTCTTAATGGCGCTTCGCTCGACTTTTGTGACGAATCGCCCGTCTTGCGGCCGCTGATTCAATTCGACTTAACACGGTTATTTTGTTAACCCTTTTGGAGGCCTGCAGCTGATGGTCTTCGATCATCCACAGTGGCGGGCGGAAGCACACGGTTTTGAAAAAATCCCCGAAATACTTCGGGAATGTCCAAAATTCGTCTCAAATATAGAGGGATGTTTGCCCTATTTCTTGGAACATTTCCAGCCCTCTGTGAGCGCTAGGAGCCTGAGAACGCGCAATGGAAACGGAGCCTGCACCACGCTCAAAGTGATGGTTTTTCGAAAATTTCCCAAAATTCCCTTAAATATGCGACAACACACAAACTCGCCCCAGATATAGAACCACGATAGCTCTATTTCCTGGAAAAATGTCAGCTTTATATCGGCCCCAGAAAAGAAATGGGGAATGTTTGAAACAGAGCCGGCACACCGGTGATAGACAACTTAAATTGGCGGTTTTTTTTTTAATTCCCGAAATTAGCTCAATCCTTCGGGACAGTCTAAACTCTTTTGCTCTATATCCAGGAGAAAATCCAGTTATCTGGAAAATGACGACCTCTAGAAACAGAGCCTGCACAGAGGAAGCAGACACAAACAATTCCTCAAATCCCCTCAATCGTTCGGGAAAGTCCAAACTCACCACAGATATACAGCGACATTTGCTCTACAGGTTGTCCCACCGGGAACCGCCGCGATCGATATCTGACAAACTATAATCAGGAGAAATTTGAAAATTGGACAGTATACATAAGTCATTGAGGGCAAGCGATCTAAAATATTTTCAAGATGGCCACACTTCCGGTTATACCGGAAGTAGGTATCAACTTGCTTATTTTAAATGGGACACCCTATATATTATTACATTTTTGAATTTTACTCCAAATTCTAAATATATTTCATGTACAATATCATATACCTAAGTTTAACCGTTTTTGATATATTTGAAATTTTATGTAAAAAATGACAGTTGCAGCCACTCGAATAATTATGCATTTTTTCTATAAGGGTCGGGATTTGAGTCGCAATTCCTGTTGAAAAGGACTTACTTTAATGGAATTTCGACAAACTTTTGAGAACTATTAATACAAAGTGTTAAAAAAATAAGTTTCAAAATGACATTGAGAAAACCGCCCAAAATCAGTTTTTTTTAATGGAAACCCCCATTTTTGATAATTTTATCTTATTCAGTGTTAAAATTAAGGGTAAGTTTGTGTAAAGTTGTCTATTTCAAAAGTGTTTATTTTTCGAAATATTGCCAATTTTATGTTTTCATATGGCTATTTTGTCGCATCTTATTTTAAATACTGTCACTCTTAATTGCCATGGAAATAATTTTGGAAATAATTAACAGTCAAGATGCTTAAATTATACAAACGAAGATTTTTTAAACGTATTTATTACTTATGGAGAATGTGATAATGTGAAGAAACAGAGACTGGACAGCGAAAGCAGACTCAAAAAAATAGGTGTTTTTCAAAAAATTCCTCAAATCCCCTCAATCGTTCGGGAAATTCCAAACTCACCTCAGATATAGAGTGACAATTGCTCTATATCCACGAGAAAACTCAGCCCTCTGTCTGCCCTAGGAGCCGAACGGCAAGCTCTAGAAACAGAGTCTGCACTACGACAAAAGACAGCAAAAATTCGATGTTTTTCGAAAAATTCCTCAAATCCCCTCAATATTTCGGGAAAGTCGAAACTTGGTCCAGATATCGAGCAACATTCGCTCTATAACCAGGAAAAAAGTCAACGCGCCATCGGCCTTAGGATCCAAAAACCCAGCGATGGAAACAGAGGCAGCCCCAGAAAATAGGGCATTTTTCCAAAAAATTCCCCAATGTCAAAAGAGATAGACTTTCGAGGCCATTCCTTGAAACAAGCGGGTTTTTCGGGTTTTTAGGCCGTCGTTCGGTAGAATTTCTTCTTGACGTTTCGCAAGCACGTGTGGCTTGCATCTTCAGAAGTGGTTTGCTTGAACGCTTACACTGTGTAAGCGTTCAAGCAAACCACTTCTGAAGATGCAAGCCACACGTGCTTGCGAAACGTCAAGAAGAAATTCTACCGAACGACGGCCTAAAAACCCGAAAAACCCACTTGTTTCAATTCCCCAATGCCTCGCAAAAGTCCAAACGCGCCCCTAAGATAGAGCAATGTTTGTCGTGCATCTTGCAATGTCCTACATCTTGCAAAAAAATCAGCTCTATATTGGCCCTAGGAGCCAAAAGGGAAATTTTTTAACTAGCACGCTGCACAACGCCAAGCCCCCTCCTCCTGCTGCTCCCCCGTTTAATTCCTGCCTAATTAACATACGGCCCTATCACTTTGATCTATCCAGGTTGGAATGGGGCCCCGTCCAGGCCCAGGAAACGTTCCATCACTTCCAATAATGGACGCCGTAATTGATATACTCGCGTCCACAATACGGCCCGGGAAATTAGTAAAATGTGACTTACCACAGTAGCCGATCCACATTCTCCTGGCTCCTCTTCCCGTAGCCTCTAGGAATCATCAGGGGCATCTGTTGCGCCTTTCCAGACCGTTTTCCATAGCCGCGCGCTACGAAAAGATCGTCGCCGACCCGGGTGCTTCGCGGCCGGATCCCCTTATCCAGAGCCCTTCAGAATTCCAAACCTGATTAACTGGCCCTAAATGGGGCACAGCCTCCTTCCTACCTGTAGGGCCGCTCGAACAGCTCGGACAGCTCTTCGGCAATCAGAAAGCGAGGCTTGAGGCTGAGATCCTGGGGCTGCAGCTTCGATGGGGCTGGATCGGGCGCTGGACGCGCCCGACTGGCCAGCAGCCAAGTGAAGAACAGGGCGAAAACCAGGGCGGCATGATGGAAGCAAATGGCCATCTCTGCAAAATAGCCAGAGTTAATTATTGCGGATTAATTAGCGGAGTTTGACAAGTCAAACTCATTATGAGGGCCCGATCAAACAACTGCGGCTGGGTTTTATTGTGTTTACCCCGTCAGCCCTCTTATTGCGATCTAAATAAGAAAAGTTCGCTATCTTGAAAACTGGGTTGTTTTCCCTCCCCAGAGAAAAAAGTTTCAAAGTCAAAAATGCCCCCCAGTGCCAATCCAATACTGTGCGTTTGGCGCGTCACAGCAACAACACCGTCACTTGGGTGGGCACATGCCAAAAAAAGAGCGCACCATCACTGAGAGTGTACCCGACGAAGACAGTACCAGAGTGACATGTCCGAGCCCACTGCCCACACACGTTGCACCACAGGGTCGGCTTCCAGTCATTTGGGGCAAAGTCCTTAATCCCGTCTAATCAGCAAAGCGGCCACTTGGTAATGTGGGGCGCGTAGCGCCGATTTATGCAATGTAATTGCGTATCACCCAAATCGAATAAATTATGCCAAACAGCAACTACCGAATTTAAATGCGGGCGGGGGGGCTGAAACAATTTGGCGGGCGGCAAAGAACAACAGCCGGGCGGCCGAATTGGGGGGAATGCAAACGCGGAAATTCGATTGGGCTGTTTGACGCTATAAGAGAAGAAAACATTGGCAAAATGACGCATCATTGGGGGACGGGTGGAGAGCGCGCGTTATCCCCCAATTAGGGCCGCACATTAAATGGCATAATCCATAGAAAAGAAGCCCTTCATTCGTCGCTGGCAACACACGCATCGACGCCTGACAAAGTTGCACGTATGTTTTAACTAATTAATTAATGTGGGCTAATTAATTGGCGGCGTTATTAACGGGTCATGGGAATATTCTTCGAATGGGTTTACACATTGTGCGTGGACGACCAGCAGCCGCCCATTTTGGGGCAGAGCATTTCACGCAAAAAACGCGCATTCAGATGCTTTAACCGCCCAATTGAAGGACCAGAACCCAGCAAAAAGACCCTGAACCATTCAAACCCAGTTACACACTGTGCACTTAGAGCGTCACACCTAGAGCAGAAAAACTGAGCAGCGGACACACGTTATGTCCCAAGCAATGCGATAGACAAAGACAACACTAGCCCAGTACTTCCGTTGCATTTACTTGATCAGGGCCGGCTTCTCATTGAATTGTCTTCTACTACTGCGGGAATAAAACGGTTTTTTTTTCCTTTTCAGGGCGTGGCATGTGGGCAAGTTACACAGCCCGAAGAGGATTAGGGGGATATGAAAAAGTCTCCAAGTGGATTGGAAGGAAAAATGCAATACACTGAAGCCTGAGGATGGACAGTTTTCGAAACTTTTTGGGCAAATTGCCTTGTTTCGCACCTGCCAAGTGAAAATTTGACCGACATTCTACTTATCAAAATATGGCCAAATTCGCGATTTTTTTCCCGGAATCCGACAAAAAAAGTAACAAGTGTCAACAGCTCGCTCATTATTGGGTTCAGAGAAAAAGTGAATAGTAGAGGTCTTTGTAGAGGTGTTTGGGCAGCTCTATCGAGTGCCGTGATCGGAATTGCTCAATATTTGCGGGTTTGGGAGAAATGGGGAATTTTCTGGCGGAAAACCAGTTTTGGGGACATTTTTTCGAAAACTCCTCATCGGGAACCTGAGCAAAAATCATCAGTGGGTACCTTGGAACCTGCCGGACATTTTATCAAGAGCCACATTTTTCGCTGGAAGAAAAAAATCAAAAAAATCGCGCGAAATTTCAAGGGCGGAACCAGGGAAGATTTTCCCGAAACAAATCAAAAGGAGTTTTCGCAAAATTTCATTCACTGGGCGCTCCATATGAACAAAATTGATCACCAACGGGGGTCAATCGCGTCCCCAAAAAACCCCCCTGGATCTATGAAGGAAAAACTGAAAACCTTCCACAGGCTCTTATGGAACCACCGCCTTTAAACATCCATAACTTCCCCAAATCCCCATGAAATTCCCCAATTTTCGCACACAGAGCTTCTGTTGACCATTTGAAGGGATTGGGGCCAAATTGAACCCAATGGGGCTTTAAGGGGAGAAGCTTCCTTCCCATTTAACCCCATGAAAATCAGGGGCGAGCCACTGAAGCCTGAGGATGGCGGGTTTTCGAAATTCCGTCACTCATTTTCGGCGATTTTGATCGGTTTGGACCTGCCAAGTGAAAATTTGCTCCAAATTTCGGTGGTCAGAAAATGGTCGTTTCGCAATTTTTCCCAGAAAATCCGGCGGAAAAACGAAAAATTCTCAATAATTCGCTTATTATTGGGTTTAAAGAAAAAGTGAATACCAACTTTCTAGAGGCGTTTGGGCAGTTCTATCCAGTGGCGTGCTCGCAATTGTCCGATTTTTATCGCGTTTGGGAGAAATTGGGGATTTTTCATTTCAAAACCAGTTTTGGGGCATTTTTTTCATAACCCTTTATCGGTAAGCTAGGAAAAAATTACCTGTGAGTACCCTGGCAGCTACCGGACATTTTACCAAGATCGATATTTTTTGCTACGAGGCTTAGTTTAGCAGAAATAAAATTAAAATATCCAAATCGCGCAAAATCAAGGGCGAGACCGTGGCGATTCGGACAAAAATTAAAAAAGAATTTGGAAAATTTTGGTTCGCACGGCGCAGCATACGGGCAACAAGCATCCCCAACTGGGCGCAATTGATCGCTTCGGACTGCAAAATTCGAGATCTTTTCCCCAACCAAAACCCGAAAATCCATAGAACCGCCCATGGGCGGCAGCCCACCCGAAAATCGCCTATAACTCCCCAACCAGTCGCCCTACGCAAAACATGCATCCCATCTTTTCGGTAGACTTTGGTGCGCCCGATCCAAAACCGGGCCCCAAATCCCCCCAGCTGCCAATATGGGACAAAAAAAATAAAATCGCCAGCTTGGGCCCCCAACATGCATAGAAAAGTGCAACTTGAACTCACCTGTCTGCCAGTTGACGGTTCGGCAACAAACTGTTGGACGCAGCGCGAAACTTCCGAAGTTATGTGGAGTTTGCGGGACATGCGCCCCCGCCCTCTCAACCGCCACACATCCAAGGGGGGGCGGCGGGCGGCCACCTAAACCGATAAAACCTTTACTCGCATTTAACTTAATAACTGACATATCGAGGGCGGGGGGCCCCCTATTGTTGTTGCTGTCTGAGTCCCCCCGTGAAGTTGCCGACTTCGATTAGGACGCATTTTTGCATTTTTTCCCCATAATTACTGATTCAATATTGAAAGAGGCGGCTTATCTAAAAACGTTGTCAATCAACCGCCTATCCGGCCGCCAATGGGCCGTTAAACGGCCCTCATTAGGGAAAGTGAACTGGGCCATTACCTAGCCGATTCAGCTTCTTAATCACGGCGACGAGATGGCACCGGTGGCGGCGCCGGCGCCCCCCTTATAGTAAGTAATAGGCTTAGGGGTAGTAGGTGTAGGGATGGTGGTAGCTGGAGCTAGCCGGGGATGCGGCCGCATGGTAACCAGGCTGGGTCACTGCTGAGTAGGCGCCGAACGCCAGGTGGTTGTCTCCTATCAGGGGCCTACCGTGCTCTCCTAGCTGCTCGCCTCCTGAAACCCATGCTTAGTTAGGTACTCCCTATCAGGGCCAACAAAACCTTCTTACCTGGCCCCAAATCGCCACCCAGCAGCCGGGCTTGGTCAAAGATGCGGTGTTTGTTTCCAAGTCCATGGTCGCCTAGCAACCTGCAAAAATGTCAAAAACCCATCATTTCTACCGGGGGTGTGATCACCAACAACACCAGTCTGCGCGTTCATTACTCGAAATTCGACAAAGAAACACCACATTGGCTTAGATGAGAAAAAGTAATGACTATATAATCGTTCATGACAATAAACTGATTCAAATGACGAACGCCCTAGTGGTGATTTACCTGGAATTGGTGATTGGGTGAAGGGGCAGGCCCCTGAGGGTGAGATCGACGCTGTGGCGCTCTGGGGGCGTCAAATCCAGTGAAACTACGCGCACTAGGTCGTAAGGGGGCGGCGTATAGTTCAGCCGCAGGTCCAGCTCGGGATAGACTGGATGGAACCGATTAACATTGGCCGGGTAGTTGTGGAAGCTGCGAGTGGACATATCCAGGCCCTGCAGGTCGGCCGCGGGCTCAAAGTGGCGCTCCGTCTCGCGACTTTCCATCAGCCCCATGTCGCCCGCTTTGGTGGGGTCGTAGAGGCGCGGCCTGCCGTCCAGGTCGGTCTCAAGAAGCGCTCCCTCGCCTTGAGGGGCGCAATCGCTGTTCTCCTCGAACCACAGCCGCCGGAAGTAGTCGTGCATACGAATAGATGACTTGACGCGCAACCGGTCTAACGGCTTGCCCTCAATTGAGTCCTCCGCCAGCAAGTCCTGGTGCGCCAGCTCGTAGCGGCGCGGGCTTTCAGCCAGCCAACCCCCATGGATAAAAGCCGATCTTCCTGAAGATTCCGTTCCTTTGGGGCTGTGGCTACTCGGGGGCCGAAACTGGTCTTCGGCCAGCTGCCCGTATTGCAGCTGCATGCCCGGCCCTTTGATGTCGCCCTCCAGCTCGTCCGTGACGGAGATGTGGTCGTTCACCGACGGCGAAATCAGGTTGATGTCCTGCGACTGATAGTCTTCCTGTAGCGTGTACAGATCCGGACAGTCCGGGACAGTGTGGGACACCTCGACGTCGATATCCAGGCTGGCGTCGTTGCAAACTGAGTCCAGCGCCGCCTCCACCAGGAGGCTGGCATTGGAGGTCTCGCGCCTACTGAACTCCGCTATCGAGTACTTAGGCTCCGCCTCTTCAAAGCTCTTCAGGGACTCCGACATCCACTTTTTCTCGCCTGAAAGCCCCACAATGAATAACCAGGGCATGGTGCAGAGCCTCACCTACCTTTGGTGACCAGCTTGGCAGTCGCAGGCTCTTTGATCATCTGCTCCACTGTGTGCAGCGTCTGCGTCCCCAAGGGCGCCTCTAGGATCTCGGGCGCACCACGCACAGCCTCCGGAAAGTCGCAGGCCTCCTCAAAGCCCCCCGGTTGCTCCTCGGGCTGCGCCTTCTGGTCCCCACTGTACGCCTGCAACGTGTAGGAGACGGCCCGTTCGATTTTCGGCATGGTGTTCTCGTCGAAACTGTGCACTTTGCGGTAGTGCAGCTGCAAGCACTGCTTGGTGGTGAAGGCCGCCCCACATGCTTCCACCGTGCACCTGAAATAAACGAGGTAAGTGAGAGCTTTCCCAAGCAGGAAACATAAAATATAATTAGGACCGCGAGCGTTGGCGCTATTAAGCACAAATCACCATCCACCAAACTGTCAAAAACCTCACTTGAAGGGCTTGATGCCACTGTGGGTGAGCATATGGATCTTCAAGTTGGACTTGTTCTGGAAATGCTTAGTGCATATCGTGCAGGGATAGGAGGCGTCGCCCTGCTTGTCGTGCACCTCCTTGAGGTGGCGCTGCAACGCCGCTCTCGAGCCCAACAGCTTCAGGCACTTGCTGCACTGGAAGTCCTTCAGAACGTCGGTCAGATCTGCAACAGCCCCAGCTACAGTCTACAGGCCCAAAGGCCTCGCCCGACTTACCGCTATGCATGCGTTTAATGTGGATCTTGAGCTTCTGCGGCTGGCAGAAGTTTCGGCCGCAAAAGTCGCACAGCGACTTGCTGCGCTGCGGATTAGCGGAACAACCGTAGGTGCGATGCATTTCGAGATAGTTGAGCCGCAGGAAGAATTTGTTGCAGTACTGGCACTGGTAGGCGCCCTTGCCGTTGTGCTGCTCGGCCGCGTGCTTGCGGATGTTATCTTTGCCCAGGATGGCGGCCCCGCACACCTTGCAGTGATACTTGCGGATGGTCAGGCTGAAGCGTGTGTCGTGGAACAGCGAGCAGTGCACTTTATAGTGCAGCGGATGCTCAAAGGTCATGTTGCAGCCGCCGCAGGCTGCAGGAAATAGTAGTTTCAATACGGCGCTAGATGGAATGGCGCGTGAGTCTACCGGTTTTATCAGTCTTCCTGCGGCTGCCCGCCTCAAACGTGTCCTGCCAATAGAGCAGCTCCTCGCCCTCCAGTAGGGCGCGGATGCTCACCAAATAGAGCCCGCTGTCCTTGATCAGCACACTCAAGTTGCGGTCCTGGCGGACGGGCGCCGGGCGAACAAACCGCATCCAATTGGAGCTGCGCGGGTCCTCAGTGTCCAGGTAAACGTTGCCGCTGGCCAGCTGCAGCTCCCACATGTGCTTCATATCGCAATCGTCCCGAATGTCCACCTCGGTGCGCTTCGTCCCTATTAAGGGGCCGAACTGCGTGAAGGCCGCCAGGCCCCTTTTGGCCACCACCCCTGTTTGGTGGGCCCCAAACGCCAAACAACTGGGCAACGAAGTTCTGAAACCCACATTAATTAGCTTTAATTAATAATTATTTCATCACTACTCACATGGCTAGTTCGGGGCTTTTGCAAAATCCATCCCACAGGGCAGGGCCGTCTGCAAACTGCTCCGCAGGCTTGTGAATGGGGCAGGCGCTCTCGCAGTGGCTCCCGTCGCAGTAGCGACAGGGCTCCTTCGGGGCTTCGTTGCTTTTCAGCCTCTTTTTCCTGCTGCGAGGCAGCTTGGGCGACAGTTCCTCCTGCTCCTGTGGGACGGCTGGTGAATGCGAGCGCTCAGCCAAAAGGGTGCTGCTTGAATTGCCCGAGTCCCCATCGCTCTGCCCCTGCTCACTGCCCGAACTTTGCCTGTTAAAATCCAACGTTTTCAATCCCCAGAGCCCAAAGGGCTCGACACTACAAACACATTGAACTGTGTGGGCTGTCGAAATTGAGGCGATTTACCTCAAAAGATACTCCTGGGCAATTTCCAGCAGCTTGGCCAAGAAGCCTTCGTTCGAGTGGCAGGCGAAGCTGTGCTTCAACGTGCACCAGAGCTGGAACGTGTTGGCGCCCACATCGAACTTCAGGCCGATAGTGCTGCAATCGGGCTTCGCCCTGAACTGCAGCGAGCAGTTGTTGATGGCCTCCATACCGCTTGGCAGGCCCGATGGGGGCTCCGCTGCCGGCACAAACAATCGCAGCGACACCGAACTGTTCCTGCACACAACCCGCACTGTACTCGATCGGTCCCACGGGCGCTCTTGAGCGAATTTCACTGAACTTTGCCCGCAATTCGCCGATATTTCCAGCTATTGTTGTGGCTGGCTACTTTGAGGTTATACACTGAACAGTTGACAGCCGCTGTCAACTGGCAGTGAGAGCGAGTGAGTAGAAGCTAGTGGCAGGGTGGATTATTATGAACGCCAATTATTTTATAAAAAATCTGGTTGATGGATTTTCGATGTTTTGAAATTTTCGCATTTTTCTCGGTACAGTATGCTACCTTTTGGCTTTTAACTACCTAAATCCTAACAACTGCGCCAATCAAGTTTCTGCATCACGAGCTTGTTTGGTAATTTTCAATAAAATCCGGCCCTGGCTTTGGGTGTTCAACAATGCTCACCTGGTAGATGATATTTTCATTAACAACTTTTCTTAGTGGAGTTTCATGTGGAAAGGCGGTTTTCCAGCACTTTTTGCTCATTTAATCAATACTTTTCCATCAAATAACAAAGAACGTAGTCTGTTGTCTCAATCAAATTTGTTTCAGTCATTTGAATGAACACCCGAGGCCAAACAACACATTTTATCAAAAGTATATGCAAATAAAATTAGAGTTTAATTAAGAAGTAATATATATTTTAACGCCTGCGGTGGTTGGTTGGCAACGTGGCATCATCCGCCTTAAAGCGCAGGCTCGCGTAATTTACATCAGCTGACTGTTTGTTGTGGAGACGCTGCAGTTTAAAGTGCACTTTAAAGTGGCCTCAAATGTTAGAGGAGCCCGATTAAACCGCGACAGTTCACCATGGAGGGCAGCAAGAAGGCCAAGACCGAAGGTAAGCGATCCTGGGGCGGGCGGCAACATTGCTCTCCGTTTTTAACCTCACTTGTCACTTGTGATTACCGCGTTAACCTAACTTGGTGAAGTTATCGCGTGTGTTTGTTGTGGTGCAGTTCAGAGCCCTATTAGAAATGTTGAGACGTCAAGCGCGCCTGAGGCGCGAGTACATCTATAAGAAATCATTGGAGGGTCGCCAGAAGGCCATTCAGGACAACAAGCAGCGAGTGAAAAAGAGCCTGGAGCAGAACACGCAGATTCATGGGGACCTGCAAGCCAAGGCGCTGCACTACGCCAACAAGCTGGAGTGGGAGGACGGAGGGCCGCAGCAGGCGATGCAGCAGCGGGACGACGAGTACCGGTACGCGGGCGCCGAGGACCCCAAGATCGTCATAACAACGTCGCGCGACCCAAGCGCCCGCTTGAAGATGTTCGTCAAGGAGCTGCGCCTGGTGTTCCCCAACGCGCAGCGCCTCAACCGCGGAAACTACGAGATGAAGCAGCTGCTGCACTCATGCCGCGCTAACGATGTCACCGACTTCATTGTAGTGCACGAGCATCGCGGCGTCCCCGACGCCCTCATCGTCTCCCACCTGCCGCACGGCCCCACCGTCTACTTCACCATATCGGACGTGGTGATGCGCCACGACATTCCCGACATCGGCACCATGTCCGAACAGTACCCACACCTGGTGCTGCACAACTTCACCACGCCCCTGGGTGGGCGCATCGCCCGCGTGCTCCAATGCCTGTTCCCCGTGCCCAAGGAAGACGCCCGCCGCGTGGTCACGTTCGCCAATCACGATGACCACATCAGCTTCCGGCAGCACACCTATCGGATGGTGGAGCGCCAGGTGGAACTGTCCGAGGTGGGGCCCCGCTTTCAACTGCGCCCCTACGAGATTAAGCTGGGCGCTCTGGACACCGTGGACTCGGCGGACACCGAGTGGGCTCTGCGCCCCTACATGAACACCAGCGCCAAGCGCCGCTTCTTGAGCGACAAGGACGGCTGGCTCCAGGACGACGCATAAATCTCCCTACTGTTACTGTCATTAAACTCATAAATCTCACTAATTTGCCTAATTGTACTCTAGAACCTGCTGAAAAATAATAAAGTTAATACACATTACAGACTTGGAGGTGACAGGAGTGTCACGCAGCGGTCGCGTGCGGAAAAAGTCCTCAAAACTGATGGATTTTGAGTCGCCCGATGAAATAGAGCGGGGCTTCGCCAAGCGGGTGGCGCCCGCTAAGCGCCCAGAAACTCCCAAGCGGGCTGCCAAGCAGGAGGAAGCGCCGCTCTTTGCAGAGGCGGGCAGCGACTCTGAGTACGGCAGCGAGTACGAGCAGCCGGCTGAGAGCAGTGTGGACGATTCGGTCGAGTCGGAGAGCGACCTGGAGGAGAACGAAGGCGGCTTTAAGCGGCTCGACGCTAGCCGCAAGTCGCAGCTGGTTATCCGGGACGGAAAGATTGTGAAGGCGGCCAAAGGAGACCCGGGCACGCCCCGCAACCGGGCGCCCAAACGGGCGCCGCCCAGCCCCAAGGCAAAGGAGGCCTACAAGGTGACTGGCATCAAGCCCATCGACGTGGCCGCCCATCTCAAGCTGCTCGGCGAGAGTCTCACCATCATCGGGGAGCGTCTCAAAGAACACGAGGTAAGCCCCAATCTGTGCCCCATTTGCCTCTCTATCACCTGGCGCTGTTTCAGGGTCAAATTGCTGTTTCGGGCAGCCTCTCGGTGCTTCTTGATTCTCTACTGTGCGCCCTGGGGCCTCTCATGTGCCTGACCCAGCAGATTCCCGAGCTGCAAGAAGGCTGCTGCAGCCCGGAGCAGCTTTTGAGCACACTGGACAATGTCGCCTTTATCATGCCTGGATTATAGATGGAATGAAACCGCTTTTTTTATACCAAATAGCGTGTTTATTTAGCACGCCGCCGCGCTGGCGCGCTTCTTGGGCTTTATCCCGGGCGGGTGGTTGACGCACTGCGCCCGGCAGGGGTCGTCGTACTTGCAGGCGTCTTCCTTGGGCGCCCAGTGCTTGCAGCAGGGCCGCACGCACTCCCCCGGCTGGTACTGGGCGCGCTTCTTCTTGGCCTTCGGTGGGCAGGGCTGGATCTGGGCGCCCCACACGCCGCATGGATGACAGCCGGGCGGCGGTGTCAGCCGCATTGCGCATGGTTTGAACCCCGTCGGACAGCCCTTGTCCTCAATGGGGGGTGGTGGCTTTTTGGAGCAACAGGGGCTTTTGCCGTCGGTTGTCACCCCGTTGCAGCGCCCGCGGCGCGGGTCCTCCCCAATCCCTCCACTAGCCTCCGCATGCCAGTCCACATTGTAGTTGTTGTAGAAGTTGGAATAGCGGGTCTTTTCCGCCTCCTCCTCGCTCATTAAGGGCTGCGCCCAATCAATCAATCAACTCTCTATAGGGCGAACATATAACACATACCTGCTGACTGCTGGGCGCAGCGCAGGGCAACTGCAGCGGCTTTACGGGCTGGGGCGCCGTTGGCGCCATTATGGGGGGCGCGCATACCATGCAGCAAGTAACGCACGGGTCCTGAGTGGGGGCGCATTGCGCCCCGCTGTCGTAGCGCTGCACCAGCTGGCGCAGCCCAGCCACCAAGTCGGCCGCCATTTTCGGCCCCAAACACGAAAATTTACTGGACAAAACTGGAATTTTTCTGAAAGCCGGGATGCTTGATTGACGTCGCCTAGCAACGGCGTCTCGAGCAGGCGCAGCAAACAAAAATGCCGTGTTGTCAGGGGTAACCGATCAACATTCACATCGTGTGCAACAAGCTACTGTGCAACAGTGCTCCAAATTACAGTGATTTTTCCCCCCCAAAAGCCCCAAAATGTCCTGCTGCCCGCCTGCCTGCTGCGTCCCCACCTGCTGTCCCCCGGTCTGCTGCATGCCCTGCTGCGTCCCGTGCGTTTACGTGCCCTGCTGTTTCCCTTGCCCGCCCTGCTGCCCCTGTCCCCCCAAGGTGAGCTCCTAGTAGCACTCGATGTAAATCGCCTAATTCCCCTGTGTTTTTTGCAGTGCTGACTACTGAAGACAATGAGGAGCTTCGCCCTAGTAGTCTAGCAACAAAATGTCATAAAACCGTAAATAAAACGTCTAATTCATTGTATGCCTGGTTGCTGAACTGAAAAAGTAAGTATTCGATTTTGTCGATTTTTTATTAACAACGGCTTCTTAGACTCTAGCAGTAAGTAGTAATATTAAACGGGCAGAGCCCCCGATTGCTGGGGCGTAGTTCCTAACCTATATGGGCTAGTGGTGGCCGTTGCGCAGCTCTTCCAGCTAGAAACACATTAGTGACTCACTCAAAGTACTCGAAATGAACTCACCTCAGCTTCACTGTCCACCGAGTCGCCCTCGTCGTCGCTCCCATGCACAGAGGCGGCAGGCGTGGTCATGCGGCTGGAGCTGGGGCTGGGAGGCTCCGAAATGGGGCGCGGGTACTTCAGGGTGCCGATCGAGTTCTCAATCTCCTCCACGTAGTCGGGGAACAGCTTGTGAAGGGCCTCCATGCGCGCCTGCCTGTAGTACTGCGCAGCACTATTAGGGGGGATGGCGCCTTTTTGTCACTAGCGCTACTCACCACGCCCAGGTTGCGCCAATCGAGCATGTCGCTCAGCCGCTCGGTGCGGTTCCGCTGGATGATGCGCTGTCGTCGACTCAGCCGCGCAAAATCGTACATAAAGTGCGCCAGCTGCTTTACGGAGTCCTCCAGCCCGATGTAGCGCCGATCTACTATGTAAATGCCTGTGAAACAAGGGCGGTTAGAGGGGCCGGCCAAAGTGGGCAACTATGGGGCGGCACCGTAGCTTTGTGGGTCGGCGATGTGCTCTTGCATGAAGCAGCCGAAGCCGCTCAGGTTGGTGGTGATGCTGGGGATGCCCATGACGGTGCACTCGGCCGGCGTGTAGCCCCACGGCTCGTAGTAGCTAGGGAAGACCCCTAGGTGGCAACCACGCACGAACTCCTCATAGTCCAGCCCAAAGAGCGGGTTGGTGGTGCTGAGGAACTCCGGGTGGAACACGATCTGCGCATAATACACCGTTACGGGTTTAGTTGCCTGCTGCGCAGCAGCCTACTCGCACCTTCACTCGGTCCTCTGCGGTGTTAAAGAGGTTGCAGCGCCGCACGTGGCTGAGCACTGGGTCGTTCCAGTCGTCTAAAATCCATTAATTCGTTTTAAAAGGGAAATTGGCAGGGGCGCAGCCCGATTTTACCGATGATGTTGTGGGTGGTGACAGGCGGTAGCCCGTCGCGCTGCAGCGAGTAGATGCAGCGTTTCAGCCGCACCAGCTCCTCCTTGGTGAGCAGGTCGGCGCCAGCAGGCAAGTGGCCGCTGCAACAGAACCACCATGGCGAATGCGCCCAATAGAGCCGACGGAACCTACCTCAAACACACCTCGTACATGCGCTTGCCCACCTTGCTCTGGATGTCCACAATAGAGTCGCGCAGACTTTTGGTGACGGCGTGCCCGCGCAGGGACTCCACATTGAAGTTGTTGGTCTTAGTGGGAAAGATCATGAAGGCCACCACGGTGATGTCGGGGTGGGCGGACTGCAACCGACCAATCATGAACCCGGGCCACGCCCCTCGCCCAGCCCCATACCTTGAGGTAGTGGTTGAGACGCGCCAGCGCCTCAATAAACAGGTCGGCGCCCTTGTTGCCGAACTCGTAGCGGCCGGCGATGAAGAAATAGAGCGTCTTGTCCAGGTCGAAGTCGTAGTGGCCGTAGAAGTGCCCGCGCACAAACTCGTGGATTTTCTCCTTGGAGAGGGCGTGCAGGTTCTGGAACTCGTGCAGGGCGGAGAACTTTTTCACGTTGAGCCCGTTGGGCGTGATCACGTCGGGCTTGCGCTTTAGCAGGTGCTCCGCCTCGTAACCTCAAAAAAGCCTCGTTATTAAATTAGAGTAATTTGAGGGCTTTGATCGGCTTACCGGTGATATCGGACACCGTGGTGAAGGTGTGGGCCAAGTGGGTGGCGGCGCGCTCCATGCAATAGCGATGGTAAATCTGCCGCTTGCCCGCCTCCTCATCCACTGCGAACTATTCAAAAAAGTTGCGCTGCATATTTTCCTCTTCAAACAAAGGGGCGTGGTGTTACCTTGTCGAGATTGTTGTAAAAGTCGGTGTTGCCGGCGCAAAGGTACCGCCCCAACAGGGTGGCATGCGTGGTGAACACAGTGGCCACTGCGATGTGTCTGGTGCGCACGGCGATCAGCCCGACGCCCGCCTGCCATTCGTGGAAGTGGACGACGATCTTCGGGGCCGTGCCGTCGCCGTCCTGCTGCGCCGCCTGCTTGAACTACGCCCCCTCTATTAGGCCTCGCCCTCTACAGCAAGTCACACCCACCTCGGCCATGAAGTCCGCCACCATGTAGCCCAAGATGATAGCGTCGTTAGCTTCGGCGTCCAAATGGGGCACCCCGATGTTCGTCTTGTCCCACAGCTCCTGCTTGAACTCGTCCAGCTTCCAGGCGGCGCTGCCCACATCGAACAGGATGATCTGGGGGTTGCCCTCCACCAGCCAGCGCCCCGTTACGATCTAAAAACCTTTTAGTAGACGCTCGCGCAAGAAAAAAGGGCGGTCTTACCTTGAAGCCCTTGGCCCTGCAGGCGTCCACTGCCCTGTTGAGGGTGTTGGAGGCCAGCGGGCCGTCCTCCACTTCGGTGCGGGCGCACAGCTCCTTATACGGACCAATCAGGCAGTACTGGTCGCCCATCTCCTCGGTGGAAACGTACGCCTTGGAGCGGATCACCGTGTAGATGCCGCCCACTACAAGGCGAGAGGTTAGAAGGCACGGTTAAAGGGGGCCCATGCGGCGGTACCTTTGTTGGCGGCCTCCCAGGCCACCTCGAAGGTCCATCGGTTCTGCTCTTCTGCGGTCAGTCCGCGGTCCATGCAGCTGAGCAGGTTCGAGTAGGACTCGCCCCTGTAGAAGCGGCGGCTGCTTGACCGCTCGCGAGACATCGCAAACCTGTCCGGGATAAATGAGGTTAACCACGAAATGGGGCCCCCGACCACCAGCACAACCCCAAATGGGGCTGCGCTGGTGGCCGGGGCCTAGCTCGCACTCACTCACTCAGCTAATTTTCAATCGGGAATCGGCTGGGTTTTTGTTGTGGGCCCAACTGAAGGGCAGCAGGAATGTCGCTAGCGCGACGCACAGCAAGTGAGAGCGAGACGGCACTGAGCGGGGCGCCTTGGGTGCAAGCGAGAGCGGCATAGTGTTGGCTTATCGTCAAGGTCCAAGGTGACCCCGACTGGCAGCTGCGTTCGTTTGGAGCGGACGGCGCTCACGTTCTGTCCTTGTCGCACGCACGCAAAACTGGACAAAATCCCAGCGCGGACGTTTTGGCGGGCATTGCACGGTTGCCGGGATGTGTTCAAAGGATCGAGGTTTATACGTCAGTGGGGGATTTTCGCATATTATTTTTTTGCATCAAAACTAGCTTTCCTAGCTAAAAATGTTGCGCTTGATAAAATGTGGGCGATATTGAACGGGATCGAGTGGTGTCTTTTCCGTAATGCTCCGAAGCATGGTTTGGGAGAAACGGCCAAAAATGCTGTTGATAAAAAAACGCTTATATCTGCCACATTAGATTTGTTATGGGGATTTTGAGCACGCCGCTGGATAGAGCTGCGGAAAAGCCTCGAAAAAGTTGGTATTCACTTTTTCTCTAAGCGCAATAATAAGCGAGTCATTGACAATTTTTGTTTTTTTCGTGGAATTTCCCGGGCAAAAATGCGTAAAAAATTTCCCCCCGCCTTAAGATTTCGGGCTGCTCTCGGCACAAGGGGCGGTCGCATTAGAAGGGTCCACAAAGGGCGTCGTTTCCAAGATTGGGGGACCCACGGTGACCATGGTACCCGGATCGGGGCCCAACAGGGCGTTATCGCCCTCGGTGCGGTTTGTGTGCACCACCTGCATTGACTGAACAATCTCTTGGTCCACCTGTAGATTCCCCATGGGGTCGCCCAGCTCCACTTCGTCCACCACCAATCGGTCTGGAAAAAATCAATTAATTAATTGATTTGAGTGGAAAGCAAGGGCATACCCATTAAGTCGGAAACAGGGGGCGGCGTCCACGTAAAGGGCGTGGTGCTGTTCTTGACATGCGCCAACGGGTGTGCCTGCAACAACAATCAGGCAGTGGGCGTGGCGCTGCTGACCTCCGTTACGTCCGGAAACGCCGCGCTTGATCAGGTGAAAAACAGAACATTTGGACTCATAAATGTTTTTTTTCTAGGTTTTGTTTCGTTGAGGAGAAGTCCTAAAAAAAACCTACAAGATTTGGAATCTGAGGTGGCCTTTTTGAAGCTTAAAAATGGTAAGTAGCTCACTTGCTTGCTTACCTTAAATCCGATTCGCGATGGGCAATTTTCTAAGTGAAATCTTCATTACTAGATGGGGCGTCAGTTTGAATGGCGAAGGCGCCCTTCGCCTTGCGCTGCTTTTTTGTTTTCCTTGTAACCTGCCGCGTGACGAATCAGGCGATTTTATTTTATTTCTTTTTCGCCACCATAAACATCCCTCGCATTCGCCCTTAAACGAATTGTGAGCCGTAGTGACAAGAACTACTGCCCATGGGTTGTGCGGAGGGGCGGTCATCAAGAATGCGAGGGATGTTTATGGTGGCCAAAAAAAATAAAAATAAAATTTTCTGATTCGCCACGCGGCACGTCATTTTAAAAATCGTTAATTTTTTCGAACAAAACCTGTGTTTTTTACGATTTTCTATAGAAAAATCTTAGATGTGATGAACGGATTGGCGAATGCGCTACTAATGCTATTAAAGAGTGGATAGTCGCCAAGACTCAATACAGTCCATTTTCTTGCGGTTTTTGGGTTTTTTTTATGATTCGGATTGTTTCTCGACGGTTTTTTGCCACTTTTCGAGAAAAGTCTGCTTAAGTTCCAATGTTACGCCCCCACCCCCCACCCGCTAGATGGGGCGAATAGTCCAGAAAGCAACAAAAAAATGGTTGTAACTGATATCTTGATTAAGGATTTAATAAAATATTAAATCATACCATTCCAATCGAGTTTTGCGCGCCCCACCGTCAGGGGCGCTAAACTTAGATTCAAAATATATTATCTCAGTTTCAATTCTAAGTTGAGATGTTCTGTGGCTTCAGTATGTTTTTCTGTCAAGTGTCAAGGAGAACGGGATAAATGGCAGAGGATTTTGAGTGGGCGCAGCCCCACCCGGAGCTCCACAAGGTATGTACCCTGTTTGGGCGCCTGGAACTGCGCGCCCCATTGGCGTGGCGCTACCGCCCGCTGCCCAGCCTGCTTCAACAGGGGCCCCAATGCGGCCTGGTGGCCCTGGCGATGCTGTCGGGCGCCCCAGTGGACGCCATTCAGGCCTACGCCCAAGACTTGGGCTACACCAGTAAAGGGGAGCTGTTCAGCTGCGCCCATATGCTGGAATTGGCGCAGCACTTCGTGTGCCACCCGGCCATTTGCCGGCTGTACTCCGGCCGCTTGGACGACGAGATAATCAGGCGCTTCCTACTGAAAGGGGGCTGTTTGCTGGTTCCGTATCCTTGCCCTTGATCCACTGAGGGGATTGAATTTCCTTTGGTAACCTTAATGTGGATTAGATACGACACTGCAAAGGACAACTCGCCAGGGCTCCAGGGTGGCCTTAAAGCCCACTGGGCCGTCGTGAGCGGAGTGATCGACACCGGGCGGGCGCTTTTTGTGGTCGCCCGCCACGGAAAGGCCAGAAACGTGGGCATTTGGGCGCTGAGTGACTTGGCTGACAGCAACCAGCAACTGAAGGAAAGCGCCCCAGAACGGGCCGACTTGAGGCTGCCCCAAGGAGGCATCAACGGCCCCTGGGGGCTCAACGGCCGGAGTATTTTGGTTCAACTAGGGGATTGCGAAGACATTTTTCGACATTCTGGACGAAATGGCGAAGAACTCGAAACACTGAGTGTTTTTAATAAATAATGTATATTACAAATAAGTCGTCTTACGAGAATAATAATCTTTGGTTTTATGTACAAAAAATGATGCGCGGCAACAGAGCGAAAACGGCGCCATGCTGCCACTATGACTTTACCTTGGGCGACGTTTTGGCGCTGTTCTTGTCCTCGAACTTGCGCTGCAACGTGGCAACGTTCGAACTGGAGCGCGCCGCCTTTTTCACGCCGATCGACGCCGTCTTGGCGGCCACCGGGGGCTTGACCGAGCGCACGCCACTGTTCACCTTGGCTTTGGCCAACACGTCCGGTCGTTTGGCCGCCGGCTTGGCGCTGCAGCTCGTCACCAGGTCGGGACTGTTGCTCACCGGGCGCTTGGCTGGCGAGGGGCGGCGCCCTTTCACGGCCACCTTTGGCTTGGGCGCCTTGTCCCCGCTGTTGCTGAACGGGCGCGTCGAGGCGTCCCGCCTGAACGAGCTGAGGGCGGGCTCCTTGGGCGCATTGGTTGGACTCGGGGCGTTGACAGCTGACGGCAGGATATAGCCCCCACTCGAGCTGGTGCTTAAGTGGCTGCCCATGTTGGTGTACTCGGACGAATCAGCGGCGGGGGCGCAGCCCTCTGCCTCCCGTCGCCGCCGCGCTTCCTCTTTCTTCCGGTCCAGCGTCGACGTCGAGTAGATCGAGTCGAAGTTCCGGCTCTGGATCTCTGACACGATCTCCCCCAGTAGTCCCTGGGCGTTTTCCTTCGGCTTGCTCTCCTTGGGCGTCTCGTCTATCACTGCGTAGATGTTGTCGCCAGACGCGCCCCCTTCCATCACGTCGTCGTACTGATTAACCGGCTGCTGGGCAGGGGGCGGCTGCGGCGGCGGGCTTTTGGGCCTAACGGCCGCGAAACTGAGCGGGCGCTTGTAACCGGCGGGATGGCGCATCGAGCCGAACGTCTGTATGGTTGGGCGCTCCTTCGGTTTGGCGCGCATGCTTTGGGCGCGAAGGACTACCGCCCTCTTAGCGGCGTCCACCGGCAGCGCCGTGACAGCGATGTCAATGTGTGTCTGGGGCACCGGGTCCGAGATCTGCAACGTACGGAGCGTGGTCCGGTCCAGCGCCTTCTTGGGCGCAGGCTTATCGGGCGACGCTCTTTCGGCCGGCTTCAAAAACGACGCTATGCGATTGATAGCGGTCTTGGGCGCGGTATCCGGGGCGCTGGGCGCCGGCCTCACCGGCACCTTAGGCGCGTTCTTCAGGGGCGAGATCAGCTCCTTGGCGTTGGAAGTTGAGCTTTCGAGCACCGGGCTCGAAATCACTGGGCGCGGGTGGTTCATGGGAGGTAGCGCGGGCGCCGCCCCTGCACTGTTGCCGCCCCCCTTCCGGAACGAGTTGATCTTCTGCACTGGGCGGCTCAGGAGGCTGCTGATGGTTAGGGCGGCGGGAGGCGGCGCCGCAGTCTCCGCCTCCTTCATGGGCGTCAGGCTGAAGCCCTTGAAATTGCCGAAAAACTCGTTGTGCAGTCCCGCAGGGGGCGGCGGCGAGTCTTCGTGCAGCAGCGAGTGATTGGCCGGCTCGGAGCCGAAGGCCACGCCCCTGCCCTTGCTGGGCGACTTGGACCTGTCATCGCAACAACCCGATTAGCGTCCATATTTCCACCCCGCATGCGAAACCACCAAAAGCGTTAACCAAACCAGGAAAGTGAGGGGTTAGAACGACTACAAGTGCAAGCAAGAGATCAACACTACAGCGGACTAACAGACAAAGACCTAAAACCAACAGACAGACAGAGTGGGCGGGGGCTTTAGGCCACACTGGGGGGCGGGGGCTTGGCGCAAGCACCGCCCACCAGGTTCTTAATCGACTGGCTGATTGTGTTGCTGCGCACGATGCCCTCCACATTGGTGGTGGAAATGAGGGCGGGTCGGCAAATAGCCACGCCCTCCCTAAAGCCGCCGCCCGCCTTGGGCGCCAATCCCCCGTCTACATACGTGGCAGTGGTGGGGGCTTTCGGCCAGCTGAGCTTCAGATTGTAGCGGGCGTAGTAGAGCAGGATGGCGGTCAGCGCCACCATGGGCACCACGCCCAAGAAGATGATGAACATGGCCACGACCACGCCTTGGTGGGCTGCAACAAAATTGAATACATTTTTCGGAAATTGGGGGAAAAAAAATTGCAAAAAGTACCGTTGGGGTCGGAGGCGGGGCCGCTGTCCTCAGACCCGCCCGGCCCTGGGTACTCGCAAAGGGGCGGCGCAAAGCCGTCCTTGCAATGACAGTGGCCGAGACTGTTGCACCAGCCGTTGCCATGGCAATCCTTGTCGCAATGCGGCGACTGCTTGCGCAAGCTTAGCACGTCCCTACATCGCTGGTTGACGCACATCTGCCAAAAGAGAGCGCCCCTAAAATCACCACTCATCCACCTCCGCTAGAGGGTGCAGTTACTGACCTTGCCATTGCCGCACTTGGCGCCATCTGGCGTCATCCCCGGATCAATCTGATTGGTGCCCAGATCGACAATGGCGGTGCGACACGGAATGATCGAGCCCTTCTTATTGATGAAACTGTGCGACAAAATGGCCACGGATTCCATCCCGAACTCCAGCCGCTCGTTCAAGTGCTTGCAGTGCAACATCCCGCACAACACGCTCCTGAAACAGTTACCTGCTTAAAAAAAAAGCGACCCCTTTGGGCTGCGGCTGGACATACTCGCGTTCGCACTTGGCAAACGACTCGTTAAACTTATTGTAGCCGCAGTTGCCATGCCGGCTGCCCTTGGTGTTCATGTCGTAGCACTGGTCGTCACTGCTCTTGCCAGTGTCGCCCCACAGCAGCTTGCATTGATCGGTCCTGCAATAGGGGGCGGGTTAAAGGGGCAGGGGTTGAAATGAAAGAGGACACGCCTACCTGGTGCGGCAGAAGCCGTGATAGCAAAAGGCGCGTCCCTCGTCGCACGTTTCGGTGTCCATCTTGAAAATGTCGGGCGGGCAGAACTCCGATTGGCCGGTGCAGTACTCGGGCAGGTCGCACTCGTATTGGGCGGAGCGGCACTCAGTGCCCGCCCCCTTTGGCTTGCATGTCTAAGGGACACCAATCAAAGATAGTTAATTTGCAATACTGCTTTGTTGGCAAAAAGGGTTGAAAGCATTTTTTCAATAAAAAAAAAGTTCCCCACTGCCTCCAGCCAGTAGCTCGGCAAGTTTCTGGGGGTTCTTCTCAAATCTTCAATCAACTCCCGCAAACAACAGAGTTATGGGGCAAAACCCCAAAAATTGGGGCGTTGTCGTTAACTACTCACACTGAGATCGCAGCACTCGCCAGTGGCGCAGCTCGCGTTGGCGTGCAGCATGCAGGTGACGGAGTCGCAGCAGGGATTCTCGCAGTGTGGCGACATCCCGCAGTCGCACTGTTCGCCCGGCTCCACAAATCCGTTGCCGCACACCGGACTGTCAAACAGAAACTCTGGCTTGTTTTTCAGACAGTAGTCCATGCCATGTGTGAAAGCGAGCAGGAGATAGTTCAGACTGCAGGAGGACCAATGGATGGGCGCCACCGTCGAGCTACTGGGCGCCATTATGCAACGCTCCTCCGGACACTGACAGTCCACCGTGTCATGTTCCATGCCTGCGCAACAGTGACAGCAGCGCGCCAACATTAAGAGCGCACGCCTGGTTGCCTACTCACCGAAGTTGTGGCCCATTTCGTGAGCAATCGTGGTGGCCACCAGCCCCACCACTGGCGAATGGTCGTTGTTCACGCCCCCCGAGTACTCAAACGTACACATCGGGCCCTTGAGCGCCTTGCCAACCACACCCTGCTCGAAGTTGAACTTCCTGTCAATGTCAAATCACATAAATGGCGCTGCTACGCAGCAGTGTTGCCGCCGGAACTTACGTCAGCAGCTGCGCATTGTCGTTGGGATGCTCGAGAAGCAGCTTGTTTTTGCGATAGTGCAGGAAGTTGGCCAGGGTGGTGTCCCCATTGGGCGAAAAAATGATTTCGTCATGCTCGCTCCACACGACCACGCCCACCAAGGCAATGAAGATATTCAGAGGCGCGTACAGCTGCAACAGCACACACACACAATGACAGTTGTTGGCAACTGTAAAAAATGTGACTTACCCCATTGATAATGTTGGCAATGGTTTTGCAATGGTCTACCACGCGGCGATGATTTTCGCCCAACTCCTTGAACTCGCGATTGTCCACCACCAGAACCAACTCCAGGTATTTAGAGTCGCGGTTGGCGTTGTAGGGGCCGCGAATGACAGTCGCACTGTCAGTGGAGCGCTTATACTGAAACGTCACCAAATTGAGATGGTAGATTGAACGGGTTATCGCGGCGCCACCTACCCGCAGGATGCGGTTACTAGTCGATGAATGGGCGTGGGCGGGGCCACTCGCCGCGCCCCTATAGCCGCAAGTCTTGTTGTGTTCCCTCAGGTCGGAATGCGCGTAGAGCAAGTAGTGGGAGCCGCCCTTTTCCACGTAGTGCAGCTCGAGCCCGTCGAAGACCACGCCCTGCAGCCCGTCGCACGTAGACAGCGCCGCCCATGACTCGCGCTTGCCCCGCACTTTGCCCACATAGTGGCAGTGATTGATTTCCTGCCATGGAATTAATTACAGGGTTTAATTAAATTGATTATTTTTTTCATAAAAACATTAAAAATGAAAATTGATCGATATTTTAATTTAAAAAAAAAGAAGAAATACCTCTTCATTTGGGCGCTCCACCACTCGACTGCCATTCAATTGGCGCCGATGAAAGAACCCCTTGGCCAGGAGGCGTTGATTCAACGTCAATTCAAGCCACACCTCCTCCCCGCCCAATTCCATGGCAATGACAATGTGCTGCTGGTGGCGCCCATTCTGCAAACGTCCAGCAAACGTCAGAGATGGCGCGCTGATCGTCACGACTGAGTGAATCACTTACCTGAGTTTTGGTGTCCGGCAGATGACGCCGGTCGCGGCCATGATAGATCCGGGGCCTGATGGCGGAGTGCCGGTGGAAATCGGCGGCCGGCAGTGGCTCGTCTGCGAAACAATGCGTCATCAATTAGTGCGCCACCCACACTAATTAGCGCCGTCTGATTGGTTAAGTGGAAGACGAGCGCGCGACGCATAACCTCGAAGAGGGCGCCACAGTCAGGTGAATGAATAACTCACGTTGATTAGACCACGCGGTTCGGGCGCCCACGCTTCCAATCGGCAGGATACGCCACTGCGGTTCCGGTTGCAAAAATTGAGGTCACTTCCGCCAGTTTACTTTACTCTCCTTGTGCAAAATCTGGCAAACCCACGCAAAAATATCGACCCGACAACGCCGCTTTGGTCACTGATGGTCACTTTGCACATAAAGCACAGCTTATATATCATATATAAGCTGTGCATTAAGTAAATGCACTTGACTGCAATGTTGCCTGATTGCAAAATTCCTGACGCATTCAAGGATGCAAATGCATGGCAAACTTTAACACAGTGTTGTCGGATTTTAAACAAAAATATTTTTCGGATTTCTACAAAAACAGACAGGGATTTTGCCAGATTGTTGAACAAACGATGCCAAACCCATGACGCACAAAAAATCGAACTGTATACACTGTTGTCACGTTGCCAAAAGCCAGTAAATATTGGCAACGTCGCGCGTGTCTGTCTATGGCAGTGTTGCAAGATTTAGAAATTTTGAAAGCGTGCACACAAATTGCCTGAGCGACATTGCAACATTGGGTGAATCTCAGGTTAGGTCCTCTCGCCAATCTATCGTCTGTCACAAACTTTAGAGCGTGCGCAAAAAGAGGGTAAGTTTGTATTTTAATGTATGCTTTGCAGATAATGTAAGCTTCCACAAAAATTAAAAATCTTCCATTCAGTTTCAAAGCGTCTGGTTAACGTGACAACGTGGCAGAATTCGATAAAGATAATTTCGTATATTTTCCTGACTGTACTTTAATTCATTCCAATATATTCCTGGGTTTCAGTCAATTTTATTGTTTATTATTTAAAATGTTACAAATACGTTTCGGTGTCTTTCTCCACCATCATCAGTTTGTGTATATAGTTGCTTCTAACTTCACATTTGACTGGTTTGAGTGACCAGTGCAAAGCCCAAGAACGCCAGTGCAAAATTGAATTAAACTCGGCAACGGAAACAGTGTTGTCCGATTGACAAAAAATCCCAATCACGATTAGTATTTGAGTGCTACATGGATTCATTCAATTAGACTGGACAACGTGGCAAAGACAGTGTCGTCCCATTTCATCTCATAAAAACTTGAGAAACATCATTGTCGGATTGCAGCAAAGTAGCAAGTGGAAGGAAATGAGAAAAAACACGGGGAAAAAGTGTAGGAAGGGCAGGCAATGAATCAGAACTAGACCAACAAATGCAGATTTTATTAAGCTTGATTAAAACATTAAAAATTAAAAAAACAGAAGACGTCGATAGGCTCAAAATGGAAACGCCGGAAAAGCAGTGTTGACGCAGCGGAAAACTAGCGAATCCGGAAACCCAAGCAAGGGCGGCAACAGTGCCTTAACCACCGACTTCCCGGGGTGGGTTGGAATAGTCAATCAACCCCCGCGCAGTGTTGCCCGTTTGGGGAAAAAATTGCCAAAATGCAGAAAAACAGTGGCGGCGCAATGGATCACCTGGTGCGGCGTCAACATTGGTATATTTAGATTGGGACCCAAAGGGGTTTTGGCGGCGTTCAGTGAACCGCGGCCGTTAAAACACCGTCATTAGAGCGGAAATGGCACACACAAATGTGCAGTGGCGCATCCGGTTGCAGACCAGCCGCAGACGTCATTGCCGTATCCGATTTCTGGCGAGTGTGAGAAACCGGAAATTTCTCAGAAAAAGGGGGCCCCCAGTCTCATGATCACTTTCACGTCATGACAACGGGGCTGTGACACTCAAGGCCTTCGCCCATTCTGATTGGCCAACAACAACAAAGACTCTCACAACTCACCTCTTTGTCTGGTCCATGTGTCGGGGGCGGCGCCCCCTTGGGCCGCCAGTAGCACCACCAGCACCGCACAGTGCACTGAATAAACAGCCATTCCGGTCACTTTCCCTGCATAATTTCGCAAAAATCCACCACTGTTCCTCTTGTTCACTCAACACTCTCGCTCCAGTTTACGATGCTCATTTGTTTCGTAGCAGCTGCTGGGTTGCCGGCATGCGCCAGCATCACCCATGCCATCTCGCCGCCGCGCCACTAAAACACCCAAGTAGTGAAACGTAGTTTATTGCCTCCTTTCTATACATCCGAGAAAAAACTTCAAGATCCTTTCAAAAGCGCCCGCTCCAAGTAAAAACTAAATAGAAAAATATCGCTATCAACAGTAGTCAACAGATGGCGCACTCACACTCACTCACTCGCAGACACACAAAAAGCGAACCCACGCATGATTATCCACCATTTTAATTCAGAGTAAAAATATAAAACTTCCAGAGCTCTGAGCGACAACAGTGCGGCAGCGCGACTTATCAACCTAGCAAACTGACTTACAGCCTAAACAAACAAATATTACTTAGGAGGTACGGCAACGATGTCCCATCTCTATTCGAAACTGCTGCGAGTCATGTTCGTTTTTCACTCACTCACAGTCAGATACGCACGCACTAGTCTTGCATCTCCTCGGGAACCTCGTGCGGATTGAGGATACCTGGCACTGACAGCTGGACGCGGCGCTTTTCCGCCTGCGCCACCTGCAGGGCCTTTTCGCGTTCCTCCAGGAAGAGATCTGTATCGTCTTCGCCCGTGTACTCCTATCGGACCAATCGCAGCCGTTAATACAAACAAAAATAGGCGGGGCTTTAAGCGAACCTACCCGGATTTGGACCAAAAAGTCCCTGAGATGTTCCTTGAACGCGGGGATGTCCTGGTCCAGATTGAACATGCCCTGGACCATGATTTTGATCTGGTTGTCGGTCAGGTGGGAGAAGGCGGAGCGCAGCAGCGCTGCCGTGAACTCCTGTATGTACAACACGTTGTCGGGGGTGGGGCCTAGCTGGCAGTTGACACGCCCCGACTCCACCTAGCGGATAACAGACGAGTTAGACCACGCCCATTAAGTCCCACCCTCACTAGATACTAACCAAAGAGAAGATGTAGGCTAAAATTGTGGCGTGCATTGATAGGCTGGCGGTGTGCGACGTGTCGGTCACCACTGAGAACACGTGCTGGAGGATGTCGGTCAAGTATGTCTGGTAGAAGCTGGGCGCGGCCGCCTCCTGCTGCTCGACATTCTGGAGCAATTTGAGCAGAATCTGCAGCCCGGTGTCGGCGACGTTTCGCATGGTGTGCTTGAACGCCCAAATGATGCTGTCCAGCACCAGCTGCAACAAACCCACTCGCCCAATCAGCACTGGTGGCCACACCCCCTTATGGGGGGCGGGGCCAACTTACCTTAAACTGCGTGGGCGGGATATTTAAGAAGGCAATAAAACAATGATTGTTGACCTCCTGCAGTAACAGGAAAAAGTTGGTGCGATGCTCGGGAAACTCTTCAAAATCCTTATTGATCATTTCGAGTGTGCACTCAAAAACGGCGTCGAAGATCTTCGGCACCTCCATCGTGATGTGACCTTCCAGATTGTTAACAATGGTGGCGATAGCGCTGAGGACCTCCGGTTCGCGTGCGCACGCCACCGTCGTGCGCTGATAGTCCAGCAGCACTGCGTCCAGGAAGGGCGGAATGAAGTTTTCTAGTACCATTCTGTTGTCGTTGGATCGCGCGATCCAGTCGGCGATCAGTTTCAAGGTTTCCTTTTTGACGACGCGCATCGCTTTGATCAAGGGCTGTTTGGTCACCGCCTCCCCGTTCAGCGTAATGGCGGCTGTGATGTTCTCGGACATAACCTGGAACAATTCGGAAATTTTGAACATTGCCCAGTTCATCCCTGTGCGCTTGCAGCGCCGCTGTTGCCGGCTCCCGCATAAATTCAGTTGCCATCAACGATGTGTCAGACTAAAAAAAAAAAAAGACAACACTACCCGAGCAGTGCGTTGCCGTGTGCCGTAAATTGAAAAAGACAGAGCCGGCTTTTACGGAATTTCGAATCAATTTGAATTTAGTTACGCTTTTGTACGATTTCTGAACGCGGTTTTGCGAGTTTAGTGTCCAATCAATCCAATGTAGTTGTTGTGCCGAGCCATTCAGGTACGACACTGATTGGGCGGAACAAATGAACAATGGGCAAGTTTAGAGGTTTTTTTGCGCTGAGGAAGCAAAAAACACGAGTCCCAATGGGGTGGATTCGCCTTTTGTCCAGAGACCACACAAATATCCCCATGGCTCCTGCTGGACAACTTCAGCCAATCAATCAGTGAATTGGACTAATGCGGCCACTCCTAGCAGATGATTTGGACACCAATCAGTCCACAAAACCTCTCCAGGTAGTCGACCAAGCCCCTTCCCTTGAACCTTTAAAACAATTCTGGACAATGGCGAAGGCACCAAAAAACACTGTTTTTGTATGATTTTCGATTTGTTGTGCTCTGTCAGTGTCGTGCACAATAAACTTGAAATCGCCCTGAGACCGGTCCTGTGCACTTTCGACGCCTGCGTCACTCACAGCGCCCGCGAACTTAAGCGCCGTTATCGATGTATCAGACAAGGACAACACTAGTCGAGTAGTCCGACGCTCCATGCGGTAAACCGAGCGAAAACAGAGCCGGCTTCCATATAAAACCCACCAAAAAGAAAAAAATGTGCTCACCTTGTAAACATTAAGCATATCGAGGTAGATGCGCCCCAGCTGCAGCACGTAGGCGTGATTGAGAGCCTTGCACGCCCGCACATTCGTCTTGAGAATGCTAGCGAGTTGTTTGACCACCTCGATCTCCTTCAAAATGTCCACGTTTTTACTCGCCTGGCTAATGATGTCGTCCCACACCTACACAAACAAAACATACCATTATTTGACACAATTTGAGAAAAAGACACACACAAGGTTACATATAGAAGGCAGTGAATTCAACACATTGAAAACAGCTCAAGGAACAGAGTGAAGTTCCCGAGAGACAACTGGAATGGACAAAAGCGCCAGCAAAACACCCAAAAGACACTCAGCTGCTTTGAACATTCGACAAAGTGCCATCTAGGCATGCAAAATACATCCGACACAGTGTTTATTGTGTCTGAGACTGTCGCTGAGTGTTCTTGACATTCCAGGGCTCTCGCCTAATTCAACCACACGTAAACAAAACACGTGAAAACAAATGAGCAACTGTGTTGAAAATGTAGCGAAAGAGAAAAGGATCGTACCTGATTGGGCAGTTGCATGTACTTCTCGATAAGGGCCTCCTGCGTGGGCTGGTCCACCTGCGCACTAATCATATAACCCACGGCTTCATAAAACGTATGCACCTGCTGCTGCTGCAGGTCGCATATGATGGCCGAGATCGAGGACAGAATGTCCTCGATGAAGGGACAAGATTCGCCGATCTGTGTGGTAACAAAGTGTCGGCGACACTTCATCGCAATCTTGATGAACGTGTCGCACGCCATGTCTTGGACGCCATCGTGAGTCTCGTGCATGAACTCGAACAGCTTGTTCACCACCGTTTTGAGAAATTTCCAATGGGCGCGCAGGAAGCGCGGGTACTGCCCAACCACGTACATGATATTGGACGCGATAATGGCCTTGTTGTCCTTGCCGCGCTTGTGCTCGCACAGCAGCAGCAGGTCCTTGATCACGGTGACCAGGAACCGTTTCTCGTCCTCCTCGTGCATCGCGCCCGAAATGCTCCCAATCGCCCAACAGAGCGTGTTGAGGTTCTTCCACGACCACTCGCTCCCGTCCACTTGGTGTTGGAGCTTCGACGTCATGATGCGCTCCGTATTCGCATAATCCAAGTGGGTGAGATAGACGAGCGTCTCCCGCATGTTCTTGTACAAGTTGATCGAGTCGGTGTCCTTCATAAACTCGCGCACCACCTCCCCGTTGTCGTTTTCCACCACCAGCACCTCCTCGGGCTTGGCCATGCGGGAAATCATAGTGAAGCGCACCTTGTCCAGAACCTCCTGGTAGATGTTGCGCCGATTGTTCGGGTAGAAGATCGGGCCGCTGGTCACATGCTGCAGCTCCGCGTCCCGGTACAGTTCGGACGCCAGACTGTTCCAATATTCAATGCAGATCTTGAAGATCTCCACCTCCTCCACTTCGGAGATGAGCACCAGGTAGCAGAGCGCGTTGACCAGCACGGGCGTCTGGTGCTCGGCGAGGATGCCGTGCTCCTTGAGGAACGTGCATAGGAAGAGAGCGAGGTTTTGGATGAAGTTCTGCTCCTGGTCCTGGCCGCAGGCGTACGCTGATTTGATGTCCGTTTTCAGCGGCAGCATGCCCTCCAGCTGGCCCATCGTTTGGGTGAACAGCGCCAGGAACATGTCCTCGTAGTTGGTGGCGCTGACGCCCGCGATCTCCGTCAGACACTTGAGGGTCACGTTGCGGAACATCGGCACTGGCAGGAACTTAAACGTCATCGTGCTAATCAGCTTTGTCTCGAAAATGTAGCCCAACGGGATCCAGTTGAGGAAGCGCAGCAACGTCTCCAGGGTGGAGTTGACCAGGGGCGGATTCTGCGAGTTTTCCAGAACGAACTGGCAAAGATGGAAAATGGCGGAAAACTCCGAACACATCGTGTCCTTCAGGTGTTTTGCCTTGGTTTGGGTAATCTGGCCAGCGCTGAAATCGAATAGTTCCTCGCTCAACAGCTTTAGGATAATCATATTGTTCTGGCACAGGCTTTCGTTCGTTTTGCTAGCGCCCACGATGTCCGGAATAAAGCTCTCCCAGTTCTTGGGCCATTCGCGTTTCAGCACCTGCACCAGGATCATGTTCAGCTTGTTCAAATAGGTGCGATTCGCCTCGAGCGATTCCGCGTCCGAGCTGGTCTTGATGATCAGCGACACGATGTACTTCTTGATACCCTCGCACTGGTTCTTAGGCAGGATTTTCCAGCGCGTCTTGATCACCTGCTCCAAAATCTGTAGGGCAAAGTATTTCGTCTGCTGGTTGCTGGAGAACTCTAGGATTGTGTCTACGCGCGTCCAAGAGTCCGGGTGCTCCTTGAGCGCGGTGAGCACCTCTTGGGCAATGCGCTGAGTATCGCCGTTGCCTACATACATGCTCACCACCACGCTGTCCAGCAGACCGATGTCCAGCTTTTGGTTGAAGTCCAGCAGGGCCACGGCGGCCTGCTGGCCAAGCGGTACAGTCGTCATTCTCTCAATCAGTATCACAGATCCTAGCGCTTGCCGATAATCAGTAGGATGCAGGCATAACCTGGGCCTCAAATCTGCAACAACAACGCTATACGCCTGTAGGGAATGCCTGTTGAGAGGCCGGTCAATAGGGCCCCTCGGGGGCGTACTTACCGCCGGATCTACCTCGAGTCAGATGAAATTGCAAAGCAAAACCACACTAACAAACTTTTGGCCACAAATAGCGCAAAACCGAATGAGACATTGACATGTGATAGCCGTCAATCTACTGCGCACTAGCTGCCTAGAGGTGGCGCCGCCACCAACCGCTTTAAACCCACTTTAAACCCGTTTTATTAAATTCCACTCAATCTCCTTTGAGTATTTCGCGTCCAAAGCCTACACACACCCCCCTGGACTCCAGAATTCCAGCCCGAAAAGCTCCAAATTCACTAACAAATTGCCAGCTCCTAGATGGCCACACTGGTCAATGGTCGCCAGATCAACCAGCCCGCGCTCAGTTGCCAACAGGCCAGCAGCGTTGCCGCCCCTTAATTTTGCGGGAACAAACTGGCACGAACTTTGCTATTTATTTCAAAGGAAAAAAAGAGACAAAAAATACACGAAGTTTCATCAAGAAATCACGTGATGACGCCGAGGTCTTATCATAAAGCCGGGGAAACACAACCTCACTTTCCAGTGCCACTTGCTCTCAAGTTGAAGTTTCCAACCATTTACTTTAGATTTGAACGTTTAATTACTTGGAAATTGTGTGCTGTTCACCCCAGTTTTACCAACATTTAACCAGTTTCCTAAAGCTAAGGTAAATACTAAATTATGTCGATATTGTGCCGAGTCCTTTGGGCGCCAAAACCGGGCAAAGTTGCCAACCCAAAAAGCCTTGCGGTGTTGCCACCAGATTCAAAAAATCCTCATTTTCTATCGTTGAAAATAACGCCAACTTTCCCCAGCGCTGTTGCCGGCAGTTGAATAAAAAACGCCCAGTATAAAAACTAGCATCTATGTATTATGTATTTACAAAATATCACTGTGTGGGCGCCGGTGGCGCCATAGGAATCAACGTCAAATACACTAATTAACTACATAACAACAAAAACATCAACAATGGCAACACTGAAGCCGATCATCGCGCCATCCCCGTTTCAATGGTGAAAGCTTCATTATTGAAACAGCGCCCATTGTGGGGGTGACCTTTAGCAGGCCCCGCCCCCCGGAAGTGGGCTTCAATCTCGTCCAATGATTTGCCGCGAGTTTCGGGCAACACATACTTCGCGTAGAGCATCGTGAGGGCGCTGGCAGCGAAAAATGTGAAGATCGTGCCGCTGAAGCCCAGCACATCGATCATGTTATTGTAGATCTTCACGCAGATGAAGATGAAGCATTGCGCGATTGCAATGACCACGCCCGCCATTATGGGGCGGACGCGCAGAGGAAACATTTCCCCCACCAGGATCCAGGGAATCGGCAACATGCCAATCATCGAGAAGAAAACGTTGAAAATGATGCAAAAGAGCGGCAACAATGTGAGGATGCGCTCCTCGTCCTCATTGATTTCGTAGTATTTAATATAAAGGCCGAGGATCAGAACCGATAACGTCATCCCGAAGCTGGAGAAGCTGCACAGTGTCTTGCGTCCCACCCGCTGAATCAGCAGTGCGCAGACAATTGACATGGCAAACCGGATGCTCCCCACCATGATGCTGCTGACGAAGTCGTTGATTTTGAGGTTAGTTTCGCCGAAGAACTGCACGGCGTAGAACAGCAGGCTGTAGATGCCGCTCAATTCCTGGAGCAGGAACAGCCCGACCAGCAGCAGAAACGGTTTGACAGTTTCGGGGCTCAGGTAGAGTTCACGCAGCGACTTTTCCGGCCCTTTGTGCCCGCTGCCCTGCTGAATTCTCCGGATTTCCTGCTCGGTAGAGGCAACGTTGCGGCTGAAGAACAGCTGCGCCTTAAACGCGTCCGTCCCACGGCTCACCTCGCCCTTGTGCACTTTAATCAAATGCGCCGGACTGTCGGGCAACAGCTGCATGCTCACCTAGAACAGTGGGAGATTGATGGCTTTTTTACACAATGTGGCAACCGACCTTTGGATGGTTTCAATGTCGTGCGGTGTTGAAAATGTGGACACTTTACGTAAATTGGTTGTTTAAATTTAGTGCAGCAAATTTTCCAAAATTTGATAAGTTTTGAGTTTTTTCCAATTTTAATTAGTTTTTTCTTTCTTTTAAGTTAAAGTGTGTGAAAGTGAAGAGCAGTGTTGCCGCTTTCTTTAACAGTTACCACTGACACTTACCAAAAAAAATTCTTAAACACTTACCACTGAAAAGACAGCAAACGAGGTGCTGATCAGTGCGATGGTGCGCCATGAGATCAAGTAGCCCAACACGTAGGTGAGCAGAATGCCAAAACTGGCCGAAATGGGGCTCAGCGATTGGAGGAATCCGCGAGTCGTGGGCGTGGCAATCTCGCCCACATACGTAAAACTGGCCGTTGACATGCCGGCCGCAATTCCCGTGATCAGCCTGCCCACATACAGCCAATCGATCGTGGGGCCGAGGCCGATCAGCAGCCAGCCAATCAGAAACGGCACGCTGCTGATCTGAACGGCTCGCTTGCGGCCCCACGTCTGGGCCAGTACGCCACTGCACACGCCGCCGATTGGATTGGTGACCGCGCCCAGACTGGCTGCCAATCAATCGCGTTAGTTGAGCCGAAAGGGCGTGGCCTCAGCGGCACTTACCCAACCAGCTACTTTGCTCTGACGTCACATTGAAGTCTGACGAGGCGTTGAGTTGGGGCAACCAGATGGCGCTGTAGCCTTGAGTGATGCCAATACTGATGGAGACCGAGTGCGCGCAAAAGGCGGCAAGAACCTAAAACATCAAGTAAAAACAGTATTTTTCGCGTTAAATCCAGCACAACTTTACCGGAAATAGTGTTTAATGCGTTTGTTGTGCCGCGGCTTTCGGGCACAACACTGACAGGGCACAAAAACTGCGAAATCAGACAAAAACAGTGTATTTGGCGCATTCGCCATTGTCCATAATGGCTTTAAGGGTGTTAAGAAGGGACTTGGGCGACTACCTGGAGACAAATTATCCGCTCAGAGTGGTCGCATTTGTTCAATTGCAATTCACTAATTGGTTCACTGAAATTCTCCAGCGGAACCCATGAGAAAATTTGTGTGGTGTCTGGACAAAAGGCGAATGCGCCCCCATTGGGTTCTCACTTTCTTTGCGCAATGCGAGGGACTTTTTTCGGGGTGAAATCGGCGCTAATTGTCCAACGCAATTAGCGTGTTTGGTCAGCTTTACGCACTATTTCCCCCATTTTTCGGTTGTTGTTCAATTGGGTTCCGACCGCATAGCAACCGGTGCCCGCTAATTGGGCGTTTCGCGCTATTAACACGAACTAATTAAGAGCGCACCGGGCGTGGGCGGGTTCCATGATTGCGCTTTGATTGCAGGTTTCCCCACAGTCGCCCCCAAAGATTCCCTAAATGCCGTCCGACACGTGCCTGAACGGGGAAATGAGCACTTGAGCTGAAGAGCGCCAAGATAACGCAGTTGGCGTTGAGTGCCGGCTTTCCACTCAAGGAGATTTTGATGACCGGAAAAGGTGAAAATCGGTTCCTCATTACGTGCACGCGAACCACAACCAACAAAGTGGGCGACCTTCAACTTGAACCCGCCGTCCGCCACTGGGATTTCCCCAAAACAGTTCACCTCTGCTTACTTGTGTCGCTTACCCAAGTCACCCTTATCTTACTGCACTTACCAATCGGCCGACGCCAAAGTTCCAGAACTTGTCCAGTTGGCCGGAAAGGTCGCGCATGGCGCTGAAACACACAAAAAAGAGCCGTTTAAGCGCCAAAGAAAAAAAAAACAAAAAAAACAGGCACTGATTTTAAGCGCTCGCAAACAGCGCGCCAAGACCACTACTACATGAGCCCAAAGATTTTGTCGATTAATTGCCGATAATTCTAATCAGACAAGAGGCGACAGCACGACCACGTGCAAGTGCAAGCGAGACAACGACACCCGTGCGGAGTCACTAATTATCAATTGGTCCTCCTCAAGTGCTCCAAGGATAATCTCGACATTCCGTGAGGATAACGCAACAATCCTGTATTTGTTGAGTGGCTGGTGCGCTGATTAGATACGAAAACCTTAAGAACGCCGGCCTCTTGACTGACGTCATACTGCCACTAAGTGCTGAGTCATATTCCGATGTGGCCCTCTATTGATCAAAAGGGCAATTTTTCAGAGTGTATGACAACACCATCAGGCTCACGGGGATTTCTCCCAGATTGGGCAACACTGCCTCTAGTCTCACAATCGGGTGGAGAGTTTTTTGGGCAAATTCCTGGCCTCTTGTCAAAGGCGCCAAGTTTTCAAAATTGCCCCCACTGCATTTTTGCAACATACGCTAACACTGTGGGACTATTCAATTTAAATAAAATTTAGTTCACTGAATTTAAATTTTTTGGAGCATTTCCGCCTTCACCAGACTTTTACTTGAGTGCGGCAACATTGAGTTAAGTCAGGCGCACACAAAGCTTCAATTTGGTGCAGTCGTCGACTAGTAGCATTCCCATTGGCTCAAACACACACTATTTGGTTGGTTACGCTGTTGCCACATGCATTGACTTTTCAAAACTGTCCCCAGTCAAGCCCTGTTGGTTAAAAAGGGCGAGTTGTTGATGCTTGCGATAACCGGCCACACTGTCGGGGCTTTCAATTTATTCACTGCCGTTGCATTTTTTGAAGATTTTGCGCTTTTATCAGACTTTTTCTTGTGGGCGGCAACGATGCGTTAAGTCGGGCGCCGTTGTCAAGCTTTGCAGCCACACATCAAGCTTCAATTTGGTGGAGTCCCAAAAAAACACACACTATTAGGTTGTTTACGGTGTTGCCATATTCTTTGATTTTTAAAAATTTGCGAACTAATCAAGTGCTGTTGATTAAAAAGCGTTTGTGGCTGATGCTCGCAATAATCGGCAACACTGTGGGAGTTTTCATTCGCATCCATTCCCTATCGTCGGATTCCATGAAGCATTGCCCACATTCCAGTTTGCAGACTTTTCGGTCAGCCCGGCAACCTGCCAGGTTACCTGATTGTGAAGTTTAAGCGGTTTTTCAAGAAATTGCTGTTGCAGCATTGAGCAGTAATTTTTGATCAAAACCTCTCTAAAAGTTAGAACATCGATGGACTTATGGAGCCATTCCATGGTGGGAACCACCATCGACATTCTAACAGGCGGGGAGTTTTCGCACCAATCAATCACTTACCAAACTTCGTTCGCAATTGGTTCCGAGTGGTCACGTCTAGTACTGAATACCCACACTAAACAAGCGCAACTGACCGATGGTACTGATCCGCTTGTTTGGGTACTGTCAGAACAACGATTTTACCGAAATACACTCACCGGTACCGACGCTCTCGCTGGTTGGTTCGCACACTGGTGGTTCCGTTGTCGCGGAAACCTCCAGATTGGGTTCCTGCAAGGCGAGGCTGAGTACCAGCTAGGGTGGCCTTGGCCGACCCTTTTCACTTGCCCACCCCCGGAACCGGAACCGCGAATGGTACCTGACAATGACAGATGATGCAGGCGCTAACAATGCAGATATGAACGGTTTCCATGCGAAAAGCGGTCAAGGTACCCGGTCGCATGGTCAATGTGAAGGTGAAACGACTTGCTAATTGCCACCCAAAGTGGTACCAGGATGATTGCCCGATTTGCCGGCCAAAGGCCACGCCGACTGGTCCATCAATGCACTGATGACACTTAATTGATGTGCGCAAACACTTCCGGGCCCGATCGCGCTGACGGTACCCAATCGGGAGCCCGTGCGTAAAAAGGGGGCCAATTATCGGCCGTTTATCCAACGCGGAAATACACGCTAATGAGCTTTTAATTGTAGAGTACCCGTCCCTTGACGGTTTGGCGAATGCAGTGAATGAACGAATGAATGCATCCTGGGGAAGGGGAAACTTGGGGTAATTTGGTGAAGTTTCCAGCAAAAACTCTGCCCGATCTGGTTAATGCTGCTATTAAGAAGCTAGATAGTTTTTTTGGACGGAAATTCCTCTCCACTTCCATATGAAGCCATCAGAAGCGCATTCGCCATTGTGCTCAGACTGTCACTCTTCGCGGTCAACTTCTAATCAGAAAAAAAACTCGCCAATGTTAACTGCAGGACTTTATTTTCAGTTCCCAACTAGAACGTTTTCAGCCACTTCTCGACACTCAAATCCCATATGATCACCTTGAGGGACATGGCGGTGCCCACCAGCACCAGGCCCACGCTGGTTCTGTACAGAATCCGGTCCCTTAGGCCCGCCTTGAGGTACACCGGTACGCCGTCGTCCTGCGAGAACCGCTTCTGGTTTTTTTTCATCCTGCAAACGATGCGCTTTTTTTGGACGCGGCACCGAAGGGCGTGGCACTCACCTGTAGAAAGCCGGGCGAACCTTTTGGGAGGCGCAGCCACGCGCGCCTGGCTGAAGAGAGCGCCAGCCAAACCGCGCCCGCAAAATCGACGACATTTCCCGCGACAGGGACACTGATTAGTTGATTGAAAGTTGCTAGGCAATGGAATTCAGTTCTTTATTGGTTGTTTACAGTCTAAGAGCCCGAAGTGGGCGTGTGTAATACTGCACAAATGGAGGGCGTGTCCGCCGAACGTCACCGCTTCTCCAATTGGAAGGTGAAGCTGTCCTTGGGCAGGGCTAGCGAGCCGATGGGGACGCGGTAGTGAGCGAGGTCGCCCCCCACGGGCCGCAAAGTGAAGCGCTGCATGACGGCGCCGACCACGCCCAGCGACACCAGCTGCACCAGCTTGTAGCCCATGCAGCTGCGCCGGCCCCCGCCAAACGGCAAAAAATACTCGGGCTTGAACAGTTTGCCCGCCCTGATAAAGCGCTCGGGGCGGAACTGCTGGGGATCCGTCCACAGCTCCTCCGACATGCTCAGATCGTGGTTGTTCAAGAACAGCACTGTGCCCTTTTCGATTGTGTAACCTGAAACGGAGGCGTGGCTAGTTGGATTGGCCCAAACAGGGGGGCGTGGCCGATTGGTGACTTACCGCCGAGTTCACTAGTTTGATTGGCCACGCGCGGCACGATGGGCGACGATATCAGCCGAATGGCTTCGTAGATCACCGCTTGCGTGTACACTAGGCGGTGGGAGATGGTCACTGGTTGGTCTACGCCCACTTGGGAGTCAATCTCCTCCTGAATGCGCCGCTGCACCTCGGGCTCCGTCACCAAAAACGCAAACAACTTTGTCAGGAAGTTGCCCACAGCCGAATGGCCGCCTGCAAATGGGGGCGTGGTTAGTCGCCCGAAACGCCCACGAAGAGGCGGGGTACGCACCTATAATATCCTCGAGGGCAAACAGGGCGGTGTCCCAGTCCAGCGGCTCTTTGCCGGGCGCCTTGACGCGTCCAATGAGACTGTCTAGATAGTCGGCGGGTTCCATGTCCGGCTGATGAGTCTCAAATCGGTCCCCGATCACTTCCCGATTGATAAACTCCCGGATTTTATGGGTGACGACGCTGAGGCGCTGAAAAATCAAGCGAGTTTATTAGCTGGAATTGTCCAGATCAGGGACAATTGGGGGGCCGGACAAGGTAAATCAATGTTAATCGGATGCGCGCAATCCCGTTAGCGAAGCAGCCAGACTTCCGGTATGCACCCGCGCCGCTTTTAGCAAGTCAAATGAATGTCGCCCATTGGGCCCCCGGCCGCGTTTGTTCCGATATCTTACCTTTGAAACGTCACTGGCTGGCCAATTGCCCATCAATCTTGCGGCTGGTTTCACCTCCCCCCCTTAAATAAAGTCAAAAGCAATAATGGGGCAGGACCCCGGAAATAAACAAACTGGGCATCGGGGGCCATTGAGCCCCATACCGGAGACGGCTAGCCCCACGAGAGCGCTTCTCACACTCGGCCAGGCGCCGATTTACTGCTGGGCATGCGTGTTTCCATGGAAACCACATCACTTACAACAACCACCTGCGGTTTACTCGGGAATTAGGTCAGTGACACGCGGATGTTTATCTTAATTTGGGGCCCAAAGTGCCAGTGCTGGTGCCTCCTGTACATGGGATCATCGGGAGTCCTCCAGCGCCCCAAGGTAGGCGTTCTAGTTGCTGTTGGGGGAATGCCAAAAAAGCCTCGGATTTTTGGGGAAAACCCATAATTCGCGTGGTTGTATCCAACTCGTTGCCAGGCAACAGGAAATAATCCGCTGTGAGTGCAAATGAGATGGCAGGACCCATGAGAGTGTCGCGTTCGCTCAGGGGGCCTCCTAGACGACTGAGCATGCGTATCATCGTGGCAACCCGATCACTCACAACAAACACCTGCACTCTGGAGGTCAGTGACTCGTTGATGTTCAGTTTCAGTGGGGCCCCATTTAGGCCCAAAGTGCCCGTGTTGGTGCCTCTTATTCATGGGGATATTTGGATCTTCAGCGCTTCAAGGTAAACCTTCTAGTTGATTTTTTCGCGTTTTAGAGGGGATTGATCACTTAGTCGAGCTGGGGTGCCAATAGCTACTAAACGCCTCCGGATTTTAGGTATTTTTGAGAAAAAGCGCCGAGGCTCTAATTGCCCGCAGATGGATTATCTGAAGCGCAAAAGAGATGGCGGGCCGCATTGGAGTAGCTTTCTCACTCACTCTGAAGTGGAAGTGGGGATCTCACCTGGAGTTTTCGCCGATGGAGCGGCATAAGGAACGGTAGAAAATCGGCGGCGTATCCCTGGTTGACCTCGAAAAAGACCTCGTCAAAGTTGGTGAGTAGGTTGAGAAAGGCGGCGTTCTGAGCGCCAAAGCGCACCGAGCAGAAGTGGCTTAGAAACACATTGGCGCAGGTCTGGAGCAGTAGCGGCTTGAGCTGCAGGGTGGAGTGGGCGCTGAGCGCCCGCACCAGGCGCCCGGTCTCCTCCACAACCAGCCCCTCCAGGCGCTGGAACTGGGTGGTAAAGGCGCGCGGGAACGTGTGCGCCTTGAGCATGTCGCGGCGCGCTTTCTGCGTGCTGGACCAGTCGCAGAAGGCCAGGGCTGCGTCAAACAGGTTAGTTAGGGACTTGGGGAGCTTGGTGGAATACTCACAGTTCTCCTTGTTGCCGGCGAAGAGGCGCTGGTAGCGCTCAAAGTTGGGGCGGAAGTCAAAGTGGTGGCCGCGCGTGACCAGCGCTTCGCGGATGTGGCGCTGCCCGTTGACCACCACGCACTTGACGGCGCCCAGCTGCAGCTTCACCACTGGGCCGTAGCGCAGCTTCAGGGCAGTGAAGGCCTGGTAGGGCACCGAGTATCCGCGCAGCAAGTGCAGGTGCCCGATGATGGGGAGGCGCAGCGGCATCGGAGGTTCCCGGGCGGTGCCTGGGGGCCGCTTGCGGACAATGCCGACCACGATGAGCACGAGCAACAGCAGAAGGCTGGCGGTGAGCAACGTCAGGGGCATGGTCGCGCACTTGGGGCCGGAGACTGACGGTCTGCCTCCTCTCGTCGGCCGCTCGCGCTTTTAAGCGCCGATCCGAGCCCCATTTGCATCAGCCACTTAGCCATGGATGTATTCCGAGTTATTCAATTATGGGACATTTCGGGATTGGGTGTGGGGCCACGTGCCGGCCACCGAAATCGGCTTCGGGATCTGTTACGGTCGTTAGCATGGATCATCGGCTGAAACCAAAAGGGGGCACGCCCCTGGATGTCCAACTAACCCATAAAGTGGCTTGTGCCCGAGCGGAAAAGCGGATGCCGCTGTTTTCCGTACAGTGGCAGCGGGGGCGCAGTGCCTCCCTTTTGAATACATGCATCGGATTGACCCCGGCTTTAATCAGTTGCTGAATGTAGGCGGTGCGGATTGCATAATGCAGAGGTTTATGAAGCGCGCGCGCGCCTCCCATGCAAATTGGGCGCTCTTGCCGTGCATTTTTTTAACCAGCGGCTCATGCATTAGGCATCTGCTCGGAATGCGGCTGGGTGGATTTTAAAGAAATTTTTCATAAATATGATAAAATTTACAGTGGCCTTAATCGGCGGCAAATCGGCTTTCCTGAGAGTTTGGCGAATGCGCCAGATGGACACCCCGAGAGAACGTCACTGGATGTACTGAGAAATTTTGCCTGCACTTTTAGCCATGTAAGTTATCCAAATGCCACTGCTACTAAAGGAAAATGGTAATTTTTCCACATTTTGATGAAGTGATTGATTTTTGAAGTTTCAAAAATACACAATTAGAAATTTAAATGAAAGCCGGGCCTGTTGCACTCAGCTTATGAAATACGGCGCTGCACTAGTCGGGTAGTGCTGTCTCTGTCTGTTGCATCTGTGACGACGTTTAAAAGCGTGCACTCATTAGTGCCATAGGCACTGCAATCGCACAGAGTTGGACTCAGGGAGATTTGAAGCTAAGGTTCAATCATAAAATAATTGTGCGTCATAAATATTTTCGCCACTGACTTGAGTCCAATGTATTTGTTCTTGATTGCGTGCAAAAAAAATTGGCCGTTCTCAACCTCCATCCCCAACGCCTTCATGACATGAGCGCCCCCATTGACCACTCAGCGAACCATCCGAAGCGTGAACCCTTCGGGGGGTCTCCGGCGCGTTTTGGGGGCAAGATCCATTCAGGCCCCGTGACATAGACCCACAATAATCCGCTTGATATGCATTGCATCCGGCCATGTTTTTGATTATTTTTTTTTGGGAAAATGACGCGATTTTATGCATTATGCGCCCTGTTTGAAATTGCAAAATCGCACTCGGCGATGGATAATGCACGAACCAGTTGCCGTTATTATCGCAATATCATCCAGTAATCAAGGCCCAAATCAGCTACGTTCCAGACTGATCCGCGGCCTGGCCACAACCAGTTCGATTAAATGTGTGTTAATTCCGTAAAAATAATCGACGTTTCGGCCTGGAAAGCCGAAAATTCACCTTGAGCTGCCCTTGGCCTTGGCGCCGCCATTTGCCATGCAGATGAGGCCCGCTTTAATGGGCACGGGCCAGACGAATTTCGATCAGCCCATCCATTTTCGGTGTCATGCAAATAACGGTCGAAAAACACGCAAAATTAACTGTAGTGAGGTTAAGTTTATTAGTGGCAAATCAGTTTAAGGAGGAGATTCGATCGGCCGCGTTATGCGCCAGCCCCATTATGGACGCGCCGCTCGACTGCGCCAACAGTTTGCCAAACTGTTCTACACCTACAAAACACCATTGCAAACTAGTTAAGGCGGTTTATTGATTATTTACAGACAGGAAAAAACCCGCATACACAGAAGACCAATCGCACGTTTAGGATCAATTCCGCCAGTAAAAAACTGGAACTTATTCGAACTTAGGTAACTAGTAGCTAGGGCGCCATCTATTGCTTACTTTTTAGCTTGTTGCTCTGGTCGTCGAACTCCTTGTCCGAGATATTGAGCATGAGGCTGTTACCGCTCAGGTAGACTTTGTTTTGCGAGTTGGCGATCTAAAACCCAGGTCAGTGAGAAGCAATGCTGGCGCAGCCTTAGTTCTTACCGTTCGCGAGATGTTCTGCGCAGCCCTAATTTTGCGTAGCTTCAGGTAGCCGGGGTTGCGCGAGATGGCTTCCCCTAAGTGCGGCAGAGTTAAGGAAACCTCTACAGAAGCCTAGAGAGGACTGGGCGCATAAGGCGCAAAAAAGGATATCATTTTGGCTGCCTCGGCTTCGCCCTCGGCCTGCACGATTTTCTGCTGGCGCTCCTGCTTGGCACGTTCAACGACAAAGGCGGCGCGCTGCGCCTCCTGCTGCGCAACCTGCTTGGCCTCCACGGCCGCCGTGTATTCCTTGCCGAAGGACAGTTCGGTGATCGAAACGTCATCCAGGATGATGTTGAAGTCCTGGGCGCGCTCGGTGAGCTCGCGCCGCACCAACAGCGACACCTGCAAAGCGCCCAGTTTCACTTTAAGCTGCGCCCAAAGGGCCCGGCGTCGCCCACCTGCTGGCGCTGCGTAATCAGTTGCGCAGCATTAAATTTGGCCACCACTGACTTGAGAACCTCGTTGCAGATGGAGGGCAGCACCTTCTCGTCGTAGTCGAGACCCAACTGTCTGTACACGACGGGCAGCGCGCTGGCATTGGGCCTGGAGAGCACCCGCAGCGAAATATTCACCATCTGCAGGTCCTTGGACCCCGTGGGGCTGGCGATCTTCCTGGGACGCGACCTGAAACAGCCCCCGATAGCTTCAGTCAATCAGGGCATTGCCCGCCCTCGGTACCTGATATCGTAAATGATCGGGTACTGGAACCATGGAACACGGAAATGCAGCCCCTCCGTGTAGATTTCCTTCTGGACGCCGCCGATGCGGTTGAACATGATGGCGCGATGGCCCCCTTCCACTGAAACACAACTTCAATTAGCTCAAGTGAGGAGGATTTGGGGGACACGATTGTGAACCTGTGTACATGGCTTGGGAGACGCCGAATGCCGCCGCTCCGCCAAGCGCCAGCAACTTCATGCCGAGCCCCAGCCCGGGCGGGCCCCCTTTGCCGAACTTTCCGGCCAGGTCATTCAGCTTGCTTTGGGCCATTTTTCTGGACGTTTTTCCTGGATTCTGGACTTGGGATCAGCGGTAAATGGACATGCGGAGACTTGACAGCTAGTATCCAAAGACAGTGACACTTGGACGTCAGCATGCAATCCGCGTGGCAACCCTGCTGGAGGCTCCAAGCGTGAGAAAGATTCTGATTCTTTTCTAGGATTTTACAAGAAAAATGCCGTTTTGCAATCCAATCTCGATTGGGGACTCTCTAATTGCAAGTTTTTTTTGTTCTAACTTAAAGATCACTTTCTGGCTCAATTTATGGACAAACCAAGATTTTTTGAAGTTCCAAGATCACTTGAAACTGCTTATTATCTAGTTAAAATCACCAGAAACTTGGTATTGTGGGGTCCTCAAAGGCAAGGTTTTTGCTTGTAAACAGGCCAAACTAGAAAATTTTTTTTCCTTGATAAAAAATGGAACCTAATTTTTTATTGTAAGCTAAAAAAAATTTATTAGTGCTTTTTGTCCTTGTTCAGTGCACGAAAACTCTCTAGTAGGGCCCAACAGGCGCTGTTGTCACACCAGACATTCCAATCCGTGTTGGCCTCTCGCTCAACTGGCGCAAGCTAAAGCGAGGGCGGTGTTGTGCGGCAGGCCTGCGCGTCAATGACACTCCGCAATTGCAAATGGCCGCGCTTGCCTTGAAGAGGTTGTTTACAGTAAGCGCATTCTCTGCCCCCTAACATTGGAAATCCGTTCCCAATTTCTGCTAGTAAGGTGCACTGCGCCGCTTTGCGCCCCCACCGTTTTAAGTGAGCCACCTTGGAGCTGAGCCTCTTAGGCCCAAAGGGTGATTTTCAGTGTCTACGTGAACCGATCTGTGTCAGCAATGGCCGCTATCAACAAGGTTTGTTGTCGCCGGTGAACGGGGCCCCTTTTTCCTGAACAGCGCGCAGCCCCAACAATGGCGGAAAACCGCTCGTACAAGTAAGTTTTGGTTGAAAATGGGGCCATGCGGGTGGGTTTTACACACTGGCTGGTTGTAGGATAATGGTGTTCCGGCCCACATGGGAGGAGTTCAAGAACTTTGCCAAATATGTAGAGTATATGGAGTCGATGGGGGCCCACAAGGCCGGTCTGGCTAAGGTAAGGCTTGGGAATTGTTGGGGCTCGGATGGTGATTGAGGGGGTTGTAGGTGATTCCACCGCCTGAATGGGTGCCCCGCAAAAGCGGCTACGATGTGCAGGATTTGAATTTGACGATCCCGGCCCCCATTTGCCAGGTGGTGACCGGCAAGCAGGGGCTGTATCAGCAGATTAACATACAGGTAGGGGACTGGAGGAGCGCTGAAGGGCCCCATTTTTGAGGTATGCTGTTGCAGAAAAAGCCGATGAGCGTCAGGCAGTATCAGGAGATGGCCAACTCGGAGCGCTATGCCACGCCGCGCCACTTTGACTACGAGGATCTGGAGCGCAAGTACTGGAAAAACATTACGTATGTGGCCCCCATTTATGGGGCGGACGTCTCGGGGAGCATCACCGACAATGACGTCAATGTAAGTGGCTATATGGAGGGTCGTGGATTGGCGTAGTCCCTATTAACCCAGTGATTTGAGCAGGAATGGAACATAAATCGTCTGGGGACCATTTTGGACTTTGTCAACGAGGACTACGGGATTTCGATCGAGGGCGTCAACACCGCCTACCTGTACTTTGGTATGTGGAAGACCACATTCGCCTGGCACACTGAGGATATGGACCTGTACTCCATCAATTTCCTGCACTTTGGTGCACCCAAAACCTGGTACGCCATTCCCCCGGAGCATGGACGGCGCCTCGAGCGCCTGGCCAACGGCTTCTTTCCCTCCTCCTACAAGACCTGTCAGGCGTTCTTGCGCCACAAGATGACGCTTATTTCCCCGCAGATTCTCAAACAGTACTCCATCCCCTACAATAAGGTAAGTGCAACGAGGCGCAGTTCTGGTTTTTTCTTAACGGGTAAACCAATGGCGGGTTTCAGATCACCCAAGAAGCAGGAGAAATTATGATCACTTTCCCCTACGGGTACCATGCCGGGTTCAATCACGGCTTCAACTGTGCCGAGTCGACGAATTTCGCGTGCGAGCGCTGGGTCGAGTACGGCAAGCGAGCCTCGCAGTGCACCTGCAGCAAGGACATGGTTAAGATTTCGATGGATACTTTTGTTAAGCGATTTCAGCCCGATCGGTGAGTAGGTATGCAATGGCGAATGCACCACTACATGAAAGCGAGTTGCAGGTACGACAAGTGGCTCAAGGGGGAAGATGTGGGGCCCCATCCCGAGGAGCCCGATCGCAAAGTGGCAGCGCCCCTGCCTCTACCGCAGGACATTTTGTGCAACAAGAACAACCCCAGCCTGCCGCAGAGCTATATGGAGGGGCCATTCAAGAAGAAAAAGGGGCGCATGATGGCCGGATACCCCAAGTAAGGCCGAGTCAGTGAAGATTTTTTAAAAGTTTAACACTTTGGGGTGGTAGTTTTGCAGAATTCCCCGCCGAGCTGCAGCTGCAGCTGATGGAGGAGGACCACAACCTCTCATTTGGCGACGAGCTGCAGCCGGATGAGCAGCAGATGGAGGTGCTGGAGGACATTTGGCTCAAAGCCGGCGAAATCGGTATGGAGTAGGGAGGGTTTTTATAAAACATTTTGGAGGCTAATGATGGGCTTGCAGAGGCCGAGGATGTGGATATTTGTGACGACGGCTACAATGTGAAGAAGGGCCGGAAAATGAAGGTGAAGCGGAACCGCAAGGGGCGCAAAGAGGAGGGCGCGAAGGCGAAGAAACAGTGCGGCAAAATAGTGGCGCTTGCCCCGGCCTCTCCTGGTACGGATGATCTAGTCAAGTCCCTAGTGGCTCAAGAGAGCGACCTCATCAACAAGAAGAAACTCAAACACAAGGAGCGGCGACGCAAGAAGAAGGACGAAGGTTAGTTTAGGGGACGACCTAATTTTCCAAGTTATCTGATTGGTGTTCTTTAGCTCCCAGTGTGGCGCCGCCCCCAACGCCAGCGCCGCCACCAATGCTAGCGCCGCCACCAACACCAGTGCCGGCACCAACGCCAGTGCCGCCCCCAGAAGAAATCGACCAGGTGAAAGCTCAAGCGGCAGTAGATCGAATAATCCGGCAGGCTGACGAGGAGTACGAGCGCACGCTGGCCCTGTACCCGCCCCCAATGGCTCCCATCGTTCCCCCACCGGCGCCCATCAACAAGGGCTACGAAAGCGCCTTTTTGTCTTTCCTGCAAAGCAGTGGGCGCAGCCTGCCGAGCAGCTTGTTGCGCCCAGCAAGACTTTCCGACTCGGTGAGTCTGAGCCCCATCAAGAAGGAGCTTCAGCAAATCTCGCAGGAGCTGCCCGGCACGTCGGCCAGCCCCGATTTGGAACTGCTCGGGCAGCTGCAGGGCAACAGCCGGGCGCCGCCCTCCGCTTTCTTCCAGCGCCCGACGGCGGCTGAGACCATCACGCTTTACTCCGCCCCCAGTGCCGAGCCGCTACCGAACAACCAGCGGACGCCGCCCAGTTTACTTCAGAAACTGGTGCCAATCAATGCGCCGCCGGCGGGCCGCAATACCAACCCCTTCTGGACCAATCAGAATTTGTACAGCGTGAACACCTGCCCCAAGATGATCTACGTGAACAAGGACAGACTGTTTCCGCTCAGCAACCAGCCAATCCGGCTGGAGGTCCAGCAGGTCCCCAAAGTGGTGGTGGAGGCGGTGCAGCAACCAACGCCGGAAGGGAGGCGAGTGGGCGGCAAATCCCCCGTCTTCACTACAGTGCAGCAGCAGTTTTCCAGGTCAAAGAGCGGCGACGTTCGCAAAGGACGTCGCCTGGAAATCCTGAAGGAGCTCATGCAGTTTTGCAAGAATCGGATGGAGCCGCGGGTGCCTCCCGTCGCGTCCTTACTGGATCCAGTAGTGCAGCTGGACGACGTGCTCAGTCGCTTTCCATCGGCGCAGCGAAAGCAGCTGAAGCGCGGACTGTCGGTGAAACCCCCTATTGACAATCGGCTGGCCATCGGGTCGGACGAAGAAGTGTGGGGGAAGCACAAGAATGGGCGGTTCTATCGGGGGCGCGTGCTAGCAATCAAGATGCGCCCCCGCTATTGCATCCAGTTTCAGTGCGATCGCACCTTTGTGGAGGACATTGGGAATGATTGCCTAGTCGACTGGCAAGGCGTGCAGGATCCTGTTGAGGGCGACACGATTCGCGTTCGGTGGACTGACGGCGTCATTTATGACGCCTGCTGCGTTGCTCGCAACGACACTCTCTACTACACGGTGGGTAATCTGGGACGCTTAAACCCAGGAGGCTTATGAGGCTGGTTTGGTTGCAGGTGCTGTTTGAGGACCTGAGCCAGAGGGATTTGAGCCGCGATTCGGTCTACTCGCTGAAGGAACCCATTCCCAAGAGAGTGATGGCAAAGCTGGTAAGTCATAGTTTTTACTTTTTTAAACCCGACTGAAGCCACTCCTGCTGCTGTGGCTCAAAGGCGAAATGGCTGGAAGTGCTATGGTAGTGTTGTCTTTGTCTGACACGTGCCGGAAAGGGTTGAGAGGCAGGCGCGCATGTCGTGACTTGAGAGGCACTGGCCTTGAAGTGACGCCAAAGCGCACAGGGCTGGACTAGATATGAATTAATTTCAGTTTAATGTTGCTTTTTTATAATGTCGGTATTACACCAGGTAATTATCCCCGATTTATTCGCCAATAAAGTGGGTTTAATATTGACGGTTTTCTTGTCGGCTCTTAAATTGGTGCAATTTCAGGAACTTTAATTTTTTCATATAGTGATTTATGCACACTTCTGATTTTACTAATTAATTTAGTTGCCAATAAATCGGAGAAAAGCGCGCAGTGAAATACCGGCATAAGATTAACTCGAAAATTGTTCCAAACCGCTTTCCAAAGATTCCGCAAAACCGAATTCGGTAACGTCATTTTCAATAGTTTGAGGATTTTTTATTTTCTATCGGATTTTGCAATTTTTCTTATTGGCGAAAGTTTGTTCGTTAATTTGAGCTGGCAACATTGCCGTAGATCCTTTGTGCTTTTAAGAAACTGTTATTCTCAGGATCCATTAGACAGCGTCGTTGGCCTGGACTGAAAACGCACCGTTGCCAGCTCAAATTGATCGAAATTGTTTTAGTTTTATGGAATTTTTAGTTCAGGAAACAGGCAAAATAAATTTATGCCTAGTCCGATCCAGTGCGCCTTCAGCGTTACAACTTGGAGAGTGTCTGATGTGGGCGAACATTGAACGGGGGTTAGAAATGCATTAGACAAAGACAGAACTAGTCAAGTTGTGCTCTTAACTGAACAGGGTTGGCTTCGACTCAATTAACTAGTTGCGTGTTTTTGAAGTAAATTGATGAAAAATCTTGTGCATTAATCAGCGTCGTTTGCGGTTGTTTGTTTCGTCTGTAAATGGCAAAGGAATGTTTGGTTGCAGTCGCACGCCACCGCGATGATATATCGCGAGCACCTCTACGAGTTAGAGCGCACCCTGCCGGAGAAGCGGCCCGTGAAAGTCAAGACGCCCGAAACCTAGGGGGCGCCCCCAGCCCCCACAAGACTGACATAACCTCACTTCGGTGAGGCGTTTAGGCCTCGTGGCCCCCATCTAGTTGATTACCTTTTGTGATTTACTTATGCGTTATCCCTCACCCATTCCTACACTCCCCCTTGTCTACAGCCCACTTTGTATTACTAGTTAGTTAGGTAGGATAGTTGGTTTTGCGTTTGCGCCACTGTATTTTGTACATATATTTGGTATAGAGCGACTGTAGAATGTTAAGAGCGCCGCCTATGGGGGTGGCTAAAATAAAGCGTCTGTTTGCCAGGAGCGCGTTTTTGTTTGGTGTGCGGAGGTAGATGGCGCTCGCCGTAAAAGTGAAAGCGGTTGCGATCAGCTGCCTGGGAAGAGTGGGTGGCGCTTGCGCGCTACGGGAAATATGAGCGGCGCATCGACAGCCGTCAACGCTGCGCTCGACTCTCAGTCCGACCTGAGCGTGCTAGCGAGTCGACGTGAGCGCGTTGCCATCAGCACACAGCTAGCTGAATAAAGGCCTTTGTTTATCCGCAATCCGCCCGTCCGGTCGATTGAAAGGCTTTGGACAGCTTAAGGGGACCTCAACACAACCCCTCCAGTGCAGTGCGCGGCTCTAGCAAACAGTGCATGTGTTGGTGTCCTGTCCAGCGCCCAGTGGTGTGCCTACTTTGACGGTAAGTGCCGATGCTCGCCCGGTTGGGCCCACTGCAGCCACTGCCCCTTCCAGATGAAACCAGCCCCAAGAGTGCCACAGTGGAACCCCGCCATTAGGCACTAGACGGCGCTGCCGCCGCCCCGTCCGTTCCCAATGGCTCTGGTCGGGCCCAGCTGCCACGCTAGGGTATCCATGTCCGTGTCAATGAGCCTGATGCAGGGACCCGGAGTCCCGGCCGCCGCCCCTCAAGGCGGCCTGCACCCCGCGCAGCCCTACTACCAGCATCATCCCCAACAGCATGCCGTTGCCCCCGCCCACAGCCAGGAACAGGTTCAGCCTGATCGGCCTATCGGCTATGGAGCGTTTGGAGTCGTCTGGTAAGTGTTAGGAGCGGGTACTGCGCCCCCGCAAGGGGCCATGGAATAATAGGTTATGTGTGTGGCTAAACAAAGCCGACTGCGCATCGGCCGAGTGGGGCCGACGGCGCCCGATGCATCCTTCGGGCGAAGTCGGGCAGCTGCGCCGCTGTGCAGGTTGCTGAGCGTACGGGGCAACGACTCTGGAGCGGGTCGAGCGCAGGTAGCCAGCCAGTGGCATCCGTCGGTTTTGGCTACCTGCGCACCCAAAGCAGGTACCGGACGGGACAAAGACACCAGCCACAGCTGCCTGGGTGGTTCGGGTGGAACGCCACTGGCCACACGATGGGCAATTGTTTTTCGACAAGATGGCCGGCCCTGGCGGAAGTGTCATCGCTTGCCGATGACGTCCCACCGCATGGTGTCACGGCCATTGACTCGGCCCGTGGCCCACAAGGTTGCGAGTTCAAGTCCTGCACTGCTCGTTTTTTTTCGTTCAATTTTCATCGTAACGTTGAACTGTTCTTTTCAATTTACCTTTAAAGTACACTAAAAAATACGGTGAGTGTGTCGTTTGAGTTCCTGCGAGTTACTGGCTGTTTGAAAAATTGGGCCAAAAAACACTCAGTTCCACCACCAATTTGAGGCTAAATTTTGAGCGGTGTTGCCAAACTGCGCCAAACCTTTTAAGCTAATGAAAATTATTTTCTTGGACACCTAGCATGTAGATTCATTCCATTTGGGTCGGTTTAGATTATTTAGGTTTTTTCAGGTGATTAAATTTTACTCTATATTTTTTTAGTTTCATTAAGAAAATACGTGGCATCACCGCATTTTGTGAATTCTCGAAAGAGACTGACAATTTTGTATGTGGGGAATGAACTTAAAACACGATTCAGCAGCAAATAGCATCGGAAAATCTCATTTTCGTGCACAAATAAATGGTTGTGGAAAAGCGAATTTCAAAACTTTCTAAGTGTTTTTTGGCTTAATTTATGAACCGTCCAGAAATTTCTTTCGCTAAATTGATTTGATTCGCAATTGAAGCTTAGTGTACTTTAAGGGAAAATGACAAAGAAGGCGAAGATGTGTCACGTTGACAGCGAAATGCCAAATGATGAGACGCGCAGGGGTCCAGAAATCAGCCGCCATGTCGGCTGACGGCTGGCGCCGACTCGATTCTAGGTCGACTAGGCGCAATCGCCGCGAGACTGCGCCACTGATGGCGAATTAATTGGGGCGCCAGCGCCCCATTGTCTTTTGTTTTAGAATTGTTTTTTTGAACTGAGATAAAATTTCAGGGCAGTAACTGATCCACGCGACGGACGCCGCGTCGCACTGAAGAAGCTGCCAAACGTATTTCAGTCGTTGGTATCCTCAAAGCGCGTTTTCCGGGAGCTGAAGATGCTCTGCTTCTTCAAGCATGAAAACGTGAGTACGGCTCTGGCGGGCTTGCAGCCGATTTGCCATGGCGACCGCTCTAAACAACCGCCCATTGCTTTGCAGGTGTTGGCAGCCCTGGACATTCTGCAGCCTCCCCACCTCGACTTTTTCCAGGAAATGTATGCTTTTTGATTAATTATAAAACATTTTTGGTGAACATTGTCCCTAACCACGCCCCCCACAGATACGTCATCACTGAGCTGTTGCAAAGCGACTTGCACAAGATCATCGTCTCGCATCAGCCGCTCTCCTCCGACCACATCAAGGTCTTTCTCTATCAGATCCTGCGCGGTAAGTCTCAATCGCAACCTAACCGCAATTCACACTGTCATCATTGTCACTTCTCAATCAATTTGACAGGTTTGAAGTATCTGCACTCGGCGCGCATTCTGCACCGCGACATCAAGCCCGGCAACCTGCTGGTGAACAGCAACTGCGTGTTGAAGGTGGGCGTGGTTTGAGTGGCAGTGGGGGCGGGGTTTTAATGGGGAGTTTGGCCGTAGATCTGCGACTTTGGTTTGGCGCGGGTGGAGGAGCCGGACACGAGCAAGCACATGACGCAAGAGGTGGTGACGCAGTACTATCGCGCGCCCGAGATCCTGATGGGCGCCAAACATTACACAGCCGCCGTCGATGTGTGGTCGGTCGGCTGCATCTTCGGCGAGTTGCTAGGCAGACGCATCCTGTTCCAGGTGGGCGTGGCCGCCAGGCCCTCATGGGCTACATTGGCCTGGTTTGTGATTGGTGCGGTTTCAGGCGCAGAACCCAGTGGAACAGCTCGAGCTGATCACCGAGCTTCTGGGCACGCCCACAATGTCCGACATGAAGTACGCGTGCGAGGGCGCCAAGGCGCACATGCTGCGGCGCAACCCCAAGCCGCCAAGTCTCTCCGCCCTCTACACGTTGTCAGCGCAGGCGTCGCACGAGGTCGTCCACTTGCTTTGTCAGATGCTGGTTTTCGATCCCGTAAGTCGAGGGCGTGCATAGCGCGTATAAGGCGCACAGCTGACGCCCTCTTTATGCCGCAGGACAAACGCATTTCGGTGGTGGACGCTCTCGCGCACCCTTATTTGGATGAAGGTCGTTTGCGCTACCACTCCTGCATGTGCAAGTGCTGCTACACCATGACAAGCGGCATGCGCCAGTACACGACGGACTTTGAAATTACTGCGCAGCTGCCGTTTGACGATCTGTGGGAGCGCAAACTCACCTCGGTGCAGCAAGTGAAAGGTCAGTGTGCGCCCGCCCATCGGCCGCGGTTGCCATCAATCCCGCTTTTTCCTGTTTCAGAGGAAATGCACAAGTTCATAGCGGAACAGTTGAACACCAGCCGGGTGCCACTGTGCATCAATCCCCAATCGGCGGCGTTCAAGAGCTTCGCCAGGTAAGACGGCAGCCAACAGTCCAGCTCCAGCGCAGCGCCACTGCATAGGTGACCGAAGCCGCCCCCTATCGGTCGGCACGCCCCTTGTGGTCGAGCCGCCCGGTAACCCGGGTGATGACATTTAGTGTGTTTTCACCGCCTCTCTCTCTCTCTCGTTCTCTTTCTTTCACTCACCGTCCATCCAATCACTCTCATCCACTTAGTCCATGCTGGCGCGTGCGTTACGTAGTTGTTTGATCGATTCGTCGATAGTAGTTTGTTACGTCACATACACACACCCCCCAGCATGAATGCATGGAAGTCAATTGGCTGGAGAAGGGGGCGGGGCCGTCACCCCTGGCGGCCTCTCCCCGTTGTCCCGCGCCGACTCGGGCTGGGGCGCGGCCGCTGACATGGGGTCTCGCCCCAGCACTGAGATGATGGTTGTTACACAGGAAAGACAAAGTTGTGTGCGCGCCCTTTAAGAGGACCCTCGACATCCTGTTATCACCCGTCATCTTTCTGTGTGCTGCGTGACTTGCCCTTTTCTCCATAGGTCAGTTCATTTGTTTTTTTTTATCACGCATGCTTAGTCGGAGGGGGCAGTGTGGGGGACACTGGCGCTTAATCGTGTGCGTTACGGTTTCAGTTCGGCTGTGGCCCAAACGTCAGAGCTGCCGCCCTCGCCCCACCAATGGAACTGACCCTTGGCGTTCCTGCTCAACTGGCTGAGCGCTCCTGGGGTGCAGCCCCGATCGGGGCACCCGCGCTGTAGATAGGATTGTACAGATATCACTGCCTTCAAGTAGTCGTTAGGGAACATTTTAGCTGATTAAGTAGGTTAAGGAGACTTGGGCGGGGCCGCGCCCGGCCACGCCTTTCTCTAGTGTCGTAATTAGTGTGGTTTCTATGTGTGCAATGGCGACGACGCGACTGACTTGGACCTGCATTTGCTTACCATTCCACGCGGCTGGCTTGATTCCGCGCGACGCCCGCTGTACAAACGGCGGCGCCCCTACGGAGTCGTCTCTTTTCCCTGTAATTAATTATTAATCGATTGATTCGTTCATTTCCACCGATCTCAGTCAGCTACCGACATGTACATAGTTAATGTTTGGACGGTTTTACTTTTTATCATTGTACGTCTATGCTAAGAAAATAAACAGTGCAGAGTATTTCCGTCTTTTTTTCCAAATTTATTACCTCCAGATCAAATAAATGACGTTATCTTCATCGGAGACTTACCGTAGCAAGTATTCATTGGCCACAAAGTTTACAGGCAACTGCATTTAATGTGTGGCGGATGCGCCCAACAATCACAACGCGCACGCACGAATCCTTAGGCACACACAAATGGCCAGCGGCAACGCCGCACTAACACTCTTCCCGCAGAAAGAGAGAAATGAACCTCTGTCGTCTGTGACTGCTGTCAGCTTTGATGTATTATTTTGGGGCAAGGGCTTGCGCCCCCCACCGTGTTCCTGTATAATGGGCAGCGATGGGGCGCAGCTGGCAGGCGCCCACGAGTGGGCGTACCGCGGCGAGGGGAACTGCAACCTGGTGGTCGGGCTGAAGGGCACGCGCCAGGTACTCCGCATACGCAAAACCGAAAAGCCCCAATCGCTGTTCGGCTGGATTCTGGTGCTGCTCACCGACCTCATCGAGTGGTGCTCGGGCAAGGCCTGCGGCGATGAGGCGCGCGACCTGGCGTTCTACTGTCAGGTAATGCGCCCCCTGATTGGCGCCCACTACACGTCGAAGGCGCGCATGGTGGCGCTCAGCAGGCCGCAACTGCAGCTGATCATGGATGCCGTCCGCCAGCGGCGCCCAGGTACCTACCCCCCTCCCGCTGCGTTCCCAATTTGAGCGCTAACGCTCTCATTGTAGATCACCGCCAGCACAAGACGCTGCAGCTGGGCAGGGCTGCGCTGTTTAGCGACTTCGCGTTCCTGCCCCCTCGGTTCGACCATCTGGACTTTATCGGGGACACTTTTGCCGTCGAACTCAAGCCGAAACAGGGCTGGCGCCCGCCCAAGGAGCGACTGGCGCTCCCCCAGTGCCTCTACTGCATGCACCAGCTGCTCAAGCTGGAAACCGGGCGCATCCAGGGACGCACCGACTACTGTCCTGAGGAGCTCTTCTCCGGCGACCCAGGGCGCATGCGGCGCATCTTAAGGCACCTGCTGGCCGCGCCCCAGAACAATTTAAAGATCTTCCGCAATGGGGCGCAGTGCTTCGACGACCGGCGCCGCAGCCTTTCAATTTTGCAGCAGCTTTTCCAATGCGCCGCAGATCCTCTCGAACTGGCTGATGAGTTCTGCGCCCTGCTGCAGCGCTGCCTCCTACTGGATCTGAGCGGAACTGGCGAGGGGCAGTGTCCCAACTGCCCCCCAACCCACCTGCCTCCGGGCTGCGTCCTGGGGCGCATCCTCAGCGCCCAGCAGCTGGACCAAGAGGGCACCCATTCCACCTACAAGAAGCTCTCCAAAGGCGGCGGCCAGTCCGGGCACTTTGACTACGTGGACCAAGTGCTGGGGGCGCTGGCGGGGCAGGCGCAACCTTGCACGGGCTGCGCCCTTAGGCGCATCGCCCGCCAAGGCTCGCTGGAACTGCTGTTTGCCCCCTATCTAGTAGCGGCCGTTGCTAAGGACTGCTCTCTCATGGTGACGATGAGGCGAGTGCACCACAGGTAGCAAAAGCGCAAAAAGGGCCTCAATAGCGGCTAATTCATTGGGGGTTTTGTGGTTTGCAGCTACCCGGAGGTTCAGGGGCGCACCCTGAACACACCCTATGGGGCCTTTGTGGTCAACGTGGGGGTTTTCGATCTCTACCCCAAGCCCATGGACACCATCCTCAAGCACCAGCGCCGCAACCGCGAGATCTTCAAAGCCCTCAAAACGCCACCCTCCTAATTTTTAAATTAATTAGGAAAATTAAACTAGTTGATTGGAAAAGGACACAAATACGTACCTGCGCGTTTCTCTCTGTTTTCACTTCAAACCACAACCTCACTTCACTTGGCAGCATAATCACTGATCGACGATGCGCGTGTTGTTGCTTCAAAGACTGCGCCCGCTGTGGTTCCCCATGGGGCGCTTCTACTCCACCAGCGGAGACGAGCCCGACTTCTCCATGAGCAACCCGTTCGAAAAAGAGCACGCCAAGTGCATACTGTGCAAGCACGACATCCAAGTGGACTACAAGAACGTGAAACTGCTGTCGCAGTTTCAGTCGCCCTACACGGGGCGTATCTACGGGCGCCACATCACGCGCCTCTGCCAGCCTCAACAGGAGCGAGTGGAGGCCGAGATTGTCAAGGCGCAGAGCGCCGGCCTGATGGCCACTTACCTAAAGGAGTCCTGCTACCTGGAGGACCCCAAGCTGTTCGACGTAGAAAAACCCATTAGACCTCATCGGTTCTAAGCGCCGCCTTTATTAGATCGTAGTCAAACAGTCCCTGTCCACTTCGGACAACTTCACTTCGAGCCCCTGACTCGCGATGACCGGCTGCACCACCTTAAGGAAGCCCCGCTCGGAGTCGCTGTGGTTGCACAGCATCACATGGACGCCTCTTTGGGTCGCCTCCAGCACGTCGTGGTGGCTCATCTCGCCCGTCAGGTACAAATCAGCCTCCACATTGGCCAGTACACTGGTGCCGGAACCCGCGCAAAGCGCCACTGTTTCGACCTGAGACTCTAAACTGGCGCTTAACAAGGGGTCCTTTTTCTCTACTGCTTGTTTGATTGCTTACCCAAACTGCCCCCCCGTCCCAGCCCCAGGCGCAAGTAGCCCACCCCGATATGGGCCTTGACTAGCGCCACCACTCGTTTCAAGCTTAGGGCTTCGCTGAGCGTTAAGAGTCTGCCGGCGCCCACATCGGGTGCCTCGGTTGACACCAGAATGGGGCGGCTGGCGCTGTGCGGTAGGGCTGCGCCCAGCCAGTCGTTTACGCCGCCGTTAATCGAGTCCCAGCTGGTATGGGGGCTGTAGACCGCAATGTTGCTGCGAATGCACTCCACCACTACGCGCTCCTTCCAGGAACTGAAACCGACAAAGGGGCATTCATGGAAGGTTGTTGCCGCGAAACCTCACTTTTGGGCCAGCGACTTCAGGGGCTTGAAGATATTGGGGTGGTAGGAGATGATGAGCTGCGCCCCTATATCTCGGGCTTCCGCCACCACGTCCTCCGTGAGATCGATAGTGAGTAGCACTGTGCTGATCTGGACGGTTTGCTGGGGCTGCACTAGCAGCCCGACATTGTCCCAGGGCTCCGCCAGCCTCAGCGGCGCGATTTTCTGCAACTTGTCTAACACGCTCTTCAACGGCAAGCCCATGGTGCTAAAAGGGCGACTCTGCAGCAAGTTTCTCAACAATATTCTCATTCTACATAACCTCAATGTCGGCACACTGAACTGTCACTGACCGGTGAGGATAACCTCAAAAATGTTGCGAAGCCTGGCAAAAGCTGTGCTGGGCACGCGGGGGCTGAGCACGGGGGCCCCACGCGCGCTCGAGTTTCCCGAACCTTACATAAAGCCGCGGCAAGTGTGGCTGGAAAGCCTGGACACGATCGACGAGCGCAAAATGGGGCTGCTGGAGCTGCACCCCAGGGTATTTGCGGCGGCGCCCCGCATCGACATCATCCACCAGAACGTTCGCTGGCAGACGCTTTATCGTTTCGTCAGTTTCGCGCACACCAAGTCCCGCTTTGAAGTGCGAGGCGGCGGACGCAAGCCCTGGCCGCAAAAAGGCATGGGGCGGGCGCGCCACGGCTCCATCCGCTCACCGCTCTTCAAGGGCGGCGGCGTGGTCCATGGGCCCAAGTCGCCCACACCCCATTTCTACATGCTCCCCTTCTACACGCGCCTGCACGGCCTGACTAGCGCCCTATCGGTGAAGTTCGCACAGGACGACCTGCGAGTGGTCGACAGCCTCGAGATCCCCAATGAGGAGCCCGACTACATGCAGGAGCTGGTCAAGAGCCGCCTGTGGGGCCCCTCCGTGCTGTTCGTCGACAGGTAAGTGAGGAGGTTGGGCCTCAATCCAATGAATCGAAAGCAAAATGTTTCAGTTGCGACATAATGCCCCGGAACATCACCGCCGCCACCGATTCCATCAAGCACATGAATCTGATGCCCGTTTACGGCCTGAACGTGTACTCGATGCTCAAACACGACACTCTGGTGCTCACCAAAAGCGCCGTCGAAGCGATTGAGGATAAGCTGGTAGCCCAACTGCACCGCAACGACTGCCGCCCCATTCAGGGCCCCTATCGGGTCAACCAAGTGTAACCAATAAAGTAATTAGGGCTTACCTGGCCGTTTTTTTTTCCTTTAGGGGGGCTCCTTGACAGGACAGCTAGGGATCGGGAAACTACTGAGGTTAGGGACCGGGTGGCTTCTATTGAGAGGGCGGGGCTAAATATAATAATTTATTATTATCATCATCAGTATAATTACTTCCTACTTAAATCTGTGTTTGTACCCTATAGAAAAATACGTCACTCTACTGCACACGGAGATTCGCCCCAAAACCGCTGGACTAATTCAGATAAACAATTTCATATATAAATATATCACAATGTACATGACACCATGCCTAGCAAAATCCGGGCTAGGGGGCGCCAGCTCAGTCCAGGCCAGTGGCGGCCTCTTCCGAGCTGAATTCGTCGAGAAAATCGAAAGAGGCGACCGCTTCGCGCTCCTTCTCGCCGAAGCGCACATAGAAATCGGCGCGGCCAATGATAGTGGGCCTGGGGGGCGGGGCCACCGCGCTGAGGGCGTGCCGCGCCGCCTTGGCTGCAAGCAGGACGCGCGTCACACGCTTGTCTCCAGCAGCGAGGAGGGGGAGGCGGCCAAAGCTTAAAATCCCCAACATTTGTACTGCTGTTGTTGCTCAGTAAAAATGCTCGGGATTGGAGGCATGCAAGAATGTGGGGGGGAGGGGCCTTAAGAGGCCCCACCCCCAAGGGCAAGCGGGCAACGTACCTTTTTTCTGGCGATGGTGCTTGTGGATGCGATGCAGCTGGCTGTAGTCGGGAGGCGGGTCCTCGACCGAGTCGCTGGCAACGCTGCCGCCGCAAGACGAGGTGGGAGACGAGTCACTAGACGTCAGCATCACATCCGCTAGGCTGGCGCGAGCCTGCAACAGGGCGCGCTTGCTCAACTGGTACGGAATCAACTGCGCTCACACTCACCTGGGAGTCCACCGGCTCCACATGCACCCAGCCAGTGGGGCGGCACGCCTGATCCAGACAGAGGGCGGGGCCGCCGCCCTCCGTCGCCTCCTCCTTGATGAGTCGGTTCAGGCCGTCGATTACCTCCTTGGAGGTGGCGGCGCGATGCGAGGGCGCCTCGATGATGCTGCGCAGCCCACCCTACAAGCGCCCCAGCTCACAACCGGTTCACTCAAACTAAACCCTATGGGGACTCACTTTGGCCTTGTGCGGGATTTTGCTCTTTGGTATTTTGGTGGCGGGACTGGCGGCCGGGGGCTTGGCGGGGCTGGCCGGCAGCTTACCAGCGGCCTTGCGACGCGGAATGCGTGACACCGCCGTTTCGGGCGTGTGGGCGATGGCGCCCATGTCACTCAGCGCCTCCTCCTGCACGCTGCTGCCGCAGATGTCAACCGGAAGCTGCGCCATCTCCGAGCAGCGCTCGCTTGCCATGTCGAGAGCGGCGGCCACGCACACTTCATCCGCATAGGAGACCTTCTCCTTGTACTCCTCGCACAGTTGCTTCAACGTCACGTAATTCTCCTCGGGGGGCGCGGGAGTGGGGCGCTGTTGCTCCCCAATCAGCCCCAAGCTGCAGGAGGATATCGATGCCAGGCTGCGCGTGCTCTCGAACTTGACCAGCCGGTAGAAGTCGCGCGTGAACGCTGTGCCGATCTGGGGCAGGTCCCCGGTGTCGTCGCTTGCGCCTGAAGACCGCTTCGAGAGGCTCTCCCGGGAGGACCAGCTGTGCTCGGGCGACGGAGCCCCATTGGCCGCGTACGGCCACTGCTTGTTGGCGCCATGCGACCCGTCCATTAGCAGCGTCACTAGCTCGCGCCCCTCCTTGTCCATCATGTAGCTGGAGTCGTTCCACAGGCACTCATTAGCGTCCTCCTCCAGTTCAAGAGCGTTGTTTTCCTGGATGCTCGGCAACGTCGCCACCGATATCTGCCCTGAAAACCACACCAAACTTAACCAACTGACCGAGGGGAAGGGGGTTGTTGCGCAGGGACTGGTACCTGGGGTGGGCGCATCCAGGCGCTTCCAGTGCTCCCGCAGCTCATCGGACGACAGACTGAGGCTCCAGTCCTCCAGCTCGGCGCGATCGTACTCCAATTCCAGCATGTCCTTGGGCGCGTCGTCCAACCGCAACCACTGCTGGATGTACTCGGCGTCCCAGGCAGTGCACTCCAGCCGCTCCTCAGGCGTCCCTGAAAGCTCGACCGGTTAGCTCTAGTGTGGGCGCACGCGCGCAAACCTACCCCAGAGGGTGCTGGAGGCGCGCGCGCGCCTCAACGGATTGAGGCTCTTCTCCGTCAGGTCCAGCAGGAATATAGAGGGGCTGCTGGAAAGGGGCGACGCCCATGAGTAACTGGGGGTGGGCGCAGCCGTGATCTTCAAACAGAGGTGGGAGTCTGAGAAGCTGCGCATCACGTTCTGGAAAGGCAGCAGGTCCTTGCAGGGCGGGAAGCTGTTCCTTTAAACCGAACCGCATTAGCTCACACACAGTTTCAAATAGGGCAGAGCCCCCCTACCGTTGTTTGAGGCTGAGGAGGTTCAGTGGAATGTACAGCACCTCGGGGCGCGCCGACAAATCGGTGGACAGATCGGTTTCGTCGCTCGCCTCCTTCAGGTCCTCCAGGCTGCGATGCGGCAACGTGGCATCGTTGGAGGTACGCGTCACGTCCGCCTGCACATCCGACGACATTGTAGAGTAGCCTTCGTCGCGGTTGCCGCTCTCGGGCGATTCGTCTTCGCTGCGCGAGCTCGACTGCGCCAGTACAGGGCGAGTGCGGCGTAACCGCCCCGGCAGCTGCAGATTGAGCGACATGGGGCGCTTGGGCGGCACCCACATCGCCGCGTCGACGGCGCCTAGCGCCTCCAGCAGCCGCTTGGGAGTCACGTCGCCGCCCCGCAGCTCGGTCCACAGCTGCGTCAGCATCTGGTGCCGCTTCTTGTCCTCCAGGGAAAAGCGCGCGTCGCCCGCCAGCACCAGTTTATCACAATTATTGTCCTCCACATCCGAGTTGAATAGCTGCGCCGCAGGCTCCCGCCCACCCAGTTCCGGTTCCTCACGCAGCTGATGCACCAGCATTGAGGTGAGCGCGCGGTTCTGCGCCTCTAGCTCCTCGATGCGCCCATTCAAACACCCCACCTCTTCTCTGAGGCCTTTCTGCGCCAGCAGCGCCTTCACCACCTGATTGGCCACGTCGTCCAAACAGCGCTCATATTGGCGCGTGCTGCGCAGCGCGGCCGCGTGCGCCTGCAGCACGCCCTCCGTGGGCGTGCCCCGGCCCGGCTGCTCCAGCTGCTGTCTCAGACCGGTTATTTCCAAGTTCAGCCGCGTGATGGTGCTCTGGTAATGCTGGCAACGATTCTGCAACAGTAGCGCAATTAAAAAAAGGCCTTCTACACACACCACACTCACCTCAAAGGCCACAGTCAAAGCGGCCTTTTCCTGCCGCAACTGCTCCGCCTGCTTTTTAAAGGCCAACATGGCCCGAACTGTTTCCTCCATTCTGCGCATACAAAAAAGGAAAGTAGCGGGCACTGTAGCAAGCATCGAAGGAGCCGAATTTCCCCCCATTTAGATTTGTCGACTAAAACAGACTCACCTGGCAAACTCCTGCGTGAGCAGTTTGAGTCGGGAGCGGCAGCGCGCCGCCTCCTGAGCTGCTTGTTTGGCACGCGATTCGCTGTCGATGCGCAGCCGGCGCTCACGGTCCGCATCCCGCTGCGCCGAATCTCTCTGCAATCAAAACAGCACATTCATAGCAAGCCAACAAAAAAAAAACACGTTCATTCGCATGAAAGGCGACACGGAACAAAGACGCGGCTAATCGATAAAGACGCCGCTCAGTCGCGGCGTCCTCCTCCCCCCAATTGATTTTGGCCCAGTTCCACCCGGAACGTGTGGCGAAAACTCCACCACCTTGCCACTTTTGGTGCACACTGGTGCCACAATGGTGCAACCGATGTGCTGAATCACGTGGCCAACGTGGCACCAACAGTCGTTGCCTTGACTACGGCCAGTTGCAAACAAAAACCTGCTCGGGGGGCCTTAAAGGGCGCGCTAAACACAAAACCGACCAGTTTGGTGCACCAATGGAACTACTTACGTGGGGCGCCGTCCTGGTAAGAGTGGCGCCCATTCATGAGGCCCCAAAACACTTTCACTTTGACACTGACACAACATGCGCCCTAAACGTGCAAACACCCTCTGAGCGGCACGCGGGCCCTTCCAAACAATCGGCGGGGGGTTGGAATGCGCCTGTGCGCCGCCCCCCATGTTTACAGCTGATAAACCGCGCTATTCTGGGTGGCTGTCTGGCCTGCGCCCTTGCACTCAAATGCCCTTCAAATCTGACACATCTGTCAAAGTTGGGCCAAGAGAGGGGGGAGGGGCGGTGTACATTGGTTGCGCCATGAAAGCGGAGAATTTTCGCACGATCGATCACTTTCGCTTTTAAGGGGACGTCGCGACGCCCGAACTCTGACCTCGAGTTCAACGGCAAGGGAACGCGCGTGCTCCTCCATTGAAAGCGAAAGCGCCCTTTGTGCACCACTCTTCGACGTCATTTGTCATCGGCAACAAAAAAAAAAGACGTCACTCACCCGACTCAGTTGCTTGCTCAGTTTGCTGATCGTTTGACGATCGCGCAGCTCCCCCTTCTGAGCCGCCTCGAGGGCCAACTCCAGTTCGACAATGCGCCCCTCCAAGTAGGTCTGGAAAAACAAACGAACATCATCAATCCGATCTGTCAAAAACACCGCAAATTCGAGGGTGGTGGGGGATAGTGTGCACTACCGGAACTGTCTAGTAAGTGTCACAGTTGCCATTCAATCATTCAGGATTAAGAGGCGATTCGGGTAACAGCGGCAAATCGGGAGGGAATCAAAAGGGCTCAAACACCCCCAATCCCCCCTTTTTCGTTTTTGAGCACTTCCGATATTTTATCTGCAATCGGATGACGAGATGGTCAGCTTAAGCACCCTCCCGAGGGGCTATTTAAAGGGGGACTGAATGGTCAAAGCGCCGTTGCCAACTTGGGCAAAGTATCAGAAACAACATATTTTGAGTCAAAAAACCGTGATTTCTGCTTTTAAAATGCGATAGCTATTATAATTTAAAATATATAATTATAAATATTTAAATAGTAAAATATGAAAATTTTTCAACCGATTCTCATTCAGAAAAAAGGGAATTTTAGGAAAAATTGTGATCTCTTCACGAAGTTTTCAATTTTTTAAATCGGTCGAATCTAAACAAAGTTAAGGGATTTTTTTTTATTTTGGCACTTGGCAAATCGCCCCGGTATTCAAGCGAGATCCTTATCTAGCCGCCTGCCAATGCACCAGACAAGGACAGCCTGCGATGTATTAAAGGTCGTTGCCTTGGAAGCTGCTGGACTTTTTGCTCAACCCTCCAATACCGGGGCGGGTGAAAACGTGCTAAAAAGGGCGCCCTTTTTGTCAATAAATTTGGCAAATTTAATGTTGCTCCTCTGCCTGTGTATCAGAGTTAAAGTTAGATAAATTGGATTTAAAAAAAAATGCGATTTTTGCACGCGTAAAACGTTTTTCCTGCCCTTTGAACTGCAACGATTTTTCAAAGGATGTCATTTTCAAAAAGGGGATTTCCAGAAAAAATTGTCTTCAGGAAATTTAAAATTTTTCAAAAACCTACTAACATTGCGTGGGGCATCTACCTGCACAAGCGCCAAATCCTCCTGCTCGTCCGTTTGCAAGCCGCGGGTGACGCGTGTCGGCGGCGCATCCTCTTCCTGGCACACAAACTGAATGCGCCCCGCCTCGACGCAGATGTTGGGCGCTAGAGGGAGACACCTGCAACCAAAACCGATGTTCTGACACTCGCTCGATTCCACTATCCAGTGCGCTTGCGTACCTTTGGGGCGGTGGGGCTTGCGTTTCGTCGCCTTTCTCGTAGCCCACCAGATGGCGCGCGTCCAGCACAGGATGCACCTGGTGGGCCGAGCGCGGCCTGTCTGGCTCCTGGCTGGACTCGGACGCGATTCGGGCACTTCCGCTGGTCCTGAAACACCAAACCGGTAAAACTCCATTGATGCAACCAACGCGACATTGCGAGCGTTGCAGTTAAAAGGTGGGGAGCCCCAAATATGCGGAAAAACACCGGTTGCACCCAGCGAATTCATTTATTGCGGGAAATTGTATGCACTGTGGCAACGCCGCGATTAATCAACACTGAAACAATAGGGCGCTTGTTGACTGCGCCCAAGGAAATGACGTCCATTACCCGCTGGCACGCATTCACGGCCCATTTGATCGGGAAATTAATGCCAATCAATCAAAGAAACAACTGACTAAAGCCATGTTGCCACCTGAGCTGCGGCGATTAACCAGAGGAGAGAGAGCAGGTCATGGGAACCAGCAGCCAATCGTCATTCCCACAAGGTTGCCGACCTTTTTTTTGCGCCCCGACGCTATTTGGCGCATTATGGGCGCACTGCCAACTGTTTTCGCCAGCGCACACTATTTTCGGTTGATGCGGCCGCTATTTATGTGTCACCCAGAATGCCAATGCGGGTCTTCGGCCTCTAATTGGTCCAGTTCGCCCGGAATTGCGTGGCAGCTGGCTTGAGACGCTGCAAGCGGCAACCGGTTCCGGTTCGCTGGAGCTGCTTCCGCTCCACCTGTTACACCGTCTTCAAGTGTAAAACCCCCATGGGCTCGAGTGTCGCCCACAGTTGCCACATTTCCAACGTTACTCCGGTGTACCAACAAACGGAAGCACTCTCTAAACCGCCCCGGTATTGAAGCGAGAGGCTCAAGCATCGCCTCGTCAATGCACCCGACAAGGACACCGCGTGAGGGGTTGACTGGCGTTGTCGGGGAAACGGCGAGGAGTTTTCGCACCCGCACGAAATACCGGGGCCAGTTGGAAAAAGCGCCGCTGGCCTGAATGCGCGGCGAAGTGTGGGTCAGTGAACTGCATTGGGGCCTTGTTGCCAGACAGCGTGACGCCTCCACTAAACTTCGCTTTTACGTAATGCCAACAAGCAGGAAAATCGGCCAAACGAACAAATAAATAAACACTTGAAAAATGGGGTGCTCCCCAGCTGCAGCCACCTGCCGTTTCCGTTCTCTTGATGTGGGGAATTGACACTTGACATTTTGGGGAGGGGGGGCGCGTACTAGAAAGGGGTCGCACCCCGCTTTTTTACAGGTTAAGTGATGCAAACAAACGTCAACATTGAATGGACGGAGGCTGGATTGCGACCCCCACCCTAAACGGACTCGGGTAAAATCAATAGCGCAGCCAAGCAACAGCTGACAGCTGAGTGCTGAGCGCTAAGCGCTCAGCCGCCCTTAATCGATAGCTGATTTGCGGCCTTTTTGCACACAAAGAGCCGCAGTGCGACTAAAAATAGTGAAACTTGGCCTACCTTTTCGGCTTCCAGCGACGCTTAAACACGCCGAGCATGTCAGCGACAGCACAAAAGCACTCAGCACTCAGCGCACGTTGAACTTATTCACATCAGCGGAGCGCCACATCGACCCTGTGGGGCTCCGGACCACAAAACTATTCACTCACAACAAACGCCGCTGAACTAACTGACAGCACAGGAAACAGCCGACTGGCGCAAATTGCACGTCGCGGCGCTCACGTGACTGGCATCGAGCGCTCCCATTGGCCGCTGACTGCCGACACTATGTGGTGGGGGCAAATGCACTCACTCAAGCCGACATAGACGTGCGCGAAAACAGCTGCGTTAGCATGCGGCGTTGCCGATGATAGTGAAAAATCCCCAGCAAATCACAGAACAGTGTGAAAATCGCTAATTTAATTAGTAGTCATCAGTACAATTTTTGTTTTTGGGTAAAGTGAGGCGCTCTGGGTCGAGGCGGTTCTGGGTGAGGGTTTGGTAGATGCGAGCGCGCAGCCCTACCCCGATTTCCTTAGCGCGCGCCCACACCCAGATCAGATCGGTGTGGAACAGGTGGAAGTTTGAGCAGGAATAGAGCAAGGCGTAGCTGGTGTAGTCGGTGCTCAGCACCTGGTAGTAACCGGCGCCCGGCAGGTAGCGGTTGAGCAGCTTGGGCAACCGGCTCGACACCCGGTAGAGCAGCAGGCTGGAGTCCCGCTTAGTGGGCATGGCCATGCCCTCACTAATCGAGAAAATCCCCGACCTGTAACGCGCCGGATGGACAAAATGGCGGATGCGCCCCCATTCAATATTAATTTGCGTGGACTTACACACGACTCCTGGAGCTGACGTAGACCTCCAATTGGTCGGGACGCTTCTCCTCGATCTCCACGCTGACGCAACTGGCCACCAGCTCCATCAGGTAAAAGGAGCGCTCGATTTCGTACCATTTGCCGCTGAACTGCAACCGCAATCCCTAACTAGGCGCCCAAATCAATCGCCCAGGGACCAAAACTTACCCGACTGATGTTGAACCCGCGCATGTACTCCAAGCGGGGGCAGCCGCCCAATCCATATCCCCAACCCGCCCCTGTTAGGGCCCCTAAAACCACCAGACACACCATGGAGACCATTCTGCGAACAATCGACGCGTAGTTTTGACCGGACTGTTCACACTTTGCCGAGGAATCGATGCATTCAATTAGCATTAATGTGCGGGAGTGAACTTTGACCCACCCTGGAATGCCGCGGAATCGCGTCCGGCCCAGGGCGCAGCCCCCTGAGGCCGATCAGGCCCCGGCTGGGCCACCAAATGGGTGGGCAAAAGGGCCCCAAAGCCCCAATTTCTCAGAGCAAATGATTCAAGGCCGCATTAGGAATGCGTGGGTTCAAAGCACGTGGTGCCCCCGAATTGGAATTAGCGCTGTTGTTTCCAGCTGGAATGATTGTTGAATTGTTCCAGCTGGAATGGAGGGTTCGATAGGATATGAGACGGAGCGAGAGCGCGATACCACCAGCGGTTTGGGCGCTTGCTGGAGGTATTGCTGTCGCGCTCTAATTTAGTTTTTTTTAGAGATTTATTCAAAATTTTAGGGAAATTCCGTTGGAAGCTTCGCTCTATCAGTGGCAAGTTTTTCAGTCCGGCGGCTCAATTTTTTATTAGAGGCTGAGATTATCGTCTAAGTGTGTGTGTGTGTGGGCGCTCCAGTTCAACAATTTATTCCTCTTAAACCCAGCCAGATAGAACCCCGTGCGTTACGTCACTAAACAGAGCAGCCTTGACCTTAACTCGACATTGATTATTCAGAGCTTGATTTTGACCTCGATTCAATAGCTCGTTCACTACCTAACTTACTATAGGTCGCGTTACGCTTGCTTTATGTAGCCGTTTGGCAACATTCGAATATTTTGGCTGAATTATGGAACTGCCTATTCAAAATCCGTGGAGCTGTCTCAAAGTTCCAGTAGTCAGCAACGCTGGCAACGTTGCCGCCTGTGGTTGTTTTTCCGAGCGCGCAGCAACAATATAGAACCTGGAATCTGACTATCCGCATTTTTTTTTTCAACTGAAACTTTTAAAAGTGTCAAAGTCCAAGGTGGCAACTGTAATTTTTAATAAATGTTTTATGTTATGTTATGTTCCAAGGTGGCAACAGCGCACCCCATTCCTGTGACCTGAAACCTGTCAAGTGCGCCCCGTAATGGAATCCGTTAAATCCTGGCGGGACACGCGATACGCCTCTATCGAGCTTCCTTCCTGTTCGCTGCGCAGCTAATCCGGCCCCGATATTCGGTTACTTAGGCACGCCACTGCTCAGGCCTCAAGATTGCGCAGCTGACATTAGGGCGCTCTCGCGCCCGCCACTTCCGGTAACGCGCCAATAACACTTATTTACCGCGAGAAACACTGCCAAGGCCATTTGCGCGTTGGGACTGGACGCGAGTGCTCTCTAACGGGATGCGCGCTAAAAAAGTGAGCGCTTCAGGTTCACGTTTTAACAATTACTGTTGCGGTGACTGTTGCGCCGAAAAAACGGGTCGATTTTCCACAGTACGTGGGTACTCTGGTGCTAACGGGCTGATAGGTTCTCCATTTGGCTCACCCGGTAGGTCAAATGACAGATTGTCATTGACGTTATAGGCATGGCGACTGGCAAGTTGTTAGTGCTGTTATTGTTGGCAACCGTGCGGAGCCATCGGGTCTTTGTGGACGGTGGTTGTGTAGCAGCGCCAGAGAGGGTGCAGCTGCAGTGCAGCGGCGTAGACGCCGCCTACTTCCAGAGGCTGCGCCCCAATGGCACCCACTGGATCAGGTGCTCAGACTGTGCGCTGCCAGTGATCGATGCGCGCACTTTTCCCTATGCGCGCAACAATCTAAGCTACCTGGAGGTGGGGCGCAGCCGCACCGTGAGTCTGCGCAAACGGGCCTTCGGCAGTCTCTATCTGCTCAAGGGGCTGAGCCTGCGCGGCAACCGCATCGAGTACCTGGAACTGCAGTGCTTCGACGGGCTGCAGCGCCTGCTGCAGCTGGACCTCAGCCTCAACTTTCTGCAGCAGTTGGGCGCCGACGCTTTTGCCGAGCTACGCAGCCTCGACCTGCTCAATCTCAGCAGGAATCAGCTGGCAACGCTGCATCCGCAGGCCTTCGCCGGTCTGGATCGCCTCCAGTATCTCTATCTGAACCACAATGCGCTGTTGCGCCTGCAGGAGCGCAGCTTCCGGCCGCTGGCCAGCCTCAAAATCCTCTATGTGGAGTACAACGGTCTGCTGGAAATCCACCAGAACGCCTTTGTAGGCCTGGCCAAGCTGCAGTACCTCTATCTGAACAACAACAGCATCGATTTTCTGGTGCAGTACAATTTCCGGCCGTTGGCCGGCCTGCTCGAGCTTCAACTGCGCAGCAATCGGCTGCGCGAAGTGCAGGTGAGCGCGTTTAATGGACTGCGCAGCCTGCGTGTGCTCCATCTCGCGGACAATCAGATCGCGCACATCAAACCCTACGGTTTTATCGGGTTGGACGGTTTGCGGGTGCTTGATTTGGTGCGCAACCGCTTGCCGCAGGTGACGCTGGCGCACTTCGATAAAATGCCCCACCTGCATGTGCTGTGGCTCAATGACAACCCGATTGTCGAACTGGTGTTTAGTGCGTACGACGAGCCGCTAGAGGCCATGGAAGTGTTGGACCTCAGTGGGAGTGGCTTGCGCGTCTTCGACCACGCCCGTCTCTATCGCAACATGCCCAACATCAAGGAGCTGGTGCTCGCCAATTGTTCCTTGGAGTGCGAGTTTTTCGCGCACATGTTTGCCTACTACAGCGCAGCGAATGTCACTGTCTGTCTGACATCAGGGTGCAGCCCCGATGGCAACTTCGCCTACTCCACAGCCATTTGCCAACACTCTGAGTCTGGACACGCCCCCACGCCACCCTCTCTACCTGCCGGGGCCACGCCTCTTCCACCACTCCCCCTAACCCTTTGCGCTGCGCTGCTGTCTGTAATAGCCGTCTATTAACCCCCCCACCATTCACCTGTTACGCAAACTACCTCACTCACCAGTTTTTGTTGTGTTTTACCTGATTTTTACGGAATTAAATCAATCAAAGTTTTGACGACAATGCGTTATGATTAACCAAGCAAACCTGCCCGACAGCTGTCAATCAAACGTCACTAGTAAAATGGACGGATGCGCAGCCCCACCGGGCTCAGCAGCAGAGGGGATGGAGGGGCGCAACATCCACCTTGACTTCGGGCGCGTGGAAATCTTCCGGGAACGCACCCGATTGGTCACGTTCATGCGCCCGATGACGCAGGTAAGTAGCCTGAAGCCACGCCCCCTTCAACCTTCTACCTCCCCCCACCCACTTGTTGGTGCCATTGCAGGAAAACATCAGCTACTCGATCACGCGCAATGCGGACATTGAGCTGGTCAGGGCCAATTTCGCGCTGGATCACTGGCAGGGGGTTCTGGCGCCCGCGCAGAACTTAAGGCTACTGGTGACATACAAGCCGATCATGCGCAGTGGGCGCGACCTTGAAGTGTTCGACTATACCGACAGTGATGGCGAAAACATCAAGATCACAGTGAGGGGCCTGGCTGAAGGTAGGCGTGGCCTTGGGCAGGCCACTGGGCACTTAACCTCAATGTGCAGGGCCGCGTTGCATGCTTTCCGTCAATCGGCTGCAGTTCAGTGGGCGGGGCGAGCGCAAGGTGGAGCTGCGCAATGGCTCGTCGGCGTCAGCCCACTTTCAGATCCATCATCCAGAGGGCGATGTTTTCCAAGTGCGCCCGTTGGAGGGCGTGGTTGCGCCGCATGGATATGTGTTTTTGAGCGTGCGCTTTTGCCCGCCTCGAGGAGGCGTGTTTGTGCGCAAGATTTTCTGTCTGGTGTGGAACTGCGTGAGTTTGCAGCTGTTGCACTGTTTCAGTGCCATCTACTGCACAATTCCCTACTAGGAGCCCCTGATTCTTAACCTAACGGGAGGGGAAAGAGTGGGGCTAAGCCACGCCCCCAATGAAGAGCTGTGCGGATTCCCCGCCTATTTTGAGGAGGGGGCAGTCTCAGTGGATCCGCCCAGTTTTGACGCGGGCTTTGCCCCCACTCCCAGTACTTTGCTCGCCAAAATCACCAATCAGAGCCCGAAAAAAGTGCTGGTGGACTGGCGCCAGCTTCAGACAGAGGGGCGGGTTGTCGTGGCTCCGCCCACTGTGGAAGTGCCGCCCTTTGGCAGCCAGCAGATCCAACTGCAGCTGACCGCTGTCGCCCCCTACTGCCTGCTCCACGAAACTCTGCTGGGTCAAGTGGATGCCGCAAATTGCCTGTCTTTATACGTGCAAGGTTTACAACCGCCACCCCCCACCACAGGATTAATAAGGCTCTTCCCCTTTAATGTTCCAGCCCATTCGTTCCCAGCCAATCAGGAGTGGATCAGTCACGTGCAACTTTTGCCCGAGGTGGTTTATTGGCCGCCGTGTGCGCCCGGCGACGTTGCCAACACCACGTTTTTAATGCGCAACCGCAGCCACCTGCCAGTGCAGTTCCGGCTGGACTCGCCCAGGGCGACCAAAGTCAAGGTCAAGCCTCGGATGGGCGTTTTTCGGCACTGGCAGATCGTGGCAGTTCGGCTGCATACAGAGCAGGGGGCGGCCAAGGCCTACATGGAGGCGTGGCAAGTGGTGGTGAATGGGCGGGCGATCCCCCTCTACTTTCACGGGCAGACGTGCGTGCCTCGCGTTGAAATAGGGCGGGGCAACCGTATCAACGCCGGCCCTGTACAGGACGGCTCCCAAAAGGAGGTGGAGGTGCCGCTGAAAAACTCCTCCCTCTGCCCCGTGGACTTTCAGTTCCAATTGGGCAAAATGGTGGGCGTGTCGCCGATGACAGGCCGACTGCCACCCAATGAGACGCTGACGCTTGTTGTCAAGGTGACGGGCAGCCAATGCGCGCCCAACAGCGAACGCTTCCACTGCCTGCTGCGCATTGTGGATGCCAGTGGAGCCGTCACTGGACACAGCCACGACCTGCCAGTAGACATTGTTGCCGAGTGCTCATATTCCCAGCTTTGCGTAAGACTTTCCTTAAGACTTTTATCCGAATTTTCGTTCGTTGTTCCTGTAGGCCTGTCCCAGTTCAGAGGACTTTGGCCGGGTGCCCTTTGGGCACCGCCTTAAATGTCAGTTTGAAGCGTCGAACTTCGGCAACACCGCCGTATATTTCCAGGCCTGTCAAAGTGGCGAAGACAAAAATGTCCACATCAAGCCCAGCTTTGGCGAGGTGAAACCGCGCGACAGTCAGCGCTTTATTGTGGGAGGGGTTGCGTCAAAAATGGGCGGAGCCACGCTGAGCTTCGGCTACTACAATAGGCTGGTGAAGGACTCGCCCTTAGTTACCGGCACGCCCACTACGCTGTTTACACTTAGTTATGTGGCGGAGTTTCCAATCGTGCAGATAGAGGGCGTGGTAGAGCACAACTTTGGCGCTTTATTCGCCAAGGGCGACCTCTATGAGACCTTCTTGGGCGTGGACGTGCTCAACCACGCCCTCCGGCACGTTGCCAACGATCAGACTTTGGAGCATCGTTCGCGATTGCCTGAGCTGCCAGTGGACTTGGAGCAGGAGGTTTGGGTGCGGTTGACGCTTGGCAATGTCGGCGACTTTGACACCAATGTGACACTCAAACGGGTCAAGCTGTGCGACTGCGCCATGCAGGAAATCAGTGGCGGGTTGTCGAAACGTGGGCGGGGCTTCCAGTGCCCGCATCGCCAGGCCCTCAGCATCACGCCCTTGGAGATTTGCCTGCCCGTAACCACGACCCGTTTACAGTATACCCCGCCTATTTAACACGCAACGGGTTGTAGGCCGGAACTAGTAAGATTGTGAACATAGTGGTGAATTATGGCCTGCCGGGGGCCACGCCCCTGGCCTTCGCCCTCCAGCTGAGCAACAACCGCACGGTTTTGTGGTACTTTGAGGTGTACGGTGTGGAGCCCGATGTGCCACGCCTCTCGACCTACACGCCCACATTCACCATGGAGCTGGCGCCTGTTTCATTGGGCGACCACCTACCGCCCTTGCAGTGTTTCTGGCTGTACAACAGCAGTGGGCGGGCGATTAGTTGGCAGGTGGACATCAGTGCCCTCCAGTGGCTGCTTGTCATTAATCCCCTTGATGAGATTCAGCCGCAAACGCGCAAGCCCTTGCTAGGTGAGTGATGGTTGATACTTGACATTCAAGCGTCAAAAAAAAAGACGTTTTCCAGTCAAGTTCCAGCCAGTTGAAGCCAAAATGTATTCAGTCAAATTGGCGCTCAATTACGGCTTTGTCGATGACCCAGATATGGCACTAGTCGCTCCGCTCCAGTTGCATGGCCAGGGGTCGGATGGGGGGGCGGAGCCCTCCAAATCCTTAACCCCGCCCTGCTCCAGCAGGCTGGGTAGCACCTTTCCCGCCAGTCTGTCAGTTGAATGGCTGGCGCCGCCCCCACTTCCCACCTGGAGCAGCCACGCCCAATTGGTTTTCGTGAAAAACACCGCACGCAATCAAGTGGTCCAGTACACGTGGGGAGAGTGAGTGGCTAAAAGTGAGCGTCCAGTCTGCCCTCTACAGTTTCGCCGTTTAGAGTGCGCATCGAGGGGGCGTTGGAAGTGCGCGCAGAGCCCCTTAGCGGCCTGCTGCTGCCCAAGGAAATCCACCCGGTGGTGGTGAGGGTGCGTACTTTGGCCACGCCCTGCGTCGCCACAGTGCTGTTGCCATGCCAACTGGTGCAGTACTCGAATGCGCTGTTACATCAGCTGACCGAGGAGCGTCACCTGGAGGCGCAGCGCCGAATCGACGAGTTTATGCTGGACGAACCTTCAGGCGCCAAACGGCCGGTGAATATATTAGTGAGGCCCCAAGCCATTTTCCATTGGGGGTTGTTTCAGGCCAATCCGATTCGCGTGGAACCGGAGCCGCCCGTTTTGTTTGCCTCGTTGGCCGTAGATGTTGCCACCATGCACCCGAAGGACTTTGCCAGGAGACCATGGGACACGCAAGCGCAGCACCCTCCAGAATCTGCTTTGAGTGAGGGGCGACCACCGGTCGTCCCTAGCCTAATGGAGGCGGCGGTTTTTAGCCGTGTGTTGGAGGAAGGACTGGCGTAAGCAGTACCACTAGTCTTTGCGGTAATTGGCTGAAAATCCTCTACAGCCAGGTGGTGTTTGCACAGAAAATGCGCAGTCTCCTACTGGGGGCGGTGCGCGCCCCTCAATGCTTCTACAGCCAGTTCACGCTGACCAATCAGGAACAGAGGGGGCGGGAAATTGGGCGTTTCCTCCAGCAGCCTAGCGCGTCCGTGATTGGCTGCCTTCTGCGCCGACTGATCCATCAGGGTTTGTGCGCAGCCCAGTGCCCCGCCCCTCAACAAACGCCTCCCAATTTACAAGACTCCATAGTTGGCGCCCACTACAGTTGCCGCAACCAGCAATGCGCCTGCCGCCCACTCGACACCCACTCTTCGTTTAATTAGTGGATGCCAAGGCAACACCGCCTCGCTTCAGGTGTTCCAAGCCCACCTTAGATTAGATAGTATAAGTAAACAAACGCCAGTGCGATGGCCAGAGACCGGCTGCAGGAACTCAGACATAAAGTGAGTGAATCTTTGGACGTGACGAGATATTTTTCAAAAATTTGAGTAGGCGACCAATCAGGGCACTGGGGCGGCGCCTAGCGACGAAGAAGCCCAGCCCTTGACGGCGCCTGATTTGCTGGCGACGTTGGAATGGGCCGAGGTGCTGCGCCAATGGGTGGAGACTATTGAGGAGAATGTGGACGCCCTCAGAGCGTACCTGCGAAAAGTCGAGGACTTCAACACTGATCAGCGAGGTGAGTGGGTTTTTGAGGCCGTTGAGGGTTTGAGGCAGGCGACTGGTTTTAGCGCTCAACGAGAAGATCGACGCCCTTTTCCAGGCAAATGCCAGCATTGCACAGCGGGTGCAGGCGAAATTGCGCAGCTTCGAGGCGCAGTTGGGCGACGTCCAGTCGGCGGCTGGACGTATCCAGCACATCCAATACAACACGCTAAAGGCGCGCTTCCAGGTAGCCTTTGCGCAGAGCAACGCGCAGCTGGAGGAGCTGCGCAACGTAAAGAAGGCGCAACTGGAAGCGCAGCTGCGTGCCAAGGGTGTGCGCATTTCGGAGGCGGAGCTGGATCAGCTGCTCCAAGATGGCGGCGACCTGCAGGTCTTCACTGAAAACGTCCGTAACTGTTTTTAATCCTAATCACTCCTGATGTTTGTGAAACTGTTTTCCCCATATAGATACTGGCGGAAACTGCCGAGGCCAAACGAGTGCTGCAGGACTTGGAGGATCGCCATCAGCAGCTGCTGAAGATCGAGCGCATGCTGGCCGATGTCCGCGATCTGTTCCTGCAAATGTCGATTCTGATCGACGATCAGCAGGAGGTGATCGATCGGGTCGAGTACCAGGCGGAGCTGGCGCAGGACTTTGTGGGCAGGGGGCGGGACGACTTGAAAAAGGGGCGGGAGAAGCGCAGCAAGTACCTCAAGGTGGGCGTGGGGGAGCGGAGTAGGGTGAGCAGCTCAAGCTAACACGCCGATTGGTTGCAGACGAAAATCATCCTCATGGTCGCCCTAGTGCTGCTCACCATCATCATTCTGGCGCTGATCTTCAAGTGACTGGCCGGTTTTGTTCAGAATGAATCACGTTTTATTAAAATTAAATAAAAATCATTGTAATCGCACGCACAAATCAATGGGATTGCACGAAAAATAGCCGCCATCCCCCCTGTGGGGGCGGCACACTTAATACAAAATCTACACATATCGACACACACCTCTCATAAGCGCTTCAGCGTGCGCTTTTTCTCTTTGAGGATCTTCTTCTTTTCGGCGGACAGCTTCTTGTCGGTCGCCGGCTTTTTGGCCTGCGGCCCCTCGGGGGCACACGCTTTGCTCTTGTGAGGCTGCGCATGGATTTCGGTCATCATTTTCGCCCGCTGGAAATAGTCGTCGTAGTGCTCCAGCAGCAGTTTGCCCGCCTCCTCATTCAGCGCCGACTCCGGATTGGGCACGATCAGCAGACACTTTATAGTCTGGACCAATGGGAGAATTGTAAGCTCTTGCTCAAGGAACCTTTGGGCCGCGCTCACTCACCAGAAGGATGTGTTTGAGTCCGAGATCCGATTTCCAGTCCCTCTTCAGGGTGTTGACGCAAATCTCTCCATTGGGCGCCACATTCGGGTGGAAAATCTTGGTGAAAAAGTAGGCTTTGGGGGGCTCCGTCGGGAATCCTTTGCCGAGCGTCAGCTTGACGCGAAATACGCCCCCGTGGTAGGGGGTACCTGCAACGCCGCCGCTGGTGCTTAACAACACGCCCCTAAAACTCTCTAAGCGTTTACCTGCGGGGCCCTCAATCGTTGCCTGTATATCAGTCACATCCTCCTCGTTCACCTGCACCTTGATGCCCTCCGGGGGGCTGTTGGCCAGCCCTTGCATCTCGCGAGCCACCATTCGGATCGTTTGCGGCGACAAATTCTCTACGTTGTTCGACATCTGAAAGGGGAGCCTTGAATGGGGAATCACTGGGGGGCTCAGCCCCACCTGGATACTTACACTACTAGCCATCATCGTCAAGGCGCAGCCTCTTAACACCGGATAAATTCAGCAGACCTTTTTCATGACAAAAAAAAGTGAACGTTTGTTTGGCGACTGGCGTGACAAGTGACAAAGTGGTGGGGATGCGATGTTGCCGGGCGGTGGTTGAATGACTTGGTCCTTGACAACGCTGTCTGATAATTTTTTTTGGTTTTCGTTTATAAGGAATTTCAAAAAAAACTACGGCAAAATATGAGCACAAACAGAAAGTTGAAACTCAATTCAAATAATAAATTTGAAGTAAAAACCAAAAATTATTTAAGCAAAAAACCTCATCTCTAACCCGCGACCCACTGGCAATGCGCGCTGTGCCGGCAACCCTGTCACTGGCCTAACCTATCTATTAACCACGCAGACACAGTGACCTCTGTGATCTGTGCTGTCAATACAAGTCGACCGTTTTGTTGGTTTATGTAGTTGCCCTAGCGACCATGTCTTCGGAGAATTTGAGGGCCCCCGAGCCAAAGGGGCGCGGCGCCATCCTGCAGGCGCTGTTCGAGCGCAAAAAGCGGGAGCGCGAGTCCATGGTGCAGGGCGTCGGTATGACTGAGCAGGAGTCCAAAGCCCCGCGGGTAAGTCCCAACCTCACTTTTCGGACCGTTTTGGCTTGAGATGGGTTTCAGGGCAGGGCGGCACTGCTGGAGAAGATCCGCATGAAAATGATGGCCCCTGTGGGGGGCGAACCGGCGCCGGCTGCGCTCCCGGCTGTGGAGCACGTAACTCAGAGCCTAGCCGATGTGAGACTGGAGGAGACGCAACAAGTGACCCACTATCGGGGTAAGGCAATGGAGCTCGGCCAGGAGAGGCTAATTAGTAGGTTCTGATGGTTTGTAGGTGCTAGCGGGAAACCAATAGATTTATCAGTGAACTATATAAGACTGAAAGTGCAGCCCGGCCAGGGGGTGTTCGAGTACGAGGTGGCTTTCAGCCCCGATGTGGACGCAAAGAACCATCGAATTCGCCTTGTCAATCAGATACTGGAGGGCGACAGTCGCGCTAAGGTATTCGACGGCGGCACCCGCCTGTACCTGCCAAACAAGACGCGGGGGGCGCACGCCCGATTCCAGGCGAAAATGCCGGACGACGCCACCGACGTCACCGTCACCATTACCTACAAGCGACAGAAGAGCCTGGGCGACCACGAGTGCCTCCATCTGTACAACGTGCTGTTCAAGCGCATCATGCATCTGCTGCTCTACGTGCAGATTGGGCACAACTACTTCGATCCGCAGCACCGCGAACTAATCCCGCAACGGAAGCTGGAAGTGTATCCGGGCTTTGTGGTCGCGGTGGACGAGCTGGAGGACGGCCTGATGCTCTGTCTGGATACGCAGCACCGTGTGCTGCGCACTGAGAACGCCTACGAGCTGCTCAATGAGCTGAAATGCGTCAGCAACCCGGCGCAGTTCAAGGAGGCGGCGCTGCGCAATTTACTCGGCTCGCTCGTGCTTACCAAGTACAACAACAAGTCCTACATTATCGACGACATCCTCTGGGACATGAACCCGAAGGACACCTTTCCAACGAGCGATGGAAGGTGAGTGCGGTAATTTGCTTTCTATCTGGCAACACTCACTCTATATTTTTTGAAATAAAACAGGGAAATCAGCTTCATGGAATACTACAAGATGATGTACAAGATCACCATTGCCGATGCCAGTCAGCCGCTACTGTTGCATCGCAGGCGGCTGAAGAAGAACACGCCCCCTGAACTGGAGGGGCGCATGGTGTGTCTGATCCCCGAGCTGTGCACCCTAACCGGACTCACTGATGCGATGCGCAGCGATTTTCGCGTGATGAAAGACGTGGCGCTGCACACACGCGTCACGCCGCATCAGCGCGCTTTTGCTCTGCGCACCTATTTGCAGAACGTGCGCAGCAATGAGCGCGTGCAGCAAATCCTGGGCGACTGGGGGCTACGCCTGGCTAACGACAATCTGCCGCTGAGCGGGCGCCAGCTCGAAATGGAACAGATCGTGTTTGGGAACCAGCAGATGCGTCCGGCGGGGGCGGGGGCCGATTGGGGCCGCACGATGACCAATTGCGAGGTGACCGGCCCGATGGACCTTCTCAATTGGGTGCTGTTCTACACCAATCAGGACGCCAGGATGGCGCAGGACTTTGCCGGTCATATGACGCGTCTCGCCTCCTCGCTGGGCTACCACATTGCAGCGCCGCGCATGGAGAAGCTTCCCAATGATCACACTGCCACCTACGTGTCGGCCATCCGCACTAAAATCGACACTTCTGTGCAGGTATGTAGATAATCAAACTGGCGACGAAAAGGCAAAAAGAAACTTTTCTGCGCAGGCAGTGGTGTTCATTTGCCCGTCGATGCGCAGCGACCGCTACGCCGTCATAAAAAAACTGTGCTCCACTGACGTGCCAGTGGCGTCACAGGTGATCAACTCGCGCACACTGTCCAAGCCCGACAAGGTGCGTTCAATCATCCTCAAGATTGCGCTGCAGATCAACTGCAAGCTGGGCGGCACTCTGTGGACTGTTAAGTTTCCGTTCCGCGGCTGGATGATTTGTGGCATTGACGTTTACCATGGCGGCGTCAACCAGCCCTCTGTGTGCGGGTTTGTGAGCAGCCTGAACGAGAGTATCACGCGGTAGGAGGCGCCCCATTCTTTATCCTGCTCTGGGGTTGTAAAACTGTCTCCATTGCAGCTGGTACTCGACGGCAACCTTCCAAGGGCAGGAGTTGGGCGATTTTTATCCGCGTGCCTTTGCCAAGGGCCTGGAACAATTCCGGAACCAGAGTGGCGCCTACCCGAGCAAAGTGGTGGTGATCCGGGACGGAGTGGGCGACGGCCAATTGGACTACACCAAGCGGTACGAAATCAAACAGTTCGAGGATATTTTGAAGCGTTTCGAACTCAATATTCCCATCTGCTTCGTGGTCGTGCAGAAACGGATCAGCAGTCGACTGTTCCATCGCGCCCCCAGTGAGTTTTTTGGAAGCAGTCAAAAACTTTTCAAAAACCTGTTTTTTTCAGGTGGTCAATTGCAGAACCCGCCGCCCGGGACGATTTTGGACCACACAATCACGCGCAGGTACCTGTACGACTTCTTCATGGTGCCGCAGAGCGTGCGGGAGGGCACCGTCAACCCCACCCACTACATAGGTAAGCCACGCCCCCCGCACTAGAGCCATTGGCACGGTATTGGTGAATTTTCGCAGTATTGCACGACACGTGCCAACTGAAGCCCGACCACCTTCAGCGGCTGTGCTACAAGCTGTGCCATCTCTACTACAATTGGCCGGGGACGATCCGCGTGCCTGCGCCCTGCCAATACGCGCACAAGCTGGCCTCCATGGTGGGGCAGCAGCTCAAAACTGATCCGAATCCGGCGCTGGCCGACCGTCTGTGGTACCTGTGAAGACCCAATCGAAACTCTACTAGGCTTAAGAAATAATGCGTTAAGTTCAAATTAGTTTAAAGGTTCCGAAATATACAGTTATGTTACTAGTGTAGCGGTTGACTGGGCAGAGTGGGCGGTCCGTAGCGGCGGCCCGCTTCCCACACAAAGGCCACCTCCATCTGCTTGACCACGCGGTCGAAGAACAGGCTGGCCAGGTGGGAGTGAATGAGCGACTTGAAGCGGAACTCGACTTGGAAATCGACGATGCAGGAGCAGGGTGCGCTGGGCAGGCCGGGCGCGAACTTCCAACGAGTTTCCAGGTAGTGGAACAGGCGCCCGTCGCTGCACTGGGCGCGCACCAGCCGCGGGCGTAGAAGCGTCACTTTGGAGGTGTAGTTTTCCAGCACGGGGGCGAAGCCGATCTCCAGATTGGCGCGCATCACGGGGCCGTCGTCCCCCAGTACCACCGACCGGGTGCAGAAGGGCAGAAAGTCCTGATAGTGGGCGATGTCGGCCACCACTTCGTACATCTGCTCGTCCGAGTACCTTCAACCGAGGCAATTAATGCACTGGCGTCGGTGGGCCTTGGGGTGACGACTTACCCGAGCAGCTGGCGCGCCCGGTAGCGCCGCTCCCGGTCCACCAGGCGCTGCATGTGCAGTTGCCGCCGACTCCCGGCTGCGCCCACCTACAAGTGCCGTGGCCTTAGAAACTCGCCGCCAACTATCCCAAATTAATTTATTTCTAATCCTCTCTAGACTGGCGGATTTGGCGCAAGATTTTTTGATGCAGCAGGTTGGTGATGTTGCCGTCCACATGAGCCAGCGGCTGGTCGCGCCTCACGCTCAACTGAAACCACACCAGCACGCCATTTCAACTGGTGGACACTAGGAGGGGGGGTGGGCGTTTACTAACCTCAATCTGCTGCACCAGCTCGATCTCCCTGGGGCTGGCCACGAAGTTGGTCACCTGGCAGGAGGCGGGGCTCCCTAGGCGACCCACCCGCCCCACTCGATGGATGTAATCGGCTGGGTACAGGGGAAAGTCGTAGTTGACCACATGCCGCACCTGGATGGTGTTGAGACCGCGGGAGCCCACGTCTGTGGCGGAGAGCACACGCGATTCACCCCTGAAACACGACAGCCAATCAGACGTCCCGGCCTAGAGTAGCCACGCCCACCTGACGAACTGGCTCCACTGCTCGATGCGCAGCGCCTGATGCATGTCGCCGCTGATGTTCGAGCAGGCGATGCCGTTCTCGCGCAGAAACATCGCCAGCCACTGGCAGGTGGGGTTGCGATTGGTGAACACCAGCAGGGGCTCGACCTTGCCGCCCTTGATTAACTGCAGCAGACTGGCCGGCTTGACAGAGCGCGTGAGCCGCATGAAGTGCTGCCGGATGTGGAGCAGCGGTCGATGCAGCCGCGGCGAAACCACGCGCTCCATTGTATCGCTGTAGGGCTGCAGGATGTCGGGCAGGCGGCGCGGCAACGTGGCGCTTACAAGCGCCAACTGCGCCTGCGGCATGCGCCGCACCAGGCTTTCGATGCGCTCAGCGAAGGAATCGTCGGTCAGCGAATCGGCCTCGTCCAGCACCAGTGCCTGCGTGTCCGCTAGCTTGTAGATGCCCACAGTGGACAGTTTCCCCAGGACGCCCGGGGTGGCCACCAGCACGTCCACCTCTTCGAACTGGGGGTTGAGCATCGCCTGCTTCGTTTTGCCTGCAAATCCCCAATTAAGCCTCTGGGGGAAACTCCAGGGGGAAAGGTTCCCTACCTCCGACTAAAGTGCGGGCGGTCAGCCCGAGGGCGTCGCATAGACTGGCGGCCATTTCCCCCACTTGATGGGCCAGCTCGCGATTGGGCACCAAAACCACCAGTCCGGGCGCGTTTGGGAGGCCACTAGGCCTCAGCCTTTGGATGAGCGGCAGTAGATAGGCGGCTGTTTTCCCGCAGCCGGTTTCTGCCGCCAAAAGGGCGTGCTTTCCTATTGGGGCAGAGCCATCAAATCGACCTCCTTTCCCTTGGGGGAGAAGACTGCATCCTCATCAACATACCTCGCAGCAAAGTGGCCACGGCTTCCTCTTGAAACTCGGTGGCGTGGTGGATGTTGTAGCTCTGCAGGGCTTCGACCATGCGCCCGTCAATGCCCAGCTCCCCAAAGGGGCGCCCTGGCGCCCCCTGCTCTTGTGGCAGCGGCAGAATGGTAAAGTGATCGTTGCGCGCTTTGCCGTGGTTCCACCCTTTGGAAGCCAGCGGGACTTCGTCCAGTTTGCCGTGCTCGGTACCTTGGTAGTGGTCCAACTCGCTACGTTTGCAAGCTATCAGCAAAGGGCCTCTGGCCCTTTGCCCCAGCTTTGTCATCAAAGTGCGCCCTGCCATGCTTGCAGTACTTATGGGGCCCCTTTTAGGCCTGCACTGACACGAAAACTACTAAACCAGTGGCGTTTATCAAATGTTGCGAAAAACTAAGGTTATCTTTACTCAGTCGGCGTTGCCAGCAGCGCAAGTTTTTTACTAATCACTCTTATGAAATGAAGCCACCGTCAGGCAGGCCGCAAACAAATGTGGCCTCGCATGAAAGATGCGTCAGCCCACATGCTGACAACACCGCATGACTGACATTCACTGTCAACCGGTTCAATCAGTTAAAATCCCAACCGTTTAGGGCCCCAAAAGGCCCCTTTTTCAGTGGAAAACATGTCGGGGGTGATTAACATGCTGGTGGATATGGGCTTCGAGAAGGCGCGCGTGTAAGTGCCCGAAGGTCGCTAGGGATTGAGGTTAGTGACGGTGTTAATGGGGCTTTCAGGGAGACCGCGGTGGCCAAGACCGGCAGCCAGGACGTACAGGTGGTGATGGACTGGATGCTGGCCAATGAGGAGGAGCCGGCTATTGCCGAGCCGAACCCGATGGCACAGCCCGAGCCGGATGGGACGCCCGCTCCCGTCGCCAAGTCCATCAAGTGCGACGACTGCGGTAAACTGTTCAACAGCAATGAGGAGGTGGAATTCCACGCTTCCAAGTCCGGTGAGTCCGCAACGGGTGAGGCGGCCCCTTTCACTCACTCACTCCTTTTAGGGCATGGCAACTTCTCCGAGTCCACGGAGGAGAAGAAGCCCCTGAGCGAGGAGGAAAAGAAGGAGCAACTGGCCAAAATCGAGGCGAAATTGCGCCAGCGGCGCCTGGAGCGCGAGGCCCGCGAAAAGGAGGAGGCACTGGAGCGCGAGCGGGCGCGCATCAAGTCCGGCAAGGACATGCTGGAAGCCAAAAAGGTAACTGGGGAAAAATCCACGAAATCCCAATACTCAAGAGCAAGGGGTTTAGCGACACGAGGAGCTGGAGATGAAGAAAATCATCGAGCAGCGTCGGCGCGAAAAGGAGGACGAGCTGAAAGCAAAGCAGCGGGTGCGCGAGCAAATCCAAGCGGATAAACTGGCGCGAAAGGCCAAACAGGCCGGACAGCCGCAGGAAGCGGTGCCCCCGCCCCCATTGCTGGCGGACAAACGCCCCCCGCAGGACTACAGCGAGGTCAAGCTGCAGATAAGACTGATCGACGGTAAGTGTCGTTTCGCCCCCAACCACGCGCTCGATCTAACGCGGACCTTCCCACAGGCAAATCGCTGAGCCAGAGCTTCGGGGCGAAGGAGCCCCTTTCGGCCGTGCGCTTGTACATCGAAATGAACCGTACGGACGGCGACGGCCCCTTCAAGTTGATGACCAGTTTCCCGCGCAAGGTTTTCAACAGCGATGACTATGACAAGCCCCTGGACACTCTCGGTAAGGCACCCCTAAACTAAAGGCCGTAGGGCATCCGCTGAACACCCGCGTTGTTGCAGGTTTGGCCCCGACGGCCACTCTCATCGTCTCAAAGTCATAAGCCCGTGCAGAACGTCTGGTGGTTATTTACCCAATATACTTATCTCTATATGGAAAGTTTCATTCAGTTTATTTACAGTAAGAGTGCGCACTTTGACAATAAACAATCGCTCTGGAGTTGACTACGAGGGGGGGGGGCGCTGCTCGCTCTATCTCTCCGACTAGTTTTTTGACTATTCCTGATTGGACAGTTGACTGGTGAGGAACCCTGTAAAAATGTTGAATGAGGTTCTGGATGCGCCTACATGGTGATCCATTGGATAAGTCTGAGCAGATGGTAGACCTCGACCAGGCGCCTGCGTTCTTCGGCGCTCTTCTGCCGATCTCCTGGTAGCTGAAGCGTGGGTGGATCGGAGCTGGGCGGTGCCTGCGGGATGTACCAGACCAGCTTCTTCTGGTTGCAGTTGGTGTCCAGGCCGACGCGCGCGCGGTGCACCGGATTCGTCGGGTTGCAGTCTGGTAAAGAAATTGCTAATTCTGTGCGCATCCGCCATCTCATCCAGGCCACTCACCCATCAGATCTAAGGTTTTGTTGAAGCAGATGCGGATCTCGCTGATGTAGCTGGCGTTGGTTTTCTTGTCCTGCACGCAGTGGATGATGGGCTCCTTGCCCAGGCCGCCCTTCAGGGCGTTGTAGAACTGGGCGACGTCGTAGCCCGTACTGCTGGGCGATACGCCGCCCTTTTTCAGGATGCCCGCCAGCTCATACTGGCGGTTCAGCTTCAGCCCAGTTTGGAAGTAGTTGGTTACGCTGTCCAGCAGCGGCAGGGAGGAGGCGCAAGTGCCATGCTTCTTCCATTCGTGCGCCCAGAAGGAGTTCGGCTTGGTGTTGGCCTCCACGTTGATCCAGTAGCTGTTCAGGTCCGTGAGCATCGGCGTCAGCTCCTCGGGGTTGAAGTGAATCGCCGACGGGCAGAAGAACGGCCCCTCGTGCCCTAAACCACTTTCGCGTTATGCCAATCGCTCGCTAATTGCTCCCGGCTACTTGCCAGTCTTCGTCGGCCACACGCCGTGAATGGTCCACAGGTTCTTGTCCTTGGGCAGGTTGCAGGAGTTGGCACTGTTTGCCTCCTCCCACTCGCTGCACGTGGTCTGCGGCCACCTCTGCGAGAACATCAAATAGTCCCAGTCACTGTAGGGAGTGGACGGGAACTTTTGGGGCGAAGTATGCGCCCGCCTGTCAAGTGAGGGTGACTCTTTAAGGTGGAACGGGAGCGCTGCGCTCCACTTACCCTTCGAACAGCAGACAGGCCAGCAGCAGAGCCCAACTGGCAGACATTCTGGAACGTGGCTTATTGGTGCATCGGCAATAACGGGCCTCTGATAACACGGTTCACGTTTCAAAAACAACAAAGACGCAACGATTGAATAAACAAAAGATTATTTATGAATGGCGTCGGGCGATTGATTGGAACGGTGTCACTATCAGATGATTACGTATTAAGCGCGCTGTTGCCGGACTGCAGAGTTTCACATGCAGCCAAGCTTTTTACTATTTCCAATCGCCAGTTTTTTCGGAATAGAGATGCACAAATGTGAAACTTTTGCGAAAGTTGCGATTGGTTACAGTTTTTCCATGTTCCGCACTGGTGAATTTCGACTAGAAACATCTAGAAACAGCCCAGTTTGACCTGCCCGATTTTCGTCAACTCAAGCGCTCTTCAGTCAAACGGCCAAAACCCAAAAGACTGAGATTTTCGTGCTACGTTCGCCACTTTCAACCGTTTTAATGCACCAATCAGGCGTTTTAGATGCAAAAACTGTGTGTAGGCAAACTTGCTGGCTGAACGAAACCCTCTGGGGTAAACGCCCTAACCCATAAAGCCCTTGAACCAGCGAAAAAATCTCCAGAACTTACCTTATAATCGCGGCGCTTAAATGGCGAAGCCTCTGTGGGGCCCAAAATGGCGCAGCCACCGGCAGGAGCTTCAAACCACCTCCATCATTCCATTCTTGTAGCGATCAATGCACCGGAATGCCCTTCATTCGCCAACAGGTCCACGCACCCCCGCACACCACTTTTCTTTGCAAAAAAAAACAGTTTTTTTGTGAAAAAACGCCCCGAAAAACACAGTGCGATACAAACAAACGACGCTTTGCCTGGAAACAAAAGACGAACGATTTGGGGTGGGGAGCGGATCGTGCAGTGAATCCAGCGGCTCCGCCCGGCTGCTTCGGGCAAAGCTCGCCCCGCCAGGGCTTTGCCCTGGTGAAACTTGTTCGGGGTCAAAGGTCTGGGCCTTAGAGGGGCGCTGAAGCGGCCCCAGCCCGCGAAACAACTTCAATGAATGAGTAATTAAGGAAATTAGGACTTGAGAGCGCCATCTGTCCACCGTGGTAGAAGCTCGGGAGTGGAGCGGGATAATAAAGTGGGCTGCTTTGGCGATTCCGGCCCTTTAAAGGGCTTCGCCCCCTCCGAAACTCGCTTCTGGAGTGAAAGGGGGTGCCCGTCGCCTCTCAAAGGCCCAACACTGCCGAAAACTACCCCGCTGTCAATCTTTTGAGGCGCATTCACCTCTACGTCCACTTCACGCAGTCGCTTTGACTTTGATAGGGACAAAATCGAGCTTTTCAATTATATAGAATCACAACAACAACAACAACAATAAAGGTATTATTCATGCGTGGTTGGGGGCCACTGCATGGTGGCGCATTCGCCATGAAATCCAGAAAGTCTGGAAAATTACGTTGCTTAACTAATCAAATAATCAATCAGTTGATGGCCTGTTGGAGAGCAGTACGCAAAAAAACCGAACTGTAACTAGAAACTGTTGAATTTTCCTGGTTCACTCACGCAACTCTCGACAACATGGCGAATGCACCGCCAAAACCAACACTATGCTAAACGTCCCCTAAAGGCTACCAGCATTAAAACGCACGAAGATATTGAAAAAGGCTCTATTTCCACTAGATGAATCACAGTCGCTTCGAAGGGGCCCCGAACATCGGCTCAAGATTTCTCCTCCTGTGGCTCCACCACAGGCACAAAGTAGGCTTGGATCTCCTCCAGCGACCTGCCCTTGGTCTCCGGCATGCAGAGGAAAACGAAAAGGGTGCCGATCACTCCCATGCCTCCATAGAAGTAGAAAACCCCATAGTCGCCCATAGCGGCCACCATGGTGGGGTACAGCTTGACCACGACGAAATTGAACACAAAAGTGGACGCTGTGCTAATGCCAGCCGCTGTTCCGCGGATGTTCTTCGGGTAAACCTCCGAGGCCAAAGCGAAAGGCAGCGGATAGAAGCCGATGGTGGTGATGAAGAAGTAGAATACTAGCAGCGCCAAGGGAACAAGAGGCAGCGGTTGGGGAATGAGGCCCTGGTTCAGGGCAACAATGTAGGTGCCTAGGGACAGCATGGATAGGGAGATCCCTAGGCCCGATACGAGGCTGAGGGGGCGGCGACCGAAGCGCGTGCTTAGGAAACTGATCAGGATCATCCCGGCCAGCCTCACTAGCGCAATGGCTACAATGGCAATGTAGGGATCCAGCTCCACTTTGGCCCCTTTCACTATGTCGATTGCGTAGTAGATAATGGCAAAAATGCCGGTGAATTGCTGGAAAAAGAAGAACGCCAGCACCAACCTGTAGGGCCTAAGAAAGTTCGGACGCATCAACATCTTCAGTTTCTTCACAAACTGTTGGGGCAACGTTTTTTCTTGCGTCTTCTCCTTCTTCACCCGCCGGTTGTTCAGTAACGTTTCCATCTCGAGCTGCACATCTTCAGTGTAGATCTTAGTGCCATACAGCCGGCACATGTTCTTCCTGGCCTCATCGAAGCGCTGCTTCGTTACCAGCCATGGGGGCGACTCAGGGATGAACATCTTGAGGAAGAACAGGCCGAACAGCGGGAAAACGGCCGCAATCAGCGCTATGGAGCCCCAATCGTCCTAAAATGTCGTCTATTATTAGGGGATTTTCGGTGCATGATTCGTCCACGTTACCTTAAAGATGAGCCCCAGAAGGTACACAATGAAGATGCCGATGGCGTAAAACAGCGACACCCAAGTGGTGAAGACGCTCCGCAGCTCCACGCTGGCCACTTCCGCCATGTAAACTGAGGCGGGGCTTCCGCATAGGCCTGAAACCGCCCCGAATGTTTTGGATTTTTACAATTCCGCCCTCTAACAAGCGACTTATGCAGCGTTTTGTCGTCTGTGAGACGCGACCTGGTTAATTTCCAATTAGCCGCGTTGTTAAGGGACGGATTGCGAAACCTGTTTGAGTAAATTTATGGAGAATTCCAAGGGCTTTTCGGACGTGTTTTTAGTTTTGCAATCCGACCATCTATCGCGGAGTTCTGCGCAAAAGAAGTTCGTCCAGTGGATTCAAAGGGCGACTGTTTTAAGGCGCCGTTAACTTTTCTGTGGATGGTGCGATTAGAAAAATTTTTCGACAGCAAATGTGGAGAATTGAAAAATCTTTTTGATCCAGTTTGGCGTTTTAAAATCCGGTGACAAACTATGGAGTTATGGCCTATAAACGGTTGGTATGTCACATTTCAAAAAAGGCGTCTTTGTTATTTTGCTTGTGGCGCTCTTATTTCGTGTCCGATCGAAATGGTTTGTGACCAACAAATGGCACACTGTCAAAAAGCTTTCCGCCGGTGGTTCTGTTTCCACAATCACTGCTCTGTTTTGGAAGTTATGGGACTTGGACTGTTGAAGTGTCAATGTGTTTAAAAGGCTTTATTATTATTTTCCGCACTGCGCCTGTATTTTGGGTCGATTTCAAAAACTGCTCCCAAGCAAAAAACCGGCAATTTACTGTGCTTTCTGTAAATGTTTCCTTTTTAAAATGCGCCGATTAGTCTTTGAGTAATGCGCTACGGAAGTTGGATGCGTCAAGTTGTAAGGGCGTCGTCGTTATTTGTCCTATTGCGCCCGTATTCCTGGTCGAATCAAAACTTTTTTTATCAGCAAATATGGAGCATCAAAAGAGCTTATCGCCAGTTTTTCAATAATTAAAATCGACCAATAGACTATCCAGTTAGGGGCTAAACAATTGTCAAAGTTTAAGGGCGTCTTTGTTATTTTTCTCGTGCTGCTTTTATTGTCAGTCCAATTGAAATATTTCGATTTGACAAAAAGTGACAGGCTGTCAATGGGCTTACCCACAGAGTTTTAGGTATTACAATCGGCCCACTAGTCTGGCAGTTATGAGATTGGGAACGGTGGGGAGTCTATTTCCTAACGGCGTCAATGTTATTTTTTAACACACCTCTACCAGGGCTTTTTGCGGGTTTTTTCCTTTTCGGAATCCGTTTATCAGTGGCTGAGTTATGAACGAAAAAAGTTGGTCCGGTTTGTTCAAAGGGCGTCTGTTTTAATAGACCACTAACTTTTTGAAAATTTGTCAAATTTGAAAATTTTTTAAACAAGGGTAGAAAGAATTTAAGGTGCTTTTGGAGGAGATTTCAATTTTAAAAATCGCCCCATTAACTATGGAGTTATGCGCAATACAAAGTTGGCGAGTTAAGTTTTAAGGGCGTCGCTGTTATTTGTTTGATTGCGTCTTTATTAATGATCCGATCAAAAACTTTTGATAACAAAAAATACAGAGACTCTAAAGAGCATTTTGACTGTTTTTCAATTTCTCAACTACCTTTGCGCCTTATCGAGTTACGCGCTAATGAATGTTGTTGTGTCAAGGTTAAAAAGCGACCTTATTATTTCCCGTGTGGCGCCCTTATTTCTAGTCAACCTGAACTAGTTCGGTAACAAAAGTCCATAAGCATTAAAAGGGCTTTCCGATTTTGTTTTTTCCTTGAAAATCCGCCCACTGATCGTAAAGTTATGGGAGAAAGAAAAGATTGGTGTGTCAAGAACCTAAAGGCGTCATTGTCACTTTTTACACACCACCCGTATTTCTATTCTAATTGGAAGACGGCTCTAACAAAAAACACCGGAAATTTAATGCGCTTTTTGAAAATGTTTTTGTTGCCAAAATCCACCCATCAGCCTTTGAGTTATGCGCCACAGCAGCAGGATGAGTCAAGTTTGGAAGGCGTCTTTGTTATTTGTGTTCCTGCGTCCTTATTCCCGCTCCAACCAATTTTTTGCGGGCAAAGATTTAAGAATTTTGAAGGCCCTTTGGAGGTGGATTTATTTTTGAAATCCCCAAATTAGTAGTGGAGGTAGGAGCAAAAGAAGATTGTCCAGCTGGTTCAAAAGGCGTCTGTTTTAACGGGTGGTAACGCCCACATTCCTGATTACGGTCGGATGTGAAAACTTGCTTAGCAAAAATTGTAGAGAATCTAATTAGCTTTTTAGGGGCGTTTTTAGTCCTAAAATCGCCCCTCCAGTTATGGAGTTATGTGCTACAAAAGATTGAGGAGTCAATTTTTTTAGACGTTTTCGTTGCTTGCCTCACTGCGCCCTTATTCTTGCTCTGAGCAAAAATGTTGCCAGCACGAAAAATGTGGCGAATTTAAAGGGCTTTTTGATGAGGGTCTAATTTTTCGAATCCGTTCATTGGTTCTCGAGTTATGGGCTAAACAAGTTGGGGAAGTCCAAGTTCAAAAGAGCCCAATTGTATCGTTCTAGAATGCTCGCATGCTTTCACTGCCCCTGAGCGACTTTTTCACCCAAAACCAAACCCATTTATGTCCAGTGTTTTTAGCATTCCAAACCACTGGCCATGTTAACCAAATAATCACTCATCAAACCGATGTGGTGCACAGTGAGCTGAAATGCCAAAAACACTGAACCGGACTGAACAATTTTCTCCCTACCTCCGGACACTCCAGTGATAAATCGGCCGACCAATAGCAGCCCGTATTGCTGCGCTGGCAAATAAAAGGCGGCGCCAATGATCATCCAGCCAATCAGAGCGCAGACATTCACCATCCGGATGGCATTCCGGCGCCCAAATCGATCAGCTATTGGTCCAGAACAGAGACATCCCAGTGGCGTAGCCAGCGAAGCTATGCTAGCTACAAAGTGGAGGAGTGGGGGTTGAAGCTGAGGAGTTTTCGCAACTTTTTCGCATTTCATTACCGAACCAGGAGATCTGCGCGGTGGTAAACTGCCGAAGGGCCGGGATGGCAACAGCGGAAAATCCTATAGCCATGCCCGGTGCGATGTTGGAAAAGTTCGACAGGAATGCCAAACTTATCTAAAAAACGCCAACAGAGCGATGAAAGCTGGGTGGGAAAATATGTGCCGACTTGTGGGAAATTCATGCAGTGAGCGACAGATTAGAAGCTTATTGCAGATAAGGTTCTTTTTTTCGGGTTTTTTGCCTATAAATAGCTACGAGGCCACTCGAAACGTACCTGCTTGAGCACTGTTTTTCCGCCACTTTCTTTCATTTTGAAGTGCAATAAACACTTATCGCAACCACAAATCTCAGCTAAATCAGCAGGCGTACGAAATACATCGCGTCTTCACGGCTAATGAGCTGGAGAAACAATATCGGATCGGTCATTCGGTACCACCTGATGGGAAATTTCGCACTAATCAGGACCGGTTCGGCTTGTTGGCAACAGCGTCGCCCCAAGCCCAACTATCGCAGTTGGTCGCGACAAAATAAACTGGCAGGCTGTTCGGCTGTTGTTTAAAATAATGTTCGATTGTGGCCAAATTACTTATCGATCCATCATCCAGGGCAGGATCCACTGCTGAAAATCCCCGAAATTTCCAATGTTTTTTTTTTTAGGAAAAATTAGAGAAAAACTGAAATTTTCCAGCTGATTCTGAGACAGTCAAGATTCACTTCAATCACTACCATTCACCAGTCAAAACCACAGGAAAATATTGATATATCGCGTCCAGTTAATTTTCAATCTAAGGCCGGCTCTGTGACCCAACGGGTGTGGCGTAATGCGCGCAACGCCCCAGAGTAGTGCGGTCTTTGTCACACCCATTCAGGGGGGCATTGAGCTGCGCGCTTATATGTCGCAGCTGCAATCGGGTTGACCTTGCGGCTCCACTGAACCTGCACAGGGCCGCACTGGGTAATAATTATTCCAGCAAATGCAATTAATCCTGATTTCGATTCATTGATTTATTTGCTTTGCTTGCGCCATTTAAATGCGTGTTTTTTTCATATTTTATTTTCCCTTTTTCCCATAAATGGAACTGCTTCACTTGACTTTGACAACTGACAACTGTTAAACGCCAACCAATAAAGCTGCCCACCTTAAACTCGCAGGAAATGACGTAATGACTCCCGGAAAGTTTCATTGACATGGAACGCACAGGGGTGGATTGGCCATGTTTGCCTTGCATGAAATGGCCATGAACAACCTAATTTTAGCCGACCTCAACGTCCAATTAGCCAATCATTGACTGGCCTTGTTCGAGCATTAAATGCACCAATAAAACGTGATTTATAATGATAAGACAATGTTGTTGATTGCCTTTTAATTGCGACAATTAAAACTGACAAGCACTATGTTTGCATGATAAATGCATGGTTTTGGATGCCATTTTCCAGCGGATTCGGCTCAATTTCCATGTAGGGTTTTGTCGTTTTGCCCCAGCGCGTTACCAGTTGCTCTAGTAGCACTTCGACTAGGCAACACTGCACGAAGTAGCACAGGAAAAAAGTGACAGCTGCCACGTAGATACACATCCAACGGCCGTCCATCTGGGGCGGTATTGCCAGCTCCATTTCCCCGGCCAGCCACTGGGCGGGGCTTAAGGTCAGGTAGCTGCACACGCCCGTCATCCCCACCAAGCACATAAGGAAGATCCGATTGGTGCAAATGGGCCGCCTATAGGGTTTGCCCTTGGAAAACGTCACTGCCATCGTGACGTACTGGAACATGGAGGTGCAGAAGACGGCGTAGTTCTCATAGGAGGGGGTAAACGAGGCGATGCCTGATACGTCCGGGTCGTACTGGAAGGGGACGAACCAATCAAACGTCTGGATGTAGTGGAAGGAGAATGTTTGCGCGGCGGCGGCCAATAGCATGAAGAGCGCCATTGAGCACATGGGGATGAAGCTCATCAGGCTGGTCCTGGGCGGCTGTTTGGCCAATCGCGTGTAGGCACGCGTGCGCCCGAAGGAGGCCGCGAAATTCAAAATCAAACAAATGTCGATGAAGAGGAACTGAAAGGAGCTGAGATTGGAATCGATGCCGTAGAGGATGATGACGGAGGTGAATTCGGTCAGGCTGTAGCAGAGCATCATCTGGAAGACGCCGAAGGAGGTGACTAGGGCGGCGCGCCCCTCTTGGATCACCTGGGGGACGCAAGAGATGTTTGCCTCCTTGGAGGTGAATGGGGAGGCGACGCTGCTTTCGGCCTCCGACAGCGAAATGCCCACATGCGCCGCCTTCAGGGCTCCGCAGTCGTTTGCCCCATCTCCACACATAGCTGGGAAGCACAAAAAATCTAAAGCCAACCCTGTGGTGCATGGTGTGTGGCCTAAAGCGCGCAACTGAACCGACTAATGCGGTCTTTGTCTGATGCATTGCCGCCTCGCCCTTTTTAACCGCCACTTCCGTCACGCTCACTTTGAGCTGACGCGCCGAAGGGCACAGGGCAGGACTGACAGGAAAATTTGACTGAAATTGCAGAAAGGCGTTTTTCGTACTCGCGAACTAGAATTTCTGGAAAGTTCATTGAAACAGAACCGCGCAATTTTTTTGAATTAAAAAAATAATAATTTAAAGATTTTTTTGAATTTACCTACCGACGTAATAGCCCAGGATCTTCAACTGTTCGACCACGTGCTGTTTCTGGGCGCCTGTCATGCGAGCGAAAACCGCGCCAAAGGTCATGACCTTGGCGATCAACTCCGGAAAGTGCTTGGCAACGGTGGCGTATGACGACCCAGTGATGACGTAGCACTTCCGGTCCGCGCCCTTCTCCACGTCCGCGCCATTGGTGCTCTAGAAAACTGGCCTGTGATTGGCTGCCAAAAGCCGTGAAAGGGCGGAGCTTACCGAGGTGACGGTGGGCGTGGTTATCACGTGATAGGCAACCGTGGCGGACGACTGCTTGGTGGGCGGCTCCGCCACGATCTCCACCACCGTCCAGCTGGGGTCGATGATTTGACAACCGCGCGCCACTGTCACCGCCGTTTGAATATTGTCGCCTGTCAATCAACAAATCAACTCCGGTGGCTTAAGTTTAAGTGAAAGTTCCCCGCTTACCGGTAATCATCACCACCTTCAGCTGGGCCTCTTTGAGGGTCTGGATCACTCGGGCGGTTTGAGGTTTCAGGCGATTTTCCAACACCAAAAGCCCCAAGAAGATGAGCTCCGCCTCCAGGGCGTTTCTCGGCTGTTTGACCACGCCCCGCCAGTCCGTCCCCTCTTCTAGCGCTTTGGTGGCCAGACCTGGAATCAATGGGGGGCCAATCAGCGCAAAGCTGAAGGGGACTGGAGGAGTGCGCACCAATCACACGGTACCCTTGCTCGGTGTGCTCGCGCAGCTTTGCATGAATATCCACGGGAACCGACTGCGGCCGACAGAGGGATATGATTTTTTCGGGCGATCCCTTACAAAACACCTCAAATTGAGGTTGCTGAGGCGACCGCACTATGACGCACATGCGCTGCAGTGCCGACGTGAACTGGAACTGCTTCACTATGCCGATCTCCTCCTGCGCCTATGGGTGCGAAAAGGAAGCCAGATAACCCCACTCACTCTCGTTGACATTTACACGACAAACCGTACATTGTTGTCGTCCTTGGATGGCGCCCGCACAGTGATCAGGGGCGTAAACTCTCCATAACTCCGCCCATAGTGGTGATTGTCCTCAAAAACCCATCCAGTGGACTCGAACATCTTTAATCGAAAAAATCCAGGACTTTGCGCCCCGACTGGCAACACTACACCACTGACCTTGACATCCAGGGGATCGCCGGCAATGCTCCCCTCCAGTACGCTCAGCGAGTGGCAGGTTGCCAGGCAACGGAACAGTTCGCCAGAGCTCGGCAGTGTTTGGATGTTTTGCACCGGCGGCTGGATTTGCGCGTGCTCGATCGGCACCACGCCCCACATGTCCATGGCATCTTCAGTCAAAGTGCCCGTCTGAAACGTCGCATTAAGCAAAAGTGGTTGAGATTTTGCAGTTCTTTGGGGTTACTTTGTCGAAACAAATGCAATCCACTGATCCGGACACGTTGATGACCCGCGAATTGATGCAGAAAATCTTTGACAGTTTGAGGCGATTGAGGGCGAACAGCTTGCCAACTGTCATGGCCGCCGGCAGAGCGGGAGGGATCACTATGGTGATGATGTCCAGCGCCTTGATTGCTATGTCAGCTGTCGCTATTTGTCTGGTCCACTGCGCAAATGGTAGTCGGAATGGTGAATGCGCCATAATTTGTGGCGCATTCGCCAATCAATCAAGGTGCGTTTACCTTGGACACTACAGTGTAAACCACACCAAGCAGGGCGATTAGCGCTAGAATCGCTATGTACTTGTAGCTGTCTCTGTCGAACTTGAAGTCGGCAGGCGGAGGGTAAAGGATGCTGCGTACCAGCTCACCCTTAGTGGTGAGAAATCCGGTGCGAATCACCACAGCCAGCAGCTGCTCATTTTCTGCAAAAAAAGTTTGAAAGTGGGCCTTAAGGTGTGCGACCTTACCTGCCTTGTGTGCGCAGCTGGATGACCTTAGTGCCGCAAAACAGGGTGTGGTTAACATCCTCTTTCACGCTGTAGGGGGCGTCCTGTTGGTCTAGGGGCGTCTTGGTGACAGGCACCGATTCGCCTAGAACACTTGCTATGTTGCCACGAGTTTCAAAAAATCCCGAGAGCGCTGACCTGTGAGCATGCTTTCATTAACCACGCAGCTGCCGCTCAGCAACACTGCATCGCAGTACATTTGGCAACCTTGTGGCGGTACCACGATGACGTCCCCGGGTACCAGCTCAGTGGTGGAGATTTGCTCAAAAATCGCATCGCCTCGGCTCACTGTCACTGTCGAGATGAAATTCACGGTGCCTTTGAGGTTCTTTTGGTTCTAAAAAACAATGCAAAAAAAACACAACTTGACTATGTGGAGAATGTTAATTAATATATTTTGGCGAATTCGCCATACAGTGAAGAGTCATGCACATTTACACTGGCTGAGTGAAACTATTCGAAAACATCAAAATCAACTCTGGCTTCCGTACCTTTAAGTTAATTGATTCAGAACGCATTTGGCGCATCCACCATTCAGTGTAGATTTTGTAGGCTAGGAAAAATACTTGATACGCCACGGCACTACTGCAAGCTTGCTAGAAAAACTTGTGCATCCACCATACAATACAGAATTTTCATATTAACGAGAATATAATTGGCGCATTCACCAAACAGTGGCTTTGTGCTCGAGTTTCACAAATACCCAATTGAACTGCACTGAAATTGCCTGCCAAAATCCACGGTCAAATCCGCGGTCAAAAAATATTTCGATTTGTCGCGAAATCTTTCAAACTTGGCGAGTTACGAGAGAAAGAGTGCCAGTCAAGATTGGATGATTAAGTGTCAAACTCGACTTGGTCTAAACTGTTCTGTCTAGAAAGCAGAGTTTTAAACTGTTTAAGCAACCGAGTGCTTCAGCTTCAGAAAGTCGAGGATCCGAATAGTGCCGCAACCCTCTGCAGGGGCAGGCCTGCCAGAGCGAGCAGCATTTATTGGGAGCATTCGCCAAAAAATGCAGAAGCTGCGCTAATTAAATAACCGAATTGCGTTAACTTATAGGCAATCGAGAAGCTAAGCAGAGCCCTTTGCAACTAAACCAAGGGCAAATATATGGAAAAATTAGGACACAGCCCCGAACATCGCAAGGAATCAAGGATTTTATATGTGCGCATTCGCCATCCGATCCAGAATATTATGTCAATAACTAAATAACTTACTTTTCTGGTCTGAATAATGGACGTGGCTATGCCCACCACCGACATGATGACAATGGCCACTGCATAGTAGTAATACTGTTCGGCCACCCAAACTAGAAGGCTGAACAACTGGAACATGTAGAAGGGGGTGAGCGCCTCCAGAACCAGCAGCTGAAGAACCGTCTGTTCTGGCGTGAGGATTTCGTTGTTGCCATACACGCGGCGCCTACAAAGGTTCCCCTAAAATGACCGGGTAGGTTCCAGGGGCGCGAGCCTACTTGCGCTGCTGTTCCTCGACCGTTTGGCCCTTGAAACTGTGCAACATTGAGCGAGTTATGCCATTTTCCAGCCCGGCCAGCTTGTTGAAGGACTTAGTGTCCGCGTCCCAGATGTAGGACAGTTTCTTGCACTTGACCAAACGCACCTGCTGGCGTTCTATCAGATTTGAGGTTAATTTATCTGTGGAAATCGCTGTGCTTACCTTGGGTGCGTCCATCAGCCAGCCGGAACTTCAGCAGCTTACCCTGGTCGCTACAAACACACACACTCGATTACTTACCTTTGAAATTTTCCCGCGCGACTTACCGATTCGTGAGTGTCACAATGCGCTTGACAAAGTGCGTGCGCGTCTTGCCATTGTAGTCATCCTAAAACTCCCGAGAGGGTTTTTGTTAGTGTCTAATCGCATAGGTAGATGGCGCAAGTACTGACCGTGATCAGCGCCGTTTGGGCCAAAGACAAACTGCACCTGCGGTGCGTGGATTTCAGGTGCGCGATCGGGTACCAGTGGAAAATTAGCCGCAAAATCCCCAGCGTTGCCACATGGAAAATCAGGCACAGGCGCGCCCTCAACTCACTGAAGGCAAACCCTTGTATCTCCTTTGAAAAAAAGAAAAAAATTGGTGCAGTTGGGCCCTGCAAAACTGCACCAATCAGCCGCTTACCATTTGATCATCTTCACCAAAATTAAGAAACTCAACTCCATCAGGATCGGCATTGGTGCAGATTTCCGCCTCGACCTTGTCGGCTTTTGTCAAATTATCACCTGCAAAACCGCCAATTGGCTGGTTTAGGGCGATTATTCCAACCAGTTAGGATTAATAACGGCCAATCAAAATGCGCGCTCCCCTTCACCCAGTGGCCCTAATTGGCCGGAAGACTGGCTGACGTCACTAGGGCCAAGGCCATTTAAAGAGCAATTTTTCTTTGACTCAATGGTGCAGTTTGACCAGGCCCAGCGTCCCAAACAAACCCGTTGCCATAGGCAACTCATGCTTATTCGGTCCCGCCAGTTGGGCCTGGCCAGTCTGCACTATCCGGGGATTATTCAGTCACTTTTCTATTTAACTGGCATGAATCTATTGGTCAGTGTATTTCGCTAGCACGCAAGGTTGGCATCTTCAGACTGGTTCCGGACTCAGTTATCAGCCACTGACAGTTGCCCAGTTGAATCAAAGAGTGGCAGTTTTAATGGACCCATAACTTGCTTTATGGTGGTCCGATTTGAAAAAGTTTTTTACAAAAAATATTGCAAATTCCAAGGGATTTTCGCCAAGGCTTTCGTTTCCCGAATCTGGACATCGGCTATGAAGTTATGGGCTAAACAAGGCTACGGTGTTTAAGTTAAAGTCAAAGGCGTCCCTGTCATTTGCCCGCTGGCGCTCTTAGCTCTAGTCTAATTAAAATTGGCCATTCACAAAAAGTGACAAGTGTTCCACGAGGTTTGCAACAGTGTTTTGGGTTTGAAAATCGGCCCTCTAGGCAAAAAGTTATGAGGCTTAGAAAGTTGGAGTGGCCAGTTTTAAAGGGCGTCATTGTTATTTTTCGCACAGCACCCGTATTTCTGCTCAAATTGACAAACCTAATTAACGAAAACTGAAGCCAATTTACTGTGCTTTTTGGAAGCGTTCTTACATTTAAAATCTCTCTATTAGCCATTGAATTATGCGCTCAGAAACTGAAAGAGTCAAGTTTAAAAGGCGTCTTTGTCATTTGTCTTGTTGCGTCTTTATTCCTGCACGGATCAAAACATGTATGTAATCAGAAATGTAGAGAATCTAAAGGGCTTAATGATATATTTTAAAATTTTTAAATCGGCCCATACACTTTTGAGGTATGGGCTGAATAAGGTTGGTGTGTCACATTCTAAAGACGACCCTGTTATTTTCCCTGCGGCGCTCTTAGTCCTGGTCTAATTGAAATATTTTCTTAACAAAAACTGAAGCGTGTCCAAAGCGCTTTTCGCTGTTGGTTTAATATTCAAAATCATTCCACTGGTTTGGAAGTAGGAGACTTGGAAGCGCAGAGTGTCAAGTTCCAAGAGGCGTCATTGTTATTTGTCACATACCGTCTGTATTTCTATTCCAATTAGGAAATTGTCGAAATAAAAAATGAAAACAATTCACTCTGCTTTAGAGCAGCGCTGCAGGTATGGACTATAGAAGATTGATGAGTCAAGTTTTAAGGGCGTCCTTGTTATTTGTGTTATTGAGTCCGTATTCATGATGGTATCAAAAAATATTTCCCGCCAAAACTGCCGAGAATCTAATGGGCTTTTCGACGAAGTTTGAATTTTTGAAATCGGCCCATGCACTGTTGAGTTATGGGCAAAACAAGCTCGGTGCGCCAAAGTGCAGAAACGCACCTCTGAAGCTGCTAAAGGTGCGTGCTAGTGAAACGTCAGCGCAAAATATAGCAGGAATTCATATTCATCACTCAGCAGGCTGTTGAAGGACAATAATGGCAATTCTTTGCACGCACAAAACAAAAAACAACCAAAACCGGTCCGGAGATCGCGCGAGATGATGGAAGTGAAACACCCGGAAAAACCCATTTTCGTTCGACTAGTTGGCCTGCGGCCACCCATTTGTGTAAATTAACCCAGAACCGTACGGTGATTCGTTACGTAACGGCTTGAAGGTTGCAGGTAAGTAAATTTCGCTTTTTAATAATCATAAATTTGCACTTTACTGCTAGTAATTGTACATAATCATTCAGCATGTGCAGCCAGTGGCTCGACCACAGGACATCATCAGTCCACGGTTGCCGAAACGTTGCCCACAATCAATTGGGGGAGCGAAAAAAGTGAAGACAAAACAGCAGAAAATTGATAATCAAGAGCGCGTTTTATTATCGCTCGAGAAACGTGCTAAGGAAACGAGGTCAAAAAGGCCATAGGCGGCGATAGCGCAGGTCATTGGCGTAGTCGGGAGGGTGTAAACGTAGCCATTTGGGCCTGGCCCAACTGCACCAGAGGGTTTGGAAATAAACCACTTACCCTGCTGTGCCCTCAAATGACTAACCATTCCGCACCCGGAAAATAACGCACTCTGACTGGTGGTTCCGGCGGGTTCGGGCACTTTCACCCGGCCAATTGCGCGGCGGAAAAATCGACGGAGAAATCGCAGATTTTTACTGCGGTTCGATAGGCGTTCGAGCCAACAATGCCGACCTAATCAGTTAACGGCGGGTACCCGGAACCACCTCGCTCCACTCGTCCAATCAGAGGCTGCGGATTTGCGTGGTCTATTGATTAGAATGTTGATGGCAGCTGGATGGAACTACAACGGCTAGAGTTGATTTGTTCAACCGCGCATTCGCCAAACCGTCTGGACAGCAAAGTTTTGTGCTTTTCTTTTGGGCAAGCTGTGGTTTATTTTGCGCCAGTTTAGCCGCCCGTGGATTGTCTGACTAATTTTCCAGACGAGCCAGTTGAAAAAGCGGGAATTGCGCAATTGTTCGGCTATTTGGGGCCAATTTTACCACTTTCTCAGCCTAGCTTTGAAGCTTTTTTCTCCAAAAGTTGCTTCAGGGGTTTTAACGACTGAGACTTTACTGCACTATCGGCAATTCCGCTGGGGAAAATGCCCAATTTCACAGGTTGCGGGTGTTTAGCGCATTCGCCAATTTGGAAACAGTGCCCAGTTCCAAGAGGCGAATTCAAAGGTTTGTAGTCATTAACTAGTGACTTACTCAAAAACCTCCTGAAAGCTTAATGGTTTCAGGCTGCGTCCTTAAACTGTGACCCCTGTGACACACCAGCAAAATAGCAATTAATGGCGGTGATCTAATATGGGCGCATTCGCCAAACCGTCAACTGGATTGAAAACACTTTTTTACTTAAAGCGAGGGTTAGAGGACGATTTTAATTACAGTTTTGAAAACGACACAACAAACTCATATTTAACAAATATTCTACCAAAGCCTGCATTTGGTTGCTGGATTCATAGGCGCGTCCACCGGGCACTGAAACGCCACTGCAAACTCCTCCATATTGGAGACGACACCGTTGACTCGCATGCTGGCTCGTGCGTGACAGCTCGCCGTGCTCTCGCAGCTCGCCACCACTGACTTGAGGTAGGAAATCGACTCGGAGTTACACCACATCTGGAACACGGAGGTTGTGAAGGCAAACTCTATCAACTCACTGTGGATTGGGCGCTTACAGTTCCGTATCCGATGAAAAACAGCTGGGCAGAGCTCAGCTCCTGCCCAGTAGGAAGCTTGTAGCTGTCCGTATCCAGCGAACTCAGCTTCTGGAAGGCCTGAAATGCTGTGCGCAACCCCCCATTGTCCGCTAGGTTCTCATTCAGGCTCCCACTGCCGCTGAGCTGCGCATGCAAACAACCCCGTTAAGCGAGCACTAGTGTGGACGAAATGGCGAATATCACTTTCTATGAGTGGGCATCCGCCATCCTGACCAGGCAATCTTCAAATGCTTACAGTATCGTTAATTTCCGGTATGGGGTAATGGGAGTATTGGTCAATGAAGCACTGAGTGTTAGCTGAGAAGTTCTCCAGCGTCTCGTTGGTCCACCAGCGCTCAATCACCCCCTGCGCGTTGTATAGGAACCCCTGGCCATCGAACCCGTGCGTGATTTCGTGACCGATCACCGTCCCGATGCGGCTGTAGTCTAGAAGGCTGTGAGGGAAACTCAGAAAACTCCAGAAAAAAAATTAAAAAAAACTCACCTGGAGCTTCCTTGGAAAAAGACCGGATTCAGCATCGCAACCGGGGAAACTGGAAAAAGTTATTCAATTCAATTGATTGGTAGCTGAGCGCTCCACCAATTAGTACTGCCAGTTAGTGTCAATTAATAATGGAATATTGTAGGATTTTCCGCTACCTAATGTGTGGTTTGTGGCCAATGTGGCGAATGCGCTTACGCAAATTCGGCGCTCAGCTACTTACCTATCCGGTTGTTCTGGCGATTGTAGTAAGCATTGACGTCTAGCGGCGACTTGTCCCAACTGCAAAAACTAATCAAACCAGCTGCCCCCACTCAGCTACAGCTACTTACGCGGTGCGGTTCCGACAGCTGACCATGTTCAGCCCATAAGCGAGCTGAAAGGCCCTCAACTTCTTGGCGTTTGCGTAATGATCCCAGCTGGCGATGGGCAGATTTTCGTAGAAAACCTCCAAAGCAGCGGCATCAGTTGCAAAGTCCGGATACCCTGCAAAAAACCTCAAAGAAGTTAATTTAATAAAAGCGGAAGAATCCAGAGAGTCTGTTGAGGGCTCCAGGTACCGGAAGAACCTGAAGGTACCATTGGATCTAAAGCCGGCCCTGTTGCCGGAACGGTCGGGCCGTATTGTCTAAATCATCCAGACTTACCTAGAAGCACCACGATGTTATCGGCTTTTGTTTGGGCGGCCGCCTTCGATTCCTCGTCCATCCAGTTGGCCGCCTCAATCACCTCCTTGAAGGTGCTTCGGAGGTTCGCCACAAGGGCGGCGGCCTGCAACGAATCGGAGCTAAGCCCTGGGGGCGGGGCTTGATCGTGGTACCTACCGTGCGCAGGTTGGTGGTATTGAAGGCCCGTGATTGGAACTCATACGTCACCGCCAGAGCCAATGAGAGCGTGCCGGTGGTGTCCATGATTTTCCTGGCGCAGTACTGCCATCTACAAACGGTCAACAGCGTTAAACAGTGAAGATTTGGGGGCAGCGCCCCTTACCTCGGGTAGACGGTTTTTCCGGTTTGTACCAGATACTCCTCAAAATCCCTGCGGGTCTCAATGTCACTGTCCGCCGCTGTGTAAGTGAAGGCCCGCAAGAGGGCGGCGCTCTTCACTATCTCCCAGTCGTTCATCCTCACCCAGTTGAGGATGCCGTAGAGCATCGTTTCCAATTCCAGAGGCCGCACGATGAGGAATTTCCTCATCAACCTCCACTTGAGTGTATTGGAGGAGTCTGCGTGTGTACTCCACCCAGTCCAGCTGCAATCAAACCAAGTGTGCAGTGTGAAGGGGCGCATTTGCCAAATTGTCCACACGCCTTGTATTTTGTTCGGGGTGTTTGGTGACTCTGCGGACTATTAGGCTTTAGGTTTGGGTCTCCATAGTCTAAAATCGGCCCTTTAATCGCGAGATTTTGGGTAAAAAGCCATAAATTTTTAGCTTACTGAGCGCATTCGCCAAACTGGCCACCAAATACATAATACAAACAATGCATTTCATAGCAACGACTGCTAGAACCAGAAGGCTTTGACGCCAGAAACTGAAAATGTCCCTCCATGGGAAACAGTCGTAATTTAATGAAATTTTGCATGTGCGCGCATTCGCCAAACTGTCGCGCAAGCAATTTCATACCTGGACAGTGTTGCCGAAGTGCAGCGCCGTCCATTGGTTGAGTTGTCTCAAGGTCACAACGGTGGCGCTCGTGTCGTTGATAATCGGGCCAATCTCGGTGCCTTCCGGAATGTACTGTAACCAACAGTGTAAAACAAAAGAAGTTTTAAAGAGAATGCAAAAGGCTTACGCCTGCACTGTAGATTCCTTTAAGAAAGTTGGAAATGTTGGCAACGCGCTCATAAAGATACTCGTCGCTGCGCTCACTTCCCATGGCGCGCTTCAGTTTCAGCACCAGTTTGCGCAGCAAAACCTCCATAGCCGGAATGGTTGACTGCGTGCTCAGCACGCGCTGCGCCGTTGCCGACTGTTTAACCATGTCCTGGAACCCCTCCTCGATCGCGTCCTCATACGACTCAGAGGCCAGTGGGCGGAACTGCACCGGGATTCCCATGCCGTCCGAAGAAATCTGCAAGTCAACATAGATGTGTTGCACGCCCTCTGGCTAGGGGGAAGCGAAACTAAACTACCCTTAGAAGATTCCTGGAAGCGTTCAGCGCATCCGCATAGAGGCTGGGCGTGAAGAAAATGCTGATCCCGAACTCAGCGGCGATATCGGCGATCTCGTTCCAGCTGAAGGATGGCTCGGGATTGACCGCTCCGTAGCGGCCGCCCAAAATGGGAAAACCGCCGTACTTATTCACCACCTCCACTTCGGGCGACCGCATGCCGATGGTGTCGCTAAACGCGCGGTCTGTGCAGGCCTGGAAGGCGAATTTCGCCTTTTTTACCACGGCGGCATCGTCCCCTCGTATCGGAGTGGCCAGCAGCCCTAAAACCGTCATACAGTACAATTTGGAGAATGCGCTCAGTCGATTTCCTCGGAGTAGGTAATGGGGTGAATCCCAGACTGTAGAGTTGGGCAAAGAGCACATTTATTTTTTGAGCATTCTGTTTGATATGGCGAATGCGCCATGTCGACGCCTTTTTTTTTTTTATTGCAAATTTATGAGTGACTGTTGGTTTTGATGCAAGCCCGAGCTCGATCGAGAACGTTCGACAATATCTCCGTTTGCAACGCCAGGGGCGCATAGTGCCATTTTGCTTTTTTTTATATGTCTTGCCAGTGTGGTGGATGCGCTCCTGCCAACTCCTCCTTCGTTAAAACGTTAAGTAAAATTGGTTTTAAAGTGGAAATTTTCGGAAATGTTGTGAAAAGACTCAGAGTTTTGAGGCAATGCGATGGCGGTTGATGTATTGAAAACACGTAAAATGAGGTTTTTTGCGAAAATTGTCCACCAAACGGACTTTCGGAGCCTCAAGATGAATTAATTTGATCGTTCAGTGGCACACCGCGTTTTCCTTTCTGGTTATTTTTACTGAAACTGCATTAATGCACCACATGCGATTTTTTGTAAAACCGCATCTTGACGGGTGGCCTATTGAGTAAACATTCTGTCAATGTACGTGGGTCACTATGCCTCAAAATTCAACAAGATTACATGAATTGAAATGTGTTTCAACCCAAAAAAATCGAAAATTATTGGCTTCTTGGCATGTTGGTGGATGCGCCCAGCAAATTCCTTGGCTGTTACTTGAACTTGCTAGTGGCGTCCGCTAGCTAAAAGGTAAGTCACCAGCTGCTTACCTTGGACTGTTTCGGCCAATGCGTCCTCCAGCAGGCTAAATTGGTCGATTAGCGCCTGCCCATCTCGAAGCGGATGCAGATTTTCAAAGTTTCCGCACGTAAACTGGTAGAAATCCGAACAAGGATCCGCCGTCAGGTTCATAAAGTGAATTTCCGGAAAATCTGCCAAAAAACCATCTGCTCAGCAGACGAAAAAAGGTTTTTGGGTCGTTACCTTGTTCAGTGAGCTGCACAGTGGCCGCGCCACACGCACCGACCCACCACACCATCCAAACCACCCTAATTGTCATCATTCGGGACCGGAACACTAATTTCGAGCAGAAAAATCTCCACAATGCATTCTAAAGTTGCGCGAAAGCTGGAATTTGATGAGGATTTTGCAAGATTTAGTTAAGATCCGAAGGATCGAGATCGCTTTGTTTTGATAACTCTAATCGGCCACTTGATTGATTAGGCTCGATTTGGGGGAAGCTGGCGCAAAACCCGCAAATCAAACAATTGAAACCCGCTAATTTCCCAAGGAATTCGGTGTCATTTTGCACCGCATTTCCCGAAACACAAACCGACCACTTGATTGCCAAATCCTGGTTAATCGCCTACGTCGATCGGTGATTGATTTGGCTGCTTGTTGTTCCACTTGACTAATATTTTGAGCTAAAGTTTTGAGTGCCGATGGTGGGCATAATTTTCCAATTGCCCCCGGTATCCGTGGCCTTGAGCAAGCGTGGGAATTATTGAACCAATGGCTGCCCTGCGCCCCTACATGAACCTGTACTCGCTCAGTGAAAATGAAGCCCTGCTAACTACCGGGGATGTTTGAAAACGGTCGTTCAGCGTGTGCATATGGATGTTTTAATCGGGGATTTTTCCTTTCATAAAACCACCAAACCGGAAAGTAGTTGATGAATTATCGAGCTCATTGTTAATATGTTGGTGTTTTTCTAAGAAAAGACTATTAAAAGCTTCAGTTTTCGAGGAAAAGTTCGCAAAATTGCTGCCTGTAATTAGGCGCATTCGCCAAACTGGCCACAAGTTGTTCAGAAGTTGAAATCGAAAGCTCATTAATTGTTGTTTTGATGATTTTCACATAAAAGACATTCCAGAACACTTTGGAGTTTTGCATTTGGACTGGAAAGTGTGAAATTGACAATTTAGTGGCACGATTTCGAGTAAAATCCAACAAAGTTGATTTGAGTTTGAGCTCATTATTTATTGTTGATGTAACTTTCATACAAATTCCACTTAGAAGTCCTTGATTTCGATTTCAAAGAGTCAGATGCTCAGCGCAATGGCGCTAATTTATGGAAAATTGCTCCAAATTGCGGTACCAAATAAAATACACTTAGGAGCTTTAGGTTTTCACTCCGGAGTCTGCAATTGTCAACTCATTGACACGATTTAGCGAAAAAAACCGCAAATTTACATTTTTTCATTAGGCGCATTCGCCAAATTGACCACAAGATGCAGGCGTTGTAACTGTCTTGTCTCGAGCTTTTTGGTTATTGTTTTGGCAATTTTCATATAAAAAACACTTGCGAGCTAGGGATTTTGACCTGATATTGCAACATTTTCAACTCAGTGGCGCGATTTTGTGAAAATAGCTGCAAATTAGCAGTTTTTTGTTAGGCGCTGCCACCAAATTGTACAACAATTGGTGTATTTTGATGCGATTGCCGTTTCAATCAAGGCCCCTCTGGTTGAACACGGCTCAAACATCCAGTTTTCGTTGTTGGGAAACATTTTGAAACAATTGATTGCCCCCGGTATCTGTGGCCTTGACTAAGCGGGGGAATTTTTGGCGCGCTGTTACAGGAATCTGTAATAGGCCGCTGGCAGCAAAACCCTGCCAACTACCGGGGGTGTTTGAAAAGAATCGATTCAAGTGCGTTTTAGTGGGCGAATTAAATGGAAAGCAGTGAAACTCGTCCATATGCTGTATGTATGTATGTATTTTGAAGATTTGAGGATATTTGGAAATAAACTCTCGGAAAAATGTGGGTGAAACTGAGCCAATCAGGTGGCTGGAATGCGAATAAGTTAATTAGTAATAAATAATTGGTTAATAGCCTGCGTAGTCGTCGTCGTCTTCCTCGTAGCTGTCGTCAGTGCCCGGCTCGCCCAGTGCGTTCACGAATTCTGCAAAAAAAAACACTCTCTGAGTCATTACGGTGGCACCCAGGCGCCCTCTAGCTACCATAGAAGTCAATGCGGCCGTCCCCATCCACGTCCACCTCTTTAATCATGTCCTCAACTGGAAAAAAACCGAATTAATCCATCCAAACTGGAGCGACTGCGTTTCCGACTCACTCTCTTCCTCCGACAGGTCCTCCCCGAGGCATTGAAGCACGGCCCTTAAGTCGGACGCCGTAATGTAGCCCCTGTTGTGCTTGTCAAAGACCCGAAATGCGTCCCGCAGCTCTTTTTCCTCTTCTTCGCGGGACAGGACCTGGTCGGGATCCGTGCCAGCGCCCGCTGTCCAGGCCATGTCCAAAAACTCCTCGAAACTCACATTGCCATCGCCTGAAACACCGGGAATTTTGCAGTTGGCCTCGGTAGCCGCGGCCTTGACTTGGCGTGGGAATTGTCCGGCCAATGGCGCGCGGCTCGGGCTGCGCGTCGCTACAGATCCCTGTAATCGGGGGGGCGCAAATGCGACCCGGCTAGCTACCGGGGGCGGTCGATAACTGCCACTTACCATCAACGTCGACCTCTTGGAGCATTTGCTGCAGTTCCTCGGTGCGAGCGAACTGGCCGAGCGATCGCATCACTCGCCCCAGCTCTTCTTTAGTGATGCTGCCATCGCCGTCCTTGTCAAACAGCCGGAAGGCTTCCCGAAACTCTTTTGGATTTTTTTTTGCTTGTTAACTTGGCTGCTTGATTGAACAGTGTCAGTTGTTACCTTTCATTTGGCTCTTGGAGACGCAACTGAGGCGCGCAGACACATTTTGGCCCAGTTTCGGGCAGCTGGGCTGTGCAGTTTCGATTTTCTTGCAAGTTTGCCCGCCATCTTCAATGCCCGGCTGGTCGGTTTGCTTCGTCTGTAACCGACAAAACCCGAATGAGAATCGACCAATACGGCTTACTGCCGCGCCGCTCTCGTGCTTACCATCGTTTGGACGGCCAGAGGCGCGTAGTTGGCCGGTTTTATACGCAAGTGAATATCGGGAAAAAATCGGTTCGTTTGACCCACAGTGATAAGATTGATGGGTCACGGCCTGCTTGGTCGATTTGGTTTACTTACCGCGCCACGTCTGAGGATGGAAAACAAGTGCAGACAGCCACCGAAACGCACCATGGTTCTAGTGAGCGGGCAAATAGTTGACTGTGCGATTTTCCGGCTGATGGCCCGAGGAGACCGCAAAAAACCATCAATGTGGGAAAAATTGTTTCGACGAATCATCGGTTTTTGTGGGCTTTTTGGGAATCCCCCCTGGCTGAGTCAGCTGGGAGGCTGCGACCCTAAACCCCTTGACTCCGGCCGGATCAACACAGTTTAGGCCACTGTACGCTATTATCAACGTTGCGCTCTTATCCAGGCCAGAGTTCACGCTTGTTTGGATGAACTGATTTGGCAAGTTTTAAATGTTTTCGAAATTATCGGAGTTTTGCCCCACTTTTTCCGCTTTTTAGTCCATTCGTACGTGACACTCACCATCAGATCCTTGATCTGGTTGACCAGCGGCGATGTGGAAAAGAAATTGTTAACGGCTGAAATCAGCTTTGCTTCGAATTTGGCCACTGTGCCGGCTCCTGTCCACTAGTTGGGGCTGGAAATCTACAAAGGAAAACAGGTTTTTTTGGGAAAAAAACTTTTCTCTCCAGACGAGATGGGGGGGGGGGGAAATTGAGGGTTTAAAGCATTTATTGCAAGGAGGCCGGGGTTTTCACGCCTCATCCACGTTCAGCTGACAAGTTTGGAGCTAATCCGTCAATGAAGATGAAGCTAAACCGAAAAAATTTGTTGGCGAGCTTCTGGGCGGGATGGTGAATGCGCCCCAATGAAAATTGCAATTTCCTCACAAAATCCTGTTTTTTTCCTCGCGAAAATCATCTAGATAGACAAGTTGATAAATTGGCCAGCTATGCGGGAGATTTTTGGGAAATTTTTGAATGAAAACTCCCAGTTTACGAACTCAAAAGGCGCTGTGCAGGCTCTGCTTTAAAAAATTGCCATAGGGCTTCTGCGGCCGATAGAAGGCTGAAATTTTTGCCACATATAAAGAAAAGACGCCTCTATGTTTGGAGAGAGTTTAGACTTTCCCGAAGAATCAGGGAATTTTTGAGAAAATTTACAAAAAACTCCCAGTTTACGATCTCAATAGGCGCTGTGCAGGCTCTGCTTTAAAGAATTGCCATTTCGCTTCTGCGGCAGACGGAACGCTGAAATCTTTGCCACATTTAAAGGAAAGATGCTACCACATTTCAGGCGAGTTTCGACTTTTTCGGAAAATTAGGGGATTTTTGAGAATTTTTTGAAAAATCTCCCAGTTTACGATCTCAATGAGCGCTGTGCAGGCTCTGCTTTAAAGAATTGCCATTTGTCTTCAGCGGCTGATAGAAGGCTGAAAGTTTTGGTGTGCATAGAGCAGAGATCCTTCTATCTTTGAGGCGCGTTCGGACTTTTTCCGAGAATCAGCCGGTTTCTGAGAATTTTTTTAAAAACCCACATTTTGAGCGCCCTCTTGACGATGTGCCAGCTCTGCTTTAAATATTGCCCATGGGCGTCCAATGGAAGCTAGACGACTGCCGGTTTTTTCCACATATAGAGCAAAAACGGTTCGATATCGAGAGTGAGTCGGGACTTTATTGTAACGTTGAGGAAACTTCAGGAATTTTTTGAATATCGTGCATTTTCAGCTCTCTGTTGGCCCAGTGCAAGCTCTTTTTCCAAAATTGACAATAGCGTTCCTCCGGGCCACAGGCAGCTGACATTTTTTCCAGATATAGAATGATGACAGCTCTGTCTGTGGGACGAATTTGGGCTTTCCCGAGGGATTCACTGAATTTCAGGAATTTTTTGAATAACGCACTGTTTGCGACCTCAAATAGCGCTTTGTTGGCTCTGGTTCAAAAATTCCTAATTATGCCACGGCGGCAGATAAAGGGCTGCATTTTTTGCTTTTTATACAGAAAGAACGGTTTTATATCTGGGGCTGGTTTGGCCTTTGCCACAAATTTGAAGGGAAGTTGGGACATTTTTGAAAAGTGCCCACTTTGAGCTCTGTAGGCGCTGTACAGGTTCTGATTCAAAACTTCGTCATTTTGCGCCTGCGGTAGATGAAGCACTGGCATTCCGTCCAAATATAGCGCAATGATGTCTCTATATAAGAGGCGAGTTTCCAGTTTCCGAGAGGTTTGAGGAGATTTGAGGAATTTTTTGAAAAACACCTTGTTTAACATATCAATCTATGTTTAAAAAATTCGCTGTTTAGCTTCTACACCAGCCAATGACTTGAAATTTCTGTCCAAGATAGAGTCAAAACGACTCTATATCTGGGGCGAATTTAATTTTTTTTTGCGAAATTGAGGAAACTTCAGGAATTTTTTGAAAAGCATGCGTTTGAAGCTCCGTATTGGCGCTGTGTAGACTCTGTTTAAAAAATTAGCTGTTTGATTCCTGCAGGCGGTAGAGAGCACACCTTTGTGGCCAAAGTAGAGCACAGATTGCTTCATATTCTGAATGAGTCTAGAGTTTCAAGAAAAATTTAGGGGATTTGGGAAATTGTCTGAAACATGCACAGTTTGAGATCTCAGTCGAGGTTGTGCAGGCTCTGTTCAAAAAATTCGCGGTGCTGCTTCTGCTGCCGCCAAATAGCTGAAATTTCCACCAAAGATAGAGCAAGGACCTCTCTATATCTGGGACGAGCATGAAATTCGCAGAGAATTTGAGAGGATTTCAGGGATTTGTTAAAAAAAGCTGCTTTTCAGTTCTGTAAAGGGACGGAGCAGGCTCTGTTTAAAAACTTTCTAATTAAAAAAAGGTTGTTGCTCATATAGAGGAGTACCTACTACGTCTATATTTAGGGCGAGTTTAGATTTTTTTGGAAAATTCCCAATTTAAGTTTTTAATTGGCGCTGTGCAGGCTCCGTGTCAAAAATTCGTTCTGTCCTTCCTTTGACCGTTAGAGAGTAGAAGTCTCTACCAGATATAGAGCAAAGATGACTCTATATCTGGGACGAGTTTCGAGTTTCCAGGGAATTTGAGAGGATTTCAGGGTTTTTTTTAAACACGCACTTTAAGTTTTCTTTTGGCGCTGTGCAGGATCTGTGTCAAAAATTCGGCATTTCCCTGCTTTGACAGGTAGAGAGTGGAAACTTCGTGCAGATATAGAGCAGAGATGGCTCTATATCTAGGGCGAGTCTCAACTTTCTAGGGTCGTCGAGAGTATTTTAGGAGTTGGTAATTAAAATAGCTGCGCGTTTTGGCATAAAAATCCTGCGGCCCGACTAAAATACATACATTTCTCGCAAACCAGCCGCCCCAGAAAGTCGCTTCTATACTCATTCGAAAGCGAAGATGCCATTCTATACTATTCTAGAAATTTCGAACTAATTTTCCAAAAACCCGAATTTTGACAAATTTTCCAAAATCTGACGCAAAAGTGGCCCAATTGATTCTGACTCTCGTGCTCGCTCGACATTAAAAAATTAATTGCTGCCAAACTAGCCGAACTAGAGGGCTGCCACTCGACTCACTCAAAAGAGGGGATTCTATTCTATATTATTCTGACCTTCTCCAAATTATTTTCACAAAATCCGAATTTTGACGATTTTTTTAAAATCTTCTACAAAAGTTGCCCGATTGAACATGACACTCCCGCCCGCTCGAGTTTAAAAAATGAATTTCTGCCAAACTGGCGGAGCTAGAAGGCTGCCGCTAGCCTCATTCGAAAGAGAAGAGTCCATTCTATCTGGACATCGCAAATTATGGCTTATTTTCCTAAAACGCGGATTTTGATGAATTTTTCAAAATCTGCCCCAAAAGTTGCTAAATTGATCTTTGCAAATCGGCCGTCCGACTTTAAAAAATGAATTCCTGTCAAACTAGCCAAGCCAGAACGCTGCCGCTAGGCTCATATGAAAGATGATACTCCTTTCTATCTCATTCCAAAAAAGCCGGCGCAATTTTGGAAAAACAAAATTTTTGACGAATTAAAAAAAAATTTTACCCCGATGATTTTCGCCAAATTAAATGAAAGATGCTGCTTCGAAATGAAAGCACTGAACTAAAAATGAGTGTTGAGCAAACCCATGCAGAGAAACTAATTGCAAAATTTTAAATAATCTCGACGAAATGGCGAATGAGATGACAACACTGTCCTCTATCCGTGATGGCGGATGCGCGCAATTATTTATAATACTAATAGCGTGTCTTCTATGGAAACTGACTAGAATTCCAGCTGCCACCCACATTCCCGAGCCCCAATCGGCTCGCTTAAGCAAATTAAGTTCAATTAAACCAGACAAATTGGTTTTTTTCCATTAATTTACGCTACTGAGTAGTACAGGGCGTCTTTATCCAGTACATACCGGTTTGATGGGGTTTCGGTCACTGAAACTCGCACAGTGCGCAAAAAAACGCGAATTTTTCCGAGATTTTGCTCGAATCGGGCAAATATCGACGTGTATGGCGATGCGGATGCTGCGAACTGAACGAGCCAAACCGTGGGAAAAGGGCCCGAGTTGCGCAATGTGGCACACCCGCCTCGACGTTTCGGCAGTCGCCCCCCATCATCCTCAATTAGACAATATTGAATATCGCCCATTGTTGCCTAGTTGATGCCAATTTACTCATTAATGCGCTCAATTGAAACAAGAATGCCGAGAGTTGATTGAATGGAATTCTCTCTGCTTGTGGACGATTGACTGGCATATTTATTTGTGGTTCAGCCTCGCATCGGGACAGTGTGGGTTTTTTTCGGCAGTCTGGAAACATGGTGGACGCATTTCTGGGCAGGAAATACCGGCTGGAGAGCAGCGAGAACTTCGACGAGTACATGAAAGGTGTAGGTGAGTGTTTTTTTGCTACTTTGCATCCGTTCATGACGATTGTGGATGTGGCGAATGCGCCCCTGTGGGATTGTTGGCTCGTGCTGACGTCACTGCAGCCATCCACTACAGGTGTTTTTCCATTGAAATTTTCGGGCGATTTTCGGCAAATCCCTCAACTAAGTTTTTTATTGAGCCATTAATAATCTTAGGGAAATTTTCCATTCCATGCCCCCGTCCGTTCTGTTTGCATTGTCTATGGGACGTTCAATAACCCCACTGTATCAGTGGAATGGGTGCGCAGCGATGCCGATGCCGCGGTTTTTTCCGGGATTTTCGCAAGTTTTCCGACAGTCAAGCTGGCGTGCTGTTGACGGGGCAGGGAAACCGGGAGTGTGCAGTGCGGCAACGCTGCCCAGAAGTTTGGACTTGGATCGGCGAGAAGTGTTTAAAATCGCCGGTTGCCGTGAGAAATTGCTCAGTGTGGGAATATCAGCCCGATTCTAACAAATAAGAGGCGGATTTTGTGTGAGTGATTTCAATCAAGATGGCTTTGGAAGCGGTTTTAGGCAAAAAATACAAGCTGGCCAGCAGCGAAAAGTTCGACGAATACATGAAGGCCCTGGGTAAGCGCGTTTTCATTGATTTAACCCCGGTAAAACCGGCGTTTTTTCCGTTGTTTTCGAACACCTTTGCACTTTACTCCCTGCGCGTTGTTGTTTTCGACTTTGGACTATTTTTTTTTAACTTTTACCGCAGATAATGAATAAAAAATTAAAAAAAAAACGACCGCCTAGCGACAATCGATTATCAGTTATTTACTGTTAGTTGCCCAGTTAATTGCCCGATTAATTGGCCTAATCTAATCGCTAATCGTGCGAGGCGGTGAGTGATTTATGGCTGCGCCATCTGTTGATTGATTACGCATTTGCAGGGGTGGGCCTGGTGACGCGCAAGGTGGGGAATGCGGTGTCGCCAGTGGTGGACCTACGCAAAGAGGGGGACGAGTACATTCTTACCTCGAGCTCCACCTTCAAGAATATGGTGACGAAATTCAAGCCTGGGGTGGAATTCGACGACGAAACGGCCGACGGTCGCAAGGTCAAGACCACTTTCACGGTGGAGGGGAACACGTTGAAGGAGGTGCAGAAATGCCCCGATGGCAAAGTGACCACCATCGACCGCACCTGGACTGATGATGAAGTCAAAACGGTGAATTTTCTCTAAAAAAAACGGAAAATTGTTCCAATCTCAACATTTTTTTCGCAGATTTTGATTGTGGGCGACATCACATGCACCAGAATCTACAAGCTTCAAGCCTAAAGGCGATTGTTCTCGAGTGCGACAAGGACACCACATCGAACTGATTTTGCTACTACTACGGAATTCACAGTTTTTTAAGATTTTTACTCAATGTAGTCGGGGGCGTGGCCCTCAATAGGCTCCGTCCACGTTAACGGGGCGGAGCCTGTTCAGGCCCACGCCCCCTTGCGGGTTGGATGCCCAAAAACAAGCTGTTTCACTAGAAGTCAATTTTGTTTCTTTCATTCGTTCCCTTGAACCCTCATTTTGATATTCCAGTGGCTTGCGGTCATAAAAGAAGTAGATTTAACGCACGTAGGCTCATTCGCCAAACTGTCGAAAATGTGCGCATTCGCCTGACCTGCTCTAAAAGATCTATTTTTCGTTTTTTTAAACTCATTGTTGCAAAAATGTAGCACTTGGAGTACTGCAAACAGGAGCAAAGTTGCGTCAAGAAGCAAAAAACTGACCATGAAAGAGCAATTTTTCGACTGCTTAATTAAACCAACTAAAACCAAAAAAAGTTGTCGCTTCCACCAATGAAACGCTTGTGTTAAGTACATGAGCACCGTTTTGATGTCATGAACTGAATTGACTAGAACGTTTCCTTAAATCTTACTTGCACCAGGAAGGGATTGAAGGAGTTTAGAGCAAGCCGACAACGCCGTTAGGATGGGATTAACACGCGGCCCCGCCCACAGCGTTGACAGCCTCATTCTGTCACCGTCAGTCAGAGTGACAGGTTGCGTCCTGGTGCTGTGTTTGTTTACGGAGATTTTTGGCGAAAATCCGGCCCTTTTTTGAATGAAACCGCGATAAAACCGGTGTAGGCAATGCAGTATTTAGGGTACAATCGACGGGCGCCCTTATCGTGACCTCAGTGGGACAAAATCGCCTCGAATCGCTCGGCGCGCTCGCGTCAATGGAGTTTCCGAGAAAATTCGCCAATTTCGCACATCTAACGGGCGATTTAACTGCATAATTTCATCGTTTGTCGGGTTTTGCAGCCGTTTCAGACACTGCGAGTGACATGGAAGAGACCTGGTGCGCTTCAATCAGCAGCTTGTTTACATCGCAACGACACTAAAACGAAAAAAGCCAGGAAATGAATGGAATCCATTGTTTATTGGCGGTGATCCTGCTTGGCAGCGCTTTGGGTGAGTTATAGGTGCTTAATTTAATAATTAATCGTTTGTTTAATATCTGGCAATTGTCACTGTGACAGCGGCTGGGACGGGTGTCATTCAACTTTGACACGGATGTTTATCGCTGTCGCTATAAACATCAGTGACGTCGTTCCGGAGTAACAGTCGTTTCAACGTTAAAAGCCCAAAACATCGTAAAGCACTCAAGTACTGGGGCCGTTGAGGCAACGAAAACAATTGCCAGAACAAGTGCTATTTTTAGCGTTTTTGTGACAATTTTTTTAGTGAGTTTTGTCGACTCCGTTATTTTTAGTTGACTTCAAGGCACTATTGCCACATTGCGCTGATTAGTTTGGAGGGTTTTTTGACAATTTCTGCGAGCAAAACTGCGTCTCTCCTCTCCGTCCAAATTGACATATTTTTGACGTGCCATAAAATCTACGTCATATGCGCGCACCAGGCTCTTTCTCACTGTATCAGTCTTGTTAGGGAAACAGTGCGTGACGTCACATAGGAGAATTGATGGGCATTTCAACTCACTTTTCAACGCACTTTGTTCATGAAAACCTACCTGTTAAAGAGAATTGCGAAAACTCAATTTTGATTTTTTCCCGGTTAATTTTTTTGGGTCGAACTTGAGGAATTTGGCAGAAAAGACACATTAATTTTTTTTTTCTCCAAAACGAAGCTCTCTAGCGAAAAATGTTGCTCTCGATAAAATGTCGGGCAGGTCAAAAGCTACTCAGTGCCATTTTGAGCCAATTTTTGCGATGAGCGGTTCTTCAAAAAACGCTAAAAACGCTGTTTTCCAAAAAACGCAATCCAAAAATAGAAACGATCGAAATTTTCTGAGCAAGCCACTTGAAGGAGGAGCCACGAGGAGGTCAAAATGCATAAAAAATTTGGTATTCACTTTTCCTTGTAAACGCCGAATAAGCGCGCTACTGGACATTTTGGATTTTTGGGAATTTTTTTAGAAATTCTGTCAATTTTTCACAGGCCGAATTGCAGTAAACTTTCCATTGAGCAAGAATGTTGAACGCTCCAAAACAAGCAAAATCAGCGGGAAAGTTTCGAAAACAGGCCATCCTCAGACATAGCGCTAACGTCACCACTGCCATTAATAAGCTTGATGCGAAAAGAAACCGCTTTATTTGCGCTCATAATTGTGTGTTTGTTTAAAGAAATATATACAGGGTGGTCACGTCAAAGACATCCGTTGCCCCAGCAACCGCACCAAGGCAGTTTGCCGTTGAGGGGCGCGTTCGAGATGCCCGAGTACTTGCGATGGTTGTCGGGCGACTCACAGGAAGAGCCACTGTTCGTCCTCTCGCGGTCGCTGTACTCCTCATAGAGGAAACTGCCGAGGGCGCCACCTGCGCCCAGCGATCTGTCAGTGCAGACGGAGAAAGAGCGCTCGCGCATGCGGGGATCGGTGGAACCACGTCGGGCGCGGCCGCCTGATCGTTCCCTGCGGTGTTTTTTGTGCTTTTTTGCCGTCAGGCCTGCAAAAAAGTGGGGGTCAAAAGGGCGGGCCAAGTACGGAAGAGCGGCCACTTACCGTCATGCTGCATATGAACGTGGCGGCCCCGCTCTGGACTGACCGACACGCTTTTGCGCCCCTTTTTCTCTTTTTTCTTGTCGCTCTCCGAGGAATTGGGCGTCTTCGGGTCGCAATTGGAGGTTTCCGTTGTGGATTTTTTCGAGTCGATGCTGGGCGTTTTCTGGGGGTCTGGCGACCTGCAAAATAACCGACGGTTGGAAAGTGGAGCGCCCTCATGAGGGGGGGACTTGCTTGGGGTCGCCCACGACGCCCATTGCCAGCTTTTTCAGTCGCTCTTTCTCCTTTTTGCCTTTGAAGTGGATGGAGACCTTGCGGGTGATGCTCATCTTGGCAGGTTTTGCTTCTACCCCTGGAGAGGCGGCTGGGGGCGGCATGGCCGCCCCCACCTCCTCCTGGTTGATGAAGTTGTCGGGGTTGTAGCGCCGACTGAAATAGTCGGAATTCACGTAGTTGTCGTTCAGGTTGCCGAAGAAAAAGGGGTTGTGCTCCTCGCGGGCGCCCTCCTGGTCGCCCTGGAGGTCCGCACCTGAGGGGTCGGAGGGCAACACGCACAGGTTCTGCTGGGAGGCGGACAGCGCCTCCAACGGCTGCGCGTTCAGGCTCTCGAAGCTTCTACAAACAGTCAGTTAAGGTAGGTCGCCACCCTGTTCAGTTAACCGATCCGGTCTTCAGCAGGAAAAATTTCCGAAAAAAATAGAGATTTTTTCCCGGTTTGAAAACTCACCGTTGGATGTTGCGATACTTGTCAAAGCCGATCAGGGGCATTGCCTTGGGCATCAGCACCACATTTAGCTCGCTCTTGTGCAGTCGCTCCTCGCTGTCGGTGAGCGCCCTCTGTGCGGCGTCCTCGGGCTCCGTCCCCGGCCGTTCCTCAGGCAGCGCGGGCAGCTGATTGGCCACGCCCCCCCTCTGCAAATCGCTTAGCTTCAGTATATCCTACAAGCGTGGGATGTGGTGGTAAAAGCCGATTGGTCCGGACCGCGCCCACCTGCGAAATCGACTCGATGTCATGCAGCAGCTCCTCCAAGTTGCCCCCATTGGAGAACGTGGTGCTGGGCGTGGTGTTGCTGTACGTCAGCGGCTTGCTGAAGTTTTGATTGTCGATTTTCACAATCAGATCGGTGGCTTTTTTGGCGAGCGCGTGCGCCTCTGGCTGGTGGCGAGGGGCCTTCGACCCCAACACCACGTTCTGGTAGAAATGGCTTGCGTTGGTTTGCACTATTTTTTTGCTGAAAAACCTGCCTCGATTAGCCACGCCCCTTATTAGTCGCGCCTCCTGCGGTTGCGCACCTGAAGAAGTTCTCCCCCTCCGGGCTGGGCGAGATGGCAATGGGGGGCGACGGCGCCGCCCCCTCGTGGCTGGACATTGGCGGCGTGTACAGCTCCTCGGGGTAAAGGGGCTGCACCTGCGCAAACCATTAGCCACGTCAAATGTCAAAGGCGCTGTTGCCATACCTGGCTGAAATGGTTGTCGTCGAAGCTTTTCGAGTGCTGAATGGGGGCGAAACAGTTGAAGTGCACCTGGTTCGGCAGTGTTTGCGATCGGCCCGGTTGGATGGCGCTGCCATACACCGGGTAGCTCTGATCGGGTTTAATCGCGTTCTTGTCATTGTAGTTCCACAGCATGCTGTCGCTCGCGTCGTTTGGCAGCGACTGTCTGTAACAGTGCCAGTCAACAGCGCCCTCTATTGACGAGTCAGCGCCCCCCCCTCCTACCGGGTGTTTGTGGAGTTTCGATCCGAGTTCTCGCATGACGTTTCCTCGGTGACAATTGACAGATGGTCGAACTGGTCGTGGATGTTCGACAGGTGGTTGGTTTTCTGGACGTTTTTCAGATTTTGCGACGTTTCCACCTCCTCGGATTCCTCCGTGCAGCTCGAGCAGCTTTCCTGCAAACCTGCCATTTTACCGCAGAAAATCGGTGGGAAATCCGAAAACCTACCGTTTCGCTCGAGCTGCTGCTGAAAGTCGTGGACGACGAGGAAAAGTCGATTTTTTTGTCCTTCAACAACTTGTCAAGCTTGTCGTATTCATCGCGCAAGCACCAGATTTCCTTTTTCAGCATCTCGTTCTCGCGCTTCAGTTTCTTGATGTCGGATTGTCCTGCAACAGCGCCATAGCGGGAAAATTGCCACTTTGTGGCAACACCGAACGACCATCTCTTATTTATTACCTCTCTCGATTTCCGCATTGATGTTGATGGTTTTGAGGCGCAGCTCCTCATTCTCGTACAGCATTCCTCTGGAGGACTTCCGGTCCAATCTGCAATTTGACTGAGCGTCAGTTTCAATCAGCGCCATCTCTCGGCTGACTGGCCGGAAAAAACTAGCTTTACCTGCGGTTTGGTTTCACATTGTTGTCGCGCCGCCTGGTTCGTAGCATTGTTGCAACGCCGCCGGGGCTCTGCTCGTTCTCAAACTGGATTTCCGGCCGCTAGGGGCGCTGGTGCGATTGACCGCCAAACATCCGCCCCAGTAACCAAATCACCCTCGTATGGGTCAATCTCAGCTCTGAAACAAAATCCCCGTTGTCAGATTGTGCAGAAAATCCGTCCAAGTCGCTGACCTGGATTTGGGCCTCAATGGGAGCACGTAAGTGTGTTTTTTTTATCGCGTCGATTCTCATGCACGTACGTCCGTTACGGACCAAAATCGAGCGCATTAACGGCAAATTGTGGCTTTTTTTCCGCGTTTGCAAGCCGATTAACGGTGTTTGCTGGCCATCCGGCTATTTTCAGTTGCCGATGGACTGAAACTAAATATTTAATTGAAACACGAACACAATTAAACCTAAACAGTCGATCAACGGAACGGTTTATTTAACAGTAGGAGATGTTTATCGGTTCGATGTTAATCAATGCCAAAATACACCGTAAAAATGTCCATTTGGGTATGTTCTAAGCTCATTTGCTTGTGTGCAATGTTGAGGCTGCTACCGCCCTCTTTTGTCGCTGGTGCCTAAACGGCATATAAATGAAACACCCACGTTCAATAAATTTGGTTTTGGATGACTTTCGTCATTTTTTGGCATGAAGTTTCAACCGAGCGTTTGACAGGAAATTGACATTCATTTTGTGTCACGGTTTTTTGACTTTTTGGTAGTATTTGCGTATGTTGTCCAGCAAATTCGGAGCAGTTTTGGCGATTTTTTTAGTTTTAGTCACATTTGAGTTAACTGTCAATCAGTGTCGTGGCCGAAGGGCTCGGCACCACAGACGCATTAAACTTGAATGAATGTCGATGTTGTGCCGAGCCCTTCGGGCACACAGTGGTAGGACAACAAAAACCAACAAATCGGCACAATAAACGCATTCAAATATGTTTAATGTCAAATGTGGGGGGGGCAGAACTGTCACTTTGACAGCTGCCCCAGCAAACGCTTTTGCGATCTAAACAGTGACATTTGACGCTGTTCTATCAATCAGTTGTCATTGTCCATGTCAAGTTTGACAGTTTATGCTGTTTGGTCGGTTGCGTTCTGGCAGAACACAACCAATTAATTTGACACAATTAATTTGACTGGTTTTGACTCCTAGATGTCAAATGTAAGTGAACTGTCAAACAGTCAACTGTCGTGCCCATAGGGCTCACCACAACAGACGCATTCAAATGTGTTTAATGTCAAATGAGGGGGGCACAACTGTCACTCTGACAGCTGCTTAACAGTGACACTTGGCGTTGTTCTATAAATGGGTTGTGATTGTCAACGTCAAGTATATAAATGATGACAGTTTACACTGACATTTCGACTAATTTGATGACAGTTGTCAGTTACGTCAAATGCAATGTTAAATTGTCACTAAATCTGAGCAAATTTGGGTGATTTTCTCGGTCAAAATCCACGAATTTGACCTAATTTGCGCCAAATCCTCTCGCATTCTGCTGATGTTTATGCACGTTTTGTGTTGTTTATTTGAATTTACCCACACTGTCAAACATCAACAGCACATTCATGCTCTACATACCACCACCAGCAGCAGCATCACATTAGTGCCTTTTTGCACTTATCTTTGTTTCTTTCCTCGGGGGGGGAGTAGTTCGGAGTGGAATTGGTCCTTAAACGACTTTAGTCCGTTGCACTTATAACCTAAATTCGGGACACTGTCACCAAATGACACATAACCTAACGGGAGTGAAGCGATTCGAGGCGCAATCTGGACTGAAAGCACTTGGCCAGTTGCTGTAAACAAATGGGAAATCTTTCGAAAATCTAAATTTACACAGATTTATTTTCAGATATACTTTGCTTAATACACACACACACATTAAGGGGGCATATAGGCGGTGTCAGTTGGTGCCGTTATTTTGGGGGGGAATTTGGATGATTTTACAGGGGAAAGATGTAGGGGGCCGAATTAAGCACAGGTGCCCAAGTGCAAAAAAAAAGGGTTAATCCTGCTGAATCCTCCAACTGACACTGGGTATAGAAAGGGGTTGGGTATTAGTGGCTTGTGTTGTCGTCGTGAATGGCAGCTCCATCTATCCGCGGGGTTGATAATTGGAAATCACTGTTGTTTGCAGGCGATGCAGCCCTAACCGACTACGAGGACTACGATGACAGCGAAGTCTTCGACGATGACGATCTGTCAAATGTCAATTCCACGTCCAATGGTGAGCGTGTGCTCCAGAGTGGTGGTGGGGGGAGCGTTTCGAGACTATGGGCATTTTCAGGCACACTGGCGCTGCTAGCGCCCCTGGTTAACGTCACCCGCGATCCAGGCAAAACGGTGAAGTTCGCCTGTCACGTGCACAACTCCGATGCGAACAGCACACGCGTCAACTTCATCTGGAAGATCAACGAGGTGCAGGTGCGGCGCGACAGTCGCATGAAGTTCAAGCAGATCAAGGTGCGTACAGTGGACCGATAGATAGCGCAGTCCCCCACTTACCACCGGTTCAATGTGCAGGAAAAGGACGGCAACTGGAAGTCGGTATTAACTATAAGAAAACTGGAGTTTTTCGACCAGGGATTCGTTGAGTGTATCGCGAGCAATGGGGTGGATCGCATACGCGCCAATTGCTCCCTCGTCGTCACTCCGGAGGCGCAAAAGTGGGGTAAGTCCGGCCCTGACTGGATGTGCTGGCCACCAGCCATACACCGCCATGGCGGGCGATGGGCTGAGCCAGCGCCGGCTTCAGCCCCCAGGGCTGGGTTAATTTTTCCGGGTTTTTTTCAGGCAGCACCGCGATTAATTCGCTGAACTTTGGCAACCCCGACGGGGATGGGTGAGTTTTCGCATTAATTTCTTTGCGTGAAATGGGAGTTTTGTCGTTTCTAGCGGAGGGGATTTGACAACTTTCCTGCCCAGCGCTGAAGGGAAGGGGCTGGGGGGCGCCACTGACCCCCACAAGGCGAAGTCCTTCAGTGTCCCCATCACGTTCGACCTGGACAGCAGCGGCCGCCTGACCGATAACAGTGAGAGTGGGGGCGTGGTCTACAACGGCTCCGAGCCCTTTTGCCAGCTTTACAAGTGAGTTTCGAGGCTTTTTTTGGGGGAAATTCTCACTAAAACCGCGCCCCTTTAGGGGCCAGGTGTGCAAGAACTTCCTGGCGCAGAAGTACGTGTTCGTGCAGCCGCCCTTCACACAGGAGGACGTGGAGAACAAGCTGTTTAACGCCTTTTCGGTGATCACGCGCTCCAAGTGAGTAGAGCAGCAGTGGTGGTTGATAGAGGGCGCTAGCAATTGGGGGGGTTTGTGGTGCGCAGCGACATTTCGAGCAGTTGCAGCAAGTTTGCGCAGCCCAGCATCTGTTTCTCCGCCTTTCCGCTCTGTCTGGACCATCGCGTGGTCGACCAGTACCAGCACAAGCACCGCCAGGAGTTCCGGCTGATTGGCAACGAATCGCGGCGAAAGTTCAAGAACATTCGCAAACAGTTGACGAACAGCCTGCGGCGTGTTTGCCGCGACGAGTGCATTCTGTTGGAGACCGAGCTGTGCAGCAAGGAGTACTCGATTGCGAAGCGCCATCCAGTGATTGGTAAGTGCGAGGTAAGCAGCCTGTGGTGAGGGTAAGTTTCGGTGCGTTCCAGGCCAGATCATGGAGCTGGAGGTGTGCGAAAGCCTCCCGGTTGAAATGGACCCCAGTTCCAGTCACTGTCTTTCGCTCGGAGTGGGCGACTTCAAGGGCAACAAGGGTGAGTGGGGGTTTGGTTTTGAGGAATTGGTGTGATTTGTGATCGGTCCTGGTAGATGAGCAGTGCTACTGGGACACGGGGAAGTTGTACAGGGGCGTGCGCAATACAACAGTGACGGGCGAACAGTGCATCAAGTGGTCGCATCAGTTCCATCTGCTGCCGTCCGATTATCCGGAGCTGGCGGGGCACAACTACTGCAGGAACCCGGGGGAGGCCGAGTCGGCCCCCTTTTGCTACGTGGAGAACAGCCGGACTGAGCTCTGTGGAGTGCCCAAGTGTGGTGAGTTTTTACTGCCGGACGTTTGGGTGGATGCGTCATCGTTGGAGCGAAAGCGCATCCGCCATACTGGCGTGGTTTTGCCGTTTGCAATTTGCCTTTAAATGCTGAAATTGAATTTGGGCTGTTGAGATGCTGCAGTTTTGCAAAAAGCAGTTTTTTTTCTAAAATGTTTTAAATTCGAGCCTCAGCTGCTTTGCAAGTATTCTCAATTGTTAGTGGATGCACCGATTCTAGACACTTTAGGATCAGTTGACTTTTTTTTTTATCGAAACGGGGTCTAGAGTTGGAAATTTTGCCAGTGTGCGGCCGTCCAAAGCACGCAAGTGTAGAAAATTGTTGGAAAATTGCTGCGCAAGTAAAAGCTGTTGGACATTTGGACGAATGCGCCACCATTAACATTTTTGTTGTTTAGTCTACGTGTTCGGGAGCTACGTGGTGGGGGTTCTGCTGGTGATCACCATCCTGGTGAGCCTGCTGTTTGGCTACTGCTACTGTCGCAGGCGCGGCAAAGTTACCAGGAGCCTGCAAAATGTATGTGTGGTTTTTTGGGCCCATTCGTCACTAAATCCTGTGTGATTTCAGCAGGAGTTGCCGCAGGCGAACAAGAACATTTACGGCCACCCGGGCCCGTCCAGCCCGATCGAGTTGAACAGCCTGCTGCCGCCAGGGGGTGTGGGCAGCGCTCAGCGCAGCCACGCCCACAGCAAGGTGGGCTACCAGAGCCTGCCGCAGTTCACCTATAAGGAGGTCCGCTTCATCAAGGAGCTGGGCGAGGGCGCCTTCGGCAAGGTCTACCAGGGGGAGCTGCGCTCGAAGACAGGCAAAGTTTTCGTCGCCGTCAAGTCGCTGAAAGAAAACGCGTCGGCCAAAACGCAGGCGGATTTCCAGCGGGAAATCGAACTGATTTCCGAACTGAAGCATCCCAATATTATTTGCTTGTTGGGCGTGGTCGTGAAGCAGGAGCCGATGTGCATGCTGTTCGAGTTCATGTCCGAAGGCGATTTGCACGAGTTCCTCATCGCGAATTCGCCAGAAAACGGGAAAAGCCTGGCGCACGAACAGTTTCTGGATATTGCCATCCAGATCGCGCAGGGCATGGAATATCTGGCGGAGAACCATTACGTGCATCGCGATCTGGCCGCCCGGAATTGTCTGGTTTCGCGCGATTTGGCGGTGAAAATCAGCGATTTTGGGCTCAGTCGTGATATGTATTCGTGTGATTACTACCGCGTGCAGTCCAAGTCGCTGTTGCCGGTGCGCTGGATGCCGCCCGAGTCCATTCTCTATGGGAAATTTACCACCGAGTCGGACGTGTGGAGCTACGGGGTCGTTTTGTGGGAGATCTACAGTTACGGCTTGCAGGTAAGCGGTTTTTTTGGCGCATCCGCCATAACAATGAGAACGCACGGTGGAATGTGTGGTTTGCCATTTATCGGAAAATTTTCTTCAAACTTTACCAGTGATTGGGGTTGAGCGGCAACATTTTTGCAGAATTTCGATTTTGTTCTCATATTATTCATTAAATCATTTCAAAAACATAGTAAAGGCAACACAGCAAAATAACCGTACGTGTCGCGCATTCACCATAAAATTGCGTTAACGAAAGTGCGCATCCACCAAATCGTCTGTTGTAAATTTTCCAGCCCTACTACGGCTACAATAATCAGGAAGTCATCAATATGATCCGCGCCCGGAAGTTGCTGCCCTGTCCGGACGCGTGCCCCAGCTACTGTTACGCGCTCATGGTGGAAAGTTGGGCGGAGCAGGCGAACCGTCGGCCCAACTTCAAGGAGATCGGCGACCGATTGCGCGTGTGGCGTCAGAGCGGCTGCACCAATGGTAACGAGGGTGCGGGGCCCACGCTCCGCCCTCTATTGCTCTAATTGGCTGATTGCAGGCGCCTACTTCAAGTCCAGCACCCAACCGACGCCGCAGCGTCACGGTTTCCAAGGCTCTAAGTCCAGCCATGCGTCCGATTCGCAGACTTTGTGTCCGGCCGAGCCTCCCATTGGCTCGCTTGGTTGGGACGTCACCAAGCCGTCGTCCAGCCGATTGCACGACAGCCAGAGCAGCCTCACGTCTGGGCGATCATCCAGGTAAAGTGTACTGGGTGGCCCCATCTAGGGTGCAGTGCTCCAGTTTCCGTTTGCAGCTTGGGCAACACGACGCAAAGCACGAATATAAGTGGGGAGCGCCGGCGCAAAAGTGGCCGCACGGTGGATTCGCTGGATCGCACCAATGGGAAGAGCACGATGGTGAGCGCTAGTACCAGTGGCGATAATTTCGAGACCAGGATTACCGAGTGAAGCTCTCGGGTCGCTGGGCCAGATGGTGGATGCGCCTCGTTGTTGGACAGACAGTTCGGCCAAATTGTGGATGTTATCGGGATTTTGTCGTTTAATCGTCACCCATTTTGTGTTTTTTTTTCAAGTTTTTGTTACGGTTGCAGCCCCACTGTTGACTGTAACGGTTTTATTTAACAAATTTTATTTTTGTGGATGTTCATTAATGCGTGTGCCCTGTGTGAGATTATTATATACTTGAATAAATCCTTTTTGTATTAGTTTGTTGTGTTCCTTTTTTTTTGCTGTTAATGCGATTCATTCTGGTTGGCGAAAAATTAATTGCCTAGAATCGGCGCGTTCACCTTTTTGAGTGGATTTTTTTGTTTGAAAACTGCATTTTTGTCATTTTCTCCAAAATTTTACGTGGAAAAAACGGTGTCGTTAAAAATTTTTTTTTTAAAGCAGGCGAAAATGAGTAACCGTTAAAACTGGGTATATTTCAACGTCCCTGTTACCAACCGGCAACCCTGGTGGCAGCACCGTTGTCAGAATGTGCATCCAGGACTGGGCAAACAGGAAATAGGAACGGCAATGGCGCAGGAAACTGGGATTGGGGCAGCCAAATGCTCATTAAACCACACACTGGGGTTTAATTACGAATAAACCGCTCAAATTCTATCGAAATAGGCGCAAAGCCCCTCTAGAGAGCGGCACAGTGCGGCAACAATGTCCAGCTTGAACGCCAGCAGGTAGAGGGCGGCAGCGTACCAGAGCCAGTCAAAAACCAAGGACAGGGCGTACATTCTGAAGGACGGGCTTTAGCAGGCAACCAGTCAAACAAACCGGGGATGCACTAACCTGCGACTGTTCGCCTTGGCGCGCTCGATATCGCCGCCCTCCTTCAGCAGGTACTTGCGGCCGCCCAGGGCGGCATTCCTGAAGAACTCGTAGGGGTCGATCCGGGTCTCCCCATAGCCGAAGGCCTGCAGATCGGCGGGCGTGAGCCGCTCCTGCAGAGCGCGCGTCTTTTCGTTCACAAACTTCCACTCCTGCATGATGAAGTACTGCAGCGCCATGTTGGCAATGTAGATTTTGCGCTGGATTTTCCACAGCCTGCAAAATGAGCGCAGCACTAGAACCGGCCCCTGAACGCGTAGGCAACTTACAAAGGCTGATGGCCGGTCAGTTTAAGCAGCCCATCGACCAGAAGGGCGGGCAGCAGGTGGTAGAAAACCACACGCAGAAAGTGGTCCGGGTAGCAGCTGGTCACGTGGCCGCTCGGGTACCAAAGCATCGCGTCTAGCGGTACTTCCCAGGCAATCCTCGTACCTGCAAGCGAGATGTAGTGACCGGCGCCATCTAGCGCTGCTTGATTCATTGATTACCGATCTTCACTAGCTCCCGATTGGACACCGGCTGCACGCTGTTATTGCTCGCATTGAAAACCGCTACTTTCAACCGTTCTGACGCCCTTCTGTCCCCCCGAATCCCCAACAGAGTGTTTGATCAATATAGTGAACTGGCCCGAAAATGGTAAGTTGGCTTTTGCTTACTTTTCGCTCCCTTTGGCCCATGTGGCCAAGATCAGGCCCTTAACCACCAGATCCACTGGAATGTAGTCGGCCTCCAGATCGGGGTTGGTGTACATGGACCGCAAAATACCTAGAAAGCCCTTTAAATTAATCCCTTTGTGAGTTAGTCATCGGTCCTGGTACCTTTGCCACTCGCCACGAAAATCCCCACCGGCCCATTGAAATTGTCGATCCAGCCTGGAAATGGGTCACTCGCAGTAGAAATCACTGGAAAAAAACCCCAAGAGATTATCATATCTGGACAAGTTGCGCAACTTGCCGATAGATGGCCGAAATATGCAACCAGCAATGCGGCCCTGGCACAGGTCGCTGACCGCGTCCTCTGCCAGTCGCTTCGTGAAGGTGTAGGTGTTGGGGAACGGGTCGATGTAGTGGGGTGTCAAGATGCGCAGAACATGCTCATCGGTGCGCTCGCCCACTTCGATTGCGCACCTCCAGTCGCTGTCTGCGCGGTAGGTTTTCTCCTCGATTACGTGCCGATCCGTGTGGCTGTAGGTGGTGGAGACGTGCACAAAAACCTCCAGATGGCGCATCTCATGCGCCAGCATCACCACCTCTCTGGTGCCGCGGACGTTGAGCAAAATGGCGCTTTTTAAGGAATCGTCGAAACGCACCGACGCCGCTGCGTGGTAAATGACGTCGATCTCATCGAGCAACAGACGCCGGTCAGCGGGCAAAAGCCCTAAAAACACACAAAAGCGACAGTCAAGGCAGGTCGCATGGTGGCGCATGCACCAAACACTCCAGGGCACATAAAAGAGCACTCACCCAGTCCGAGTTGGGCGACATCGCCCACAATCGGCACCAGTTTATGAAGGTTTTGATGCTGCTCCCCCCGCACCAAATCAAACAACTGGAAAAAACGCCCTTTGCTCAGGCACACTGACTCAAACACGTACTTACCGGACAGTCGGTCAGGGCTTGGAGCCGCTCCTGCGGGCTGCGCCCCTTCTTGGGGCGCAGCAGCACGTAGATGCGCCCCACGTCGGGACAACTGCGCAGCAGCTTCTCAATCAGCACCTTCCCGATGAAGCCCGAACCTCCCGTGATCAAAACGTTCTTCCCGGCAAAGTACTGGGGAATTGGAATGCTTGTTTCTGCCATGCTGAACCAGCTTCGAGTGCGGCCCCAACTCGCACGCTCTGCTAAGCCCATATTTAAATACAATGGCCATTGAAATTAAATCAAAAATTACCACCATGATTGGCCCTCATTTGCATAGATCAGACGCCTGCACTTTGCCCCTTTGGACTGCGTTTAGCAATTGCTGAGCATCGGGGGGGGTCAATGACCCCAATACCGGTTCCACCTTGCCTGGATGGTGGATGCGCCTGCAATAAAACGTCATTATTAGTGTCACTGTCACCTGTCTCGGAAAGGCAATTGGCACAACATGGGGAAAAAGGGCGGCAAAAGGGTTAAAGGCCCCAAAAAAAGCTCCCCTGCGGAGATCCAACAGCCGGAAGAATCGGAAATAAATATGGCAGAACCGCGGGAAGGTTCCAATCAACCACCAGATGGCGATGTGCCCAGACAAAGCAGCATTTTGCCCGAAACTCTCGGAGAAAACACCCCAAGGGGCACCGGCGCGGACGCGACGGGGAATGTTCCCAAGGGAACGAGCGCGCCCAGGGAATCAGAGCCAGCTGACAGTTTGAGGGCTAAAAACCGCCCTTCCAGGTACCCTTACGACATATTCCCCCATGCAGCGAGTAAAATTTCCCTCCTCACTTAAGAAACTCGGATTTATCCTCCGAGTCCAGCGACTACTCCGAAGGAACCCCATCGGAAACAAAGGCGCGCAAATCCCTAAAGGTCTCATTCCATTCTATCCAATTGCGGGCACTAAAACCCTTCTTCTAGGGCACGAAGAAGAAGACGCAGCAGCCAAAGGGTGAAAAAAAACCGGTTAAAAAGGCGCACAAGCCGCCCAAAGGTGACGATGAACCACACAAAACTCTGCAATAATTTGCAAAATTGACACTCACCTTCATAGCCAAGGAGGAAAAAGGGGGCGACGGCGGCCCTGGGGAACTGAAGAAGCGGGTGGACGAGCTGAAGAAGGCGGCCAGGGATCTGGGTCAACGACCTCTTTAAATCCCTAGGGAACTGTCCCTAATTCTTCCCGCTTTTTAGGGCTGGACGACGCCCTGCTGGCCACTAACGTTGCCCTGTTGCAGGCGCCGAAGAAGAAATCCGCGAAGAAGGAGAAGGCGAAGATGAGCGCGGAAATGGCCGAGAAGCTGAAGGCGGATATGGAGGCGCAAGCCAAAAGGTCAGTGGGGAAAACTAGGGAAACTGGGAAAACTCGTTCCGTCCCCCCATGCAGGCTGGAGGAGTTGATCCAGAAGAAAAGGGAGGAAGATCGCCTGGCGGCGATTGAGAAGGAGAAGCGGGAGATTCTGGAGCAGGGCTGGCGAGTGGAGCAGCTCCAGGAGACCCAGGAACAGATCCTGTCCATCCTGGACCACAACGCCCAAAGCTGCCAGAAGGAGAAGGAGATAATCGAGTGGCAAAACTACCTGGAGTGCGGCAAACTGCCCAATCCAGCCATGTGCGACCAGATGAACACCTATCTCCATCTATGGGCGCTCGATCTGGACTCCACCACCATTGAGGACGCATCCGCCCGAACGTCCAACGCCATTCAGGTACGCCGCTTTGCAGCCCACATTCTTCACTTAACCAACTGGCAAATCTCACACATGACAGCTCATGGACGCCTTGGACGAACTGATTGACACCAGCCATCCGCCGGACCAATCCAAACTGGCCAGCTGGAAATGGGTGCGCCCACTTAAAAAAAAATAAAATCGACCAATCAGCGGTGTTTTTCTGACAGATAGGTGAACTGTTCCGCCAATACCAGGCGACCAGCCTGGACGTAGCCACCTACCGGTTGCTGCGCAACGTCGAACACAACCTCAATCGCCTCAACATCTCCACGGCTGATTTCAACTTCAAGGACGACTACGTCACTCTGAGTCTCTGGCTCAGAGTGATGCTCCCCGTGCCGCTCCCCAACCCGCGCAGGCCACCAAAGTACCGCTCAAAAACCGGCAAACATCCAACCAACCAATCAAACACCCAAATCAATTGCAGGCCACGCCCCGATATTGACTTCGAGCCAATGCAGATGACCGCGCTATTGCCGCCCACCGTCGACTGCGACGGAGCCGCCATCCGCGCCCTGTACCAGAAGTACGACCATCTGAGCGACCTGAGCGCCACCTATGCTCTGCCCCCAGTACCCCCGGACTATACCATGGGTGGGGACTCTTCACTTGCAGCGCTCTAATTTAACTTGGAGACCTGTTTCGGTTTCAGACCTGCTGGCCATCATCAGGAAGGAATGGCGCATTCAGTTGCAGTACAAGTACTGCAACCGGGAGGAGCCCGGAACAAAAATCTGTAAGTAAAAAAATTGTTTGTGGTAAAACTAATAAAAAAAAAAGCTTTTGAGCCGACTCTGCCGCCAGTGGAGGAGGAGGGAGAAATTCCAGTGGTGCCGTTCAAGCAGCTGAAACCCACCGCCAGCGACTACGCCCTCTGTCTGGAAGGTAACCCCCCCACCCCGTGCAGCCATGCCCCTTTTTTAGTCGCGCCCCCTTTCCAGACCAGCTGTACGAGGCCACCAGGCAAAACATGCGCCTGGACGTGCCTGAGCACGTGATCAATCTGAGGCGCTTAGTGATATTGGGCGGGGTCTTCCACCTGAACTTGCTGGCTCAGCCTCCACAGCCGCAGGACTTTGTCACCATGGACTTAACGCTCACCGCCCGTAAGACCCGGCATTTCTAGACTGGATGGTGGATGCGCACTGTATCATAGTTTTCTTGCCCAAACAGCTGGAAACGCTGCCATTCCGGGTGGTTTACACCCCCTATGTGCCTCCCGAGGCTGTCGGATCCTCGACCAGCGTGCGCAAGCTGCCCGAGGAGCTGGAGGAGGAGCAGAAGAAGCAGGAGGAGGAGCTGGATAAGCTGATTGCTATCAGCCTGAAGTAGGGCCTGGTTGCGTGGCTAAATCGCGCTGGCGGTCAAGCTGGGGGTGTTTTGTAGGTGGCCGTCGCATGTGATTTTTCTGGAACTCCCAGTGGTGTGCAGGTGGGACGCCGCAAACAACCACTGGTCGACTGAGGAAATTTACGATGTGAAACACAACGAGGACAAATGCATGGTGGGCTTCCGCACTGGGGTGTTTGGCGTCTACGGGTTGGCCACCTACCGCTACTCCAACCTGCCGTTTCAAGCCTACGACATCAAGCCCGAGATGGAGTGAGTGAGTAGCGTGCTTTAGGCAACCAGGCTAACACGACCCTTTCTACTAGCGAGTCGGTGACAGTGCAACTGACAGCCGCCATCCTGATGCTGGAGTTCAACGTCAAAAATGGCCTGATCGCCATCACGCAGCTGCAGAACAGCCCCAACATGACGCTGCAGGACTCGCTGGGACGCTACATGAAACTGCATCGGCTCAAGCGGGTATAACTGTGCATACAAAGGGCGTTTTGCGCCGCAACTCACTGGGTGATTGTTGCAGCTGATGAAGGAGGCAGGCATCGACATTTTCCCCAGCTTCGACGCCTTTTGCTACGTGGACGGTAGGTGGCGCCAGCCGCTCCAACTTGCCGCCCTCTAATTTACAATTGGTTCGTGGTTGGCAGGCTGCTGCGAGAAACAGTGGCCGATGGAGCAGCACCTCTACTTCAACATGGCGCAGATTTCCGGTTGCTTCAATTTTGCGTGGTCGCGCTGGAATTTGCAGGCGGGCAGGCGCAAAATCGTCCTGCAAATGCGCCCCTACGCTCCCGATAAGGGCAATAAACAGGTAAATAATTGAAGGGGGGGGAGACTCGGAAAGTTGGGCGCGTGGATTGCTGGTTGCAGAAGAACCATCAGATGCTGCTGGTGACGCCACTGCGAGCCTGTTTTATCGATTGCACCGAAGTGAGCCAGGCGTTCAATGACCGGGAGGTGGAGTCGTTGAAGGTGAGCGATGCGCACATAACCTGCAAGTGTCAGTCGGTTGTGACAGTGTTTTTGGCAGTTCTGCGCAGATCTGTACCACTTGATGGGGACGACCAGTGGCATTTTCGTGCGCAACAAGGTGCGCAGCACCTGTCCACTCAATGTGCACGCGTTGGCGCAGCTGCTGATCTCCATCCGAATTCTCAGCTTCTCCTAGATTGTTTATGTCAAAAATGCAAAAACACTTATAAACACACAAATAAACTATCGAAAAGTTTTTTTAGCCCTTCGGCTCTTGTGCAGGTGTTGACAAGCCGGCAAGCGCGCCTTTGCGCTGAGCTCCAGTTGTTGGCGGCGCTGCCGCGCGCTCGCATGCCGAATTATCGATGTAAACGTGGTGACGTCGCGCGGATCGGGGGCCGCGGCGCATTGGAAACCGCGCACCACCAGACCTCGGACACGCGGTGGTTCCCCGCTCCACCCCGCGGCCCCCTGCGCCACAGCCACGCCAAATGTTGATCGTTTGATTCACACAATTCAGTCCTGGTCCGATTTCCGCGGTGAAAATACCGAAGTTCTGCACGCGACGCCACCATGGTCCCCATGGGCTTCCATTAGGCGAAAAAGTGTCACGCATCAGCTGAGGCGGCCGCCCTTTTAACGGAACCGCGCCGCCCCGCTCCCATTGGTCGATACGGGCAGTGCCAGTGCACGTGACCGGGCGCCCCAGTCCCAGGTGGCTTTGGACCCATCCAAAACTGGCCTAACGTTGCGCTGACAGCCGTTTGACGTGCAGGTAAGCTGCGTTCACATCGGCATTCTGGGCCCCTTTCGCCACCACAAAGGGCTACAAAACAGTGCATTGCCCGGGTGATGGCTGGCATGTGACGTCGCATGTGCTTGCGTCTGATTGGCTGGATGCCTGCTAGCGGATTTTCGCTCCCCATCCCCAGCCGAAATCCCCAGCCCCAGCAGCAGCGAAAATCCGCTAGACACAACGATGCCTGCAACGTGTCCTTATTATTGGCGACGTGATGGGCGCTGTTGCCGGTTTCCCATGCTCGCTTTGCCACTCCTTTTGACCACTTGTTATAAAAATCGCTGTTTCCGGCCACCCTCGTAGCGTAAAAAAACAGCGCCTTTTCTACCACATTCCTTTGTTTTCAAGCCGTCCACCCTTAAGACCACCGCTGGCGTGTCGGCGGCTCGCCAACCCAAAATGGCTAAAAATGCGCTTTTCTTTGTTTGTCCACGCCCGATCGATCGTTGTTGGCAGCAATTAATGCCCCTGGATGGGGGGGGACGGCGCTATGAAAGTGGCGCAAACCCCCCACCCCTAAACTCCGTGGCCGCAATTGACCTCCAAAAGTACCGCCGTCGACCTGGTCTCGACCTCATCCTGGCACACAAACGCCCCTGATTCAAAAATTCATCAAAACAATTGCCAAAAAAAAAACCTGCAGCCAAGTCGTGCCAGTTGCGAGGCCACCCTTAAGGCGCCCAGCTGCTCCCAGGTCGTTGAACTGCGCGAGCACCCGGCAACGTCGCCCTCTGTGCCATCACTAGTTGTCACTTTTGACAGTTCTTGATGTTTACTGACTCATTACAAACGTGCTTGTCACTTTGACAGCACCTTGAACTGGACGACGTTGCCGTTTTTCCATCAAACAGTTGTTAATTTTGACAGTTCTCTCTAATCTATTGAGTCGTCTGTCGCCACAACAAATCAGTATCAACGGTCTGAAACGCATTTGCGATTTCTCGAACGACATTTAGCGCTTTTCTACCAATCTTTTGTTGTTTATGTCAATGTCAAACGGGCCAAGGTCAATCGCGTTGGCAACATTATTCTTTCGCATACGTCCGCATAACATTCCGTTCATGTTGGTCACTGAGACTGTGACCGCTGTCACTTTCTCACGCCCAGTGCTGTCAACGCTGTGCTATTTGACATGGCCAGCTGTCATCTTTCGGCCTCAAACTAACGAAAACGCTGGCATTTCCCTGTTGCTTCGCTGCTTTATCAACACAGTCTGATTCAAATCAGACAAACAAACACAAACAATCGAAGCTCGTGAGGTTTTATTTTTAGTGGGCCGTGACGCAGGAGAGCGTATCGCTACGCATGCGGGCCGACTGAAATGCTACTGCAACAGTCAAGTAAACCTAAATCGGGTCTCAAATTCGGTCAATTATTATTGTTATCCACCACCCGCATACTTTCACGCGACATGGCCGACACTCAAAGGTCAGTTCGCACAGTGGCCACGTTGCCATATTGCGGCCATTTTTTCTGGTTTTTCCGTCCCATAGTAGGCCTGAACGGTTGAAAAAAACAAGTCCCGCAACAAGCGTGTCGATTGTCGCGTGGTCGCTGTGATGGTGGTGGGGGAGAAGGGCAACACTTGAGCACGCTACAGTTGGCCAGCGTTGCCGCATCGGCGTCTTTGTCGCAGATCTCGGGCACGGGAGCAAGAGTGGGGATCGATAGGTGCGTGTGTTTACGTCAGGCTGGACAACAGTGCGCGAGCACGCGGCACGCCTTTCTCACTGTTGTCAAACCCAGCCACTTCTCCTCGGCTGTCTGGCTTTCTTTGTTCTCCCAGCGAACCAAGTCGCACTCGAGCCACTGAACACGTGGAGTTGTCCGGGGCGCTGTTGCCGCAAATCTGAGTTCAAACCGCACACAGCCCTGTGTTTGACCATGGCTTGGCAACAGGGCCAACTGCAGGTGTTGATCGGGCACTGTTTATCAATGCGCAGCGTGACCTCAAAAGGGGCGGCAACGCCGCCGCCAAGGTGCAAGGTGGGCTGACCTTCAGGCGGCGTTGCCGCAACGGGCGCTAATTCCTAGTTGTACTTGGTGACGGCACGTGGTCGAAAGTGGCACAGTCCACGTGGGTTCGTGCCGTGTTCACAATAGAAAAATCGTCAAACTGTTTCAGCCCGCGGTGAGACCCAACGGCACAGTGCAGGACAAAATGAGCCTCAACACCCTGCTGGAGGCGGCCAAGTACCTGGAACTGCAGGAACAAAGGAAAATAAGGGCGACCCAGGACACCGCCCTAACGACGCCGCCCCCCAGCTCGACAGCCCGCCCTACAGCAGCCCCCGCTGCCAGTACCTCGCCCGTGCAGATTGGGGTGAGTTCCCAACGTGATTGAGGATTAATGGGCGTGGCACTTTGAGGTTAACCTGCCCTGATACGCCCACAGTGAATTTTCATGGACTTGCGGGTCTTGTGGATGGTTTTGGCCGATGGGGAGCTCCAGGCAGACTCGCCGGTGGGGCAGGAAAAATATTTATTTATACAATCAAGGGCGTGGCTCGTGGTTTTTTTTGCGCGAATTGGGCCCCGACTTCAATATTCCCCATACAGGGGGGGTTTCCAGTGACTTTTTACCTCATCAAATCGCCATTTGAATTCCGGTTCCAGGCGTTTTTTCATTACCATTACTTTTTCGCAGACCAGCCAAGCGTTTGCTCTTCAGCCAGTCAAGGTGCTGAGTTGCGCACCTACTGTGCAACACCAGCCGCCCCCTGCCTCTCAAACTGTGGTGATTTCCAGCAGTAACATTTCCTCCACCCTTCTGCAGACCGTCCATGGTAAGTCGCCCTTTATCTGTCACAATTGACGTGAGTGACCTGTGGGCGTGGTTCTATTTCAGCTCCGATCGCATACGCCACGGTGTCGGCCACAATTGTGGGCGCCCAGCCACCAAACGTGCCCATGAAGAAGGAGCAGGATGGGCACATTTCCAGCACGACCATGACGCAGAACCAGCGGCGCATCATGCACAACTCGTTCGACATTATGAACCCGCTGGTGATCGACGAGGCTGCGCCGAGCGAGCAGAAAAAGTACAAACAGCCGCCGATGGTGTTTCGATCAGGTGATTGGCGCCAGCTAGAGTGGGTGTGGGATTGATGAGGGCGTGGCTTGTTGCAGGCACTCGCGAAGTCCACAATAAACTCGAGAAATGTAGGCGTGCCCACTTGAAGGAGTGTTTCGATGCGCTGAAGAAACAACTGCCCAACAATGGGGACGAGAAGAAAACCTCCAATTTGAGCATTCTGCATTCGGCTCTCAAGTGAGTTTTCTGTTTTCTATTTGGCGTAGATGGGGAGCGCCCTCTAAACCGGTTTTTCCAGGTATATCCAGACAATGAAGCGGCGCGAGAGCGAGCTGGAGCTAGAACTAGAGCAGTTGGCTCGCGAAAAAATGAGCAACCAGCAGCGACTCGCAACCCTTAAGAAGGAATGCCATCTTGATCATCTGGATTTTTCCAATCTAATGCCGGAAGTCCCGTCGAGCACCAGCAGTCTCAGTCTGAGCGAAGCCGCCAACAGTCCAAGTGCCAGGTCAGTTGACGCACGCTGTTGCCATTGATTTTTATTGACGTTGACATTGACATCTGTCAGCACGTCATCAATGAGCCCCAACGCGTTCAGTCCCAGCTTCACGTCGGTGGTCGAGCCCTTTTGCGATGACGTTGGCAACGATGTCACCATTCCTACTTCCGGCAATGTGGCATCGGGCGTGTCCAGCTCGGGACTTCTAGCCGAGGTGAGCGCCGCCTCTGTGATAAATCACCCAACCTCTGTGATAGCCGCTGCGCATGGCGACAGCAAACTTTCCATTCCCATTCTGGGCAAGCCGGTGCCAATTGTGAGCAGTGCGTCGCACGTCATCAAAGAGGTGAGTGTGCGCAGCTTGATTAGCGTTTTATTAATGGTTGGTTCGGTAGGGGGCGCCAGACAGCGGGATCTCAGTGCTGCCAATGACCAGCTACCCAGTGAATCAGGGCCTGGTGCTGCAGAAGGTGGCAATCGTGCCCCATAAGGGCTTATCGGAGCTCACGCCCCTGGTCTCCACTCACTTCATCACCACGCCTCAGCAGCTAAATGGTATTGGTTGCCTCAGTCAATTGGCCCCGCCCACAATTTAATCGGCTCGTTCTGATTGGCAGGTATCAATGGACAGATCAGTGGCAAGGTCGTGCCATTGACGCAGTACATCGTTAAGCCGATGGTGGTGGTTAGTTCGGCCAATCAGCGTCCGAGCAGCTAGTGGCAGCCGCTGTAGGAAGGGTTTTTGAATGGGAATTTCGAGCGATCCTGATTGGGTGGACAATGGATGAAGACGCGGCGCCAAGTGGGGGAAATGCAACGGGACAGTTTTGACAGTTGACTGTCAATCCGTTTGAAGATTTCCCGGCAGGCGGCGCTCACATGCGCAAGAAAAATAACGTGTTCCAGCACGAGAGTGTTTCGAATGATTCAGGGGGGCGACCGCCGGTCGCCCCCCAGGGCAAAATCAAAACCCTATTCATTTCCCGACTGCAGTATCATCAAATAGTATTTCAATACTCGTTTTAAGTTACAGAATCCATTCTATTTTAGTGTTTAGTGTACGTACTCAGCCAGGTATTCCTTGACATGGGACAGATCTCCTTAAGTGTTAAGTTACTTAGCTCTATATTGACAAACAAAAAAAAATCAACTGTAGAATTAGTGTTCGACTGTATACTGTAAAATGTGTAAATATGTAAACTAGCCCCGTCCCCTTTTATTGTAAATAGGAGCCAATATTGTAAATACACCCTTTCAACAATAATGTACAAACCAAACTAGCGATTTAGGAGAGTTATTATTATTGTACATTTATTTTTCGCGCTCAGTGCGAGAACCGAGCGAATAGAGACATCTGGAAGTCTACACTAGTGTTTTAAATCGTTGTCCTCGATTGCCCCCCTATCCCCTACTTCGAGTTAGGACGTTGCTGTCAGCGCCCCCAAAATGGCCGGTTTTTCTCGATTTTTTCGCAACTGGAACCCTTTGCGAGCCCCAAACTGCTTTTAATGGGTAGATTTGGGGGCCCCATTTTCACCTGTGTGTGTTCTACTCGCACACGCACCCAAGGCCTCACGGAAACTTGCAAAACGACCAAAAAAGCGTCACTTACCCAACAATTGAGCCCACACGGAAACTTGCAAAAAACCGCTCAAAAAAGGTCACCTACGCAATAATTAAGGCGCCAAGGACTCCTGACTGTTCCAGGCTCCAATTTACTGCCTCCTTTTCAGCAAAAAACAGGTTTTTCCCCGAAAAAACACACTCACTTCAACACTGACGCCTGTCGCTCAACCAAAAACAAACGATTCCGATCGGCGGCCACATAGGCGCCCTCTAGTAACAGAGGGAGAAACCGACAACACTGTGATCTAAACGCGATTTTTTCAGCAATTGGGCGGATTTTCCCCACAACTGCTAAGTCACTAAAAAACAGTAAACTTGGGGACAAAATAGGAATTTCACTGGGTAAATTTGCGTTTTTTAAGTGGGCAAATAAAGAGGCACATCCACCATTCCGCTCAGATCGAAAAGTAAACTTTATAAATGGAATAATTGCAAATATCGTCCCCAGAACAGCAAAGGGCGCATCGGGATCCAAATCAAACCCGACTGAACTAACTGATAAAGAATTTTATTGATAACAGTACAAACCTCTGCGCCCTCATCAGCCCCTTCAAGGGCCAACGCACTCAAACACTCAAAAACAACAGAAAAATTAACAGTTAAGTAAACCGACCTTGCACGAAAATACGCCAAACTGAACAGCAAAATACACTTTAATCCCTACGTTAAGCCAGCGGCTAATTGATACAGGGTGGATGGGTCTAAACCGCGAGAAGAATTGAAGGTTTTTATTAATGGGAAATTTGCCTAAAGAGACCTCAGTCCGCCGCCCTTTTGCCTGTACAAGATCACAAAATAGTCCAAAAAGGGCTAAAATATCTCGGTAAAAACTTCTTTGGTTCCCTGTGTAAGTATAAATATATATATATAGAGTGAACAGTCCTGGTCTAGTAGATCAGCTGATCGGTGATCTCGCATTGGCCGATTGTGACGCGATGCATGGCCATCTCGGATATTCCGTGGTAGTGAACCAGCGCCCCGCCCAATACAAACACGTGGAAGATTTGGTGCGAGTGAAACCAAATGTCGAACTTGCCGGGGAACCAGCGCTCTGGTACCCGAAGGGCGTAGAGCATTGCGCCCATTATGTAGAGAACCTGCGGGAAAAGTTGGTGGGGATTGGATAAAAAGCGCGCCCAGGGAAGCGCCCACTCACCCCCATCAGAATCAGCCATCCCAAGGACTTTTGGCTCACGTGGGTGAACCATCCCTCCACCACGCCGAAATGGATCGCGGGGATGATGCCGCTCAGTCCAAAGGTCATGAAGACTGCCGCCCTAAAGGGGCGCCAGCCCGACTCGGAGAACTTGTCCCACAGGGACACCATGATGCTGGTGATCCCCAGGGCGCACACCACCGACAAGTAGATCACCTACAGATCCCACATTAGTACAAATCGCGTGGCTTAGACGGGGGCTCACCTTGGGCTTGAAGTGGCAGTAGAAGCCGTAGTAGAGCCACGGCACGAAGCTGCCCATGATCAGCAGGGCGATGCCACAATAGTCCAGTTTGGAGAAAAGCTTCCCCACAAACTGCGAATGGCAGTTGACCGTGTGGAACATGAAGGAGAACCCCAGGCAGATGATGGCGCCGGCGAAAAACGCCCCAAACACGATCTTCTCCTGCAGCTCGATCTCCAAAGTGGGCCGCATAAGGAAATAGATGGCAATTCCTGCAATGCGCAAAAAACAATCCCCAAAATCGATCAAAAGCAGGGCAAATTACCGATAAAAGCCACACATCCCAGCATGTGCGTCCAGATGTTCCCTGTTTCGGTGTGGATGCGGAAAATGCTGCGGAAACACTCCCGGAAACTGGGCAACGGCGGCCGATGACCGCGTTGCAGAAAGTCGTTATCCTGCAACAAGCCCCGCCCCCTTTTAGCAACCAGCCTATCGCATTCGTAGCCGCGCCCTACCTGCAGCCAATCGGGCAAGTGGTGAAAGTGGCGCACGCTCCAGCCCACTGCGATCATCTTGCGCACCACATGCTCGGCCTGTGTTGCCGCACTGTGCGCCAGCGTGGTGATATCAAGCTCGTCGCCTGAAAATTTCGGCAACAAGGCGGCTAGTTGTGTGATTGTGGATGGGGTGGTTCGGGTGGGCGAGGGGCAGAGAGAAGAGAAAACCTTGTTTAGTGATTATGCGAAAAAACAACCGGAAAAAAGGGCAAGGGAAGCGAGCGGAAAGGGGCGCACAAGTATCAGAACGCTCAGAAACCACATTTGCAGCTGATACAAGGAGATGGAAAATATGATGGAAATAGCCAACACTACTCTACCTGTACCTAAGACGGCGGCCTTGAGGACGTCGCTCATCTCCGAGTCCAGCACGTTTTCGTCCTCCGGAGTGGAGGGCAATGGACAGCCGACACAGTCTTCTTCCACCTGAAAAATATGTCTTTACTAAATGGCGGATGCGCCCGTAAAGCTCCAAAGTTCCAAACCTCGTAAACTATAAATAATTCAAGGATGATTTTTGGCATGGTCTAGGCCGTGCCAACTAGAGCTCTTCAGCTCTATTGGCTCTCTAAATATGAGGCAAAAACTAAGAGCCTTTCCGAGGATCCGCATTTGCAGCTGAACCGATTGAGTTGCATCGCCTGCCTCAAAACCAGTCTTACGCGGGGCACCCTACCTAAGGCCTACTACTAAGGCACTACTCACCAGAGAATTGGCATCGTCCTCCAGCAAATCCTTGAACTCGGAGGCAATGGACTCGGTCTCCGGGTCCCATAGTTTCCGCTGCCTGATCCCGCTGTTCTCCGTCTCAGTGAGCGAGTCTTCGGCGTCACTGTAATGGGACATCGCGCTGCGCTCCTGCAACAAATTGCCCTTGAATTAGCGCAGCCCTGGGCCTGCAAAGGGGGGCGATTGGACCACAACCAACAAGTTGAGAATGGATTGGGGTTTGGCCAACCCGAGCATAGGTCAAAGTCGGGCAAAGCCCGACCAGTTTTGGGTCAATTAGCGGCGAAAAGGAGCAGCTGGGGGGCAAAGTTTGCGCTGATCCTCTGCTAATTGGGTTCACTCACCTGGAGCCTCACTGGGGGAAATCACCTCAATTTCGAAGCGGGCGGACTGGGGGGAGCGGATTGAACAAATCACTGGCACAATTTGGAGCTTTTTGAGGGTTTTTTCAGTTTTTCACGAAAACGATTGGGAAACTGCGTTCACTCAACTGGTCTAGTGTCATTGTCAACAACAGCTGTCTGGAGACTGATGCAGTGGCAACGTCGCTGCTTAGGCGTAGTTTTTTGGGGCTCCCAAATTTTTTTGGAGTTCCCAAGTCCAATTTTTCTCCGGGAACTTGCCCGGGGAAATTCCCCAAAATCCCTGTGGAGTTCGGAATTTTTTGGCGATTTATCAAAAAAAATTGACGGGAAGCCTCCGGGCGTTGAGGAAACAGCGCGGATTTTCCCATTTCAATCAGGAGATATCAGCAATAAATGCAAAGGTCATCGCTTTTGGTGCCCCCATAGTGCAACAGCACGTTTCTATATAGCTGAGTTTGCACCATGAAAAGTGCGATTTTGTGTCTGTTTCTGGTGAGTTTCGGGGGCGCAGCACCAGCTGAGCCTCCAAAGGATGAATGTGCCAACTTGACTGTGAGCCGCACTGATTGGGGCGCCAGGCGCCCCTTTGCGGTCGAATACAGCATCATACCAGTCAGGAACGTGGTCGTCCACCACACAGTCACTCCTGGCTGTTCTAGCCTCAGCCAATGCGTCAGCACCCTGCGGGAGATCCAGAACTTCCAGATCGACACCCTGGAATTTCCGGATATCGGCTACAAGTAAGCCCCAGAGCGCCTAAATTCACGAATGCCAGCATTCTCGAACGCAGTTTTACAGCTTCATGATTGGCGGCGACGGGCGGGTGTACGAGGGCGCTGGCTGGCATAGAGTAGGTGCGCACACCCGCGGCTACAACACGAAATCCATTGGCATCGCCTTCATTGGCAACTTCTCAGGTACCCCCGGTAGACTGGGCGCATCACCGTTGCCAGCTTTGGTGTGTTTCAGACGAGCGTCCGGCCTCTCACATGTTGCAAGCGCTGCGCCGCCTGCTGAAATGCGGCGTTGCCATGGGCGAGCTGCACGAACATTACAGGCTGTTTGGGGCCCGCCAGGTCACCGCCACCGTCAGTCCTGGCAGTCGACTGTACGCCGAATTGAAAGCGTGGCCCCATTTTACTCTGGACCCCGTTTCCAGCTAATCGAACGACTGTACTTACTCGAAAGGGGCCAATTAAATGCGGTTGTTGGCAACCCCGCTTTTGGACGTATTGCTGTTTTATTTACGGGGATTCACGAAACATCGCGTAATACAGCGGTTTGTTCCTCAAGGAATTTGCGTCTGCCAAATGTGGATTTTGCCTTAAACTACACGTAAAATATCAACTAGTTTGAGCAAAGAAAGTTCAAAAATGTAGGGGGCGTGTACCAGAGCCTAGCTCAAGCTTAAGGGAGATGGCGCCACCTCATTCCCCCGCAGACGTCAAGCTGGCTGTCATTGAATTAGAGGTTAGTTATGGTTTGCTTTTCCGATTAAAAACAAAGCGTTTTCGGGCAGAATTCCGAAAAAATGGACGAAGTGGACAAGCTAGAGTACCTATCCCTGGTGTCCAAGGTGTGTACGGAGCTGGAAAACCATCTGGGCATGAACGACAAGGATCTGGGTGAGTAAACCCTGGGGCCCCTTCGGTGATTAGCGCTAAACGCTCTCGATTTTTAGCCGAATTCATCATCCATCTATCCGAGAGCAACAACACGAACGAATCATTCAAGCGCGCCCTGTTGGAAAATGGGGCCGAATTCTCGGACTCTTTCATCGCGAATTTGCTGCGCATCATCCAGCACATGCGGGCCAAGAAGGGCCAACCACACGCGGCCCCCTTGGAGGAGGCTCTGGCGTGCAAATTCCCGGGGCTGGCGTTGCCCAACGAGCCCCAAAAGCCGCTGAGCGAGCCGGAAAAGGACAGCGCAGTGGTGGCCGATCTCATGGCGCAGTTTGAGGCTGAAGCTCCATCGGCCAGCCAGCGTCCCCCAGTCGAACGCAAGCGGAAAAGGTACCAGTTTTGATTGAATGTTTTTGTGGCCAACTTTTTGGTTTTCGGTGGCCAATATTCACCGATACGGCGTGAATCAGGATTCCGGGGAATTTTAACGAAATTTACCAGTCCAGTTCGGTCTGGACTCAGAACTATTAAAGCATTTTAAGCAATCAGCGTTGTTTTAGATCGAAATCGCACGAGAGGAGGCGGCACCATGGCTCTAGAAGACGGCGCAGCAGATCGCGGGAGCGACGGCGCAGCCCCAGCAGATCGAGGGAGAGACGGCGCAGCCCGAACAGATCGAGAGAGAGACGGCGCAACCCGAGCAGATCTAGAGAGAGGCGGCGCAGCCGCAGCCCCGAACTGGACGACGATCCAGTGGCGGGCAAAGTCTACAGCGGAAAAGTGGCCAACATTGTGCCGTTTGGATGCTTTGTGCAGCTGGAGGGGCTGCGCCGCCGCTGGGAAGGCCTGGTGCATATTTCGCAACTGAGGGCCGAGGGCCGTGTCACCCAAGTATCGGAAATCGTCGCCAGAGGCAGCAAGGTGAAAGTGAAAGTGCTCTCCGTCACCGGCCAGAAGGTGTCGCTGTCGATGAAGGACGTGGACCAGCTGACTGGACGAGACCTCAACCCGCTATCGCACGCCCCCCAGGAGCGAGAGGACAAAGGTTGGTGCGTGCGCGCGGTAGGCATGGATAACACTGTGTTGAGTTGCGCTAATGAGTTATAACTCACTGCGCTTAGCATTTAGCAGCACTGCGCCAACTCTTCAAAATTCACTCAGTTACCCATGCGTAGCGCGCAGATCTAGCGGTTTAATTTAATTGGAGTGTTGTTGCAGATCGCAACCCGGACCGGCCGACGCACAGCGCGACCTCGGTGCTGCGCCTGCCAGTCAGCCTGGACGAGAATGAGGAGGACTCACGCAAGCGCGTGACGCGCCTCTCCAGCCCGGAGCGGTGGGAGATCAAGCAGATGATATCCTCCGGCTGCATCGACAAGAGCGAGCTGCCCGAGTTCGATGATGAAACGGGTCTGCTGCCCAAGGACCAGGAGGACGGCGAGGCCGACATTGAAATCGAGCTGGTGGAAGACGAGCCGCCCTTCCTGAACGGACACGGGCGCGCCATGCACGATCTGAGTCCGGTGCGCATCGTGAAGAATCCCGACGGCTCATTAGCGCAGGCTGCCATGATGCAGTCGGCGCTGGCCAAGGAGCGGCGCGAGCAAAAGATGCTGCAGCGCGAGGCGGAAGTGGACTCGCAACCCGCGGGGAAGAACAAAACGTGGATCGATCCGCTGCCCGAGGACGAGGCAAAGACGCAGACGGCGCGCGGCATTGGCCTGCAGTCGCAAGACCTGCCCGAGTGGAAGAAGCACGTGATCGGCGGCAAAAAGTCCTCGTTCGGCAAGAAGACGAACCTCACGATTGTGGAGCAGCGCCAATCGCTGCCCATCTACAAGCTGAAGGAGGAGCTGCGCAAAGCGGTCACGGACAACCAGATCTTGATCGTGATAGGCGAGACTGGCTCGGGGAAAACGACGCAAATTACCCAGTACCTGGCGGAGGAAGGATTTACTGCGCGAGGCAAAATCGGGTGCACGCAGCCGCGCCGCGTCGCCGCCATGTCGGTGGCGAAGCGCGTGGCCGAGGAGTTCGGCTGCCGGCTGGGGCAGGAAGTCGGCTACACCATCCGGTTCGAGGATTGCACCAGCCCGGAAACCATCATCAAGTACTAACCGGTTTTCCAGCCACACCCCCCCACTAATCACGTGTTGTTTACTTGCAGATACATGACGGATGGGATGTTGCTGCGCGAATGCCTAATGGATCTGGACCTGAAGGGGTACGCAGTCATAATGCTCGATGAGGCGCACGAGCGCACCATCCACACCGACGTACTTTTCGGCCTGCTAAAGCAGGCCGTCACCAAGCGGCCGGAGCTCAAGCTCATCGTCACCTCGGCCACACTGGACGCCGTCAAGTTCTCCCAGTACTTCTTCGAGGCCCCAATTTTTACCATTCCCGGTGAGTCCACGCCAGTGCCTTTATCCCCCTCGTGCAGAGTATTCATGTTCGGTTCATAGGGCGCACGTTCCCAGTTGAAGTCCTCTACACCAAGGAACCGGAAACGGACTACCTGGACGCCAGCCTGATTACAGTGATGCAGATTCATCTCAGGGAACCGCCCGGGGACATTCTGCTGTTCCTCACCGGGCAGGAGGAGATCGACACCGCCTGCGAGATCCTCTACGAGCGCATGAAGTCCCTGGGCCCCGAAGTGCCCGAACTGATCATTCTGCCCGTTTATTCGGCGCTGCCTTCGGAAATGCAGACGCGCATCTTCGATCCGGCACCGCCCGGCAGTCGCAAAGTGGTGATTGCCACCAATATAGCCGAAACGTCGCTCACCATCGATGGCATCTTCTACGTGGTCGATCCCGGATTCGTCAAGCAGAAGGTCTACAACTCGAAAACTGGCATGGATTCGCTGGTGGTCACGCCCATTTCCCAGGTGAGTGCCGGCTTGCGGCCAATCATGGGCGCGGTTTAATGTGTGGGTGACGCCCATTGCAGGCGCAGGCCAAACAGAGGGCGGGACGCGCAGGCCGAACGGGCCCAGGCAAATGTTACCGCCTCTACACCGAGCGCGCGTATCGGGACGAGATGCTCCCTACTCCTGTGCCCGAGATTCAACGCACCAATCTGGCAACTACGGTAAGTTCCATCTATTTATTTGAAATAGCCTGAAGATGGCTCTAAAACGAAACGTTTGCCCAACATCTGAAATGGTTTCTGATTGGACAGGGTCTGTAGAAACAAGCACAATACACAAACGCAATTTCAAAAAATGTCCGGAACTTCCCTGGAGATGACTGAAAATCGAAACGTTTTTCGCTTATAGAGCAGACTTATCCCTACAAACTCATGGAAACATTTACAAATATGAAAATTGACTCGCTAACTTTGCAAGTTCCTGAGCAAATAAACGTCAAACTATGACTTGTTTAAATATGCGCCCAAAAAACAATTTCAAATTTAAAAAATTGTTGAAAATTTCCTGATGATGACTGAAATTCAAAACGGGATTTCCGCAGAAAATGGCACTAGGAAAAGTTGTTAGGAAATGACTCAGCTACAGGGTGAGCACATTTCCAGCTTCAAAAGCTTGGGCCTGATATTCTGGATAAAATTACCCGTTTCAGTAACAAAACAAAGAAAAATTCGGGAATTTAGGGAGGGTGCTTTCTTGTGGTTACTGGTTAATAAGGCCGCCCATTTGTCGCCCACAGGTGCTCCAGCTGAAGACAATGGGGATCAACGATCTGTTGCACTTTGACTTTATGGACGCCCCGCCAGTCGAGTCGCTCATCATGGCCCTGGAGCAGCTGCACTCCTTGTCCGCCCTGGACGATGAGGGCCTCCTCACCAGACTGGGAAGACGCGTACGTCCACTCGAACTCACTCACTAAACTTGTCACTCACAAATAATATATTAGATGGCCGAATTCCCATTGGAGCCGAACCTCTCCAAAATGCTGATCATGTCGGTGGCGCTGCAATGTTCCGACGAAATCCTGACCATCGTAAGCATGCTGAGCGTTCAGAACGTGTTCTATCGGCCGAAGGACAAGCAGGCGCTGGCCGATCAGAAGAAGGCCAAGTTCAATCAGCCGGAGGGCGACCATCTGACGCTGCTGGCCGTCTACAACAGCTGGAAGAACAACAAGTTCTCGAACGCGTGGTGCTACGAGAACTTTGTGCAGATCAGAACGCTCAAGCGGGCACAGGACGTGCGGAAACAGCTGCTGGGCATCATGGACAGGCACAAGCTGGACGTGGTGTCCGCGGAGCGAAACACTGTGCGCGTCCAGAAGGCGATTTGCTCCGGGTTTTTCCGGAACGCCGCCAAAAAGGACCCGCAGGAGGGCTACCGCACGCTGGTCGACAGCCAGGTGGTCTACATCCATCCGTCCAGCGCCCTCTTCAATCGCCAGCCCGAATGGTAAGTTGCTTACCCCCAGTTCTTTTCAACGTTTCCCTCATGTGGTTTTCCAGGGTGATCTACCACGAGCTGGTGTGCACCACTAAGGAGTACATGCGCGAAGTGACCAGCATCGACCCGAAATGGCTGGTGGAGTTCGCGCCCGCTTTCTTCAAGTTCTCCGACCCGACCAAACTGAGCAAGTTCAAGAAGAACCAGCGGCTCGAGCCGCTTTATAACAAGTACGAGGAGCCGAACGCCTGGCGGATATCGCGCGTTAGGCGGCGCCGCAACTAAACCGCTCCCCATTTACGCATATTTTGTACATATTTCATTTCGTAATTAAAAAGGTTATTGATGTTGAAGCGCCAAAGGGTTCAGTCACATCAGTTTTATATAGGCAAATAATGCTAACTAATCATCGTATAAACTTCTGGAGGGCGGCGCCCGCGGCTTCCATGCGTGGCGGGAGCGCGGAGTCTGTGCCTCCATCAGCTTCCGTTTGGGGACGTGGCGCAGCGCGTGGCTCCAATCGCCGCTCTCCTTCAGATCCAGCAGAATGCGCACACAGTGATTGAGCGTCAGGCTCTTGCCCGACCCGCCGCCCCATTGCAGGTAGCGGTCTAGCGGGAACTTGCACATCCGCAGCCCCTCGCGCTTGGCCTTGGCCAGCGACAGCGGCTCGTTGTTCAGCTGCAACCGCTGGGATTAGCGCCCAGTTTCCCCAAAAATTCCCCCAGTCTCACCTTGTCGACTATCCCCCCAATGATGTAGATGGCGTCGTGGTCGAAGCGGTCCATCTCCTCCCGGCAGTGGGGCGTCAGGTAGACCAGCCGCTCCTTAGGGAACACATCCAAATAGCTCCCCTCGTGGACGTTCATAGGGAAGGCCGGTTCGTACATGGTGGGGATGATTTTGTGGAGCATCTGCGTCAGCTCGCTCTCCCTTCTCAGGTTGGTGTAGTGAATGTCGAAGGGGTCTGGAACAAGGGAGCGGCTGCCCAGTCAGTGAGTGCGGAATTGGGGGGCCTGCGGCCCAGCACTCACCCTTATGGAAGCGGTTGTCGGAAAAGAGCAGCATCAGCTGTTTGGCGGCGTTTTGGTTCTCGCGCCGGCTCATTTGGCGATCGTAGCCGCAGTCGAGCACCAGTTTCTGGCCGAAATCGCCGGCCTTAACAAGGCGCCCGTTGTAGAAGTGGTTCATGCTGGTGTCGTAAAAGCGCAGGAAAATGTTGTTGGCCGCCAGCCCATACTTCTGGGCGTGTTCCTCGATGTCCAGCGCCTCCCGGGGGCTCATCGCCGCCCTGACCACCTCGTACTCCTGCCGCCGCTCCGCCTTTTTCGCCTAAAAACAACCTCTTTACCCGCCCATTACTCCGCTTACAGCTCCTTAGTCACCTGCCGGTGCTCCTTGGCCTTGGCCGTCTTGAACAGATACTCCAAATACTTCCCCCTGCCGCTCCTAGAGCCTAACTTCAGCAGGTTGCCCCAGATTTCGGGGCTCATAAAGTCCTGGGGCGGCACTAGCCGCCCCTCCTGTCGCATCACTTCCGTCTCCAGCATGATCACCTTCAGCTTGTGCTCCAGCTGCGGGTCCCCGTTAGTGAGCGCGTCCAGGCCTAAAACGCTTCATTTAACTGGGGGCTTTTGTTTGTGATGTTACGCACCTGGGGGGGCTTCGCCCGCATCAGGCGTCCTGCCCACCAGCTGGCTGCAATGCTTCGGCCCCCCATTTGCTCTTTTACACAGACTGACCGCTCTGCGCCCCAAAGCAAGCATTGTAGGCTTGCTGTCGGTTGACACTTTTAGTGAGGTTAGATCGTCCAGTTAGTCCAGTCCATTAGAGTTTTGGGCGTGGACGGGTGGGAAAACCCCCTTGAAACTTTTCAATAATTAAAAAAAAACTTGGGAAAATTCTCTTGAAATCTTGGGGTTCAGCCGCCCGATGTCCATCAAGGGCAACCACGAGTAAACAATTTTCTTGAGCAAGCTGAAGGGACCACGCCCAAATTACTCATGCGAGGGAACTGGCAACGCACTAGCCTGAAACAATCGCCATTAGCAAAAGTGTCGTTCTTGACAAGGTCACGGGAAATTTGCGTCCAAATTGGGCAAAAACAGGGCGGAACTAGCGAAAAACCACGGTTTTTGTGCGTAAATTGCGTGCAGTGCGGGTGCTCCAGTGCCAGGCAGCCGAAGCCCCTAAAAAATGGTGGACGACCTAGGTGAGTGCACTCCTAACCTTAGAGGGTCCTAATGGGGCTCCCGCTTGTTCCATTCAGCAGCCCTGTCACTCGGGTTGAAGCTGGCCATCTAGCCGTGAAGCGAAACGTTGTTTAACAATTAAACACTGCCATTGGGAGGCATTCGCCTTTTTGTCCAAAATCCTATCTCGGGCCCCACTCGGACTCTTCATCTATTTTTAACCGTGTCCGGTATGACTATACCGAATGGTCCTCCAGGGGGGCATGGATGGCAGTCCAATTTTTTTCGTCCACTTTTTTGCTCTGTTGCTATTTGCCCCCGATGATGTCATCGTCAAGGCAACCAGATGGTTGCCACGGCAAACCACCTGTTTGGCACGGCGTTTAATTGGGCGACTTTCACTTGATTCATCTTGGCAGCTGTCCATTGGCCGCCTCCGCATTGCTGGCCGTTCTAATTCGGGATCAGCTGCGCGGGGCGCAAGCGTGTTTTGGGAAATTCAACTGAAAAAAAAAACAGTGAAAATGTCCCCGATGTTGGGCTGAGGCTTTTCCGGTTTCCACGCACGCACGCACGTGATTTGGTGTCCGCGGGTTTTTTCGCGATGGATCGCTCGATGTACGGAAAAATGGTGCCGGGTACCCGGAACCCGTACGAGTGCACTATGAAGCACGGAACCGCCGCCCCTGGATGTAAGTAAGTTGGTCACTAGATTTATTAGAGCGTCCGTGCTGTTTTTTCATCGTTTTCCCACCGTTTCACATTGGGTCACTGTGTACCATTTCGCAACGTTGCCGATTATTGCGTAGTGTAGTGAGTGAGCATGTTCAAGGCCGCCGCCCCTCCACCGTCGTTCTGTCTGCAGGTGTGAAGCTGCGCACGCACCCAAAGATCCCCATCTACGTGGTGGAGTACCACCACGAAGTGGTGCCCTTTATTCAGCGCAACATCGGCTCGCGCCACCTGCCACTAGAGGGTAGCGCCCTCATCCACCTGGACTCGCACCCTGACATGATGGTGCCGAAGGCCATGTGCGCAGACGCCGTCTTTGACAAGGAGTCGCTCCAATCGGAGCTCAGCATCGAGAACTGGATGTTGCCGGCTGTTTATGCCGGCCATTTGAGCCGCCTGGTGTGGGTGAAGCCGCCCTGGGCGACCCAGATCCTGGACTCCACATCCCGGTTCCAGGTGGGAAAGGACCGGACTAGTGGCGCCATCCGGGTGACCGCCAAGGCGGACTACTTTGTGTTTGAGGGTCTCTATCGGCGGGCTGCGCAGTTGGAGAACGCGCGCACTGTGCGCCTGGACGTTGCCACGTTGGGGGCCCGCGCCGAAGGCCTCGGGATGCTGGTCTCCCTCATAGGCGACCTACGGTCGCCCTATATCCTCGACCTGGACCTGGACTTTTTCAGCACCAGCAATCCTTTTCTCAAGGAGTACGCCAAGGCCGGCATGTATGAGCGGGTGAAGGAGATTTTCGGATTTGAGCCACCCAAGAGCGAGAGCGATCACGATCTGGAACAGTTCACCGCCCAAAGGGAGGCGCAACTCGATCGGCTGGAGGCGCTCTTCACGTTCCTGCAGCAGCACCGGCGGCTGCCGGACAAAAAGGAGGAGGAGGAGCGCGATGAGGTGGATGTGAGGGTGGAAAAGCTGCGGGACGCCCTTTTGGAGCACTACGAAGAGACGACCATCGACTGGGAGGTGATTTTCGATGCCGGCTGCACCTGCGACGACTCCGGGTTACCTCATCACGTTTCCTCCGCAGAGGAGCTGGAGGCGATGATGGAGGCATTCAGGCTGTTCCTCCAAGAGCTCCAGCGGCCGCCTATCATTATCACGGTGTCGAGGTCGACGGTGGACGATTACTGCCCGTGCGAGGATGTGGACGACATTCAAGAGCGGGCGCTGCAGATGCTGCGCCAACGCTTTCAGTGCCAGAGCCCGGAACTGTGCTACGAACCCGACAGCGATTAGTCGCCCTTTCGCGGTTTTACTAATTAAAAATACAATCTGGCAACAGTGTCGTTTTTTCGAACGCCGCTAGATGGCGCCATATCCTTGTCTGATCGGTACCAATCCAATTGCGCAAGGTTAAAGGTGAGCGCTGTCATTGGCCAGTGGCTATTTTTAGCGGTCAAGCGGGCCGCGGATGCCAAAAAAAAATCGGCCGCCTCTGTTAATCGTTAGTCATAGTTTCGGTGCTTTCCCAGTAAACGGGGACGCGGTTTTTGAGGGGCGACCACAAGCAAATTTATCGGAAATGAGTGTGAAACTGCGCACGCGCACACCTTCGCCCAAGACAGTGACGTTCGATCCATCGCCGCCCACCACGCTGGAGCGGAAACAGCCGCGATTGGTCCAATTCCGGAACCTGGTCGAATGGGAACAGTACCTCAGTGAGTAGAAAGAGCGACCAATTAGTTCCGCATAATTTGCAAATTTTTGGGGGTTATTTATGCGCTGGTTGGATGACAGTTGGAAAGTTAGAAAAATTTTAGGTTATTTTGAGTGCGGTTTTTTTGCCATAACTTGGCAACGGATGGTATGAGGGCGGCTTTTTCGGTTGCAAACGATTAGTGAGGTCATTTTGCGTCATTTGGTTTTGCCACTTTTAGAAATTGCGCAATTTTTTGTTTTTTTTTCGCCTGCTTTTCCCGGATAACCTCCGAAATATTGACTTGTTTAGGCCGTTTTTGTCCTCAAAAAAAGTTTTCCCTAATTATCCACCGTTTTGTGTGGGAAAAACTGAAAATTTTGGGTTTATTTGGAATGTTGTTTTTTTGTCACAACCTGGCAACGCATGATGTAAGGGTGGCATTTTCGGTTGCAAACGATTCGTGAGGTCATTTTGCGTCATTTGGCTGTTAAACTTAAATGTTGTTGATTTTTTATGTTTGCATGTGTTTTTCCCGGAAATGTTGGTTTCTTTGAGGCGTTTTTGGCCTCAAAAGGTGGTTGACTCAATTATCTACCGTTCTGTGGGAAAAAAATTGAAAATTTTGATTTTTTACGTGCATTTTTTAAGGATAACTTTTAAAATGTTGACTTACTTGGGGCGTTTTCGGAGCCATAAGAACTTTCTCCTTATCCACCGTTTCGTGCGGAAAAAACTAATTTTCAACATTTTGAGTTTTTTCGAGTGTTGTTATTTTGCCATAACTTGGCAACGATGACGTGAGGGCGGCAAGTTTCAATTGTCAAATGCTTTGTGGGGTCATTTCGCATCATTTTGGCAATAAAACCTTTAGAAAATCGCCTATGAAATCAAGCAAATACGCTCCTGCCGTCCGCCTGATAACAACCGCGTTCTTATTCCTTTCGCCTCTAATCAATTCTGAGCAATTTCCAGTCGCAAAATGACCTCACTGGCCGCTTACGAAGAATTTCTCGCATTCGGTAACGATATTTATTTGCTCAATTCGGTTATTTGACGCATTTTTTTGTTTCCAGACGCCCTATTGGCCGACCTGCAAAACACGGTGTCGGGGGGCGTGACCGGAGGCGGCAACGTGGCAGGCTACGGCTCCCTGAATAACCCCCGCCCTCGACAAGCCATGCCCAATGACGCTGCAACTGTCAAAGCCCATTCGCACAATCTCAACACTGTAAGTTGTTTGTTTTTTTCCTATGCCACGCCCCAATCTGATTGTTTTGCAACGAGTTTGCATCGGAATTGATGAATCAGACCTATAATATCAACAATTCCGTGTTTGTTTACGCGATAGTGGCTATTCATAGGTTTCAAGGTGAGCGATTTGGGTCATGGGCGGCTGGCGCCATCTGTGGCCTGCTACGCCAACTGTACGGGTATTTGGGCGTGCCGTTGGAGGGCAGCTGCGGGCTTTTCGCACACATTAAGTAATATTTTCTTTATTGACTGAATTTCAATGTTTTGCACGCTGGCTTGAATTGATTGCCGCGCCGGCTGGTCCGCGTATTTTTAACGCTGCGTAATGTGAGACCGGCGGTTTTCTAAAATTAACTTTTGGAAATTGATACACAACACACGCACTAAGCCTGGCGGGCGATTTCCAGTCGATCAACACCTGTTCATTGACGGCAACAGGTTGCCACTGCACAGAAAATTCCCCAATTTTTCTCCATAATTTCAAAAAACTGGTTCGTTTCCCTGATGATGCCTGGGGGTTTAAAAAAATGTAATCCCTTCACTCTGACGGCTTCACGGGCCACGCCCACTAGGGCCTAGCGTTGACAGTTCACTGTCAGTTTACCCTGTGGCAAACGTCAACCACCTGTAGAATGGGCGGCAACAGGTTGGCCGCCCCCCATTGGTCTAATCAGGTTGGTTTATCCAATCGTATAAATAGAATCAAATCGGTTCTGTTTACATCGTTGGCAACACACGATTTTTGCCCCAAAAAAACAAAAAAAAAACGCGTGCGTTTTCTTATTTTCGGCATCGCGACGTGCTGTGGTGCCGTGCGCCTACACTCCGCCCACCAAGCCCCGTCTCGCTCGCACTCATCGGGCGTTTTTCAATTATCTAAAATCGGCCATGTCTCGCGCCTAAAAAGGTAAGCGACGGCAAATTCCGATCATCATCGACACCGAAACGCACGAAATTACCCATCGATTTCACACGGCTCTGGATCAGAATGCTTCAGAACCATCCCCGAATGACCTGCTGTCCTAGCAACCACCTGTTGAATCTGCGTGGCAACAGGTGGTTGCCGGGACAACCACTATCAGAGTGACGTCAGTCACTTGACAGAGCCCCCTGATGCCTATCGGCATTTCACTCCCACCTGTCGAAGCGGGGGTTGTTATGCTTGGTTATTGTTGTGTATTTTCGTTTAAACCGGTGATTTTTCAGGGTACTTACGGGAAGACGCAACCGGTGGTTGGTGGGCGGGTGGTTGGGGCGACCGGCGCCCGCCCAAACAATAGCAGCCTGGTGGAGCTGGATAATTTGCTGGAGGATCTCAGCACCAATCGCTACGCCAACGTATCGGAAAATGGCGTGAATGGATCGGGGGCGCCCCATTCGAGACCGGGCAGTGCCCAGAGCAGCCTCTATCGGCCGCCCAGCGCCCAGGGCGCCCACAATCGCCCATCGGTCGACGACTTGCTGCAGGAGCTGGATCAGGGGTAAGCATCGATTGGTTGAAAATTGACAATAAAAAAAACTCCGGGGAGCGCTTGACTGTCAGAAAAAACTCGCAGGTTCAATGACCTGTTTCACGACATTGACACCTCTACCATGCCCACCATATGGCTGTGGCAACGCCGCTCTGGAGGCCTTAGTTTAGGGGAGGTTTTGGTTTTTTTTAAATTGTCTGAGATAATTGAACGCAAAAATTATGACTGAAATTGGTCAGACAGCCGGTACCGCGCGCCCACAGTACCCAGAGAACCCGACTATAAAATCGCCACTGTTCGACTCGATTAAAGTCAGTGGGTGCTGGCGTGTAGTACCGAGCGCGTTAAAATGGCCACAATTTGCGAAACGGTCGTGGACTATTTTAGGTAAGCCACTGTCCTCCAGTTGTTGTGTTTTTTGGCAATTCTTTTCTAATTTTTCCTTTTTCTTTTTGAAAGTGATGTGATCTACGCAGGCCCGAAAAAGGTGGTGATCACCGTCAAGGAGACCAAAACGGAAACCGGATTTCCGGGCGATACGGAATTGGTGTCTGCGCACACCACAAGGGCAGCTTCCTCGGCCACCCGCGAGCTGGACGACCTGATGGCCAGCCTGTCAAACATCAAGGTCAGTTGCTCATTGACGTTGACACCTGTTGTGCCAGATGACAAGTAACCATTGTTGGGAGTGGGTTTTTCTGGAATGATTCGGCGCACGCCACTGGTTAGGGGGGGTCCAAAGTGCATCCAAGGCCAGTATTTGCTTTTCGGGAAATTGAATAATTAGGGAGCTACTGGCTACTGGATGTGTTTTGGCAGCGGCTGCACTTTAAGCGCGACCGGCGCACTGCATGTCCCCAAAATAGATGGCATTGCGTGGGCGCGCGGTCGCCCCACCATAGTTCGCCCATACGCCCGGTTTCCTCACTGTGGAAATCTGGCCGGTCCGCTCAGTCGATCCAGCCAATCCAGCCAGTTTCGACCTTAATCAGGCGGCCTTTTTCCAGGTGAATCAGCACCCGCAGCAGCCCGTCCAGGAGGAGAACGCGCGCCCAACCAAAGCCACCCAATCGCAAGGGGAACCCATTTCGCCGCCAGCCAATCTGGATTCCATGCTGGATAACCTGCAGGCCGACATGAGCCGACAGGGAGTGAACACGAGCCAGAAGGGCTGTTGCAGTGCCTGCGAGAAACCGATTGTCGGCCAGGTGATTACGGCGCTCGGCAAGACGTGGCATCCCGAGCACTTTACGTGCGCCCACTGCACCCAGGAGCTGGGCACCAGGAACTTCTTTGAGCGCGAAGGGAAGCCCTACTGCGAGCCGGACTACCACAATCTGTTTAGTCCCCGCTGTGCCTACTGCAACGGCCCCATTCTGGATGTAAGAAGCGGGCGTAGCGCCCCGCTAATCACAGTTCTAGATCTAGTTTGTTGTAGAAATGCGTCACCGCCTTGGAGAAGACCTGGCACATGGACCACTTCTTCTGCGCCCAATGCGGCAAGCAGTTTGGCGAAGATGGATTTCATGAGCGCGAAGGAAAACCGTATTGTCGCGACGACTACTTTGACATGTTTGCGCCCAAGTGCGGCGCCTGCAATCGCGCAATCATGGAAAACTACATTTCCGCCCTCAACAGCCAGTGGCACCCCGATTGCTTTGTCTGCAGGGTAGGTATCTCGCGCATTTTCCCCATCCAATATTCCTGCCCCCCCGATCCAGGCCGATGAATAATCCAGTCTGGCTTGAAAACAGGACTGCAAGTTGCCCGTTCAGGGCAAGTCGTTCTACGCGGTCGAGGGCAAGCCGGTGTGCCCCAAATGCATTGGCGCCGATGAGGAGGAGGACGAATGACCCCCATTTATGCCCCCCGTGACTCTCTTTAGCTTGTAAGCGAAGCCTCTATTTTTCAAACCGCGATCACTTTAATCATGTTAAATGCACAGTTGAATAAATAAACACACAAAAAAAAAAGAATAATAAAAACAGCAAAAAACAGTGGAAACTGGGGGGACCACGCGCACCGCGAGGTTCCCCCAGTTGACAAAAACCAAAGACACTGAAGCCGAACTTTGAGGCGGATGCGCCGCTGAGGCTTCGCTTACACTCCCAGCTGACGGGGGGCTAAAGGCCGCAGCCCCTGGCAATGCGGGAGGGTGGCAAACCACACTCCGGTTTTTGCAAAGGGCTGCAGGCCCCAACTTATCTCCCCTAGAAATTTCGCATTTAACATTCAGGCCAGTGTGGCGAATGCGCCGCGAAAATCCTTTGGCCGCCGGTTTTTAAACAGCAGTTAAAATTCTTTTTTTGTTGAAGCGCTTAGGAGATTCTTATCATATCTGGATTCCTCATGATTATTTTTTTCAGTTAAATTAACGTATCTGGCTTTCGAAGTCTTTCTGTCGTTGACAGGCCGTTATGGCGAATGCGCCCCATCCACCAACTTTCTCGGTTTTATCGCCTCCGCTCCAGTTGATTCGTGTTAATGAAATTCATCTCTTCCTGAACGCTTCTTTTCAAGTCCACCTCTCGTTATGGTCCTTTGATGCCTCCAATTCACGTCCTTCCTAGACTCTCTGGTTAAAGTGGCGAATGCGCCCGTATAACTTTGGGCTGATATTGCAGGACTGTCGCCAACCGTTTATCGGCGGTTCGTTTTTCGACCACGAGGGGCAGCCCTACTGCGAGACGCACTACCATCTGAAGCGCGGCTCGCTGTGCGCCGGCTGTCACAAGCCGATTTCCGGCCGTTGTGTGACCGCAATGTTTCGCAAATTCCATCCCGAGCATTTTGTGTGCGCTTTCTGCCTGAAGCAGCTAAACAAGGGCACGTTCAAGGAGCAGAGCGACAAACCGTACTGTCACATGTGCTTCGAGAAACTGTTCGGCTAAATGGCGCCACGCTCTCCATTTCCCCGCTTGGTAACTTGTGATAATCCGCCATACTACTACTACTACTAGTCTCTAATGTTGTGGCTGCTGATGGGAGCGAGATGGTGCATAGGAGTTTGTGGATGTTGAAGAGAGAGGCAATGCCACGCCGCACTCAATGTGCTAAGGGAGATAGACAGGGTTTGCGGGTGTCGAAAGGAGATGCAGCACAGGACATCGGTATTTTGAATCCCATCAGTAAAAACGCGATTATTCCCGTCACTTGTTTGGGGCATTACAGCAATATTAATGGTGTATTTGGACACTGGTTGTTGCCGCATTTTTCGCATTTTATTTTTTTGACTAATTTTAGTGTTTTTATACAAGTGTGTGATTAAACCTAGCTTAAGCCGTTACCGGTGGCGCGCCTGATGGTTGTGGGCGCACTTAACTGGCGATGTAAAATTAAAAATATCTGGCTTCGCAGGGCTCAGTGTTTTTTGGGGCGAATGCGCTCCTCTTCGTCGCTGCTGGCGCCCCGGCGATGTCGCGATTTGCACTTTTTGTTCTTACTCCGCCTCCTCATTTCCCGCTCGCTTTGTTGCTCCCCGTGCTTGGGCCTCCGTTTTCCTCCGAGTGTCTGGAGTGAGAGGGCTGGACGGTCCTATCGGACTTCTGCTGGTGCTCCAAGAATTTGGCATTATCTGCAATGGGGCGCGTTAAGAGACTATGGCTCCTCACTCCCAAACCCTGCACACTTACTCAAAAATCGGCTCCCCTTGGAGAACTCCTCCTGCGTGACAGGTGAAAGCAGCGTTTCATTGATGTTCAGTAGCTTCCCTTGGGGGAGCACCGTGACGAAAACCCGGCCCTCCTCATCGAAGCCCTGAACCTGCAAAAAACGCGCCAGTTAGTCGGGCCCGGGCCGCTAGTGAGGGGGACTTACCGAGCAATAGTGGGCTTTGTGGGGCCCCGCTAGGATTCGAGCGTAGCCCCCCTTGGTCAAAATCAGCTGTTTGCCGTGCTGATCAGTGGCCGGTTTGGGGGGTGCTTCGGCCTGGACCACCACAGTGGCGCCCAGACCGAGCCCCTTGGGGCGCTGCTCGGGTGCCTTGAGCTGCGTGCCTTTCCTGGCTTTTTTGCCGATAGGCATGCCCTCCGTCCAGCCCATCCCCCTAATAAGAGCAAGACCGTAGTCGTTTATCGGCACTGATTCGTAATCCTCTAGAGTTGGTTCTTTCTCACCTTCGAGCTCGGTTAAGGGCAGCACGGTGACTTTGTGCCCCAGAGGAGCGCTGCCGTTCTCTAGCCGGGCTTTGGCCTCTGCAACATTCACACACTCGTTTAAAGGCCGCAGGCCCCCTACGTTTACAGACCTTTAATCAACTGCCGGGCGGCCAGATCCTGCTCACTCAGCTCGGAATCGGGGCGTAAATCCTCCAACACTTTAGGTGCCGGGCGGCCTCTGACCGCCCTGATTCTATCCAGAAGGTCCTTCTGGTTGTCCTTTAAGGGAATCACCAGGGGTTCCACATGTAGTTCCACCGCCCTGCAAAAGCGCAAGACTTTAAATCCCGCTGAAAAGGGGCCTTCAGGCGCTTACCCCTTCACCTTGATGGCCTGCCCCTCCAGGCAGTCGATCAGCTCCTTTCGCTCCTCGTTTTCAGCCTCGCGTTGGGCCTGCGGTAGCAGGCAGGCCCTTTTTAGGGGCTTTTTAAAGCCAAATGACAACTTCGCGGGCTCCATTTCACCATTGTTTACCATGGATTACAACAGGAATTGTGCTGTCAATGTGACACTTGACTGCGTTGCTTCACTCCCCAGTGTTGGCCAGCTGGCAACAGCGCTGTTAGGGCAAAGGTCTCGGGTCAATTGGGCAATTTTCAATTTAATTTAATTTTCTTGATTGATTCTAGATGTAAATTTAGGTGAACGTGTCGTTTGAGTTCCTACGAATTTCCTTCGAGTTTTTCTTGTTTTACCTTAAATATTACCCACTTTAAATTAAGCAGTAAAACAAGAAAAAAATAGAAATTTGGAGGGACTCAAACGGCACGTTCCCCGTAAATTTATGCTGTCAAAGGCAATAAACTAGTTAATTTAATTTATTCCATTCTACAGGTCAGGATTGTTGACTGACACCACGCCCGAACAATGACATGGTGTGCTAGGCAACGCCGCACCCTTGACAGCCAACAAATGTCAGCGTAACTAAAAGTCAAACTTCGTGATTAGTGGATATTTATTTGGGGGCGAAAAACCAGCCAAAATGACCGTAATTAACAAGGTAAGTGGTTATTGTTGGCCCTGTCACCGCGCTGTTGAATGTCGCCGATGCCCACATGGGGCAGGAGATTTCAATGTCGCGCAAAAACCGCGCTCGCCTCGTAAAAAAGGGGCTCATCGGTGATGGGAAGGGCGCAGGTCTAGTGGCAGGTGACAGCGGGCCAGGCCCCCCGACACCGAACCCCAATTCGCATTGTTTTCCAGATGGAAGTGGATGGCGGAGGCCCCAAAGGCGAAGGCTTCCGCTCCTACTACATCACGAAGATCGAGGAGCTGCAGCTGATCGTGGCGGAAAAGGGGCAGAATTTGAGGCGGCTGCAGGCACAGCGCAACGAGCTGAACGCCAAAGGTGAGCGGCCTGAGCCAATTGAGGAAATGGGGCTGTTTTGAGGCTGTGGTTTCAGTGCGGATGTTGCGTGAGGAGCTGATGCTACTGCAGGAACAGGGCAGCTACGTGGGCGAGGTGGTCAAGCCGATGGACAAGAAAAAGGTCCTGGTCAAGGTGCATCCGGAGGGCAAATTCGTCGTCGATATTGACAAGAATATCGACATTAACGATGTGACTCCCAATTGTCGAGTGGCGCTGAGGAACGAGAGCTACACCCTGCACAAGATCCTCCCCAACAAGGTACCCAATTCTTAAAGTCTGCGGATTTTATTGGCCAAGCGGCAACATTGCTAGCTGATCAAAAGCGCACGAGCCGGGTAAATGCGGCGGTTTGAAAACTGCAGTTTCTTTTTTGGCGGTACCCGGTACTGCATTCCTGAAATCTGATGATTATATTGGCAAAGTGACAACAAAGCTAGGTGATCTAAAACGCATAAAAGACGCAGGCGCCCGGATAAATGCGTTTGAAAAGTACACAGTTTGCAAAATGACTTGGAAATCTGGGAAAAGTTTCCATTATTTTGTAAAACGAAGGGATTTACCCAATTAAAATAGCAACTTGGCATTTCATTTAGCAAAATTTGCCCATTGCAATGTTGCCGGCGCCTCCAAAATTTCCTAAAACTTCATTAATTTTTTTCAATTAATATTTTTAGGTGGACCCACTGGTGTCGCTTATGATGGTGGAAAAGGTGCCCGATTCCACCTACGAAATGGTGGGCGGACTCGACAAGCAAATTAAGGAAATCAAGGAGGTGATCGAGTTGCCGGTGAAACATCCGGAACTGTTCGACGCATTGGGGATTGCGCAGCCCAAGGGGGTGCTCCTGTATGGGCCCCCCGGCACTGGCAAGACACTGTTGGCGCGCGCTGTTGCCCACCACACCGAATGCACGTTTATTCGCGTCTCTGGCTCCGAGCTGGTGCAGAAATTCATTGGCGAAGGCTCGCGAATGGTGCGCGAACTGTTCGTGATGGCTCGCGAACATGCGCCCTCCATCATTTTCATGGACGAGATCGACTCGATTGGATCATCCCGGATTGAGTCGGGTAATGAATGTAGAATCGGGCCGCCACTGGCCGAGTTGATGATGGTTCGGGGGCCCTCGGAGCCAGTCTAGGCTGGCCGGCAATGAGTGCGACGCAGAGGGCTAGTCTGGCGCCATGCGCATTGCACAGACCGGCCAGTGGCGGCGCCCATAAATTTCAACTTGTCTAACATGGGGGATTTTTAGGATCGGGAGGCGACTCAGAGGTGCAACGCACCATGCTGGAGCTGCTCAACCAGCTGGACGGTTTCGAGGCTACCAAGAACATCAAGGTGATAATGGCGACCAATCGGATCGATATTCTGGACCCGGCACTGTTGCGACCCGGGCGCATCGACCGCAAGATTGAGTTTCCACCGCCGAATGAGGAGGCGCGTCTGGACATCCTGAAGATCCATTCGCGCAAAATGAACCTGACCAGGGGGATCAATTTGCGGAAAATCGCGGAATTGATGCCTGGCGCCAGTGGCGCCGAAGTGAAGGGCGTGTGCACAGAGGCAGGCATGTACGCCCTGAGGGAACGGCGCGTCCACGTCACTCAAGAGGACTTCGAAATGGCGGTGGCCAAGGTGATGCAGAAGGACAGCGAGAAGAACATGTCGATTAAGAAACTGTGGAAGTGAGCGCTTTATTTTAATTACTATTAATTTTATTAAAACCTATATTAGATTTGCCACTGCTGTCACTGTACTATTAGTTAACATTGGGGGGTGCAAACCTCTAAATATCCAGGTGAAACTCCTTAAATCCTCTGGAGGCGTAATCCGCTCCCTGGGTCCGTTCGGAGACGGCCGGATAGCCTGGATCGCCCGGCAGAATGGCCGTTCTGGACGCGTACGATTTCCAGCCGCCACTGCGTTGCCACTCATTGCTATGGTACTTGTAGTTGTAGTAGAACCAGTACCCCGCCAGCACGGCAATGGTCATGGCGCTGGTCACCCCTCTGAAGGTGTGGGCCTTTTCTGCGCCGATTACGGGCACGATCACTTTCATTACTTGGTTCATGGGCCAGCGGTAGAGGCGTCGGAACGGGTTGTAGGTGGCCTGGTAGATTTGGGGCACGTGGCGGGGCTCGTTGGGCGCCAGCACCTGGTCCTGGAGCCACTGTTTGCGGAACGCGCGCTCTGCATCGCTCATGCCCGCCAGACGTTCACGCTCATTCACGAATCGCCCGGCGATTTTCATCGGCTTGACGCCTCCGGTGTCCGACGAGACTGACATGGTGCTTCGCTGCACTTTCGGGGCACAATTACGTAAGTGTTTTGGCACTGCCTTGTGAACTGTGCAGGTTAGGTGTCAGACTCTTCTTCAAGCCAGTGCGCGTGTGTGGTTATGGTCTGTGCGCGGTTAGACGTGGGGCATTTGCGAGAACGTTGCCGGATTTTTTCGGTAAAAAGACAATTAACATTTTTTTTAAATTTCCAAAAAATTTGGAAAAATTGCCAGGTTTAAAACACTCACTAATGAAAACATTGGAAAGTTTCTAGAACACTGGCTAAGAAAACTACATGCCCGTTTGCTACCATCGCCGCAGGACACTGTTGCCTAGTCGCATCAGGGCTTTCCTGTTTTCGGGAAAACTGTGGAAAGTTTCGAAAAAATCCCTCCTCAGGTTCAATTAGGGGGTTTTTGAAAATTTGCTTTTGCGCCATGAAGAGAAATAATGAAAGCATTTGATTATCTCCTAAACCAGAGCAGACAGAAAAATAAAATGTACTGGACTGAAAAGGGCACGCTCTCTTTTATAAGTGTGGAAAGTTTCGAAAAAAATCCCTCTTCAGGTTCATCATACAGAGGCAAAGTGAAAACATTCAGAATCTAGTAAACCAGAGGAGATAGAGAAATTAAATGTTTATTTAAATATTTATTAAAAGAAGTGTCGAAAAACTCGCTTTTTATCGGAACCGCCCCCTAATCCCTACTCAGGCGCTGCGCGTAAATATCCAAACTACACGAAGGTGCTTGATGCAGTGTTTACGACAAACTATATTCGCAACAAAAGGGGCGAATAAGGGAACATTCGAATAAATCAACTCGGTCTAGCAAAAATAACCGCTTCTATTGTACAGAAATTCTCATCTAGATCCAATGGCGGATGCGCCAAAAGACACACCCGCAATTACCTCAGCATCGTCCTTGGGGCTCAAATAAACGGCCCCTGGAAGCCCTTGGCTCGCGAGTCGCCAAAACTGTCCTGGCCAGAACCCTGAAAGAACAAAAATTTAATTATCTCCCATCTCGCCAATTTGATTGATGCGTCCCTACCTTGTTAATCTCCGGAAAAATCGTGCTCAGATTGAAGTTGGTGAGTGTGTTGCCCTGCGGGGCGACCGAGGGCGACATTTGGGGCCGCCCAGTCAAGGGCGGCATGAAGTTTCCCTCGCTGCTCGCCTTCGAGTAGAGGGGAGTCTTGCACGAGTACAAAGTGGTGGGCGGCAAGTAGGTGGTGTGGAAATCATCGGGTAAAATGGGCGAATTGACCGCCCCCGGCATGGAGAAAAAGTGCATATCGAACGAGGGCAGCACATTTTCATTGGGCGGCCTCTTTTTCGTCTTTTTCTTCGCATAGCCGCCATTGTTGCTGCTGGGGAACAGTGGGCCGCCCTCTCCCAGGAAGTCGCCCCCAAAATTATTGGGCGGTGGCGGGATGTACGCGTCGAAACCGTTACTCTGGAACGTCCCCTGGTAGCCCTGGTTGCCGCCCATGTAGCCATTGTCCTGCACGGGCGGAAAATAGCCGACATTTTCAGTGACAAAGGTGGAAACCGGCGGCTTGTGCTGCACGCCAATCAGCGCCTCGGCTGAATAACTGCTGCTGCGCGCCTGCTTTGTGCCCTTGCCGTGCGCTTTGGTCGGCTCAGGGCGCCGCTTCGCCTTGGCTTTGCGGCGCGCTTCCTTGGAGCCGCCCTCCGACTCAACCAGCTGGCTCACCGACAGGAAGTTGTTGTGGTGGGCGGCGTCGCCCATTTTATGCCGATCTTTCACCGGTGCGTTGTTCAAGGCCAGGTCGCCCACCAGGGTGGGCAGCGTCGACGACACAAACCCATGCCCGTCCAAGAACTGGGGCACTTTGGGCGGCGCCCACGGAAATTGAGCGTCCGCCTCCTGAAAGGCGTTCGGGTAACTGCCGTTCAACAGCCGCGGCTTGGGCGGCAGAAAATACTCAGACGCCTTATAGGCGGCACTGGTAGAGGGCGTCGCCATCCAATTGATGGTGGGCTTGGCCGCTCCTTTGGCCTGCTTGCAACTCGCGCCGTACGAACCGCCACTCTCACCGAACACTTCGCCCTCCCAAAATTGCTGCGGCTGCGCATTGCTGCAGCTCTTGTAGCTGGGCGGGTAGTGGAATTTCGCCTCAGTCGCCCTGAACTGGTCGCCCTCTGGAAACTTGCCCAGTTCCTTGGGGTCGCACTTCGGCTTAGTCGGGAGCGCAGCAGCTGCAAATCCACCCGCTTTACGCAAAGGGCCTGAAAACCTTGAAAAAACTCACCAGCGGTTTGGGGGGGCGGCTCTAGGGCGCAGCTGTAAAACCCCGTGCTCGGCTCCTTATGGCCGTTGAAACAGGTGAAACCGTCAAACAGGTTGGGCGGCGTCAGACTGTCGGCGAATGATTGGGCGGGTTTTGACATTTCCAGGGCGCCGATCTGCAGCAGATTGGGCGTCCCCGCTTGGCTCTCAGTCGCCCCTTCCAGGGCTTCGGTCGTCTTCGCCCCTGACGAGACCAGCGGGAACGCCAGCAGAAACGCCGCCGTAGGCGACGTGGATTCCGCATTCTGGCAGCCGGGCGGCACTTGGAAGGACGCGAAAATGTCATTGGAGAGCTCGGTTTGGGGCAGATTCATCTCGAGCTCCAGAGCCTTGGGGGATTTTTCTCTTGTGGGAGTGGGCGGCTGTGGAGGGCGAGCTTCGCTCTCCTCCACTCGGGGGGGAGACGGTCCGGGCGGCTCTAGGGCTTTTTCGGGCTCTTTATCGGCAGCTTTCAGCGGCGCCGCCTTAGGGCGTTTGGGTTTGTCCGATTTGGGGGTGCCCGACCCCAAATCGGACGCCCTTTTCCGGTTGTACTTAGAGCCGAGGGCGGGGATGGGTACTTTGTTCACTTGAGTGGTGCTGGGGCGCAGCACAGGCAGGCAGGTGATGGCGGGGTTCGTTGCCCTGGGACCGCCTTTTGAAGGAACCACAATCAGCTGCGTGGGCAGCGGCTGCGTGAAAAGGGGCGGCACTGGCAGCATGGTGCCCAGAACGCGCAGCTGGGGCGCCGCCTGTGGGGCTGCAAACAGAAAAGGGCGGTTAGAAGGCGGGATTTTGGCTCTCTGGGCGGCTTGCCCTTAGTCGGCGTCTTGGACAGAATCAGGCACGAGCTGGACGGTTGCGACATCAGCAGCACGCAATTCAACTGCTTTTTTTTTAGCTTGGATCGTTTAGGGCGCGCTTTTTTCCGCTTGCCGCCCTTCTGCTGGTTGGCCTCTGGAACAACGCGGAAAATTGAAAAAATGGTGACCCCACGGCAAATTGCGCATACTTTCCAGCTCCTTCGCAATGGCGCTGGCCTGCTGCTCCTTGGACAGCGCATTGGCGTACTTGGGCGCTTTGCGCACCCTTGTGCGGAAATCTGGGGGAATTTTAAGGCCGGCGCTGCGCACCAGCCCAGCCAGTTGCTCATTGCGCAGCAACAGCTTTTTAACGCGGTCCTCCAGCCGCTTAATGACATCCGTTGACACTAAAACAGTGGGCAGGTGAGAATGGTCGGTCGCCCCCAACTCAGCGCCCCACCTTTGAGCTTGTGCTCGCCGCCCTGCGCGCTCAGAAGGCTCCTAAGCCGCTCGTCCAGCTCTCGGAGGGCGGCAGCCGCCTGGCTCAGAATCTCCGGCTTGCTGAGCGGCTTCGAGGCGTCATACACCGGCAGCGCCTGCCACAGCTGATTGAACTGCTCGTTTATGCGGCTACGACGGTTTTTCTCCCATTCGATCGTTTTGCTGCAGGAAATGCCTTAAACCATGGAAAGGGCGTGGGAACCCGAGGCTCACCTTTTTTCACGCTTTTTCTTCGTGGGGGCCTTAGGCTGTTGATCGGCCATGGCAGCGCGGCATTCTCACCCGTGGGGCCCTTGTTTATGGCGCCTTAACATCCGGATCAACTAACTCTGACAGCAGACGCCACATAACCTCAACCTTCCCGAATGCATGGGCGTGGCTGTTTTCAATTGCCTGGGGTTGCATCAGGGTTTTTTTTTAAAGCCCCTGCAGCTTTAAGCGGGGATGGAGCAAAGCCCTGGGGCTGACTGGCGGGTTTTCCGGGCTAGGGCTGGCGACTGCCTCCAAATCGGCGCTGCCAGGTGATCTGGTTTAAGACACAACAGTTGGGAACATATGGCTGTCATTTGTCAAACTGCAGCAGTTGTCTAAATGGCGGCCGACGAGCGCATGGACAGAAAGCGAAAAAGCGCCGAATTAAGGCAGGTTTTTGAAGTGAGTGCCGAGGAACTATCACCGGAGGAGGCCGAAGGGGCGGAGCCCCCCATTAAGCTGCCCAGGACATCAGGTGTGACGGGTCCGGCACCTAACCTCAAAGTCACTGAACTAGGAGGCTCCCCTAAGCAGATTCACGAGATTTCCGACGATTCTGACTGCTGCATCATTCAAGTGACCCCTGGTAAGTGCTCAGCGCCCCTTTCTGGCTTCCTCCGGTTAATCGCGCGTTTTCCAGAGTCATCGGAAGTTTTCGTGGTGGTTGACTCCATTCAGGAGGCCCCGGAGGAGCTCAATGGAGCTTTGCCCTCCAAAAACGGCCAAGTGATCGATCTGGCGGAAGAAGAAGTGGAAGAGGGCGAAGTGAACGACGATCCAGAGCCCCAACAGGGCAAAACCGTAGAAATCAGCGTAAAATTCTACAATCAGGCCGCGTCCGATCGGTATCAGCAGGCCTTCCGTGAGTTTCTGGCCTCGCTGTCGGATTTGGAGGTGGAATGTGTGGATGATTTGACGCTGAACGCGTACAGACCGGAACGGGGTACAGATCCCAAGCCCAATAGGCGGCGTAGGAAAAAGTGGAACTCGGAGACCGAGGGGCTGTTTGTGGTGGACACGACGCCCTCGCCCGCCCATCAGAGGCCGCAGGCGCTCCGGTATCAGTCGAGTAAGTTGCAGATTCACGAGGAGCCGCCGGAGGAGCAGAAGAGCTCCAGCCGGTCCAGGGTCTCATGCTTCAACTGCGCAGAACCGCACGATCTGCGCAGCTGCCCCCACCCCAGGAACTTCCAGACCATCAATGCCAACCGGCAGAAGTTCATGCAAAGAAGCAAAACCACGTGAGTTTTGGGGTTTTTGAGAAATTTCCCGAATAAAGCGGCGGTTCTGCAGCCGATACCACTTGGGGGACGCAGTCGACTCCAAGTTCGGCCACCTGAAACCGGGACAATTGTCGCAGCAGGCGCGCAAAGCGCTACGCTTGAAAAAGAATCAGCTGCCCAGTTACATATACAAGATGCGCGTCATTGGCTACCCGCCCGGCTGGCTGGAGGAGGCGAAAGTGGGCGACGACCACGAGCTGGAAATTTTCGACATCGAAGGCAGGCACGTGAAAAGCGCTGGCCAAAGGGCGTCCCCCGGCCTCGACCCGGACAAGATCGTCGACTACCCTGGCTTCAACATCCCAATAGAAGAGCCCTTTAAGGACGTAAGTACCTGCAAAACCGCTTTCAGGCACTGCTTCTTTAAGCCGCCCTTTTTTGCAGGAATACAAATACCACCGCGTCGCCCCTTATTCGGACAAGTTTCACAAGAAGCACATGATTGAGGCGTACCGCCTCCAGGCCTTGAAGGAGCGCAACGATTTCCAGCTGCTCGACATGGACTCCAGTTGCTCCGCACTGGAGCCTCCAGTCGCCCACCAGGAATCTGAAATCGATTCCGATTCGAACAACGACACATCGACTGTCAGTCTGGACGATCTGCAAAAGCAAAAGGAGACATTGATTGCGGAAATCCAACGGGCGGCCGAAACAGTGCCGTGGGCGACCGAGGCCACAGAGCCTGCGGGAGCGGCCGAGGCCACTAAGCCTGCGGGAGCCGCCGAGGCCACTAAGCCTGCGGGAGCGGCCGAGGCCACTGAGCCTGCGAGAGCGGCCGAGGCCACTGAGCCTGCGGGAGCCGCTGAGGCCACTGAGCCTGCGAGAGCGGCCGAAGCCACTGAGCCTGTGGGGGCGACCGAGGCCACGGAGCCTACAGGAGCGGATGAATCGGCCCGGCACAGTGTGCGTAAGACCGTCTACGGGACGCCCATTTTGAAGAGCGACAACTCATTCACGAACCTGCCGGCGGCCGATAATTTCACAAAGGGCGTCAGTGCTGTGATTGATTTCGAAAATTTGCCCAACTCCACTGGCAAGTACGAGCAAATGAGCGACGTGCTGAAAAAGGTGCGCAGCACCATGAAAACCCTGTCAAAATCGTAGCAGGCCCGTTGTTGTTTTAAATAGGGCTGTAGGTAAGATTAAACGCTTGTTACTTTTGTTATAAATGGGCGGCTGTTTTTTTTGTGCCATTTCTTCCAGAAAAAACTGCAAAACTTCCCCTTTTTACATTGCCATCTTCTAAAGGCAATTTCTTGCAAAAATGGCAGTTGGTTAAATTTGAATGCCCGCCCATTAAGCCTCCTTATCTGGTTTAAGCACGTCATTATCATTAGCTCCTTTATCTGCTGTACACTCAATTTATCCCAGGCAAATCAAGGAGTTTGTGCCCTAATGACTAGCATTGAAGTCCCCCCAAAGTTGCCCCTGACTAGGGGCTGCAAGCGAATGAGTCTTGACTGTTTTCCGTTTCAGCTTCCGGAAATTTTGGCGAATGCGCCCGTTAATCCCCGCAATCACAGTCAGTAAGGAGAAAATAGCGATTTTTATTCGATAAAAGTTTATTAACAATGTGGCTCCTTTGCAGGGCGGCCTAGTCGATGGGAGGCGTCGGCGGGGGCTGGTTGGAGCCCTAAAACGTAGCCAATCAGAGCGCCACTTTCACCCAGAACAGCGTGTACTTACATGGCCATTGGCTGCCTTGTTGGGGGGCTCGAGCGGCATGTCAATCGTGGGGTGGTAGAAATTCAGCAGCAGCGCCATCGCCACAAGGAAAATGAGGAAATAGATGTGCTGAAGAGGCGGCCCGCCAGTGGACAGACTCATCAGGACTGAAACGGGGATGTAAGTTATGCAACGCTTACTGGGGGCGGCTGGCGCTTACCTGGCTCTGAGCATTCGGTGTCGGTGCACTCGGACTGCGAGTTGCGCAGCTGAAACAACATGGGGTTTAGCGTGGTGGGCCCCATGTGGGGCTGAGAACTTACCATGATGAGCAGACGCCGCATGGCCAGATCTTGGTAACTCAGACACTCGCATGGATCGAAATCGGGCTGGTCGCCCATTTTTCCGTTGGTTTTGATCTGGATTGCTATTTGAACGGCCTGAAATGTGCCCCAATTAGACCATTTACATGCAACACGCGCTGCTGTTTATATACAATCGGCACAGATCACAGAGGTTATAGATTGGCACCTGGCATTTAAGCCTGTAGAATGCTGTTTGTCGCTTTTGCCCAGTGGCTGATTTCCACTGCTTGCAGAAGAAATCTTCTGTACCGACTGTGTTCACATCAAAATTAAGCGGGAGATTTGAATTCAATTTACGATCTGTCAAATCTCGGCTTAAGTTCCAATAATACTTCAGGCATCTCATAATGCCCTTTAATTCGGATGGTCTACTAGTGCTTCAATTAACATCCCAATTAAAGGGCATTATGAGATGCCTGAAGTATTATTGGAACTTAAGCCGAGATTTGACAGATCGTAAATTGAATTCAAATCTCCCGCTTAATTTTGATGTGAACACAGTCGGTACAGAAGATTTCTTCTTCAAGCGGTGGAAATTCGAGTCTAGTGGAAATCAGCCACTGGGCAAAAGCGACAAACAGCATTCTACAGGCTTATTTTGCAGTTTCCAATCTATAACCTCTGTCATCTGTGACAATCGGTCAGAAATTGACGCTGTGGGCTGGAGCGCTGTTGCTACTGCTCAAGTCACTCGGTTGGGGGCCTGCGAGGCCCCTCAGGGCCTTCGCCTCCCGTGTTTGTCTAGTTGTCTAACTGCCAATTGTTTTAAGCAGGGAGCCCAGTGGGGCTCCATTGTGCTCGCCAAGCCCGCAAAAGTTTGTCCAAGGGAGCAGTGCGGCAACGCTGGAGTGGGGGCGATGTCAGCCTGCGCTAGGACCTACTATGCACTGGCCGGGCCGCACTACTTTTTGATTTATTTGGGACACCCGCCAAAACTTTCTTTGAATTCCTGGAAATGTTCTCTCCTCCGAAGCGCCCTGAAGGACCAGCGTGTCCCCGTCCGCTTTAAACAGCATCCTGAGCAAATTTCACGTGCAAACTGACTCCGGCAGTTTCGGGCAATAGCGGGCCCGATCGGGCCGCGCTTATTGGGCGGCCGTAGCGCGGCGTTGCCGGCTGGGTTCAAACGGGCACCGTTTGGGGGGTAAATCGGGGAGCTCCTCCCTAGGGGGCACAATCCGCTTAGACCTAAGGCGGCTTAGGGGGCTTTGCGATATTCTCCCGGGCACTTAATCAATCAGATGGGAAAAATGAGAAGTGGAAAGTCGTGTAATCTGGCCGAATGGTAATTAGCCAGAGGCCAAATTGGGGGGGGCGGGCCGTTGCTGGCGCGCCAGCCAATCGGTAGGCGGGAAGAGGTGGAGGCCAATGTAAAAAGGGCGGCTGGGCGGCGCTTGTGACGGCGCCAGACGCCGCAACGCTTCGTTTCAAAAGAGCGGCGGCAGTTTCGCATGGACCAGTCAGACTCCAGGTTCCATCTGATCTACACCGTGTGGCGTTAGCCAGAAATGCCAAAATTTCGCTGGTAAGTCTCGCATGCACCCATTAAACCCACACCAGTTTGTGGCGTGTTTAATTTCCCGTTAAAAAATTACGCTTAATTTCGTGTAATTCTGTCAGTCTTCCGGCCGGATTCCATGGGAATTGTGTGTTCTAACGCCGGAAAATCGCCGTTTTTCGCAATTTTTCCCCGATCCACCCGGTATTTTATGCGAAATTCTCACTCCCCGGTCGATTCTAGCCGGATTTGATGGGTCGCACTTGATATCCAGCTCTTCTCCAACTGTGTGAGTTATTTTTTGTCATTAAAATGCCTGAAGATGACCGAAAAAGTCCGAAACTCGGGTAGATTTGTGAAGAATTGGCATCCCGAGTGAATTCTAGCCTGATTTGATGTGCCGCACTTGATATTTTTCTGTTAATTTGGCTTCTTTCACGCTTTTTAATGTTCGTCCGATGTTCAATTGTTTGCCACCTAAGAAGCGGCGTAGTTGCCAAACCGTGCCAGCTAGATGTCAAGTGTGACCCATCAAACCATACCAGAATCGTCTGGGGAATACGAATCTGCATCGATCTACTGGGTGGGTCAAAAAAAATTTTTTTTTCAAGATTTTTACACGATTTGGCGCTTGAAAAGTAGCTCGATTTGGGTTTTTTTTTGTCAAAATGGTCAGGGTTTCGACAAAAAAACGGTTGCCGTTCGATTTCCGGAGGTTTTTTCGTCGGATTTTGTCATGAAAATGTCGGAAATTGTCCGAAAAAAGTCCGAAACTCGGGTATATTTGTGAAGAATTGACATCCCGAGTGAATTCTAGCCTGATTTGATGTGCCGCACTTGATATTTTTCCGTTAGTTTGGCTGCTTTCACGCTCTTTAAGGTTCCTCCGATGTTCAATTGTTTGCCACCTAAGAAGCGGCGTAGTTGCCAAACCGTGCCAACTAGATGTCAAGTGTGACCCATCAAACCATACCAGAATCGTCTGGGGAATACGAATCTGCATCGATCTACTGGGTGGGTCAAAAAAAATTTTTTTTTCAAGATTTTTACACGATTTGGCGCTTGAAAAGTAGCTCGATTTGGGTTTTTTTTGTCAAAATGGTCAGGTTTTCGACAAAAAAACGGTTGCCGTTCGATTTCCGGAGGTTTTTTCGTCGGATTTTGTCATGAAAATGTCGGAAATTGTCCGAAAAAAGTCCGAAACTCGGGTATATTTGTGAAGAATTGACATCCCGAGTGAATTCTAGCCTGGTTTGATGTGCCGCACTTGATATTTTTCCGTTAGTTTGGCTGCTTTCACGCTCTTTAAGGTTCCTCCGATGTTCAATTGTTTGCCACCTAAGAAGCGGCGTAGTTGCCAAACCGTGCCTACTAGATGGCAAGTGTGACCCATCAAACCATACTAGAATCGTCTGGGGAATACGAATCTGCATCAATCTACTGGGTGCGCCAAAAAAAAAATTAATTTCTAATGTCTTAAATCTATTTTTGCTCAACTAGTCGCTTGATTAGTGGTAGATGACGCTTAAACATACAGGTTTTTGTCGGACGAAACGTCGTGTTTCGATTACGGCAGGTTTTCTTGGCAAATTTCCACCCCGAACTGTCTGAGGATGGTCGAAAAAGGGCGAAACTCGGGCATATTTGCGAAGAATCGGAATCCTGAGTGAATTCTAGCGTGGTTTGATGTGTCGCACCCGGTATTTTCGGTTAAAAATGCGCATTTTTCCTATTAAATTGGCCCTCCGATGTTCAATTGTTTTCCAGCTAAGAAGTCGCGTAGTTGCCAAACCATGCCAGCTAGAAGGCAAGTGTGACTTATCAAGCCCCACTAGAATCGTCTGGGAGAATGTGAATCTGCCAAAACACACTGGGTGACCCAAAAACGAAAAAAAAAACATTAGTGTTTTTTCAATTGTGCTCGCTCAAAAAAGTTTGGGGCGTATGCCCAGCGTTAAAATAGCCCAGTTGCCAGCAAGAAAAGTGCGTTTTTCAACCGCATGGGGGTTTTCCAGCGAAATTGGCCCAAAAAACCACTTGAAGATGGGTGCAAAGCCCGAAACTCTGGACGATTCCTGGAAAATTGACGTCGCCGGTTAATTCTAGCCTGGTTTGATGTGCCGCACATGATACTGTAAGTCAGAAAGGGCGTTTTTTCCACTGAAGAGTCCCTCCGACGTTCAATTGTTTTCCAACTAAGAACTTGCGTAGTTGCCAAATCGTGCCAGCTAGATGGCAAGTGTGACCCATCAAACCACACTAGAATCGTCAGGGGAATACGAATCTGGCCTGGTATACTGGGTGCGCCAAAAAAATTGGGCAAAATTGGCGATTTTTCGCTTGAAATTAATTTCTGTTGTCGCTCTTCCCTCGTTTCGCCACTCAACTTGACCGGGCCGATTAAAAACGGATTAAAACCCTTCCGCGCGCTCACTTGAGTGCCATCAATCATCCCACACCACCGGACAAGTGGACGGTTTGAATGAGTGAGCGACACGGTGTGAAGTGGGTCTGGATCGGACAGCGCGCAAACAATTCCTCCTCTTGGATAAAAGGGCGGCTCAATCAATCAAATCACATCAGTTTTTATTGTTTGTTGCAGCCTCGCCTTCGCTCAGAGGCGGCTTTGGTTAGGAACGGTCGCCCATCAGCCGCCCCAGGACAATGACGTCGACGACTAGCCGCCCAAATTGCCATCGAGGGCCGCCCTCCGTCATGCAAACGGCCGATCATCGCGAAACGTGGGGCAAAAAAGTCGACTTTCTGCTGTCGGTGATCGGGTTCGCTGTCGATCTGGCAAACGTTTGGCGATTTCCCTATTTGTGCTTCAAGAATGGCGGAGGTAAAGTGACAAGGAAAATTGAATTATCGGTAATGGAATTTGGGGCGGCGCGATTGAAAGCGTTGCCACTTTAGGCAGCTAATAGCGCTCTAATTGAGTCAAACGCGGCACCCTTGATCTATCAATTTCCGCTCTCGTAATAGGGAAAAAGGGCGGCCAGTTAATGAGACCGATGCAGGCTGTAGCGGTTTTTTTTCTAGGCGCTTTTCTGGTCCCCTACTGTATCATGCTGGTGATTGGCGGCATTCCGCTCTTCTACATGGAATTGGCCCTGGGACAGTACAACCGGAAGGGGGCAATCACGTGCTGGGGGCGGCTCTGCCCCCTTTTCAAGGGTAAGAAGTTGACGACAATAATCCCGGGAAATAAATGTGAAAATGGGGCCGCAAATCCACCGGTAAAAGCCTAGTGCCCAGACGGAGTCAATTATCCACTTGGATAAAGCGGCGGAAGGAAGTGTGCCATTCTGCACGCCTTTGACTCTGCTAAAAGGGATTATTCGCGTTGAGTTAGCGAGGGGTTTGCGGCCCCAGGGCGTTTGATTTGTGGCCCCCATTTCTACCAGTTGCACGAGAAACGCGTACAACCACCCAAACTAGGAAATATAAAAGGGCGGCGCCGTCACATTGCCTCCTTCACCCCTGCTCAGACGAGGATCGGGCAATTTCTTTACCCGAAAATATGGGGCTTGAACTGAACTTTCGGGGATTTTGGATTTTTTTCAAATCGGTCAACTATTAAGCGAGCGGTGGGCCATAGAGTGTTTTGCTGTTTTCCCTCGTTTTTGTCGGTTACTTACTGGCCATTCGATTGAAAACTTCACTAGCACAAGAAATTTCGAAAATTCAAAGCACCGTTTGACACTTTTTTTTACTTTTGATTTTTTTTTTGGGATTTGTTTACTTTTGACAAATCTGTAAAATTTCAAAGAGCGTCATTGTCATTTTTCCATAGGATTCGCATTTTCCCCGAAATATATTTCGAAAAATATTCGAAAATTCTCTCGGAAGTTTTGGATTTTCAAAATCCGCCCATTATTCAATGATTTACGAGCGAAAAACCGTTCACAAGCACTTTCAATGGGCGTCAATTTTATCGCCAGATTGATAAAGTTTGTGTCCAAAAATATTGCAATTTTAATTATGAAGGGCGTCGTTGTTATTTTTCCTATAGTATCCTGCTTTTGCTATCAACTGAAAAACCTCTTTAAGCACCAAATGAAGAGCTGTGACAGGCCGTTAACGAGTTATTTGGTTACTCGCTAAAAATCTTTGACTTGCACCATGTCAAAGGGCGACCAATGCATTGTTTGCTGCCCAATTGAAAATCTCATTGACCGAAAAATGTCGGCAATGTCATTTTCCCTGCAGCAGTGTTATCTACTACTAAAAAGCGCCTTTCAAAACCTCAGATTTAGTTAAGGAACTTTGACAATCCGCCCCCTTTTCACGAGTTACGCGCCAACAATGGGCGTCAAATGCGTTGTTTATCGCTCAATTGAAACAAACAACTGGACTTTTTAACAGTTGCGTTTTGGCTAATCGGTGAAAATTTTCAAAAAGGCGGCGCTGTTATTTTGCCTATCACATCCTTATTGGGAACCTGATGGAAAAAACTTGAAAACCAAAAATAAACTTTCCTTAAAGAGCTTTGGGAATTTGTTTGAATCTCAAAAATCGCCCGCTTAATTATGCAGTTACTGGCGAAAAACCTTTGACATGCTCCATTAAAGGGCGTCAATGTCACTCTGGCTCCAGCGCCGTTATTTGCAGCCGAAACGAAAAACTTTCTGAACAAAAAACACGCCGAATCTCAAGAGCTTTCACGTGCTGTTTGATTTGTATCCATGCATCGTAAAATGGCTCAGTGGCGCGCAGTTAAACAGCCATTTGACCCACATCGGGCACACACACAGGTAAAAGGCGATTATTAGGGCGCCCATTAACGATAAGGTGAAAAAATCACTTTATTCTCCCCCGGCCCGGTTCGTTAAATCGTGCGAAAGCACTCAGCGCTTGAAAGCTGAAAAAGGGGGGCCCCTATTAAATAAATGCGATTTTCAGGCATCGGATACGCGGTCGTTCTGATCGCATTCTACGTGGATTTTTACTACAACGTCATCATTGCATGGGCGCTGCGCTTTTTTTTCGCATCGTTCACCAGCCTGTTGCCATGGACAACGTGCGACAACGAATGGAACACGCCGTATTGCCGCCCGGTATTGGCCCCCCCCCCCCTCGCACCACTCAACCAATCAGAGCTAACTAATTAATTTTCAGTTTGACTTTGAAGCCGGCAACGCCACTGTGTTGCAGAACGCGAGTGCCCCATTGGCGTCCGCCGCCTCGGAGTATTTCAAGTAAGTAGTTGCGTGAACCCGATAAAGGGCGGCCGCGTTAAAAAATCACAAAAGTCGCGCTATTTTGGAGCTGCACAAGAGCGAAGGACTGCACGATTTGGGCGCCATCAAATGGGACACTGCACTGTGTCTGCTGGCCGTCTACGTGATCTGTTACTTTTCGCTGTGGAAGGGAATATCGACGTCAGGAAAGGTCGTCTGGTTCACCGCCCTTTTTCCTTATGCGGTTCTTCTGATCCTGTTGGTGCGCGGAATCACGCTGCCCGGCTCAGCTGAGGGCATTCGCTACTATCTGAAGCCGAATTTCAGTGTGATTTCTTCGGCCGAGGTGTGGGTGGATGCGGCCACTCAAGTGTTTTTTTCGCTGGGTCCCGGGTTTGGTGTGCTTCTGGCCTACGCTTCCTACAACGAGTACCACAACAATGTCTACAAGTAAGTGATCCGGTCGATTAAATGGTTCAGAAGCGGCTGATCGGGGGGTTTTAACAGGGACGCCCTTTTGACCAGCGTCATCAACTCGACGACCAGCTTCGTGTCGGGGTTTGTGATTTTTTCAGTGCTCGGGTACATGGCGCACGCCACTGGACGCTCCATTACAGAGGTGGCGACCGAAGGTCCTGGCCTGGTTTTCATTGTGTATCCGGCCGCGATCGCCACCATGCCTGGCAGCATTTTTTGGGCGCTTATCTTCTTCATGATGCTGCTCACGTTGGGTCTGGACAGTTCGGTGAGTTTATTTCAATTTTGAAACCTTGTTTAGTTTCAAAGGGCGGCACTGTTATTTTTTTTTTTTACATTGTTATTTTTCATCTAATCAAAAAACCGCTCAAACGAAAACTGGAGGATACTTCAAGGTCCTGAAAGCTGTTTTAAAATTTTTGAAACCACGCCTTTGTTAAGCAATTTGAGAGGATGGCAATGACTAGTTTATAACGCGATAAAAAAATTCTTTTAAGAAAAAAATTTGGCGATTCCCAGGTGTTTTTGTCCAATATTTCAGTTTTCGATAATCTCTCAAATTTTAAAGGGCGGCACTGTTAATTTCCCTGTAACATTGTCATTTTCGGTCTAATCAAAAAACTCTTTAAACAGAAAATGATGGATCCATAAAGGTCTTGAAGACCGTTTTAAATATTTTTAAGTTTCGCTTTTGATAACCAATTTTAGAGGGCGGCAGTGACCTGTTTCGGGCACGACAGAAAAACGTTTTTATGAAAAAATTCCCAGGTCTTTTTGTTCGGTAGTTCACCTTTGGAAAATCTAGCAAATTTTAAAGGGCGGTACTGTTATTTTCCCTGTAACGTTGTCAATTTTATTTTAATCAAAAAACTCTTTAAGCAAAAAATGATGAATATTTAGAAGCTTTAAGAACTGTTTGAAATTTTTCAATATTCGGCTTTTGTCTAGCAACATTGGAGGGCTGCAATGACTAGTATAAGGCCGAATTGAAAATTTTTCGTTTTGGAAAATTCCGACAATTTCCAGTTCCGTTTTGCTCGGTATTTTATTTTAGAAAAATCCATCAAATTTCAAAGGGCGGCGCTGTTATTTTTTCGCAAACAGCCTTATTAATAGTTTAAAAGGATAACTTTTTACGCAAAAATTTAAAGGAGGACATTTAAAGAGTTTTGAGTCGTTTTTTGAATTTTTGAAACCTGTCCTCATTGCAATTTTTGAAAAAAAATTAGAAAAAATTTTTGGGAGCATTTACAATTCTTTTGGTTCGTCATTTGAGTTTTAAAAAATCGCTTAAAAATGCTGTTATTTTCCTTATAGCATCCTTAGTTGCCATCTGATTTAACAAAACATGAAGGAGCTTCAAAGAACGTTTTCTTCGTCTTGAAATGAAAATAAAATCGAAAATGTGCCCATGGGTTTTGGCAGATCATTCACTTTTGAAAAGCCGATGAAATTTCAAAGGGCGTCGCTGTTATTTTCGCGAAAACATCCGTTATTTGTCCTCGAAATAAAAAACTACCAAAAATGAACAGCCCTTAAAGCCCTTTCGGGTGTTTTGTTTCATTTTCCAAAATCCGCCCTTTAATAATGGAGTTACGGGCCGAAAATTTAGTACGTGCCCGCCAAAGGGCGTCAAATGTCATTTTGGCTCTTGCACCCTTATTTGACTCCCAATCAAAAAACTTTCTTAACGAAAAACATGGAGGATTCCAATTCAACTTTTACACTGCTCATTGGCGCGTATTTCAATGGAAAAAAAAGATTTTGATGGGAATTTCATAGGGCAAAGACCTGAAAATATTTTGATGATTTTTCGCTGAAAACCTCAGGAACTTTTTTGGAAAATCAACCAAGAAATTGAGTTTGCCATTGAAAATTTGAGCAAAATTGAGAAAGAGTTTTGAAACGCGACTTAATGACAAGTAAATTATGGATTGGTTTCCGCCCTTTTTTTGCAGTTTGGCGGCTCGGAGGCGATAATCACCGCCCTTAGCGACGAATTCCCGAAAATCGGCCGGAATCGCGAAATTTTCGTAGCCTGCCTGTTCAGCCTCTATTTCTGCGTCGGATTAGCCAGCTGCTCGCAGGGCGGTTTCTATTTCTTCCAGCTGCTCGATCGCTACGCTGCTGGATATTCTATGCTGGTGGCCGTCTTCTTTGAAGCAGTGGTGGTTTCCTGGATTTACGGTGAGTCGTTCTGGCAAGTCGAAGAAATTTTGCGATTACTTTTTGGTTTTTTGCCCTCTCGCAAATCAGGAACGCAGCGTTTTTGCGACGACATTGAGGATATGGTGGGTTTTGCGCCCGGACTATATTGGCGCTTCTGCTGGAAATTCGCTGCGCCCGCCTTTCTACTCTTCATCATTTTCTACGGCCTGTGGTTCTACGAGCCGCTCACCTACGAGGGTTACGTGTATCCAACGTGGGCGAATGCGCTCGGCTGGGCGATTACAGGCTCGTCCGTTATCATGATTCCAGCCGTGGCCATCATCCAGTTCCTTATCACGCCTGGATGCTGTGCCAAGGTAGCTATTTGCTTCAAAATTTTCCCATTGGTAGAGTGCGCTGTTTTTTATTGGCTGCGAAAGTTTCAACTTAATTTTTAAGAAAATTTTAAAGGGCGGCACTGTTATTTTCCTTGTAACTTTGTCATTTTTCACCTTATCAAAAAACCGCTCAAACGAAAACTGGATGATATTTTAAGGTCTTGAAGGCTGCTTTAAAATTTTTGAAACCACACCTTTGTTAAGCAGTTTTAGAGGACGGCAATCACCAGTTTATAGCGCGATAGAAAAGTTATTTTATGAAACAATTTCGGGAATTCCCAGGTCTTTTGTTTCGGTATTTCAGATTTGTAAGATCCAGCAAATTTTAAAGGACGGCACTGTTATTTTCCCTGTAACATTGTCATTTTTCGTCTAATCGAAAAACTCCGTAAACAAAAAATGATGAATACTTAAAGGCGTGAAGACAGTTTCCAACTTTTTGAAGTACCGCTTTTGATTAGTAATTTTAGAGGGCGACAGTGACTTGTTTAGGGCACGTCAGAAAAACTTTCTTATGCAAAACTCGCTACAATTCCGAGCTCTTTTTGTTCGGTTTTTCACTTTTGGAAAATATAGCAAATTTTAAAGGGCGGCACTGTTAATTTCCCCTTAACTTTGTCATTTTTCATCTAATCAAAAATCCGCTCAAACGAAAATTGGAGGATATTTAAAGGCCTTGAAGGCTCTTTTAATATTTTTGATACCACGCTTTTGTTAAGCAATTTTCGAGGACGGCAATGACCAGTTTATAGCGCGATTGAAAAATTCTTTTTGGAAACAATTTCGGCAATTCCCAGGTCTTTTTGTTCGGAATTTCAGTTTTGGAAAATCTAGCAAATTTTAAAGGGCGGCACTGTTATTTTCTGTCTAATCGAAAACCCTTTAAGTTATGAGATTGCGCAATTTAATCAATGACTACTTCCTTTGGCTTACCAACGGATTTTTCCATTTTTTTTTCACTTGCGTTGAGTGTCTTCTGGACATTGTGCAAATTTCAAGTGGCTTTTAACACCAGTTTAGAAGCGATGAGCGCTTGAATGGGTGTGCTTGCGGATGATATGGCAAATGCGCCGTTCATTAACTAATCGTGTTTTTAAGCGCCTGAAGATACTGACCACGCCCTGGCAGGACACGCAGCTGTCCAGCCAATCGAACGGCGTTGTCCAGTCGGACAGCAACCAGGTGCGGCTCGCTTCGGCCGCCCAAACTCCCACCAACCAGCCGGTTGAGGTGTGAAACTGGAAAGTCACCAAATTCACCGAATACTACGTTTAAGGACTGTTGTACAAAACCAGTGTCTTAGTGGCTTCCCCGGGCTGCCAGGTGGCGCGGAATGGGGGGCGGCCTTCGATCGCCCATTCCAGCGTTGCCAGCCCATCAATGTAGATACAGTATCTAACCCCTCCCCATTTGGACCATGTTGTACAGATACAATAACTAGCTGAATATCTAGGGCGTTTTCAGGGTTTTCTACTTTTGACCACTTTTTATATATGTAGATAGATAGATAGATAGATAAACCGAGAAACAGTGTTAAAATAGGCGGTAGTGGGCGTGCCAAGCAGCCATTTGGCCCGCCTTTTTTACCGGCCCCTTAGCCGTGTGGATGATTTGAATAATTTCCCTTTGTTTCCAGTTTTCAAGTTTGGTTGTTGTTAAAATTGCGTTAAATGGGGGGTTTGCGCCAGCCATCGCAAAACCCTTAGTGTTCTTTTTTTCGTCGTTAATAAACTTTCAGTTGAAATTTCTGGGTTCTTAATGCGGTGCATCAGCCAAAATTAGTGTTCCAAAATTCAAAAAATCGTTTATAGTTTATTTACATTCAAATTTCAAAGGGCGTCCTTGTCATTTCCCTTATAGCATCCTCATTTTCAAGCCAATGCAAAAACTGTTCAAACAGAAAAGCAAGAGCTTTTAAACGCCTTCAAGTCAGTTTTGGAATTTTTAAAATCCGCCCAATTTTCAAAAAGCTCTGAGCCAAAAAATGGCCAAATTAAAAATTTGAACGAAAAAAAAACTCAGAAAATCTACTCTGCACTGTATACTTCGGTAGCATAGACATCCAATAAGAAAAAACAATACGAAAACCATGCAAACATCAACTATATACAAAACCGGTCAGTTGGCGCATCCACCATTTCGTCCACAAAATGAAGATCGTCTTAATTCGCCTGATTGATAAAAGTTTGCAGCTCCTTGAGATCAATGTCGCGAGCGGGGGCGGCGCCGTCCTGCTGCCCCAATCGGCTGCACGACTTTTTGTGCCACGTCCAGTGCAGCCGCTGACAGTTGCGGTCGCAGTACTGCACCACTTTGCATTTGCTGCACTTTTTCGTCGGCTTCTCTTCGCCGCACGTGTTGCAATGGGCGGCACTGTCCAGAAAGCCGCGCTGCCCATTAATGCAGGCGCTGATGACGAAAAGGGCGGCGGGAGCGTCGTCGCCCGACAGCGTTGCCACCATTTGCCTGAACAGTGTGCTCTCCCTGAACGGGAACTCGCGGATGCAGTCCTTAAGGAAACCGTCCATGTACTCCAGACTGTCCTCTTTGCCTGCGGGCGGACAGTGATTTGAGTGAGGATTTTTGAGGGTTTTTTTTTGCGGTTTACCTGGTTTGAGGAGTTTGCGGGCGAACGCCTCCGTTATGTCAATGGGGCGCTTCTCGTCCTGCTCCCGATTGGCCGCCTGGCGCAACTTCACCTTCCCAATCTCGCCCACAATGTAGCCCAAATAGTACAGCTTGAAGGACATGACCTCGTTGCTCTGCTGGCCTCTCTTCATCTCGCGCTCGCTCATCAGATCCAGCACCTTTTTCACTTCGGCCAGGTGCTCCTGCAGCCCCACGAAACTGTGCACATTCATCACCACCTTGATCGGATTGATGTTGATCTGCATGATGAACTTGTGGAAGCTCTCAAGCAAAAAGGGCGGCAACAGGGGCGCGGCCCCCTGCCCCCCATTTGTGTACGCCTGGACGTCGCCCTTCGGCACGTAGTTATTGATCAGGGCCACGCAGTTGTGGTGGCCGACAAAGGCGGCCATTTGCGCCGGGCTGCGCCCCACCGTGTTCGTCTCGTTCGATTTGGCGCCGGCCTCCAGCAGCAGCAAACAGACGTCGGTGGAGCCCGACAGGGCCCCAAAATGCAACGCTGTGTAGTTGTGCTGGTGCTCGCACAGTTGCACATCGGCGCCCTGAAATGTTCAGTTTTGCATTGGTGCAGACGAGTGGGGCTATGGGGGCGCAGCACCTACCTGGTCGAGCAGCACCTGCACCATCTCTTTGCTGCCCTTGTAGGCGGCGTGCTGTAGTGGCGTCATTTTGTTCTCGTCCAGAATGTTGGCGATGTGGGGCCGCTCGGCCAGCAGCGCCTTCAGCAGCACTGCGTCATTTTGTGCGATCGCTTCGAAGATTTTACTGGGGCCCTTTTCGCCGGCTGTGCCTTCCATCGTTCGTTTTGCCTAAAAATCCTTGGGGCCAAACTGGCTTATTTCAGAGAAATGTTGACATTGTTCGGGCGGTTTTCAGGTTAACTGTCATCCAATCGACGTCTGCCACTGGCGTGTGCTGGCAATGCCGCTTTTGGAGGCCTGAGAAGTTTGACATATTTTTGCCCCCTCTTCGGAGCCCTAAGACCCCGGGCCCCTAGGCCATTCCTTTGCTGGGATTTTCGCTCTTTTTTTAAATATTCCCAGCATTTTCCTATGCACCTGTCCAGCTGAATGCACTTCTGGGCGTGGCCCTGCCCAGGACCGAAACTGGGTTTTTCCCTTAGGGGCCTTTCTCGCGCTGGACTGAATCAGGGGCCGACTACGCCCCTGAATAAACCCGCTTTTTTTTACCTACCAGCGATTTTTTATAATTAGGCAATGGCGCACGCCACTGACACCGGTGTGAAAGGAATTTTCCTGATGGTGGCTTTCGGTTAGAAATCCCGGGTCTCAACGCATGCCATTGCATTCAGGACAAGTTTCTGCTGGGAAACACTAATTTTTTTCACGATTTTCGGGATATTTGCGCCTCAGTTCCACAAAAAACCCTAAGCACTGACAGTTGCCATTGGACTTAAACATTGCGGTTTAGGGCCATCCTGCCTCCTTTTTTGGAAGTAAACGGCTCTGACAAGCCCTAGGGATATCGGCCGCTGCCCCTTAGGGTTCTGCCCCTCTCAGTAGGGCGGCAAAAGGCAAAAAACTTCGCTAAACCCTCAAAAAAATTACCATTGGACCAGGATTATTGGGTAAAATGAACCAGCTACGGCTAATGAGCCAGAGGCTGTGCCCCTAGAGGAGCATTTCTATTTCGGAAAATTTAACAATTTATTTTATTAATTAAAAATTCCTATACACGCTAATGACTTGCCAGTCGTTGGCACGTCAAGGTCACCGATCTGTCGTTCGGCTGCACTCGTCGACCAATCAGATGGCGCGGTCGAGCCGAACGGCTTCAGCTGACAGGCCCGAGTGACCGATTAGTCACTTCTTGACCGTGGTGGAGTGTATTCACTCTTTTTCGTGCTCCTGGTGAATGCGAGCGCCTTGGGGACGTTTCGGGCGAAAAAGTGCTAGGAAGGGGGTAATCTGCAACGTGAGTATTGTTTGAGTGCCGAAAGCCCAAAGGGGGAAAGGTAGATAATGATGCCACAGCTAAATTCAAATATTCATTGCTCGGGTAAATCAGGCGCACGACGGCAACAGCGCCAACCGACAGGGAGTGGCAATGATCGAGGCCATGCGGTAGAGGGCGCTAGCTCCGCACGTCAAACCACCCCGCAATCTGTCACAAGACTGTCAGTGTTGTGTTGTGCCCGTGACAGCTATGTAGCTTTAAAAATTCGCACAGAGAGTGAAATCGCCCTAAACGCGCACAAAAGCGACCACTTCGTGCACAATGTCCGGCTTGAGTTGGTCGTGTCCATGCTGTTTGCGCTTCAAGTTCAGTCCGGAGGAGATGGAGCAGCGTTACAAGAGCCAGCAGATCGACAAAATGATCGAGAAGGACAAACAGGCCCTCAAACGGCAAATGAAGCTGCTGCTGTTGGGGGCGGGCGAGAGCGGCAAGTCCACCTTCTTGAAACAGATGAGAATTATCCACGGCATTAAGTTCGAGACGCAACAAGTGCGCGAATACCAGCAGGTGATCTACCAGAACGTCCTGAAAGGGATGCAAGTGCTGGTGGACGCGGCCGATAAGCTCGGCATCGCTCTGGAGGAGAACCAGCATGTGGAGCTGGGCAGGCAACTGTTGCAGCTCAAGTTCCACAACAGCACCATCCTGGACTCTAGACAGTTCATGCAGTATACGCCCGTGCTGTCGCTGCTGTGGAAGGACGCGGGCATTCGACGGGCCTTCGATAGACGCAGCGAGTTCCAACTGGTAGGTGCTAATTCCAGCTGACCCCAACCGCAGTGACTAATGCTAATTCCTTAGAGCGACTCAATTGAGTACTTCCTCAACAATTTGGAGCGCATCGCGCAGCCCACCTACAGTCCCACGCACAAGGACATTCTGCACTGTCGTAAAGCGACGAAGGGAATCACCGAGTTCATCATCCCCATCAACAACATCCCCTTCCTCTTTGTGGACGTGGGGGGGCAAAGGTCGCAGCGCCAAAAGTGGTTCCAGTGCTTCGACTCGGTCACCTCCATTCTCTTCCTGGTCTCCTCCTCCGAATTCGATCAGGTGCTGTTGGAGGACCGCAAAACCAATCGGCTGGAGGAGGCGCGCGGCATCTTCGACACCATCGTGAACAATGTGATCTTCAGCACCGTTTCCATCATCCTGTTCCTCAACAAGCACGATCTGCTGAAGAAAAAGGTGAAGAACCCGGAGACGGACATTCGGCCGTTCTTCCCCCAGTTCAAAGGCAACAGCCACTCGATGGACGACGTGCAACAGTTCATTCTCTATCTGTTTGTGAGTGTGAAACGCGACGCCAAAAAGCCGCTTTATCACCATTTCACCACGGCAGTGGACACGGAAAATATCAAGGTCGTCTTCTATTCGGTCAAGGACACCATTCTGCACAGGAATCTGGAGAATCTGATGTTGCAGTGACAGTGCGCGCGCCATCTCGTGGGATGAGCAAGACTGACTACCACTAAGTAAGTTGATTCGAATTAAATTACCCATGCGCGCCAGGGGTGGTGGTGAGGGCAAAAAAGGACTTTTTTGAGAATTCCGAAAAAAAAATGCTACCAAAGATTCAGAAATAAGTTACGCTTGCGCCCTCCATCTACCTCCCCCTCAGTGTGGTATTTTTTATAAACATTTATATACATATAAATATATATATATACATAAAAAATGTGATAAGTATCGGCAACTGTTCTATTCTTCGACTTGTTGATTAATGTTTATTTGTACAAATAATCCTGTATATTAGTAGAGCACTGTGTATCAATTAACCTGCCCGATATTAATGAAGCCTTTGACTTCCACATGTGGAGTCTAAAAATATATTTTCCTATAAACACACACACACACACACATATTTACAGATGGTCTTATGCCTGTTTAATATGGTTATTAATGGCTGCCCGCCGTGTTTGTTGATTCAAGCCTCTAGGGCCACGTTGCCAATTCAGGCCAATGGCCCAAGGGGAGGAATACCCGGAAATATTTTTTTTTGCAAAAAAATCCGGTTTTCTCTTTTTCTTTTCCATTTATATTAATATAAGAAATGTGTTTGCTTTTTCACGCCTAACTACCAGTAGGGGGAAGTCGGAGAAGCAAAGTTTTTCTTGAAAAAACGCCCGTTTTTCAGATATTCTTGAAATGGGGTGAGTTGCAAACTTAGGAAATGGCGAATGCGGTGATTCTGGACACTTGTGTCGACAAGAAGAATAATTTATACGAAATATTACGTATTGATAACGGCGCATTCGCCATATAATGAAGCAAAGACGGATCCGCGATTTACGTAAAAAAACGGCGGATGTACTGGATATTTTGCTCATGAATGGGAAGCGGAGAAGCCACTTTTTCGCAAAAATAAATTTTTTTTTCATAAACGGCCAATTTTTCAGGTACTTCAAAAATTGCGCTTTTGCAGGCATTTCTTGGGCACAAATCACGCGTCACTCTTGCCTGCAATATGACCCTCTATTCTTTTGTAGGATTTCTCAGCTATTAGAGCTCGCAAATAGTCTTCTATCCAGCAACCCGCGAAATGGCGAATGCGCCAATTCTTGACCGGTTGGCTCAGTTAACTTATAATTGGTTTTGAACCTGAAGAAGGATTTTTTCGAAACTTTCTACACTTTTAAGCAAAAGTGTGCTGTTTTCAGCCCAGTACATTTTATTTTTCTATCTGCTCTGGTTTGGCAGCCAATTACATGTTTCCACTGTGCCTCTTCATGGTGCAAGAGCACTGTTTCAAAAAATCGCCCTAAATGAACTTGAAGTGGGATTTTTTCGAAACTTTTCACAGCCATAGAAGGAGGTGTGCCCTTTCCAACGTAGTAACCACCGTTGCCTGATCGCCTCTCGTTTAAGAGATAATGGACTTTGTCTGTTGAAAGAGCAAGAACAAATTTTCAAAAAATCCTCCCAATTGAACCTGAAGGGGGGTTTTTGCGAAACTTTGCCGCCTTATAAAAGAAACGTTGCTCCGTCCAGTCGACGAAACCGCATTGCTCTACTTATCCGAGTTAAGGAAAAATCCGCAGTTTTTCTGTTCACTTCTGCCTGTCCACCTTCAATCGGACACTTCAACAGCGAATATCTGGAAAACCAGACAAGGCATCGACCTGCGGTTTTCCCCATTCGATGGATCCGGTCTTGCTCCAAAAACAACCCTTTTTATCGCTGTGATCCAACCGCCTCAGGTCCCGAATGCCATCAATATTTAATCGACCTCACGGTTGTTTCCTCTGTCATCCAGCTTCTGTCCCCATGTCAAGTCATCAACTAGCCGTGGTCCGATCCGCTTTGTGCGAAAAATTGTTCTCGTGCTATCGGATTGTCAACCACAGTTTGTGCTTTTTTTTTTTTTTTCGCTGAGTAAATATAAACTTTATAAGTCGTAGTGGAATCAATAGACAATTCAGAATCCGCCGCCGAAGACGACAATGAGTCCGTAATCTCATTGTCGTCTCTAAGTTCGCTCGCCAGTAGCGCTGCGTCAGCAGATGCGTTTCCACCATTTGGACGAGGAACAAAAGCTGCAGAAATTAAAGCAGGTTGTCCGCTTGCTAAGGACAAACAAAAATTGCGACCGCTGCAAGGTGGTTACAGCGGACTTTACAGCTGCTTACACAGCAGGCAAACCACCAAGTGGTCGCTGGCGGTCACCATTTGAAGGCCGAACACCCAACTGTTCGGAAAAAGGGCCCTGCTAACCACCCAGATCTCTACAGGGGCCGTACCCAAACGGAAGCTGGATAAGGTGAGCCCCCCTAACACAACAAAGAAACCCAAGCACCAGCCAGAAAAGCGACGATCGAGATTGGCCCAGAAACGTCAACGGACCAATCAGAGCGAGCCACGAACCGTCAGCAGATCAACGAAAAGCGGGGAGCTGTTGCTATGGCTGAAAAAAGCTCAGCCGTGCGCCAACAGTGGCCGACGACAAGTCGGATCACAGCGGTGATGCCTTTATGGTGCCACGGAAAACGGTGCCGTGGAGCACACTATTGACCACACCGGCAATGCCCGCAGTAACAACAGAAAATAGATTTTCGCCAATCCAACCGGCAACTGACCCCTTGGAGAATGAGCCTCACCCTCCACCAGCGGACCCAAACAATGCATGAGGAACTGGCTGCCAAAGCGGCTGCTTCGCTCAGCAAATCGGCGAAGAAGGCCGAAAAACCGCCACCAATAGTCATCGTGGGAAAGCCCAGCAGCCACAGCGCGCTAGGTGAATGGCCTAAAGTCAATTACAAATAAGCCATTCACATTAAAATACACTAAAGCGTCGCTGATAGTGTACTGCAGCTGCATTTTAGACTGGGCGGCGGTCAAGCGGTCACTGGAGGCAGAGGGCGGCCAGTTCCATACCTACGCACCCGCAAACCAGCGTACACACGCGTTTGTGGTAAGGGGGCTCGAGGGCAACGTGGAGCCTTCTCAAATCAAGGAGGACCTCGAGGAAAAGGGGTTTGCCATAAAAAATGTCTTCCGTATGAAGACCCAGTTTAGGGCCCCTGTACCTGGTTGTCACAGACGATTCGGTGACCTTACGGAAACTCGCCACCACCGCCAAAGTGATCCGCGATGTCAGGGTCTCCTGGGAAACCAGGAAGAACCAACGAACCCTGACGCAGTGCCGCCGATGCCAGGGCTGGGGACACGTATCGGGCAACTGCAACAAACATTATAAGTGCTCCAAGTGTGCGGGCCCCACGAAATAACATCGTGCCCGCCGGGATCGGCGCTAAAATGCGCCAATTGCACTGGTCCCCACCGGAGCTTTGGACGAAGCATGCCCGGTGCACGTTTTCAAACTGGCCCAGCGTCCGGTTGAAAAACCACAAAAACCACAAACGCAGTTCGTGGCGGCACCACTTCCGTCCAGACCAGCGTGGGGGCAGACCTTCCGACCCGCAGGCCCGATCCCCCACCCAGAAACCAGCAGGACTAGGCAGCCCATCCCGAGCCCGAACGAGTTTCCGCCGCTCCCTGGCAGAAATGAAATGACCAGCAGGGCCACGCAGCCTGGTCAAACCGGCGCAGTTAATGGTCCCCAGCCAAGACCCCCCACTAACCAAGGCATGAACGCTGGCGCAGTAGCCACTCTGGGCACCCTACATCGGGAATTCGCCGATCTGGCATCGCAGGTGAACTTACAGGAGGTAATCAAGGCGGTTAGATTTTAATAGCGCTGCGTTGAGGGGCTGCGAGACGAAAGCGGACAGGTTCCTCGTTTCCGCGCAGTTCTTCAACGAAGACATTAATAGCTTCGATTTCTAAGCCCTGATTTTGCCAACTGTGCCCTATGAGGATAGGAGAATGGAACTCATGCGGACTCCGGAGTCGTCTCGGTGAGTTTGTGCACTTCCTTCAGACCGAGGATATCGACGTGGCTTTGATTGTCGAAACATGGTTGCGCCCCGGGATATACTAAGGATTCGGGGGTACAGGCTCGAACGTGCCGATAGGCCCGGTTTAAGGGGAGGGGTGGCCATAGCGGTCAAAACGTCAATTCCATACAGGAGACTGCCACACAGGCAGTCAGCAATAGAGAACGTCGGCGTTGAACTTCCTGATGGAGTTTTGATCTACTGTGGCTATTTCTCCACCGTACGCTTACAGGCCGCTGATGTCGATCCATTCTTCATAAACACCAATAGGGTGTTGCTAATGGGAGATTTCAACGCCCGCCATCCACTATTCATAACCCTGGACATAAAAACGCAGCCGGCAATTTTCTAGCCGACTACGTTCGCGACAATGGCCTACTCGTTATGCCCACTTCATCCCAACGCATTACCCGAACAGTGGAGGGAATCCATCCTACCTCGACTTTCGGAATTGCCAAAGGACTCACCAATCTCACGGAGATGGTGGTTATAGACGCCCTCAGCAGTGACCATTTGCCCATTTACCTCGACATTAGGGATTTAAAGCGCACACAAACTAACGACTTTCGATATTCATACGAAAATTTCGATTTTCGCGAATATCGAAACGACTACAAGACCTGACGTGTATTCCGGGCCAGATTGATACTGTCGAAGCTCTAGAGCATGCGGTAAAAAGGTCTGACCAGGAATATACAACGGACACAGCAAGCTTTGGCCAAAAAAGTCCCGAACAGACCGCGGCGCGACAATCTTCCTGAGGAAATTCTGAACCTTATTAAGGCGAAAAATCGAATCAGGAAGCGTTGGCAGCGATTCAGGCAACCTGCCGATCGCATAATGGCAGCAGAGCTTGCACGAGACATACACCGCGAAATCTCCGCATACAGGAATTATACCTGGGCGGAGAAACTGCGAACTTTGACTCCCCGTGACAATTCCCTGTGGAAACTGTCGAGAAGTCTGCGAAAAGGCTATGAGCAAGTCCCGCTCTTAAAAAAGGAGGGGCGGAGTTTATATTACAACCAGTGACAAGTGCGAGCTGCTCGCCGCGTTTTGGCAGAGTACACAAGGTCCCAACCAGCCCTTCAGGGATAACGAAATGCGAAAACAGACCGCTGTTTTTGTAGAACGGAAGTATCCTATACCACCCTCGATTTTGCATTCCTATATAACAACCCGTCGGAGATACATCGTGTCTTCGGCGCCTCCCTAGCCGAAAAAGCCCCGGGCCAGACGCATCCCTTATCTACTCCTCAAAAACTTACCGCGGAAAAACTATTGTGCTAATAGTACAAATAGGTCACGCAGTTCCTAAATTGCAGCACTTCCCACAGGACTGGAAAAACGCTGTAATATCCCCATCTTAAAGCCGGGCACAAAACCGACCGAACCCGCCTCTTATAGGCCAATTCCCTCTTGAACACCTCGGCAAATTAACCGAGAAGGTCATCCATTCGAGATTACAGGCAGCAGCCGAGCTTCGAAGTTTAATCCCGGATGAGCAGTTTGGCTTCCGACCAAGACACAACACAACGCTGCAGACTGCTAGGATCGCAACGGATGCCTATGCAGCATTAATAAGCTTCAAAGTACGGTTATGCTGCTTCTCGACATGCAAAGGGCCTTTGACACAGTCTGGCACACAGGCCTGCTGTACAAGTTGTTTGCCGTGCATTCACTGCCACTCTACCTAGTTTCCCTGATAGCGTCTTACCTAAAAAACCGTTCCATCCAGGTGAAAGTGGAGAATTCCACTTCTGCCAAAAGACGCATCGCGGCAGGAGTACCACAAGGAACAGTGATTTCGCCGCTGCTGTATACATTGTACACAGCAGACATTCCAAAACTTCCCACTACAAAAATAGCACTATACGCTGATGATACGGCTATCTACGCATCGTCATTTTATGCTCAGGCTGCGAAATCTCGCATTGCACATCACCTGAGTTTATTGACGCCGTATTTTGACAATGGAAACTTAAAGTGAATCCCAGGAGACGGAACTTATTATCTTTTCGCGCAAATTCACTAACAACAAAATCTTATCACCACTCGTGGTCCAAAATACTCCTATCAAACCAACAAAAGAGGTGAAATACCTGGGATTCAAACTAGACGCCCGACTCCATTTCAATAAGCATGTTGACTATGCTATACAAAAGACTGCCATGGCCCGAAGAAAGTTGTACTCTCTTCTGGCGCCAAATTCTTTCCTATCACCTCGAAATAACTTCTGCTCTACACCTCCACCATAAGGCCATACTGACCTACGGATCCCCTGTCTGGCACTCTGTCTGTGATTCCACGAGACGACGTGTTCAAAGGACCCAAAATAGGTTCCTAAGAGGCGTCCTATCGGCTGACAGATACACCAGAATAACCGAAATGCACGAAGCTACAGGGATGGCCTATATAGCCGACTATATAGATACCATCGCTGAAAAATTTTATCATAGCGGAGTGCAAGGCTCAGTCCTCACGCGAAATATCACCCAAGTAAGAGCAAACGACCGCCCAACCCATGGTCCCCTGTATAAGCGACTTCCCATATTTTATGAGGATTTTGTCCCTGACAGTACGTGACGACAAACAAACATTGCCTGCCAGTTGCAGACAGTCGTTTCTAGCAGGCTGGAAACGCACAAATCCAACATAACGTGACTTGACGGGTTCGTCCTGCCTCGTTCTGACTGGTGTTGGCTGGTCCTTGCACCGATCGGGGCGGGGGCGGATGGATTCGGTCATCTAGTTGAAACTGCCGGCGGTTAACGCCACGGCTGACAGTATCAGGCTTAAGGTCGAAGCAAAAGGGGTTTTTGGCTTCCCTTCAGGAAGACCTTTTTTCCTTAATGAATGCCCCTCGAATAAAACCAAAACCGCCACTTCAAGACTATCTCCTGACGTTGTCGTGCGTATGGCTAGCTCGGGAATGTCCATGTTAGGGCACTGCCCAGGTAATGGACGACTTAGCGCGCCTATTTGGATCATGGGCAAAGAGCAACCGGCCGAACATCTGGCCAGACATGGGACATTTTACTGACTTGTGTTTTTTGGTTTTGGACTTTGTTTGTGAATTAGTAATGTGAATGTTTAATAAAATTTTATCTATCTATCTATCTGTCCCCATTAATATTCAAAGTGCGAATGTCCGATCATTGTTACGCCTTCCGCCTTAAAGGGCGTCCTGGGGCGCATAAAAAGTTCCCTAATTTCCCCCAGATGCCGCCCTTCCCCCAAAGCCGCCCTCCACCCTTTGAGGTTAGATTGTTTGGCCGCACATCTCATCATTCCCCATCTATTTATTGTCCTCCGTTTAAGTTGATAGTTTTCCAAAATAAAAAGCCGCCCGATTTATTGGGGAAACTGTAGTTTATTCGCATATCAGCCGCCAGGGGGTCCAGGGGGCGGCTCTGATTTATGGCCGCCCTTCCAGTTCCCCCATTTGTTTTGTTTGAGTGGATGGATGGGCGGGGGGGCGACGGCCGCTCCAATCCGGGAATATTAAATAAACTACCCGCCCCCCCTCTTAAATTTTTCGACTAGTCGAATGCCAAAAATGCAAGAAAACAGGGAATTTTATTGAAAATTATGGCTTTCCTTACAGTTGGCTGGTGTGGCGGATTTATGGGCGTGTTGGCGCCCCTGATTTTTCCAAATCGCTTCTAACCAAGTTCCAGGGTTGCGCCCCCCACTTGATTTATTTGCCGGTCGTAAATTTAAGCAAAAATGATTAATTTCCCCCCCCAAGTGGAACGCAAATAAACCAATACATACTAGTCGAACGCCCCCCGTAGCTGAACTTCGGCGATTGACGTCGCCTTTTACAGTTCCCTGTAATGCCGCACGGCCGATGGACGCCTGCCATTGGCTGCATTGATTGACGGAGTGACAGATAAGGGACTCGAGACCGGGGGCGTGTAAAAACTTTCAGTGACAAAACGCGAAATCTGCCCGTTTCGGACAATAAGTCATCCTCTATTCAGTGGCGTAAACCGGGAAAATTTCCCTCGAGTTCAGCTTTTGCGTAATTAATTGTCAAACTTTGCTAGACACGATTGTTTGTCTTCTATTGAGAGGCGCAATAAAAATTAGTTTGAAAAATCGACTAAAATAGTCAGGGAGGCGCGAAAATTGCCATTTATAGAGCAAATCTTCTCTATCCAGTGGCGTAACCGGAAAAATTCCAACTGGTTTGGATTTGGAGTAATCAATTGTCAAAAAACTGCTGCAGATCAATTTAAAGGGCAGGAAAAAGGGCCAGCAACGTTGCGAGCAATGTTGCCGTCCCGATTTTCCCCGATTTTCAGAAAAAACGCGCAAAACATGTAATTTGCCTCCACTTTACAAAGTTTACGCCGGGGGGGCAGGAAAATCGCTTTTGGATTGACACCAGCGAACATTCGAATTGTCGCCTGCTGATTTTGGCACTTTAATATCACAGAAATGGGGGAAAATCGAGGCGGGAAATCGCGGCGCCTCGTTTGAAACACATCAAATGCAAAAAAGATGCCATTCAATCGTAATCTTTTCCGGTATTTGACGCCTTTATTAAATGGCAACGGTGTCGATAAAATGCATCGGGGAGTTTTTGCAACGCGGTTTTTTCCAATCTTGGTGAACCAAGTGGTAACACTGGGTCTAGAAACAGCAAACCCCCCACTACCAAGTGAAACCCGCAGTTTTAAGGGCAAATGCGAAAACTCCTCGGCGCCAAAATGCCCATAACTTCCTTATTCCTTAACCGATTCCGACCATTTGCAAAGGCTTGGATAGAGCCTGGAAAACGCTAAAAAACCCATTAGCGACTAAAAAAATTGGTTTAAAACTTGGGGAGATATGGGCCGAAAAACCCGGTGAAAGTGCCCTGGTTGGAAGCAACGCCACTGAGTTTAATCGGGGCGAGTTTTTATGGAAATTTTATTCACTTTGAAGCGGAAATTCGCTGACTGGTTTGGATCGGGCGATTTTTGCAACAACTTTGCCGGATTTTTCACTTTTTCACTCATTAAAAGTCCGACATCGAGTCGACACGGTTGCACTTAAAAACTCCCCCGTCCCATCAAATCTCCCTTATGACATCGAAAGTTTTCTGCTGCGAAAACGAACTTTTTAACTGACTCGAAGTAACGGGCTGCTAAGGGGCCCGTATAAACGCAACATTGAATAAGTGGGTGGTGGGGGCACAGGTTTTTTCCTGTTTTCTTTCTTGGTTTTGAAGGGATTTTCACTTTTCAAACGCAAGGTTCTAGAAAATTTCTTGGGCTTCAAGAGGCAGTTCAAATTTTTGGAATCGCTTCACTATTCAGAAAGTTATCGATGAAAATTCGACAAAAAAAATACTCTGGGGGGAGAAAACTCCGGCATTTTTCACCCGATTTTTACGGTCAAAGAGGCCAAATGCTGGAACTTTTGTGGGCTTTTAGAGGCTTTTTCAATTTTTTGAATCGGATTCATATTAACGAGGTTATGGGCAAATTGACGCATTTTGGTTTTTCGAAAAATTGCCCAAAATTCGCTTGCTTTCAATGCCAGTTTTGCACCGATTTCGATGCGGCAAAGGCCAAAAGTTTGGAGAATCCATTTCCTTCAAACCGATTATCGAATTTTCAAAATTGCGCCAAAATTGACAGAATTATGCGCAAAAAACAGCTTTTTTGACGCTTTTGACTTAATAACTCCCAGATTTTCTAACCGATTTCCATGTTTCAAATGGCAAAATCTTCCAAAATCTAACACCTTTCTAATGGTTTTGAGATTTTCAAAATCGATCCACCATTAGGCAAGTTATGGGTAAAATTGCGACCATTTCTAATGCCAATTTTCCTTAATTTCATTTTGCAAAAATTCAAAAAAATTCGTATCTTTGAGGTTTTCCGATCGATTTTAATGCTCCAAACGCCAAAAGCTGAAGAATTTAGTCTTCTTCAATTCGGAGTTTGGATTTTCAAAATTCCTCCAACGGCAAACGAGTTATAAGCCTTAGAGTGAAAATTTTCAAAGTGGATTTTTCGCAAAATTTTTATTGGAAATCAGCGGAAATAGTCCAAATGAACATTTTTTGCTCGGAACAAACACCCACCCCCTTAAACCCGGCTTTAAGGGGATATAAACGAATTTCCAAAACGTGCCAGTTTTGATGGTATCCTCGTTATTTTTCATCCGATTTTGAAAATTTAAACACCCCCTTAAAGAGCAAAACCACTTCGTCTAATCGGTTTTTTGACCTTGGGGGATTTCCCCCCAGTTCACTCACCAGATGGAAATAAAAGCGCAAAAAATCAAGCCGCATCTAAACACAGAATCCGCCCCTAAACACACACAGAATTTCACCCAGACGCATTTCATTTGAGGATCGATGGAAACCGGAAGATTTATGATACATAGAATGGAAGCAAGTGAGTAATTAGGCAAAAGGGGGGAAATGTCTTGGGGAACAATGCGCTTTGTAGTTGCGCGTGTGATCAATTAATTATCCCCAAACGGTCGCCCTTTCATGCGGTCCGAAACAGTAATTCACCGGCACATTTTTCGCAGATTGTTTTAAATGTGCTGCCGCCCCCGCATCTGTAAATTTGTGTCATTTTGGGCACATTCAACACGCGAAATAATTCGCGTCGTAATAAATGCCTGCAAAACCCGGTTATTTATGGTTATGTCGACGGGTAATTGCATTGGGGGTGGGGGGGAAAAGGGCGGCCCCAAGCCGCCCCTTCCCCCCCACAGTTCATTAAATCTACGCTTACGCTAATCCATTACGCTAATCCGACCGATTTATAATGATTTCGGCCGGATTTATTATCCTTTACCTATAAATGGCTTTAATTATGTATGGACAACGGAAATTAATTAGTGACTAGTGATTAATTAACTGGCGAAACTGATCGCAAAACGGGCGGCCCGGTTAAAACACTCCCCAGCCCCATTCTGGGCAACGTTTCCTCAACTTCAACTGCGGCCACCATCACACCCATACAGTTGGGCACGCCACTGAGCTCCTTCATTTAAGCTGCGGCAAGCTGGACTGTCTGGGGGCGGTTTAATAAAGCGCGACCATAAATCTTAAGCGGGCATAATAATAATAATAATAATAATAATAATGATCATTTTGAACAGTGGCCGACGCGCCATTGTCCCGATTAATCACGGTCTGCGGTGCTTGCAGGCGGGCAAAAAGCGGGATTAGTTTCAAGGGTCGAAACGTCGCTAGAGCGAGGTCGCTCTTAGCCAGCGCCAGGCGATTGAGTCGGTGAGAACGGTCGCCCTTTTGCTTGGCATTTAATTTCTCCTCAAGTAGACCAGCTGGAAATTTCGAGGTGGCACAGCTGGACAGAGGAGGTTCTGAGTTATAAGTGTGAATTTTTTCAACTCCATGGCCCACTCTGGACAATTTCTACGCCCGTTTGAAGTTCGGTTGACAGCCCAAGAGCCGTAAGTGTGTTGAGTACAGTTTGATAATTAATTGCACAAAAACTAGGCCCGTTGGAAATTTTCCCGTCACGCCACTGGATGGAGGAGGTTTCATTCTATGAACCCGAATTTTTAAATTTTATACCTGGTTGTCCTGATTTTTTACGCGTCATTACATTTTACTTGTTTGAAGTTTGCTGCTATGATTTGCTGCTTCCACCTCCAGGCTCCAGCGAAGTTTCATAATTATTTTTGCCAAAACCACACTGGCTGCAAATTGAGCAGCTACGGCCCTGGATAAAGAAGGTCTTGTGCTATAAAAGAGCATTTTCGCATTGCTATAGTTGACTGTGCCCATTTTTTACGGTAATTTTCAGTTGAATCAGAAGTCGAACTGCTGATGGCGTGTTAAGTAAAGTTTCACAATTAATTTCTCCGAAACCACACCGGCTGGAATTTTACCTGTTACGCCACTGAATCGAAAATACTTTCCGCTATGACTGGGAGTTTTTGCACTTCCATACGTTACTCTATTAATTTTTGACATTAAATTCAATTGCGGTATGGGTCGAACTTCTCCAGGTGCATTGGGCAAAGTTTGACAATTAATTCCTCCAAAACAAAACTTGCTGGAAATTTTCGCTTAACACCCCTAAATAGCGGAGGCTTTGTGCTATAACTGGGAGTTTTCGCACTTCTGTAACCAACAGTGCCGATTTTTCACGGTAAATTCAATTCGACGTTTCAATCAAATGGATCCGGATGTGTCGAGCGAAGGTCTAGAATTAATTTCTCGAAAACCACTTTAGCTAGAAAAATCACCGGTACGCCACTGGATAGAGGAGCGTTTTAGCAATAATAGGGAGTTTTCGCACTTGTGCAGTTCACCGTGTTGATTTTTCACGCTAAATTTGACTATATTTGCAGCCAAGGCTCCAGCTGTGCTGAGCAAATCTTTGGCCAATTTCAACACCAAATATCGCCCGAACCCGACCAGCTAGAGCCTTCCCTATTTCAGCCGCCCAAAGGGCGGCCTTCCCCCTTTCCACCTCCCTGCACAAAATCGATTTGAATCAACGCGAAAGTTCCTGGCAGAATGCAAGGCGCATACAAGCCAAAAGGGCGACCAAGTTCTCACCCCAGGTTTAAGCGCTAAACGTATCCACTGTGGCCGCCCCTTGCAAACTGTTATTACCTAATTTCCGCCCTATTTCCCCACAATTTCCCTCGCTCAGTTTGGCCCCCCAAATTTGCATTTACTTTAGCGGGGAAACTTTAAAAGCAGATTTGGCCAGTTTTCCTTATGGCCGCCCTTTTTTGAGGGCCTTTTTAATTGCTAAACAATGTCCTCAATTTCCTCAATCAACTCTCGCTCCTCTAAATCGGCTGGCTCCTCCTCCTCTTCCGGCCGCCCTTCCAGCTCCTGCCCCAGTCGCCCTTCAATCTCGTCCTCGGGTAACCCTCCTAGCTCCTCTTCTCGGCGCTGTTGCCGCTCCAAGAGGCGCCGCTTGGTGTGCGCATGCGCCCGGAAGCAACTTTGGTCCTTCGCCCTGCTTGCCACCAGCAGATTCTTGAAGCTAAAGTCGTACTGAAGAGGGTGAGCTTGGATGAAAAGTTCCATCTCCTCCTGGAGATGTTGGTAGTGGTGGAAACAGTCCAGTTTGGCGGCGTGGGAGTCGCCGCCCCCGTAAGGATCGGGCGGCTGGGGCGGTCGCCCTTTGACCACATCGGGAAACAAGCTGGCAACGGTGTGCTGGAAAATGGTCTCGCCTTGCTTCAGCCTGCAAAACCACGCCCTCTCCTAGTTTACAGTGAAAAGGGCGACAAAAAGGGGGCGACCGCTCACCGCTCCTTTTGCTTGCGCTTCTTCCTCTCGTTCTCCTCGTCCAATTTCTGAAGGGGCTTGCGTCTCTTTTCCAGCTCCTTGGTGTCCAACTGTTTTTTGCTGATAATCATCGCCTTGATGCGCGCCTCCTCTTTCGCCTGGCGCTGCTCCATCGTCCATTCCATGTAGCGACCTGGAACAGGGCGGACACCTCCAAAACCTTCAGAGTTACTTGGAGTTCTCCCTGGGAGAACCTGTGGGAGGCTAGTAGGGACAGCCCCCACTTCAACTGCACCCCAACGAATGCCGCATGGGAGGGGGCTTTGCTCCTCAAAGTTTCACGTCAATCCTCAAAAAAAATGCGCCCTCTGGGGACTGAAATGCCTCACCCGGTTGCGGGCCCTTCTTCACAGGCTTCTCCTCCACCTTGCTCATCTCGGTGCGCTTTGCCTCCTTTGCCGCCTCCTCTTGCGCCCTGACCTCCTCCTCCTCCTCGCGCCGCTGCACCAAACGCCCCTGATTCCTTCCATTGAACGCCGCCTGCCACTCCAAAAACAGCCGCTTTCTTAGCACTTCCCTCTGTACAAACACCTGCATCGCCTTGGCGATGCTCTCCGAGTAACCGGCTGTTGGCTGTTTGAGGTAGAACAGGCGAAAGGCATCCTGTGGAGAATCAGAGGGGCGATTCTAGGGCAATTGTTGCTGACTAGGAAACTTACCCTGCTCGTCCCCAATGCCGTAGACGGTCTTTTCCCTGGCGTGCGGCTGAACGGCTGCAGCTGTGAGGAACCCATTGGACATCACCTGGGAGAAAATGAGGCGCCTTACTGTTGAGCGGGAGGATCCAAGCGAGTCAAGACCCCGGTAACCGAGTGGAGGACGATCTTGAAGGGCTGCAAGGGCAAAGAAGAGGAGGAGGTGGCGTGTAAGGAATCCTCTACTGGAGGTCTACCTGGAAGTAGTTGAGCTCCCCCTTGGTGTAGAAGTGGCGGCTGCGCCTCCAAAGAATCGGCCGCCCAGGGAAGTCGCCCCTCCACAAGGCAAACACCTTGCCGCCCACTGTCAAGGTGAACCCATTCTCCTTGCAGGTGCAGATGGAGGTGATTGGCCCATCGTGGTACTGGGCCTGGTGGATGTAAACGCCCATTTCGCAGTTCACCACCTCCCCAGAGTCAAAGTCCTGCCCCTCCCACGCCAGTTCTGCGTACTCGCCTGAAACACCACACCCCTATTTCTAAGCGGGCCAATCACATCAGCTCACGCGTCCACCTTCAGTAGTTCCGATCTTGATCTCGGGCCGGACGTGGCGCTGCTCGTCCAATAGGGGCCGATACACGATTCGTTCGCGAATGTCAAATCGCCTGCTCGGATCCGGATTGGCCTCCTCATACAGCAGCCGGCAGAAGGAGGTGGAGCTTCGCGTGATGGCCACGCCCCTACCTTTGGCGTTGATTCGATAGCGCGGCTTCAGATTGAGATGCAACGCCCTAAAGGGCGACTCGTCCACCTGCAAAGTGGGAGTAGACGATTAAAACCACGCCTGCCAAAAGGGCGGCGATCAGGGACCTGGAGGGCGCTGGGTCGTTTCTTGAGGCGGCGCAGCCGCTTCGGTTTGTAGCCGCCCGATTGGATGGTGGGCTTGTCCTGCAGGTCCCAAACGAGAATTGAACCGTCCAGGCTGGTAGTGAGGAATTGCATTGAGTAGGTGGGCGGGGCGTCGCCATTGGGCTCCGCCCTCCAAAGTTTGCCCGTACGCGAGAACTGAAAATGGGGGTCCACCCAGGAGATGCCTGGGCGTGGTTTGTTGATTACTGAATAAAGGGCGGGCTTGTTGATGTTGTCTAGTTACCAGTGACAGCGGCCTTGTGGGAGTGGCGCAGCTCGGAGACGGCGGCCGGTCGTACTATTGAAACGTCGTGCGTGTCCTTCATCCAGCCCATCAATGAGTGCAAGTAGCTGCGATATTTTTGCTGGGCGGTGGTTAGCACCTCCTTTTCCTCCACTTTTTGGAGCTTGTTGCGAATGTCCCAGATTATCTGCGATTTTCAGTTATTTTTGCACTTTTCCACTTAAAAAGTGCAAATGTTGTGCCTGTTTTGCTCTCTGATTACTAGTCCGTTTCGGATTGATGAAAGTTCCTTAGGAACCTCCTTAAGTTGAAGTTTCAAAACACCTTCTTCAAAGTGCAAGTTTTTGGTGTATCTTTTTTATTAATTATCCGAATCGGAAAAATAAAACTTCCCTAGAAACCTCCTTAGCTTTTCTAAAGGTCGCTTTTCGCAAAATTTAAATCGGTTGGAAAACCTCAAAGTTTTGAAGGTGGAGGTGTGGAGTAGTGATTTTTAGAGGACGTATGGAGGTTTTTAGGGAAGTTTGATTTTTCCGAACTGAACGGATTTTCCCCATGCCTCCAGCCTCAAAACTTTGACGTTTTTCAACAAATTTGGTTTGCAATAAAGGTGAACTTTGGAGGACTTAAGGAGGTTTCTAAGGAAGTTTGATTTTTTGACCAGAGAAGTTATTATGAGTTATTTTTATCCAACACTCACCACCTGCCCATTCTTGCAGCCACCAATCAGCACGTTCTCGTCAAATCTGCAAAATGACACCTTGTAGATCTCGCGGGGCGACTCGAGTACCAATCGCGGCTTGAGGGCGTCCAGAAAGCTCCAAATCAGCACCAGATTCACCGTATGCACCGCCCTAAACACCTGAAACCACGCCCCCCTTTTCAATCAAAGCCAAGCCACGCCTCCCGCCCCCTATCACATTCTCACCTCATCATCTTTGGCCGCGCCCACATTGAAAATATTCGGGCTGACAACGCAGTAGGCGATTGCGATGGTGCCAGACCACATCGGATGCCAGCAAATGTCGGAAATCATTTTCCCCTTGCACAATGTGACATCCATGAAAGAGAGATACTCGACTAGTTCGCGTCCTGTTTGCTCCGCCCACAGGCTGTTACTGGCGAGGGCGGAGCTTCGAGCCAGCGAATCAAAATCGTTGGCGTAGAAATTGATGGCGCCATTCACCTGAAACAGAGCGCAGTGGAGGAAAGTGGGACGGGTCAAAATGGGGGGGCGGGGCCTACTTGGAGCACGTCACACACTGATGCCAGATGCTGATTGGCGTACCGCTGAATGGTGGGCTGGCATTCGGCCAATAGGGCGTCAGTTGGCCCGGTGTCGTACTGGTATTGGCTGGTGGCGTTCCGGGGGTAGGTACCTGGAAGATTATTGGGCGTTTTTGAAAAAAAAATTGACGTTTCAAGCGAGAAAACCCGTTGAGAAATGTCGCAGTTATGAAGGATTTTTTGTTGAAAAACGCGGTATTAAGTTTGGAGGGAGCTTTGGGGATTTTGGGCCTGTTTTGACAGTTTGGAGGTGAAAATCCCTTTTTCTGTTTTGCCAGTTTTCCTTGTATTTCTCTAAATAGTGGACGGATTTGGAAAAATTAAATTTCCCTAGGAACCTCCTTCGGTCCTCTAGGGATCGCTTTTTCAAAAAAATTGAATGGGTTGCGAAAGTTTGAGTTCTAAAGCATTTTAAGCCAAGAAACGCATTTTTTTGCAAAAAGTTACTCTTTGAAGAAATTAAAATTCCCTAGAAACCTCCTTGATTCCTCTAAAGATCACCGGTTAGAAAAATCAGATCGGTCTAGAAACTTAAAATTTTTGAGGTTAGAACTGTGGAGAAGATTTTCAAGTTCCAAAACTTTTTGTCAAGTTTAATGATTTTGAGGCAAAAAATAATATTTTTTGGCAAAAAAATTTTTTCATGCTCCAATTTTCCTTGTATCTTCCTCATTGATTGTCGCAGCAAAAAAAAACTAAACTTCCCTAGAAACCTCCTTAAGTTCCGTAAGCATCACGGTTCGAAAAAATCGAATCGTTTGAAAAACTTTAAAGTTATGAGGAGGGAAACATGGAGAAAATTTTCAAAACCAAAGAAAAACATAAAAATTTTTGCAAATTTCAATACGTTTCTTATTGACAGCCGCAGTCGAATTAGTCAGACTCGAAAAAATCGAACTTCCCTAGAAACCTTCTTGAATTCCCTAAAAATTGCTTGAAGAAAAAATACTTTTTTAAGTTGCAAAATTTTCCAGTGAGTTTCTTATTGATAGTCGCTTTCGAAAAAATGAAACTTCCTTAGAAACCTTCTTAAATTCCCTAAAAATCGCGTTTTGAAAAGATCGAATTGGTTGAAGAACTTCAAAGTTATGAAACTGGAAACATGAAGAAAATTTTCAAAATACAAAACTAGAAAAAGTTCCCTAGAAACCTCCTAAGTTCCCTAAAAACAATTTTTCAAAAACAGAGAAAAAATAAAAATAACACAATTTTTTTGCAAATTTCAATATGTTAAAGGCAAAGAAACACATAAAACCGCATTTTTTGAAGTATACAATTTCCTCGTATGTTTCTTGTTGACATCTGCATTCGAAATAATAGTCAGGCTTAAAAAAATTAAACTTCCCTAGAAACCTTCTTGAATTCCCTAAAAATCGCTTGAAGAAAAAACACTTTTTTAAAGTGTAAAATTTCCCGGTAACTTTCTTAATGACAGTCGCAGTCGGAAAAAGAATCTTCCTTAGAAACCTCCTTAAATTCCCTAAAAATTTAATTGGTTGAAGAACTTCAAAGTTATGAAGCTGGAAATACGAGAATGAAGAAAATTTCCAAAATACAAAACTAGAAACCTCCTTAAATCCCTAAAAAATCACCGGGTGAAAAAATTATATCGGTGGTTTCCTGGAAACCTCCCAAACTCCCCGAAAACCTCCAATCGAACCAATAAAATCGCCCTCATAAGCTCCAAACCACAATCAAAACACACACTCACAAATAGTTTGGGCTTCAGCGGTGCGCAGTAGCGGCGCCACTTGCACGCCACTGTCAATCCTGCGCAGCATCACACTGGCCAAACTCTCCTCCCCAGAGCAGCGCAGCTCGATATACCCATCTCGCTTGGACTCAGCGCGCATCATCCGAAACTGTACCTTCCCGGGAAAAATCGGATACTCAGTCTCGACCTCCACCTCCAATAAGGGGCGATGCTGCTGCACCAGCGCCTCATCCACCTCCATTCGGCGCCCAGCGACTGCCTGGAAAAAGGGGGCGTTTCTGTGGCGTGGCCTAAAAGGGCGTGGCTTACCAAGGGTGAATGTCCTTGTACAGTTGATAGTAGAGACGATCCTCCTGTTCCTGTCGCAGTTTTTCGATGATTTTTTCCACGGCGTCAGTGGCGCCCTTCAGTCACACACATGTAGAACTCCTCCTCTTTTTCCTGCGTTTCATCGGCAATATAACCTGTAAACATGGGGGGGGGGGTGAAGGGGCGTGGCTAAGATTGCCCCCAATTAAACCGCACCCACTTACCAATCAGAATCTGTGGGCGAGGATAGGCGAGGATTTCCGCTCGGAGTGGGAGAAACTCCGAACTTTCCTCATGGAGCTCTAGATTGTCTTGCACTAGTTCCTTTTTGACGTAAGTCCAAGGACTTTCTGAGGTGACCTGTTCCCCAACTACGCACCTGAAATGGTTTTGGTTTGCAACTGTGGGCTCAGAAGGGGCGCTCAGACCGTCTTACTCCACGATCTTCTGAGTCAGCTCAGACATGACAATTCTGCGCACACCTTCAATATCAAACAGGTCGCGCTTCTTCTTTTTGCGCCTGCGGCGCCTACGGGGGCTTATCGATTTGTTCAGCGTGTCTTCTTCGTCCTCCTGCATTTTCACTAGTGACAGTGAGTGAACGAGGGCGACAGTGGGCGACCGGCCGCGGACGGGGATCGATCAAACATACCCATGGCAACCGCCCAGTTTGGTCAATGTTTGGACTGGTGGCGTCCGTTCAGGCGGGTCTAGGCTAGTTTTCAGGTTAGGACGTGTTGTTACTCTAACGCTCATAACTCCTTTGCTGGTTGGTCTAGGTTGAAACTTTGAACGGGGTTTGGTAGCTTGTGATTTTTCGAAGATTCTGCTGTTGGGACGGTTGAAATCGGGTGGAGGGCTTGGAAGTTATGGCCAGTTTTGAAGGTTTTTTGGCACTCTTTTGGTTGTAGGTCGTTTTCCTTTGAAGCTATTGGAAAACGCCCAATAGCTCGATTAAAAAGGATTTAATTAGCTAACTTTTTGCGTATAAATCGATGAAATCGATAAACGCACTTTGGAGTTATGGCCAGTTTTGAAGTTTTCTGCACTCTTTTGCTCGTAACTCGTTTGTGGTTGGAGCTATAGGAAACTTCCCAAAAGCTCGATAAAACGGGTTCAATTGGCTAAATTTTAGCGTTTGGGGCGTTGAAATCGGACGGAGATCATTGGAGTTATGGCAGTTTTGAAGGTTTTTTGGCACTATTTTGCTCGTAACTCGTTTGCAGTTGGAGCTATTTGAAAACTGTCAATAGCCCGATTGAAAAGCATTTAATTTTCAATATTTTTGCGTTTAGAGCTTTCAAATCGGTTAGAGAATTTTGGATTTATGGCGAGTTTTGAAGGTTTTTTGACACTCTTTTGCTCCTTTGCTCGTATCTCGTTTTGCAGTTGGAGCTATTTAAAAAATGCCAATAACTCGATCAAAACTGATTTAATTTGCAAAATTTTCGCATTTGATTCCATGAGATCAAAAAAAGCACTTTGGAGTTATGGCCAGTTTTGAAGTTTTTTGCACTCTTTTGCTCGTAACTCGTTTGTGGTTGGAGCTATAGGAAACTTCCCAAAAGCTCGATTAAAACGGGTTCAATTGGCTAAATTTTAGCGTTTGGGGCGTTGAAATCGGACGGAGATCATTGGAGTTATGGCAGTTTTGAAGGTTTTTTGGCACTCTTTTGCTTGAAACTCGTTTTCAGTTGGAGCATTGGAAAACTCCCAATAGCCCGATTGAAAAGCATTTAATTTTCAAGATTTTTGGGTTTAGAGCTTTCAAATCGGTTAGAGAATTTTGGATTTATGGCGAGTTTTGAAGGTTTTTTGACACTCTTTTGCTCTTTTGCTCGTATCTCCTTTGCAGTTGGAGCTATTTAAAAAATGCCAATAACTCGATCAAAACTGATTTAATTTGCAAAATTTTCGCATTTGATTCCATGAGATCAAAAAAAGCACTTTGGAGTTATGGCCAGTTTTGAAGGTTTTTGGCACTATTTTGCTCGTAACTCGTTTGCAGTTGGAGCTATTTAAAAAATGCCATGTCAATAGCCCGATTGAAAAGCATTTAATTTTCAATATTTTTGCGTTTAGAGCTTTCAAATCGGTTAGAGGAATTTTGGATTTATGGCGAGTTTTGAAGGTTTTTTGACACTCTTTTGCTCCTTTTGCTCGTATCTCGTTTTGCAGTTGGAGCTATTTAAAAAATGCCAATAACTCGATCAAAACTGATTTAATTTGCAAAATTTTCGCATTTGATTCCATGAGATCAAAAAAAGCACTTTGGAGTTTATGGCCAGTTTTGAAGTTTTTTGCACTCTTTTGCTCGTACTCGTTTGTGGTTGGAGCTATAGGAAACTTCCCAAAGCTCGATTAAACGTGTTCAATTGGCTAAATTTTAGCGTTTCGGGCGTTGAAATCGGACGGAGATGATTGGAGTTATGGCAGTTTTGAAGGTTTTTTGGCACTCTTTTGCTTGAAACTCGTTTGCAGTTGGAGCTATTGGAAAACTCCCAATAGCCCGATTGAAAAGCATTTAATTTTCAAGATTTTTGCGTTGAGAGCTTTCAAATCGGTTAGAGAATTTTGGATTTATGGCGAGTTTTGAAGGTTTTTTGACACTCTTTTGCTCGTATCTCGTTTGCAGTTGGAGCTATTTAAAAATGCCAATAACTCGATCAAAACTGATTTAATTTGCAAAATTTTCGCATTTGATTCCATAAGATCGAAAAAAGCACTTTGGAGTTATGGCCAGTTTTGAAGGTTTTTTGGCACTCTTTTGCTTGAAACTCGTTTGCAGTTGGAGCTATTTGAAAACTCCCAATAGCCCGATTGAAAAGCATTTAATTTTCAATATTTTTGCGTTTAGAGCTTTCAAATCGGTTAGAGAATTTTGTAATTTTTGCTTCGTAACTCGTTTGCAGTTGGAGCTATTTAAAAAATGCCAATAACGCGATCAAAACTGATTTAATTTGCAAAATTTTCGCATTGATTCCATGAGATCAAAAAAGCACTTTGGAGTTATGGCCAGTTTTGAAGGTTTTTTGGCACTATTTTGCTTCGAACTCGTTTGCAGTTGGAGCTATTGTAAACTCCCAATAGCCCGATTGAAAAGCATTTAATTTTCAAAATTTTTGCGTTTAGAGCTGTCAAATCGGTTAGAGAATTTTGGATTTATGGCGAGTTTTGAAGGTTTTTTGACACTCTTTGCTCTTTGCTCGTATCTCCTTTGCAGTTGGAGCTATTTAAAAAATGCCAATAACTCGATCAAAACTGATTTAATTGCCAAATTTTCGCATTTGATTCCATGAGATCAAAAAAAGCACTTTGGGGTTATGGCCAGTTTTGAAGTTTTTTGGCACTCTTTTGCTCGTAACTCGTTTGCAGTTGGAGCTATTTGAAAACTCCCAATGTCTCGATTAAAGCGGATTTAATTTGGAAAATTTTCGCTTTTGAGGCTTTGAAATCGGATGGAGAACTTTGGAGGTACGGCCAGTTTTGAAGTTTTTTTGGCAGTCTTTCGCTCGTAACTCGTTTGCAGTTGGAACTCTTGGAAAACTCCCAATAGCTCCATTAAAACGGATTTCATTTGCAAAATTTTCGGGTTTGAATCAATGAAATCGAAAAAGCACTTTGGAATTATGAGCAGTTTTGATGGTTTTTGGCATTCTTTTGCTCGTAACTCGTTCGCCGTTGGAGTTATTGGAAAACTCCCAATATCTGGATTAAAGAGGATTTAATCTGCACAATTTTGCCATTTGAATCGTTAAAATCGGTTGAGAACCGACCAAATTATTCCTTTTTTTTGGGGCATGGAAATTTACGCTTGATCTCTGTTAAAACGAGGGTGATTTAAAAAATTCAAAATTAAAAATTTTCGAAAAATATTTTTGGTTATTTTGACATTTGCAAGTTTTTCAGTTAAAATTAGTGAAAATGCTAATTTAGAAAACATTTCTAGACTAGACACAGTACTTTTTGACAAAAAAACTTTTTTGACAGTCACATTTTTGTTTGTATCTTTCTTAATGGGAACCCGATGTGGAAAATTTAACCTTTGACCTGACATTTGACATCTGTCAAAAAAGGTCGAAGATATGAAAATTTGAAAATTGAAAAAAATTTCAGAATTTTTAAATCCAAAATTTCTGTAACTCCGGCGTTTCTCAAGCGATTTAAAAAATTCGAAAAGCAACTTATAGATAATTTTCTCCGTTTTTCAGCAGATTTTTTAGTTTTTTGACTAACCTGATATTAACAAGGATACACCTCAAATTAGACCAGCCTGTAAAGCAGGATTCCTTCCGAAAAAAAATCGCCTTCCAGATAATACCAAAGCCTTCAATCAGCTCCCTCAAATTTTCCCCCGTACAGAAAAATCGACCCCTCACATAGACGTTGACAAATCGCCAAAAAATCAGCCACCGAACCGAATTTCACTCTTTTCATAAAAGACGGAAAAAAGCCATTCGAATAAATCACACGAATGAAAAATGATTTCTATAATAACGATGCCGCTTTCAATATCTCATAGGAGGCTGGGCGTGTTTTTTCGCTTGTGTTTTTTTCTTCCAAAGACGCGCATTTCATTAGTCACTTTCGCCAACTGAAGTGTCCACTGGTCAATATGGAAAACTGTCAACCAATGGCCAAAACCATCAATCTAATTGATCGGCCCCGGTAAATTGATCCGTTGCCATGCCGACGGTTGTTTGTAGCCAATCGGGTGGCTGCCTGGGGACGCGCAGCGTCCCTGCCAGGACTACAGGGGGCGTGCAACAAATAAAAAACCTGCACACTTTAAATTGCCCTTTATTCGGATGTTCTAAGCCGGCTAAATCGAACTGTTGGCCGGGATAATGGATGTGTGAAGCGGCCCTAAAAACTGGTTTCGATTTGGGTTTTTCCCTGGGAATGCATTACCCAGATTCCCGGGTCGATTGGTGCAAAGTGGCAACGCTGTTTGTGTGTTTTCTAATGAATTATGTTGATGCAGCAGCGGCAGCAACAAGCCAATCATGCGATTGATGCCGTCAAAAGTTGCCGATTGTTCGGAACGTTGTGCGCCCGACTGGAAGATATTTTATCGATGTTGCTGCAATGAATTCCCTTCACTTACAAATTGCTTTGAAAAATCTCCAATTTACTTTAGTCTGGAGTGTTCGGGCGGCTCGGATGGATCGATCTCGGCTGGAGCGTGCAGCGATAATAGATCGGGAATTAGGGGGGCGGTTTTGGGACGCAAATTTGCTCGTATTTTCCAGGTTTTTCCAGTTATTTGAAATGTTTTTTAGCAGGTTTTTTTGGGCAACTGTGGCGTTTCCAACGAAGTTTTAATTTTGGAAATCCGACCAGTATTAAGGAAGTTATGCTCAAAACTTGCACTGGCTGTAAAGTGGGGGGGGTTTTCCAATTTTGAGGGGTCCTAACTTTGAGGTTTTTGGTTCGATTTTAAATCCGAAACCGGCGATTTTTGGGCGAAGTCATGGAGTTTCCACCAAAGTTTAAATGATGCAAATCGGACCAGAATTAACGAAGTTAAGCGGCAAACGTGCTCTACGCAAAAAGTGGAGATTCGGTTTTTTGGAAAATGTGCACTTTTGAGCGTAACTTCCTTAATACTAGCGCGATTTCCAAAATTTCAAATTGGTTTAAGAGCGGATTAAGTTTCCTGCCGCCTGCACTCTTGAATTTTGGAAAAAAACGTTTTTGAAAATTTTCGAAAATTTTCATTTGCACCGAAAAACTCCTCTAACTCGCTTCATACTGAACCGATTGTCGCGATTTAAACTTCATCGGAAAGCGCACAATTTCCCGGAGGGCCCCCGATTTGGGAAACTTAAAATCCATGAAAAACTCCGCCAGTTATGAGGCTCTCAAGTTGGAAAAATGGCCCAAAATTGAGGTCAATCAGCCAACATCAGCGGATAAACACGGTTTTCTGGCGAAAAACAGGCGCAGCCAAAAGCCATTAGGCCCTTCAATCTGCTTTCAGCGATATTTTAAGGGCCATCCACTCAAGGGCCATTTATAAGAGGAATGTTTCACTTCTTATCGTCTACTCCCGTCTGTTTCTCTTCATAAACATCGTCAATTATATTAACTTGTATTTGGGCCCCCCCCCCCACCAAAACTTTATCGCCCTGATGAAGGAAACTTTCCGAAACTTTCCATTTCAATTGGTGCGCAACAGAACAATTCAGCTGAAAAGACGCTTGCTGTTTTTTTCGCCCTCCCCCCTTTTCTTAACCATCATTTCTCATGTTAAAATATGTAAATAGCTGAAGGGCGGCCGAAGATTCCGGCCTCGTTAAAACATAAAACGCCAGATGTGGAAACAGCGCGTGAAGCTCGCATTACCGAACGCGAAAAAATTTGTTCGTAACGTTTTTTCGATGAAATGGACAAATCGACTTTGGTTTTTTTCTTCGGTTTCCCCCCTTTTTCTCGACCGGAAGAAGTTTCGTAATTCGAGCGTTTACCGCGGCACGTGCCATCTGTTAATGGGCCATGAACTTCCAGCAATGATCCCCCCAACAGTCACTTTTCTGATTTAATTTTGGCCGAAGTTCCGAACGTCGAAACCAATAAAACAGTCATGTTTCCCTTTTTTTCTTCTTTTTATTTCCGATTTCGGGTCAAAGCGACGTGTTTTTGCTGTCTTCTGGTTCCCCACCTAATAATTTTGCCCTAAAATTCCCAAAACACCCTGAAGATGGCGTCAACTTAGGAGAAACGCTATTCTGTTCATCCACTGCTACTTCAACAAATCAATCGTCCAAGAAACAACTCATCTTCTAAGTAACGTTTGCACAAAATCTGCCTGAAAAATTCTCAAACGTTAGCAAAACATGCAACTCGAAACGTTGTTTTAATAATAAAACGTAACGTTTTATTCTCAATAAAGTCAAATAGTAACGTTTGCATAAATTTGCCTCAAACGTTCGTGAATTGAAAATGCGCCTAAGCAGCACACTAGAATTTTAAATAATTGGGCATTTGCAAAGGATTTTCCATTTAACATTTGCACAAAAGTCTAATTGAAACGTCACTAAATTGACGACTCATTTTTGAAGCAAACGAGGTTACAATAACGTTGGCACGAAAGTTGTTTCAAACGTGGCAACATTGAACTGACGAACGTTTGCACGCAAATTGTCTACGAGTTTTTGTTTTCCGAAGCAAAACTCTGAACAATCTGGGGCTTGCAGTGCGTTTTCTGTGTAACGTTTGCACAAAAAGTGCACCAAACGTTAGCAAATTGAACTTTTTGCTAAAAATTTGTTTACAACAGATTTTGTACGGAACGTTTGCTCCACGAGCTTTTTCAAACGATGATAAACTGAATTAAACGTTTGCTTTTTCTAACCGCGAAAATAATGGAAAGTTCAGCAATTTTCCTTGCAAAATGATCTAATTTCAAGCTCGTTTCGCAAGTAACGTTTGCACGAATTTTTCTAGATTTTCTAGAAAAGTGGGCGTTTTTTTATGAAAAAATTAAAAAAAATATGAATGTTTGATATTTACATAGAATTTTTTTTTTATTTGAAGCTCGCCCCAAAAGTAACGTTTGCACCAATCTGTCTCGAACGATAGTCAAATGGCCGTTTTTTTGTCAAAACTGTATAAATTTTTAAATTCGATGGAAAAACTGATCGATTTGAAGCCAGCTAGCAAGTAACGTTTGCACAAATCTGTTTTAAATGATAGTCAAATGGGCGCTTTCTTGGAAAAATGTGTAAATTAGTTACATTTTTCCAATTCCACGGCGAGACGGTTTAATTTGAAGCAAGTTTTGCAAGTAACGTTTGCACAAATCTGTTTTAAACGATAGCCAAATGGACGGTTTTTGTGTAAATTATTTGTAGTTTTAAATTCAAGGGCCAAACGGTTCAATTTGAAGCGAGTTTTGCAAGTAACGTTTGCACAAATCGGTTTTTAACTTTGGAAAAGTAAGCAGTTTTTTGAAAAACATTGTATAAATTATTAACATTTTGAAATCCCAAGCCAAGCTGACTTAACTTGAACCTAATCTAGCAAGTAACGTTTGCACAAATGTTGTTTAAACGTTAGTCAAATGGGCGGTTTTTTAGAAAGTGTGCAAATAATAGATAGCCTGGGAATGGCAGACCGTGTATTCGATTGAACTAATCTCGCGAGTAACGTTTGCACAAATATGGCTTAACCGTTAATATATTGGACGGACTGTGAAACAGATTTTCTATCTAGTTAATATTAAAAATTTTAAAATTGTTAATGCAAGATCGCCCATATAGGGGCAGGTCCAGCCAGTAACGTTTGAACAAAACGGCCTCAAACGTTATTCGGAGCACGGTTTTTTTTTCAAGATTTGTTCACAGTACAGAAACTAGCAATATTTTATGGCAATGCAGTCTAATTCAAAGCTAGTTAGGCGAGTAACGTTTGCACACATCTATCACGAACGTTAGTCAATCGGGAAACAATTGGCCAAACCCGTGAAATTTATGAAAGCCGAATATTTCTGGGGCAAGTCTGTTCAATCAGAGTGGGATTTGCGAGTAACGTTTGCACACACATTTTTCACACACAAACGTTAGTGTGTGGAAGATTCGTTGGGCCTGATGTAAATTTGCAACTCGCAACTGAAAGCTGCCCATTTCGAGTCGAGTCGGGCAAATAACGTTTGCACAAACGTTACCACGCGTTCATCCGTTTCCCACCTGCAGCAACGAAACAAAAGCGCAATGGCCGGGGGCGACTGACTAGATTTACGATCCACCATTGTTGTTCAGCTGTAATTACGGTCCCGTAAACGAATGGAGCCGGACAAATTGCGATAATAATGCGCTAAATTTACGGACTTGACCTCGACACTAATTAACATCCGACGGGGTTTTTCTGCGGGTTTGGCTAGTTCGCGTTTAATCGAATTAGCATTCGGGCAACACCTGGGATACATTTGGCAACAGGGCAAAACAAGCCTGGATTTTTGTTTCGTTCATCTAAAGTGGGCCTTAGTTGCATCCTGAAGCCTCAAGACTTCCAGCCAGGAATGCATATTTCAGGCTGCCAACAAGAGGATGATGAACGTGTTTTAATAATGCAGGCGAAACGTTTCGGTTGTTTTGCTGCTGGCCAATGGAAATGGAATAATAAATCAGCTGCTGCTGCTGCTGCTGCTGTGAATGAGTGAGTGAATCAACAGATAATTGGCAATCGATGGAAAGATGGGCGGCAAAAAAGCGGAAAGTCTGTGCGATAATTGCCGGTCGTAAAGAGCGTCCTCAAGCTGGCTGAAACAATAACGCAGAGCTTCGTGTGCCAACTGTTCATTAAGTTCGTTCGCGAAAAACAAATGGGGGGCGGCCAAGGAAGGTTTTTGCGCAAATTACGTACATTAGCGCTTCTTTATTAGTTTGTTAGAGCCGAAGAAGTTTATCCGCATTCGCGCTACACTAACTTGGAATGTTCGCCCCCCAGTTTGCCCGTTTTTGGGCGGCGCCAGTTAATAGTTTGTCAAAACTGTTAAAGTGCACTTTTTGTGTTGACTGGCAGCGAAGCTGTGGTTTTATTAAGATTGGCTTCATAGTTTGGGTTAGTCTGTTTTGAGGAGGAAAAGCTTCAATGGCCTCAAAATGCAGCTTAGGGGAGGAATGGCAATTTCACCGCTGGATTGCGCAAATCAGTGCGCATGAAAAAGCTGGTACCCAGTTTTTGGCTAGATTAACCAGCACGCGAGTTATGAGCTTTTTTGGGTTTTAACCCAAAAATTTTTCCAAATTTCATTCGATTTTGGCAAATTTCTTCCAGCTAGCTTCAAGGGTATTAACTCCTCAATGCATTACAGTTTTTTCGGGTTTAAACCACCCAAAATCCACCGAGTTATGGGCTAAAGAGTGCGTCAGTGCACCGGTCGCCTTTTTCTTCAAAGGGCGGCAGCGGTTCTCTGAGCGAACGCGTGGTGCAATCGGGGCGGTTCTTGGCGTTTCGGGTAGCTGTTGGGTGAGCGTACAGTATATTTGAATTTTTTTTTGTAAGTCAAAATTCGAAAACTGCAAAAATCCTTTTTGCGATTTCAGTTGCTGATAGCGTGCTCATTTTTTGGCCGATATCAGTTTTTCAAAAAGTGTGTTGAAGGAAAATGCATCAGCTTTCAAATGGGGTGCAGATTTTTGAAATTGCATTAGGATTGATCAAGTTATGCGCAAAATTGCACTTTTTTGAAACCTAAATTTTTTTGGAGAATTACTTATTCTTGACCCGAAAAATCCAGATACCGATTTTTGCCCATAACTTGTACATTTCTCATGCGATTTCAAAAATTCAAAGTCCCAAACACTGACCAATTCATCACCATTCAAAAGCAGTTTCGATTTTAGCCACCCGCCCGCTACTAAGAAAGGTATGGCCCAAATTGCACTAACTTCCCCGCATAACTTTTTCTGCCGACTGTTTCGGCCATGTCCTGGCCATTTAGAGGGCGATTTCGAAAATTCCAAAACCCTCTTACAGATCACGGACTTGGCAACCCCGCCACTGTTCGACTCATCTACAATTTTTAAAATCCGACGAGTTACAAGCCGTAAATCCAAAAAATCTTGCATCATTTGCTAGAAAATCTAGTGTTTTAAAAAAACACCCTACAGCCCATTTGGAGAACTGGGCAATAATCCCCAATTCCCCCCGACAAAGTCAATTAAACGTCGATGGGCTTCCGATATTCTGAACAACTGAATCATTTTCCCTTCACCGGAAAAAATTAAAAATCGAAAATAACCCCAACTCGAACGGAAACCGGTAATTAATTAAGGGCGGCTCCCCCACCGGCCGCCCATTCCCAAGCTCTGTTTACATTCGATTTATGTTTACTTTTTGTTTATGTGCGGCAAATGTTTTAATGAATTGGCGATGTTTTTGTCCATAATTGAGTTTCAATCAGCCCGCAATTCCAATAATAACAATAATAATAAATTGGGCGGCCACTAGGGATGGGCGGCAGGGACAAATCAATCAAACAATCACCCGCCTTACAAGTCGCCCTTTTTTCCAGGGCCTGGGTTATCGACATGGAAACTATCGGCCAACTAACCGAATTATCGTTCGTTAGACAAAACCAGCCCGAATCCAAGATCCAAGATAATTCGATTATCGATTATTGCAATTCTCTCTAGCTGGTGGGTCGCCCCTACAGCCGCACCTTTATTTCGACAAATTTACAGTCCCCGATTTAAATTATTTACCGGAACATCTCACGTCGTTAAGGGTGGCTGTCCGGAATTTTAACTTTACAATAAAACGTTTTCCGGGGCGCTTATTTGATATTTCCGGTCGCGAGGGCCGAGTGCCTGCCTTTAAGAGCTTCGATGTTTGCACGCGAGTGATTTGGATAGAAAAATCAACGGTAAATAAATGCCCTAATGGATGGGCCAACAACGGGAGCAAACACCGCTTTTTACGGCAAAAGTGCTTGGGTTTTGCTTTCAAAAAATATTGTTGGCAACAGTGCCGGTAAATTGACTAGCTTTTTTTGGGGGAAACTCATTTTGCCCAAAATGCCTCAACTCGTGCGGCAGTTTTACTGGAAACTAGCGAGATGAAACTTGAGAAAATTTTAAAATTTTCAAATTGGCAAAGGAAACTTTTGCACTAATCTCGAAATAAAAAAATTCGCCCCGTCGAGCCCGGTTGAAATATTTTGAAGAAAATTGGGACTTAAGTGCAGAAAAGGACGCCCTTTCCACCAAAAAACCTTTGAAAATTTTATCTGCATTGGTTTCGATGTGATGAGCATTTGAAAATTTCCAAATCAGCAAACGCAACTTTCGCACTAATCTCAAAATCAAAAAATCACCCCGTCGAGCTCGATTGAAATATTTTCGTAAAATTGGGTCTTAAGTACAGAAAAGAAAGGTCTTTCCACCAAAAAACTAGGAAATTTTTATCTGCATTGGTTTCGGCGTGATCGGCATTTGAAAATTTCCAAATCAGCAAACGAGACTTTTGAGGCTAATCTCAAATTCAAAAAATCCTCACGTTGCGCTCTTTCAAGCTATTTTTAAGCAAACCGAATGCGAAATGCAGAAGCAGATTTTCTATGCATCAAAAAATTTTGCAAGTCCCTATCGGCCGCCCATTTGAAGCAATGGACATTTGAAATTTTCCAAAGTAAGAAACGCAATTTTTGCGCTAACTTCACACTAAAAAATTCGCCATGTTGAGCTGCTTCAAGCTACTGCCTGGATATTTGGAACATAAGTGACCAGAGGGACGCCCTTTCCAGCGCAAAAATCCCCAAGTCGCTATCTGCTTTCGTCTGGGCGCCATGGGCATTTTTCCCGGCACGCTCATGAAAATTTCCAACTGGAGCGCAATCGTGCAAACTGGCCGCTTTCAAAACGAAAAAAAAAACCCGCAGGAACAAACCGGCCGGCTTAAGACGTGGTTTAGGCAAAGAACTCAGCCCCCCATCTGAGCCATATAATGGAAAGACAATGCGGGAAAAAAGTGACTACAAATCCGGCCGCCTCGCTCCTGATGTGATAATTATGCAAATTATTCAGTTAAATTCGCTAAGTGTTGGAAAGTCTTGCTCGATCCCCACTCCCAACCCCACTACCCCCCACTCCCTTCGTTTGTTGTTGCGGCTTAACTTGTTTCCAGAGAAACATCGCGAATAATACACTGGTGGCTTTTGTTTCCAGGAAACAAAATCGGGCCGTAAACAACCACTGGAGAAACAATGGCGCCTCTTCATCCACATTAATCACTCAAAATGGATTAGCAACTGTTTCTGCAGCGTGCTTAATATGGGCAGGCCCTGAAATATTTGGACCATTTGCGCCGACGCCTACTGCGAGTACGGCTCCTGTCACGCGCTTGCTCATTTGATTGGCTCACGAGCGGTCGAATGGGAAACTGAACGCTCTCCCGGCCTACTACTATTTCGCTCACATGCTGATTAATTCCATTAGCTCTGTATGCTCGTCGCGCCCTCTCTTCCACCTCTGGAAACTAATTAGTCAAGTACACAGATTGATATTGATGTCGAGTACACACGAGCTGGTTTCTGGCGGCATGTTATTCAGCCTTATTAGAAATTCTGGAGGGCTTTAACGGCAAATGCGAACTAATATCCCGTCAGGTAATTCTGCGAGAGAGTTTTCTGGATGATTTGTTCGCTTTCCTGCGGGCAAAAAGTTGAATTGAAGCGCTGCATTGTAGTTGAAGTGTTTTGCAAGTTCTCCGGCTCATAACTCGGCCATTTTGAAAGCCATGGGGAAACTAAAATCAGCGTTCGAAACCCTGATTCATTGGCGTTCACTTTGGTTTAAAGAGTTTTTTAATTTGGAGGTCCCTCTTGAAGTTATGCGCCCAAGAATACTGTCCTCTTTAGAGACCGTCAACTGCACTGCACTAAATTTCCTTGTCTCTTAACTCGGCTAGTTTCTCAGCCAGAAGGAAAGAAAACATATTTTTAGAAACTCCATTTCAATGGCTTTCACTTTGCTTTTGACAGTTTTCTGATTTGACAGTCATTGTTGAAGTTATGGGCAATAGAACAGTGTCCTCACTTTCTTGAGACACTCAACTACGTTTGAAAAATTTTCTATGGCTTCTACCTCGGCCAGTTTTTAAGGCAAGAAGAAAGGGAAAACACCGTTGGAAACCTCATTTGAGTGTGTTTCACTTTGCTTGTGACAGTTTTTGAATTTGACGATCGCTATTAAAGTTGCGAGCAAAAATAAAACTGTCCTTCTCTTGAGACGGTTAGTTGCACTGTACTAAATTTCCTTCCCTCGTATATCGATTAGTTTCTAAGGCAGAGGGAAACTAAAAACACTTTTGCAGTCGCCATTGCAATGGCTTTCACTTTGCATTTGACAGTTTTCCGGTGTTACTGGCGGTGATAAGTTATGGGCAAAAGAATACTGACATCTTTTGTGACACTTTAATGTGTTCTAGAAACTTTCTATATCTGAAAACTAGTCCAGTTTCTAAGGCAGAAAGAAACTCAAAACATTATTAGAAACTTAATTTGAGTTTCTTTCAGTTTGTTTGTGACAGGTTTTCAATTTGACAGTTACTGTCAAATTTGCGGGCAAAAATGAAACTGTCCTCTCTTGAGACAGTCAGTTGCACTGTATTAAATTTCCTTTCTTCTTATCTCGACTAGTTTCTAAGGCAGAGGGAAAGTAAAATCACTTTTCGAATCCCCGTTTCCAGCGCTTTCACTTTGCGTTTGAGATTTTTTCGATTTTACTGTCGGCGATAAAGTTATGGGCAAAAGAAAACTGACATCTTTTGTGACACTTTAATGGGCTCTAGAAAAATTATGTGTCTGAGAACTCGGTCAGTTTCTAAGGCAGAAAGAAACTCAAAACAGTATTAGAAACTTCATTGGAGTTTCTTTCATTTTGCTAGTGACAGGTTTTCAATTTGACAGTCACGGTCAAACTTGCGGGCCAAAATAAAATTGTCCTCTCTTGAGACGGTCTATTGAATTGTACTAAATTCCCTTCCCTGTATCTCGACTAGTTTCTAAGGCAGACGGAAACCGAAAACACCTTAGGAATCCCCATTTCAATGGCTTTCACTTTGGGATTGACATTTTTTGGATTTGGCCATCGTGATTAAAGTTTCGAGCAAAAGAAAACTGTGCTCTTGTGAAACACTCAACTAAACTTAAGCCAAATTCCTTGCCTTCTAACTCAGTGAGTTTCTAAAGCCCAGAAAAACTAAAACCACTGTTGCAAACGTCATTTCAGTGCCATCAACTGTCCCTGAACTTCGCTTCACTCAGTCCACCACTATTAAAGTTACAGGCAAAAGAAAGCGGTTGCCGTCGCAAACCCTCAACAGAAATTGGTGCAACTTACTAGCCTCCCAACTCCACAACTCCCAAAGACACATCAAAGCTGAAAACACCACTTAAAATCCCTTTTGACTGCTCTACATATTTCATTTAAAACACTTTTTCTTTGCGACCATCGCCTGTAAAAACTACAAGCTAAAGAACCTGATGAGTCTTTCAACGTCCATAGCAACTTCCCCAGCCCAAAACGATCCAAAGTGCTGGGAATTTGCAGGAAATTTGCCAACACCGCACCCTGCCCCCCCTCTCCCCGTTTTGCCTGTTAACATTAGGTGGTTTAATGGAATTATCCGGAGCGGAACGAAGCCGATCGAATTTACGGCGACTCGTTAACGTGCGATATTGTGTAGATTCTTCAAAGTGAAAACTCCGCTTTTTGGGCGAATATAATTAGGTTTACTCGTCTAATGTGTGATTACATTAGGCAACACTGCCAACATTCCCTCGGCCGCCCTTTCCTCTATTGGACCCTATAGAGCGCGCACGCACATCAGCTGATTAGTTTTGATGGCTTGCACGGTTGCCGAACTGAAAAAATCTTCATCGGAATGCGTTCGGCGAGGTTCGTTGGGTTCGTTGCGTTCGTTCACATCAAAATTTGCCTAATATTTGCCCCCATCCAGTGTGTATGCCCCGCTCGTTTGCGTTCGTTTGTGTTTGTTTGTGCTGGTATATGTTCGTTTGTGTTCGTTTTGCTTTTGCAGTCGTTCCACGGGCACATCAAGGTGTTTTCGGCAAAGTAAATCACTGGAAACGTCCAATTAGGGCGATTTAATTAAGAAAATGAGGGAGAGCAATGAAAAGTAACGGCATCTGCAGGCTGATTGGCGCATTCTAATTAAGTGATATTCCCGTTAAACGAGCGAACGCTTTCAAAGCGATTGGGCTCATAATCGTGATTTAAGCGCATTATGCAGCAGCGAGTGGATTTTCTTGAATAATGGCCGCCCTATAGCCGCCCTTTGGGAGAAAAATAGAGCAGAAGAACATTTGTTGTGCCCACGGAAAGACCGGGGATAAACTGGCAAGCCACTGGATAATGAAAATTTGGGGGGCGGCGGGCGTTGCAAACAACGGTACGGAAACTAACATTTTATTAACTGAAAGCCCGAAATCAAAACGGGCATCCCGACAGGGCATTAATGCGCCTTAAAACGTAATTAACAAGTGAAACCTGAACTCGGCGGAGACAAAAGGAAAGTTGTTGAATGAAGTTCGTTTGGCTGAATAACGAGATATTGCTCGATTTCCATTTAGTTAATTGGAATTTGCCAACTTTCGTCCGGCGGTTTTTCGGTCGTTGTCGTTTTGTTACGAGGCTGAGACCACGGGCGACATTTTCCCTAGAGCCGCCCTTTGCCTTGAGTCGCCCCTTGTCCCCAATCCGCCCTTTGCCCCGAAATCCATTCCGCAACACAAGTTCCACCAAACAGATGCAAATAAGGCCGTCTCATCGCCCTGGAGCCACCCATTAGCCCCAAATGTCGCCCTTTCCCCTAAGCGACCATTGACTCCAAACACATGCAAATCAGTCCGTCCAGTACGGACGTACGTGAAGTCACCGATAGCCCCACAGTCGCCCATTCCCTAGGCCGCCCATTCTACCCAACCGAATGCAAATTAGCTCGCTGGAGGGCTGAAAAAATGCCAGCAGGTTTAGAAATGGGACTTAACGAACTCACTTCGAGTTGACATTTAAATATTTATGGGGGGGGAGACCATTGTTGGGCCGCCCGAATAAATCACGGAAAATTCGTTCAAACAGGGCACAAAGCGCGAGCCGATCCGCGATATAAGAGAGAAGATTTGGCGCGACGTAAAATCTCGGATTTATGAGAGAAAAACCGAGACGAGGACCGTGGGGGGGGGGGGGCGGGCCGCCCTCAACACATTACTTATACTCAGTTCTTCCAGAAAGCAGAAATAACCGCCCTTAAGGACGTCATATAAATTCGAAATTAAAATAAATGAGCTGCTTACAGATAAGAGCCCTCGGCGAGCGATAAAAGTTTAATGGAATTGCCCGCTAACGTCTAAATTGCCAGAGTTTTTCTTTTTTTTTTTTGGTCGCACTCTGTAGGGTTCCCACGGTCAACATGCCTTGATAAAGCACGTTTCTGCCTGCGTCCACAGGACATTTTCTGGATGTTGGTTTGGATGCTCACGTGGGGCTGGCCAGCAATCACATTGTTTTGTCCATAACTCTCTTCATTATTATGCGATTTCCAAAAAATTGGTTGTGGTTTGACAGCTACGGTAACTGGCCTCAATTTACTTTCCCATGAGTTTTTTCGAAAGTCATCCCGAACCCGAGTAGCCGCAAATGAAATCAGTTCACCTTCGAACACTAAATGTTCGTTGACTCAGATTCTCAAGGCCATTACTCAGGACTGTGTCCATGGATTTTCAATGTCTAAGTGGCTTTGGACAGCTACTGGCAGTGTCTTCAAATTGTGTTGCGAGAACGTGTTTCGTATTTGTGAATAAGCTGAGTAGGGGCAAGTGAACTCGGTAGGCTTCAGGACACAAAATGTTGGTTGAGTCACTAAACATTTTGGGCCTTGAAGCCATAATTCGGAGGTCTCTTAACGCAGTCTCCAAATTCAAGTACTATTTGACAGCTACTGTCACTGCCTTCAAATAATCTTTCTGCAAGTTTTTTTCGAAACTCATCAATAGCTCAGTAGGGGAAAGTGAAACTCTGTCAATTTTAGAATATGGAATGCATGTCAGTTCAGTTTTTCAGGGCCATAACCTGGAAATTTTCCAAAGGATTTTGACAGACCATGCGACATTTAACAGCCACTGTCCAAGTATTTTATTTGCTTTGTCAGAAGTTTTACGGAAAATTGTCAATTGATCAACCAGAAGTTAATGAAAATTAGTTACATTTTAGAGCACCGAATTTTCCTGATCTCAACTTTTTCAAAAAAATATAGTATATTTACCATTTCAAAAATCAGGTTAATCGTTTAGTGGCCCCTAAAAGTGCTTTTTGAGATAAAAAAATAATAATGCGCAGCCAAATTACTAGCAAAAGTGACTGTCCACAGAAACCATCAGCGCTTCAGCTCTTTGAAACTTCAAACGCCAATGGCTCTGAAACTCTGACAGTTAGCAACTTTTGACGTGCCTTAGCTCCTTTAGTAAACTTCATGGGCTTTTCAGTGCTTTTGGAATTTTTTCGAAATAATAATCAAGAACAGAGTTACGGGGAATGAGTGGGTGTAGGCGCAAATTGAGAGTTTGACGATTGCCTACATTTAGGGCCATTATCTCCCAAATTATTTGCAAACAGCGATTTTGGTTAGGATGTAAATTGGAGAGAATGCCCTGTGGCCACCAAGAACATACTTATTTTGAAATGTAACCCAAAATAGTAGAATTATGAGCAAAGAGTGTGCATACAATGTAGGTGCCAGTTTCAGTCGCTTTAACTTCCAATTCATTTTTCTCCTAACTATATGCAAAAGCAATGTTGATGAAGAGAAGAATTTTTATTTAAATGTCATTCTGAAACGAAAAAATTTGAGAAATTTCGATTTTCAAAAATTTAAAAAATTTTGAAAACATTTTCAAAAAAAATTCAATAATTGCAAAAAATTGTTTAATCGTTTAGTGGCTCTCAAAATGTTTTTTGAGGTAGAAAAATAATAATGCGCAGCCAAATTCCTCGCAAAAGTGACTGTTCACAGAAACCATCAACGCTTCAGGTCCTTGAAACTTCAAACTCAACTGGTTCTATAACGGTGACCCAAATCGACTTTTGCCCTGGACAACTTTCAAGGAAATTCCTTGGACTTTTCTATGCATCTTCAATTCCGAAAAAATATTCATAACTGACAGATGTATAGGGTAAAGAATGGAAGCATGTGGAAGTTTGGAAGATTAACGCTTTGCCAACATTCAGGGCCATTTTTTCGCATACGGTTGCAACTACAGATTTTCTTATAAAACAAATGTCTTATAGAACATACTTTTCAACCAATTCATGCTTTAGTTTGGAGGCAGTAATGAGAACTCTATGTCCAGTTATGACCAAAAAAGTGTCCGAAGAATGTGCGTGGCAGTTTAAGTCTATTAGTTTCAAACTGGATTTCTTCCAACTATACACAAAATCTACCATGATAAAGAGTCCTGTTTTTATCGAAATGCGGCTCTAAAACCAAAATTTGAAAAATTTCGATTTTCGAAAAAATCGAAAATTTTCAATTTTTTTTCGAATGATTAAAAAATTTCAAAAAATATTTTTAATCAATTGGTCAAACAATGAGTCACCCAAAAAGGCAATTGAGTTTGAAAAATGTTGATACGCCGGAAAACTGGTAGCAAATCAGCGCTTTGGCTGCAACCACCAGCGCTTCAGTTCTTGGAAAATTGATACTCGACTTGCGCTAAAACGGTAGCCGATGGCAACTTTCCACTTGGAATAATTTTTTTAGTTAACTCTACCGCCTTTTGAGTACTTCTCGAACTTTTGGAAAATGTTGAGAACTGACGGAGTTACGGGTTAAAAATGGCCAGCATGCAAAGGGTTGAATGTTTGACACTTGTCAACTTTCAAAGCCCCGTATCTCGCAAACCGTTGCAAATATTTGCCCCAGCATGCATAATAAAGTTATAGAGAATGAAATTTGCTATTCAACTAGTATAGTGGGTTGGGGCTAGTCACAAGACTGAGGGCGTTATGAGCACAAGAAGACGACGACAAGATGTATAACAGTTGGAGCCCTCTTAACTTAAATCACGCTTTTAACCCAAACTGCGCCGAAATTCGATTTTAGTCGGGAGCACTTTTTTACTCAAAAATGGCAGCTGAAGCTAAAAATAAAAAAAAAAAATTTAAAAATTAAATTTTGAAAAAAAATTTCAAAAATTTTTGAAATTTTTTTAATTTTTCCAAACTTTCTCTAGGGTCTGTTAGGCCAGCCTAATAAAGTTTCGGAAGCTTTACAAATCGAAATCATCCAGTTCTATGCCAAAGAGTGCGCTTCCAGAAATCATCAGCCTCTCAAGTCCTCCAAGTTACAACCTGAATTTTCTGGGAACTGGTTCCAGATACCGAGTTTTAGCTGGACAAGGTTTTGTAGCCAATTGAATGGGCTTCAATCGAGTGCTGGGAGTGCTGCAAATTATCAGCCTTAAACGAGTTATGATGGAAAGAGTGGGGCTTGATTGGAAAATACAACTGTAACACCAGCCAGCTTTTGAAGCCACTTAACTCAAAACGGGCTCACGATAGGGAGATTTTCACTAAAACACAGTTTAAAGGAAATAAAATTGCCGGTCCAATGGAGTTTTGAGGTGGGGAAAATTTTGAAAATTTGCTGAGTTATGAGTGAAAGAGTGCAGTAGCAGGGCGAGGCCCAAGTTTGCAACTTCCCAAAATTCCAACTCTTTTTCGTCGGAAACGGTTTTAGCTGGCGTTTTTGATGCCGATAGGAAAGTTTTGGTAAACCACTCGCTCTTTGAGCTCGTGTTGGAATTTTTGCAAAATTTTGCCAACCTCAACGAATTACGAGAGAAAGAGTGAGTGAGCGCAGCTGGAGCGTTTGGTGCTTTCCAGCTGGAGCGCAGGTGGGCGGACGTGTAGTCCAGGGGTAAAAGCCGGTAAAACCAAAAAACGCTCTTTAATTGCCAATTGATTAACTTCTGGCTGATAATGGGGCGCCCTCCAAACAAGGGCGTTTCATTAATTCAAAATGCCTTATCGAAACTCGTTCGGCGAGTGGCCGTTTTTCAAATGAAATTTACATAAAACAGCCTGGAAAGCGATCCATAAAAGCGATGTTCTCCATTACAAGGCGGAATCATCCATTAAATTGTTTCCAGATAAAAATACTGGTAGAGTAAAGGATTGTCACATAAATATCGGCTGATGGCAAATCGGTGCCGGCCATAAAATCGCATTTCGGTCCTGCTAAGGGTGCACGACAGTGGCGACATCTTCGGCCCTTATTGGCCCTGGCAGCTTTATGAAATATGTATCAGTTGCGGAATATTACGTGATTATGCATTCGGTAAATGGCCAGTAAACTGGAAGAATGCCGGGCCCGGGATCTCGTCAAGCGACAAATACACCGGGAAAAACAGCAGGAAAATCAAGAAAATGCCCGCAGGAAATAAATCTAGTTTCATATCACCTGTCTCCTTTTCATTTCTTAGCGCACAAAAATGGAAATGCCGGAAATTTGATCATGCGACGGAACGATCCATTCAATTCGTCAGTGTTTCGTTTCTCGTCGTCTGCTGCTGGGTGTTTCAATAATTCGCCAAAACTCCCCAAATTGAGTTGCCTTCCTGATATTTGCAGCGTTTATAGAGTCACTCAATTCCTGTCGAACGGTGTTTCACGCGCAAACTTGCGTTTTGCCCTTTTAAAGATGTGAATTTTTGAAATTTGTGTAGTTGCAAGTTGCAGTGCACATGAAGGTCTTAATGGAAAAATTCGCCAAAAATCAACAAATTTGGGCATTTTCACACAGTTGTGCCCTGATTTCTAGTCAAAAGTGGGCGCAAAAATGTTTTCGAGGATTTTTTTTGGTGTCTTTTGGTTTTTGAGTTATGAAGTTTTGAAATTTGGGTAGTTGGCAATTTCTGTCTTAGTGCGAGCCTCTTTTTAAAACGTCGCCAAAAATCAGGACAATTTACTACGTTTCCAATATTTTCGAGTTACATAAAGTCGATAAAATGCTTTAAAATGGTGGTCAGTCTATTTTTATGGGCCTTTCCGGTTTCGAGCAATTAATTTTTGAAATTAGTCAAGTTGCAAGTTTCAGTGCAACTAAGAGTCTCACAGAAAAAATCCCCAAAAATCAGAAAATGTCGTAATTTTCAGCAAAGTTTCCACATTTTTGCAGCCAGTGTCGTACTTGCACACAGTGTTCAGTTAGTGTTTTTAGCTTTTTTGGTTTACGAGTTATTAATTTTTGAAAGTGGCGTAGTTTTTCGATTCTGCGCTAGCTCAAACCTCATTTGAAAAATTTGCCAAAAATCACGGAAAATTGAACTTTTTACCATCTTCTCCACCTAGATAGAGCGAGCTGAGTGCTTTAAAGCCCTTTTCAGTTCATCGTCTGACTAGTTTTCGTTTGGGAGCTATGAATTTTTCAATTTTAGGTAGTTGCCACTTTCAGTTCAAGTGCAAGCCTCAATAGAAAAAATTTCCAAAAAATCACCGAATACTGGGAATTCCATGCAATTTTTCACCGCTGTTAGCGTCAATAAGATGCTTCAAAGTGCTGTTTAGTGATTGTTTTGCGTCTATCGGTTTGGGAGTTATGATTTTTTGAAGTTTGTGTAGTTTTGACTTCAGTGCTAGCTCGAGCCTTAATTGAAAAATTTCCCAAAAAATCAGCACATTTGGCCACTGTTGCCAAATTTCTCGCATACATAGAGCGGGGTCTATCGCTTTAAAGCGATGGGCAGAGCATCTTCCGGCGAGTCTCAGTTTTGGGAGTTATGAATTTTTCAAATTTGGGTAGTTGGCACTTTCAGTTCAAGTGCAAGCCTCGATAGAAAAAATTTCCAAAAAATCACCGAATACTGGGAATTCCATGCAATTTTCACCGCTGTTAGCGTCAATAACATGCTTGAAAGTGCTGTTTAGTGATTCTTTTTGCGTCTATGGGTTTTGGGAGTTATGATTTTTTGAAGTTGTGTAGTTTTGATTTCAGTGCTAGCTCGAGCCTCAATTGAAAAATTTCCCAAAAAAAATCAGCACATTTTGTCACTATTGCCGAATTTCTCGCATACATAGAGCGGGTCTACTATCGCTTTAAAGCGATGGGCAGACCATCGTCCGGCGAGTCTTAGTTTTGGAGTTATGAATTTTTCAAATTTGGGTAGTTGGCACTTTCAGGTTCAAGTGCAAAGCCTCGATAGAAAAAATTTGCAAAAAATCACGCAATACTGGGAAGTCCATGCAATTTTTCACCGCTGTTAGCGTCAATAACATGCTTCAAAATGCTGTTTAGTAATTGTTTTTTCGTCTATCGGTTTGGGAGTTATGATTTTTTGAAGTTTGTGTGTAGTTTTGATTTCAGTGCTAGCTCGAGCCTCAATTGAAAAATTTCCCAAAAAATCAGCACATTTGTCACTGTTGCCAAATTTCTCGCATACATAGAGCGGGTCCATCGCTTTAAAGCGATGGGCAGAGCATCTTCCGGCAAGTCTCAGTTTTGGAGTTATGAATTTTTCAAATTTGGGTAGTTGGCACTTTCAGTTCAAGTGCAAGCCTCGATAGAAAAAATTTCCAAAAAATCACGCAATACTGGGAATTCCCATGCAATTTTCACCGCTGTTAGCGTCAATAACATGCTCAAAATGCTGTTTAGTAATTGTTTTTTTCGTCTATCGGTTTGGGAGTTATGATTTTTGAAGTTTGTGTAGTTTTGACTTCAGTGCTAGCTCGAGCCGCAATTGAACATTTCCCAAAAAAAATCAGCACATTTTGCCACTGCTGCCAAATTTCTCGCATACATAGAGCAGGTCTATCGCTTTAAAGCGATGGGCAGAGCATCTTCCGGCGAGTCTGAGTTCTGGAGTTATGAATTTTTCAAATTTGGGTAGTTGCCACTTTCAGTTCAAGTGCAAGCCTCGATAAAAAAAAATTTTCCAAAAAATCACCGAATACTGGGAATTCCATGCAATTTTCACCGCTCTTAGCGTCAATAACATGCTTGAAAGTGCTGTTTAGTAATTGTTTTTTCGTCTATCGGTTTGGGAGTTATGATTTTTGGAAGTTTGTGTAGTTTTGATTTCAGTGCTAGCTCGAGCTTCAATTGAAAAATTTCCCAAAAAATCAGCACATTTTGTCACTGTTGCCAAATTTCTCGCATACATAGAGCGGGTCCATCGCTTTAAAGCGATGGGCAGAGCATCTTCCGGCAAGTCTCAGTTTTGGAGTTATGAATTTTTCAAATTTGGGTAGTTGGCACTTTCAGTTCAAGTGCAAGCCTCGATAGAAAAAATTTCCAAAAAATCACGCAATACTGGGAATTCCATGCAATTTTCACCGCTGTTAGCGCCAATAACATGCTTCAAAATGCTGTTTAGTAATTGTTTTTTCGTCTATCGGTTTGGGAGTTATGATTTTTGGAAGTTTGTGTAGTTTTGATTTCAGTGCTAGCTCGAGCTTCAATTGAAAAATTTCCCAAAAAATCAGCACATTTTGTCACTGTTGCCAAATTTCTCGCATACATAGAGCGGGTCCATCGCTTTAAAGCGATGGGCAGAGCATCTTCCGGCAAGTCTCAGTTTTGGAGTTATGAATTTTTCAAATTTGGGTAGTTGGCACTTTCAGTTCAAGTGCAAGCCTCGATAGAAAAAATTTCCAAAAAATCACGCAATACTGGGAATTCCATGCAATTTTCACCGCTGTTAGCGTCAATAACATGCTTCAAATGCTGTTTAGTAATTGTTTTTTCGTCTATCGGTTTGGGAGTTATGATTTTTTGAAGTTTGTGTAGTTTTGATTTCAGTGCTAGCTCGAGCCTCAATTGAAAAATTTCCCAAAAAATCAGCACATTTTGTCACTGTTGCCAAATTTCTCGCATACATAGAGCGGGTCCATCGCTTTAAAGCGATGGGCAGAGCATCTTCCGGCAAGTCTCAGTTTTGGAGTTATGAATTTTTCAAATTTGGGTAGTTGGCACTTTCAGTTCAAGTGCAAGCCTCGATAGAAAAAATTTCCAAAAAATCACGCAATACTGGGAATTCCATGCAATTTTCACCGCTGTTAGCGTCAATAACATGCTTCAAAGTGCTGTTTAGTTATTGTTTTTTCGTCTATCGGTTTGGGAGTTATGATTTTTTGAAGTTTGTGTAGTTTTGACTTCAGTGCTAGCTCGAGCCTCAATTGAACAATTTCCCAAAAAATCAGCACATTTTGCCACTGCTGCCAAATTTCTCGCATACATAGAGCAGGTCTATCGCTTTAAAGCGATGGGCAGAGCATCTTCCGGCGAGTCTGAGTTCTGGAGTTATGAATTTTTCAAATTTGGGTAGTTGCCACTTTCAGTTCAAGTGCAAGCCTGGATAGAAAAAATTTCCAAAAAATCACCGAATACTGGAAATTCCATGCAATTTTCGCCGCTGTTAGCGTCAATAACATGCTTGACAGTGCTGTTTAGTGATTCTTTTTGCGTCTATCGGTTTGGGAGTTATGATTTTTTCAAGTTTGTGTAGTTTTGATTTCAGTGCTAGCTCCAGCCTCAATTGAAAAATTTCCCAAAAAATCAGCACATTTTGTCACTGTTGCCAAATTTCTCGCATACATAGAGCGGGTCTATCGCTTTAAAGCGATGTGCAGAGCATCTTCCGGCGAGTCTCAATTTGGAGTTATGAATTTTTCAAATTTGGGTAGTTGGTACTTTCAGTTCAAGTGCAAGCCTCGATAGAAAAAAATTCCAAAAAATCACCGAATACTGGGAATTCCATGCAATTTTCACCGCTGTTAGCGTCAATAACATGCTGCAAAGTGCTGTTTAGTTATTGTTTTTTCGTCTATCGGTTTGGGAGTTATGATTTTTTGAAGTTTGTGTAGTTTTGATTTCAGTGCTAGCCCGAGCCTCAATTGAAAAATTTCCCAAAAAATCAGCACATTTTGCCACTGTTGCCAAATTTCTCGCATACATAGATCGGATCTATCGCTTTAAAGCGATGGGCAGACCATCATCCAGCGGCTCTCAGTTTTGGAGTTATGAATTTTTCAAATTTGTGTAGTTGGCACTTTCAGTTCAAGTGCAAGCCTCGATAGAAAAAATTTCCAAAAAATCACCGAATACTGGGAATTCCATGCAATTTTCACCGCTGTTAGCGTCAATAACATGCTTGAAAGTGCTGTTTAGTGATTCGTTTTGCGTCTATCGGTTTGGGAGTTATGATTTTTTAAAAGTTTGTGTAGTTTTGATTTCAGTGCTAGCTCGAGCCTCAATTGAAAAATTTCCCAAAAAATCAGCACATTTTGCCACTGTTGCCAAATTTCTCGCATGCATAGAGCGGGTCTATCGCTTTAAAGCGATAGGCAGAGCATCTTCCGGCGAGTATCAGTTTTGGAGTTATGAATTTTTCAATTTTAGGTAGTTGGCACTTTCAGTTCAAGTGCAAGCCTTAATAGAAAAAATTTCCAAAAAATCACCGAATACTGGAAATTCCATGCAATTTTCACCGCTGTTAGCGTCAATAACATGCTTGAAAGTGCTGTTTAGTGATTGTTTTTGCGTCTATCGGTTTGGGAGTTATGATTTTTTGAAGTTTGTGTAGTTTTGATTTCAGTGCTAGCTCGAGCCTCAATTGAAAAATTTCCCAAAAAATCAGCACATTTTGCCACTGTTGCCAAATTTCTCGCATGCATAGAGCGGGTCTATCGCTTTAAAGCGATAGGCAGAGCATCTTCCGGCGAGTATCAGTTTTGGAGTTATGAATTTTTCAAATTTGGGTAGTTGGCACTTTCAGTTCAAGTGCAAGCCTTAATAGAAAAAATTTCCAAAAAATCACCGAATACTGGGAATTCCATGCAATTTTCACCGCTGTTAGCGTCAATAACATGCTTGAAAGTGCTGATTAGTGATTGTTTTTGCGTCTATCGGTTTGGGAGTTATGATTTTTTGAAGTTTGTGTAGTTTTGATTTCAGTGGTAGCTCGAGCCTCAATTAAAAAATTTCCCAAAAAATCAGCACATTTTGCCACTGTTGCCAAATTTCTGGCATACATAGAGCGGGTCTATCGCTTTAAAGCGATGTGCAGAGCATCTTCCGGCGAGTCTCAATTTGGAGTTATGAATTTTTCAAATTTGTGTAGTTGGCACTTTCAGTTCAAGTGCAAGCCTCGATAGAAAAAATTTCCAAAAAATCACCGAATACTGGGAATTCCATGCAATTTTCACCGCTGTTAGCGTCAATAACATGCTTCAAAGTGCTGTTTAGTGATTGTTTTTTCGTCTATCGGTTTGGGAGTTATGATTTTTTGAAGTTTGTGTAGTTTTGATTTCAGTGCTAGCTCGAGCCTCAATTAAAAAATTTCCCAAAAAATCAGCACATTTTCCCACTGTTGCCAAATTTCTCGCATACATAGAGCAGGTCTATTGCTTTAAAGCGATGGGCAGACCATCTTTCGGCGAGTTTCAGTTTTGGAGTTATGAATTTTTCAAATTTGGGTAGTTGGCAGTTTTTGTGTTGGCTCAAATTTGGATTGAAAAATTTTCCAAAAATCAGCAGAGATCTGGATGTTTACTAAAATTTAACCACTTTTAGTGTCGCCACTTGTCTTTAACATGGCGCTTGACGCAACTCGTTAGCTTTTCAAGTGACGGAGTTATGAATTTTTAAATGTTTAATTTCCTCTTTTAGCGTAGACCCCAGAAGAAAAAGTTCCCCAAAACTGCGAACATTTTGCGATTTTCACCAAATTTGCCACACATTTATTGACGACAATTCGCATTTAAAGGCCATCGGAATTAGCGAGTTGTTATCTCTAGTGATCGAGTTATAAATTTATGAAATTCACTTTCCCTCTATTGGCGTAAACCCCCGTAGAAAAATTCCCCAAAACTCAGAAAAAGTTTCCATTTTGATAGAATTCACTGTGTATTTAGAACGGCCAATTTGCTTTTAAATGCCACCAGAATTAAGTCGCTGGCTCCTGCAGTTATGGAGTTATGAATTTTTAATTATTTGAAATTCACATTTTCTCTATGAGCGTTCAACCCAGCAGAAAAATTCCCCAAAACTCAGGAAAAATGGCGATTTTCATCAAGTTTTCCATACTTTTAGCGCCGCACTTTTGCTTTAAAATACTGGCCGAAGCAACGCCTTGCCTCTTGCAGTTAGCGAGTTATGACTTTTTTAAATTCGCGAAATTTCTATTCCCTATTTCAGCGTCCACCCCAGCAGAAAAATTCCCCAAAACTCAGAAAAATTGGCGGTTTTTATCAAACTTTCCACACTTTAAGCCGTACTAATTTGCTTTAAAAAACTGGCCGAACCAACGCGTTGCCTCTTGCAGTTAGCGAGTTATGATTTTTTAATTTCGCGAAATTTACATTCCGACTTTTAGCGTCGACCCCAGCAGAAAAATTCCCCAAAACTCAGAAAAATTGGCAGTTTTTATCAAACTTTCCACACTTTTAGCCGCACTAATTTGCTTTAAAAAACTGGCCGAACCAACGCGTTGCCTCTTGCAGTTAGCGAGTTATGATTTTTTTAAGTTCGCGAAATTTACATTCCGTCTTTTAGCGTCCTCCCAGCAGAAAAATTCCCCAAAACTCAGAAAAATTGGCAGTTTTTATCAAACTTTCCACACTTTTAGCCGCACTAATTTGCTTTAAAAAACTGGCTGAAACAACGCGTTGCCTCTTGCAGTTAGCGAGTTATGATTTTTTTAAGTTCGCGAAATTTCCATTCCCTCTTTTAGCGTCCACCCCAGCAGAAAAATTCCCCAAAACTCAGAAAAATTGGCGGTTTTTATCAAACTTTCCACACTTTTAGCCGTACTAATTTGCTTTAAAAAACTGGCCGAACCAACGCGTTGCCTCTTGCAGTTAGCGAGTTATGATTTTTTTAAGTTTGCGAAATTTACATTCCGTCTTTTAGCGTCCACCCCAGCAGAAAAATTCCCCAAAACTCAGAAAAATTGGCAGTTTTTATCAAACTTTCCACACTTTTAGCCGCACTAATTTGCTTTAAAAAACTGGTTGAAACAAGGCCTTGCCTCTTGCAGTTAGCGAGTTATGATTTTTTTAAGTTCGCGAAATTTACATTCCGTCTGTTAGCGTCCACCCCAGCAGAAAAATTCCCCAAAACTCAGAAAAATTGGCAGTTTTTATCAAACTTTCCACACTTTTAGCCGCACTAATTTGCTTTAAAAAACTGGCTGAAACAACGCGTTGCCTCTTGCAGTTAGCGAGTTATGATTTTTTTAAGTTCGCGAAATTTCCATTCCCTCTTTTAGCGTCCACCCCAGCAGAAAAATTCCCCAAAACTCAGAAAAATTGGCAGTTTTTATCAAACTTTCCACACTTTTAGCCGCACTAATTTGCTTTAAAAAACTGGCTGAAACAACGCGTTGCCTCTTGCAGTTAGCGAGTTATGATTTTTTTAATTTCGCAAAATTTACATTCTTTCTTTTGGCACCCACCCCGGCAGAAAAATTCCCCAGGACTCAGGAAAATTTTGCAATTTTCACCAACATTCTCCATTTCCAAGGGACCTTCCATTCTAATTGAAACCGATCCAGATCGTATCCCCAAAAGTGGAAAACTCCCCAAAATCCCCCCCGGCCTAAAGGACGAACGTTTAAAGAGGACGGACGTGGTCAGTTGTCAGCCTGGGGCATTAAATCCCCCCAATATACAGGGTGGACAAGGTTAACTCAATGGGGAAAAGGGGGAGCCATTCGAATGATTTGTCCGTTTGGGGATAAAAAGTGGCGGCGAATTAATTATCAATCGTTAATCTGCAATTCAATCTTGGGGATTTAGCGCGGATTTTATCGGCGTTTCGGTGGCCGATTCATTAAAAAAACGAGTGATGGATGGGGCTGAAAAGTCGAGAGTCGATGGGGATTATTAACTGTTAACCACCCGCCCCCCAGCACTGTTTTTCTGGCCAGCCGCTGCCTGGAGATGTTGATAATTCGATGATGTATTGGCGTTTTGCCGAGTGGAAACCTGCGAATTTGGGCTGGAACTTTTCGCATTTTCGCCTGCAGTCGATAGAGAGGGATTTCGTGGAAAGCCTGAGTCCTGCTGGAGGGTTTGAGGTCGAATACCCGCTCCTCAAAGGAGGGATTTGGATTTACCCGGGCTCTGACTGGGCGGGTTTCACATTGATGCGAGTTTTGCAACTCACACCGAAAAAAATCCTAAAAACTTTCCAGAGTCTTGGATGCTTTTGGTGTTTTTTCCTGTTAATCCGGGAAGTTTTTGCTAGAAATTGAGCGCCCACTCAGGTTTAGAGCTTGAGGTATTTTGGAGTTATGAATTTTTAAAGTTTGCGTAGTTGCCACAGAAGGTTTCACTTGGGAGCTCAACTGAAAAATTCCCCAAAAATCAGAGAATTTTGGCAACTTTACCACTTTCTCCAGAGTTTATCTGTTGAAAATTGCCTTTGACCTGAGCTGGAGGCCATCGGGTGCGGAATTTTCGTGTTTTATTTATGAATTTTTGAAAAATTTCAAAGAGGCAAGTTCTCCAGTTAGGTCAAACCGCACTTGAAAAATTCGTCAAAAATCAGGGAAAATGTGGACGTTTTTCCAATTTGCACCACTGTTAATGCGGGAGAACATCAATAAAAGCCAATTGAAACCAATGTTTTGCCGTTGTGGGTTTTTGACTAATGAATTTTTGAAATTCTCCAAGGTTGCAGGCACCTTCTTTGCTCAAGGCTCATTTCGAAAATTCGCCAAAAATCGGAAAACTTGCGATTTTCTCAGAAGTTGCAACACTGTTCGACTTGGAAATTGCGTTTGAAACCATGTCTAAACCAACATGTTCGCTGTTCCAGTTTTTGTCTTATAAATTCGTAATATTCTTGAACGTTGCAAAATCACTCAAATCTCACTTGAAAAATTCCCAAAAAATCAGAAAAAATTGCGATTTTATTCAAATTTAATACACTGATGGCGTGGTGAATATTCGTTCAGACTGCGTCCAAAGCAACGTGGTCGGAGTTTTACGGTTTAAGTTATGAATTTTTCAAGTGTATGAAAGTGTCGAATCTTTGTTAGCTCAAGCCTCAATTGAAAATTTAGTGAAAAATCAGGGAGATTTGCGATTTTTTTGAAAGTGGCAACACTGTTAATATGGCTAATTCTCTTTACAACGCTGCCTATTGCAAGGTCTTGTGTGCTTCAGTTATTGGGTACAGAATTTTTTTAATTATCGAACGTTGTCGTCTCTCTGTTAGTGCGAACTTCTTTTGAAAAATTCGCCAAAAATCAGGCAAACTTGGATTTTTTTCCAGATTTACAACACTGTTGCTATGAACATTTGGCCTTTAAACAGTGCCTGATGCAGGGTTTGCTGGTTTTTGTTTTGGAATTTGGATATTTTTAAATTCTTGCAAGCTGCAGGTTCTCTGTGAGCACAAACCTCATTTGAAAAATTCGCCAAAAATCAGAATATTTTGTGATTTTATTCCAGTTTAGCATACGGCTTGAGTCTAAAATTCCCTTTCAAATGATGTCAAAATGAATATTCTGGGTCGTTTGGTTTCTACCTGACAAATTTTTGAAATTCTTCAAAGTGGCATGATCTCTGTGAGCTCAAACTTCAATTGAAAAATTCGCCAAAAATCAGGACATTTCGCGATTTTTACCAAATTTGCAACACTGCTAGGGCCCAAGATTATCGTTACAAGGTCATCTTGAGCAGCAATTTACCTCGTTCCAGTTTTGAGATATAAAATTTTGAAATTCTTCACAGTTGCAAGATCCCTGTTGGTTTCAACCTCACTTGAAAAATTCGCAAAAAATCAGAAAAATTTTGGATTTTATTGAAATTTGGTGCACTGATGACGTCGCTGATGCGGTTTAAAACAATGTTTATCGCCGCTTGCTCACATTTTTCGTTTTTAAGTTATGAATTTTTGAAATTCGTGAAAGTGTTAGGTTCTCTGCTCGAGCAAAAACCTCACTTAAAAAATTCGCCAAAAATCACCAATAGTGCACATTTCACGAAATTTTCAACCGTTTTTAGCGACATCTTTTCCTGTTGGATCCCGTGCACCACCGCACCTCCCCAGCCCACTTCGGTCAGCCAGAAAAAAAATTCATTCCAGATACTCGCATGTTTATGTCGCTCACTTTCTCCAGCTGGACGCAGATTAAGCCGTCCTCCATTCACGTGGGCCCCGTTAATCAGCTAACCCTGATTAGCACCAGATCGTTAACAGGACACCCGATTACGTCACGGGAAGGTGTTTTTAATGGTCTTTCTTGAGATTAAGCGATTTATTCCCGAATGCTGAAAGCGAGCAATCCAGTTAATGCACTCGGGAGGCGAAAATTGCCGCTGTCGGTATTAATGGATGGAAATTGCGCGACAAAACAAAACGACTCTCCACGCATAAACACGAGTAGCGAACAAATGGAAGCAGCGATCCTTTTGCTGACTCAGAACGGCCCATTTTCTGATCCTGTTCCCTACTTAACAAAGCTTTGATGTCTCAAGCACATCAAGCGGTTTAAAAGGCCAAAAACCCGCTTCTTTGGTCCAGTTTCCATGCCGAGGGTACAAAGGATTATCGACTGTCCTCCGGCAAGGTCAACGTCTTAGTGACATGGCCGCCCCTTAAAGGGGCGGCACTCGGAAAAGCGTCTCTCTCCTCGATGCAGGCGCACGCTTCTTGTGCCGCCTCGAGGCGAAACTGACGCAATTTATGCATTTTGCAGTTTGTTGTGTTGCCTTGTTTGCATTCCAAATGTGAGCCGATTGCACAACAGCAATTCTACAGGGTTTGAGCGTTGCAGCGGCGACAAATTTGCGGTTTGCCTTTTCGCACGTTTTTTCTCGATGTTTGGGCTTTGCTTGCTCCTGGAGCAGTTATTTCGCTATTGCTCAAAAATACGTCACACTATAGAGTGATGGCAATGAAAAGGGCTTTAAAATGGAGTTTGTGCATCCAAAATCCGCTGAAAGGTTACGTAGTTATCGCTATTTGAAGTTTGGGTAGCCTGGATTGACTATGTTTCCTAGGTGGTCACTTTCGTTTGCTCCTGGCCTAGTGATGTGGACGACACGAAAAAAATTGTCAAAGGATGAAATGACGGCAATAAAAGGAGAATTAAACTACAATTTGAAAATCTGAACATCGGTGAAAAGTGACGATGTTATGAGCCTTTGAAATTTGGGCAACGTTGGTTGAGTGTCTTTAACAGGTGGACATTTTCGTTTGCTCCTGGTCTAGTTATGTGGACTCGACTGAAAAATTCGTTAAGCGATAAAACTAGAACAATAGAAAAGCCTTTAAAATGCACTTCAAAAATCCAAAATCCGCTTAAAAGTTATTAAGTTATGGATATATGAAGTTTTGGGTAACTTTGACTGACTATGTTTACTAGGTAGTCACTTTCTTTTGCTCCTGGTCTAGCTGTTGGGGGGCGGCGAAAAAAATGTTTAAGACGTAAAATGAGGGCAACAGACAAGCCTTTAAAATGCGCCTCGACAATCCAAAATCGGCTTAAAGCTTACGAAGTTATCGCCATTTGAAGTTTGGGTAGCCTTGATTGACTATGACTAATGGGTGGTCTCTAACATGTATAACTTTTCGATTGCCCCTGGTCGAGTTATTTTCCATAGGGTCAAAAATCGTCTTAGACAATAATGAAGCCCATGAAAGTATCTTTCAAACGCACTTTTAAAATCTAAAATCGGAGAAACACGCATGGAGTTCTGGGCACATATATTTTGGATCATGCTCATTGGGTGCATTTGCCAAGGACCAATCTTCATTGGCTCCTGTCCAGGTTGTGTGCAACCCAGCAGAAAATGTGTCAAAACTGAAATTGAAGATAATCGGAAGCCCTTTCCTTCGCGTAACTTGGCAAAAAAAATCGTCGAACGGATAAAGGAGTTATTGGGAATTGAAATTTTGGTTGCTGTTATTGTGTATCTACTTATTGCCAGGTTTCGTTTGCTGCTATCTTCGTCATGTGAATCTTGGCAAAAAAACACTTAAGAGGTGAACTGAAGCCCACTGACTGCTCTTTAAAACACTGGTCGCAGTTTGAAAATGCAACCACAGCAAGAAAAGTTAGACTCAACAAAAGTTTGGTTTATGCTCATTGGGTGTTTCTGGCGTGTAGCTGATTTCATTGGCTCCTGCCCACTTTGCGCATCATCCAACAAGAAATTGTTGGGCACATGAATTGAAGAGAATCACCCTCGCTATCCAACGCACCAAACTATTTGGAAATCGGTTGACAACTAACGGAGTTATGAGCAAAACCTTGACAAAGTTGCAAAAGCCGTCCTGGCGCTGTTGACTCAGTGTCAACTCCCGAAATATTAGCCCTCCCCGATAACTGGCAACTTCAACTCCATAAATTCCGGAAGTTGTCGATTTACTTAGGAGATTTGGCCCGAAACTCTCAGCCATGTAACTCTGCCGACAAGAATCCATATATTGAAGTTCAATTCGAGTGTGAGTTGTGTGCGGAGTTCGCGTAGTTTGCGATATTGCCGCCACCATTCCGCCCAAAATCGATGTAAACTTTCCTAATGAAAACGAAATTAAATTCAGTTTGCTCTTAATTAAAATGCTGGTAATTTGAACGTGAGAAGTTGCCGTGAATCGGGAGTTTATATGCACATGCACTAGGAATTACCCGGAAATTAATTAAATCGTGGACTTCTGCAGCTGAGTGCGGCCCTGTGCGGCTGCTGTCATCAACTGATCGCTCGCCAGCCAATCGCAGCCCAGCAATTGGCAAAAGGGGGCGGGGCTTTGCCAGCCAAACGCAGGCCCGGCTTAGCATTATTGATGGACCAGAACCAGAAAGGAAAAACCGCAATAAATCGCGCGTCTTGTTTATGGAGAGGAGGCGGGAATCGAAGTGGAAAAGCCGGCATTTTTTCGCTGAAGCCAATCAGTGAAATACAATAAACTATATTAGTAATAGAACAAAGCGAGGGCTTGTGTTGATTTACGAGGGCTCCGGCTTTCCCTGATCGGTTGCGGCGTTTTCTTCCTTTTGCCCATTTTTCACGTTCGTGAAAAATTAAATAGTGGAAATTTCGTCTCGCACAGAATCGGCAAAGAACTGGCTGACGTTATTTGTCCGACGTTATAATTGCGGATGGAAAAGCGTTTTTGAGGCCAATAGTCGTGTAGTGTTGAGAAAGTCCAGAGTGAAGTTTTAGACCCATTCTGTCTGCCTACTCTTTGCTCATAACTCGTTTATTCCTGCGGGAATTTTAAAACACGAAAATGCTTTGAATAGCTCTTGATATTATCTAGATTTTGGTTGATTAGGCAAAAATCCCTATGGGCAACGGTTTGAGGCGCAACGGGGCTCTGAACCGTGGCAAGCGTTAGACTCTCAAACCTGCGCCTACACCCACTCATTCCCCTGTAACTCTGTTTTGATTATTATTTCGGAAAAAGTTGAAAAGCGCTGGAAAGCCCATGCAAGTTTCCTAAAGGAGTTAGGGCAAGGTCAAAAGTTGCTAACTGTCACAGTTTCAGAGCCAGTGGCGTTTGAAGTTTCAAAAGAAGCCTGAATGGTTTCTGTAGACAGTGACTTTTGCTAGGAATTTGCCTGTTCATTATTATTTTATTTTCTCAAAACATACTTTTGAGAGCCACTAAACTGATTAAACAATTTTTTGCAATTTTTTAATTTTTTTTGAAAATTTTCAAAAAAATTTTGAATTTTTTGAAAATCGAACTTTTTCAAATTTTTGGTTTTAGAGTGACATTTAGATAAAAATTCCACTATTCATCAACATTGCTTTCCTCATATAGGTTTGGAGAAAATTGAATTTGAAGTTAAAGAGACTGAAATTGGCACCCACACTGTCTGCACACTCTTTTGCGCATAACTTCACTATTTTTCGTTACATTTCAAAAATAATAAAGCTGTTTGTAGCCACAGGCAGTCGCTCCAATTTAGCTCCTTGAAACGAAAATCGCTGTTTGCAATAATTTGGGAGATAATGGGTTCTGAATGTTGGCAAGCTTCAAACTCTCAAACCTGAACATACTTGCACTATTTACCCCGTAACTTCGTCAGTTATCAATATTTTTCAAAAATTCAAAAACCCTTAGAAAGCCAATGGACTTCACGAAAACAATTGTTTTTGGTCTAAAGTCCAATTTGGCCATCGTTTCAAGGCCAGCGAGGTCTGAATTTTCAACGATTCGAAGCGCTGGTGGCTCCTCTGAACGCGCCCTTTGGCTACTAGTTTGGCGTCGTATTAATTGGACTTTTGAAGCTCAAAATGAATTTTTCGCAGCTAATAAAAGAGTCTAAGGATCATTTTAAAACTTTTGTAATATTTTTGGAAACATTTAAAGAATTTTTTGGCCAAAAACTCGCAAAATCAGCTGAGCTGCAAGAAACAGAGTGCGGCGATGCACTGGTCGCCCTTTTGGTCAAATCGTCAACTTTTCAATCTCATTCACAGGGAAAAGGTGGGAAATCGGATATTAACCCACAATAATCCGGGCTACTGCCCAAAAAAGACGGCAATGCACAGGTCGCCCTTTTGCAAAACTCAAGTTTTTTAGTTTCTTTGCTGCAGGCCGTGTTTGAATTGAAAATATCAAGTGTACTTCAAATGTACAAAGGCGCAACGATGCCAAAATGTGCAAGTTTTCCAGTTTCTGTCGCATGTCCATTTTAGGGCATAACTCGGTAATTTCGAGGCCGATTTGAAGAATTCAAAAACCGCTTGAAGGCATTTGATTGGTCCATCGAAGCACCAGTTGCAAAGTTTCGAAAGCCTCAAAGCTTTAAGTGAATATTGGCTAGTTTTGCGACAATTTCACTTAGGAAAGGTCGCAAATCAAAAAAACGCTCTTAAGGCGGAATGAGTGTCCCCAAAGCGGGACCGCCTTTGCCAATCAATCATTTAAATGAAAAACAAAGTTTTCGTAACAGCGGCTGTAAATAGGGCGGCACAACAGCCCGAAAAAAAAATGCTTAACCGTTCCGCCGATCCATCATCACCTTTACATAATGAATGGGTTCCTAATTTGAAATTTCCCTTTTCCCACTGGCGATAGCAAAGGGCGGGAGATTGAATTGCAAATTTGGCGAACGAGGGGCCCGAATTAATCCAATTTTTCATCGGTCGCCCTTCATTTTTCCCATTTGCCGGGCCGGATAATTATTAATTGGCCCTCCAGTGGCATTTCAATATTCAATTGTCTGATGCAATTAGATGGATTTTGACTGATTTGTTATCTGAAGATGGGGGGGATCGACCGATGAAGAAGTTGGAGAAGTTGAGGCGTTCGCCCGCGTTTGGGCGACCGATTTGTTAAAAGCGGCCACGTGAATACAAACATACGGGAAGTAGAAACTCGGTGTCACTAAATCGTGTCGGACGATTTGTCTTCGCAGTTTCCCACTTTTATGTTTCATTAAGTTTTTCCAGATATTTACCAGCGAGACGGATCCTTTGTGTCTCGCCCGGCAATAAATTGTGACCCTCTCATCATCCGTCATGCGGTTCATTAATCATTGCCGTGTCATATTCCATGTAGGTATGTGGAAAAACAGCCTGTTCCACATTCTGGCAGGCTCTGGATTATTCGGGGCCCCTTCGCCGTCTTCTTCCGCCACGATTTCCCTCTGCAATCCCGATGGGGTATTCGACGGTTTGCACACTCCCGCAGTTCAAACTCGTTTTACTCCGTTGCTATTGCCGCCATCCAATGTGAGGCCGCAATAGTTTTTATAGCCACGTCTTTCGGCTTTCCGGCGCTTTTGGAATTTTTGAAATATCTCGACCAATAACGAAGTTGTGTGTCAAGGAGTGGGGGTATGCGCAGGTGGGAGAGTCGAACTTTTGCCAACAGTCAGAGCTTATTATCTCACAAACCATTCCAAATTGCGATTTCTGATAGACTCCGAAAGTCTAGAAAATAGCTTTGGAAACTCGTCCCTTTTTTTCTGGGCGAAATATTATAAGAAATAGCTGAGTTAGGAGCAAAAGAGTGTCCAGATTGTATGAGTGGCAGTTTAAATCTCTATAACTTCAAATTCAATTTCCTCCCAAACTATACATGAAATTATGTTGATAAAAAGTGCCATGTTTCCCAAAATGCCACTATAAATCCAAAAATTTGCAAAACTTCGATTTTCAAAAATCTCAAAAATTTTCAAAAAAACAAATAAAAAATTTCCAAAAATTTATTAAGTGATTTATTTGTTTCTCAAAATGCAATTTTGACAAAGAAAATATTGGTTTGCCGGCCAATTTTTGGCAAATAAGCCTGGTGACAGGAACTTAGGTTCTTGTGCTCCAGACCCTTGACCATTCTAACTCTCCTGGCTCGAAAAGGGTTACCGATATCGACTCTGGCCTTATAATGAAGTACTACAGATTTTTGCTCTTGTAAAAATCCCTAATTGCCCACAGTTTGCCAGTAAATCAGCCGAGAAAGTTGGCGGATTGGGTAAAAGGGCGACCAGTGCATGATCGCACGTAACTCCGTAAGATTGCGTATTTTCGGCGCGGAAACACTCAGTTATGTAGATAAATGAAAACCGAAAAAGATTGTGTAAACATTTCTGAAATCGGCCCTAAAACACTAAAGTTATGCGAAATATAAAAAAAAAATGCAAATTTGCAGAACTTTTATCGATATTTCAAAATTTTTCAAGAATTATTGGTCGCAAAACAATTTCTGGCATTCAGCAAGATTTTGCAATATTTAGTGCAAAAAAAAACTGCTCTTGACAAAACTCCCAATTCTCCATCGTTTTCCAGCAAATCAATCGGGAAAGTTGCAGGTTTCCACAAAAGGGCGGCCACTGCACTGCTGCACTCTTTCGCCCATAACTCCGTTAATTATCGGGCGATTGGGTGCAAAAAAGAGCGTCTGAAAGCCGAAAAAAATGCCTCCAAAAACCCCCGGTTTGGTACCGTAAGAATAAACGGACTGGAATTGGCTACGCCACTGGATTCCTCATCACCAGCCCCCCAAAAAATATTGTTTTCGCCATGCATAAATCCCAAGGAAAATTGCATGACATAACGGTGACAGGTTTTATTGCCCGCCTACATACATGCTGATTGCCTTTGTCTTTCTGGAGATCCTTCCCCCCTCCGGGTGATTTATGGGGCGGCTTTAAAAGGGCGGAACCCTGGCCCCCCGTTGCGGCGTTGCGGCTCATGAGCAAAATGGCCCGGAAAGTCGACTTATTGGCACTAAAGTCGCATGAAAAATTGCACCAGAAACTAAATCATTTCCATTTCCGCCTTCAAAAACTCGCCTGTATCGAAAAAGTGGCACGTGAACCGTTCAAATGCTCGTCAACTTTGCAAGAGTTTTTTTTCGCCCAGTTTGGCCCCAAAACTTCCGGACTTTATTCTTCGCAGGGCGGCCTTTTTACTTAATAAACAGTTTCGAGTCCGTTTTGCTGGAAAAGTATGTTCGGTTTCGGTGGGTGGGCGGCCAAACTGGCCCCGGCCACACATCCGTCATGTGCGCGCCCCCCCTTTCCTAGTGGAAGTTGGAAAAGTTGGCCGGAAAAAGCATGTTTTCGGCTTTGGCCCAAGTATTGTCGAGTGGAAAGACGAGCGAAATAAGTTGAGCCAGTTTATTATATAGATGGGAAACGTTCGTGTCCAGAAGCTTCCAGTTTGGCTCTTAACTGTTGCGAAGATGTTTTGAGTTTCGGGAACTTGCTTGAAACATTGATGGCAGGCAAACGTGAGCAGCTAGAGGAATGAAATTTTTTGCCAGCATCGGGCTGCCACCCTGAAATGTGTACGAAAAATTCCAATCCCATACGTTGGCACGTTGATTTTAAAAAATTCTCAAATTCTGGTTCACAGTTGAGCTCTACATATGCACCGACCATTTCTTTCAAAAATTGCCACGCCCAAACCCGAGCAGCTACATGGTGGACATTTTAAAAAAACATAGAGCAAGCACCCTTAAATGCCTGTTTCACATTGCATTTGCATCAAGTGGCAGGTAGATTTTTGAAAAATTCCATAGGCATCGACCGTTTTTTTGGAAAATCATCACTTTCAACTGCGGGCAGGAAGCGAGGTAAAATTTGCGCCCCACATCGGGCAAACACCCTTAAATAGATGCTAGACATTGTTATTACCTGAATGGACGCTTTAATTTGTTTTTCATTGATTTTAAAAAAAATCCTGAATTCTGCCCGACAGTGAAGCTCCTGCGCTGCAACGACAACTCCTTTAAAAAATCACCCTGTCCAAACCGTCCAAGGGACGGAGCTGAAATTTTCACACTGGATAGAGCAAGCACCCTTAAGTGCGTACAAAAAAATCCAATCCCATCACTCCACAGGTCGATTTTAGAAAAATTCGCAAATTCTGGTTCACAGTTGAGCTCTCCATATGCACCGACCATTTTTTAAAAAAATTGCCACGCCCATACCCGAGCAGCTACATGGTGGAAATTTTTACACAACATAGAGCAAGCACCCTTAAATGTATGGTTCAAATTTCAATTGCATCAATTTGCAGGTAGATTATTGAAAAATTCCATAGGCATCGACCGTTTTTTTTGGAAAATCATCACTTTCAACTGCGGGCAGGAAGCGAGGTAAAATTTGCGCCCCACATCGGGCAAACACCCTTAAATAGATGCTAGACATTGTAATTACCTGAATGGACGCTTTAATTTGTTTTTCATTGATTTAAAAAAAAATTGCTGAATTCTGCCCGACAGTGAAGCTCCTGCGCTGCAACGACAACTCCTTTAAATAATCACCCTGTCCAAACCGCCCAAGAGGACGGAGCTGAAATTTTCACACTGGATAGAGCAAGCACCCTTAAGTGTGTGCAAAAAAAATCCAATCCCATCTACTCCACTAGGTCGATTTTAGAAAAATTCGCAAATTCTGGTTCACAGTTGAGCTCTCCATATGCACCGACCATTTTTGAAAAAATTGCCACGCCCACACCCGAGCAGCTACATGGTGGAAATTTTTACACAACATAGAGCAAGCACCCTTAAATGTATGGTTCAAATTTCTAATTGCATCAATTTGCAGGTAGATTATTGAAAAATTCCATAGGCATCGACCGTTTTTTTTGGAAAATCATCACTTTCAACTGCGGGCAGGAAGCGAGGTAAAATTTGCGCCCCACATCGGGCAAACACCCTTAAATAGATGCTAGACATTGTTATTACCTGAATGGACGCTTACATTTTTTTTCATTGATTTTAAAAAAAATCCTGAATTCTGCCCGACAGTGAAGCTCCTGCACTGCAACGAAACTCCTTTAAAAAATCACCCTGTCCAAACCGTCCAAGGGACGGAGCTGAAATTTTCACACTGGATAGAGCTAAGCACCCTTAAATATATTAGGGAATTTTGAATTTTTTCGAGGCACAGGTTGATTTTTGAAAAATTTTTGAATTTTGGTTACAGTGACGCTCTTCATATGCACCTACCAGTTTTCAAAAAATCACCCTGTCCAAACCCGCAGAGCTAAAAAGCTGAAATTTTCACACAACATAGCACAAAAGCCTTAGTATCTGGTGCAAATGCAGTACCATTTTGCATAAAGAGTAGGGTAGATATGGGGCAAATTCCCGATGTCTCATCCAGTCAACAGTTGGCAAGCCCTCAAGCAACAATGTTCAAACCCGCGCCAGATTTCCGCAAATAAATCGCCCTGATCAAGGCAGGAGAGCGTTAATTCCTGCTGCCTGCCGGATGGAGCGTGGCGCATCAAGCTAATGGCCTCACGCAGCTGTCAAGTGAAGCGATCACGACTTGTTGTCGATTTCCTGCTCCTTGCTGCTGGTCGCCGGCCGGTTCACTGCTTAGGGGGCGCGTCAGCACCACCCCATCCAAAGTCTGCACACTTAATTAACTGCCTCCGAGCCCCCTGCTGGAACGCTCCTCAATCAGCACGAAATCGCTAACAAATCGTCATGGCAAGTTGGACGATTAATTCTGGCCGTCAGGTGCGACAACTGACATCGTGTTTAGTGCCGAATCGTCGACGAATTAATCACCTCCCTTTGCTAATGTATTCCGGACGCATAACTTTAGGCCCCGGTGAGTTAGTAGCCCCATCGCCATCTAGCGGCGGTCGCTCAATCAAAGCCCCGTTGACAAGTGCCGATTCAAGAGCTTTAGGCGCAGTCGACAAATGGCTCTTAACAAAATGTTTCCGTGACATTTGGCCGGAACTTCACTCCCTGGCACTCTAACACGTCAATTCCCCCCCCGTTTTAGCTTCGCTGTGAATACATTCTCCCCCGCCCCCCCCTGGGGGGATTATTTGATGGGGAAGTGCGCAATTTTCAGCTGCCATTGGAGAAGTTTCAGGGGCCAATTAGCCTTTGGAAATATCGATGGGGCGCACATTTATTTAATAAAAACGACAGTAACAACAGCAGCAGCAAGGGCTAAATGGGGGGGGTGGGGGGGGGTGAAAAACGCAACCCCCCAAACAAAAACAACGCTCGTATTCGAGCGGTAGAACAATTGCATGGAAAGTGTACAAATAGCTGCCACATTCACTTATTTTGCTTTGTTTTCGTTTCGTTTCGACAACGAGGGCAACAATCAACTACGGCCGGGCAACTTGTTTTAAGTGGTCAGCCGAACGGACTGTCGAGGTTTATTTTATCGCGCTTGCAATTTTCCTCGCCATGTCTTTTGCTCGTAACTCGTTGAAAGTTTCAATTTGCTTACCAACGTTCGTTTGGCTGGAAATCGCGTGATTAACATGCGCTTAGGTGGTAGCGCCCCCCGAGCCTTTGTTGGGTTTAATAGTATGCATTTTCCAAAACTCATACTAGAATCATTTCTCCTTGCTTTCAGGCATTGCTTCACCAACGGATTTTGCCTTTGAATGTTGGAAGCACCGAAATTGCCCACAAAATACTATTTCCAAATCCCATACCTATAGTAAGTGCTACTGTTCCCCTGGTACGCTAAATGGTGTAATTATCCATTGGACAGGCGTCATAAGGTTGAGAATGTGGCAATTCAATGGCATTTAATTGCATTTTCCAAAACTCATACTATAGTATATTTGAAATTTCAGTCACTGTTTCAACCCGACAATTCACTCCAAGAGTTCTAGTGCCGAAATTAAACTCCCAGGCGTTTTAAAACTCCTTTTCCCAAACTCATACTAAACACATTTTGCAGTTTCAAACCACCAATCCTCGGAGTTTCCACTGCAAAGCGCCCGAATGTCCGCATTAACTCAAAAATTGCATTTAAACGCAATTTCCAAATATCATACTATATATATATAGTATGTTTTACTATTCCCTTCGCTAAATGTCCCAATTACTCATTTGTGAGCGTCGGAAATTGATAATTCAGCATTCAATGGCATCTAATTGCATTTTCCAAAACTCATACTATAGTATATTTTGCAATTTCCGTCACTGCTTCACCCGACAATTCACCCCAAGCGTTCTAGTGTCGAAATTGATCGCCTAGGAGTTTTTAAACGCTTTTTCCAAAACTCATACTATAGCTCATTTTGCAGTTTCAAACCCCAATCCATCGGCGTTTTCACTAAAAAGCGTCCGAATGTCCGCATTAACTCAAAAATTGCCTTTAAAAGCAATTTCCAAATATCATACTATAGTATGTTTTACTATTTCCTTCGCTAAATGTCCCAATTACTCATTGGTGAGCGTCGGAAGTTAATAATTTAGCATTCAATGCCATCTAATTGCATTTTACAAAACTCATACTATAGTATATTTTGCGATTTTAGGCACTTTGTCGACCGATTATTTCGTCTGAAATGTTCTAAGGTTGAATTAACTCAAAAATTGCCTTAAGACAAAATTTCCATGTCTCATACTAGAGTATGTTTTACTATTCTTTTCACTAAATGATTTATTATTTATCAGTTGTGTTTACTGGAATTTTCCGAAACTCATACTATAATAGATTTTGCAATTTTAGTCACTAATAATTCAGTCTCAATCGTTTTATAAAGTTTAAATTAATCTTCCAGTGGTCTTTAAAACAAATATTCCCAAACTCATACTACAGTACATTTTCCAATTTTTGTGACAATTTCATCTGATTATTCAATCTGATGCGTTCAAATGTCGAAATTAATCTTCGAGGAGTCTTTAAACGCTTTTTTAAAAACCCATACTATAGTATATTTTACTTACTTGCACTTCAACACATGGACTAATTCATTCACTTTAAAGCTTCCCTAATGTCCAAATGAACTCTCCACTTGCCTTTGTAAATCAATTCCAAATTTCATTACATAGTATATTTCTAAAGTCAGTCCCTCGATTTTAACTAATTTTTCACTCTAAAGCAGTGGACATTGTCGAAATGAACATTCAAATGCTCTGCAAAGGCGACTTCCAAATCTCATACTATAGTATATTTTGCAATATGTCATTGTTTAAACTGACTGTCCATTATAAAGCATGCAAATACCAAAATTACCAGGCCAGTTGCCTTTAAATTGAATTTTCCGAAACCCATACTATAGTATATTTTACAATTCCACTCCTAAGTTCAAGTGATTTTTGTTTCAAACTGCTTCCAAAATTTTATAGACTAGAATATTTTCCAGTTAGTGACCAATTTAACTGATTTGTCACTCTAAAGCGCTAAATTGAAATGTAATACTATAGTATGTTTTCCAAAGTTAGTTGCGAATTCAACCGACTATTTCCTCTAAAAGTTAGAAATGTCCAAATTAACACTCAAATCGCCAGTAAACGCAATTTCCGAAACGCCTAATATAGGATATTTTTCAATTTTAATCAATGTTTCAACCGATTACCCATTTTGAAGGGTTCGAATGTCGAATTCCCGCTTCAATTGCCTTTAAATTGCAATTTCCGCATCCCATACTATAGTATATTTTACTACCGCACTCACCAAATGGACAAATTAATCACTTGGAAGCTTTGCACTGTCCGAATTAACTCCCTAATAGTTTTTAAAAATAATTTCCAAAACTCATACTATAGTATATTCTTCAAAAGCGGTCATCAATTCCACTGATTTTGCGGTTTGAGGCGCCGAAATATTCAAATCCGCACTGAATTTGTCTTCAAATGCAACTTCCAAATCTTATACTATAGTATAATTAACAATGTCAGCCACCAGAAAACCTACTAGAATGGTACAAGCGCCCCAAATTCGCATACTAGAATGGCTTTGGATATTTTTTGGTTATCTTGTGGATTGGCGCCAAACTGGAATCCGGAAGCCCATACTATTGTTCCAAACTATTACAGAAAGCTGCGCTGATGGTTTCCAAAGGCATACTAGCGTACATTTGCAGGCACAGCTCACTTGGTTCTGGGCCGATTTTGAAACGGAAAACTTCCCGTGAAAGAGCTGGAAAGCGACTTTCGAGCTGCCGGCACAGCGAATCCATCAACTAATTGTGTCAGTCCCCAGACGACGCTACATAAAGAGCCCGACATTGCCGATACGGGCGAGTTCATGAGTGTTACGTCTCAATAGTTGCTAAGTTTCGCCCGCAAGTTCCAAACAGAAGCGATAAGAGCGCGAGTTTCTCTCCCCCGTACACACAGTAAAACGGTTTTCGGTCCATTTAGCTCGAAATTAGACTTGACTCCCTTCGTCTTATCGTGTGACACGGAAAGTTGATGTATGGCAAGTTGGGAATGGGGCTGGAAATTTTTGAAAATCCCCACTGGTCGAGATTAGGCGGCCCGCCCTAATTGAATCCGACAGTTTTATCCATCCGGACAAGGAAGCCATCGATTAAGCGAACAATCTGAACCGATCCATTATGTTGTTTGCCGGAGAAGGAAAATAAAAGGATAAAGAATTGTCACATAAATATCGGATATGGCAAATGGCCGGCCATAAAATTTAATTTTCCTTCCAAGTCAAGCACTATCGATGAATTTACAGGAGGTTTATTGGAAAATGCTGCCGCTGCTGCTGCGGCAAACCGGACTTCTTTTTGGCTGCTCGCCTCTCGCTCCTATTGATTGTCACACGAATTCGGTTCCTTTTTGTCATTTGCATTTAAAACCCATTCAAGTTTCCGCCAACTACATTGCTTTAAACTTTGCCTCTTGCCGGCCAAATTGATGGGGACAAGCCGAGTTCGGTCTACACCACTGTCCCCCCAATTGCGGACGAGGAGTTGCAACGGATTTGCCAATGTTCTGCCAAAGTGTTAACTGGAATTTTATTTTATTTGAAAATGAAGCTCTGTATGGATTTGCCTAGAGTTTTCTTCAGAGGTTTAGGAGGATTTGCTCTATGTTGAGCAAAAATATCAACTCTCTAGCTGCCTTAGTTTGGGCGTGGCGATTTTTTGAAACGACAGATACGAATTTTCCAGGTCGTGCCAAAGTGTTAACTCGGATTTTATTTTTTTTGAAAATGAACCTCTACCTGGAATTAGCTGGATTTTACCTCATACATTTCGGAGTGTTTGCTCTATGTTGTGTGAAAATGTGAACTCTCTAATGGCCCTAGTTTGGGCGTGGCAATTTTTTTAAACGATCGTGACGAATTTGCCATGACGTTCCAAAGTGTTAACTTGAATTTTCTTTTTTTGAAAAGGAACTTCTTCGCGGATTCAGCTGGATTTTTTTTCATTTATTGCGGAGTGTTTGCTCTATGTTGTGTGAATATGTCAACTTTCTCACTACTCTGGTTTGGGCGTGGCGATTTTTTTAGACGAACGTGACGGATTTGCAATTTCGTTTGAAAGGCTTAACTCAAATTTAATTTTTTTGAAAATGAACCTCTTTATAGATTTGACTAGGTTTTTTTTCATAGATTTAGAAGTATTTTCTCCATGTTGGGAAAAATTTGCAACCCTATAACTGCCTCAGTTTGGGCGTGGCGATTTTTTAGACGATCGTAACGAATTTGCCATGTCGTTCCAAAGTGTTCACTCGAATTTTATTTTTTTTGAAAATGAAGCTCTGCATTGATTTAGCTGGATTTTCCTTTCCTACATTGCGGAGTGTTTTCTCTATGGTGTGTAAAAATATCAACTCCCTAGCGGACTTAGTTTGGGCGTGGCGATTTTTTAAGATGGTCGTGACGAATTTGCCATGTCGTTCCAAAGTGTTAACTCGAATTTGTTTTTTTTGAAAATTAACCTCTTTATAGATTTGACCGGAATTTTTTCCATATATTGACAAGTATCCGCTCTACGTTGGCCAACAATTTCATCCCTCCAGCGGCCCCAGTTGAGGAGTGACGATTTTATGAAAAACTGTGCACACAAATCAAGAGCTTCACTGTAAATCCAGATTCAAAATTTTTGAGAAATCAACCTGCAGATTAACTAAACTATAATTTTCCCCATACATTTAAGGGTGCATGCTCTATGTGGAGCAAAAATTCCAACGCCCTGCCTTCTCTAGTTTGGGCGTGGCAATTTTTTGAAAAACAGTGGACGCAACTCAAGAGCTTCACTCTACACCCCAACTGAAGAATTTTTTAAAAACCAACCTGCTTATTGATCTGCTTGAAAATGTCCACATCTATTTAAGGTTGGTTGCTCTATGTGCCAGCGAAAAATCAACCCTCCACCTGCCTCAGGTTGAACGCGGTGATTTTTTCAAAGGGATCAAGCCCAAACACCCAGTTTGTACCTTCTGTGCACCAACACACAAAAAAAATTCATTACTCCAAAACGGCTGCAGCTAGAAACTCCTCCGATGCCTCAATTGAAAGCCCTAATCCTGCTCTTTAATTGAATTGAAGACAAATTTTTCCTCAAACCGCCTCAAAACTGAAATTGAGACTCTTTCGGCCCACTCCTGCCCAGGCCCTAGCCCTCAATAATAAATCCCGCTAAATAATGCACTCCCAACGTGAACAGGACCTGAACAACAGCAGGCGGCAAATCATACAAAGTCCTGCAGGAAATTGCCGTTTCGAGTGCTCGTTTCGGTTAAACTTTAAGCGAAAAGAAGCGACTGGAACAAGCAAATTTCACCGTCTTATTGCCCATTAAATGGCACATTTCCCGGTAATTTTCAGTCTGTTTTGACACCGCCGAAAAAAAACCGGTTTCCTGCGCCTCAATTCACATCCTCAATTATTGGCTTGACGTGACTACGTTCCCCGACTCACTCCTCCAAAGCGCCCATTACATCCAATGGAAAAATAAATATTGCATTAGGCCTGTGGAAAACGTCCCAATAACAATGCCATACTTTACTGTCTTTGCGACCCAAAGTGGTACTTGGAGGCCTCCAAACGCTCACACGTCTCAAATTGTTATCGGCCCTTGGAGGGTTTCATGGTTATGGATTTGAGGCATGGAATGCACGCAATTTTACAATGCTCCTTGTGGAAACACGTTCTAATGCGGCACAGGTCTGAGGATGGCGCAAAATCGAAACTTTTCAGCGCCACCAATCAGGAGGCTTTGGTCTATTGGAGGACTCACTCAAAAAGAATCTGGCTGCTTTTCCTCAAAAGCAGCGAATTTTTTAAAGCGGACTGTTCCGAAAACCCTGCTTGTGTATTGGGGAATATTCAAAAGCTCCTCAAAAATTCCCTGATGATGACTGCGCACCGAAACTTACGCTGCGTGAATGATTCACTGTTCGTCATCAATTGTAATGGTTCAAAACTTCCAACGAGTTTGGAAAATGGAAGGTTTGCAAAATTCTGTATGGTCGTTTTTTGAAACTTTTTACTTTCACAAAAATGGCCTGATGATGGCGTAAAATCGAAACGTTTTTGGCAAATTTGGTCAAGTTTAGTGCTCTAAACACAGCAGTAAATCATTGCTAAAAATTTCGTATAAAAAGTGGGGAATTTTGAGGGTGAAACTCGGCAAAAGTCTGTTTGAGATTTTCTGAAATTGAAAAAATCCCCAACAATTCCCTGATGATGGCAGAGAATCGAAACTTTCAGGACAGAAGTAGCAAATCACAGTCTATCGAACGCATAGACTGAAAATGTTCGTAAAAGACAACGAGTTTGGAAAACTAGAACTTCAAAAAAACTATGACTTTTGACTGAAAATTTAATAAAGATGGCGCACGATTGAAACTTTTTCATCACCAAAAGCGAAACTGTGGTCGTACGAACACAAAAAAACAAAAATCCCCAACTATTTGTGATGAGAACCTAAAAATCCCCTCACCCAAACTGAACCCAACGAAACTCGACTTGAACTGAACAACACTGCACTTGAAAAACTCGCCAAAAATGTCCTGATGATGGCAGCGAGTTGAAACTTTCAGGACATAAATAGCAAGTCACCGTCTATTCAATGCGCCAACTCAAAATCAAAGTGAAAGAAAACCAGTTTGGAAAACTAGAACTTAAAAAATCTGTGACAGTTTCTTTTTTCAAATTCGCGTTCTGACTGAAAATCTCCTGAAGAAGGCTCAAGATCGAAACTTTTTCATCAGCGTGACCTAAACTGGGGTCGTACCAACACAAAAAAACAAAAATTGCCAACTATTTCCGATAGGAACCTAAAAATCCCCACACCCAAACTGAACTCAACGAAACTCGACTTGAACTGAACAACACTGCACTTGAAAAACTCGCCAAAAATGTCCTGATGATGGCAGCGAGTTGAAACTTTCAGGACATAAATAGCAAGTCACCGTCTATTCAATGCGCCAACTGAAAATCAAAGTGAAAGACAACGAGTTTGGAAAACTAGAACTTAAAAAATCTGTGACAGTTTCTTTTTTCAAATTCGCGTTCTGACTGAAAATCTCCTGAAGAAGGCTCAAGATCGAAACTTTTTCATAAGCATGACCTCAACTGGGGTCGTACCAACACAAAAAAACAAAAATGCCCAACTATTTTCGATGGGAACCTAAAAATCCCCACACCCAAACTGAACTCAACGAAATTCGACTTGAACTGAACAACACTGCACTTGAAAAATTCGCCAAAAATTCCCTGATGATGGCAGCGAGCTGAAACTTTGAGAACATAAGTAGGAAACCACAGTCTATCGAATGCACCAACTGACAATTTTTGTCAAAGACAACGAGTTTGAGAAACTAAAATTTGAAAAAACTGTGACAGTTGATGTTTTCAAAATCGACTTCTGACCGAAAATCTCCTGAAGATGGCGCAAAGTCGAAACTTTTTTATTACCGAAAGCGAAGCAGGGTTGTACCAACATAAAAAAGCAAAAATTCCCAGCTTTTTTCCAATGGGAACTTAAAAATCCCCACACCCAAACTGAACGCAACGAAATTCGACTTGAACTGAACAACACTGCACTTGAAAAATTCGCCAAAAATTCCCTGATGATGGCAGCGAGCTGAAACTTTCAGGACATAAATAGCAAGTCACCGTCTATTCAATGCATCAACTGAAAATCTAAGTGAAAGAAAACGAGTTTGGAAAACCAGAACTTAAAAAATCTGTGACAGTTTCTTTTTTCAAATTCGCGTTCTGACTGAAAATCTCTTGAACAGGGCTCAAGATCGAAACTTTTTCATAAGCATGACCTCAACTGGGGTCGTACGAACACAAAAAAACAAAAATGCCCAACTATTTCCGATGGGAACCTAAAAATCCCCACACCCAAACTGAACTCAACGAAATTCGACTTGAACTGAACAACACTGCACTTGAAAAATTCGCCAAAAATTCCCTGATGATGGCAGCGAGCTGAAACTGTCAGGACATAAATAGCAAGTCACCGTCTATTGCATGCACTAACTGAAAATCTTAGTGAAAGATAACGACTATGGAAACCTAGAACTTAAAAATCTGTGACAGTTTCTTTTTTCAAATTCGCGTTCTGACTGAAAATCTCTTGAAGAGGGCTCAAGATCGAAACTTTTTCATAAGCATGACCTCAACTGGGGTCGTACGAACACAAAAAAACAAAAATGCCCAACTGTTTCCGATGGGAACCTAAAAATCCCCACACCCAAACTGAGCTCAACGAAATTCGACTTGAACTGAACAACACTGCAATTGAAAAACTCGCCAAAAATGTCGTGATGATGGCAGCGAGCTGAAACTTTCAGGACATAAAAAGCAGGTCACCCTCTATTCAATGCACTGACTGAAAATCTAAGTGAAAGAAAACGAGTTTGTAAAACTAGAACTTAAAAAATCTGTGACAGTTTCTTTTTTCAAATTCGCGTTCTGACTGAAAATCTCCTGAAGAAGGCTCAAGATCGAAACTTTTTCATAAGCATGACCTAAACTGGGGTCGTACGAACACAAAAAAACAAAAATACCCAACTATTTCCGATGGGAACCTAAAAATTCCCACACCCAAACTGAACTCAACGAAATTCGACTTGAACTGAACAACACTGCACTTGAAAAATTCGCCAAAAATTCCCTGATGATGGCAGCGAGCTGAAACTTTCAGGACATAAATAGCAAGTCACCGTCTATTCAATGCACCAACTAAAAATCAAAGTGAAAGAAAACGAGTTTGGAAAACTAGAACTTAAAAAATCTGTGACAGTTTCTTTTTTCAAATTCGCGTTCTGACTGAAAATCTCCTGAAGAAGGCTCAAGATCGAAACTTTTTCATAAGCATGACCTAAACTGGGGCCGTAGGAACCCAAAAAAACAAAAATGCCCAACTATTTCCGATGGGAACCTAATAACCCCACACCCAAACTGAACTCAACGAAATTCGACTTGAACTGAACAACACTGCAATTGAAAAACTCGCCAAAAATGTCCCGATGATGGCAGCGAGCTGAAACTTTCAGGACATAAATGGAAAATCACAGTTTATCGAATGCAACTACTGAAAAATTTCGTTAAGGACAACAAGTTTGGAAAACTAGAATTTAAAAAAACTGTGCACTCGATATTGTCAAATTCGTCTTCTGACTGAAAATTTCCTGAAGATGGCTCAAGATCGAAACTTTTGCATCAGCATGAGCAAAAACTGGAGTCGTTCCAAAGCAAAAAACACAAAATCGCGAACTTTTTCCGTTAGGAACCAAAAAATCCCCACTCCCAAACTGACCGAAATTCGACTTCAAGTGAACAACACTGCACTTGAAAAATTCACCAAAAATCCCCTGATGACGGCACAAATTCGAAACTTTCCCGGCATAAACTAGCGTTTCGACCCAATTAAATCATCCAATCGCTTCTGGGGAATTTCGGCCGGTTACGTTGTGGCGCTCATTTGGACCCATGGAAGTTCCAGCTCAGTCGCTGATTTAATATTCATTAATGGGGCCCCCCCGAATCCTTTGAAGAACGCCCGGCCAGATAATCTGAAAAACATCTCCCGAAAAGGTTTTTAAGTGTTATTAAATATGCCATATATTTTCGGGACGTTCCCGAAGGGAGCGGCTGGTTATTTTGCCGTGAATTATTACCCAGATTTGTTTCGCCGCTTTGAGAAATCGGCCCCCCTTTTGAAACTGAAATAAAAAAAAAACCAGACGAAAAACCGGTTATGGATATTGATTGGGGAGCGAGTGAGTGTTTTTTTCCGGCTTTTTTAACTTCCAGCCAGTAACAGTTTTGGCGTTTTTCGCAGTCGAAAGTCCGTTAGTCAATGGGTACAAACCGGGTTCTTGTCGGGCCCAAATCAAGTCGAAGTGATTAAAATGGAAACGTGAACGTTTGCATAAATAAAATAGCGAAATTACCAGCGGCGCCCGACAACGGCCTTTTCGTGTAATTAAATATGCGAAACAATTTACAGGACCCGAAAGCAGAAATTGATGCGGTTCCGGACGGCCTTTATTAGATTTTAACTGGCCTAACGACTATTACGCTGATTAGCGCTCAAATTGCTCTCAATTACATTCGGCTTTTGACGGAATCATTTCTGAAGCCAACGTGATTTTATCTGGTGCTGGACGTTTCGGCTCGGGACCACCATCAGGCCATTTCCCCCAGCCGCACCATCTAGGCACTAAAGCAATTGTGGTTTCGCCTACTCTTTCTTTACAAACTCATTGACGATTTCACTTGGTGCATTCGATGCAGGCTTTTTGCCTGCATCTTGGCAGAAAGTTTCGAGTCTATGACATCATCAGGGGATTTTTGACGAATTTCTCAAGCTCAGTGAACACCAACTTCAGTTTCGTCAAGTGTCGTTCTAAGAATTTGTTGCAATCTTCAGAAAGTCGTGCAGAATTTTCGTTTTGTTCTGCTTATACAAGCCACATTGCCTGAACGTGAGCAGAAAGTTTCGATTTTTCGCCATCCTCAGGCAATTCGCGAACTCGAGAAAATCAGTCAGAGACCAATATGTGTAAACTAACCGTTCGAAAAACTGGTTTTTAGTTGGCGCACTTTAAAAATTTTCCAACAGCGACCATAACAGGTTGCTTACGTGGTGAAAGTTTCGGTGCGCTGCCATCATCAGACATTTTTTGACACTCTATCAAACTTAAGTGGGCTTAATTGATGTTCAGCAAATGCAAAGCAACTAATTTCGGTTAAGCTGCACAAGAGGCAGTGTTGCCAAGTAACTGCTTTGCAAAAGCTCGGTCCCTTCCATGCATCGGCAAAGTTTCGAATAAAAGCCATCTTCAGACATTTTTTGACACGACCTCAAACTTTACTGATATTTAGCAAATGTAAAGCAATTCATTTTCGGAAAACTAGTTGAAATGCAGCGTTGCCGGCTGCTGCGTCGAAGAATACCGGGGCTGTTCCAGCCCCGGTCAAAGTTTCGAATTGATATCATCATCAGGAATTTTTTTGCCACAAAATTTACGTTACGTGAAGCGCATCTATGACAGTGAATGTAAATTAACTGATTGTAAAAGACCAGATGCGGATACAATGTTGCCGATACCGGCTTATGCAGCCAATAGAATCTCCTGGAAACTGAGCAAAGTTTCGATATGAACGCCATCCGCAGGGATGTTTTGGCAATATATCAACTCAAGTGGATTTTTGCCAATATGAGCCAATCCATGGCACTAGAACCGGGCGATATACCAGTGTTGCCGATTGTTGCCTTGGAAATAGATGGCAACGCCGATTAAGTGCACAAAGTTTCCAATTGATCATCATCAGTGATTTTTTTTAGCCAAGTGAATAAACATCAGTGCTGTTCATCGGTGTCAGTGACTGTAAACTAATTAATGGGGACAAAACCAGATAAGATACAGTGTTGCCGGTTTAAGCAGTTTGAAAAGCAGTTATTGCCAATAGTAGAGCGCAACCTTCGAAGCCGATGCCATCATCAGGGATTTTTTGGGGAATTTTTCCAATCTCTGTTGCCAGCTTGTGGGACAATGGCACAGTTTCTCAGGATTTTCGGACAGCGCGTTGCCGTTTATCGGGTGTTTATGTGAAATTTCAACGGGAAACCAACGCTCTAAACGGGGCAAAACGAGTAAACTCGACTGATATAGTTTGGACAACAATGATATCGTTTCGGAAAGTTTAAACACCACAAATCCGAACTTCCGGCAAAGCGGCGTTTCCTATGAAAACTAGACGGCGGCAAACTAATCTCAACGGAAAGGGATTAGAAGTGATAAGTGAGGAAAGCTTTATTGTATTGTTTTTCGCCGAACATTGCGTATTAGCTGAAGACAGAGTCTCGAAACTTTCGAAGCTCCGAACGATAATCCTGACTGAAAACACTTGACTGTTCCACTGGCAACGTCGCCGTTAGATACTTGCCGACTTTTTTGCCCAAGCATGTTGCCAAATTTACGCCTCACATTGTGTACAATTTGCATGGGTTGGTCGCCCTTTATTTCATTTATTTCGGTCAGTTTTACCGACTGGGACCGAAAGTAGTGGAATCGATCGCACAACAGCCAATTAATCCCCAATCGAATTAACTTTGGGGCGATTTGATTAGATCCGGCAACGTATGGCCGCAATTAGAAGACGGATCTTTGGAAATTACGTTCGTTTGCCCTTTTTTGCCCTTTCTGGAAAGGAGCTGAAGGTTTAAAAGGCACGTTTTTTTCCAGGGAAGTCAAGTCGCGGTGGACTTTTGCATTAGAATGTCTGAGGATGGGGTTGGTTCGAAACTTTTCTGCTTGTTTTCGGCTTCGAATCCCCACTGGCTCTCAATGGTTCATTTGTTTCCAGCGATGTTGAGCTGCCTGGTTATTTTTTTCCTTTCCTGGCCACTTTGTTCCACTTGGTGACCAAACCGGATCGTGCAGGCCAGCTTTTCGAAGCAGATTTGGGGTTCTATGGACCTAAAGGCGTGAAAAACGATGCCCACAGTTAAGGGCGAAACCTCTGCCTCCAGACGTCAGAATTTTGAGGTTTTACAGGAAACGGTGTTTGATGCACTTCGAAATTAGCGTCCGCACTCTGCAAGTGGAACCTCGTTTGAGTTTTGGGAGGTTTTTGAGTTTTTTCCGCTTGCCTGGTGAGGCGTGAGGCAGTGAGGTGTCAGTTGAGGTTTTTTACGCGTATGGAGTTGTTCGAGGAGCCAGTATACAGTTGGGTTAAAGCCGAAAATTTCAAGCCCACTTTTTCCACTTGGTGGCCAAACCTGACCGCACAGGCCAGCTTTTTTGAGCTGATTGGATTCCAATGGACTAGTGGGACGTGAAAAATGTCCCAATAGTTGAGGGCAAAATTCGGCCTCCCTGCCAACGCCAGAAATTTTGAGGTAGGAACAGAAAAAGTGTTTGCATACATTTCAGGGTGTCTGCAGACTATAAACCCTTCAGTCACGCCACTATAGGCCTCAAGGGCTTTGTCCTTTAAACTGCCTGGAGTGAAAACTGCAATCTGTCGATAAAGTCACCCCGGAATGAAGCAGACGGCGAGTTTCCAGTTTAATATCGGGCAGCAACATTGTTCTGTTCGCTTGCAGAAAAACGTTGTCGTCGCTGCAGAAGGACCAGATGGACTCAAGGGCTGGATCCAATGAGGAAATGGCTCTTAATGGAGAAGACACTCACTTCTCCTAGCGGCTCCTGGCGGCAGCTGGAGTGGCAAACTTAATGAACTTTAAAGGCTCAGGCCTTAAGAACCCTTCCACACACCATAAACTTTCCGAATTAATGCAAAGCGGTCAGCCGGGTTTTAGGGCGACTGTCGTCGCCTCTCTCCATCTTTCCCCACTTGATTGTTCTCCAACTGGGTCTGGAAAGGGAGAATTCGTCAGTTTCCGGGCAAAAGACCCCGACAGGAATACGAATCATGCTTCAGCTCAGTACGTTTTAAACGAAACTTTGCAGGGCGAAAAAACTGGAGACTTTTCCAGGCTGGACACGCCACTGGCCCAGTGACAGTGGCCCGGGGTTGATCCAGAATCCGAATCCCAGGGAAATATTTATAATCAAATCAGATTTAAGGCGCAGGGAATAATAAACAGCGATCTCCCAGATTTATGATCTTCCCAGCATCGTGCCAGATTGTCTGTGCCTGGCATAGGGAAATATTACTAATGAACATTAAACATACGGTAGTCTTTCGGCTCTCTGTTTACACCTTTCGTTTCCTCCATTCGGGTGGTTGGGGGGCCGTTTCTCCATTACGTTTCTAATGGGAATTGATGCAGCCAGGGGACAGTCAGAGTGCGATTTTCACATTTCCACATGCCACATCTTTTGGAGAGAACTGGAAACGTTGCCAGACGAATCTGGAAGGGCTGTAGAATGGAAAATCCCTGATGGTGGCTGAAGGTCGAAACTTTCTCCACAGCGCTGGCTCATTTGTTCGAGGCAACCCAAAAGTTCAGTCAGTCTGCTGCTTGAGACAATTGAAAAAATTCGCCAAAAATCGCCTGATGATGGCAGCCGGCCGAAACTTCTGGCATATGCGTAGCCAAGCACTGTACATCACACGCAATTGCCTTGTAAAGCTTGGCTGATGGCCAACGAGTTAATAAAACGGGAAGTTTGCACAAGTTGTCTTGAGGGGTTTTTAAATTTGAGAATTCTCAGAAAGTCGCCTGAAGATGGCATTAAATCGAACCTTTCGCCTCATTTCGAATCAATTGTGCTCCTTTCAAGCCGGCGAAGTTAAAATTTCCAATCGTTTTTTACTCAAAAGCATAAAATTTTGACAACCAAACTGGCGGAGACTCAATTAAAACTTCGGAAAAATTTTAAAATTCGCCAAAAATCGCCTGATGATGGTAACGTATCGAAACTTTCTACACATCAGGCAGCCACTCATACTTATCAAACGCACTAACTGAAAATTCGGACAAGAAATCAACGAGCTGAAAAAACGGGAGTTTTCAAAATTCGCTTGTGTGGATTTTTTTTTAAACTCGAAAACCTAACCAAAATCGCCTGAAGCGTAAAATCGAACTCTCTGCCTTGTAGTTATGTCTGATTGTTCAGATACGGCAACTTTAAAAAATTTAACAAGTTTATTTGAAAAGCATAACATTTTTCGCACAAAGCTGTAAAAAGACTCATTGGAAGTTTGAAAATTTGCCAAAAATTCTCTAATGATAGTAACGCATCGAAACTTTCTGCACATTAGAAGCCAATCATACTGCTTCAAACTCAGCAACTGAGAATTTGCACAAGAACCAACGAGCTTGAAGAACGAGAACTTTTCAAAAATTCGCTTAGTGGATTTTTTAAACTCGAAAACTCACCAAAAATCGCCTGAAGATGGCGTAAAATCGAAACTATCTGCCCACTTTTAGTCACGTCTGATTGTTCATATGCGGCAACTTTAAAAAATTTAACCGGTTTATTCGAAAAGCATCAAAATTTTCGCACAAAGCTGTAAAACGACTCATTGGAAATTTGAAAATTCGCCAAAAATTCCCTGATGATAGTAACGCATCGAAACTTTCTGCACATTAGTAGCCACTCATACTGCATCAAACTCAGCAACTGAGAATTTGCACAAGAACCAACGAGCTTGAAGAACGAAAACTTTTCAAAAATTCGCTTAGTGGATTTTTTAAACTCGAAAACTCACCAAAAATCGCCTGAAGATGGCGTAAAATCGAAACTCTCTGCCCACTTTTAGTCACGTCTGATTGTTCATATGCGGCAACTTTAAAAAATTTAACCGGTTTATTCGAAAAGCATTAAATTTTTCGCACAAAGCTGTAAAAAGACTCTTTGGAAATTTGAAAATTCGCCAAAAATTCCCTGATGATAGTAACGCATCGAAACTTTCTGCACATTAGTAGGCAATCATATTGCATCAAACTGAGCAACTGAGAATTTGCACAAGAACCAACGAGCTTGAAGAACGAGAACTTTTCAAAAATTCGCTTAGTGGATTTTTTAAACTCGAAAACTCACCAAAAATCGCCTGAAGATGGCGTAAAATCGAAACTCTCTGCCCACTTTTAGTTACGTCTGATTGTTCAGTATGCGGCAACTTTAAAAATTTAATCCGGTTTATTGAAAGCATCAAAATTTTCGCACACAAAGCTGTAAAAAGACTCATTGGAAATTTGAAAAATTCGCCAAAAATTCCCTGATGATAGTAACGCATTCGAAACTTTCTGCACATTAGTAGCCACTCATACTGCATCAAACTCAGCAACTGAGAATTTGCACAAGAACCAACGAGCTTGAAGAACGAGAACTTTTCAAAAATTCGCCTTAGTGGATTTTTTAAACTCGAAAACTCACCAAAAATCGCCTGAAGATGGCGTAAAATCGAAACTCTCTGCCCACTTTTAATGGACGTCTGATTGTTCATATGCGGCAACTTTAAAAATTTAACAGTTTATTTCGAAAAGCATCAAATATTTTTCGCACAAAGCTGTAAAAAGACTCATTGGAAATTTGAAAATTTCGCCAAAAATTCCCTGATGATAGTAACGCATCGAAACTTTCTGCACATTAGTAAGCCACTCATACTGTCATCAACCTCAGCAACTGAGAATTTGCACAAGAACCAAGAGCTTGAAGAACGAGGAAGTTTTCAAAAATTCGCTTAGTGGATTTTTTAAACTCGAAACTCAGCAAAAATCGCCTGAAGATGGCCGTTAAATCGAAACTATCTGCCACTTTTAGTGCACGTCTGATTGTTCATATGCGGCAACCTTAAAAATTAACCGTTTATTCGAAAAGCATCAAATTTTCGCACAAAGCTGTAAAAAGGACTCATTGGAAATTTGAAAATTCGCCAAAAATTCCCTGATGGATGGCCGCGAATCGAAACTTTCAGCACATCAGCAACAGCCACAAATACATCAAACGCAGTAACCGAAAATTCCGGCAAAATCAACGAGGTTGTTAATCAGGAAGTTTACAAAATTCTTAGCTTGATCACTTTTTTGATGAGGATGGCGCACTGAGGATGGCGCAAAACCGAAACTTTCCTCTCCCGAAACCCTCCAGGGCTTCTCAGTTGGCAACTGTCTGATGATGGCCCTGATTTGTGCTCGAAACTTTTTTTAGGCCTCGCCCACCCAAAGCAACCCAGCCGAACGTTGCAAACATCGCAAACTCCCCAAGTTTTCCTAAATAATGCCACAAATTTGCCAAAAACTCCCAGTTTGATTTAGACGCCAATAAATCTGACATGTTTTCCTCATTATGACGCCTTTTTGGCCGATTTTCTTTAGGGAAAACAATGCCGTTAAGGAGTTTGCAGTTTTGCAAACTTGGTCTGATCCGGAAGCGACAAGTTCTGCTGTTGGAAACAATGCGGATACACTTGCCTGCATTTTGCCTTTGTTTTTCCTTAGCCGGCCCCTTCACTTCTTTTTGAGCCGGCAACATTGTAGCCACATCGTTGTATGCTGCACTCAAAGCAGCCGATGCAACGCGTTTATTGCCAATTAATGCTGGCTAACCTGAAACGGGTGACAGCGTTGCCGAATCGTGCATCTCAAAGAGCTAGGTTTGCTCTATAAATGGGGCTAGTTCGAATTGTGCCATCATCAGGGAATTTTTGATGGAGGGGTCACACTTTGGGTGACCTCATAAAGGCCGGACATGCAAACCACTTTTTTTCGGCCTAAATCGGACTATGTACAGTGTTGCCGACCTACTGGGCTAAAAAGGGCTGTGCAAGTGCTGCAAGCGTTGAAAGTTTCGAATTTGTACCATCACCAGGCTATTTTTCGAAAGATGTCAAACTTTGGTTGACTTCATCAAAACCAGTGAATGCAAAGCGATTCAGCATGGCGAAGCCGGTCACGGTACAGTGTTGTCGACTATCGTGGGCAAAAACCATGGACATTTTTTAAAAATGAACAAGTTTCGAATTAAAGTCATCCACAGGGATTTTTTGACAGAACTTTGAACTGTAGTGATTTGCATCGATGTCAGCCAATGCAAACTAATTAATTTTAGCGATACCAGTTACGATACACTGTTGCCGCATTTTGCATTGCTAAAAGTTTCTCCTGTTCCAAAAAGACTGAAAGTTTCGAATCAGGGACATCATCAGAGATTTCTTGGGCAAAACGTTTAACTTTGGTGGATTTCATCGATGTTTGCCGATCTAAACCCATTAGTTGTGGCCAAACCAAAGGCGATACAGTGTTGCCGATTGTTACGTTGAAAATAACTCAAATTGCGCGTTCCTGGCATCATCAGGGATTTTTCCACCAGTCCAAATAGATGATAATTTTCCTTTAAAACTCCAAACTTTAACATCGGGTTTGCTCGCTCATTTAAGATCCGGGCAAAAAAGGATTTCCACTCGTTTACATTGCCAGACCACGTAAAAATTACCTCTGGATGGGTTTTATGGATTCATTTATGCAGCGGCTACGACTCGACTCCACTCAAACTTTTTATTTTTCTCTCGTTCGAAGTTTCATTAAACTTTTGTGTTTCAAGCCGCATTAATTACACACAACTTTTCCCGGCCAATCGGGATTAATGGGGAAATTGCGCAACGTGGCTCCGAATCCTACTAGACTTAAGATGGGGGCCCAATTGGGTCTGGGGAAAATGGGGAGGCAAATTATTGGGGATTTAGTTTTGCTTGGGGGGGGGGGGATGGGAAAACACGCATTTTCCCCAATCTATTCCCAATGAGTGTGTGTGCAAATAGAGTGTTGCCAAGTGGGTAAATATTGGGCATCGTTTTCCCCAGATTTATCGTTTTAAATGAGTAGCAATTTCCGTGTATTTGCCCTGAGGATTTGAACGGATTCTCGCAAATTTTCCTGGAAAACCGTCCGCTTCCAGACAGTAGCCAGGTGTCGATTGGCTGCCAGTTGCAAGGGGATTGGAAAATTTCTGGAAAATTATCCAGGCTAGCCAGCGACTGGAAACTTTTCTCGAGTAACGCTGCTGTTAGGCACTAGTTACTGGAAAAAAATCTAGTTTCTAGCTCGACTGGTTGCGGAGCTACGGCAGTTTGTTCCTGGGTTTGCACCTGTAGAAGATTTCGTAGGTAGGTCAGTTTAAAATTTTTTTAAAAATTCATCCAGACCAGTGAGCTACTGCAAGCTCCTGCACGTTGAACAAGGCACCCGCAGGTATTTAAGGAAAAAAAATTAAGCTTCCGGCTTAGCTGGTTCAGGATTTATCGCTGCTTAATTTGGGCGCGCTTTTTTTGGGAAATTAAAAAAAAATCGATTGTTCCTTAAGTTTGAAATTTTTTCTAAAATGATCCAGTCCAGCGAGCTTATGGAAACTGATACGCGTCAAAGCGGGCATTATCAGGTATTTCCAAACAAAAAATTAACTGTCCATTTCAACCGGTTCAGGGTTTATAGCCGCTTGTTCTTGAGATCGCTTTTTGGAAAATTTTAAAAAAATTCGTCGTTTCCTCAGGTTTTAATTTTTTTTAAAAATGATCCAGTCTAGCCAGCTTATGGAAACTTATACGCGTTAAAGCAGGCATTATCAGGTATTTCCAGACAAAAAATCAACTGTCTAGTTCAACCGGTTCAGGGTTTCAAGCCGCTTGTTCTTGAGATCGCTTTTATGGGAAATTAAAAAAAATTTCGTCGTTTCCTCAAGTTTGATTTTTTTTCAAAAATGATCCAGTCCAGCCAGCTTATGGAAACTCATACGCGTCTAAGCAGGTATTATCAGGTATTTCCAGACAAAAAATTAACTGTCTAGTTCAACCGGTTCAGGGTTTATCGCCGCTTGTTCTTGGGATCGCTTTTTGGGAAATTAAAAAAAATTTCGTCGTTTCCTCAAGTTTGAATTTTTTTGTGAAATGGTCCAGTCCAGCCAGGTTATGGAAACTTATACGCGTCTAAGCAGGCATTATCAGGTATTTCTGGGCAAAAAACCAACTGTCTAGTTCAACCGGTTCAGGGTTTATCGCCGCTTGTTCTTTGGATCGCTTTTTTGGGAAATTAAAAAAAAATTCGTCGTTTCCTCAAATTTGAATGTTTTTCTAAAATGATCCAGTCTAGCCAGCTTATGGAAACTTATACGCGTCAAAGCAGGCATTATCAGGTATTTCCAGACAAAAAATCAACTGTCTAGTTCAACCCGTTTAGGGTTTATCGCCGCTTGTTCTTGGGATCGCTTTTTTGGGAAATTTAAAAAAATTTCGTCGTTTCCTCAAGTTTGAATTTTTTTGTAAAATGATCCAGTCCAGCCAGCTTATGGAAACTTATACGCGTCTAAGCAGGCATTATCAGGTATTTCCAGGCCAAAAATCAACTGTCTAGTTCAACCGGTTCAGGGTTTATCGCCGCTTGTTCTTGGGATCGCTTTTTTGGGAAATGAAAAAAAATTCGTCGTTTCCTCAGGTTTAATTCTTTTTCTAAAATGATCCAGTCCAGCCAACTTATGGAAACTTATACGCGTCAAAGCAGGCATTATCAGGTATTTCCAGACAAAAAATTAACTGTCTATTTTAACCGGTTCAGGGTTTAAAGCCGCTTGTTTTTGGGATAGCTTTTTTGGGAAATTAAAAAAAAATTCGTCGTTTCCTCAAGTTTGAATTTTTTTGTAAAATGATCCAGTCCAGCCAGCTTATGGAAACTTATACGAGTCAAAGCAGGCATTATCAGGTATTTCCAGACAAAAATCAATTGTCTATTTCAACCGGTTCAGGGTTTATAGCCGCTTGTTAATGGGATCGCGTTTTTGAGAAATTAAAAAAAATTTCGTCGTTTCCTCAAGTTTGATTTTTTTTGTAAAATGATTCAGCCCAGCCAGCTTATGGAAACTTATACGCGTCTAAGCAGGCATTATCAGGTATTTCCAGGCCAAAAATCAACTGTCTAGTTCAACTGGTTCAGGGTTTATCGCCGCTTGTTCTTGAGATCGCTTTTTTGGGAAATTTAAAAAAAAATCGTCGTTTCCTCAAGTTTGAATTTTTTTTGTAAATGATCCAGTCCAGCCAGGCTTATGGAAACTTATACGCGTCAAAGCAGGCATATCAGGTATTTCTAGACAAAAACCCAACTGTCTAGTTCAACTGGTTCAGGGTTTATCGCCGCTTGTTCTTCGGATCGATTTTTTGGGAAATGAAAAAAAATTCGTCGTTTCCTCAGGTTTGAATTTTTTTCTAAAATGATCCAGTCCAGCCAGCTTATGGAAACTTATACGAGTCAAAGCAGGCATTATCAGGTATTTCCAGACAAAAAATCAATTGTCTATTTCAACCGGTTCAGGGTTTATACGCCGCTTGTTCTTGGGATCGCTTTTTTGGGAAATTTAAAAAAATTTCGTCGTTTCCTCAAGTTTGATTTTTTTTGTAAAATGATCCAGTCCAGCCAGCTTATGGAAACTTATACGCGTCAAAGCAGGCATTATCAGGTATTTCCAGACAAAAAATCAACTGTCTAGTTCAACCGGTTCAGGGTTTATCGCCGCTTGTTCTTGGGATCGCATTTTTTGGGAAATTAAAAAAAATTTCGTCGTTTCCTCAAGTTTGAATTTTTTTCTAAAATGATCCAGTCCCAGCAGCTTATGGAAACTTTATACGCGTCAAAGCAGGCATTATCAGGTATTTCCAACAAAAAATTCAACTGTCTATTTCAACCGGTCAGGGTTTAAGCCGCTTGTTCTTGGGATCGCTTTTTGGGAAATTAAAAAAATTCGTCGTTTCCTCAAGTTTGAATTTTTTTCTAAAATGATCCAGTCCCAGCCAGCTATGGAAACTTATACGCGTCTCAAAGCAGGCATTATCAGGTATTTCCAGACAAAAAATCAACTGTCTAGTTCAACCGGTTCAGGGTTTATCGCCGCTTGTTCCTTGGGATCGCTTTTATGGGAAATTAAAAAAAATTCGTCGTTTCCTCCAAGTTTGATTTTTTTTCTTAAATGATCCAGTCCAGCCAGCTTATGGAAACTTATACGCGTCAAAGCAGGCATTATCAGGTATTTCCAGACAAAAAATCAACTGTCTATTTCAACCGGTTCAGGGTTATAGCCGCTTGTTCTTGGGATCGCTTTTTATGGGAAATTAAAAAAAATTTCGTCGTTTCCTCAAGTTTGATTTTTTTTCTAAAATGATCCAGTCCAGCCAGCTATGGAAACTTATACGCGTCAAAGCAGGCATTATCAGGTATTTCCAGACAAAAATCAACTGTCTAGTTCAACCGGTTCAGGGGTTTATCGCCGCTTGTTCTTGGGATCGCTTTTTCTGGGAAATTAAAAAAATTCGTGTTTCCTCAAGTTTGAATTTTTTTTCTAAATGATCCAGTCCAGCCAGGCTTATGGAAACTTATACGTCTCAAGCAGGCATTATCAGGTATTTCCAGACAAAAAATCAACTTGTCTTAGTTCAACCGGTTCAGGGTTTATCGCCGCTTGTTCTTGGGATCGCTTTTTTGGGAAATTAAAAAAATTCGTCGTTTCCTCAAGTTTGAATTTTTTTTCTAAATGATCCAGTTCCAGCCAGCTTATGGAACTTATACGTGTCCTAAGCAGGCATTATCAGGTATTTCCAGACAAAAAATCAACTGTCTAGTTCAACCGGTTCAGGGTTTATCGCCGCTTCGTTCTTGGGATCGCTTTTTTGGGAATTAAAAAAAATTTCGTCGTTTCCTCAAGTTTGAATTTTTTTCTAAAATGATCCAGTCCAGCCAGCTTATGGACACTTATACGCGTCTAAGCAGGCCTTTATTCAGGTATTTCAGACAAAAATCAACTGTCTAGTTCAACCGGTTCAGGGTTTATCGCCGCTTGTTCTTGGGATCGCTTTTTGGAGAATTAAAAAAAATTTCGTCGTTTCCTCAAGTTTGAATTTTTTCTAAAATGATCCAGTCCAGCCGCGTATGGAAACTTACACGCATCTAAGCAGGCATTAATAGGTATTTCCAGACAAAAAATCAACTGTCTAGTTCAACCGGTTTCAGGGTTTATCGCCGCTTGTTCTTGGGATCGCTTTTTGGGAAATTAAAAAAATTTCGTCGTTTCCTCAAGTTTGAATTTTTTTGTAAAATGATCTAGTCCAGCCAGCTTATGGAAACTTACACGCCTCTAAGCAGTCATTAGCAGGCATAACCACAAAAAAAATCAACTGTCTAGCTCAACCGGTTTCAGGGTTTATCGCCGCTTGTTCTTGGGATCGCTTTTTGGGAAATTAAAAAATAATTGTTTGTTAGCTCAATTTTGAAAATTTTTCTAAAATCACCCAGACCAGACAGCCTATGGAAACTTACACACGTCTAAGCAGTCACCATCAGGTATTGACACAAAAAAAATCAACTATTTAGCTCAACCAGTTCAGGTTGTATCGCCGCTTGTTCTTGGAAACGCTTTTTTGCGAAATTTTTAAAAAAATTGAAAAAAAAAACTCGATTTTGGAAATTTGTCACTGATCCGGTGGATGCATGAATCTGATGCAACTTCCACACTTTGAAGCAGCCATCCACAGGTTTCCAGGAAAAAAATCAACTCTCTGCCATTTGGTCTAAACCTTGATGCGCCGAGGAGATTTCGTCGTAGACTCAAATTTGAAAATTCCTCCAATTTGACCCTCAAGGCCCAACTAGACGAATTTTGCACAGCGCGAAGCCGTCATCCAGCAGCATCTGGTGCAAAAAAATCAACCCTCTAGCTGAAGTGGTTTGGCCACTGGAGCCGTTTGTTCCAGAGTCAGTGCGTGGAGGTGGATTTCGCGGTTAACTCGATTTTGAAAATTCCTCCAAATGCTCCCTGGCTGGGTATCAGGATGCAACTTGGACCCTTTGGAGCATGCATCCAGAGGAATGGGAGGACAAAAATCCAAGCAGCTATCGACACTAGTTCAAGACTTATCGACTTAAATGTCTGCAAAAAATGTGTTGCAGTCTAAGTCCACCTCAGCCAGACTGGGACTGGCAAAGGCAAGCAAAACGAACGGAATAACCGATTAAAATGCAGCAAGAACTCATAAAATCGGCGCTTCGCTCTTGTCCGAGACACGAAACGAAGCCGAGTTCCCGTTTCCATGATTGCGCCCGCCCTTGCCGCCCCTTCAACTACCGGCTGAAATCCTGGATGACATCATTACGCGTCGCTCTCTGGAAAAGTGCACGGCTTTTGTTTGCCTTCGAGTATTCGAGGGCGTCGCGGAATGCACAAAGGAATCAGTCTGGAAAAGGCCTGGACAGCAACAGCAGGCATTATGGAAAGACTTCCATAATATTGAGCGTTTCCAGAAAGTGGGAAATTTCACCCAGACCCAGGCAGCCTGGAAATGCGTCTGGATGCCAGGCAAGTTAACAAGACGTGCCAGTTTAGGAAACGCCATATTGTCTATAAATGTATGTGCTGTCTGATATGAAAACATGACATGTAAAACGCGTCCTTATCGCAGGGAGAATTGAGCGCAAAAGGCGACGCTGTCCAATATCCACACACACACAGGGACAGACAGACAGAGACATCGAGGCTCTTTCGTTGTGGGGCAATCAGTTCAGTTTCCCCATAAAATCTTGCCCAGTTTTCCAGGCTTCCGCTTCTCCGTTTGCAAATTTAATGACATAAATAGAGAGAGCGTTCGGCTCGACTTTGGGTCGACCAGGACCACCCTTGGCGGTCTTTTCATATTTCCAAACACTCATGAAATATTCATCCACCTGTTTATCGACGGCAAACATCGATGGGGGAATATTGGTTTAGTGCCGGATCCAAACGACTTTAAACGTTGAATGGTGCGGCCGCTCGACCTCGAAGGCAATCAATTTTGTCATTTCTCATCATTAATCATTGGCGACCAGCCTGGATTTGCTTTTGCCCGCTCGCTTTTCTCTTATGCAAATGTTTGCCGGACCAGCGAGCTCTTTATTCCGGCCCCCTGACTCGGATTTAACCTTTTGTTGGATCAGCTCGAAAGAACTGGGCCTGCAAAGGCAAACACTCTGTATGTTCACGCAGAGAATTATGTACAAAACTGAGTGGCTTGGCAGTATTTGCAGGTGGAACAACCATCTACAGGAAATTCGGGAAAGCTGGGAAATTTCAGTGGCAACACCGCAATTTTTGCGTGCGGCACATTTTCGCTTCGGATGGTGTTCGGGATAAAATTCCTCTTTGTGTGGGTTTTTTGACTTTGAATTTTTCGCAAACACTTTTACATCTTCAAATGCAAATCCCGAACAAAAGTCGGGTATTTTTCAAGGCAACATCGCTTTTTTTTGCAATTTTCCGATTCTTTGGCCAATTGGTCGCATTTTTGCTTTTACTGGTGTTCAGGCTAAAATTACTCGTTCTGCTGCTTTTTTGGACGTCAACTTTTTGCAAACACTTTTACATCTTCAAATGCAAACCCCGAGCAAAAGTCGGGTATTTTTCAAGGCAACGCCGCAATTTTTTTACATATTCGGCTTCTCTGTCCCCCAATTAATATTTTTTGTTGTGATGGCGTTGAACGTAAAATGGTTCTTTGTGTCGAATTTGTGGCCTTAAACAGTTTGAAATCAGTTTTCAATCTTCAACTGCAAACAACGAGCAACATTTTTTTATTTGCACGGCAACACCGCATTTATTGGCAGTTTCTGGAAAGCTTATAAAGTTTTCAACACACTCTTCCTATTCCTATCGCTCGGGGTTATCGCTAGTACTAATAAGTGTGTTGTAGTGATCCTTGACGAAGAATAATTTTTGGTGAGTTGAGCTTATATTCTGCGACATAGCTTTTTTTCCATTGAGCTTTCATTTTGCGCGCTTGCTTTTTACTAAACAATTAGCTGCTTAATGCAGCTTATTGCTTTTTTTATGATATCAAGGAATTCGGTCCCTTTTTTGTTTACATTGAATCGCAGAACAGTGCAGATAATATAGGAAGGTTATCACATTTGAAAATTGCCAGATATATTTTAAAAACCTTCAGTTTTTTTCAAACCTCATTTTTTGGCCATTTCTGGAAAGCTTATAAAGTTTTGAACAGCTTTTGTTTAAATAGTTACTCGACTAAAAGGATATTTAGTGTGCTTTTATTGACTGTGAACTTTTTGAAAATGCGTTTACAAACGCAGCTTCAAACATCTAAGAAAATGGACTTATTTGCTCGGCAACACTGCATTTTTTTGGTATTTTTTGAAAGCCCGTGAAGTTTTCGACAGCTTTTATTTTAATAGTCACTAGCCTAAAATTCCATTTAGTGTGTTTTTCTTGACATTGAACTTTTTGAAAGTGCGTTTACAAGCGCAGCTGGAAACATCTAAGAAAATGGACTTATTTGCTCGGCAACACTGCATTTTTTTGGTATTTTTGAAAGCTCGTGAAGTTTTCGACAGATTTTGTTTTAATAGTGACCAGCCTAAAATTCCATTTAGTGTCTTTTTCTTGACATTGAACTTTTTGAAAGTGCGTTTACAAGCCCAGCTGGAAACATCTAAGAAAATGGACTTATTTGCTCGGCAACACTGCATTTTTTGGTATTTTTTGAAAGCTCGTGAAGTTTTCGACAGATTTTGTTTTAATAGTGACACTAGCCTAAAATTCCATTTAGTGTCTTTTTCTTGACATTGAACTTTTTGAAAGTGCGTTTACAAGCGCAGCTGGAAACATCTAAGAAAATGGACTTATTTGCTCGGCAACACTGCATTTTTTTGGTATTTTTTGAAAGCCCGTGAAGTTTTCGACAGCTTTTGTTTTAATAGTCACTAGCCTAAAATTCCATTTAGTGTGTTTTTCTTGACATTGAACTTTTTGAAAGTGCGTTTACAAGCGCAGCTGGAAACATCTAAGAAAATGGACTTATTTGCTCGGCAACACTGCATTTTTTTGGTATTTTTTGAAAGCCCGTGAAGTTTTCGACAGCTTTTGTTTTAATAGTCACTAGCCTAAAATTCCATTTAGTGTGTTTTTCTTGACATTGAACTTTTTGAAAGTGCGTTTACAAGCGCAGCTGCAAACATCTAAGAAAATGGACTTATTCGCTCGGCAACACTGCATTTTTTTGGTATTTTTTGAAAGCCCATGACGTTTCCCACAGCTTCTGTTTAAATAGTTACTTCTCTAAAATGCCATTTAGTGTGTATTTTTGACCTTGAACTATTTCAAAGTGCGTTTACAAGCGCAGCTGGAAACATCTAAGAAAATGGACTTATTTGCTCGGCAACACTGCATTTTTTTGGTATTTTTTGAAAGCCCGTGAAGTTTTCGACAAGCTTTGTTTTAATAGTCACTAGCCTAAAATTCCATTTAGTGTGTTTTTCTTGACATTGAACTTTTTGAAAGTGCGTTTACAAGCGCAGCTGGAAACATCTAAGAAAATGGACTTATTTGCTCGCAACACTGCATTTTTTTGGTATTTTTTGAAAGCCCGTGAAGTTTTCGACAGCTTTTGTTTTAATAGTCACTAGCCTAAAATTCCATTTAGGTGTGTTTTTTCTTGACATTGAACTTTTTGAAAGTGCGTTTTACAAGCGCAGCTGGAAACATCTAAGAAAATGGACTTATTTGCTCGGCAACACTGCATTTTTTTGGTATTTTTTGAAAGCCCAGTGAAGTTTTCGACAGCTTTTAGTTTTAATAGTCACTAGCTAAAATTCCATTTAGTGTGTTTTTTCTTGACATTGAATCTTTTTGAAAGTGCGTTTACAAGCGCAGCTGTAAACATCTAAGAAAATGGACTTATTTGTTCGGCAACACTGCACTTTTTTCGGTATTTTTGAAAGCCCGTGAAGTTTTCGACAGCTTTCTGTTTAATAGTCACTTCGTCCTAAAATTGCCATTTAGTGTATTTTTCATGACCTTGAACTTTTTGAAAGTTCGTTTACAAGCGCAGCTGCAAACATCTAAGAAAATGGACTTATTTCGCTCGGCAACACTGCATTTTTTTGGTATTTTTTGAAATGCCATGAGCCGTTTTCGACAGCTTTTCTTTCAATATGCACTCCACTAAAATGACATTTGCTGTGTTTTTCTTGACCTCGAACTTTTTGAAACTGATTCTACGGACTTCAACCGCCATCAACCAAGAAAATCGACTTATTTGCACGGAAACACTGTGCGTTTTTGGCATTTGTTGGAAGTTGATGACGTTTTCTACATCTTTTGTTTCAACAGCCATTAAGGTGAAACGATGTTTAGTGTGCTGTTTCCAACGTTGAACTTTTTGAAACCACTTTTACCTCTTGAACTGTAAACATTCAGCAAAAGTTCCTTATTTGCAAGGCAACACTGCAGTTTTTTGAAATTTTTTGACAGCTTGCAACTTTTCTGTCATGTTTTGTTGCAGCAGAGGCTGGGGTAAAATGATGTTTAGTGTGTTTTTTTCGACCTTGAACTTTTTGAAATGGCTTGTTCAAGCTCAGGCGTTAACTCCCAGAAAATCCACCTGTTTGCGTGGCAACACTGCATTTGTTTTGATGAATTTGTATTTACTGTGGAAAGTGCAAGATATTTCCATCATAAAGTGTCATTCTAAACTTTAGAGTTTTGGTGTTTTGTGGGGATACAACTTTCACTAACTGCTTTGGAAAGGTTCTGCTGCAAACAGCAAGAAAAACCGCCTTTTTTCACGGGCAACGCCGCATTTTTTTCACTTTTTCGGAACAATTATGATATTTGACGCATTTTTGGTTTAAATCACAACAACGATGAAATGAGATTTTGAGTGGTTTTTTTGGACTTGAAGTTTTTGAACTGTTTTTTGCAAATTTCAACTGCAAACATCCAGGAAAATCGCCTTTTTTGCGCAGCAACACTGCAATATTGTGTGCCATTTATTTTTTTAATACCAAATGAAAGATATTTCGTGCATAAGGTCGCATCCCAAAGTGAACCCATTTGGGAGTTTGCAGTTAAGGAACTTTTCCAGCTGCTCAGGGAGTGTTTTGGTGCAAATCCCATCAAAACTCGCTTAGTTGCACCGGCAACACTGCACTTTTTTGCATTTTCTGAAAGCCTAGTAAATTGCCCTCACATTTTGTTTCGGTACTTTTTGAGCTCAAATGACTTTTTCTCTGGTTTTCGCGACCGTGAAGTTCGCGAAAGCACTTTGTCAGCAGGCAGCTGCAACCACCCCAAAAACCGAAGCTTTTCGCCCTGAAATATCGCAAAATTTCAAATTCAGCCGTCCGGGATGGGCCTGCATTGGACAACCAAAGAGTCCAGAATCGAGTTTATCCCGGTAAAGTTGCCATCAAAGTTCCCGCTTGCAAAGGAAAAGTTGGCAAACATTGAGCACGATTTCGCATGTAAACTCCGTTTATTTAGAGGGGCCGAATGTTGCCGCGAAAAGAGCTTGTCGATACAAGCCGGTGCACGTCGACGTCACTTTTGCGGATCGAGTTTCTACTTTGCAGCTGATTTACTGGCGCTGATGGATTCGATCAGTCGCCCGCAAATGGAATAGAATGGCAAATATTTGCTGGTTTGCCATTTTTCCCCTCGGAAAACTCCCCTAATGTGTGTCAAATGTCAACGGTCGCCTGTCACATGTCAACAGTCACGTGTCCGCTGTCACCAGTCACTTGTCATAATAATGAAGCGGCACGTCAATAAAAATGGCGAACGGTTATCGGCAAGGTGGTGCGCCGCCCTCCCGGCATCTTTTTCTTATTGAGTTACTTCCGGAACGGTGCCGTCGTTGGCCGTCAACGTCCCCCTTAATTAATCATTTAAATTTGTAGCGCATTTTCAATGGCTTTATTCATCTTGTGACTTTTTAAATGGTTCGCATGACGTCCGGATTAATATGGTGAAAGATACGCGTTGCCTGCGACAGTTAACTTCAAAATTAAATTAATGATCGGTCGCCCCTTTTCCGGCCCCCCGTCTTGTGGCGTTTGACGGGGCGCCGCCCGAGGATTAATAGAGACAGACAAAAACGCGCTGGTTCTTCGTGGAGGAAAAATTCGTTCATTTTTGTCGTGGAAAAACTGGCGCCCGTCTTGGAACAACAACAATCCTGTTAGTGAGCCAGATTATGAGCTTCACGGAGATCAGTAGGGAATTTGCGTTTCTTTTTTCACATACTCCCAATCAGTAGGCTTTAATGTGTGGAAGTTTCCAACCGCTAACTAGTTTGGAGGAATTTTGAGAAATTTTTGAATTTGAGTCGACGATTTAAACTTTCGCGTTCGCCAACTCTCAAACATCCCGCTGTAACTCTGGAAGTTGAAAAGATGGACACTTGAGTTTTTTCCTGTTTAATCCTCCGCAGTAGCTGCGTTAGAGTGTCAAAGTTTCCAATCGGTAACTAGTTTGGAGGAATTTTGAGAAATTTTTGAATTTGAGACGACGATTGAAACTTGGGCGTTTGCCAACTCTCAAACATCCCGCTGTAACTCTGGGAGTTGAAAAGATGGACACTTGAGTTTTTCCTGTTTAATCCTCCTCAGTAGCTGCGTTAAAGTGTCAAAGTTTCCAATCGGTAACTAGTTTGGAGGAATTTTGAGAAATTTTTGAATTTGAGACGACGATTGAAACTTGGGCGTTTGCCAACTCTCAAACATCCCGCTGTAACTCTGGGAGTTGAAAAGATGGACACTTGAGTTTTTCCTGTTTAATCCTCCTCAGTGGCTGCGTTAAAGTGTCAAAGTTTCCAATCGGTAACTAGTTTGGAGGATTTTTGAGAAATTTTTGAATTTGAGACGACGATTGAAACTTTGGCGTTTGCCAACTCTCAAACATCCCTCTGTTACTCTGGGAGTTGAAAAGTTGGTCACTTGAGTTTTTCCTGTTTAATACTCCTCAGTTGCTGCGTTAAAGTGTCAAAGTTTCCAATCGGTAACTAGTTTGGAGGAATTTTGAGAAATTTTTGAATTTAAGACGACGATTGAAACTTTGTCGTTTGCCAACTCTCAAACATCCCGCTGTAACTCTAGGAGTTGAAAAGATGGACACTTGAGTTTTTGCTGTTTAATACTCCTCAGTGGCTGCGTTAAATTGTGAAAGCTTCTAATCGGTAACTAGTTTGGAGGAATTTTGAGAAATTTTTGAATTTGAGTCGACCACGAAAACCTCCTTCGACACTACACTCGGGAAAAACCGTCATAAATCCTGAAGTAGTTGAGTTGGAGGGTTGAATTTTTCTGTCAAATTACTCCCTACGGAATCTATTTGGGTGTCAAAGTTTCCTCTTTCTAGCGACTCTGGACGAATTAAAAAAAAAATTGAATTTGGGTCAACGACGAAAACCTCCTTCGACACTAAACTCTGGAAAAAACTATCATAAATCCTGAAGTAGTGAGTTAGAGAGTGTTGAATTTTTTTAAAGGAATTCCTCATAGAGAGTGTTTGAGTGTGTGCAAGTTCCACTTTCTAACCGAGTCTGGATGACTTTTAAAAAAAATTGAATTTGGGTCAACGACGAAAACCTCCTTCGACACTAAACTCTGGAAAAAACTATCATAAATCCTGAAGATAGTTGAGTTAGAGAGTTGAATTTTTTAAGGGAAATTCCTCATAGAGAGTGTTTGAGTGTGTGCAAGTTTCCACTTTCTACCGAGTCTGGATGAATTTTTAAAAAATTTTGAATTTGAGTCAACGACGAAAACCTCTTTCGACACTACACTTTGGAAAAACTGTCATAAATCCTGAACTAGTTGAGCTAGAGAGTTCAATTTTTTAAAAGAAATTTCTCATGGATAGTGTTTGAGTGTGTGCAAGTTTCCACTTTCTACCGAGTCTGGATGAACTTTTAAAAAATTTTGAATTTGAGTCAACGACGAAAACCTCCTTCGACACTAAACTCTGGAAAAAACTGTCATAAATCCTGAACTAGTTGAGTTAGAGAGTTGAATTTTTTAACGGAAATTCTTCATCGAGATTGTTTGAATGTGTGCAAGTTTCCACTTTCTACCGACTCTGGATGAATTTTAAAAAAAATTTGAATTTGAGTCAACGACGAAATCCTCCTTCGACACTAAACTCTGGAAAAAACTGTCATAAATCCTGAACTAGTTGAGTTAGAGAGTTGAATTTTTTAAAGGAAATTCCTCATAGAGAGTGTTTGAGTGTGTGCAAGTTTCCACTTTCTACCGAGTCTGGATGAATTTTTTAAAAATTTTGAATTTGAGTCAACGACGAAAACCTCCTTCGACACTAAACTCTGGAAAAAACTGTCATAAATCCTGAACTAGTTGAGTTAGAGAGTTGAATTTTTTAAAGGAAATTCCCCATAGAGAGTGTTGAGTGTGTGCAAGTTTCCACTTTCTACCGGGTCTGGATGAAATTTTTAAAAAATTTGAATTGAGTCAACGACGAAACCTCCTTCGACACTAAACTCTGGAATAAACTGTCATAAATCCTGAACTAGTTGAGTTAGAGAGTTGAATTTTTAAAGGAATTCCTCATAGAGAGTGTTTGAGTGTGTGCAAGTTTCCACTTTCTACCGAATCTGGATGAATTTAAAAAAATTTGAATTTGAGTCAACGACGAAATCCTCCTTCGACACTAAACTCTGGAATAAAACTGTCATAAATCCATGAACTAGTTGAGTTAGAGAGTTGAATTTTTTAAAGGAAATTACTCATAGAGAGTGTTTGAGTGTGTGCAAGTTTCCACTTTCTACCGAGTCTGGAATGAAATTTTTAAAAAAATTGGAAATTTGAGTCAACGACGAAAATCCTCCTTCGACACTAAACTCTGGAATAAACTGTCATAAATCCTGAACTAGTTGAGTTAGAGAGTTGAGTTTTTTAAAGGAAATTCCTCATAGAGAGTGTTTGAGTGTGTGCAAGTTTCCACTTTCTACCGACTCTGGATGAATTTGAAAAAAATTGAATTGAGTCAACGACGAAATCCTCCTTCGACACTAAACTCTGGAATAAACTGTCATAAATCCTGAACTAGTTGAGTTAGAGAGTTGAGTTTTTTAAAGGAAATTCCTCATAGAGAGTGTCTGAGTGTGTGCAAGTTTCCACTTTCTACCGAGTCTGGATGAATTTTAAAAAAAATTTGAATTTGAGTCAACGACGAAATCCTCCTTCGACACTAAACTCTGGAATAAACTGTCATAAATCCTGAACTAGTTGAGTTAGAGAGTTGAGTTTTTAAAGGAAATTCCTCATAGAGAGTGTCTGAGTGTGTGCAAGTTTCCACTTTCTACCGACTCTGGATGAATTTAAAAAGAAATTGAATTTGAGTCAACGACGAAATCCTCCTTCGACACTAAACTCTGGAATAAACTGTCATAAATCCTGAACTAGTTGAGTTAGAGAGTTGAATTTTTTAAAGGAAATTTCTCATGGAGAGTGTATGAGTGTGTGCAAGTTTCCACTTTCTACCGACTCTGGATGAATTTTTAAAAAATCTTGAATTTGAGTCAACGACGAAAACCTTCTTCGAGTGCAAACTCTGGACCAAACTGCCATAACTCCTGAACGCGTTGAGTTAGAGGGTTGAAATTTTTTCCACGTATAGCCCCTACGAGGGGTGCCAACATACACAAGAACCAATTGACTAGCCCCAAAGGGGCAAGTGGAAAAAAATTCCAAGTTCCCAACAAACCGACTTAGAACCATACGCATCAGCCTTAGGGCTAGCGAGTCCATACCAGAGACACACACCGCGGCCCAACCGGTTGTAAAACCGAATTTGCAATGTCGACTAACCGCAAAATTGCGTAAACATCGGTATCGGGCGAAATTATGCGAATTCCCCGGCAAATAAATTCGGACACAACTGGATAAATATTAGTGGCCGCATGCGATGCGCGTTTGTGCTTCGAATTACTGCCAATTTGCCTTCTGGCAACCTCCATTGTTGTTCGATGTGCAAAATGAGCCACCATTTAGTCGATTTAGTTGGGAAAATTCATCGAAATTCCACGTTCGGGATGATTTAAGTCCGGCGAAAAATGAGCGCCCAAAAAAAAAAATCGAACGCTCAATGCGAGTTTGAGCAGTTTAAGTAGGAACATTTTTCACATACCGCATAGTTTTGAAATTAATCTCGGTTTCGCGCAAAGTTATGTCCGACCTTTTATAATTAAATCTTTGCCGGAACACGAGGAGTTTAATTAAAGTCGAGTGGAGTCGCTGGAGTCGGAAGCTTTTCCACCCACTCTGCCCTCGATCCATCGCAGAAAAATGGAAGTTTTTAAAGTTCTTTGAGTGGAAATGATGGAATAGTTGCAAGCGGGCACAGACGCTGATTACCGGCCTGGTTAAGGCCCATTTCATTTCCACTCCGGTTGCTCGCTTAACCGATTTGCTTGCTTCTGAAGTGACTGGGAGAAAATTCTTGGGAGCTGGGAAAAAGGGCGGCAACCGGCAACATTGCCCCGATGGCCCAACGATGATTCTCCTGTTGAAAGCCCACACGATTGGCGAAAAAGTAGTGAAAAAATCAATTGGCTATCGGAATTGGTTCGCGAGAAATTAATTTTTAAACGTTGGTGAACAGTGTGAATCCAACTTTGCCAACCACTCAAGTTAAAAAAATCCCCAAATCCGGCCCTGTAACACGATTTCCTCGCCAGTTTGAGCCAATGTAGCGCAACTGCAGCCCTATTGGCTGGCTGAAGCCCCAGGTCCGTATTGGGGGTGGTTTGGTAGGAAATACTTTTTTATATACCTTTGCTGTGATGAGTCAACTCTGCCATTCCCAAAGATTTTAAAAAAATCGCAAATTCAGCCTGAAAACCCATTTCTTTGGACATTTTACACTTAAAATTAAGGCAAAAGCATGTTTCTATTTGAGGCAGCAACTGACAGGACCGTACCAGCCAGGTTCGGACGCAAAAAAATTTTTGAGTTGGGCTTAGCACTGCTGAGCACCGAAATTCCACTCTAAAAAGTCATCGGGGCTGAAAATTTCACCCAATATACCCCAAAGCCAATCCTGTTTGGCAACAAAATTTTCAGGGCCGCACTTGAGACAGCCTGGCAGAAAAAAATGTTGAATTTTCCTTAAGTGCAATGAGCCAACTTTACCATCCACCCATTTTCAAAAATTCCCCGACTCGGCCCTGCAAAGCCATCGGTTTGAAAATTTTTACCAAATAATCCACACAACCATTATCTATTTGACAGGAGAACGTACAGGTCCGTATTGGAGCCAGTTAGGAAAAAACAAAAATTGGAGTTTCCTTAACTGCACTGAGTCAACTTTGCCATGCACTCATTTTGAAAAATTTGGCAAACTGCGCCCTGAACAGCCATCGATTCGCAAATTTACCAAAGCTCCTCCAAGCCCAACCCTGTGCGTGAATAACATTTCAGGGCCGCACTCGAAACAGTTTGGCAAGAAAAATTTTTGAATTTCCTTAAGTGCAATGAAACCACTTTTGCCATCCACACATTTTCAAAAAATCACCCAACGCGATCATGGAAAGCATGCTTTGAAAATTTCACCAAATGTCTACACAACCACTGTCTATTAGACAGGAGAACTTGCAGGGCCGTATTAGACCCCAGTTAGGAAAAACTAAAATTTGAGTTTTCCTTAACTGCTCTGAGCCACTTTTGCCATGCACTCATTTTCAAAATTCGCCAAACTCTGTTCTGAAAAGCCATTGATCTGAAAATTTCACCAAACATCCCCCAAAGCCAGCCCTGGGCGCCCGTAAAACCCCCAGGGCCGTATCGGTGCCAGATCGTGAGAAAAAAATTCAAACTCCTCCCAACAACAGTGAGCCAACTTTGCCTGCCCATCAAACTTCAAAACCCCCCCAAATCCCCCCCTGGCCCGCAGCGGCCTGAAAATTTCCCCAAATATCGAGCAACTACTAGCTTTTCGGGCAGTAAACCCCGCAGGGGCGCTTCACTGCTGGATTTTTCAAAAAAAAATCCTAAACCCAAAAAATGCAACGCCGGAATTAATCCAGGCGATTTGCTGGCTTTGCAAGTGAATCTGGCCAATTATTGGCAGGTTGAGCCAGTGAAAAATGTCGCAGTTAATGATTCGCATCGTGAACAGCAACAATAATGCAACCGGAACCCAAAACCGTTCGACCGATCGACAATAATGGATTCGAACGAAGCGGTCGCCCTTATTTATTATTGGCCCCACAATGTGAACAATCTGAGCCGATCCAGGCCTCCATCATGGATTTCCAGTCACTTTGATCTTCCATTGAAGACTCAATTGGGAAAAATGCATCGATCCAGAAAAAGGGCGACCTGCGAAGTGGGCGGCGCTATTAATTATCCAGTCGCCCTTTTAATTAAGTCAACGCGAAATGGGATTAGAAAAACGCTTAATTCCCAATCTAAATGATAAATAGAGACGTAATTTGGTGCCGCGCTTCTTCTGCACCTCGTTGCTTACGTAATTCGCATCGAGAACTTCGCCAGATAAAAAGGAGCACGCCGAATGTTATCTTTATCTGTTTTGTTTTATCTTTCGCGATTTTGCCCATTTTCTCCTCTCTCTGTGCGCACTTTCAGTCTTGGCTTCATTATTTTCGTTTGGCTGCCTGATGATGATCCTGATAGCTAACCGGGAAAAGGCTCGAAACGGGGGGAGTTTTCCATTAAATTTCAAAACTCGTCGATTTGCGCCCTAATGGAGAATCCGCGCTTTGTATCGGGCCCCCAAACAAATAAACGATCCCCCAGCAAATTTACGTAGTTTTGCATCCAGCAATTTAAACTTAATCCGCACAGCGGGCGCTATAAATATGCATATGGGGTGTTTGTCGCTGTGCGCTGCGCTATTGTTCTGAGCGCTGAGTTAAATACATAAACATCGTCCACTTAGTGGAGGAAGAAGCAGCTGAATTGACTGAATGAGTTTGCTGTTACTATGACCATGCGTCAACTGGTAATTACTTACGTAGCTACCTAGCGATAGCACTCAGCTACCTGATGTTTTTTTTTGCCTACACCCGCAGCTCTCCGCTACATTCGGCTGAAAACCGCATTGCTCTAGCTGCTAGGGTGCCGGAGGAAATAATTTTTGAAGTTGAGTGCCCAAGGTGGAGCCAACTATGCGAGGTAGCAAATTTCAAAAATTCCCCAAGTCGCCCCTTTAACCTGTTGCTGACTAGGTTTTTTTTCTGAATGTACCGCCAGCTGATCAGCTAACTTCCAGAGAAACCCGCAAGGCGCCACCTGTCTTGGTTCCAGGGCAATAATTTTTTTAGTTGATTACATTGGATTGAACCATTTGAACAGAATTGGAAATTTCACAAATTTCCCAAATTTTCCCAAAAAAATTAGATCCTTGGGTTTATTTCTTCTGGGAGCAGACTCGAAGACCCTGGGAATATTCCGGCGCAATTATATTTTCGACAACTGTTTTGGTTCAGGAGAAAATAATTTTTGAATTCGACTACACAGACTCGAGCCAACTTTGCCAGGTCGAAAAATTCCAAAACTCCCCCAATGCTCCCCAATAAAGCTATGCTTCTGAACTTTTTCCCCAACCCACATCTCCTCCTTGGGAAACGTGGGCAAAGCCGCCCTCCCCACCACCTCGGGTTCCAGCGAAAAAAAATTGTGAAACGCAGTGTCACTGCAATAGTCCAAGTTTGCCACTAGCCAAAACTGGAGAAATTCCCCAGAGGTTCCTACGAGACCCACCCCTATCAAATTTTTCCCCAACACACATCCCCCCCTTGGCCCATTTGTGCCAAAACCCCCCTCCCCGACCACTTGGGTTCCAGCGAAAACAATTGGGAAACTGAGTTAACTACAATGGATCAAATTTGCCACTAGCCAAACTGGATAAATTCCCCAGAGGCTCCCACAAAACCCACCCCCATCAAATTTCTCCCCAACACGCATCCCCCCCTTGGCCAACTTGGGCCAAAACCCCCCAACCCGACCACTTCGGGTTCCAGCGCAAAAAAATTGTGAAACTCAGTTTACTGCAATTTTTGGTCTGGTCAAAGTTTGCCACTAGCCAAATTGGAAAAATTCCCCAAAATCCCCACTGGGGAGCCATCGCCGTGAAATTTTGCCCACCCCTAGTGGGACACATGGGCTACCGCCTACCAAACTCGCCCACCCTCCACCAGGCCAGTGGTGGGCGCAATTAATTCTTAAATGTGAATGCGCCAATGAATTCTGTGGGCAGAAAGTTTTGTAGGCCTAGCAGTATGAGGCCAGAAACGAAATGGGCCTAAGACGATAAATACCAGGCCGGGTCCATAATCGAGAGCTGATGCAATTGAGATTCCGGGACAGCAGTGGCGGGCATTTGGAGACTTTGGGGGGGGCGCCCCAAAGCCCCCAACAAAAATACACAAAACATCAACTGCAAAATGCATCCCTTGCGCGATTCCGGCAAAAGCGACGGGGCTTGCGACGCTCCCGACGCCTCAGTCTCTTTCGGGCGCTCAGCATCCCGACATCGCTTACCGGACAGTCTCAGCTACGCTTCGGGAAGTGATTGAAAGTGCCGCCGTGTTGCCGTGGGTTTAGTGCAAAAGGATACCAATTTAACCAGCAGGTAGCCCGACAGTTTATTGCAGTTTTTTCGAAAAATCGCAGATTTTTTTTTCAAAATTTTTTAGGGTTTTGCAGGGAATTTCCCTGGGCGTCTAATGGAAAAAACCGCATGTCGCTCACTTGCTCCATTGGGAAGATACACTATTTTTGGATAAAAAAAAAACTGGAAAATTTTGTGATTTTTTCGCTCTGAATGGAAGCCCTTGGTCCCCTGGGGCCAGAGAAGCGTGTTTTGGGGCATTTTTCGAAAAAAAAATTTTGGGCCATTTTGCCTATAACCTCGCCAATTTGGCTCGGATTTTTGCGCGGAAAACTTCCCAATTGGGCCGCTGGCAGGCTCTTTAAAACCTATATAAAACATCCGGAACTTTCACATTTAAAAAATTTTCCAGGCAAATTTGCAATTTTTTTCGGCGCGTTTCAAGCAAAATCCGATTGTCTTCCTGTGTGTCTGTGTGTTTATTTCGTTAGGCTGATTGGACAGGAATTTAAGCCGGGCAAAACCCGGCCAATTTGAGCAAGAATAAATTGAAAATAAGTCACTGCGAATTTTTCGCCTTTGAGATGTTTTCGTTTCGGCCTTATGTGCTTCGGACGTGGCCGGTTCGTTTGCTGTGTTCGGAAGTGAAACGGGGGTAAATCGCATTTTGCAGCAAATTGGCCCCGATTTCCCAAGCCCGCCCTTTTCGATCGGAACAGGCCAATTTTTTTTTGGGCCCAATCGTGCCTGATTGGTAAGTTGAGTTGGAAAAATTCGCCAAAAATCACTCGAAATCGATACTCAAACCTCAAACCCCCCAGAGAAATAGCGGATTATTTTCTCTATCAAGCAGTGTAAAAAGCCGAGTTTCCACTTAGCTTGAGATGGATGTACCGGACGTTTGAAACCAAGCCTGCAAGATTGTAGTCAACTGCTCTCAGGTTTGCAACTGAGTTTAAAAAATTCGCCAAAAATCTCTCAAAACCGCCACTTCAACCTCAAGCCAGAATATCGATAGTGCAGACTTGACTCTATAAAAGAGCCAAAAACCCAACCCTCCAGATGCCCCAGGTTGGATGTACCCGAGGTTAAAAGTGAGTGTACAGAATTGTAGTGAATTTATACAAAATGACAAAGTGGATTTTAAAAATTTCCAAAAAATTCTCGAAAATTTCACTCAACCAGAAACCAGACTATCAATAGAGCAACACTTGACTCTATGAAAAATCAAAATAACCAACCCTCCAAATGGCCCCCGTTGGATGCATCCGGAGGTTAAAAGTGAGTCAACAGAATGTCGGTCGACCTCTGCAAAATGACGAAGTGAAATTAAAAAATTCGCCAAAAATCTCTCACAAACCGCCACTCAACCTCAAGCCAGAATATCGATAGTGCAGACTTGACTCTATAAAAGAGCGAAACCCCAACCGTCCAGATGCCCCACGTTGATGTACCCGGAGGTTAAAAGTGAGTGTACAGAATGTCGCGAATTTCTACAAAATGACAAAGTGGATTTTAAAAATTTGCCAAAAAATTCTCGAAAATTTCACTCAACCAGAAACCAGACTATCAATAGAGCACACTTGACTCTATGAAAAATCAAAATAACCAACCCATCCAAATGGCCCCCGTTGGATGCATCCGGAGGTTAAAAGTGAGTCAACAGAAATGTCGTCGACCTCTACAAAATGACGAAGTGAAATTAAAAAAATTCGCCAAAAATCTCCTCAAAACGCCAACTCAACCTCAAGCCAGAATATCGATAGTGCAGACTTGACTCTATAAAAGAGCGACAACCCCCAACCCTCCAGAGATGCCCCCACGTTGGATGTACCCGGAGGTTAAAGTGAGTGTACAGAATTGTCGCGAATTTCTACAAAATGACACAGTGGATTTTAAAAATTTGCCAAAAATTCTCGAAATGTCCCTCACCCAGAAACCAGACTATCATAGAGCACATTGACTCTATAAAAATCAAAATAACCAACCATCCAAATGGCCCCCGTTGGATGCATCGGAGGTTAAAAGTGAGTCAACAGAAATGTCGTCGACCCCTCTGCAAAATGACGAAGTGGACATTAAAAAATTCGCCAAAATTCCTCAAAAGCGTCACTCAAACTCAAACTTTACTATGAATAAAGCCTACTTTGCTCTATAAGATCGCCAAACAACCAATACTCCAGCTCGCTTGTGTTGGATGCACCCGGAGGTTAAAAGTGAGTGGACAGAATTGTTGCTAAACGCAGCCAAATGCCAGAGTCAACTAAAAAAATTCCTCACAAATTACTCAAGAGCGCCAGTCCAACTCAAACCTTCGCACAAATAAACCATGCTTTCCTCTAGAAAATCTCATAAAACTCAACGTCCCAACTGCTCTGCCTGGAGCAGACGAAGCGGTTGAAAGTGAGTGTAGAGGATTGTTACCAATAACAGCCAAATGGCAAAGTCAACTAAAAAAAATCGCCAAAAATCACTCAAAAACGCTACTCAACCTCAAACCACAGCATTAATAGCGCATACTTTTCCCTTCAAAACTGCATTCAAGCTAATATTTCAAATGCTCTTGTTTGGATGTAATCGGCTATTGAAAGTGAGTCTTCAGAATTATAGCCTGTCACATCCAAAAGGCAAAGTCAATTTAAAAAAATTGTCAGCAATCACTCAAAAAGGCCACTCAACAACCCATCACTGCACAAATAGAGGAAGCACCACTCTTCAAGAGGGCACAAAACCCCGATCTCAAATGCGTTGGGTTGGATGTACTGGGTGCTTGAAAGTGAGTGTGCAAGATTGAGGCCAACTATCGCCAAATGGCAACGCCCCCTAAAAAAAAATTGCGAAAAATCACTCAAAAGAGCGACTCCAACCCAAAGCGCTCCACACATGGAGCATAGTTTTCCCAACAAAACGGGCTATGCCCCAACCGCCCAGTTGGCCTGGTTTGGAGGTTCTGAAGGTTTGAAAGTGAGTCCATGGAATTGTAGTGAACCTCAGCGAAATGACCTGGGCACTTTAAAAATTCGCCAAAAATCCACCAGGACTCCCTCAAACCTGAAAATTGCTCCCCACATCGGGCGGGCCTTGCGCTGCAATCTCCCCAGCATTTTCGGGTTCGAGCAAAAAACCATCCTCAGACGAGGATTCAAAGAGGGCAACGGCCCAGAAAAAAATCCGTCCCAAGAAACCTGCAAAAGCCCCGACTGTCCGATGGTCGGGACAACAAGTGGACAAGCCTGCAAGGGCTGAAAATCCAGGACGTTCAATCAATGGGAAATTGAAAGCAAATCCAGATCGTTTGGGCAATGTTCGGACGTCCTGCGGTGCTTAGTGCTGCACGTGATGGACATTGGCGATTGAACGATTCTCCGTCGGATAAAGACTCCCTTAATTAATCCAGGACTGAATATCCTTGCAGGACGTTTTAATTAAAATCCCAATCGCGTATAATTCAGTTGACTGCACACTTTTGTGTTTTTTTCCATTTCTAAATTCGTCCTGCTCTGGTCCCTCAGAAGAAGCGCCTGCCAGCAGGAATGCCATCCAACATGTCAGGATCGGTCCCAATTAGTTCCCCCCTTTTTCGATCCAGAAAATATTCCCGGCCGAATTAAAGCGGCGACGTTCTGCTTTCAGCAGGACTGAATTATTGTCCCATCGATATCCGAAATTGGCCCTCCATTGTCGTCTTAAACTGTCGCCCCCCAATCAGACTAACGAAATAAATAAACAGCGATTTACGGCCTGGTGTCTCTTATCGAAGGTTTTATGGGCGCAGACACTGATGGGATTTTCATCCCCGGAATGTCTGAGGGCGGTTCACTGGAGCGCCGAAACTTTTCGGTTTCGAGGTGACTTTACATCGCAAAAACTCCCCAACTGTTCCCGTTAGCGACAATATTCACTAGACCAAAAACCTTGATAATGTCCCTGGAAATGAGAAAATGTCAAAAATGCAACATCGCAATTGAAAAACTGTTAATTTCGGACAGTTTTCACTTGAAAGTGCTTCAGCAGTCACCAGAGTGAAAAAGATGCAAAAATATCCCAAACCTTTGAGTTCACTATGGGGAGGGTCTACCAAAAACTATTCCAAACCCCAAGTACCACCACAAAACGTTGAAAAATGCAGTATTGCCAAGTTAAATTGACGATTTTTCCGCAACTGAACTCGGCAGTTCTTGGTGGAAGCTTTACATTGCAAAAACTCCTCAACCGTTCGTGCTGGCGCCAACACTAACTAGACAAGGAACCTTCCAAATGTCCCTAGGAATCAGAAAATGTCAAAAAATGCAACATTACGGTTGAGAACCAGTCAGTTTCCAGGCAGTTTTCACTTGAAAGTGCTCCAGCAGTCACCAAAGTGTAAACATGCAAAAATCTCCCAAACCTGTGAGTTTTCACTATGTGGAGTTTCTACTAAAAACTTATCTAAACTCCAAGTTCGACCACAAAACGTTGAAAAAATGCGGCGTTGCCAAGTAAAATTTGCAAATTTTTGTTAAATTCCATGTAAAATATATTACTGGAAGGTTTATAACGCGAAACCTCCCCAACGACCGATGTTACGGCTACCATCTACTAGACCATAATGGTTCACAATTTCCTTAGAAACCAGAAGAATTCAAAATATTGCAACGTGCTGTTGCGGAACATTTAGTTTTCAATATGTTTTACTGGAACACTGTTCAACAGTTGAGCGCATGTAAATACCCAAATTTCTCCTTACCATCAACTTTCACTCTGGCATCATCTGCATAAAAAAATTTCCAAATGCCCTGGACAACCAGAATACAGCCGAAAATATCAACGTTGCCATGCAAATTACTCAGTTTTTCCCAGGTTTTAGGGTCTCAACCTTGAATCCAATCATTCAGGCTTCACAGATCGAAAACTCCCCAACAAAGCCAGTTTCGCAAAAACTCCACGGGACAAAAACTCTTCCCAGTGTCCCAAGCAATCAGAAAAAATAAAAAAATTGCCAGGTTGCCAGGAAAAATTATTGAGTTTTTCCCCGATTTTCGGATTTCAACTTTGAATCCGACCATTCCGACTTCAATGGCCGATAAGTTCTTCAAAAGTTGGGAAAAGTTCACCGATTCGGGCCTAAATCGGAACTTATCGGCCGGAAAAATGATATCGTTCACTTGAAAATGCACACGCAAACTCCCATCGATTCGCCCCCAAATATAAATCACGCCGGTTAAAGGAAAGTTTTTCCCGAAGATTTCCCGGAATTGATTCCGTTCGTGGCATTGATGAGGAGCCGGATTTTCCGCCTGGTTTCATTCCAAAGTTACGCAGGTTGGGATCAGCCGTCTGAGGAGGGTTCGAGGGCCGAAACTTATTAACAAATCGGTCCGAGTGTCCATCATTCGCCACTAATGCGGCTCTTCAATCTCCACTTGCAACGGACGTGATCAGTTTCCTCAATGTGTTTGGCGTGCGGAAACTCAGTTTTCCGCATACGCGAACGGATTTTGGGGAATTCGGATGGTAATCGGATTAAACCGAACCCTAAGCAGCCTGAAGATGATTGGTTTCCGAAACGTTTTCAGCAGCTTTAGAGTTTTTTTGGGCTGACAAGCTTACAATCTTGCCAATTTTCCAGTCAAACATCAACTGTTTAAAAATTCGTAACTTCCCAACGGGAGTTGACAGTAACTTGCAACTTGCACACCCTGTAGCAGACGCTTGTGGTGACACCTGACGAAAGTTTGGTGAAAATCAGGAAACGTGCGGAGTTTCCACTGCTCAGTCAATGTAGGCCTCGAAACTACGCTTTCTCTTTTTTTCGTCATGTCCTTTAAAAATTCGTAACTTCCAAACGTCCGGGAGTTACAACTTGAAACTTTACCCGTTTTTAGGCTCGGCATTGTTCTAACTATTTGAGAGATTTAGTCAAAATCTCCCGTAGTCCTGATTTTTGGCATCCTAGTAAACGCTGCTGTTGAAAATTTTTGCATCAAAATGCGCCACCGGTTTTCAAATTCATAACTCCAACCCAGCGAATTTAGAAAAATGAAACTTTTGAGCTCCATAGACGACACTACACTCTAAACACTGCAGCAGTTACAAAAAAAATTCAACTCCATCCTGATTTTTTACCCCATAGTCTATGTAGGTCTCAAAAGTACGTTTCATCTCTTTTGGGCCAACTACTTAAAAAATTCATAACTCCCAAACCAGAGCTCGGGGCAAGAGGAAACTTTTGCGCGATTCGAGGAGTCTTCACCCAAAACACTCCAGAAGTTTGCAAAAAATCAGGTAGCACCCAGATTTTTTACAGCTTAGTCAATGCAGGTCTCAAAACTAAGCTGCGTCCTTATTGCGCCATCTGTTTAAAAATTCGTAACTCCCGAACCAGTGAACTTAGCAAAATGAAACTTTCGACCTTCGTAGACAACACTTCACTCTAAACACTGCAGGAGTTACAAAAGAAAATTCAATCGCTTCCTGATTTTTTGATCGCATAGTCTATGTAGGCCTCAAAAGGACGTTTCATCTCTTTTGTGCCAACTACTTTAAAAATTCCTAACTCCCACACCAGAGTTTGGATCAAAGTGCAACTTGTGCACCATTTAGAAGAGACGCCACCCTAAATACTGCAGGAGTTTCAAAAAATTCACCAGTCATCCTGATATTTTACCGCCTAGTCAATGCAGGTCTCAAAACTAAGCTGCATCCTTATTGCGCCATCTGTTTAAAAATTCGTAACTCCCGAACCAGTGAACTTAGCAAAATGAAACTTTCGACCTTCGTAGACGACACTTCACTCTAAACACTGCAGGAGTTACAAAAGAAAATTCAATCGCTTCCTGATTTTTTATCGCATAGTCTATGTAGGCCTCAAAAGGACGTTTCATCTCTTTTGTGCCAACTACTTTAAAAATTCCTAACTCCCACACCAGAGTTTGGATCAAAGTGCAACTTGTGCACCATTTAGAAGAGACGCACCCTAAATACTGCAGGAGTTTCAAAAATTCTCCAGTCATCCTGATTTTTTACCGCCTAGTCAATGCAGGTCTCAAAACTAAGCTTCACCCCATTGCCCCACCTCCTTCAAAAATCCCTAGCTCCCAAACTAGGGCAAGTAGCAACTTGAAATGTTCCCCAGCTCTCAGGCACATTCTAACAAAAAACTTTGCATTGCAGGTGCAGCAGGCGATGTCCAACCTGAGGCCTCAGCTGCTCCTTTTGGGCCTGTTCCTGCTCAGCAAAGGTAAGACTTTTATAGTTCAGCTCGATTCATCCAAACTTGGAGCGACGATTCGCTGCTCAATTGCAGCCAATAGAGCCGATTGCTCAACGTCAACTCCTTCACATTTCACTTCACAAAAAAAACACGACTTCCAAATCTGACTTTGCCCGTAAATCGATTACGGTCGGACGGTTCGAACTCCTTTGCAGAAATGCGGCCGAAAGTTTTTAAACTTTTCCACGCGCGGTTATTCGACTGAGTTTTAGCATAAAACTCCCCATTTCGCTTTGAAAGGATGCGGCCGCCCCTTTGCCGCCCTTTATCCACCTGGAGAACGAACTCCTCTTGAAATTGCTCCCCATGCAGTGGCAATTTATGCCAACTTTTCCCTGGGCCGCCCACTCCCGCGCTCATTCGAATAAACTCAACTAAATAATAGAATGGAACGGCAACCTGATCCAGAATGTCCAGAATATCCAGGGAAGGAATTGCTTGCATATCGGGGGCCGATGGCTTTGTTTTTTTGCGTTTTTGGCAATCACTTCGGACATGAAAGGCCGCCGCTTTAAAACCCGCCTTCCCAATCCATTAAGCGACCGAAACACTGTTTGCCAGATCGGTTCCCTTTCCAGGCTCTGGATCCATTGTGAGATTTCGACATATATGCGGCTCGTCATTCCAGACTCGATTCAATTCCACCGCTGTTTGTCTGTTCGAATTAATTCGATAATCCTGGATAGCGCCAGAATCTTTGTCCAGAGTGTGAAGGAATTGCGGGATTTTTACTGGAAAAAACCCTTTGAAGCGTCACCTGGATTTCGCATGCCCTGGAAATTCGTTCGTTCTCCTTTGAGACTAGAAATCTGCTCAACATTCTGCCAGGGAAACGCTTGAGGAGCAATTGCACTTTTAAGTCACGCTGTGTAAACGCAGTCAAGAATCTCCACGAAATGGACAGTTTTGATGAATGGGCGTGGCGTTTTCTGATCCGAAAATGTTCGGAGTCTGTCCTGCAACCAGAAAGTGTGAAAAACTTTAAGCTGCATGTCCGCAAAGTCCAGTTTTTTGGAGAGTTTTCGCATTAAAGCCTGAAATCAACGTCCAAATGTAAACGCTGCCTTAGTGGAAGCGTTTGCAATGTGGGCATGCCCTTTGTAGAAAAAAAATCTTCGATTCTTCCCAGGAATCCCAAAATGCCAAAAACTCCCCACTTTCCAACTTACAACTGAAGTTTTTTGGAGAGTTTTCGCGTTAAAGCCCGAAATCAATGTCCAAATGTAAACGCTGCCTTAGTGGCAGCGTTTGCAATGTGGGCGTGATCTTTGTGAAACAAAAAATCTTCCTAATTCTTCCAGGAATCCAAAAAATGTCCACTTTCACCTTATAACTGAAGTTTTTTGGACAGTTTTTGCGTTAAAGCCTGAAATCAATGTTCAAATGTAAACGCTGCCTTAGTGGAAGCGTTTGCAATGTGAGCGTGATCTTTGTAGAACAAAAAATCTTCCGATTCTTCCCAGGAATCCCAAAATGCCAAAAACTCCCCACTTTCCAACTTACCAACTGAAGTTTTTTGGATAGTTTTCGCGTTAAAGCCCGAATCAATGTCCAAATGTAAACGCTGCCTTAGTAGGCAGCGTTTGCAATGTGGGCGTGATCTTTGGTGCAACAAAAAATCTTCCAATTCTTCCCAGGAATCCAAAAAATGTCCACTTTCCACCTTTATAACTGAAGTTTTTGGAGCAGTTTTCGCGTTAAAGCCTGAAATCAATGTGCAAATGTAAACGCTGCCTTAGTGGAAGCGTTTGCAATGTGAGCGTGATCTTTGTGGACTAAAAATCTTCCGATTCTTCCCAGGAATCCCAAAATGCCTAAATCTCCCCACTTTTCACTTACACTGAAGTTTTTTGGATAGTTTTCGCGTTAAAGCCCGAAATCAATGGTCCAAATGTAACGCTGCCTTAGTGGCAGCGTTTGCAATGTGGGCGTGATCTTTGTGAAACAAAAAATCTTCCAATTCTTCCAGGAATCCAAAAAATGTCCACTTTCCACTTTATAACTGATTTTTTTTGCACAGTTTTTGCGTTAAAGCCTGAAATGAATGTCCAAATGTAAACGCTGCCTTAGTGGAAGCGTTTGCAATGTGAGCGTGATCTTTGTAGAACAAAAAATCTTCCGATTCTTCCCAGGAATCCCAAAATGCCAAAAACTCCCCACTTTCCAACTTACAACTGAAGTTTTTTGGAGAGTTTTCGCGTTAAAGCCCGAAATCAATGTCCAAATGTAAACGCTGCCTTAGTGGCAGCGTTTGCAATGTGGGCGTGATCTTTGTGAAACAAAAAATCTTCCAATTCTTCCCAGAAATCCAAAAAATGTCCACTTTCCACCTTATAACTGAAGTTTTTTGGAGAGTTTTCGCGTTAAAGCCCGAAATCAACGTCAAAATGTAAACGCTGCCTTAGTGGAAGCGTTTGCAATGTGAGCGTGATCTTTGTAGCACAAAAAATCTTTCGATTCTTCCCAGGAATCCCAAAATGCCAAAAACTCCCCACTTTTCAACTTACCACTGAAGTTTTTTGGATAGTTTTCGCGTTAAAGCCCGAAATCAATGTCCAAATGTAAACTGCTGCCTTAGTGGCAGCGTTTACAATGTGGGCGTGATCTTTGTGAAACAAAAAATCTTCCATTCTTCCCAGGAATCCAAAAAATGTCCACTTTCCACCTTATAACTGAAGTTTTTTGGAGAGTTTTCGCGTTAAATCCTGAAATCAACGTCCAAATGTAAACGCTGCCTTAGTGGAAGCGTTTGCAATGTGAGCGTGATCTTTGTAGAACAAAAAATCTTCCGATTCTTCCAGGAAATCCCAAAATGCCAAAAACTCCCCACTTTCCAACTTACCACTTGAAGTTTTTTGGACTAGTTTTCGCGTTAAAGCCCGAAATCAATGTCCAAATGTAAACGCTGCCTTAGTGCCAGCGTTGCAATGTGGCGTGATCTTTGTGAACCAAAAAATCTTCAAATTCTTCTCAGGAATCCAAGAAAATGTCCACTTTCCACCTTATAACTGAAGTTTTTTGGACAGTTTTGCGTTAAAGCCTGAAATCAATGTCCAAATGTAAACGCTGCCTTAGTGGAAGCGTTTGCAATGTGAGCGTGATCTTTGTAGAACAAAAATCTTCCGATTCTTCCCAGGAATCCCAAAATGCCAAAAACTCCCCACTTCCACTTACACTGAAGTTTTTTGGAGTTTTCGCGTTAAAGCCCGAATCAATGTCCAAATGTAAACGCTGCCTTAGTGGCATCGTTTGCAATGTGGGCGTGATCTTTGTGAAACAAAAAATCTTCCAATTCTTCCCAGGAATCCAAAAAATGTCCACTTTCCACCTTATAACTGAAGTTTTTTGGAGAGTTTTCGCGTTAAAGCCTGAAAATCAACGTCCAATGTAAACGCTGCCTTAGTGGAAGCGTTTGCAATGTGAGCGTGATCTTTGTAGAACAAAAAATCTTCCGATTCTTCCCAGGAATCCCAAAATGCCAAAAACTCCCCCTTTCCAACTTACAACTGAAGTTTTTGGAGCGTTTTCGCGTTAAAGCCCGAAATCATTGTCCAAATGTAAACACTGCCTTAGTGGCATCGTTTGCAATGTGGGCGTGATCTTTGTGAAACAAAAAATCTTCCAATTCTTCCCAGGAATCCAAAAAGTCCACTTTCCACCTTATAACTGAAGTTTTTTGGAGAGTTTTCGCGTTAAAGCCTGAAATCAATGTCCAAATGTAAACGCTGCCTTAGTGGAAGCGTTTGCAATGTGAGCGTGATCTTTGTAGAACAAAAAATCTTCCGATTCTTCCCGGGAATCCAAAAATGCCAAACAATCCGCAGTTTCCACCTTACAACTGAAGTTTTTTGGAGAGTTTTCGCGTTAAAGCCTGAAATCAACGTCCAAATGTAAACGCTGCCTTAGTGGAAAATTTTGGAGAAAACAAGCAAAAAAATCCACTTGGACTCCAAAAAAATGCGCAGCGTCTACAACGAGCGTCTAAAGTCATCAAAACTTTCCACTGTGTGTGTAAACCGCTGAAAACTCGTTCTTTCGATGCAACGCCGCAATGTTGCCAATTTTCTCCTTCATTGGACGTGTTGAAGAACTTCGTGCAAAAAAACTGGGGCTACAAGTAAAATTTTTGAAATATTTTGGCCTGAAGCATGCAAGGACCGTAGAGCTAGAGCCGCCAACTGAAAACACCAGGAAATGCGACGTTGTCCTATTCCCCAACCGGAAAATTTTGCTACTGTCTGATTCCCAAAAGCACTGGGGACATTCCATGTCCCCACAATGTTGTAGGCAAATTGGATATTTTCCATCGTTTCCGACAGTTGAAGTTTTATAACCCTATGTGGACAACACTGGCCCGTAAACACTGAGAAAAAAATTGGAAATCCAGCTTGTAAACGATCGGGGCCGCCACTGCGCTCTAGTCAAATGTTAGTTTACCGTTCTAGAAATCTGATTAAATTGATACAAACTGATCGATAACGCGGATTTAATTATTTGCATCATAATGTAACTCACAAATCCTAAGCATTTAATTAGCAATAGTCAAGAGTGGATTCGTTAATTTCGATTCGGCAATTTATTCATTATTCCAACGGTATTTGCGGTTGCAAAAGTCCACAACCGCTGATTATTCAATTACTGCTCAAACGGTCTGCGACTATTTTACTGATTAGGCAACAGCGCTTTTGGGGGCATTTTTCTATAACTGTGATGTTTTGGCACAGTTTTCGTTCTGCTGGTTCAAAGGGTGGATGCAGGTTTCTTTGGTTTTTTGGGTGTTAAACTTTCAGTGGGCGAAACGACGTAAAACGCTCAGGAAACAAGAAGTTTTTGCCTGGCAACATCGCAATATTTTAATATATGTTTGTTTTTGTGTTAAGGGTCCAAGACGGCGCTTTCCGAAAAATCCCGCTTCCAACCGAAGGTTTTTGAATTTTTTGGCTCTAAAATTTGCCAACGACAACTTCAGTGGTGCTCTACTGAAAACATCGAAAAAAATCCGGGCAAATTTCAAGGGCAACAACCGCTTTTTTGGCATTTTCACAAAGCTGATGAGTTGGCCATATTTTTTCTTCCCATCGTCTAATGTATAGGATGACCCCTTGTGGCCATTAAAGCAACCTGCACTTTCGAGGACCACTTTCACAGTCCTCAAGTGAAAACGCTCAGGAAAATCGGGGATTTTCTCCCGGCAACACCGCAATTTCTTGATGAATTTTAATTTATAGGGAAAAATTTGCAGGTTTTTTGTTTGGCAAGTCCGGATTGCAACCGAAGAAGTTTTGGCAGTTTTTTGGGTGTGGAACTTCCCATGACACCTTTAGTGTGTTTTACTGAGAATCTCCAGAAAAGAATTGGGCCAAAATTCAAAGGCAACACCGTACTTTTTTGGCATTTTCCCACAGCTTATGAAGTTTTGCATATTTTGCCTACCAACAGCCTAATGCATTGGATGGTTCCGACTATTTTTTCTTGGCAACTTAAACTTTCTGAACCTGCTCAAGTAAAAACGCTCGGGAAAATAGAAATTTCACCGGCAACCAGCGCAATTTTTCCCAATTTTCGATGCTTGTGCCACTGGCAAGATTTCTCATTGGAAAAGTTTCACCGCTAAAATGAACGAGTCGAAAATGCGTCGACTATGAGCCGTGTAAATCCATAAAACTACTCGACCTGACAACACCGACCAGCTAGGCCAATTTGGCAGCAGTGCACCAGAGGCCACAGCATGACAACGCTTAAACATGAAATTTCCTTAGTCTGGGAAAAATTGAAAATTAAGTAATTCGACAGCCGCAATATTTTGTATAATTTGCCTAATGGGCTGGAAAATTAAATTTCCCCTTGCGCCCGTTTTGCATTCTATTAGAAATCGGGGCGCTGGATTTGCCGCAAGCCGCCCATTTTTTGCCATATTCCTGCAGCGAGAACGCCGCATACCACACACAAACACACAAAACACTGCCATGTAAATGATTAATTAAAGTAGACTATTCAAATTTCGCCAGACAGTTATGAACTAGTTTTGCTAGACAAACAGCTAGAGTTTCCTTGGCTGGATTGGCTGCAGCCAACCAATGAGAAGCTTGCGTGCGCCTCCCACTCTACTAGGGAAATAGTTGACAGTGTCCTACAGTAAATTACTTCCCTGCTGTGTGCATAGCCGGAGAAGATCTTCGCGTTTTGAAGCCGTCGCTTTATAACTGTACTCGGCTTTTTATTGGGCAATAAACTCCTGGATGCCCGGTCTATCGGGAACATTTAACTTTATCAAGTGTCTCACACGAGTTATTGAAAGGCTCGTCTATGAAAACCGACGTTACACCGCAATCTGGCGGGTTTTAGATGGTTTTTCGCTAAATTTGGCTTGAGGGATGGCGCTAAAGCAACGTTTCGAGTCTTCGACCATCTGCGGATTTTCCGTAGCTTTCGATTGACACCACGCGCAGCCGATCGGAGCCAGAAAGCGCGAGTAGACGCGAAATGACGTGTTGGTGACCAACTGGTGAAATCGCGTCTGGGGACTGGGATCGCAATTTCTCCACAAACCACGCTATTGCAGGCATCGGGGCTTTAAATGCGTAAAAAATGTTGAGTTTTGCCCGAAAAAATTGCCACTCATTGGCGAAAAAGTTACTGTCGGATGGGAACATTTAAATTCTATCAATGTTTCGTACGAGTTATTGAGAATCTGGCCCATACAAAACCGATGTTAACAACGCAATTTGGCGGGTTTTTGGAAATTTGGCCTGAGGATGGCGCCAAAACAAGGTTTCGAGTCTTAGACCATCTGCGGATTTTCCTTAGCTTTCGATTGAAACCACGCGCAGCCCGATCGGAGCCAAACGCGCGAGTAGACGCGAAATGACGAGTTGGTGACAAACTGGTCGAAATCGCGTCCCGAGGGGCTTGGATCGCAATTTTTCCACAAACCGCGCTATTTGCAGGCATCGGGGCTTCAATTGGAGTGATTGTGTGTGCGAAATTTTTGCCCGAAAATCGGCTTTTAATGGCGAAAAAGTAATCGTTGAAGGCTTTTGAAACGAAAAATATCAATTCGATACAGTAGTCCGATGGACAAAAAATAATAAAGCCGGAAACCGGACGTTCCTTGGTTATTTATCAGCTCAATGTATAATAGTTTAAATAAAGTCGAGCGCCATTGCCTGGAAATTATGAGGCAAACTTGTCCAGCAAATGTGTTTTTTGGGGCGAAAAGTTCTTTATTTCATTCGGTGCATCGTAAAATGTGCTCGTGTTGTTCACGTAGCGTGGAAATATTCCGAAATTTATTCGGCAACTTTGTCGATTTTTGTTTCGTTGGTCGCCAGGGCAACGTTGCCACATCTCTCATGAAAAAATCAACGCCCCGCTTCCGCCTTGTTTAAGACAATTAATTAGGAAGAAATCGTCCAATCGGCGAATGTAAATGAGACGCCAGTGAATCGTGGACAGGGACAGTTTTCCCGGACATGAACCGTCCATTTTGGCCGAGCTCGTTAATTTCCCGAACAAACAATCCATAAATCCGGAACGGATTCATGAGTTCGGTGGGCGCCCATCAAAGAACAGGAATCCAATCAACTTTAGGTCGGCTCCATTTGTGTCCAGGACGGTCGGACAGCGCCATAAAAGACGTTTGACGATGCGACATCGTTTCCTTCATGTCGGCGACCGTTACAATTATTGTTTCCCATTATTGAATTAGCGACTTTTTTTGCGTCCAGTTCAGGAAGTCGTTTTCAGTGTCCGTCTGCATTGTTGCAAAAATTTATCGCATATCCCAGGTCTTTTCTTTGGCTGTTTCCATGATTAATCCTGCATAACATTTACTCAAGCAAAACTGACAAAATTCGGCGTTTAACTAAAAACGCTTCAAACAAAAAACCTTTGGCACTTCCCTAAAAAAACACGAAATTGGCAAGGATATTGCAACGTTGCCTACACAAAAACGAGACTTTGGTGCATGTTTGCAGTTGAACCCCACAAGTGCAAACTTGGAATATTCAACCACCCTCGGTATATTGAAAACCACCCCGTATACCTTCAAGTGCATTGAACGCAAACTCTGTTCGCTATTCATCAACAACTCAAAAAAATTAAGTTCACACTGTTGCCGGCGTTTTTCGCCAGATTCCCTGGATGATTTCAGTCGAAACCCGCAAAGCGCCTCAGTGAAACTTCAACCCTTCAAAAACCTCCCAATTTCGTCCCCGTAGATGCCAGCCTTTTCAACTGCAAACCTTCCCATAACAACTAGAACGCAATATACCAAAGACTGGCAACGTTGCCAAGCACACATTCAATTTTCCCAGATGTTTTCATTTCAACGTTGCTCAAGTGCTCTGGAAAATTTCAACTGGCCGAAAACCACACAACGGATGGTTTTTAGCTTTTCACCCTGAGAACCAAAAAATGTATAAAACCCCCAGATACACAGGGGATGCAAAAAAATTGCGGGTGTTGCCACACCGAAACTCCAGCTTCCAGAGGGTTTACAGGTGAACGTTGCAACTGGGGGGTCCTTAACTGTCCAACACCCTGTATATTGCAGGAAGGGTCGATTTCGAGTAGACACTATTTGAAGAAAAAACTTTCCTTTATCAATGGTGATTGAAAAATGATCAAAAAATCCACTGTTGCCGATGGTTTTTTTCTGAGTTTCCCGAATGTTTTCATGTGAAAGCTCCTACGGTGTCAGTAGACGTTGCAAACTAGCAAACATCGATTGTTCTGGCTTGAGATGCACATTTTTTTTAGCATAGAGCGTGCCAACCGTTTTAAATTGCAAAAAAAGTTGAGAAAATGCGCTGTTGCTGCGAAAAAACTTCATTTTCCTGGGTGTTTTTACGTTGCAAGTAGCAGCTGGGAAAAGTTCCAGACCGAAAAATGGCACAAGGGTCGAATTTGCGTCTGCCACCCTCAGAACTAAAAAGGTGCATCGGCTTCTAAGCTTACCGAAAATCCAAAAAATGCAGCGTTGCCAGGCAATAAGTCCGGATTTTTGAACTTTTTCACATTTGCGTTCTAAGACTGATGTTGGCAACTTTAAGTCTGAGAAAAAGACACAAGAGTTCACTTTTCAGCTACCATTCTCAGAAGTAAAAAACATGTAAAACGTCCCAGGCTAACCGAAAAAGGAAACAAATGCCGGCATTGCCAAGGCACATTTCTGAAATTTCGGGAGATTTTCGCGTTTACAATTGAAAAACACATGTTTGCAGGTCCAGGGCTCAGAAAAACGCATAGGGACTCACTTTTCGCAAATTGCCCTCAGCCCAAAAAATGTCTAGAACATGGTAAGCATACAGAAAAACGGTAAAAAATGCGGTGTTGCCGGGCAAAAATCCCGAAATTCGTGAAGGTTTTCATATTTACGTAACCAAACAGATTTTTCCAAGTTCAACCGAGAGAAAAGGCCACAAGGGTTCACTTTTCGCAACCCGCCCTTGGAACAAGAAATGTGCAAAGTTCCTAGACATTGCGAAATGTAAAAAAATGCGGCAGTGCCAGGCAAAAATTCCGAAATTCTTTGATGTTTTCACGTTCATGTCACTAAACACATGTTGGAAAGTTTGGCTCAAGAAAAGAGCACAAGGATTTACTTTTCGTATACCACCCGCAGGACAAAAAATGTGCCAAACTTCCTAGTCACACGGAAAATACAAAAAATGCGACGTTGCCAGGAAAAATTTCCGCAATTTTTGGACTTTTTCGCATTTGCGTTGCAAAACACAAATTTCAAAGTGCAACGGCGGTGAAAACAGGACAAGCGATTATTTTTCATATTTCACCCCCCAAACAGAAAATCCGGCAAATGGCCCAAAGATACAGAGCGAGCGAAAAAACGTGCAGTTTCCCTTGGAAAAATCGCAATTTCTAGGGAATTTAAATTAGAACACTCATTTGAGTGAAAACACCCTGCAGACTTCGCATGACATGGAAATTTTGCCAACTGCCATGTTGCCGCCGGTGGCAAAAAGTAGCAGCTACCAGGATCTCGATGGTAAACCCTTCAAAAGCAGCAAGGGGATACAATTAGCATATCTATTGTGGGGGCCTTAAATTGCTAATGTAGTTGTCACAAGCAGCATTGGTAGGGATCTGTTTGTCGGCCGAGGGGCGAAGGGGGCCTGGGCGGGGGGAGCCGCCCCCACTCCGATATGTGAATTAGCAGTCGCCGGAATGCAAATGCGAGGCAAAATATTCAAATTAATGCATGGAAAAGAGTTGGCATCTGTTGCAGCCCAATTCCATTGTCGTTAATTGAATTTTATTTACGAATCCTGATAACTCTTTTTAGAGTTTTCACATGCTGTTCGACTCGGAACTTTTACGCGCGTCCACAGTTCGCCCATTAAAAGTTTCCTGACGACTTGCATTCGTTCTGTTTCGATCCAAAAATCGGTCTGAATAAACATGTTTTTCTCGCACGTTCTCAACATGCTGATAAAGAAAGACGCGCGTCCGCCCCGCCCCCGAAAAGTGCTTGTTGCATTTGAAAAGATCTACGTTATCATATTTTGCTTTTTAGTCGGATGAATTTCGTATGCGGCGCGGATTTTTAAAGTGTGAAATATTGAAGGGAAAAGACCAAAAGGGAAATATTTCTAAGCTGCCCCTGAATACATTTGGCAAACCAATTTTTCCCTTTTATATTCTTCAGCAGTTTATAGACGAAATTTATGAGAGGAGGAGGAGGAATCGGCATCGAACGCGTCTGGCTGAACGGATCTTGAACTCCGATGTGTTTTAAGGATCGCAATGTTTGGACGGTTTTATCATGAATCTATCGGGCGATGAATGGATGGCTTCGCCAGCAAACTGTTTAGGGAGTTTTTGGGTGAAGCTGGCAATATTGCCCTCGCTAAGTGCTCCCTTACTTTCCCACTCATCTATGATTAGTGTCGCTTTTCCAACTTCACCCAAGTGATTGGGAAATTCCCCATAAAAACCGCCATTTGATTTGGCAACACCGCAATTTTTCCCCCTAGTATAGATCTTGGAAAATTTGCAATATTTCCCGTTCAGGTGCCCCCAGGGGAAACTCAACAAAATCGAAGATATTGCATGTAAACCTGCACGAGCACGGTTCTCCTGAAAATACTGCAAAAGTTTGAGGTTTTCTGTGGCAACGCCGCATTTTTTGCTTTTTTTGTATGCCCAAGGGCATTCTGCTTATTTTTTATGGGAAACTGTTTCGATGGTTTCATGGGTTTTTTGTAGTTTTCCGCTACTAAACTTTCAAGAGGCGTCTGAAATTCAAATTTCCTCAAACCTAGGAAAATTCGTTATTTGACTGGCAACAATGCTTTTTTGTGCATTTTCTAGTTCTTTGTGATGATTTGAAGATTTTGGGTATATCTGTTTTATCGACGGCCGAAGGGTTTGGATGGTTTATCGGTTGTTCAAACTTTTAGGAAACTTCTGAAGTTCAAATTTTGTAAGTTCTGGAAAAAAATCGCAAATTGACGGGCAACACCGCACTTTTTTGTCACTTTCTAGTTGCCTATGATATTTGGAACAGTGCGTTTCAACTGTACTCATTGACATCAAAAGTTTTGTGTGGTTTTTTCGGCTGTTAAACTTTCAAGAAGCTTTCGAAGTTCAAGTTCGTAAAGTCTGGATAAATAGCTAATTTGACTGGCAACACCGCAATTTTTTGGCTTTTTTTCCAGTTATCTATAACATTTGTAAGGTTTATTGTTTCCACTGTTCTTATGGTATTATGAGGTTTTGTGTGGTTTTTTTCGGATGTTAAGCTTCCAAGAAGCATTTTACGTCCTATTTTTGCAATGTCTGGGAAAATCCATAATTAGCTCGGCAACACCGCACTTTTTAAGCCCTTTTCTAGTTCGCTGTGGTATTTTGAACGTTTTTTCTCTTCACTGTCTCATTGGAATTATGAGTTTTAATGTGTTATTTCGGCTGTCAAACTTTCCGAAGCATTTGCAGTCCACATTTCGTAAGGTCTAGAAAAAATCGATAATTTGCCTGGCAACAGCGCACTTTTTTAGCATTTTCAAGTTACTTGTGGTATTGGAAGATTTTTCTTTCAGCTGTCTCATTAGTATCTTGAGGTTGTTATGGGGGCGGTTAAGTTGCAAGAAGCATCGAAGTGCACATTTCTTAAGGTCTGGGAAAATTGATAATTTACCTAGCAACACCACCGCACTTTTTTGACATTTTCAAGTTATATATAGCATTTGGAAGGTGTTTTCTTTTCACTGTCTCATTGGTATTATGAGTTTGTGTGGTTTATCCGGCTGTTAAACTTTCAAGGAGCATTTGAACCTCAAAATTTCCTAGCTCTAGGAAAAATCACTATTTTGCCTGGCAACCGCTCACTTTTTCGGCATAATATAGTTTCCTTGCAGCATTGTCTCGAATTTTGGGGTCAACTATCTGAATGGTATTAGGATTTTTTGTGTTGGTTTTTGGCTCTTAAACTTTGCAGAAACCATTTGAAGCCCAAATTTCCTAAGGCCTGGGAAAACTCGCTATTTCGACGGGCAACACCGCACTTTTTTTGCTCACTGTGGTTGCTTGTATTATTTTAAAGATTTTTCCTCTCAACTCTCTTATATCATAAGTTTTTATGTGGTTTTTCTGCTGTAAAACTTTCAGCAAGCACTTGAAGTCCGAATTTCGTAAGATTTGGGAAAAGTGACTATTTAGCCCGGCAACACCGCAAATTTTTGCCTTCGTTAAATAGCTTACAAAATTCGGAAAGTTTTGACATGAACAATCTAGCTAGTTGAGGGAATTTTGTGCAGTTTTCAAGCGGTTGAACTTTAAACAAACATTCGAAGCCCAAAATTCCTTACATCTGGGAAAATTCACTATTTTGACTGGCAACACCGCACTATTTTGACATATTCTGGTTGCCTATCAGTTTCTGGGGATTTTTTGTCTGAACTGTTTTGATGGAATCACGCACTTTTTCAATGTTTTACAACAGATAAACTTTGAGTAAGCAGTCGAAGTCCGGGAAAAGTCGGTCATTTGACTGGCAACACCGCACTTTTTTACATAGTCTGGTTCTTTGGGGTACTGTCAAGATTTTTGTTACCAGCATATTAGTGGAATCAGGCCGTTTCCCATGGTTTTCCAACTGAGAGACTTTCAGTAAACACTAGAAGTCCGAATTTCGCAATGTTCAAGGTAATCGAATATTTTGCCTGGCAACACCGCAATTTTTTCCCACTTGCCGATAGCCCAGAAAATTTTGAAGGTTTCTACTTAAATAGTTTCAATAGTTTCAAGAGTTTTTCCGCTATTTTCGAGCTGCGAAACTTTCAGTAAGCATTTTCAGCCCAGACCCAGTAAACTCTGAAAAAAATTGCTTTTTTCACTGGCAACGCCGCCGTTTTTTTACATACTCGACTTCCTTAAGGTATTTGGAAAGGTTTTCATTAGGGGGCAATCCAAAAAGAAACTCATAGATTTTGCAGATTTTTCTTCAAACATTCTCAAAGGCAACATGGCATTTTTTGGCTTTTTCGGTTTTTCGGGGCAATTGTGTGAATTTTTGCTCCCCGGAGTACGCTTCGTAACTGGCACATTTTGTCAGTTTTCTGAATGAGAAACT